>JAUAMA010000006.1:20735426-22095533 GCA_030819835.1 Acmispon strigosus
TCAGAATAATAGGTGCGAAGATGATGAAATGAGAAGAGGGATGGTGGAAAAAGAGTAAATATTAAAAAGGTAATAATTTATTATTTTTACCACAGGGGTATTTTTGACATTAAAAAAAATGGGGATGGCATTAGTTTTAATAAGGGTGGCATTAAAACTGATGCCCTTTGCTGGCGGGTTTGGGGGGGGGGGGGGAAATGGGTATGCTGTGTGAGCTTTGCTGCCTCTTGTAGCAAGGCAAAGACAAAGAGTGAATAGCCACTTATTGCAGGTTGGTCCCTCAACTTATAAAATAGCTCTGAGTAAACCTCCATTTTGGTCCCTGATAATGTTCACTTATGACTCGTTGGTCCTTGAACTATCTCTGTCGGTCATAGTAGTCCCAGGTATTGTAACCGTCGGTCATAGTAGTCCTTTTACACTTTTTCCGTTGGTCCCTGTTGACCAAAATGATTTTCTGGCATTTTTTTCCACATCATCGTCCTAGCTGGCAATGTCAGACGGTTCCCTCCAAAACAACACAATCAAAATAGTCCCTCCCCACGTGTCCCACTCCTATTGGTACCTACATTAGCCAAATAGGTCCCTGCCACCTTCATAACCTCTTCATCTTCTTCTATTACCCATAACATAAGCAATCAAAAGGAAAATCAGAAAAATCAGAGCAAGGAAGTGACGAACCCTAATCGCTGTGCAATCGCTGAACCCGTGACTGTGTGAGGCCGTGGAGTGCAATCGACGGTCACCTTCTCTGCGTTTTGTGCTTGATTTCGTGCTTTGGCGTTAAGGTATGTAAAACCACACAACGATCCGGTTTGCATGATTTCAAGATTTTTGTGTTTTGGTCTTGATTTTCCTCCCTCATTTGGTTATTGAAGTAGAAACATCATGCGGCTAGGGTTTTGGAACAAAATGGGGGTTTAGATGGGTTAGGTAGTTTGTGAAAAAAGGGGAAATTTCAGTTTCTATTTATGCTATTCCTTTATTGTAACTTCCTCTGTTTTGTGCCTATTTGTCAATGGCTTTGGGTGGTTTTTGTGTAATGTAGATGGAGCCCACTCTGAACTTGATACTGCACCATGGAGGAAGGCTTTCAGTGGCAGAGGACACTGGTGCTGTTGATTATTTTGGTGGTCAAGTATGTGTGTGGGAGGATATTGAGTGTGATACAGTCAACCTATTCACCCTTGAAAATTTGGCAAAGCTTCATGGGTATCCAAAGTTTAAGAACATATGGTGGAGGAACACAAACAGATGTGGAGATAGAGCTTATCAAGATTGATGGGGATGCTCATGTGAGAGATATGATTATTGTGTCTAAGTACAATGGTGGGGATGTTGAGGTGTACTTTGACCATGATGAAATGGAACCACTTGCAGTGATTCTGCCACCAGATGATGAAATGGAACCACTTGCTGCTGATTCAACCATTGATGAGAGGGTGGCTGCTGAGGAGGTTTCCAGTGCTGAAGCAGTGCTACCAGACTCTGTTTTACATGGATATGCTGCTGATATTGATGCAGTGATGGCTGACATAGCAGGTGAGGAGCCTGATAGCAGTGAGACTGAAACAGATGCAGAAGTGGGGAATGCAAGTTCTGCTGAGTCTTCAGATTCTGAAAATCCATCTGGGGCTGTTCTGTTTGATGTTCCTCAAACAGAATGGTCATGTGAGGAAGGTTCAATTAATTATCACAGTGAAGAGCTGCGCAGTCCAGTAAGTTCTGATAATGAGGATGATAATGGGGTGAGGAAATTTCATTTCCCCCAATTCACAGAGGGTGCTGAATTTGGGAATGTAGTGTTAGAGCTTGGCATGGAGTTCACCGGTTTGAAAACCTTCAAAAAAGCTGTGCAAGACTACACCATTGACAGGGGCAGGCAGATAAAATGGGTGAAGAATGACAAAGAGAGAGCAAGGGCTGTTTGCAAAGTGGCTGAATGTCCTTGGAAGATACTCTGTTGCTGGAGCAAGCCTCAGAAGAGCTTTCAAATTAAGACATTTGATGAGTCCCACACATGCAGTAGGCAGTTTAGGAACAAACAGGCAAATACAAAGTGGGTTAGCCAGAAACTTGAGGGGAGACTCAGGACTCAGCCAACACTTACACACCATGAGGCATTTGACTTCATGAAGGAGACATTTGGTGTGCACCTGGATGACACAAAGATCTACAGATCCTTGAAAATGGCTAGAAAGGCTGTGGAAGGATGTGAGGCACTACAGTATGGCAAATTATGGGACTACACTCAGGAGCTTTTAAGGAGCAATCCAGGTTCTACTGTGATGATGGATACTACCCCCATCACTGGCTCAAACCCACAATTTAAGAGGCTGTATGTTTGTCTTGATGCTTGCAAGAAAGGTTTCAAATCTGGTTGTAGACCTTTAATTGGACTTGATGGATGCTTCCTCAAGGGATACTATGAAGGAAAGTTATTGTCAGCAGTTGCTCAGGATGCAAACAATCAAATATTTTTCATTGCATATGTTGTTGTGGATGTTGAGCATAAGGACAACTGGGTTTGGTTCCTGACTCTGTTGCACAAAGATCTTGGAGATTATAAGCAGCACAACTGGAACTTCATTTCTGATATGCAGAAGGTATGTGGTTTAAATTTTGAACAAGGACCTTTTTGACTGTAAGTTACATGTGCCAAGGACCATTTTGACTATAAGTTACATGTGTGAGGGACTAATTTTCCAGTAAGTGGCACACAACAGGGACTAATTTGAGAATTTTTTATTTACGTTTTTGCAGGGTCTGGTTCCAGCAATGCAGTTTGTCATGCCAGGGGTTCATCACAGATTCTGTGTGATGCATCTATGGAGAAATTTTGCAAAACAGTGGAAGGACAAGGAGCTTAAGGGTGCTGTTTGGGAATGTGCCAGATCCACAACTGTGTAGGAGTTCAATCAGCACATGGAGAGAGTTAAGAGAAAAAGTGAAAATGCCTGGGCTTACTTGAACAAATGGCCAAAACCTGCATGGACCAAATCACACTTCAGTGAGACTGCCAAGTGTGATAATATATGCAACAACGCATGTGAGGTTTTCAATGCAAAGATCCTGAAATATAGAGGGAAGCCAATTATCACTCTGCTTGAGGAGGTCAGATGCTATATTATGAGGACAATGGCCAACAACAAGCTGAAGCTGAGATTCCAGAATGGTCCTCTGACACCTGTTCAAAGAAGTAAGCTTGAGAGGGAGAAGATGTTGAGCAACAGCTGGACCCCTGTGTGGTGTGGTGATGGAGATAGTCAGAGATATGAAGTACAGCATGGTTCAGGGACCAAGGTGGATGTTGATCTAGCAACTGCATCTTGCACATGTAGAGTCTGGCAGCTTACTGGAATGTCATGTAAGCATGCAGTGGCAGCAATAGCTTACAGGAACCTCAAGCCGGAGGATTATTGTCATGCTTGGTTGACAAAGGGGGCATACAGCAGCACCTATGAGTACTATGTTCATCCAACACTGAGTCATGAGTTCTGGGAACAAACTCCATATCTGAAGCCAATTTCACCACCTACAAGGAAAAAGTGTGGCAGGCCCAGGAAGAGTAGAAGAAAGGACAGCACTGAGTCCACAACAAGTGGAACAAAGATATTAGGAGAATAGTGGCTGAGCTTCAATGCTCTAGGTGTGGGTTGCTGAATCACAACTCAAGGGGTTGCTTGAATCAAGGTGTCCAGCGTAGACCAAGAAACTGGGTTGATCAAGTGGAGGAGCCAAATGAAGATGCCCAGTCTGAGATTCAAGTTTCACAGGGTGCACCTGATAATGACATCCTCTCACAGCCTACTGAACACCCAACTGAACAGCCTACTGCACAAGTCCCTTCTGCATCTATTCCAGTTGCTCATGTTCCTCCTACACAGGCTTCTAATGCACAAGTACAGATTTAATTGAACACCAAATGAATCATTGGGATTTAAAAAGCAAACTTATGACTGTTACTGAATTTGACATTACCTTGCAGGTTTCAGGGCACCCAGAACCTTCTGTTGTCAGGCATAGGGCTAGGGCTCCCTTGAGAAGACCCAGGGCTGCAGGAGCAAGGGGTAGGCCACCACTACAACCTAGAGCACCACTCCAGCCACAGCCACCAATGCAGCCTATAACTCCACAGCAGATCTTGCCAGCAATAGTGCCTAATGCTACATTCCAGACTGCAGTGAGGCCATTCCCCATAAGAAGCCCTGTTTTTAGGCCCCCAGGGTCCACCAATAGTCCTCGTCCTCTTCAAGTTACAAGTTCACCCCACCAGGACCAGTGACATATGACTTAAGGGGTACTGAGATGACCTTCATGCCTACACCTTCGTTACCACCAAGAGAGGACCCGGGCACAAACCAAGACCCTTGATGCTTGCTATTTTAATGTTTTTTTTTTAAATATCCCCATCCGTAGTATGATGGGATTGTATCTTTTTGTGTAGGAATTATGCTACTATAAGCGTAGAAGTTGTCTTCTTTTTTGATAATCCTATCCAAGTATAATGGGATAGCTATTTTGTAGAATCTCGTGATTCAGTACCCTGTTACTTTTTTGGATGGCATTGTTGTGTGCCTTAATATATGTAGACCTTTATATGATCAATGACAAGTCCTTTTAAGCAATTTGGTATTATGGTAGTCAGTGCCAATTATTTGTGATAAATACAGAAACATTAACATTGAATAAAATTGCATTTTGGATTCCCTTACTTCATTACACATTACATCACATGAAAACATGTTGGTGTATTACACAACTCACATCACAGACACACTACAACACATGGAAAATAAGAACTATCAACAGCAACAATAAAATCACTCCTAATACATAGCCCCTAACCACCCTCAGTTCATGGAGTAAACCTTCATTCTTCATCATCAAGGACTCAATCACAGCAGCATTCTTCAACAAAACCTCCTTCAAAAGCCTCAACTCTCCAATCACATCCTCATTCAAAACTCTATGCTCTGCAACCTTGGTATTTATTGAGCTTCCCTCATCTATGATTCCCTCTTCAGTGATTCCACCATCTTCGTCACCAACCCAAAGGAAGTAGTTACAATTTTTGGGATGGTTCTGAGAAAAATTACATAAATCAGAACTGGGTTCAATCAATGGTAGAACAACATGGGAAAATCACAGTGTGATGAGGAGTAACTAACCTTGGGTAAGTAACAACCATACCAAGGTCTTTCTGGGTTCAATACTGTTCTGGAAATTCTCACTTTTGCCTTCACACCACAGTAGCAGCACACACCACCAACATTTGTAGAAGAGCTTCCGCGACCTTCATTCTTGGAACCATGACTGTGATTCATGCGATTTTTCAAGCCTCCTGCCATGGATCCTACTCGAATTGTCAATCGAGTTCAGTGAGGGGGTATTACTCACTCCAATTTTGAAGATTGCAGGTGCAGAGGTTGAAGATAAGGGAATTTAGGATTTTCAATTTGGGGATTTTCTGTTATAGGACGCAGGGACTGATTTGACTGGTTTCAGAAACTTAAAATATAACCGTTGGTCATGACGTGGCAGCTCCAACGTGGCGAATCTCTCTCATATTTGGCATTTGGTCAACAGGGACCAACGGAAAAAGTGTAAAATGACTACTGTGACCGACGGTTACAATACCTGGGACTACTATGACCGACGGAGATAGTTCAAGGACCAACGAGTCATAAGTGAACATTATCAGGGACCAAAATGGAGGTTTACTCAAATATCTCTAGAAGCCCTTGAACTTGCAAATCCCTTTCTCCTTCGTCATTTTTCTTTTTTCCGTTCGTCCCAAAAACTAAGGGTGGAAATAGGCTATACTAAATTAAATTTTACTTATTATATAGGTCTGACCTACTTACAAAATTCAAGATCTGAATCTTGTATGTTATTTGTTATGGGTTTTTTTTAGGCCTTTATCTAATTTGTTACAAAGTCTGGTATGACATGTTAGCCTATTTAAAGGCTTATTTTATTATAGGACATTGAGATAGACCGGTAAATTTATTTGTAAACAAGCCAATAAGCTTATAGGCTTACAAGATGAAATATACTAATATCATTATATCGTCTATTTAAAGTAAATATGTCAATGATACTTTTCTACAGAAATTTATATGGTTAAATAATTATATTGTCTAACATGCTTAAATATATAAATAAGTTAATAAGTATATGATTTTTAGATATTATAATAAATATCTAATGTAAAAGTAATAAAATAAATTCATATCAATTATGTTGATTTAAATATGCTGGTCTGCTAGGCTTACAAGACTTTCTGAGCGGTATAAGTAAGACATTTTTAACTAATATAGGCTTAAAAGCCTTAGCTTTGTCTATTTATTGATTTGACCTGACCTGACTTAGGACTGATGTAGGCTAGGTCATAGGCCTCTGTCGGCAGCCTGACCTACTTTCACCCTTACCTGGAACGGCAGACGCTTATGTATCACGTTAACTAACACGTGGGTGTCAATTTGATCCTTGACATTCTCACTTTAGTGTCGATTTGGTCCCTGGGTTGAAAATTCAAATCTCTCTCTACTTTTACCTTTTTTCCCTCCCTTCACCCCTTTTCTCTCTCCCCCACCACCACCACCACCACCACCACCACCACCACCACCCTTCAAGAACATTCAAGAACACTGAACCCAAATCTAAATAACCCAACACACCTTCATCCCTCTTCCACCTTCCACTTTCCTCTTCCTCTTCCTCTTCCTCTTCCTCTTCAAGAACCAAACCCACACTTCCAGAACACGTGTAAGCCACTGAATCAAACCTTCATGCAATCGTACTAGGACGCTGAGCATCACCACAACCATAAATGTTTAGATTCACGACCATCATGCACAGGTCACGCGACCTCCACCGATCCCCCATAAACTTCATTTTCGTTGCAATCTGCGATCAAGGTCACCTTCACACCGCACCTCCTTTCGCGTCCTTGTCCCCTCAATCTCCCTCTCTCAGAATCTCGTTGTCACTCTCTTTTTCTCCCATATTTTCAAGAACCAAGAGGGAGGGGCAAGAGACGGACTAAGAAAGTGAGATTGAAATGGGAGAACGAGATTAAAAGGGGATATTGAAAATGTTACATTTTTGCACAAAGATTTGCCAAAACCTTGTTCTTCAGCTCCTCAAGTTTGCCTCTTTCACAGCCTAACATAGTGGTTTGGTCAGTGTTGCAACACCATATGGGTTTTACGCTTGTTTGATTGTTGGGTGTCTTAGAGTTCTTCTCTTTTGCACACTTCATGTAAGACCCTAGTGTTTTGAGAGAAAAAGTATGTTTGATGTAAGACCCTGGATATTATAAGTTATTATGTAATTATTTGATTATCCAGACATATGTAATGACTGTATTAAACCCCTAGTTAATTTTATGATCAGTTATCTTACTTACGAGAAGTTTTGACGACGGTAGTTTACTGTAAGGAAGCCGATTGAACCTCGGCCGACGTTCGAGGATGAATAAGGCTAAACCCTTATCTGTATGATGATTAGTGCGTAAATTCATAAAGATCGATTGTAAGGTCGATGGGGTTTGGTTTCCGAAGGCTCCAGGCACGCGGTAAAAGGCCAGTTTAGGCCTTGTCATGCGGACACGAGGCAGCTTAAGGCACCTCTAAAATCTCCGAACGAGATGGAAAGTCTTAGAATGTTGTAAGGGACTTGTTTATGAGGTAAACCCATTTTTGATGAATAGTGATTTCGGGTCAGAAACGATCAGAATCCTGACGAAAATATTATTGGATATTGTTAGCAATTGACACTTGAGTTTGAAGAGCGTCGAAGCCAAGGTGGGCAAACGATTGAGATTAGTCGCAAATGAGATTTCTAGGAGTTCATGCCTAAAAGGTTGATTAGCCCTTGATTTGATGTTTTATGACATAGTCATGATTAATTATCCAAAGGAAACCTAGCTTAAGCCTAAGATAATTTTAATTAATCAATGAAATCCTAGATTTGTATTATTAAACTCCTACATCCCTTAAGCAAAAATAAAAAAGAAATTAACCCCCCTTTGTTACCCAAGGCCACAGCGAATACAAGGTAAAGGGGAAGGGTTTTGTTTTCTTTCTCATTAAGTGAAAGCAAAGGGAATTAGCGACATAAGTTAGAGAGAGAAATAGAGACAAGGTTAGAAGATTTCATCTTCTTCTCTTCAACACCACCACCACTTCATCATCATCATCCACCATTCTCCAATCTTCTTTTCACATAGCTTCTTTGAGAGAAATTGTTGTACTCCTTAAGCTCTTTTTTTCAATTTGGAGCATTTTGGGGATGATGATCTTGCTTGAATCCTCATGCTCCCTTTATATTTCTTGTTCCCCATATCATGCTTTTTCCATCCATGTAAAAAGATTTGACAAAAGTTGTGTTTTGGTCAAAAGTGATTTTGGGGAGTTGTCTTCACAAACCATGATGCTTGATGTTAGGTTTAGAAAACCCCCAAATTAATTTTTGGAAAAGTTGATGTTTTGAAAATAGATTTTCTAGGAAGTGATTTTGGGTGAACCAAGTTGTTTCTCCTTACTAGTTTAAGTAGTTTTAACATGTTAACCAAGTGTTTTTGGAAGAAAAATGGACCTTATGTTTTAGTCCCTCATGGCCGAACCTATAGCCTAGTTTTGGGGCTTGGAAGTTATATTTTAGCTCTTTTTTTCATGTGCTTAAAGCTTGTTGTTGAAGTTTAAGAAAAAAGGACAATTATCCCCTTGTTTAAAAGCCTTGGTTGAGTCTATGTCATGCTTGGGGTTAGGGTTTTTGACTTGAAAACTTGTCTATAAATTGATGTTTTGGGCATGGAAATCTTTTTAAGATGTTGAAGAATTTTTGGGAGAAGTTGCATCAATAGTTGAGTTCTTGACTAAGTTTGAGGTTCCTCTAAGAAAACCTTGTGTTTTCCTTAGTATAGTGCCTTAGGAAAGCTTAGTTAAAGAGAAAAGTTTGGGTGAGTTTGGACTAAACTAGTTGAGTTTTGTGTGAAGGATCGGGAAGCACGCGGACCTTAGGACCACCGGACGAGCGTGGATGATAGCCAAACCGCAAGTACACGGTTGATTATCGTGTAATAAAAAGATCAAACCCAAGGGATGGGTGCCTTCTTATTATAATATTTAGTACTTGAGCAGAAAAATTAAAAAGGTGTATTGTTGATGGTTTGTTTTAAGATAGAACTGATAGTAATAAAATCACACAAGAAAGGGGGGTTCGAATTGTGTGTGTGACTTTTGTAAAGTTTTTCGCAAAATACTCGTTATAAGTTCGAAAACGTTTAAAGATAAGTGCAGCGGAAATAGACTTAGAACTTAAAGAGTAAAGCACACAAGATATTTATCCTAGTTCACCCCCAAAACCGATAGGGCTACGTCCAGTCCTTGGCTATACCAAGATTTTCCACTATTTCAACAGAATAGTACAAGTGTTCTCAGGGACTTCTCCCAGTATTCTGAGGACTACTCCTTTACAAGTTTTCTCAGGACTTCTCCTTTATCTCTCAAGTATTCGACAGGACTTCTCCCAGTTCTTTTTCAAGAAGGTTTATTTTCTACAGAGATCTCTTCACAAAGAGTGGGTAGAAACTATGAGGTTCTAGATTCAGAGATGATATACAAATTGATTCTCTGAAGGGCTTGTGTGAGAAGAATAAGAGTTTTCACTCTATAGAGGTTTCACACTAGTTGGCGACTAAACTCAGAAAATAAGAAGGCTAGAGTTGCTAAGTGTTCTTGGCTAAAGCTTGTTCAAATTGTAAACTGACTTGAAGGATTTGAATGCTTTGATAGTGTGTAAGTCGCTAAATTGAAAATGATGCAGAGGCCACTATTTATATCTTCAGTAGGATGAGAACTGGATGAGCTGATGAAGATCTTCAAAAATAGTTCCGTTGAATATTTGCTTGATTGTGAGTAACGGATACTTCTGCATCTGTTGCTTGATGAAGTCTGCCAAGTGAAGAACATTTCTTCAACTGATAGAGAGTGAGATCGTCTGGCAATGCTTTTTCTTCTGGTTCTCAGAGGCAGCAATTAATGCATGTGTATTACAGCTAATATGGGAATTAATGCTCTGACCAGAAGATTTGGATTCGGCCGTTGAGGAGATACGATGATCAGAGTGTGAAGAAGGTCTTGCTCCTGACCCTGGCTGTGGTTTTGATGACGACAAACTCATCAACAAAAAGAAGAAAAGAAGACTTCAAAGAATCAAGCACTACAAGTCCATCAATAGTCTAGAAGTCTTAGTATTAGGTGAGTTATGCTTCCAAAGGTTTATTAAAGCATAATGGCTCTCAAAACACCTAATCTAATCAAGCTAAGTGTTTTCATAACTTAAAAGAAGTAGAAAACCTTAAGCCAGTCTCAAAAATCAGGTTTCTGGAAAATGGGCTTCTGTGTAATCGATTGCAGCATTATGGTAATCGATTACACCTAGGCAAGTAATCGATTACTCATGTCTTGTAATCGATTACATGTTTGAAATTCAAATTCAAACTGAAACGGTCACTTGTGTAATCGATTACACTAAGTATGGTAATCGATTACCAGAACGAAAAAATGCATCTTTTCATGAACCATTGTGTCCCAAACCTTTTGAAAAGGGTTGTGATGGTTCAAGGACGTTTCCCTTGCCTATATAAAGACCATTTGAGTCCAGAAAACAGAACACACACATAAC
The DNA here is from genome assembly GCA_030819835.1 of Acmispon strigosus. NCBI lineage: Eukaryota > Viridiplantae > Streptophyta > Magnoliopsida > Fabales > Fabaceae > Acmispon > Acmispon strigosus. Next base: position 20,746,122 of record JAUAMA010000006.1, read on the forward strand.
ATACACAACATACACAAGAGACAACATATTACACATGAGAAAATCACATTAGGCCAAAGCTTTGTCAAAATTAGTTCATCTTTTAGAACTTAAATCTTTTGGAGCCTAAATTCTGAGTTCATGATCTTCATGTTAATAAGAACACTTTATTTGTTCATATCTTGAAGAACTCAGAATTGTATTATGCTTAAAAGCCTTAAAGCATAATTTCTCATGATCAATCCAATTGTGTGTTAAAGGATTGATACAGCCAATTGTAATATCTTCTTCATCTCTTTCTGTAAGATTGAGTTTTTCACCGCGGTATTCGGTGAAAGGTTGTTGTCACTGAAAGTGGTTTACTTTCAGGGTTTCGATTGAAGACGAGTTTGTCTTCAAGGTCTGAGGGTGGTTTGCCTTCAGGAACTGAAAGCGGTTTGCTTTCAGGGGCTATTGAAAGTGGTTTGCTTTCACAGGATATTGGTAGAAATTCTTGGGGTCCTTGGGTTAGGAACTTGTAAGAGATTTTTATCAATAGTGGAAAAATCCTCAAGGGGTTTTCTTGAGGGACTGGACGTAGCCTTCGGTGGATTGAAGACTTGAAAGTAACAATTTCAATAAGGCGAAAATTGGGGCAACACTGATTCACCCCCCCCCCTCTCAGGTTGCTATCTGTTCTAACAATTGGTATCAGAGCGGAAGTTTAGGTAAGTTATTCCTAAGATCCGGGAAAAGATGGCATCCTCTTCCAATCATGGAACAAATGAAGGATTCAACATAAACAGGCCACCATTCTTCAATGGAGAACATTATGACTTCTGGAAAATCAAGATGAAGATATTCATAAAGTCATTAGACGCAGGAATATGGAAAGCCATTGAAGAAGGTCCCTTTGTGCCTGTAACAACAGATGAAGAAGGAACTTCACAACCAAAATCAGAAAGTACTTGGAGTGAAGAAGAAAAGAAGAAGGTTCAACATGATCTCAAAGGAATGAACATCCTTACATCTGCCCTTGGCATGGACGAATTTTTCAGAGTATCAACGTGCACTTCATCAAAAGAAGTATGGGATACTTTGATGGTGACTCACGAAGGAACAGATGAAGTCAAGAGATCAAAGATCAATACTTTATCTCAGGAGTATGAAATGTTCAGAATGCTTCCAGGAGAAAAGGTATTAGATATGCAAAAACGATTCACTCATTTGATTAATCATTTGATTGCTCTTGGAAAACAATTTTCAAACAGTGACTTGAACATGAAAGTTCTAAGATCACTTACAAGAGTATGGCAACCAAAAGTTACAGCCATCTCTGAAAAGAAGAGTTTATCAAATATGACTCTCGCAACTCTCTTTGGAAAACTCCAAGAACATGAGTTGGAATTGAATCGTTTAGAAGAACATGAACAACATGAGAAGAAGTATCAATCAATTTCCCTAAAGGAAAAAGAAAGCATCAAAGAAGATTATGATGCAGACTCTGAAGAAGAAGGAAATGGAAATTTGAATCTTCTAGTAAAGAACTTTGGAAAGTTTCTTAAAAGGAAAAATGTTAAATTTAACAACAATAAAGCCTTCCAAAGGAACAATGAGTCTTCTTCATCTCAAAAGATTACATGTTTCGAGTGTGGCAAACCGGGACATTTCAAGTCAGATTGTCCAAATCTTCAGAAGAAGAAACATGGTCTAAGAGAGAAATTCGAGAAAAAGGATCAACCTACTCGAAGAGCATATTTGGCTTGGGATGATAATGAAGTAAGTTCATCATCAGATTCTGACAAAGAAGAAGCACAAGTTGCCTTGATGGCTTCACATGACTCAGATGTTGAAGATTCCCAGGTTAGTGATAATTCTATGTCTTCTCATGATTTAAAGTTTGCTATGGAGAATATGTTTAAATTATGTCAAGAATTTTCCAAGATTAGTACCAAGCAAAATGATTTGATTTCATCCTTAGAAAGTAAGTGTAGAACTTTACAAGAGGAATTAGACATAGTGAAATCTAAACTAGATATTACACAAAAATGTACTAAGTGTAGTTCTTTAGAAGAAAAGATAGATAATCTTCAACAAAGAGTAAATAACTTCAATAAAGGAAAATAGAAATTAGATGATATCCTAAGTGTTCAAAGATATTCAAAGAACAAATCAGGTCTAGGATATACTTCTCACCCAAAGACTAAGGAAGTCAAGAAAACTGTGTTTGTAAAACCAAACCATATAGTAGAATCTTCTAGTAACAAAAAGATTAATCCTGTTAGAAGTACATACAATAGGAAAAATACTCAAAATAGACATCCTAAGAAGATCCATTCCTCTCCTAGACAAACCTCTAGTTACAATCATTACTCTTGTACGTATTGTAACAAAGTAGGACATACCCCTAGTAGATGTTACTACAAACATGTAGGAGTACCAAATAGGGAATACATTTGGGTTAGAAAGGATGTTAACTTAGAAGGACCCAAAACTTGTTGGGTTCCTAATACCCATGTCTGAACTTTGTCATGTAGGTGTGTATGAAAGCAGCAAAGGATTTATGGTATCTTGATAGTGGCTGCTCATCACACATGACAGGAGACAAAACCAAGTTTTCATTTCTTATACCTAGGGAAAAAGGTTTTGTCACATATGGTAACAATCAAAAGGGAAAGATACTCGGTATTGGAAGAATAGGCACACCCCCTCAAACAGTCATCGATAAAGTTCTTTACGTTGATGGTTTGATGCATAATCTTCTGAGTATTAGTCAACTATGTGATAAAGGTTTGAAAGTTGGTTTTATTAATGATATATGTGTTGTGAAAGATGTGAAAACTAAAGAAATTAAGTTTTCTGGGTATAAAGTAAATAAAGTCTTCATGATCTCCTTGGAAGAAATTCCACAAAATGTGAGATGCCTTTTGGCCAAGAATAATATTGATTCATGGCTATGGCATAGAAGACTTGCTCATATTCACATAGATCATTTAAACAAACTAGTCAAGCATGATCTAGTTGTTGGGCTTCCAAAGATAAAATTCGAGAAAGACAAGCTTTGTGATGCATGTCAAAAAGGGAAGCAAACCAGAACATCCTTCAAACCAAAGAACATAGTTTCGACCTCAAGACCCCTTCAATTGTTACATATGGATTTGTTCGGACCATCTAGAACTAAAAGCCTCGGAGGTAATTTCTATGCACTTGTTATTGTTGATGATTTCTCTAGATTTACATGGACTTTATTTCTTCCTCATAAGAATGAAGCCTTCAATGCATTCAAAAGATATGCAAGGCTTGTTCAAAATGAGAAGTCTTTAAAGATCTCTTCTATAAGAAGTGATCATGGTGGAGAATTTCAGAATCAACAATTCCAAGAACTATGTGATGAAAATGGAATATCACATAATTTCTCTACTCCGAGAACACCACAACAAAATGGTGTAGTAGAAAGGAAGAATAGATTACTTGAAGAATTATCAAGAACCATGCTGAGTGAATCAAGTCTCCCTAAATATTTCTGAGCTGATGCTGTAAGTACTGCTTGCTATGTTTCCAATAGAGTTCTTATTAGATCTATCCTTAAGAAAACTCCCTATGAACTCTACAAAGGAAGGAAACCAAACATCTCTCATCTACATGCTTTTGGATCAAAATGCTTTGTCTTGAATAATGGAAAGGAAAACCTTGGAAAGTTTGATGAAAAATCTGATGAAGGTATATTCCTTGGGTATTCTTTAACAAGCAAAGCATATAGAGTCTTTAACAAGAAAACTCTATCCGTAGAAGAATCCATACATGTTTCTTTTGATGAATCTAAATCTTCAATAGAAGATAAAGTCAATCTTCCAGATAATGAAGAAGATGATATCATTATAAGTGAAGATTCTCAAAAGGATGGAGATCAGAATCCAATACAAGAAGAGCACATTGAAAGTAATACTTATCAACTTCCAAAGGAATTGAGAACCCATAGGGATCACCCAGTTGATAATATTATTGGTGATATTTCTAGAGGCGTTTCTACAAGGCTACGCTTAAATGATTCAGTTTTGAATATGGCCTTCGTCTCTCAGATAGAACCATCAAAAGTAAATGATGCTCTAGAAGATGAATATTGGATTGTAGCAATGCAAGAAGAACTAAACCAATTTGAAAGGAATCAAGTTTGGGAACTTGTCCCTAAGCCTAGTGATAAACATGTTATTGGAACAAAGTGGGTATTTAGGAATAAGTTAGATGAAAATGGTATCATAGTTAGGAACAAAGCAAGATTAGTTGCTCAAGGATATAATCAAGAAGAAGGTATAGATTTTGATGAAACTTATGCACCAGTAGCAAGGTTGGAAGCCATAAGACTGTTATTGGCGTATGCTTGTTCTTTAAATTTCCCATTGATAGCGGAATCGCAAGTGTACGATTAACTATCGCGTAGTAAAAAGATCGAACCCAAGGGATAGGTGTTCTTATTAATATAAAAATTTAGTACTTGTGCAGAAAAATAAAAGATGAAATATATGTTGTTGGTTTTAGAGCAAGTAAGAACAATAGCATAAAATAAAGAAGAGATAAATATGATGAGAATTAAGTCCTTGGGTTGATTGACATAGAATATAAAATATGCTAGCAAGTATCTACTTAATTTCTAAATTATAAATCCAAGTTCAAGGTGCTATAGCCTATTATATCTACAAGTTAATCTCTTACACATTGTAGAACTTTCTTTTTAATTACTAAACCCAATTTCTTGCAATCTAGTTAACTAAAGAAGAAGATGAAGATAGAGTTCCGGCCAACACAAAGCTACGTCTTTCCTAATCTCTTAGCGAAATATACTTATAGCCTTTTTTCATCCTAGGTCCCTTACTACTTACCAATTCTCATTCGTATAAGTAATAAGCAAGAACACTTGTGATCATCAAGATAAAATTAAGAACAAGGAATTAAAACAAGAACTGGAAATAATATTCAGAAAGGTAGAAACAAAACTAAAACATAAATTTATAAACTACTACAACCCAAGAAACTTAAAGAAGAAGTTAGCCAAGCATGGCTAAAGGAGTCATTGAATTACCCTGGATAGGAGCTCAAATATGGCTTCCCACAAGTCCTAGGAACAATGCTCAAAAGGGAGAAAGAGAGAATACTTGTTGTATTCTAAGAGGTGTGTTTTTTACAAAGGATGAGCACTCCTATTTATAGCAAAAATTTCAATGGTGGAGGAGTTGATGGCCATTATGGCCTTCATTGGCCACCAATTAGCTTTTGAAAACTCCTTCCCACTACCATCAATTCTCCACTCATCCTTTAATCCTTATTTTCCATGTGCTTAAATCAAAGAGTGTTGCTTCATATTCTTCTTTTCCACTTCTGGTCCTCTATTGGTTAGCACTTCAATTCTGGCCCTTTAATTCTCTCAATCTTCACTTTTAGTCCTCCACTCTTGAACTTTCACATTTTGGTCCCTGATTTCCTGAAACTTTACAAATTGGTCCCTGATTTCCTGAAACTTTACAAATTGGTCCCTGGACAAAAATGATAACTAAACCAGCTTTTCCTAAAAATATAAAATAGCTATAAAAATTCCTAAAAATATAAAATAAAGTTAGAAAAACAAATAAAATATAATCTACATGCAAAATGCAAAATAAATATAAAATCTATATAAAAAGACTAAAAAACCTATATGTGACTCAAAAATAATAAAATAAAAAGACTAAAAACTACCTAAAAACATCATATAATATCCACTCATCACACCACTATACCCAACGACAGCTTGTCCTCAAGCGACAAAACTTAAAGAAAAACTCGTCCCTGAGTTTTGAGAAAGTTTATCTGATTAAAACATGAAGCACAAAAACCTTTCCAAGAAAGCTTAGCAGATAAGGAAGACATGCATGTTTACAAATAAGGAATCAAGAAAGTTAGGCTTGGCTTTTAACATGTTTGAGTTCATCAATAAAGCTCACAAAATGATATACTCCATGAAAAACAAGAAAGCTCAATGATCCTGCCTATAATTCAAATCAAAACTGAAGTAAAGCAACCAAGTGATGTTGAAGAGATTTTTAAGGTTGTAACTTGGCCAAAAGGGTTGAACAATTTAAGGTGTGGATTTCAAGAAATTGGCAACTCTAGTGGCTGACTCAGAAACTGTTGTTAAGTGATTTTACTTGACTAAGAGTTTTAAACAATTTACACAAGGGTTCTCTCAATTTTTTCCTTTTTTTTTTTTTTGAACAAAGTAGTGGAATGTATGGGATGAATGACTTGAATTTTACTCCCTTCATACTCTTTCTCACCCCACTACCTCATTATTTTTCCTAAGGCACATACCTTATTTTTTCCAATTTTTTCCTTCATCTTTTTTAGAGAGAAACCCACAAACATAGCTCTAACAATTTAGCACATGAATCACAATAACAACTTTAAGAATTATCACACAAAGTAGGCTCCGAAGAATGACTCTTTTAAGGCTCAAAAGGGGCTACTAGTGGATATAACATTTCAAGCAAAAATCTGAGTTTTCAAAAATGCCTATAATCTCTTCTCAACTCACAAAGTATACAAAACTCCAATCAACATGTAACACAAGGCAGAAAAATTTCACAATCATGCATTCAGAGACCTTAGCTCTCAGAAAAACATAGGGTAAGTGGTACCCTTTTTAGAACTCAGAAAAAGACTTTGCCAACAACCAAAACAATCAAGATATCAAAAATCCTTTCTACAGCATGCAATCCTATCTGCTTCAAAACATAGAATTTTTTCCCAAAGCAGTTCAATCAGATAAAGCATTTCACAAAGCTATAGCAACATTCAGACTGGATAAAGACACTCCACCATGCAGTTAAAAAATCTAAAAGCAAAAATAAAAACTAAAAATTAAACTAAAAACTATCAAACAGAAAAACTAAAAGCTGGTATTTTTCTCTTTTTTTTTTTCTTTTTTTCTTCTTTTTTTTTTTTACAAATTGTCCAGGAAACCTCCTTGCAATTTCAACTTTGAACACTCCAAGTTCAAGAGGGTTATTTCTCCTCCTGGTGCCTTTCCTGCAAAATTGAACAAACAAAAATCTCACAAGCAGAAGGTTGCTTGACTTGTTAGTTCCCAAAACAGCATACTTAAGAACAAGGGTTGAAAATTGTGTCCACCTAAAAACAAGAATTCTTGAGTTCCCAAAGATCAAAAACCATTATAGAAGCAAGGGAAAACTCACAGAATCAAAAACTTTTCAAGAACTGGTGGACACAAATTATTTATAAACAAAGAAAACAGAAAATAAAAACAGAAAATAAAAGAAAGCTAAAAATTACTGAATTTAAAATACTCAAACCTGGACATGGGTTGTCTCCCAAGAAGCTCGATTTTATAGTCTTCGATAGACTTGGTTCCTTCCAGAAATTGTTCAATCAACCAGGGTCTATTGCAAACTGTTTTAGACCCCTCAAGTCATGCAAATTTTGACAACTTGAAGTCATCAAAATAACGCAGACTTGTTCAGCATAATCCTCACTATTTTCCCAAATAAGATCACCTATGGACAATTTAAAAGAATTTTGTTCTCTCTCTTCCGGTGTAGGAAGAAAAACTGATTTTTCACTGGTTAAGCAAACCACTTCTTCAATTTTCTTTTCCTCTATTTTGTCCATAGAATCACTTACCGGGTCAATGGGAACTTGTTGGTTTACTGGCTGCCTCCCCAAAATTGCATTCAGCCTTCCTTGCAAGATTATTCTGGCCTTCCATTCTTGCACTCGGTTGGGCAAAGATCCCGAAGCGCGCTTGCAATCTAATTCAGAGTAATACTCATCAATTAAATTGAAAACAATACGCTTCCTCTTTTCATCTTCTTTTTCAATATTAGCCCGAATCTTTGCCAACCATTCTTCAAATGTTCCAGCCATATTTCCTTACAAAATTTCAGCAGACAAAATTAGTAGCACCTATTCACCACACAAGTTAATATTTTTTTTTCTTTTTTTTTATATATTAAAACAAGAAGCACTAAACAAAATAATAACAAGAACTTGAACAGAACCTATCCCCGGCAACGGCGCCAAAAGCTTGATAGCGGAATCGCAAGTGTACGATTAACTATCGCGTAGTAAAAAGATCGAACCCAAGGGATAGGTGTTCTTATTAATATAAAAATTTAGTACTTGTGCAGAAAAATAAAAGATGAAATATATGTTGTTGGTTTTAGAGCAAGTAAGAACAATAGCATAAAATAAAGAAGAGATAAATATGATGAGAATTAAGTCCTTGGGTTGATTGACATAGAATATAAAATATGCTAGCAAGTATCTACTTAATTTCTAAATTATTAATCCAAGTTCAAGGTGCTATAGCCTATTATATCTACAAGTTAATCTCTTACACATTGTAGAACTTTCTTTTTAATTACTAAACCCAATTTCTTGCAATCTAGTTAACTAAAGAAGAAGATGAAGATAGAGTTCCGGCCAACACAAAGCTACGTCTTTCCTAATCTCTTAGCGAAATATACTTATAGCCTTTTTTCATCCTAGGTCCCTTACTACTTACCAATTCTCATTCGTATAAGTAATAAGCAAGAACACTTGTGATCATCAAGATAAAATTAAGAACAAGGAATTAAAACAAGAACTGGAAATAATATTCAGAAAGGTAGAAACAAAACTAAAACATAAATTTATAAACTACTACAACCCAAGAAACTTAAAGAAGAAGTTAGCCAAGCATGGCTAAAGGAGTCATTGAATTACCCTGGATAGGAGCTCAAATATGGCTTCCCACAAGTCCTAGGAACAATGCTCAAAAGGGAGAAAGAGAGAATACTTGTTGTATTCTAAGAGGTGTGTTTTTTACAAAGGATGAGCACTCCTATTTATAGCAAAAATTTCAATGGTGGAGGAGTTGATGGCCATTATGGCCTTCATTGGCCACCAATTAGCTTTTGAAAACTCCTTCCCACTACCATCAATTCTCCACTCATCCTTTAATCCTTATTTTCCATGTGCTTAAATCAAAGAGTGTTGCTTCATATTCTTCTTTTCCACTTCTGGTCCTCTCTTGGTTAGCACTTCAATTCTGGCCCTTTAATTCTCTCAATCTTCACTTTTAGTCCTCCACTCTTGAACTTTCACATTTTGGTCCCTGATTTCCTGAAACTTTACAAATTGGTCCCTGATTTCCTGAAACTTTACAAATTGGTCCCTGGACAAAAATGATAACTAAACCAGCTTTTCCTAAAAATATAAAATAGCTATAAAAATTCCTAAAAATATAAAATAAAGTTAGAAAAACAAATAAAATCTAATCTACATGCAAAATGAAAAATAAATATAAAATCTATATAAAAAGACTAAAAAACCTATATGTGACTCAAAAATAATAAAATAAAAAGACTAAAAACTACCTAAAAACATCATATAATATCCACTCATCACCCATTATACCAAATGGACGTCAAAAGTGCTTTCCTGAACGGATACATTCAAGAAGAAGTCTATGTGAAGCAACCTCCAGGATTTGAAGATCGAAAGTTTCCTTCACATGTCTTCAGATTAAAGAAGGCACTCTATGGTCTTAAACAAGCCCCTCGTGCATGGTATGATAGATTAAGTACTTTCCTTTGTGATAAAGGATTTCAAAAGGGTAAGGCTGATACAACCTTGTTCATCAAAAGAACCAAAGGTAATATCCTATTAGTTCAAATTTATGTTGATGATATTATCTTTGGTGCAACTAACGAATCTCTTTGTAAGGATTTCTCTAACATGATGCAAGAAGAATTTGAGATGTCCATGATGGGACAATTAAATTTCTTTCTTGGTTTGCAAATCAAGCAATCAAATGATGGAATATTCATCAATCAATCAAAGTTTTGCAAGGAATTGTTAAAGAAATATGATTTGGATGATTGCAAAGCCATAGCCACACCAATGGGGTCTAACACATATTTAGATCAAGATGAATCCGGCAATCAAGTTGATATTACCAAATATAGAGGTATGATCGGATCTCTTCTATACTTATCTGCAAGTAGACCTGATATTATGTTTAGTGTGTGTCTATGTGCTAGATATCAAGCATCTCCTAGGGAATCACATTTGAGTTCTGTTAAACGGATTTTCAAATATTTGAAAGGAACTACAAATGTTGGATTGTGGTATCCCAAAGGAAGTGTTTGTGATTTGATTGGATATTCTGATTCTGATTATGCTGGTTGTAAAACTGAAAGAAAAAGTACAAGTGGTACTTGTCACTTGTTAGGAAATGCCCTTGTTTCTTGGTCTTGTAAGAAACAAGCATGTGTTGCTCTAAGTACTGCAGAAGCAGAATACATTGCTGCAGGAAGTTGTTGTGCACAAACTCTATGGCTCAAACAACAACTCAAAGATGATGGCTTAGAGCTGGGCTGCATTCCAATCAAATGTGACAACACAAGTGCCATTAATCTCACTAAAAACCCTATCATGCATTCTCGAACTAAGCATATTGATATACGACATCATTTTCTTCGAGATCATGTTATGAGGAAAGATATTGAGATTTCATTTGTGGATACACATAATCAGTTAGCAGATATCTTTACTAAGCCTCTTCCTAAGGAATCATTTTTCAAGATAAGAAGAGAATTAGGTATATTAGATGAGCATGACATTTAAGGTAACATGTTATTTGCACAAACTTTATGATAATTATATGTTCATATGCATTATGTGCTTAAGTGTTTATATGAAAAAATGTGTTACATAGGATTCTAGAGCCTAGAACTTATAAAAGTGTCCTAGTAATCGATTACCATAGGTCCTGTAATCGATTATTCACGATCTCAGTCCTCGTGCCTGTTGAAATTCCGTCAGTAATCGATTACCCTAACTGCTGTAATCGATTACCCATTCGAAATTTGAATATTTTTCAAATTTACAACTGCTGTAATCGATTACTTTAACTACCGTAATCGATTACAAACACGATTTTCCCTATAAAATCAGCATTTGTCTATTGCCTTTTTGCCTACCTTCCTACCTATACAATCCATCTCTTTCTAAGTCTTGTTTTGCCATGGGGTCTCTTCCACGTCCATCGAATGTCTCCTCTCCAATCAATGCTCCTCGAAGGGATTCCTCCACTGATCCCTTGGTGCTGTCTCGATACCGCATAGATGTTCAAACAAATGCTGCATCGGCTGGACTATCTCCCTTTTATACCATTCCTTCCAATTTCTCACAAGAAACCAAGGTTATCCTCGAACGAATGGACATCCTGTCTCTTCGTCTCTCTCAAAAGTTGGGCCAACTGGAGGATACCATTCGGGCTCATTTTATACTTGTGGAAAATTGCATAGAGGCTGTGCACTCCTTCATGCGGAAGGAGATTGAGAGCCTTCAGGACCTTGACCCGTCTGAGAACTCAGAGGATTCCAGTCAAACCTAGGTTCAGAAGTCTTGTGTCTCCATATAGTTATCTACTTACTATTAGGATTTCCCTATTTTCGCAAACAGGCTCTATCTCTTGTTGTACTCCCTCTACTACATATGTTTGCTATGTTTTACTATGTGTAACTTATGCATTTGCTCTTTTATATATATATATATATATATATATATATATATAAATATATATATATATATATAAGTGCTGGTTATTCATATTTTACACATTTACCCCTACCCCCATGCTTTTTGTTGCAATATACTTGTATGGATATGTGTATGCCTGTACTTTTTGGCCTTTTCTTCTTTTTGATGAAGTCAAAAGGGGGAGAAAGGTTCTGTGCTCTTAAAGATCATATGCAGGAATTCAACGAGCATATGCAGGAATTCAACGAGTACATTAGAAATGGGGAGAAATATCAGAAATACTAGATTCCATCAAATAGGGGGAGTTAAGCATCAAGAATGCATATATGATCTTCAAGTATCAAGAATGTGTTTTCCATCATCAAAAAGGGGGAGATTGTGAAGAAGGTCTTGCTCCTGACCCTGGCTGTGGTTTTGATGACGACAAACTCATCAACAAAAAGAAGAAAAGAAGACTTCAAAGAATCAAGCACTACAAGTCCATCAATAGTCTAGAAGTCTTAGTATTAGGTGAGTTATGCTTCCAAAGGTTTATTAAAGCATAAAGGCTCTCAAAACACCTAATCTAATCAAGCTAAGTGTTTTCATAACTTAAAAGAAGTAGAAAACCTTAAGCCAGTCTCAAAAATCAGGTTTCTGAAAAATGGGCTTCTGTGTAATCGATTGCAGCATTATGGTAATCGATTACACCTAGGCAAGTAATCGATTACTCATGTCTTGTAATCGATTACATGTTTGAAATTCAAATTCAAACTGAAACGGTCACTTGTGTAATCGATTACACTAAGTATGGTAATCGATTACCAGAACGAAAAAGTGCATCTTTTCATGAACCATTGTGTCCCAAACCTTTTGAAAAGGGTTGTGATGGTTCAAGGACGTTTCCCTTGCCTATATAAAGACCATTTGAGTCCAGAAAACAGAACACACACATAACATACACAACATACACAAGAGACAACATATTACACATGAGAAAATCACATTAGGCCAAAGCTTTGTCAAAATTAGTTCATCTTTTAGAACTTAAATCTTTTGGAGCCTAAATTCTGAGTTCATGATCTTCATGTTAATAAGAACACTTTAGTTGTTCATATCTTGAAGAACTCAGAATTGTATTATGCTTAAAAGCCTTAAAGCATAATTTCTCATGATCAATCCAATTGTGTGTTAAAAGATTGATACAACCAATTGTAATATCTTCTTCATCTCTTTCTGTAAGATTGAGTTTTTCACCGCGGTATTCGGTGAAAGGTTGTTGTCACTGAAAGTGGTTTACTTTCAGGGTTTCGATTGAAGACGAGTTTGTCTTCAAGGTCTGAGGGTGGTTTGCCTTCAGGAACTGAAAGCGGTTTGCTTTCAGGGGCTGTTGAAAGTGGTTTGCTTTCACAGGATATTGGTAGAAATTCTTGGGGTCCTTGGGTTAGGAACTTGTAAGAGATTTTTATCAATAGTGGAAAAATCCTCAAGGGGTTTTCTTGAGGGACTGGACGTAGCCTTCGGTGGATTGAAGACTTGAAAGTAACAATTTCAATAAGGCGAAAATTGGGGCAACAGTGATTCACCCCCCCCTTCTCAGGTTGCTATCTGTTCTAACACAGAGGATATCACCGTTAATTCAGCAAAAGCAGCTTGAATTAAGGAATGTTTGAGAATTTGAATCTTCAAGGTATATGGCGCTTAATTCTGTCTCTTTCGCCATTAATGCTCTGATCCACCAAGAGGTGCATGACAACTCATCTTCAGTTTGAGCAAACGATCTCTTCTAAGCTGATTCTTTTTGTACCAGTCTTCAATCATTGCTCTTTAGTCAACCCATATGTTTGACGAGGATTGAAACGGACAGACTTTCCAGGCGGACAGACTTTACTCTGAAGGCGGACTCAATTCTTATAGCCGGACGGACTTTTCCTTTGCTTTTTGATAATGTTTGCAGCATGGCTTCCGTTCATAAGTGTCCCTGAATATAAAATTCTTCAAAGAAAGTTAGTGACTCTTAGCGAAATTGTTATTTATCAAAATAGATTAATTCATTTAGATATTTTACTCTAACAATCTCCCCCTTTTTGATAATGACAATTTCTAAAAACAAATGCGAGTAAGGCCTGTATAATTCCTCCCCCTAACATTTTCATTTATTTCATTAACATTTATTGGCTCCCCCTGAATGTGTGATAGTTATTAGCTCCCCCTAAGTATGTGTCTATCTTCTACTTAGTCATTTGTTATATAGTTTCTCCCCCTTTGACATTATCAAAAACACAGATAAAATAGCCAATGAGATAATGAGAGGTAATGATAAAATATAACAACAGAAATGTATATTAAGAGGATGGCTTAGAAAGCCCTAGAAGTAAGGCAATAGAGGCCTGCAGCTGAGAGAAACTAGCATCTATCTTGGCAGAAATATTTGCATCCATGGACTCAAGGCAATCATTCACAGCTTGATGTTGACTGGCCCTTTCAAGAGATAAGCGAGTAGTGAATGCTTTAACTTCCTGAGAGAGGAGGTAGACCATGGAGCGAACATAAGCAGAGTCAGAATGTGAACATTGAGTGACTAACGGAGATGGTGGACGAGATGGCAGAATGGGAGTGAAATATGCCACAGTGGGAATGAGCGGCGCGGGAGACAGACACGGCCAAGTATAACGCAGAGTCTTCAAAATGGGTGATATCTTAGGAAGGAGTATCAGGGTCCATGCTCTAAACTTTAGAACCAGGGATTCGACACTACCAGCCAGATGAAGAGGAATTGAAGCAATGTGGACATCCCTGCGAACCTGGAGCTCCCAGTCGAAGTGGAAGAATTGTTGACATGAGGGCATGGATTGGGTAATGTGAGAGGCAAGATATCCATGGGGAAGCCACAATCCAGCCTTAAAGCAAAATGGAAAACCGAATGCCTGAAGACAGAGATCTGATAGTAGATGAGCATTTGGTGCATTTTGTGAGCGCTTGCGTTTGCCCAAAGTAGAGCTGAAGCTGGAAGGATTTCGGGGCATGGAGTAGATCTGAGGAAGAGACATGCCTGTATCAGAAGTGAAGAAACCCGGAGGTGCAAGCTTGAGATCCAGATCCATAACCTTATAGATACGAGCCGGTGGGGACGGATAAGATGCATTAATAGGTGTATTAATGTGAGCATCTACCCTTGGTGACATTGAATGATCAGGTTGACTTTGACCAAGATGCAGACGAAGATCAACTTCAATATCATTTAGGCTGAGACGGCTAAAGTCAAGATCTAAGCAAGAAAGATCAGTGTTAGGAGTGGGGTCAGGCTCAGAGTCGTCATCAAGATGGATAGGGTTATCAATGCTGGGGACGTCAAATAATGAGTCCAGAAATTGCTCAGCTTCAATTTGTAGAAGATTTTTGAAATGAAGGATTTTGGATTGAAGAGGCAGTTCCCATCCTCGGGCATCAGGAGAGCAATGATGCTTCCATTGAGGTGAAATAGTGGGTATTGGAGAGTTCTCGGAGAGCTTGACGCGGACCCAGTGTCGGTTGGCAATGTTGCCCAAAACAGCAATAGTAGGAGGATCATCAACCGGGCCAAGAAGTGGGAGGTATGTGCAACACTGATTAGGAGCTAGAATGACTAGAACGAGGCGAAATGCAGTGGCAGCTAACAACCCCATATCCGGAACTGTAAACCACTTGGACACAGGTGCTGGTTCATTTTCACTGAACGTGAGAGCCTGACACAAGGTATCAATGTCTTTATCAGAGCAGAATGTTTTGGAATGGAGTACTCGATGAGATAGAAGTTCCTGGATAAGCAATTTGCGAACTTCTGGCCAGTATTCCTGAGGGTGACCCATCCATTGAGCAAGACAGCGGAAACCACAATTGCCATCATCTTCAACGTCAAAGACATCTGATATATATTTGTGAAATATTTGAGGCAAGAACTTCAAATAGTGGGCATGAGAGTCTGAGATGAGTTCAGCTGTGGAGTGCACAGTCTAAGGAGGCGGTTTGGATGAAGTTGATGCATGTAAGATTGTGGGCGTAGGTAAACATGTAGGAGACTCAGTCTGGTGAGCATGACTTGAGCATTGTGGAGGTGAAGTGTCCAAACGAAGACGGTTGAGGCAGGCATCAGATGGAGTTGGTGAAGGAGGCCGTCGTTGTTGATTCCTCTTAGTCCAGTCACTTAAAAGTTTTGGGGGTACTCTAGATATGTCAACAGACAGATTCATGCGGCGAACATCACTAAACTTGATGGGAGTAGCAGAGACATAATCAGATGAAATGTATTGCACCATTTCAATAGAGGGGTTGATTAGTCGTTTGTGATGCATAAGAGACAGAAGGTTGGGCCAATTGACTTTCTTGCGATGCTGCAGTTGGAATAGAGCCCATTGAGAGAACTTATTTACTAAGTCTCGAGAGCCTTCTTTTGGCAGTACAACCTTGCTAAGAACAGCATGAGGAAAAATGCATTCTTCAACAAGGTTTTTCACTCGCCGAGAGGTAGAGCTTTTTGGAACCTCCTTCCAGATAGTAAAGGGAGAGCTTTCAGAGCTTTCCCAAGAAGAGGAGTAGCAAACCCCTTCGAGAGGAAGGTTGAGGAGTTGAGATATGTCGCTGGTATGAACATCGATCACTTGACCCAAACATCGAGTTCGGATGTGATTAGGGTTCATCTTGACAGCACAGTCGTAGAATTCTTGAACGAGAGGCTTGATTGCTGAAGTTGTGGAGATTTCGAACAGATTTCCCCAAGCGTGTGAGAGTAGGAGATCATGTCCGGCCACCTTCGCATGTTCAAACAGCTTCAGATCGATATACCTAGGGGTGACAAGCTTTCTGTGCCCCAGATGTTCAACCTTCACATGACCAATTTCATCACTTTGTTGTTTACGATTGCGAGCAGTAAGATCAAGCTGTTTATGGATGATTTGAGTTTCTTCCATGCTTAGGACCCCTTGAGCTTTTCCATTTCTGCGTTTGTTGGGAGCCATGATTTCAGTAGAAAGGGAAAGTAGAAAGACAACTACAAATGCGCAGAGTATGATGAATGAGTGTAGTGAAACGGTTATTAGAGATATGTTTTCAAAAACCGTCAGTTTTTATGTTGGAGAGTGTAAACACTTTCTCGATCTTATCACTTCTCATGATGAATGATGCAGTTAATTAATGCGTATTAAATGATGAGAGATAAGGAGTGCCAAGATTTATGTATGCGTGTGATAATGAAATTGCAAGTGTACAATTTACTATCGCGTAATAAAAATGTTCGAACCCAAATGATAGGTGTTCTTGTTAATATTAAGTTTAGTACTTAAATAGGAAAAATAAAATGATGTATATTTGTTGTTGGTTTGAGAACTAGAAAGAAACAATAGCATAAAATAATAGAATAAAGAGATGATGAACATTAAGCTCTTGGGTTGGTTTACATAGTCTATAAAAACATGCTAGAAATTTCCTACTAAATTCCTGAATTATAAAACCATTATCATGATGCTTTAGCCTAGTGTAACTACAAGTTAATTCCTTAAGCATTGTAGATCTTTCTTTTTAATTACTAAACCCAATTCCTTGGCACCTAGTTAACTAAAGAAGAAGATGAAGAAGATGTTCAGGCCAACATAAAGTTACGTCCTTCCTAATTCCTTAGCGAAGTATACTTATAACCTTTTTTATTACCTAGTTCCCTTACTACTCACCAAATGGCCTTATGTAATAAGTAATAAGCAAAACCTCTTGGGATCCACAAGATAGAAATAAAGCATAAGGTAATAAAACATGAATGGAAATAAAAATTCAGAAATGTAGAAAAAGACTAGAACATGTATTATAAACTAAAACAACCCAAAAACTTAAAGAAGAAGTTAGCCAAGCATGGCTAAAAGAATCATTGAATTACCCTGGATAGGAGCTCAAGTATGGCTTCCCACAAGTCCTAGGAACAATGATCTTTGAGGGAGAAAGAGAGAATACTTGTTGTATTCTATGAAGGTGTGTCACAAGTGAAGAAAAGGGCCCTATTTATAGTAAAATTCCAGCCTCCAGCGCTTGAGCGCTGGCATTCCCAACGCATGGGCGCTAGGATGCATTAAAAATCCACTTTCTGTCCGAGGCCCAGCGCTTGAGCGCTGACTTTCCAACGCTTGGGCGCTGGGACAACATCTGACTCATCATCTAGTCAGAACCCCAGCGCTGGAGCGCTGGGATCCCAACGCTTGAGCGCTGGGACGCTGCTTCTTCATCTTCAAGCTTTTCCTTCCTTCTTCATTCATGGTAGTGGGTTTTGATGGCCATAAAAAGCCACTAACCAGCCTTGATCAGTTCTGAAACCCTTTCTCCACTAACATCAATTCCTTTAAACATTTTTTCCATGTGCTAAATTGGAGAGTGATTCTTCATATTCTTCTTTTTCACTTTGGTCCTCCCTTGGTTTGCACTTCAATTCAAGCCCTCATATTCTCTCAATCTCCACTTTAAGTCCTCCACTCTTGAACTTTTACAATTTTGGTCCCTGACTTCCTGAAACTTTACATATTGGTCCCTGGACAAAAATGATAACTAAACCAGCTTTTTCTAAAAATACAAAATAACTAAAAAGATTCCTAAAAATATAAAATAAAGCTAGAAAATCTAATAAAATCTAATCTACATGCAAAATGCAAAATAAATATAAAATCTACATAAAAACAATAAAAAACCTACATGAGACTCAAAAATAATAAAATAAAAAGACTAAAAATAGCCTAAAAACATCATATAAAATCCACTCATCAGCGTGCTGAGCAAGTAATACATATGAAAAGACACAACTGTTTCAGCATTAAATGCATATTTCATGGTGGATATTGATTTTAGAGCAAACTAGCCAGACGAACATGACACAGAGATATTTATAGTGCAGGAAACATTCCTATTCTTTCTTTAAGGCATGCAAACTTATTTTCAATTAGTGGTTTAGTAAATATGTCTGCCAGTTGATCATCAGAGGGTATGTATGAAATGTCAATATTTCCTTTGGCTACATGATCACGAATAAAATGATGTTTAATTTCAATATGTTTGGTTCGTGAATGCAACACAGGGTTCTTTGTAATATTATTGGCACTTGTGTTATCACATGATAATGGGATGTTATGCTCAAAAATATTATAATCTTCTAATTGATGCTTCACCGAAAGAAGTTGGGTGCAACAAGAACCTGCGGCAACGTATTCTGCTTCAGCCGTTGAAAGAGAGATTGTGCTTTGTCGCTTGCTTGCCCATGAAATTAGACAATGCCCTAGAAAGTGACATCCTCCACTAGTGCTTTTTCTTTCTATTCTATCTCCGGCATAGTCAGCATCACAAAATCCTCTTAGCCTGAAATCATCACCTTTCTCATAGACTAGACCAAGATTAGTTGTGCCAATAAGATAACGAAAGATGCGTTTTACTGCACTAAGATGAGATTCTTGGGGACTTACCTGGAATCTTGCACATACACAAACGCTGTACATGATGTCTGGTCTACTTGAAGTGAGGTACAACAGTGAACCTATCATTCCTCTGTATTTGGTTGAGTCAACCGGAGTTGATTCATCCCCTTTATCTAGTATAGTTCCAGGATGCATTGGAGTTCCCATGGCTTTTGCTTTCTCCATGCAATACTTCTTTAGTAGATCATTGATGTACTTGGTCTGATGAATGTACGTTCGAGTTCCTTCCTGTTTGATTTGTAATCCTAGGAAGAACTTTAATTCTCCCATCATACTCATCTCGAATTCACTTTGCATCAGTTTTGAGAATTCCTGACAGAGAGCTTCATTAGTAGCCCCAAATAGTATATCATCGACGTACAGCTGTACCAGAATGAAGTCCTTGGACCTCTTTCTTCTAAATAGAGTGTTGTCGATGCTTCCTCGAGAGAATCCATTTTTCATCAGAAATGAGCTTAAGCGATCGTACCATGCACGTGGTGCTTGCTTTACCCATATAGTGCTTTTCTTAGCTTGAAGACGTGGTCTGGTAGATCCTGATCTTCAAATCCTGGAGGTTGCTTCACGTAGACTTCTTCCTCAATGTACCCATTTAGGAACGCACTCTTTACATCCATTTGAAATAGTTTTATAGAGTGCTGACATGCAAATGCTAGAAGAATACGTATGGCTTCAATTCTTGCTACTGGCGTAAATGTTTCTGTATAATCGATTCCTTCTTGTTGATTATACCCTTGGGCCACCAGACGAGCCTTGTTTCTTGTGACCTTTCCATTTTCATCCATTTTATTTCTGAAAACCCATCGAGTGCCTATGATGGACTTGTCTTCTGGTTTAGGCACCAAATAACAGACTTTGCTTCTCTCAAATTGATTTAGTTCTTCTTGCATGGCTAGGATCCATCCTTCATCCTGAAGTGCTTCTCCTATGTTCTTCGGTTCTATCTCAGAAAGAAACGCACAGTTAGCATAATCATTAAAAGTAGATCGGGTTCTTACCTTTTCGTGGACATTTCCAATGATTTGCGTTGGAGGATGGTCTGGTTTGAATCTCCAGTCTCGAGGCAGTGATATACCACTGGAGGTCATAACTTGACTTGAGGAGATATCGTCAGACGTAGTTTCATCAACTTCGTCTGGTTGAGTTAAGGAGGGAATGGTTGAGTTTGTCTCTTTGCTGGATGATGATGGATGAACCGGATTTGATGAAGGAGCTTCATATATTTCTAGTTCATCATCTTCTGAAGTTATCGGATTTACACCCACGTGCTTATCTTCAAACTTAAAATTGATAGATTCTTCAACCGCCATGGTTCTGGAGTTGTATACTCGGAATGCCTTGGAATTAGGTGAATATCCCAAGAATATTCCTTTATCTGATTTTGCATCAAACTTTCCAAGATCATCCTTTGTGTTGAGTAGAAAACATGAGCTTCCGAATGGATGAAAATATGAGATGTTTGGCTTTCTTCCTTTCCATAGCTCATAAGCAGTTTTCTTAAGAATGGGACGCATGAATATTCTATTTTGAATGTAACATGCTGTATGAATGGCTTCACCCCAGAAGTACTTGGGTAGAGATGTTTCGTTAAGCATAGTCCTTGCCATTTCTTGAAGTGACCTGTTTTTCCTTTCGGCTACTCCATTTTGCTGAGGAGTTCTTGGAGCAGATACTTGATGAAATATACCATTCTCTTCGCAGTAATGATTAAATTCTTCATTTATGAATTCTCCTCCTCTATCACTGCGGATGTTGGTGATGCAGTACCCCTTTTCATTTTGAATTCTCTTTGCAATGATTAGGAAGGACCTGAAAGTTTCATCTTTTGTTCCAAGGAATTGTACCCAGGTGAATCTGGTGTAGTCATCAACGATGACAAGACAAAATCTTTTTCCATAACAACTAGCCGTTCTAGTGGGTCCAAACAAGTCCATGTGCAACATCTCCAGAGGTCTCTTTGTACTAACAACGTTCTTTGCATGGAAAGAACTTTTTAATTGCTTTCCTTGGAGACATGCTGAGCACGTATCATCAGATTTCAAAGACAGATTTGGCAGACCACTTACTAAATCATGTTTGATTATTTTAGCAATGGTCTTTAAGGATGCATTCCCTAGCTTCCTGTGCCAGATCCATTTATCATCCTCTGCTGATACTAGACATGTTACATTTTGACTTGCAAGGTTTTCCAGGGAGGTCTTATATAGATCTCCTTGTCTCTGAGCTTCAAAGATAATCTTGTCATCCTCGTTAGTGACACTACACTTCAATTTGGTGAAGGAAACAGTGAGCCCACTATCACACAATTGACTTATGCTAAGTAGGTTATGTTTCAATCCTTCAACTAGTAGAACCTTGCGAATTACTGGAAGGGGGTTCTTACCAACATTACCTTCTCCGACAATGAAGCCTTTTTGATTACCTCCAAAGGTCACTGTCCCTCCTGTCTTCTTCTCATGGATTTTTGGGAATAAAGACCTTTTTCCCGTCATGTGCCGTGAGCACCCACTGTTCAGGTACCATTGTTCTCTTTGGTTTCGAACTGTTAAGCACATCTGCAAGAGGAATAATCATAGATTTAGGTACCCAAACTTTCTTGGGTCCTTTTTTGTTAGTAATCACCTTGGGTGGACTTTTCCTCCCATGTACTACTTTTTGAGGAGTTTGTTTCTCCTTACCCTTGACTATGAAAGTTTCGGGTTGGATTTTAATAGATGGCGATGAAACATTTTTCTTTTCAGGTTGATATCTATATGGGACAGTAGAAGAATTATGTTTAATGGCAACTATATCCCAATCTTCTTCTTCTTCATAACCTAAACCTCTTCGATCATAAGCTAATCTGTTATTTCCACTTAACTTGATTAGATTATCATGACCTTGGGTAAACATGGATAAGTCTTTAATTAGGCCACTGACTCTTTGTTTTAAGAGTTTAATTTCTTTGTTTGCATCTTGTTCTAAAAGCACTTGATTTTTCTTTGTAAGCATAATGGATACTTCCTTAGATGCATGCAATTCTTTTAAGGTTTTATCATGCTTCTTTTTGAGTGAACTATATTTGATGACTAATGCATGAGCATATTCTAGTAGTTCATTGTAGTCATCAGATGAGATTTCGGGACTTACCTCATCTTGGTCATCTTCTTCGTCATTGGATTAGTCGACAGAGATCATTAGTGCCTCTGCTTCTCTGTCTGCTTCAATATCTGAAGTGTCTATGGATCCCATAAACGCACAGTATGAAGCTTCTTCATTAGCTCCCTTGGTTTCTTCTTCTTGATCTGAGTCATCTTCTGATTCATCATTTTGGCTGGAAAAGGCCTTCTTTTTATAGAAAGTCTTTTGCGAAGGCTTGTTCCCCAGACGAGGGCAATCGGCTTTGACGTGTCCAGGTTTCTTGCACTCGTAGCAGACGATCCCTCCCTTGCTTGGGATCCTTTCTTCTTCTCTTGATGAGGAAGATGGTCTTCCTTTGAACTGCTTCCTGTTTCCCATCATTTTTCTGAATCTTCTGTTGAACAGAGCCTGTTCATCATCGGATCGATCAGATTGAGCAGTTTCCTCATCTGAGGATTCATTAGCTTTCAAAGCCTTTGATTTGTTGGCTTTAAAGGCTACAGCTTTTGCAGCAGCTGCTTTTCTTTTTATGATTGCAGCATCATTGGCAAGATCCTGCTCGTGGATCTTCATTTCTCCCAGCAAGTCTTCTACTTGATATGTATCCATATTCTTTCCAGATCTTTGGGAAGTAACGAAGTTTCTCCAATTGGTGGGAAGACTTCTGAGAATCTTGACTACTTGCTCCTTATTAGTTAAAGTTTTGCCCAGATTCTTCATACCATTGTGAATGGTTTGAAGTCGTGCAAACATGGAGTCGCTAGATTCATTATCGTCCATCATGAAGTTTTCGTATTGGGAGGCGAGCATACTCATCTTGGTGGTTTGAACAGCAGTTGTTCCTTCATGAGCGATTGCTAGTGTGTCCCAGACCTCCTTAGCTGTGCTTAGGATGTCAACTTTGTCATGCTCACTTTTGCTGAGAGCACAGATAAGAAACAGCCTTGCCTTGGCATTCCTCTGATTTTCAGTCTTTTGTTCATCTGTCCATTTGTCAGCTGGAATGGCCTTGCTTTCACTGTCTCTAGGAACGTAGTTTCCTTTAGATATCACGTCCCATAGTTTCCAATCAGTTGATTCAATGAATAGCTGCATATGCTTCTTCCAGTACGGATAGTTTGAGCCATCGAAGAATGGTGGCTTGTTAGTTGCGGTTCCGGTTGGGTAGGCAATCCCGTCCATGGATCTTTTCACTCTACACCTGTTAAGATGTTAGTAATTCTCAGAGCGGTTAAGCTCTGATACCAATTGATAGTAATAAAATCACACAAGAAAGGGGGGTTTGAATTGTGTGTGTGACTTTTGTAAAGTTTTTCGCAAAATACTCGTTATAAGTTCGAAAACGTTTAAAGATAAGTGCAGCGGAAATAGACTTAGAACTTAAAGAGTAAAGCACACAAGATATTTATCCTGGTTCACCCCCAAAACCGATAGGGCTACGTCCAGTCCTTGGCTATACCAAGATTTTCCACTATTTCAACAGAATAGTACAAGTGTTCTCAGGGACTTCTCCCAGTATTATGAGGACTACTCCTTTACAAGTTTTCTCAGGACTTCTCCTTTATCTCTCAAGTATTCGACATGACTTCTCCCAGTTCTTTTTCAAGAAGGTTTGTTTTCTACAGAGATCTCTTCACAAAGAGTGGGTAGAAACTATGAGGTTCTAGATTCAGAGATGATATACAAATTGATTCTCTGAAGGGCTTGTGTGAGAAGAATAAGAGTTTTCACTCTATAGAGGTTTCACACTAGTTGGCGACTAAACTCAGAAAATAAGAAGGCTAGAGTTGCTAAGTGTTCTTGGCTAAAGCTTGTTCAAATTGTAAACTGACTTGAAGGATTTGAATGCTTTGATAGTGTGTAAGTCGCCAAATTGAAAATGATGCAGAGGCCACTATTTATATCTTCAGTAGGATGAGAACTGGATGAGCTGATGAAGATCTTCAAAAATAGTTCCGTTGAATATTTGCTTGATTGTGAGTAACAGATACTTCTGCATCTGTTGCTTGATGAAGTCTGCCAAGTGAAGAACATTTCTTCAACTGATAGAGAGTGAGATCGTCTGGCAATGCTTTTTCTTCTGGTTCTCAGAGGCAGCAATTAATGCATGTGTATTACAGCTAATATGGCAATTAATGCTCTGACCAGAAGATTTGGATTCGGCCGTTGAGGAGATACGATGATCAGAGGATATCACCGTTAATTCAGCAAAAGCAGCTTGAATTAAGGAATGTTAGAGAATTTGAATCTTCAAGGTATATGGCGCTTAAATCTATCTCTTTCGCCATTAATGCTCTGATCCACCAAGAGGTGCATGACAACTCATCTTCAGTTTGAGCAAACAATCTCTTCTAAGCAGATTCTTTTTGTACCAGTCTTCAATCATTGCTCTTTAGTCAACCCATATGTTTGACGAGGATTGAAACAGACAGACTTTCCAGGCGGACGGACTTTACTCTGAAGGCGGACTCAATTCTTATTGCCGGACGGACTTTTCCTTTGCTTTTTGATAATGTTTGCAGCATGGCTTCCGTTCATAAGTGTCCCTGAATATAAAATTCTTCAAAGAAAGTTAGTGACTCTTAGCGAAATTGTTATTTATCAAAATAGATTAA
The DNA here is from genome assembly GCA_030819835.1 of Acmispon strigosus. NCBI lineage: Eukaryota > Viridiplantae > Streptophyta > Magnoliopsida > Fabales > Fabaceae > Acmispon > Acmispon strigosus. Next base: position 20,770,849 of record JAUAMA010000006.1, read on the forward strand.
TTCATTTAGATATTTTACTCTAACAAGAACATGAAATAGCAATAAAATATAAAGAGAATAAGATGATGAAAAATAAGCTTTTGGGTTGAATTACATAGTCTATAAAATATGCTAGCAAGTTCCTACTTAATTTCTGAATTTTAAGTCCAAGTTCATGATGCTATAGCCTAGTATATCTACAAGTTAATTCCTTACACATTGTAGAACTTTCTTTCTAATTACTAAATTCAATTCCTTGCAACTTAGTTAACTAGAGAAGAAGTTGAAGATGAAATTCAGGCCAACATAAAGCTACGTCTATCCTAATTCCTTAGTGATATATACTTATAGCCTTTTTTAAATCCTAGGTCCCTTACTACTTACCAATTTCCATTCGTATAAGTAATAAGCAAAAGATCTTGTGATCATCAAGATAAAATTAAGAACAAGGAAATAAAACAAGAACTGGAATTATTATTCAGAAAGGTAGAAGCAAACTAAAACATAAATATAAACTATAACAACCCAAGAAACTTAAAAAGAATTAGCCAAGCATGGCTAAAAGAGTCATTGAATTACCCTGGATAGGAGCTCAAGTATGGCTTCCCACAATTCCTAGGAACAATGATCTTTAAGGAGGAAAGAAGAACACTTGTTGTATTCTCAATAGGTGTGTCTTACAAGTGAAGAAAAGCTCCATATTTATAGTGAAAATCTGCCTTCCAACGCTTGAGCGCTGGCATCCCCAACGCTTGGGCGTTGGGGTGCATTAAAATCCAACGTGCAGAAATAGGTCCAGCGCTTGAGCGCTGGCTTCCAACGCTTGAGCGCTGGGTGCAACCTCTGACTCACATCCTAGTCAGAGGTCCAGCGCTTGAGCGTTGGGACTTCCAACGCTTGAGCGCTGGCACGAACACTGGCAGCTTCTTCTTGGATTCCTTTCTTATTCAATGGTGGAATTGATTGGCTTAATTAGGCTCATTCAGCCCCTAATAAGTTCTGAAACTCCTTCCTTCCACCATTAATCCTTCAAACCTTATTTTACATGTGCTCAAATCAAAGAGAGTTGCTTCACATTCTTCAATTTCACTTTAAGTCCTCTCTTTGTTAGAACTTCAATTCTGTCCCTTTGACTTCTTCAAACTTCACTTTTCATCCTCCGCTCTCGAACCTTTCCACTTTGATTCTTGATTTCCTGAAACTTTACAAATCGGTCCCTGGACAAAAATGATAACTATACCAGCTTTTTCCTAAAATATATAAAATAACTATAAAAATTCCTAAAAATATAAAATAAAGTTAGAAAAACAAATAAAAGCTAATCTATATGCAGAATGCAAAATAAATATAAAATCTACATAAAAAAATAAAAATCCTATATGTGACTCAAAAATAATAAAATAAAAAGACTAAAAACAACCTAAAAACATCATATAATATCCTGTCATCAGTGGACTTGGAAGCACTAGCAGTAAGGGAACTTCGTTATCTCTGTAGCTATTTATAGCATATGTGGATATAGACAACTGTATATGTTCAAGTTATAGAATTCCATGGAACTAAAGGCATTTGATATGCTGGATTTGAATTGATTGACAGGTTGAATGCCTATGGATGTCAAGATTGATTGATAGTTGTCGTGTTCCTTAGTGGTAGGATGTGAATGATAGTATGCTAAGTATCCATGTCTATTTGCTAAGTTGATCAATGATAACATGCTATATTGTATGAGACCTTGCATTATGCTACAAGTTAGAAGACATGTTGAGTGTAATCATTTAACATGTATGCTTGTTTATTGCTTTTGATAGTAGTTCAAAGTCGGGTCATTGGTGAGTAAGGCCAAGTGGTTATAAGACGGACAAGGCTCCGCATTCGTGTGGAACCCGAATTCGTAATTTAAACGGTTTCAGTTAACTTGATTAAAGATTTTAATCTTATTTACATGCTTGATTAAAGTTTGTTAATCATGGTGATATTCTTGGCTAAATATGTTAATTTTTCCTATATGCTCGATGAATATTTTAACCTGGTATGTATGAGTAATATGGCATTTCATGCATATCTAGGGACGCCCCAATGAAGTTGGCAACGAGTAAGGTTAGCCGACCAAGAGATTGGACGCGTCGGGAATTTGAGGTGACCAATGGTCAATCCCAACAAGTGGCAATCTAGGGTCAATGGAGCACGCATCATACTAGTTGAACTGGAAGTATTTGCCCCCACCATCCGAGTTGCGGGATTTTGGCGTTATATCTGGATAAAAGTCGTGGGCAAATGACTCATATGCACTGGCATGACATTAACATGTACATTACATCATGATTGAGTTACTACTCATGGATGTTCTATGTAATGTGTTTTTGTATGATGGAGATGATAGCGTAGAACTTGTAGCTTTACTCGAGTTGCCATTTTTTATGTATATGCTTGTGTATACCTATACTTATCTATTCTTGGAAGTGACCCTTGCACTATTTGATTTCTATGTTTCTTTTTGGCCGCTCTCCGCCAAATGGACGATGTTTAGGGAAGGCTCCCCAGCAGGGAGACCTGGGACTTTCTCTTCCTCGATGAGGAAGATGATTCCGCATGGGAGTTCGACCACCCCATGTGCATGACGACTTACTCGGGTCGCATTGTGGAGGACAGGATAGATGCTACAGGTCGGATGTTCGAGAGGGTGCTTTACCGAGCTTTCATGAAATTTCTTACACGTTTCCCGGGGGTTGAGATGGGGCGGAGCCTCGACTCAGGGGACGATGAGAGGTCTACCGAGGCCTCTTCCCTCCATGAGAAGTGGTTCGTCTTCTTCTTTGGAGCTGAAGTTGACTCAGATTCCTTTCTCTTCCCCGTAGTATACTACATTCCTTGTTGTAGCTACCGCTATGCAGTGAGACCGCTGAGCAGGTGATGGTCTCTCGGGTCCGTACTACAGTCATTGACGTTGATGTTCCCTTAGTCCATGATGACTGGATTTTGTTTGATATTTTTAGGGTCTTTTTAGTCTGTTTATTTTGTTATTTTCGAGTCTCATATAGGACTTTTATTCTTTTTATGTAGATTTTATATTTATTTTGCATTTTGCATATAGATTAGCTTTTATTTGGTTTTTAAACTTTATTTTATATTTTTAGGAATTTTTATAGTTATTTTTATATTTTTAGGAAAGCAGGTATAAATTATCATTTTTGTCCAGGGACCAAGTTGTAAGTTTCAGGAAAAGATAGGACTAATGTGTAAAAGTTCAAGAATGGAGGATGAAAAGTGAAGTTTCAAGAAGTTGAAGGATTGGAAATGAAGTGCTAGCAAAGAGAGGACCAAAAGTGAAAAAGAAGAATATGAACCAACACTCTCTAATTTAGCACATGGAAAATAAGGTTGAAGGATTGATGGTAGTGGGAAGGAGGTTTCAGAAGTGATTAAGGGCTGAGTGGAGGCCATTGAAGACATTAAAAACCCACTACCATGAATAAGGGCAAAGCTTGAAGATGAACCAGCAAGCGACCCAACGCTCAAGCGTTGGAAGCCCAAAGCTCAAGCGTTGGGACTTTGACTAGGATCTGATTAGGAAAGTGCACCCAGCGCTCAAGCGTTGGAAAGCCAGCGCTCAAGCGCTGGGCCTCTGTCTGAACGTGGGATTTTAATTGCACCCAACGCCTAAGCGTTGGGATCCCAGCGCCCAAGCGCTGGAGGGAATTTTTTTACTATAAATAGGGGCCTTTGCTTCACTTGAAAAACACACCTCTCTAGAATACAACAAGTATTATTTCTTTCCTCCTTTAGAGCATTGTTCCTGAGAATTGTGGGAAGCCATTCTTGAGCTCCTAGTCCAGGGTAATTCAATGTCTCTTCTAGCCATGCTTGGCTAATTCTTTTAAGTATCTTGGGTTGTTTTAGTTTGTAATTTATGCTTTAGTTTTTCTTCTTCTTATTTCTGAATAATATTATTACTAGTTCATGTTTTATTTCCTTGTTCTTCATTTCATCTTGATGATCACAAGTGTTTTTGCTTATTGCTTATAACAATGGAAATTGGTAAGTAGTAAGGGAAATAGGATTTAAAAGAGGCTATATGATATATTGATGAGTGGATTTTATATGATGTTTTTAGGCTATTTTTAGTCTTTTTATTTTATTATTTTTGAGTCACATATAGGTTTTTTATTGTTTTTATGTAGATTTTATATTTATTTTGCATTTTTCATGTAGATTAGATTTTATTAGATTTTCTAGCCTTATTTTATATTTTTAGGAATTTTTCTAGTTATTTTGTATTTTTAGAAAAAGCTGGTTTAGTTATCATTTTTGTCCAGGGACCAATGTGTAAAGTTGCAGGAAATCAGGGACCAAATTGTAAAAGTTCAAGAGTGGAGGACTTAAAGTGAAGATTGAGAGAATTTGAATTGAAGTGCTAACCAAGAGAGGACCAAAGTGGAAAAGAAGAATATGAAGAATCACTCTCTAAATTAGCACATGGGAAAAAGTTTGAGGAATTGATGTTAGTGGAGGAAAGGTTTCAGAATTAAACAAGGCTGAGTAGTGGCATTTTATGGCAATCAAAACCCACTACCATGAATGAAGAAGGAAGAAAAGCTTGAAGATGAAGAAGCAGCGTCCCAACTCTCCAGCGTTGGGATCCCAGAGCTCAAGCGCTGGGACTCTGACTAGGAAATGAGTCAGATGTTGTCCCAGCGCCCAAGCGTTGGAAAGCCAGCGCTCAAGCGCTGGACCTCGGAAAGAAAGTGGATTTTTAATGCATCCTAGCGCCTAGGCGTTGGAAATGCCAGCGCTCAGGCGCTGGAGCCCAGAATTTTACTATAAATAGGACCTTTCTCTTCACTTGTAAAACACACCTTCTTAGAATACAACAAGTATTCTCTCTTTCTCCCTCTTGAGCATTGTTCCTAGGACTTGTGGGAAGCCATATTTGAGCTCCTATCCAGGGTAATTCAATGTCTCCTTTAGCCATGCTTGGCTAATTTCTTTTTTAAGTTTTTGGGTTGTTTTAGTTTATAATTCATGTTCTAGTTTTCTTTTACATTTCTGAATAATATCTTCAATTCATGTTTTATTTCTTTGTTCTTCATTAATCTTTATGCACAAAGGATTTCTTGCTTTCTACTTATGTCATAAGGCCATTTGGTAAGTAGTAAGGGAAATAGGAAATTAAAAAGGTTATATGTTTGCATTTCTTAAGGCTATAAGGATGTACGTAAATTTGTGTTGGCCCGGATTCTTTCTTCATCTTCTTCTCTAATTAACTAATAACCAAGGCTATGGAGTTAGTAATTAGGTAAGAAAGTTCTACATTTCTTAAGGCTATTAGGATGTAGAAATTTAGGCTATAGCACCATGAATATGAATTTAAAGTTCAGAAATTTAGTAAGAGTTTTCTAGCATGTTTTATAAATTATGTAAATCAACCCAAGAGCTTAAATTCTTCTCATCTTATTCTGTTTTATTATTCTATGCTTTTGCTTTCATCTTGCCCTAAACCAAACATCAAACATATCATTTTATTTTTATCTCACAAGTACTAAATTATATATTAATAAGAACACCTATCCCTTGGGTTCGATCTTTTGTATTACGCGATAGTTTAATCGTACACTTGCGATTTTCCTTATCATATATCACTAAGGAATTAGGATAAACTTAGCTTTATGTTGGCCTGAAGTTCTTTCTTCATCTTCTTCTCGATTGTTTCTAAATTGCAAGGAATTGAATTTAGTAATTAGGAAGAAAGTTCTACATTTGCAAGGAATTAATTTGTAGAAACATTAGGCTATAACATCATGAACTTGGTTCTAAAATTCAGAAATTAAGTAGGAGTTTTCTAGCATAATTTATAAGCTATGTAATTCAACCCAAGTGTTTAAATCTCATCATCATCTTCTTCTTATTTATTTATGCTTTTTCATGCTCTTGTTCTAAAAACCAAATGCAAAATACATCATTTAATTTTTCTTGCACAAAGTACTAAACAAGTTGATAATTAGACACCTATCCCTGTGGGATCGATATCTTTTATATTACGCGATAATAAACCGTACACTTGCGGTTTGGCTATCAAGTTTTTGGCGCCGTTGCCGGGGATAGGTTCTTTTTAAAGTCTTTTTATTAATTTGTTTAGTGCTGTTTGTATATATATAAAAAAAATAAAAAATTTCTGTCTAACCTTTTGCTGTCATGTTGAAGGAAGATCCCTTAGAGACTATTATCTCTGAGGGTTTGGAATTCGAAGATATTGAAAGTAATAACGAACAGGTCATTGAGATGGCAAGGTATCTTGAAGCTGCCCATGTTTTCCCTTCAAGGAAAAATTGGGTAGAGGATTTGAGAAGAGATGAAGAGGTTCAAGAGGAGAAGAGGGAATTGAAACCTTTACCTTCCTCCCTTAAGTATGTATTTCTTGAGGAAGGTAACAACAAACAAGTTATTGTAAGTAGCTCCCTCTCCCCTCTTGAAGAAGAAAAATTGGTAAGAATTCTCAGAGCTCATAAATCTGCTTTGGGTTTGACTATTGAAGACATTAAGGGTATAAGCCCCACTGTTTGTATGCATAAAATTTGTTTAGAGGAACAAGTTAAACCTGTAGTCCAACCCCAAAGAAGACTGAATCCTGCCATGAAAGAGGTGGTAAGGAAAGAAGTGATTAAGTTGCTTGATGCAGGGATCATCTATCTCATTTCTGATAGTGAATGGGTTAGCCCCGTTCAAGTAGTTCCCAAAAAAGGGGGAATTACAGTGGTCCCTAATGAGAACAATGAGTTGATTCTCACCAGGAAGGTAACTGGATGGAGGGTTTGTATAGATTACCGGAGGCTAAATTCTGCCACCCGGAAAGATCATTTTCCCCTTCCCTTTATTGACCAAATGCTTGACAGGTTAGCTGACCATGAGTACTATTGTTTCTTGGATGGATATTCAGGATACAATCAGATTGTTGTTGATCCTAAGGATCAAGAGAAAACTGCTTTTACTTGTCCCTTCGGGGGTTTTGCTTACAAAAGAATGACTTTTGGCTTGTGTAATGCACCCGGAACCTTCCAAAGATGTATGTTTGCTATTTTTTATGATTTAATTGGTGAATGTATGGAAGTGTTCATGGATGATTTTTCAGTTTATGGCCCTAACTTTGACAAGTGTTTGGACAATTTGGAAAGGATCCTAGTTAGGTGCCAAGAAAAGAATTTGGTACTTAATTGAGAGAAATGCCACTTTATGGTAAAGGATGGCATTGTGCTTGGGCACAAGATTTCTAAAAAAGGGATTGTGGTATATAAAGCTAAAACATAAATTACTAAAAATCTACCTCCTCCCACCAATGTTAAAGGTATAAGAAGTTTTCTTGGTCAAGCGGGATTTTATAGGCGATTTATAAAAGATTTTTCTAAAATAGCTAAGCCTATGACAAACCTCCTTGAAAAAGAGGCTCCTTTTATCTTTAATGATGAGTGTTTGGCTGCTTTTAAATTATTAAAGGAAAAACTTGTTTCAGCCCCTATCATTGTTGCTCCCCAATGGGATTTGCCTTATGAAATAATGTGTGATGCTAGTGATAATGCAATAGGGGCTGTTCTTTGTCAGAAAAAGGGAAAGGTTTTGCATGTAATTTACTATGCTAGTAAGGTCTTGAATGAAACTCAAAGAAATTATGCTACAACTGAAAAGGAGTTGTTGAGTGTAGTTTATGCTTTAGATAAATTCAGACCTTACGTTTTGCGTTCTAAAATTTTTGTGCATACTGACCATGCTGCATTGAAGTACTTATTGATAGTAATAAAACCACACAAGAAAGGGGGGTTTGAATTGTGTGTGTGATTTTTAATCTTCTTTTCGTGAAATAACAGTTATAAGTTCGAAAACGTTTGTTAAAGAAGTGCAGCGGAAATTATTCTACAACTGAACAATAAAGCACACACGATGTTTATCCTGGTTCACCCCCTTAATCGACAGGGCTACGTCCAGTCCTTGGCTTAACCAAGATTTTCACTATTTTATCAAAATAGTACAAGTGTTCTCAGAGACTTCTCCCATTATTCTTAGGACTACTCCTTTACAAGTATTCTAGCAGGACTTCTCCTTTTCGAGTGTTAGGCAGGACTCCTCCCAGTTCTTTTTCAAGAAGAATTGGTTTCTACAAAATCTCTTCAGTAAGAGTGGGTAGAAAATGTGAAGAACAGGATACAGAGATAATAAGCCAGTTGGTTCTTTGAAGGGTTTTGTGTGAGAAGAAGATAAGAGTTTCACTCTGTAAAGAACTTCACACTGGTTGGCGACTGGACTCAGATAATAGATAAGTTGAGATTGCTGAGTGTTTGGCTTAGAACAGTTTGATCGCAGATGATAAACTTTGAAAGTTTGAATGCTTTGATTGTGTAAAAGTCGCCAAGTTGAAACTGATGCCAAGTCCACTATTTATATCTTCAGTAGGATGTTTAATGGGAGTGATGACCGGATTTTATATGATATTTTTAGGGTGTTTTTAGTCTTTTTATTTTATTATTTTTGAGTCTCATATAAGATTTTTATTATTTTTATATATATTTTCTATTTATTTTGCATTTTGCATATAAATTAGCTTTTATTTGTTTTTCTAACTTTATTTTATATTTTTAGGAATTTTTATAGTTATTTTTATATTTTTAGGAAAGCTGGTATAGTTATCATTTTTGTCCAGGGACCGAATTGTAAAGTTTCAGGAAATGAAGGATCAAAGTGGAAAAGTTCAAGAGCGGAGGATGAAAAGTGAAGTTTCAAAGACTTAAAGGGCCAGAGTTGAAGTGCTAGCAAAGAGAGGACTTAAAGTGGAAATCAAGAATATGAAGCAACACTCTTTGATTTGAGCACATGGAAAATAAGGTTGGAATATTAATGGTGGTGGAGAGGAGTTTCAGAACTTAATAGAGGATGAATGAAGGCCAATTAAGCCATTCAATTCCACCATTGAAGAAGAAAAAGCATCCAAGAAGAGTTGCCAGTGTTCGAGCCAGCGCTCAAGCGTTGGAAGTCCCAACGCTCCAGCGCTAGAACTCTGACTAAGAGTTGAGTCAGAAGTTGCACCCAGCGCCCAAGCGTTGGAAGCCAGCGCTCAAGCGCTGGGCCTATATCTGAACGTGGGATTTTAATGCACCCCAACGCCCAAGCGTTGGGGATGCCAGCGCTCAAGGGCTGGAAGGCAGATTTTTACTATAAATAGGGGTCTTTTCTTCACTTGTAAGACACACCTCTTAGAATACAACAAGTGTTCTTTCTTTCTTCCTTTTGAGCATTGTTCCTGAGAATTGTGGGAAGCCAAACTTGAGCTCCTAGTCCAGGGTAATTCAATGACTCTTTTAGCCATGCTTGGCTAACTTCTTCCTTACGTATCTTGGGTTGTTTTAGCTTTTAATTATGTTTTAGCTTTCTTCTACTCTTCTGAATAATAATACTATAGTTCATGTTTTACTTCCTTGTTTTTTCATTTTATCTTGATGTGCACAAGTGTTATTGCTTATTACTTATAACAATGGAAATTGGTAAGTAGTAAGGGACTTAGGAAGTAAAAGAAGCTATATGACATATCACTAAGGTATTAGGATAGACTTAGCTTTATGTATGCCTGAAAATTCTATCTTCATCTTCTTCTTGGTTTTTTCTAAATTGCAAGGAATTGAATTTAGTAATTAGGAATAAAGTTCTACAATGTGTAAGGAATTAACTTGTAGAAACATTAGGCTATAGCATCATGAACTTGGTGTTAGAATCAAACAATTCAATGAGTTAATTTATTTTGATAAATAACAATTTCGCTAAGTGTTACTGACTTCTTCAAAGTTTTCATATTCAGGAACACTTGTTAATTGAAGATATGCTGTGAGGATTTCGACAAAGCATTATCAAAAAGCAAATAGAGAAATCCGTCCGCCTATGTGAATCAGTCTGCCTCTAGAGAAGAGTTTGTCCGCCTGTGATGAACGTCTGGTTGATCAGCTACTGAATTTATGAAGAATGCTTGAGTTGACTAAAGCAATGATTGAAGACTCGTGCAAAACGAAATATCCTGAAGGTGATCGTTTGTTCAACCCAAAGATGAGCTGTCGTGCACCTCTTGGTTGTTCAGAGCATTAATGGCGAAAGAGGCAGAATTAAGCACCTCATTCCTTGAAGATTCAAATCCTCTGACATTCCTTAATTCAAGCTTCTTTTGTTGAATTAGCGGCGATACTTTCTGATAATCGTATCTCCTCAACGGTCAAATTAAAATATTCTGGTTAGAGCATTAATGACTCAATTAGCTGTAATGCATAAGCATTAATTGCAGACTCTATGGGTCAAGGCAAAAGGCATCACCAGACGATACCGTCTTTCATTGTTGAAGAAACATTCATTATCTGGCAGATTGCAACAGCAGATGCAGAAGTATCCGTTACTCACAATCAAGCAGAAATTCAAACGGAACTATTTTGAAGATCTTCAGCAAAGCCTTCAGTTATCATCCTACTGAAGATATAAATAGTGGACTTAGAATCAGCTTCAACTTGGCGACTTTTACACAATCAAAGCATTCAAACTTTCCAAGTCTATCTACGATTAAACAAGCTTTAAGCCAAGATACTCAGAAACATTAACCTACCTATTTTCTGAGTTCTGTCGCCAACAAGTGTGAAACCCTTTGCAGAGTGAAAACTCTTATTTATTCTCACACAAGCCCTTCAGAGAACCAACTTGTCTATCATCTCTGAATTCTGTTCTTCATATTTTCTACTCACTCTTACTGAAGATATTCTTGTAGAAACTAAGTCTTCTTGAAAAAGAATTGGGAGGAGTTCTGTCTAACACTCGAGAGATAAACGAGAAGTCCTAGAATACTTGTAAAGGAGTAGTCCTCAGAATACTGGGAGAAGTCCCTGAGAACACGTGTACTATTTTGTTTAAATAGTGAAAATCTTGGTGAAGCCAAGGACTGGACGTAGCCCTGTCGATTAAGGGGGTGAACCAGGATAAATATCGTGTGTACTTTATTGTTCAAGCTTTAAGTTTATTTCCGCTGCACATTTTAGACAAACGCTTTTGAACTTATAATAACTATCTTGCAAAAAGATTTATAAAAATCACACACACAATTCAAACCCCCCTGTCTTGTGTGGTTCTATTACTATCAATTGGTATTAGAGCTTAACCGCTCTGAGAATTACTAACATATTAACAGGTGTAGAGTGAAAAGATCCATGGATGGTATTGCCTACCCAACCGGAACTGCAACCAACAAGCCACCATTCTTTGATGGCTCCAACTATCCTTACTGGAAGAAGCACATGCAACTCTTCATCGAGTCAACCGACTGGAAGCTGCGGGACGTAATATCAAAAGGAAATTATGTCCCCAAAGATAGTGAAAGCAAGGCCATCCCAGCCGATAAATGGACGGACGAACAGAAGACGGAAAATCAAAGAAATGCCAAGGCTAGGCTGTTTCTCATATGTGCTCTTAGCAAAAATGAGCATGACAAAGTTGACAGCTTGAGCACTGCAAAAGATGTATGGGATACCTTAGCCATTGCTCATGAAGGAACCTCTGCCGTACAAGACACTAAGATGAGCATGCTGGAATCTCAGTATGAAACCTTCATGATGGATGACAATGAGTCTATTGACTCCATGTTCGCACGACTTCAGACCATTCACAATGGGATGAGGAACCTGGGAAAAAGCTTCACCAACAAGGAGCAAGTGATCAAAATTCTCAGAAGCCTTCCCACCAACTGGAGCAACTTTGTTACTGCCCAGCGAGATGGAAGGAATCTTGATACCTATTCAGTAGAAGATCTTCTGGGAGAACTGAAGATTCATGAGCAGGATCTTGCCAATGATGCTGCCATTATACGAAGAAAAGCGTCTGCCGCAAAAGCCGTAGCGTTCAAAGCCAACAAATCAAAGGCTTTGAAAGCTAACGAATCCTCAAATGAGGAAATTGTGCAGTCTGATCGCTCTGATGATGAACCGGCCCTGATTAACCGAAGATTCAGAAGAATGATGGGAAACAGGAAGCAGTTCAAAGGAATACAGTCTTCCACATCAAGAGATGAAGAGAAAATCCCAAATAAAGGTGGGATCGTCTGCTACGAATGCAAAAAGCCCGGACACGTTAAAGCTGACTGTCCCCGTTTGGGAAACAAGCCTTCCCAAAAGAATTTCTATAAGAAAAAGGCTTTTTCCAGTCAAAATGATGAGTCAGAAGACGAATCTGACCAATAAGAAGAGATCAAAGGAACCAACGATGAAGCTTCATACTGTGCGTTTATGGGATCCATAGACACATCTGATATTGAAGCAGATAAAGAAGCAGAAGAACTGATGATTTCCGTTGACCTGTCCAACGGCGAGGAAGATGACAAAGATGAGATGTGCTTAGCAGCTCAAAGCCAAAAAGAGCTATGGTACCTGGACAGTGGATGCTCACGACACATGACGGGAAAAAGGTCTTTATTCCCAAAGATTCATGAGAAGAAAACCGAAGGAACAGTTACCTTCGGAGGTAACCAAAAGGGGTTCATTATCGGAGAAGGTAACGTTGGTAAGAATCCCCTTCCGGTAATACGGAAAGTTCTGTTAGTTGAAGGACTAAAACATAATCTACTTAGCATAAGCCAATTATGTGATAGTGGACTCACTGTTTCCTTCAACAAAGTGAAGTGTAGTGTCACAAACGAGGATGACAAGATTATCTTTGAAGCACAGAGACAAGGGGATCTATATAAGACCTCCTTGGAAAACCTTGCAAGTCAAAAGGTAACATGTCTAGTATCAGCAGAGGATGATAAATGGATATGGCACAGGAAGCTAGGGCATGCATCCTTAAAGACCATTGCTAAAATAATCAAACATGATCTAGTAAGTGGTCTGCCAAATCTGTCTTTCAAATCTGATGATACATGCTCTGCATGTCTCCAAGGAAAGAAATTAAAAAGTTCTTTCCATGCAAAGAACGTTGTCAGTACAAAGAGACCTCTGGAGATGTTGCACATGGACTTGTTCGGACCCACTAGAACCGCTAGTTGTTCTGGAAAAAGATTTTGTCTTGTCATCGTTGATGACTACACTAGATTTACATGGGTACAATTTCTTGGAACAAAGGATGAAACATTCAAGTCCTTCCTGATCATTGCAAGAAGAATCCAAAATGAAAAAGGATAATGCATCACTAACATTCGTAGTGATAGAGGAGGAGAATTTATCAATGAAGAGTTCAAGCACTACAGCGAGGAAAATGGAATATTTCATCAAGTTTCTGCTCCGAGAACTCCTCAGCAAAATGGAGTAGCTGAAAGAAAGAACAGGTCACTTCAAGAAATGGCCAGAACTATGCTCAATGAGACATCTCTACCCAAATACTTCTGGGCTGAAGCAGTTCATACAGCTTGCTACATTCAAAATCGAATATTCATGCGTCCTATCTTGAAGAAAACTGCCTATGAATTATGGAAGGGAAGAAAGCCAAGCATCACATATTTTCATCCATTCGGATGCTCCTGCTTTCTACTCAATACAAAGGATGATCTCGGAAAATTCGATGCAAAGTCAGACAAAGGAATATTCTTAGGATATTCACCCAACTCTAAAGCATTCTGAGTATACAACTCTAGGACAATGGCAGTAGAAGAATCCATCAATGTCAAGTTCGAAGATAAATACATCAGCGTGAATCAGATGACACCGGAAGATGAATATGATGAACTGGAAATAAGTGAAAAGCCCTCCTCAAATCCAGTCCAGCCGTCAACGTCTGATATAGAGACAAATCCAACTACTTCATCGTCAACTCAACCAGACGATGTTTGTGAAACTCCGTCTGACGATAATTCCACAAGTCAAGTCATGACCTCCAGTGGCATCTCTCTACCCAGAGACTGGAGATTCAAACCAGACCATCCTCCTACACAGATAATCGGAAGCGTACATGAAAAGGTAAGAACTAGATCCACTTTCAATGATCATGCTAACTGTGCATTTTTGTCTGAAATAGAACCGAAGACCATAGGTGAAGCCCTACAGGATGAAGGCTAGATCTTAGCTATGCAAGAAGAGTTGAATCAATTTGAGAGTAGTAAAGTCTGGGATCTAGTGCCCAAACCAGAAGAAAAATCCATCATTGGCACAAGATGGGTGTTCAGAAACAAGATGGATGAAAACGGGAAAGTTACTAGAAACAAGGCTCGATTGGTTGCACAAGGATATAATCAACAAGAAGGAATTGACTACACAGAAACTTTTGCCCCTGTTGCCCGAATTGAAGCTATTCGCATTCTATTGGCATTTGCATGTCAGCACTCCATAAAGTTATATCAAATGGATGTGAAGAGTGCTTTTCTGAATGGATATATCGAGGAAGAAGTATACGTAAAGCAGCCCCCAGGATTTGAAGATCTAGCAATGCCAGACCACGTTTTCAAGTTAAGAAAGGCACTGTATGGACTGAAGCAAGCGCCACGTGCATGGTGATGAGTGGATTTTATATGATGTTTTTAGGCTATTTTTAGTCTTTTTATTTTATTATTTTTGAGTCACATATAGGTTTTTTAGTCTTTTTATATAGATTTTCTATTTATTTTTCATTTTGCATGTAGATTAGATTTTATTAGATTTTCTAGCTTTATTTTATATTTTTAGGAATTTTTCTAGTTATTTTGTATTTTTAGAAAAAGCTGGTTTAGTTATCATTTTTGTACAGGGACCAATATGTAAAGTTTCAGGAAGTCAGGGACCAAATTGTAAAAGTTCAAGAGTGGAGGACTTAAAGTGAAGATTGGGAGAATATGAGGGCTTGAATTGAAGTGCTAACCAAGAGAGGACCAAAGTGAAAAAGAAGAATATGAAGAATCACTCTCCAATTTAGCACATGGAAAAAATGTTTAAAGGAATTGATGTTAGTAGAGGAAGGGTTTCAGAATTAAACAAGGCTGAGTAGTGGCATTTTATGGCCATCAAAACCCACTACCATGAATGAAGAAGGAAGGAAAAGCTTGAAGATGAAGAAGCAGCGTCCCAGCGCTCAAGCGTTGGGATCCCAGCGCTCCAGCGCTGGGGTTCTGACTGGATGATGAGTCAGATGTTGACCCAGCGCCCAAGCGTTGGAAAGCCAGCGCTCAAGCGCTGGGCCTCGGACAGAAAGTGGATTTTTAATGCATCCTAGCGCCCATGCGTTGGGAATGCCAGCGCTCAAGCCCTGGAGGCTGGAATTTTACTATAAATAGGACCCTTTTCTTCATTTGTAAGACACACCTTTTTAGAATACAACAAGTATTCTCTCTTTCTCCCTCAAAAGATCATTGTTCCTAGGAATTGTGGGAAGCCAAACTTGAGCTCCTATCCAGGGTAATTCAATGATTCTTTTAGCCATGCTTGGCCAATTCTTCTTTAAGTTTCTTGGGTTGTAGTAGTTTATATTTATGTTTTAGTTTGTTTTTACCTTTCTGAATATTATTTCTATTTCATGTTTTATTTCCTTGCTCTTCATTCTTCTTATGCGCAAAAGATTTCTTGCTTATTACTTATTCGAATGGAAATTGGTAAGTAGTAAGGGACCTAGGATCTAAAAAAGGTTATAAGTATACTTCACTAAGGAATTAGGAAGGACGTAACTTTATGTTGGCCTGAATTTCTTCTTCATCTTCTTCTCTAGTTAACTAAGTTGCAAGGAATTGAATTTAGTAATTAGAAAGAAAGTTCTACAATGTGTAAGGAATTAACTTGTAGATAATTAGGCTATAGCATCATGAAGTTAGATTTGAAATTCAGAAATTAAGTAGGAACTTGCTAGCATATTATATAGACTATGTAAACCAACCCAAGAAGCTTATTTGCTATCATCTTATTCTTTTCTATTTTATTGCTATTTCCATGTGCTACCTTAAACAAACTTCCAACAAATACATCTTTTTATTTTTCCTATTTAAGTACTAAACTTAATATTAACAAGAACACCTATCCTTTGGGTTCGAACATTTTTATTACGCGATAGTAAATTGTTCACTTGCAATTTCATTATCACATGGTACGATCGTCTGAGTTCATTTCTGATGAACAATGGATTTTCAAAGGGAAGCATCGACAACACCCTGTTCAGAAGAAAGACATCCAAGGACTTTATCCTGGTGCAACTATATGTTGATGATATCATTTTCGGTGCTACTAATGAAGTTCTCTCCCAAGAATTTTCCAAATTGATGCAGAGTGAATTCGAGATGAGTATGTTGGGGGAATTGAAGTTCTTCCTAGGATTGCAGATTAGACAGGAAGGCACCAGGACCTACATCCATCAGACAAAGTATATCAATGATCTTTTGAAGAAATATTGCATGGAGAAAGCCAAAGCAATGGGAACTCCTATGCATCCTGGAACTATACTAGATAAAGGTGACGAGTCAACTCCGGTTGACTCAACCAAATATAGAGGAATGATAGGATCACTGTTATATCTTACCTCAAGCAGACCAGACATTATGTACAGCGTCTGTGTTTGTGCCAGATTCCAGGTAAGCCCTCAAGAATCTCACCTAAGTGCAGTAAAACGTATATTTCGATATCTCATTGGAACGACTAATCTTGGTCTAGTTTATGAGAAAGGTGAAGATTTCAGGTTAAAGGGATTTTGTGATGCTGACTATGCTGGAGACAGAATCGAAAGGAAAAGCACAAGTGGAGGTTGTCACTTTCTGGGGCATTGCCTAATATCGTGGGCAAGCAAAAGACAAAGCACAATCTCCCTTTCAACTGCTGAAGCAGAATATGCGGCGGCAGGTTCTTGCTGCACCCAACTTCTTTGGGTGAAGCATCAATTAGAAGATTATAATATTTTTTAGCATAACATTCCTTTATTATGTGATAATACAAGTGCCATCAATATTACAAAGAATCCTATTTTTCATTCACGTACCAAACATATTGAAATAAAGCATCATTTTATTCGTGATCATGTAGCTAAAGGAAACATTGACATCTCATACATACACACCGATGATCAATTAGCAGACATATTTACCAAACCCCTTATTGAAAACAAATTTGCATGTCTTAGAGAAAGAATTGGAATGTTTCCTGCATTATAGTTATGCCTGCACTAAGTTCCTCTAAGTTCGTCTGCCCTATTAGCTTGAATTATAAAATTGATATCTACTCTAAGCTATGCATTTAAAGCTAAATAGTTGTGTCTTTTCAAATAGATTACTTACTGAACACGCATATATCAATATTGACACTCCTTATCTCTCATCATTTAATGCTTTCAATTCAGCTTTATTATTCATCACGATTTTGACGATATCGAGAAAATGTTTACATTTTCAAAAATGAAAACGAATGGACTTCCAAATGTGTTTCTAATACCAACCCTAACACATTCATACTTTAGCTTAAACACTATCTTCCTTGTACTTGTCTTTGCCTCTGTATTCATTTCATCTCCAGAAATCATGGCTCCCAGCAAACAAACAGAAAAATGCAAAGACTCAGGAACCCCTTAGCGAAGAGGAATATCAAATCGTCAAGACTCAAAAAGATGCTATTATCCAAAATCGCAAACAGCAAGTCTCTGAAATTGACCCTGTGAGGATTGAGCATCTGGGCGACAGAAAGCCTGTCACTCCCAGATACCTTGATCTAAAGCTATTTCAACATGCAAAGGTTGCAGGTCTTGATCTATTGCTATCTCAGAACTGGGGAAATCTGTTCGAAATCTCTACAACTTCAGCTCTCTCTCCTCTTGTGAAAGAATTCTATGATTGTGCCATCAAGGTTAACCCTAACCACATCCGAACATGATGCTTGCGGCAAGTAATAGACATTCAATCTCGTGATGTGTCTGATCTACTCAATCTACCTCTCGATGGTGTTTGTTACTCCTCTTCCTGGGAAGCCTCTGAAAGCGACCCTTTTACTATTTGGAAGGAAGTCCCAAAGTGTTCTACATCTCAACGAGTGAAGAATATTGTTGAGGAATGTATCTTTCCTCATGCTGTTCTCAGCAAGATTGTGCTGCCCAAAGAGGGTTCTAGAGACTTAGTCAACAAGTTCTCTCAATGGACTCTATTCCAGATGCAACATCGCAGAAAAGTTAATCTGCCTGATCTTCTAGTTCAGTACATGCTTCACACTTTGGAACAATCCAACACTAACCTTCCATATGGGTCACTCATAACGGCTCTTATGCAGCACAAGGAGTTGCTCACTCCATCCATAGAATCAGTGAAGTTCATCTCATGTGACTATATTTCGGCTACTCCCATCAAGTTTGGAGATGTTCGTCGAATGAACCTGTCCATCGACATATCTGCCGTACCTACAGAACTTTTAAGTGACTGGGCTAAGAGGGACAAGCAAAGAAAACTCCCTGCACCAACACCGTCCGGTAACTGCCTCAAACGTCGCCGTCTGGGCAATACTTCTCTGCAACGTTCCGATCACTCCCACCGGACTAACTCTCAGGAACTCTTACCTACTGTAGAATACTTGCCTCCATCAACCTCATCCAAACCTCCTCCTGAGACTGTGCATACCACTGCTGAACTTATTTCAAATTCCCATGCACAATATCAGAAGTTCTTGCCTCCAATCTTTCACAAATATATCTCTGATGTCTTCAATGTCCAAGATGATGGCAACTGTGGATTCAGATGCCTTGCTCAGTGGCTGGGTCATCCCCAAGATCATTGGCCAGAAATTCGCAAACTTCTAATCCATGAACTTCTATCTCACTGAGAGCTGCACTCTCAAACTTTTAGCTCTGATGCAGATATTGATACTCTATGCCTGGCCCTAACCTTGAGTGCAAATGAACTTGCCTATGAGTCCAAATGGTTCTCAGTTCTAGACATGGGATTGCTAGCTGCTACTGCGTTCCGGATAATTCTGGTCATCTTAGCGCCTAACCAGTGCTGCACATATCTCCCTCTTTTGGGCCCTGTTGATGATGCACCCACCATTGCTGTTTTGGGCAACATTGCAAATAGACACTGGGTTCGAGTCAAGCTTTCCAACAACACTCCCTTGCCTGGAAGCATTATTGTTCTCCAGATGCTCGAGGATGGGAACTCCCTCTTCAGTCAAAAATCCTACACTTCCGGAATTTACTACAAAGTGAAGCTGAGAAATTTCTGGATTCCTTGTTTGAAGTTCCTAATATTGATAATCCTATTGAACTTGACAACAACTCTGAAGATGACCCTGTTCCCAACATTGACATCTCATCCTTAGACCATGCCTTCACTCGCCTCCAATTGCATGATGTTGATATCGATCTTCGTCTGCACCTTGGTCAAAGTCAACGTGTTACTCCGCTGTCCCGAAGGGTAGATGCTCACATTAATACAAATATCAATGCATCTCATCCGTCACCACTTGTCCCCTTCCATATAGATCTAGATTTGGATCTCATGCTTGCATCTCTGGCTCCATTCATCTCTGCTCCATCTTCCTCTACTGTCTGCATGTCTCTCAATCAGATCTTCTTCATGCCCTGCCTTCCTCAGCGTTCCAGATCTACTTTGGGCAAACGCAAGCGCTCCACAACTGCACCAAATGCCCATCTGCTTTCAGATGTGTGTCTACAAGCTCTTGGTTTCCCCTTCTGCTTTAAGGCAGGTTTGTGGCTTCCCCATGGATGTCATGACTACCAGATCACTCCATCCTTGCCATCATGTCGCATGTTTTTCCACTTCGATTGGCAGCTGGTTGTCTCTGGAGATACTCACGTTGCTTCCATCCCTCTTCACTTGGCTGGTCGAGTTGATCTCCTGGTCCTAAAGTTTAAGACCTGGACACTGGTACTTCTTCCTATGATGCCGTCAGTCCTGAAGGCTCCTGGTTTTGGTTGGCAATGCTTTACTCCATCCCCACTCATTCCTACTGTGGCATTCCTCACTCCAATTCTGCCACCGCTCCCTACCTCGCCACCGGTTAATGTCATCCCCAGTTCCGATTCTGATGACATTCGTACCACGGTCTTCATGCTTGATCAACGCATTGAAGCTTTTCATTCCCGCTCTTCCCAAGAACGGCGTGTTCTTCATCAAGATGTGCATGCTCGGCTCAACACTATGCACCACCACCTCACTGTCAAAATGGATGCTCGCTTTGATCGACTGCAAGACGCTATAACCTTACTTCTTGGGCACTCACTGCCATCCTCTTGACTCTTACTTTTATTGTCCTATGTTTTCTTTAACTTTCTACGCTCTTAATGACTACTTTAGTTTCTGTTTTACTCCTATGCATTACTTTATCTATGTTTTTTATAATGCCAAAGGGGGAGAAGGTATAACTAAAAATGCAAAAGAAGAGAGCATAAATTTAGGGGGAGCAATCTCAAAAACGAATCTTGAACTGAGGGGTTTACTCTCATTTTTAAGGAAATTGTCATTATCAAAAAGGGGGAGATTGTTAGAATCAAACAATTCAATGATTTAATTTATTTTGATAAATAACAATTTCGCTAAGTGTTACTGACTTCTTCAAAGTTTTCATATTCAGGAACACTTGTTAATTGAAGATATGCTGCGAGGATTTCGACAAAGCATTATCAAAAAGCAAATAGAGAAATCCGTCCGCCTATGTGAATCAGTCTGCCTCTAGAGAAGAGTTCGTCCGCCTGTGATGAACGTCTGGTTGATCAGCTACTGAATTTATGAAGAATGCTTGAGTTGACTAAAGCAATGATTGAAGACTCGTGCAAAACGAAATATCCAGAAGGTGATCGTTTGTTCAACCCAAAGATGAGGTGTCGTGCACCTCTTGGTTGTTCAGAGCATTAATGGCGAAAGAGACAGAATTAAGCGCCTCATTCCTTGAAGATTCAAAGCCCTTGGCACCCCAAATCTAGTAAAGATCTTTTTCTTCAGAAACCCAAGACTACTTTTCCATCATTTGTGGGAAGGACTGATGCTTCAACCCATTTAGAAACATGGTCAACAGCAACCAAAATATACTGGCAACCAAAAGAAGGTGGAAAAGGTCCCATGAAATCAATGCCCCTTACATCAAAAAGCTCAACTTCCAAAATAATTTTTTGGGGCATCTCATTCCTTCTTGAGATGTTACCAGTTCGTTGACAACGATCACACCTTTCCACAAATGCTCTACTATCTTTGAAGATAGTAGGCCAATAAAAACCACTTTGAGGATTTTTCTGCAGTCCTCTCACCTGAAAAATGGCCTCCATATTCGGAGCCATGGCAATGCCATTGCTTTTGATAATGCTTTGTCGAGGTCCATGCAGTGCATCTCCAAGTAAACAAATGTTCCTGAGCATGAAAACTACTAAGAAATTAGAAATACTTAGCGAAATTGTTATTTATCAAAATATAGTAATTCATTAAATTATTTGATTCTAACACTTATTTGCTAAGCAGGAAGCCAAACCCAGGTTGATTAGGTGGATCTTACTCTTACAAGAGTTTGATCTTGAAATTGTGGACAGGAAAGGGAAAGACAATGGTGTAGTAGACCATTTGTCAAGACTTGAAGAGGGGAGCTCCAGCCCAATTCCTGTTCAAGAGGAGTTCCCAGATGAAAAGCTCTTAGCTGTCCAAGAGATAGAACATGAACTATAGTATTATTATTCAGAAGAGTAGAAGAAAGCTAAAACATAATTAAAAGCTAAAACAACCCAAGATACTTAAGGAAGAAGTTAGCCAAGCATGGCTAAAAGAGTCATTGAATTACCCTGGACTAGGAGCTCAAGTTTGGCTTCCCACAATTCTCAGGAACAATGCTCAAAAGGAAGAAAGAAAGAACACTTGTTGTATTCTAAGAGGTGTGTCTTACAAGTGAAGAAAAGACCCCTATTTATAGTAAAAATCTGCCTTCCAGCGCTTGAGCACTGGCATCCCCAACGCTTGGGCGTTGGGGTGCATTAAAATCCCACGTTCAGATATAGGCCCAGCGCTTGAGCGCTGGCTTCCAACGCTTGGGCGCTGGGTGCAACTTCTGACTCAGCTCTTAGTCAGAGTTCCAGCGCTTGAGCGTTTGGACTTCCAACGCTTGAGCGCTGGCTCGAACATTGGCAGCTCTTCTTGGATGCTTTTTCTTCTTCAATGGTGGAATTGAATGGCTTAATTGGCCTTCATTCCGCCTCTATTAAGTTTTGAAACTCCTCTTCACCACCATTAATCTTCCAACCTTATTTTCCATGTGCTCAAATCAAAGAGTGTTGCTTCATATTCTTGATTTCCACTTTAAGTCCTCTCTTTGCTAGCACTTCAATTCTGGCCCTTTAAGTCTTTCAAACTTCACTTTTCATCCTCCGCTCTTGAACTTTTCCACTTTGATCCTTCATTTCCTGAAGCTTTACAATTCGGTCCCTGGACAAAAATGATAACTATACCAACTTTCCTAAAAATATAAAAATAACTATAAAAATTCCTAAAAATATAAAATAAAGTTAGAAAAACAAATAAAAGCTAATCTATATGCAAAATGCAAAATAAATAGAAAATCTATATAAAAATAATAAAAATCCTATATGAGACTCAAAAATAATAAAATAAAAACACCCTAAAAATATCATATAAAATCTGGTCATCACACCACTATACCCAATGACAGCTTGTCCTCAAGCGACAAAACTTAAAGAAAAACTCGTCCCTGAGTTTAGAGAAAGTTTATCTGATTAAAACTTGAAGCACAAAAACCTTTCCAAGAAAGCTTAGCGGATTTGGAAGACCTGCATGTTAAAAGATATTTAATCAAGAAAGTTAGGCTTGGCTTTTTAACATGTTTGAGTTCATCAAATTAAGCTCACAAAATGATATTCTCCATGAAAAACAAGAAAGCTCAATAATCCTGCCTATCATTCAAATCAAAATTGAAACAATGCAACTAAGTAATTTTGAAGAGATTTTTGAAGGTTGAAACTTGGCCAAAGGGTTGAACAATTCAAGGTGTGGATTTCAAGAACTTGGCAACTCTATTGGCTGACTCAGAATCTGTTGTTAAGTGATTTTTTGACTAAGAGCTTAAACAATTCAACACAAGGGTCCTCTCAATTTTTCTTTTTCTTTTTTTGAACAAAGTAGTGGAATGTATGGGATGAATGACTTGAATTTTACTCCCCTCATACTCTTTCTCACCCCACCACTTCATTAATTTTTTTTTATAAGGCACATACCTTATTTTGTTTTTCTTTTTTTAGAGAGAAACCCAACAACATAGCTCTAGCAATTTCAGCTCATGAATCACACTAACAACTTAAAAATTATCACACAAAGTAGGCTCCAAAGAATGACTCTTTTAAGGCTCAAAAAGGGGCTACTAGTGGATTTTTGCTTTTTCAAACCAAAACTCTGAGTTTTCAAAAATGCATATAATCTCTTCTCAACTCACAAAGTAAACAAAATCCCAATCAACATGTAACACAATGCAGAAAAATCTCACAATCATGCATTCAGAGTCCTCAGCTCTCAGAAAAACATAGGGTAAGTGGTACCCTTTTTAGAACTCATAAAAACTTTGCCAACAACCAAACAATCAAGATGTCCAAATCATTTCTAACAGAATGCAATCCTAACCGCATCAAAACATAGAACCTTTTCAAAAAGCAGTTCAATCAGATAAAACATTCACAAAGCAATAGCAACATTCAGACTGGATAAAGACACTCAATCATGCAGTTTAAAAACACTAAAAGCAAAAATAAAACTAGCACTAAAAATAAAACTAAAAACTAAACAGAAAAACTAAAAGCTGGTATTTTTCTCTCTTTTTTTTTTTTACAAATGTCCAGGAAACCTCCTTGCAATTTCAACTTTGAACACTCCAAGTTCAAGAGGGTTCTTTCTCCTTCTGGTGCCTTTCCTGCAAAATTGAACAAACTAAGTCTTACAAGCAGAAGCTTGCTTGACTTGTTAGTTTCCAAAACACCATACTTAAGAACAAGGGTTGAAAATTTGTGTCCACCTTAAAACAAGAATTCTTGAGTTCCCAAAGATCAAAACCATTATAGAAGCAAGGGAAAACTCAAAGAATCTAAAACTTTTCAAGAAATGGTGGACACAAATTATTTAAAAATAAAGAAAACAGAAAATAAAACAAAAACAGAAAATTGCCTGAGCTCCAGCGCTTGAGCGTTGGGGTTGCTAACGCTTGGGCGCTGGAAATAAAAAGAAAAACTGGGCACTGGGTTCCAACGCCTGAGCGTTGGGTTTCCAACGCTTGGGTGTTGGAAACTAAAATAAAAACTGGGGATTACTAGGGCCTAGCGCATGAGTGCTAGCCCCCCAACGCCTGAGCGTTGGACAACACTGGAACCAGGGGTGATAAGCAGGGGCCTAACACTTGAGCGTTGGCCTCCAGCGCTTGAGCGCTGGCCCCTCCTGCAGCAAAAACATAGAATTTTTTCTTTTATTTATTTACAAGGATGATGCAGAAAATAAATGACAGAAATTTAAACTATCCTAAGTTGGGTTGTCTCCCAACCAGCTCATTGTTAAGGTCCGAGATAGACCTTTCAAAAATCACATTTCAATCGGGGTCTATTACAAATTTCATTAGACCCCGCAAATCATGCATATTTTGGCACAAGTACAACAGGGTGCCCAATGAATTTTCAGCTTTCAAGGCAACAATATTCAAATTAAAAATGGAATGAATAAATAAATTTTCCCTTCCTTGTTCTTTGCCTTGCCGTTCTGAACCTATAACATAGGTTCCTTGAGATTCTTCTTCCTCCATTTCCAATTTGTCTTCAAAGACAAATTTTACAATGGAAGTTTCTCTTACCTCCTCTTGTTGAACAATGAGTTCACTTTCATGAACGGGTGATTGTTGTTCATCGCTGGGCCGCCTCCTTAGAATGCTTTGTATCTTCACTTTTAACTCCTCCGTGGCCTTACATTCTTGCTCAGGGGTTGGCAAAAATCCCGCATTTCGCTTGCACTCTAAATTAGAATAGAATTCGTCAACTAGAGTGAAAGCTTCCTGCTTCTTTTTCTCATATTCTATTTCAAGTTTTGCCCGGATTTTTGCCTCCATTTGTTCGAATGTTTTAGCCATTGCTATACCTGAAAATACTCAGCAAACAAAATTAGCAGCACCAGTTCATCACACAGATAATATTTTTTTATTTTTTTTTATATAAAAAAAAACAGCACTAAACAAATTAATAAAAAGAACTTAAAAAGAACCTATCCCCGGCAACGGCGCCAAAAACTTGATAGTCAAACCGCAAGTGCACGGTTGATTATCGCGTAATATAAAAAGATCGAACCCAGGGGATAGGTGTCTTATTATTAATTTACTTAGAGCCTTTGTGCAAGAAAATAAAAAGATATATTTTTTATGTTGGTTTGATTAGGAAAAGAACAAGAAATAACATAAATAAATAAAGAAGAGATGATGATAAGACTTAAGCACTTGGGTTGAATTATATAGCTTATAAAATATGCTAGCAACTCCTACTTAATTTCTGAATTTTAGTACCAAGTGATAGTAATAGAACCACACAAGAAAGGGGGGGTTTGAATTGTGTGTGTGATTTTTATAAATCTTTTTGCAGGATAGTTATTATAAGTTCAAAAGCGTTTGTCTAAAATGTGCAGCGGAAATAAACTTAAAGCTTGAACAATAAAGTACACACGATATTTATCCTGGTTCACCCCCTTAATCGACAGGGATACGTCCAGTCCTTGACTTCACCAAGATTTTCACTATTTAAACAAAATAGTACAAGTGTTCTTAGGGTCTTCTCCCAGTATTCTGAGGACTACTCCTTTACAAGTATTCTAGGACTTCCCCCTGGTTCCAGTTGATCCCAACGCCAACGCATTGGGGGGCTAGCGCTCAAGCGCCAGGCCCTTGGAATCCACCTAGTTTTTATTTTTATTTCCAACGCCCAAGCGTTGGAATCCCAACGCTCAGGCGTTGGGACCCTGTTGCCCAGTTTTTTTATTTTAATTCCAGCACTCAAGCGTTGGAAAGCCAACGCTCAAGCGCTGGAGTTCGGGCAATTTTTCTGTTTTTTACTTTATTTCCTGTTTTCTGTGTTTATAAATAATTTTGTGTCCACCATCTCTTGATAAGTTTTGGGATTCTTGAGTTTTCCCTTGTTTTTTTTTTTTAAAAAAAAATTGGTTTGAACTCTTGATATTTGGGAACTCAAGAACCCTTGGTTTTTAGGGTGGCACATTTTCAACCCTTGTACTTGTTTTTGGAAAAGGATTTGAGGACTAACAAGTCTAGCAAGCTTTTGCTTGTGAGACTCTGTCTGTTCAATTTTGCAAGAAAGGCACCAAAGAGGAAGAACCCTCTTGAACTTAAGTGTTCAAAGTTGAAATTACTTTGAGGTTTCTTGGACTATTTGTGGAAAAATGGATTGTACCAGCTTATAGCTTTTCTCTTTGATAGTTTTTTTTAGTTTTCTTTTTAGTTTTTGTTTATTTGTTTTTGTTTTTATTGCATGAGTCCAGTACTTTATCCAGTTTGAATGCTACTATTGCTCTGTGAATGTTTTATCTGATTGAACTGCTTTTTGAAAAGGCTGCTATGTTTTTTATGCGGTTAGGATTGCATGCTGTTAGAAATGATTTGGATATCTTGATTGTTTGGTTTTTGGCAAAGCTTTTCTGAGTTTTAAAAGGGTACCACTTACCCTATGTTTTTCTGAGAGTTGAGCTGAATGCATGATTGTAAGATTTTTCTGCCTTGTGTTGCATGTTGATTTGGATTTTGAATACTTTGTAAGTTGAGAAGAGATTATAGGCATTTTTGAAAACTCAGATTCTTGCTTGAAATTGGAAATCCACTAGTAGCCCCTTTTTGAGCGTTAAAAAGAGTCATTTTTTGGAGCCTACTTTGTGTGATATTTTAAAGTTGTTAGTGTGATTCATAAGCATAAAATTCTAGAGCTATGCATGTTTAGGTTTCTCTCTCAAAAAAAATAAAAAATAAAGAAAATAAAATAAGGTATGTGCCTTAGGAAAAAAAGAGAAAAAATTATAATGAAGTAGTGGGGTGAGAAAGAGTATGAGGGGAGTAAAATTCAATTCATTCATCCCATACATTCCACTACTTTGTCCAAAAAAGAAAGAAGAGAAAAAAATTATGAGAACCTTTGTATTAATTTGTTAAAGCTCTAGTCAAAAAAATCACTTAACAACAGAGTCTGAGTTAGCCAATAGAGTTGCCAATTTCTTGAAATCCACACCTTGAATTGTTCAACCCTTTGGCCAAGTTACAACCTTCAAAAATCTCTTCAAATTTACTTAGTTGCATGGTTTCAGTTTTGATTTGAATGATAGGCAGAATCATTGAGCTTTCTTGTTTTTCATGGAGAATGTCTTTTTGTGAGCTTATTTTTTATGAACTCAAAGGATTAAAAATTGCCGAGACTAACTTTCTTGATTAATATCTGTAAACATGCATGTCTTCCAAACTCGCTGAGCTTTCTTGAAAAAGTATCTTATGCTTCATATTTTAATCAGATAAACTTTCTCTAAACTCAAGGACGAGTTTCTCTTTAAGTTTTGTCGCTTGAGGACAAGCTGTCGTTGGGTATAGTGGTGTGATGACTGGATTTTGTATGATATTTTTAGGGTCTGTTTAGTCTGTTTGTTTTGTTATTTTTGAATCTCATATAGGATTTTTATTCTTTTTATGTAGATTTTATATTTATTTTGCGTTTTGCATATAGATTAGCTTTTATTTGGTTTTTAAACTTTATTTTATATTTTTAGGAATTTTTATAGTTATTTTTATATTTTTAGGAAAGCTGGTATAAATTATCATTTTTGTCCAGGGAACAAGTTGTAAGTTTCAAGAAAAGATAGGACTAATGTGTAAAAGTTCAAGAATGGAGGATGAAAAGTGAAGTTTCAAGAAGTTGAAGGATTGGAAATGAAGTGCTAGCAAAGAGAGGACCAAAAGTGAAAAAGAAGAATATGAACCAACACTCTCTAATTTAGCACATGGAAAATAAGGTTGAAGGATTGATGGTAGTGGGAAGGAGGTTTCAAAAGTGATTAAGGGCTGAGTGGAGGCCGTTGAAGACATTAAAAACCCACTACCATGAAGAAGGGAAAAGCTTGAAGATGAACCAGCAGGCGACCCAACGCTCAAGCGTTGGGACTCTGACTAGGATCTAAGTAGGAAAGTGCACCCAGCGCTCAAGCGTTGGAAAGCCAGCGCTCAAGCGCTGGGCCTCTGTCTGAACGTGGGATTTTAATTGCACCCAACGCCCAAGCGTTGGGATCCCAGCGCCCAAGCGCTGGAGGGCAGATTTTTACTATAAAGAGGGCCCTTTGCTTCACTTGAAAAACACACCTCTCTAGAATACAACAAGTATTCTTTCTTTCCTCCTTTAGAGCATTGTTCCTGAGAATTATGGGAAGCCATTCTTGAGCTCCTAGTCCAGGGTAATTCAATGTCTCTTCTAGCCATGCTTGGCTAATTCTTTTAAGTATCTTGGGTTGTTTTAGTTTGTAATTTATGCTTTAGTTTTTCTTCTTCTTATTTCTGAATAATATTACTAGTTCATGTTTTATTTCCTTGTTCTTCATTTCATCTTGATGATCACAAGTTTTTTTTCTTATTGCTTATAACAATGGAAATTGGTAAGTAGTAAGGAAAATAGGATTTAAAAGAGGCTATATGATATATCACTAAGGAATTAGGATAAACTTAGCTTTATGTTGGCCTGAAGTTCTTTCTTCATCTTCTTCTTGATTGTTTCTAAATTGCAAGGAATTGAATTTAGTAATTAGGAAGAAAGTTCTACATTTGTAAGGATTTAATTTGTAGAAACATTAGGCTATAGCATCATGAACTTGGTTCTAAAATACAAATATTAAGTAGGAGTTTTCTAGCATAATTTATAAGCTATGTAATTCAACCCAAGTGCTTAAATCTCATCATCATCTTCTTCTTATTTATTTATGCTTTTTCATGCTCTTGTTCTAAAAACCAAATGCAAAATAATCATTTTATTTTTCTTGCACAAAGTTCTAAACAAGTTGATAATTAGACACCTATCCCTGTGGGATCGATATCTTTTATATTACGCGATAATCAATCGTACACTTGCGGTTTGACTATCAGTCAACATTTACGATAGCGACGATGAGGATGGGGTAGTGGGAGGAGTGGAGCCTGGGCCAGCGTCGGAGTCTGAGTCAGAGGAGCCGACGGAGGCGGACTACACACCGTCTCCGGAGGAGCCTGCTGTGGTATACCTTGCTGCGTTCGCTCAGGGGTGGGTTTGTAGTCGAGTGATAGATTGGTTTAGGGCTTTCTCTTCTTTTGTTGGTCTATACATTCATAGAACTAGGGGCAGGGTAGATCCCCGTTAGCTACACTTTTGCGCGGTCACCCTATGTGGGGCTACAGGAGGTATCCCGGTGTTATGATGTCTAGACTAGGCCTCATTGCAGAGATATATCTTTATTTTTGATATTTAGTGTTGGGTTGTAAAGTTAACTACTTTAACCGATGTCGCTTACATTACTACACTTCTGCCATGTGTTTGACTTCTTTCTGAAACAAGGATATTATATTCGTAATGCATTACACAAGTTGCATGTTTCGGAAAAGAAAAAAAATAGACTATGCATTTTAGACTTTTCGAACTAATCAACATATTTGATTTACTGTTGAGATACTACTGTAGCGGCATGAAAATTGGGGTGTTACATTTGAATAAATTAAATATATTTATTTTCTTTGTTTTATTATTGATTTTGTGGTTTGAGCACTATTGAGCGTAATTATGTGAAGTTTGAAAATGGCGGTTTGCCATAAAATGGTCAGTTGAAATTGCTATGACAATATTACGAAGGTTTTTCTTGAGAAAAGATTCGCACGCAATATCTATGATGTGGCAAGATATGTATAATAGGAAATGATTTTGTAGACCATGCTCAGGTGTGGTGTGGGGTGCGCATCTCAAGAATATTATTAGGAGAGTATTTGTTTGATTTAATTGAGATATTCTCTTTAATTTGAAATATGAGATATTATTTATTGGAGATAGATTATATTGTTATAATTAAGGGATCCGCACTGCATTAATTAAAGTTCTAAGACTCTCCATCTCATTCGGAGATTTTACAAATGTCTCGATCTGCTCAGTTTTCCTGCACGACGAATTCCTCGGGATCCGCACCGCATATTAGAAACTTTTCCGGACTTCGGAACCAAAGTATGTCAACCTTACAATCAACCTTCGTGAAATTATTTACTTATCTTCGTATAGATAAGGAAAATTATTAATCTTTCTCGAACCTCGGTCGAGGTAAAAATAGGGTCTATAGGGCTAGTGTTCGCCTTAAAACCTTGCACGTATAATACAAATTGTTCATGGCATTAACTTGCACTTAAAACATTCCAAAATATACATTAGATAATTAAATATAAGATTTTATCTAATGTATAAATAAAAGATTTTATAACAATTTTATAATAATATTATAATCATTTTTAATTAGAATTATAATATTATAATATATAATATTATAATATTATAACATATGATATTATAATATATTACTATAATTATATTATAATATAATATATAATACTATAATAATATAATAATATAATAAATTAGTATTAATATGGTAAGGAATTTGAAATTGTCTATTTTATTTTTTTTTCAAATTCCTTACCATATTTATACTAATTTATTATATTATTATATTATAATATTATATATTATAATATTATAATTCTAATGAAAAATGATTATAATATTATTATAAAATTGTTATAAAATCTTATATTTATAATTTAACTATTAATATATTTTAAAAAACGTAAAAAAATCAAAATCACATTTAAAAGTCTTAATTTTAATGAACTCATCTCTTACCTCATCATTCATCGTTATTTCCACTTTTCCAAACCTTACCAAAATTATAAAAGCCTCTTTGTGCGTATAAATAGATATAGATTGACTTTACACATAAAAAGTTAGCCTTCTTGGTTGTATATACAAAACAAGTCAGGATATAATGGCTTCTCATAAGATGGTATTGATGTTGATGGTGCTGCTTTTTACTATTGTGAGCAGTGATCTTGTGGGAACTACACAAGGGATAGGAAAAGAACAAGAGACTGCTAATGTAGAAGGTAAAGGAAATACACAAGGGATAATCATGGCACATGGGATAGGATTTGCACAAGAGGTGGATACGACACCAAATGATATCAGTTGCTGCGTCTGTAGGAAATGGCGTTGGTGTCCTTGCCCACCCAAATGTTAAATTATATTGTCTAAAAACTTTGTACCTATTCCTCCAAAATTAAAATAATCAATTTGGGTTTGAGGAAGCCATATTATAGATGTAATAGTTTGTTTTAATTACATGACTCAATGGAAATTGTTTCATGTTTTTATTTTCCTACGTCTTTAGCATTTTCATAAATGTGTGGAATGTTATAGAAGAATGTCATTTTGTACCTAGTGTGGTTGTTGATGGAGTTAGTCAACCAAAGCCTAAGGCTTTGTGAAATGATGATGAAAACAAAAAGCTACAACATGACCTTGAGGCTAAAAATATCTAACCGCCGCTTTAGGTTTTGATGAGTTCTTTAGAGTTTCAAATTGTGCATCGGCTAATGAAATTTGGGATACCTTAGAAGTTACCCATGAGGGAACTGAGGAAATTAAGAGGTCTAGGATAACTACCCTTTCTAGAGTATGAGTTGTTTAAAATGAAATCGGGAGAGAGTATCTTAGATCTACAAAAAAGGTTTACTCACTTGACTAACCATTTGATTGCTCTCTTGGAAAAGTGTTACTCACTTCTAATAATGATTCTCATACGACATCGTGAGATTCTGTGACGTGGCATTTTTCCTACGGAGCCTACCCGAGGTGATGTATGGGATATGATATTCTTTTACATAAGAGATATTATTTGATGTTTAATTTTATGTGGAGAAAATAAATATTATCTTGTATAATATATTATTCTTTGTTTTCTATTATTCGAGTATTTTCTTTTATTTTAAAAGAAATGATTTTTGACGGGTGGACTGGGCGAGCCCCACTCAGTAGAGGGGCGACCGGGTGACCTATGCAGGGCGAGCTGGACCGCTAGAGGGGGGTGAACTTGTAATCTATGGGGGGGTGCAGATTTATACTTTATTGGGACGAGTTCTCGAGGCCCAAGGGCCTATAGTTTGTAAACTAGGGTTTTAATGATATTTATGACTCTTCCCCCTATAAATAGCTAGTAGGGGGCTCATGTAAAAGGGTTCAGATTTATTCATTTCCTACTCAATAATAATACTTCTCATATTTCTCTCCATTCGAGAACATTTGGCGCCGTCTGTGGGGAACTGGTAAACCAACCCCCGCGATCACTAGGAGAGAAGTCATGTCAGGCATTCCAAGGCGAGGTCGTGGGCAAGGCCATGGTGGAGGACGGGCAACGCGGACCCAACCACCGTCGTCCCCTCCTCCGTCACCAAATCCCAACTTGGCACACGTAGGTCAGACCCAGCCTGAACAACCAAACAATGAGCAGCCCGCCACGATTAACATCACCGCGGAGGAGTGGAGGTGAGTGTGTGGAACCATCGACACTATTTAGCAGCAGAACCAGCATCTGCAGGCTCAGTTGGAGTATTTCCGTCAGCAAAGGGATCTGGCAATGGAAGGCCACAGGGAGGCGGAAACGGTGGTGGAGTTTCAGCCTTTCTCTGCGGCAATTGCGGTGGTTCCTTTTTCGGATGCCTTAAAAAGTCTGACATTGGAGACTTATGCAGCGAGGGAAATCCCAAGGAGCACCTGCAGTACTTTATGACTAAGATGGTAATCAGCCAGGCTTCTGATGCAGTCAGATGTAGGTTATTCCCATCGACGTTCAAGGGGACGATGCTCGCCTGGTTCAGTAGGCTTCCCCTACACTTTGTAAACAACTTTACAGATTTTTCTCAGAAATTTCTTACGCATTTTGCGGCGAGCAGGGCACAGAAGGTTACAACGGCTGCATTATTTAATATCAGGCAAGGACCGACGGAGACCATTAAGCAATAAATGGAGAGATTCAGTGCCACGTTGGTTAGAATCGAGGACCCGCCTCAAGAGATCTGTGTAAACGCCTTTAAACAGGGTTTAAGGGAGAGAGAACTTAATGGCAAATTGAGCAGGCGCCCGCCCAAGGACATGATTGACCTTCGGGCAAGGGTGCAGGATTTCATTTATGAAGAGGAGGATGACGAACAGAAAAGGAAGAGAAATGCATAGGATGCTCCGGCGAGGAGGCCGGAGAGTAAAGGAAAGCAGGTAGACTCGCAACCACGGAGGGAGCCGCCCAGAGAACAACCGCGGAGGAATCGCGGAGATCCATACCAGACTGGATCATTCGCCAATCAAGCTAGGCGACACTACCAGGACTGCCCTAACTTCATTCGAAGGGAAGTACCCCAACAACGTGTAAAAACTACTTGCCAGTGCAAGCACGGTTGTCGATACCATTGACGGTGGGCCTCTCCAAGGTCTTGGCAGACAACAAAGAAACTAATTTGATAATGTATCTGCTTCCTCCCAAGAGGCCGCCCACGAACGTCGACACCAGAAGATGGTGTGACTTTCACAAAGTCCTGGGGCACTACACCGACGATTGTGTCACTTTACATAAGGAGGTAGGGAGACTGATTAAGGTGGGGCATTTCAGCCAGTACATCAAGCCCGGAAGCAAGGTACTATCCGGGTAGTTAGCAAGGTGCGAGCAGGGATGTCGAGGTTGAAGACCTGGATGATTCAACGCCAATGGGTGACCCATCAGGGGTAGTGAATTGCATCTCAGGAGGATTTGATGAAGAGTACAATGCAGAGAGAAAGAGGTACGTCCGCCAGGCGCATGCGGCGGTGTATTCCATTCAGGAAGAAGTCTTTGGATTCGATCATCCCGATATAGTCTTCACCAAGGGTGAATTTAAAGGGGTGACACCGCACAAGGGCGATCCCATTGTTGTGCAGCTGTGCATAAACAATTGTGATGTCAGGCGAGTGCTACTAGACCAGGGGAGATCGGCAAACATCATATATGGAGAGGCGTTTGAAAAAATGGGGATGAAGGAAGGCGACCTCACACCTTACACAGGAACTTCGGTGGGGTTCACAGGAGAGCACGTGGTGCCTAGAGGATGCGTGGAGGTCAAGACCATTTTTGGTCAGGAGGGATTTGCAAAGATGGTCAACGTTAAGTACATTGTGCTCTCTTTCAAGTCGTCATACAATGTGCTAATCGAGAGAGACACGCTTTGCAGGATCTGTGCGGTGATATCGACGAAGCACTTGAAGGTGAAGTATCCACTCGCCAATGGTAAGGTGGGGACGTTGAAGGTGGATCAGATCCAGGCAAGCGAGTGCTATTGTGAGAGCGTTGCCATGTACGGAAGAAAAAATGCCAAGAGCGGTCACAGATGTTTTGAGGTCAATGAGGGGGGTACACTTGTCCTCGGGATGAGTCACTTAAGGCGCGCCCAACTCTGATTGAAGAGACTAAGTCGATAAAGGTGGGGGAGAGGATCCTCAAGGTTGGAACACAACTTTCCGCCAGCCAGGAGGAACGTTTTACACGCTTGTTGTCGGAGAATTTGGATCTTTTTTCCTGGACAATTAAGGATGTTCCAAGAATAAGCCTAGATGTCATTTGTCATAAGCTGGCACTCACGGCGGGGGATAAACCAGTCGCCCAAGTAAGAAGGAAGATGGGTGGAGAGAAGAATAAGGCAGTAACGGCAGAGACAACCAAGTTGCTGGAGGGAAACGTCATCAGGGAAGTCAAATATCCAATGTGGCTAGCAAACGTTGTGATGGTAAAGAAAGCAAATGGGAAATGGCGAATGTGCACGGACTACATAGACCTCAATAAGGCGTGCCCCAAAGATTCTTACCCTTTGCCAGATATTGACAAGCTGGTTGATGGTGCATCTGGAAATGAAATGTTAAGCCTTATGGACGCTTACTCTGGGTACAATTAGATTTGTATACATCCACAGGATGAGGAGAAAACAGCCTTCATGACTCCTCAGGTGAACTACTGTTACAGGACAATGCCATTTGGGCTGAAGAATGCCGGGGCAACTTACCAACGATTGATGGATAAGGTGTTTGAAGACTGATAGCCAAAACCGCAAGTGCACGGTTGATTATCGAAGTAATATAAAAGATATCGAACGCAAGGGATAGGTGTCCAATTATTAATTTATTTAGAACTTTGTGCAGAAAAAATAAATATTGATTTTGGTTTTGATTTCGATTTGTTTTAGATCAAGAACTTGAAATATCATAAATAAATAGAGAAAAGATGATGATGATAGAGATTAAGAACTTGGGTTGAATTACATAACTCATAAAATATGCTAGTAATCCTCTACCTTATTTTTGAATTTTAAAACAAAAATTCATGATGCTTTAGCCTATGGTTCCTACAAGTTAATTCCTAACACATTGTAGAACTTTCCTCCTAATTAATAAACTCAATTCCTTGCAAGTTAATTAAAGAAGAAGATGAAGATGAAGTTCAGGCCAACATAAAGCAAAGTATATCCTAATTCCTTAGTGATATGTCATATTGCCTCTTTTAAGTCCTATTTCCCTTACTACTTACCAATTTCCATTGTTATAAGAAGTAAGCATAAACACTTGTGTACATCAAGATAAAATAAAGAACAAGGAAATAAAACATGAACTAGCAATATTATTCAGAAAAGAAGAAGAAAACTAAAGCATAAAATATAAGCTAAAACAACCCAAGAACTTAAAAAGAAATTAGCCAAGCATGGCTAATAGAAACATCGAATTACCCTGGACTAGGAGCTCAAGTATGGCTTCCCACAATTCTCAGGAACAATGCTCTTAAGGGAGAAAGAAGAATACTTGTTATATTCTGAAGTGAAGGTGTGTTTACAAAGGTAAAATCCAGTCCTATTTATAGCCTCTGACGGTGTCCCAGCGCCTGAGCGCTGGGATCCCTAACGCTTGAGCGTTGGCTCATTTATTCCAGACATTGCAAAACAGGGGCCCAACGCATGAGCGTTGGGCCTTCCAACGCTTGAGCGTTGGCTCACATTAATCACTGAGTTTTAATTCAGAGTGCCAACGCATGAGCGTTGGGACTCCAACGCTTGAGTGTTGGCACGTCTGATGGCAGTTCTTCTTGGATGCTTTTTCTCTTCAATGTGTGGAATTGATGGGCTTAATTAGCCTCCCTTGTGTCCCCTTTTTAATTCAGAAACAGCCAAGGGCTTTACTTCTTCATTCATGCCTCATTTCCCATGTGCTAAATTAGCAATGGTGCTTCCTCTTCCAAGTCTTCACTTTTGGTCCTTTATTTGCTGAGACTTCACTTTCAGTCCTTCATCTTCTGCACTTTTTATTTCTGGCCCTTTCTTTCCTGAAATTTAGAGTTTGGTCCCTGGACAAAAAGACTAATTCTACCAGCTTACCTAAAATATAAAAATAACTGTAAAAATTCCTAAAAATATAAAATAAAGTTTAAAAACCAAATAAAAGCTAGTCTATATGCAAAATGCAAAATAAATATAAAATCTAAATAAAAAGAATAAAAGACCTATATGAGACTCAAAAATAACAAAATAAAAAGACTAAAAAGACCCTAAAATTGTCATACAATATCCAGTCATCAAAGACCAGACGGGCAGAAACATACAGGTGTATGTTGATGACATGATCGTCACGTCAGCTAGTGCGAACGATCATCTTACAAATTTGAGTGAAGCATTTGGCCAGATCAGGCATTACAACATGTGTGTGAATCCTGAGAAATGTTCATTTGGAGTTCTAGGGGGGAAGTTCCTGGGCTTCATGGTTAAGGCACGGGGCATTGAGATTAATCTGGATAAGTGTAGGGCGATTCTAGATATGGTTGGCCCAAAATCAGTCACGGAGGTACAACGGCTAGCAGGGAAGGTCGCCTCTTTGTCTCTCTTTTTGCCATACGCAGGGGAAAAAGCGGCCCCATTCTTTAAGTTCCTAAAGAAGAATACAAAATTTGAATGGACGTCCAAATGCGAGGAGGCGTTTGGACGACTCAAACAATTCTTGTCCATGTGAAGAAGGTCTTTCTCCTGACCCTGGCTAAGGTTTTGATGACGACAAACTCACCGAAAAAAAGAAGAAAAGAAGACTTAGAGGAAACAGCGCTATAAAGTTCATCAATTACCTAGAAGTCTTAGTTTAGGTGAGTTATGCTTCTAAAGGTCTCTTAAAGCATAAAGGCTCTTTAAAACACCTAAACTAATCAAGCTTAATGCTTTCATAACTTAAAAGAAGTAGAAAAACTTAAGCCGATCTTAAAAGATCAAGTTTCTGGAAGTTGGACTTCAGTGTAATCGATTGTAGCTTTCTGGTAATCGATTACACATAGGCAAGTAATCGATTACCTCTTGCTTGTAATCGATTACATGTTTGAATTTGAAATTCAAACTGAAACGGCTATTAGTGTAATCAATTACACTAAGTGATGTAATCGATTACACACACGAAAAGTTGCATCTTTGCATGAACCATTGTGTCTCAAACCTTTTGGGAAAGGTTGCATTGGTTCAAGGATGTTTCCCTTGCCTATATAAAGTCCATTTGAGTCCAGAACACACACAACACATGAGAATAAAACATTAGGCCAAAGCTTTGCCAAAATAGTTCTTTCATCAAGTCTTTTAGAACTTAAACTTTCAAGAGCCTAAATTCTGAGTTCATGATCTTCATGTTTATAAGAACACTCTAGTTGTTCATATCTTGAGGAACTCAGAATCTTGTTATGCTTAAAAGCCTTAAAGCATAAATTCTCATGATCAATCCACTTGTATGATAAAGGATTGATACAGCCAATTGTAAACTCTTCTTCATCTCTTTCTGATAGATTGAGTATTCACCGTGGATCTCGGTGAAGGGTTGTTGGTACTGAAAGTGGTGTACTTTCAGGGTGTTGATTAAAGGTGGTTTAGCCTTCAAGGTCTGAAGGTGGTTTGCCTTCAGGAACTGAAAGTGGTATACTTTCAGGGGCTGTTGAAAGTGGTTTACTTTCACAGGAAATTGATAGAAATTCTTAGGGTCCTTGGTGTAAAAACTTGTAAGAGATTTTTATCAATAGTGGAAAAATCCTCAAGGGATTTTCTTGAGGGACTGGACGTAGCCTTCGGTGGATAGAAGGTGAACCAGGATAAAATTTTGTGTGTGTGAATTCTTCTATCCTTCATCTTTACTTTCAAGCAACGCTTAATTCTGCTGCAATCGTTTGCATTTACATATATCTTGAAAGTAAGAAGTTGTTAAGGCGAAAATCGGGTAAACCTGATTCACCCCCCATCTCAGGTTGTTATCTATACTAACAATTGGTATCAGATCGGAGGTTTAGGTAAGTTATTCCTAAGATCCGGGAAAAGATGGCATCCTCTTCCAATCATGGAACCAGTGAAGGATTCAACATAAACAGGCCACCATTCTTCAATGGAGAACACTATGACTTCTGGAAAATCAAGATGAAGATTTTCATAAAGTCATTAGACGCAGGAATATGGAAAGCCATTGAAGAAGGTCCCTTTGTGCCTGTATCAGAAGTAGAAGGAAGTTCACAACCAAAACCAGAAAGTACTTGGAGTGAAGAAGAAAAGAAGAAGGTTCAATATGATCTCAAAGGAATGAACATTCTTACATATGCTCTTGGCATGGATCATTTTTTCAGAGTATCTACGTGCACTTCTGATGAGTGGATTTTATATGATGGTTTTAGGTAGTTTTTAGTCTTTTTATTTTATTATTTTTGAGTCACATATAGATTTTTTATTAGATTTTCTAGCTTTATTTTATATTTTTAGGAATTTTTCTAGTTATTTTGTATTTTTAGAAAAGCTGGTTTAGTTATCATTTTTGTCCAGGGACCAATATGTAAAGTTTCAGGAAGTCAGGGACCAAATTGTAAAAGTTCAAGAGTGGAGGACTTAAAGTGAAGATTGAGAGAATATGAGGGCTTGAATTGAAGTTCTAACCAAGAGAGGACCAAAGTGAAAAAGAAGAATATGAAGAATCACTCTCTAAAAAATGGAAAATAATGTTGAATGAATTGATGTTAGTGGAGGAGAGGTTTCAGAATTAAACAAGGCTGAGTAGTGGCATTTTATGGCCATCAAAACCCACTACCATGAATGAAGAAGGAAGAAAAAGCTTGAAGATGAAGAAGCAGCGTCCCAGCGCTCCAGCGCTGGGGTTCTAACTGGATGATGAGTCAGATGTTGACCCAGCGCCCAAGCGTTGGAAAGCCAGCGCTCAAGCGCTGGGCCTCGGACAGAAAGTGTATTTTTAATGCATCCTAGCACCCATGCGTTGGGAATGCCAGCGCTCAAGCGCTGGAGGCTGGAATTTTACTATAAATAGGACCCTTTTCTTCACTTGTAAAACACACCTTCTTAGAATACAACAAGTATTCTCTCTTTCTCCCTCAAAGATCATTGTTCCTAGGAATTGTGGGAAGCCAAACTTGAGCTCCTATCCAGGGTAATTCAATGATTCTTTTAGCCATGCTTGGCTAATTCTTCTTTTAAGTTTTTGGGTTGTTTTAGTTTATAATTCATGTTCTAGTTTTCTTTTACATTTCTGAATAATATCTTCAATTCATGTTTTATTTCTTTGTTCTTCATTAATCTTTATGCGCAAAAGATTTCTTGCTTTCTACTTATGTCATAAGGCCATTTGGTAAGTAGTAAGGGAAATAGGAAATAAAAAAGGTTATATGTTTGCATTTCTTAAGGCTATAAGGATGTACTAACTTTGTGTTGGCTCGGATTCTTTCTTCATCTTCTTCTCTAATTAACTAATAACCAAGGCTATGGAGTTAGTAATTAGGTAAGAAAGTTCTACATTTCTTAAGGCTATTAGGGTGTAGAAACTTAGGCTATAGCACCATGAATTTGAATTTAAAGTTCAGAAATTTAGTAAGAGTTTTCTAGCATGTTTTATAAATTATGTAAATCAACCCAAGAGCTTAAATTCTCTCATCTTATTTTCTTTATTATTTTATGCTATTGCTCTCTTCTTGTTCTAAACCAAACATATCATTTTTATTTTTATTGCACAAGTACTAAATTATATAATAATAAGAACACCTATCCCTTGGGTTCGATCTTTTGTATTACGCGATAGTTAATCGTACACTTGCGATTTTCCTTATCAACTTCATCAAAAGAAATATGGGATACGTAGATGGTAACTCATGAAGGAACAGATGAAGTCAAGAGATCAAAGATCAATACTCTATCTCAAGAATATGAAATGTTCAGAATGCTTCCAGGAGAAAAAGTATTGGATATGCAAAAACGATTCACTCATTTAATTAACCATTTGATTGCTCTTGGTAGACAGTTTTCAAATAGTGACTTGAACATGAAAGTTCTAAGATCACTCACAAGAGTATGGCAACCAAAGGTTACGGCCATTTCAGAGAAGAAGAGTTTATCAAACATGACTTTTGCTACTCTCTTTGGAAAACTCCAAGAACATGAATTGGAATTGAATCGTTTGGAAGAGCATGAACAACATGAGAAGAAGTATCGATCCATTTCCCTAAAAGCAAAAGAAAGCATCAAAGATGATTATGATGCAGACTCTGAAGAAGAAGACAATGGGAACTTTAAATCTTCTAGTAAAGAACTTTGGAAAGTTTCTTAAAAGAAAAGGTATGAAATTTAACAATAATAGATCTTTCCAAAGGAACACTGAGTCTTCTTCCTCTCAAAAGATCACATGCTTCGAATGTGGCAAGCCTGGACACATCAAGTTAGAATGTCCAAATCTTCAAAAGAAGAAACATGGTCTAAATAACAAATTCGAAAAGAAGGATCAATCTACACGAAAAGCATACTTGGCTTGGGATGATAATGAAGTAAGTTCATCATCAGATTCTAACAAAGAAGAAGCACAAGTTGCATTGATGGCCTCA
Organism: Acmispon strigosus; assembly: GCA_030819835.1. Lineage (NCBI taxonomy): Eukaryota > Viridiplantae > Streptophyta > Magnoliopsida > Fabales > Fabaceae > Acmispon > Acmispon strigosus. The sequence goes on from JAUAMA010000006.1 coordinate 20,811,764, forward strand.
CATGACTCAGATGTTGAAGATTCCCAGGTATGTATGAAAGCAGCAAAGGATTTATGGTATCTTGATAGTGGCTGCTCATCACACATGACAGGAGACAAAACAAAGTTTTCTTTACTTATACCTAGGGAAAAAGGTTTTGTCACATATGGAAACAATCAAAAGGGAAAGATACTTGGTATTGGAAGAATAGGCACACCCCCTCAAACAGTCATCGATAAAGTTCTTTATGTTGATGGTTTGATGCATAATCTTCTGAGTATCAGTCAACTATGTGACAAAGGTTTGAAAGTTGGTTTCATTAATGATATATGTGTAGTAAAAGATGTGAAAACTAAAGAGATTAAGTTTTCCTGTTATAAAGTCAATAAAGTCTTCATGATCTCCTTGGAAGAAATTCCACAAAATGTAAGATGTCTTTTGGCCAAGAACAATAGTGATTCATGGCTATGGCATAGAAGACTTGCTCATATACACATAGATCATTTAAACAAACTAGTCAAGCAAGATCTAGTTGTTGGGCTTCCAAAGATAAGATTCAAGAAAGACAAGCTTTGTGATGCATGTCAAAAAGGGAAGCAAACCAGAACATCTTTCAAGCCAAAGAACATAGAGTCAACTTCAAGACCCCTTCAATTGCTACATATGGATTTGTTCGGACCTTCAAGAACAAAAAGCCTCAGAGGTAATCTTTATGCACTTGTTATTGTTGATGATTTCTCTAGATTTACTTGGACATTATTCTTGCCTCATAAGAATGAAGCCTTCAACGCATTCAAAAGATATGCAAGGCTAGTTCAAAATGAAAAGGCTTTAAAGATCTCTTCTATTAGAAGTGATCATGGTGGAGAATTTCAGAATCATCAATTTCAAGAACTATGTGATGAAAATGGAATATCACATAATTTCTCTACTCCGAGAAAACCACAACAAAATGGTGTTGTAGAAAGGAAGAACGGACTACTTGAAGAATTAGCAAGAACAATGCTAAGTGAATCAAGTCTTCCTAAATATTTCTGGGCTGATGCTGTAAGTACTGCTTGCTATGTTTCCAATAGAGTTCTTATTAGGCCTATTCTGAAGAAAACCCCCTATGAACTCTACAAAGGAAGGAAACCAAATATCTCTCATCTACATGCTTTTGGATCCAAATGTTTTGTCTTGAATAATGGAAAGGAAAACATTGGTAAGTTTGATGAAAAATCTGATGAAGGTATATTCCTTGGTTATTCCCTAACAAGCAAAGCATATAGAGTCTTTAACAAGAAAATTCTATCTATGGAAGAATCCATACATGTTTCCTTTGATGAGTCTAACTCTTCAAAAGAAGATACAGTCAATCTTCCAGATAATGAAGAAGAAGATATCATTATCAATGAAGACTCTCAAAAGGAAAGAGATCAAGATCCAATACAAGAAGAGCACATTGAAGATAACACTTATCAACTACCAAAGGAATGGAGAACCCACAGGGATCATCCAGTTGATAATATCATTGGAGATAAAGCATTTGGAAGGGCGAATGGCCAGGGAGAAGATATAGTCGCCAAGGAGAGCAGAAAGGGCCCCACCAAATGAGAACGAGAGAGCAGAAAGGGCCCCACCAAATCGACCCCCCAAAGGGCGAATGGCCAGGGAGAAGATATAGTCGCCAGTAGCTCGAGTGGAGCTTTATGCAGATCGGCAAACACTTGACACTTAGCACATCTCTTGACATGCTCCTGAGAATCCTTCCTCAAGGTCGGTCAGTAGAACCCAGATCTTAATATTTTGGTGCCTAGAGACCGCCCACCTATGTGGCTAGCACACTCCCCCTCATAAACCTCCTCCATCAATCCACGGGCCTGCTCCTCCGTGATAGACTGATAGTAGCGAAAACACACAAGAAAGGGGGGGTTTGAATTGTGTGTGTGGTTTTTAACTTCTTTTTTGAAAACTAGCAGTTATAAGTTCGAAAACGTTTGTTAAAGAGTGCAGTGGAATTTAATCTAAGACTGAAGAATAAAGCACACAAGATATTTATCCTGGTTCACCCCCTTAATCGATAGGGCTACGTCCAGTCCTTGGCTTTACCAAGATTTTCACTATTTTATCAAAATAGTACAAGTATTCTTCAGGACTTCTCCCAGTATTCTGAGGACTACTCCTTTACAAGTATTCTAATAGGACTTCTCCTTTACAAGTATTATACAGGACTTCTCCCAGTTATTTTTCAAGAAGAACTGGTTTCTACAAAATCTCTTCGATAAGAGTGGATAGAAATATGAAGAACAGATTATTGAGAGAATAAGCAAGTTGGTTCTTTGAAAAGTTTGTGTGAATGAGGATAAGAGTAGCACTCGATGAAAAACTTCACACTGGTTGGCGACTAAACTCAGGTAATGAACAAGTTGAGATTGCTGAGTGTTTGGCTTAGAGAAATAAGATCGCAGATGATGAACTTAGAAAGTTTTGAAAGCTTTGATCGCGTAAAAGTCGCCAATTTGAATTCGATGCCAAGTCCTCTATTTATATCTTCAGTAGGATGATCAATGGGAGCTTCGCTGAAGATTTGAAAATAGTTCCGTTTGAATTTCTCCTCTATTGTGAGTAAAAGATACTTCTGCAACTCTGTTTCAGCAATTAATGCAATCTGCCATGCATTTAATGCATCTTCAATGGCAGAAGTTGTCATCGTCTGGCTCTTCAAGGCATTTTTTCTTGAGCTATAACTTTTGCATTTAATGCTCATGCATTCCAGCGAAGGGGCCATTAATGCTCTGATCAGAAGATTTGAATTTGAAAGTTGAGGAGATACGGTGATCAGAAAGGCTCGCCGCTGATTCCGCAAAAGTAGCTTGAATTAAGGAATGTCAGAGAATTTGAATTTGTGAGGAATAAAGTATTAATTGTGTCTTTTTCGCCATTAATCTCTGAAAGGACAAATAGTGCTTGACAGCTCATCCTGGGTTGGACAAACGATCACCTTCGGGTTTTCTCTTGCACAGGCTCCAAGATAGCATTGCTAGTTAAACAACCATTCTGTCAGAGCTTCAGATGCACTTTCCTTCAGATGAACCCAATGATTGAGGGACCGGATGTTCACCATAGTCGGACAAACTCTCTGAGGCAAACATTCTCAACTGGCGGACTAATTCTCAAAAGTTGTAGCCAGACGGATTCTTCTTCTATTCTTTACTTGAACATCTGCTTTTGATAATTCTTTGTAGAGGTTCATGCAGATTTTCTCCAAGTAAATAGATATTCCTGAGTATGAAAAACATTGAGAAGTTAGGAATTCTATCTTCAACGAGATCAAGACTTAGTGAAATTGTTATTCATCAAAATACAATAATTCATTACATCATTTGATTCTAACAATCTCCCCCTTTTTTATAATGACAATTTCTTTCGAGAAAAAGGTTTTTTTTTATAAAAATCTTGAAGGGATTTTAAACTTCTCATTTTTCTTTGCTCCCCCTGAGTTTAAGAATCCTTAAAATTTGCTCCCCCAAAATTAGTGCTCTATATTTCTTTTTCTTTTTCAGTTACTCTTCTCCCCTTTTTTATAATGACAATTTCTTTCGAGAAAAAGGTTTTTTTTTTATAAAAATCTTGAAGGGATTTTAAACTTCTCATTTTTCTTTGCTCCCCCTGAGTTTAAGAATCCTTAAAATTTGCTCCCCCAAAATTAATGCTCTCTATTTCTTTTTCTTTTTCAGTTACTCTTCTCCCCTTTGGCATTATCAAAACGAAACAAAGTAAGGAAAATAAAGCATGAATAATATGACGGACGGAATAATCATTAATATAGAGTAATTGAAAACAAAGGAAAGGATGAAAAGAAATAAGAGTCAGGGAGTGAAGGAGGTCTTCAAGTGCTCGAAGAGAAAGTTCAGCGCGTTCTGCAGCAATCCAAAGCGATTATCCATGGTCTCTGTTATGTCATGATGCAGGGCATCTATGCGGGCATTCATGTCTTGACAAAGATCACGAGTCTCTTGAGAGGTGATAGTTCGCACTTCCTGAATTTCTTGAGTGAGCATGGTCACTAAGGCACGAATGTCAGCCTGCTCAAAGGTGATGGACGAATGAACACCGGGAGCTGAAGACAATTCTTCAGAAGTGAAATTATCATGGGTCGGCAGTGTAGCAGACGTCGAGTGACAGGCTGGTTTAGGGCTTTCTCTTCTTTTGTTGGTCTATACATTCATAGAACTAGGGGTAGGGTAGATCCCCGTTAGCTACACTTTTGCGCGGTCACCCTATGTGGGGCTACAGGAGGTATCCCGATGTTATGATTTCTAGACTAGGCCTCATTGCAGAGATATATCTTTATTTTTGATATTTAGTGTTGGGTTGTAAAGTTAACTACTTTAACCGATGTCGCTTACATTACTACACTTCTGCCATGTGTTTGACTTCTTTCTGAAACAAGGATATTATATTCGTAATGCATTACACAAGTTGCATGTTTCGGAAAAGAAAAAAAATAGACTATGCATTTTAGACTTTTCGAACTAATCAACATATTTGATTTACTGTTGAGATACTACTGTAGCGGCATGAAAATTGGGGTGTTACATTTGAATAAATTAAATATATTTATTTTCTTTGTTTTATTATTGATTTTGTGGTTTGAGCACTATTGAGCATAATTATGTGAAGTTTGAAAATGGCGGTTTGCCATAAAATGGTCAGTTGAATCTCAGATGCTATTTGAGCGGGAAATTAAACTTTTGATTATCATTATGATAATGCATGAAGAATTCTAAGAATTTTGACTGTAATATTGCTATGACAATATTACGGAGGTTTTTCTTGAGAAAAGATTCGCACGCAATATCTATGATGTGGCAAGATATGTATAATAGGAAATGATTTTGTAGACCATGCTCAGGTGTGGTGTGGGGTGCGCATCTCAAGAATATTATTAGGAGAGTATTTGTTTGATTTAATTGAGATATTCTCTTTAATTTGAAATATGAGATATTATTTATTGGAGATAGATTATATTGTTATAATTAAGGGATCCGCACTGCATTAATTAAAGTTCTAAGACTCTCCATCTCATTCGAAGATTTTACAAATGTCTCGATCTGCTCAGTTTTCCTGCACGACGAATTCCTCGGGATCCGCACCGCATATTAGAAACTTTTCCGGACTTCGGAACCAAAGTATATCAACCTTACAATCAACCTTCGTGAAATTATTTACTTATCTTCGTATAGATAAGGAAAATTATTAATCTTTCTCGAACCTCGGTCGAGGTAAAAATAGGGTCTATAAGGCTAGTGTTCGCCTTAAAACCTTGCACGTATAATACAAATTGTTCATGGCATTAACTTGCACTTAAAAACATTCCAAAATATACATTAGATAATTAAATATAAGATTTTATCTAATGTATAAATATAAGATTTTATAACAATTTTATAATAATATTATAATCATTTTTAATTAGAATTATAATATTATAATATATAATATTATAATATTATAATATATTACTATAATTATATTATAATATATAATACTATAATAATATAATAATATAATAAATTAGTATTAATATGGTAAGGAATTTGAAATTGTCTATTTTTTTTTTTTTTTCAAATTCCTTACCATATTAATACTAATTTATTATATTATTATATTATAATATTATATATTATATATTATAATATTATAATTCCAATTAAAAATGATTATAATATTATTATAAAATTGTTATAAAATCTTATATTTATAATTTAACTATTAATATATTTTAAAAAACGTAAAAAAATCAAAATCACATTTAAAAGTCTTAATTTTAATGAACTCATCTCTTACCTCATCATTCATCGTTATTTCCACTTTTCCAAACCTTACCAAAATTATAAAAGCCTCTTTGTGCGTATAAATAGATATAGATTGACTTTACACATAAAAAGTTAGCCTTCTTGGTTGTATATACAAAACAAGTCAGGATATAATGGCTTCTCATAAGATGGTATTGATGTTGATGGTGCTGCTTTTTACTATTGTGAGCAGTGATCTTGTGGGAACTACACAAGGGATAGGAAAAGAACAAGAGACTGCTAATGTAGAAGGTAAAGGAAATACACAAGGGATAATCATGGCACATGGGATAGGATTTGCACAAGAGGTGGATACGACACCAAATGATATCAGTTGCTGCGTCTGTAGGAAATGGCGTTGGTGTCCTTGCCCACCCAAATGTTAAATTATATTGTCTAAAAACTTTGTACCTATTCCTCCAAAATTAAAATAATCAATTTGGGTTTGAGGAAGCCATATTATAGATGTAATAGTTTGTTTTAATTACATGACTCAATGGAAATTGTTTCATGTTTTTATTTTCCTACGTCTTTAGCATTTTCATAAATGTGTGGAATGTTATAGAAGAATGTCATTTTGTACCTAGTGTGGTTGTTGATGGAGTTAGTCAACCAAAGCCTAAGGCTTTGTGAAATGATGATGAAAACAAAAAGCTACAACATGACCTTGAGGCTAAAAATATCTAACCGCCGCTTTAGGTTTTGATGAGTTCTTTAGAGTTTCAAATTGTGCATCGGCTAATGAAATTTGGGATACCTTAGAAGTTACCCATGAGGGAACTGAGGAAATTAAGAGGTCTAGGATAACTACCCTTTCTAGAGTATGAGTTGTTTAAAATGAAATCGGGAGAGAGTATCTTAGATCTACAAAAAAGGTTTACTCACTTGACTAACCATTTGATTGCTCTCTTGGAAAAGTGTTACTCACTTCTAATAATGATTCTCATACGACATCGTGAGATTCTGTGACGTGGCATTTTTCCTACGGAGCCTACCCGAGGTGATGTATGGGATATGATATTCTTTTACATAAGAGATATTATTTGATGTTTAATTTTATGTGGAGAAAATAAATATTATCTTGTATAATATATTATTCTTTGTTTTCTATTATTCGAGTATTTTCTTTTATTTTAAAAGAAATGATTTTTGACGGGTGGACTGGGCGAGCCCCACTCAGTAGAGGGGCGACCGGGTGACCTATGCAGGGCGAGCTGGACCGCTAGAGGGGGGTGAACTTGTAATCTATGGGGGGTGCAGATTTATACTTTATTGGGACGAGTTCTCGAGGCCCAAGGGCCTATAGTTTGTAAACTAGGGTTTTAATGATATTTATGACTCTTCCCCCTATAAATAGCTAGTAGGGGGCTCATGTAAAAGGGTTCAGATTTATTCATTTGCTACTCAATAATAATACTTCTCATATTTCTCTCCATTCGAGAACATTTGGCGCCGTCTGTGGGGAACTGGTAAACCAACCCCCGCGATCACTAGGAGAGAAGTCATGTCAGGCATTCCAAGGCGAGGTCGTGGGCGAGGCCATGGTGGAGGACGGGCAACGCGGACCCAACCACCGCCGTCCCCTCCTCCGTCACCCAATCCCAACTTGGCACACGTAGGTCAGACCCAGCCTGAACAACCAAACAATGAGCAGCCCGCCACGATTAACATCACCGCGGAGGAGTGGAGGAGAGTGTGTGGAACCATCGACACTATTTAGCAGCAGAACCAGCATCTGCAGGCTCAGTTGGAGTATTTCCGTCAGCAAAGGGATCTGGCAATGGAAGGCCACAGGGAGGCGGAAACGGTGGTGGAGTTTCAGCCTTTCTCTGCGGCAATTGTGGTGGTTCCTTTTTCGGATGCCTTAAAAAGTCTGACATTGGAGACTTATGCAGCGAGGGAAATCCCAAGGAGCACCTGCAGTACTTTATGACTAAGATGGTAATCAGCCAGGCTTCTGATGCAGTCAGATGTAGGTTATTCCCATCGACGTTCAAGGGGACGATGCTCGCCTGGTTCAGTAGGCTTCCCCTACACTTTGTAAACAACTTTACAGATTTTTCTCACAAATTTCTTACGCATTTTGCGGCGAGCAGGGCACAGAAGGTTACAACGGCTGCATTATTTAATATCAGGTAAGGACCGACGGAGACCATTAAGCAATAAATGGAGAGATTCAGTGCCACGTTGGTTAGAATCGAGGACCCGCCTCAAGAGATCTGTGTAAACGCCTTTAAACAGGGTTTAAGGGAGGGAGCACTTAATGGCAAATTGAGCAGGCGCCTGCCCAAGGACATGATTGACCTTCGGGCAAGGGTGCAGGATTTCATTTATGAAGAGGAGGATGACGAACAGAAAAGGAAGAGAAATGCATAGGATGCTCCGGCGAGGAGGCCGGAGAGTAAAGGAAAGCAGGTAGACTCGCAACCACGGAGGGAGCCGCCCAGAGAACAACCGCGGAGGAATCGCGGAGATCCATACCAGACTGGATCATTCTCCAATCAAGCCAGACGACACTACCAGGACTGCCCTAACTTCATTCGAAGGGAAGTACCCCAACAACGTGTAAAAACTACTCGCCAGTGCAAGCACGGTTGTCGATACCATTGACGGTGGGCCTCTCCAAGGTCTTGGCAGACAACAAAGAAACTAATTTGATAATGTATCTGCTTCCTCCCAAGAGGCCGCCCACGAACGTCGACACCAGAAGATGGTGTGACTTTCACAAAGTCCTGGGGCACTACACCGACGATTGTGTCACTTTACATAAGGAGGTAGGGAGACTGATTAAGGCGGGGCATTTCAGCCAGTACATCAAGCCGGAAGCAAGGTACTATCCGGGTAGTTAGCAAGGTGCGAGCAGGGATGTCGAGGTTGAAGACCTGGATGATTCAACGCCAATGGGTGACCCATCAGGGGTAGTGAATTGCATCTCAGGAGGATTTGATGAAGAGTACAATGCAGAGAGAAAGAGGTACGTCCGCCAGGCGCATGCGGCGGTGCATTCCATTCAGGAAGAAGTCTTTGGATTCGATCATCCCGATATAGTCTTCACCAAGGGTGACTTTAAAGGGGTGACACCGCACAAGGGCGATCCCATTGTTGTGCAGCTGTGCATAAACAATTGTGATGTCAGGCGAGTGCTACTAGACCAGGGGAGATCGGCAGACATCATATATGGAGAGGCGTTTGAAAAAATGGGGATGAAGGAAGGCGACTTCACACCTTACACAGGAACTTTGGTGGGGTTCATAAGAGAGCACGTGGTGCCTAGAGGATGCGTGGAGGTCAAGACCATTTTTGGTCAGGAGGGATTTGCAAAGATGGTCAACGTTAAGTACATTGTGCTCTCTTTCAAGTCGTCATACAATGTGCTAATCGAGAGAGACACGCTTTGCAGGATCTGTGCGGTGATATCGACGAAGCACTTGAAGGTGAAGTATCCACTCGCCAATGGTAAGGTGGGGACGTTGAAGGTGGATCAGATCCAGGCGCGCGAGTGCTATTGTGAGAGCGTTGCCATGTACAGAAGAAAAAATGCCAAGAGCGGTCACAGATGTTTTGAGGTCAGTGAGGGGGGTACACTTGTCCTCGGGATGAGTCACTTAAGGCGCGCCCAACTCCGATTGAAGAGACTAAGTCGATAAAGGTGGGGGAGAGGATCCTCAAGGTTGGAACACAACTTTCCGCCAGCCAGGAGGAACGTTTTACACGCTTGTTGTCGGAGAATTTGGATCTTTTTGCCTGGACAATTAAGGATGTTCCAAGAATAAGCCTAGATGTCATTTGTCATAAGCTGGCACTCACGGCGGGGGATAAACCAGTCGCCCAAGTAAGAAGGAAGATGGGTGGAGAGAAGAATAAGGCAGTAACGGCAGAGACAACCAAGTTGCTGGAGGGAAACGTCATCAGGGAAGTCAAATATCCAATGTGGCTAGCAAACGTTGTGATGGTAAAGAAAGCAAATGGGAAATGGCGAATGTGCACGGACTACATAGACCTCAATAAGGCGTGCCCCAAAGATTCTTACCCTTTGCCAGATATTGACAATCTGGTTGATGGTGCATCTGGAAATGAAATGTTAAGCCTTATGGACGCTTACTCTGGGTACAATCAGATTTGTATGCATCCGCAGGATGAGGAGAAAACAGCCTTCATGACTCCTCAGGTGAACTACTGTTACAGGACAATGCCATTTGGGCTGAAGAATGCCGGGGCAACTTACCAACGATTGATGGATAAGGTGTTTGAAGACTGATAGCCAAAACCGCAAGTGCACGGTTGATTATCGAAGTAATATAAAAGATATCGAACGCAAGGGATAGGTGTCCAATTATTAATTTATTTAGAACTTTGTGCAGAAAAAATAAATATTGATTTTGGTTTTGATTTCGATTTGTTTTAGATCAAGAACTTGAAATGTCATAAATAAATAGAGAAAAGATGATGATGATAGAGATTAAGAACTTGGGTTGAATTACATAACTCATAAAATATGCTAGTAATCCTCTACCTTATTTTTGAATTTTAAAACAAAAATTCATGATGCTTTAGCCTATGGTTTCTACAAGTTAATTCCTAACACATTGTAGAACTTTCCTCCTAATTACTAAACTCAATTCCTTGCAAGTTAATTAAAGAATAAGATGAAGATGAAGTTCAGGCCAACATAAAGCAAAGTATATCCTAATTCCTTAGTGATATGTCATATTGCCTCTTTTAAGTCCTATTTCCCTTACTACTTACCAATTTCCATTGTTATAAGAAGTAAGCATAAACACTTGTGTACATCAAGATAAAATAAAGAACAAGGAAATAAAACATGAACTAGCAATATTATTCAGAAAAGAAGAAGAAAACTAAAGCATAAAATATAAGCTAAAACAACCCAAGAACTTAAAAAGAAATTAGCCAAGCATGGCTAATAGAAACATCGAATTACCCTGGACTAGGAGCTCAAGTATGGCTTCCCACAATTCTCAGGAACAATGCTCTTAAAGGAGAAAACAAATACTTGTTATATTCTGAAGTGAAGGTGTGTTTACAAAGGTAAAATCCAGTCCTATTTATAGCCTCTGACGGTGTCCCAGCGCCTGAGCGCTGGGATCCCTAACACTTGAGCGTTGGCTCATTTATTCCAGACGTTGCAAAACAGGGGCCCAACGCATGAGCGTTGGGCCTTCCAACGCTTGAGCGTTGGCTCACATTAATCACTGAGTTTTAATTCAGAGTGCCAACGCATGAGCGTTGGGACTCCAACGCTTGAGCGTTGGCACATCTGATGGCAGTTCTTCTTGGATGCTTTTTCTCTTCAATGTGTGGAATTGATGGGCTTAATTAGCCTCCCTTGTGTCCCCTTTTTAATTCAGAAACAGCCAAGGGCTTTACTTCTTCATTCATGCTTCATTTCCCATGTGCTAAATTAGCAATGGTGCTTCCTCTTCCAAGTCTTCACTTTTGGTCCTTTATTTGCTGAGACTTCACTTTCAGCCCTTCATCTTCTGCACTTTTTATTTCTGGCCCTTTCTTTCCTGAAATTTAGAGTTTGGTCCCTGGACAAAAAGACTAATTCTACCAGCTTACCTAAAATATAAAAATAACTATAAAAATTCCTAAAAATATAAAATAAAGTTTAAAAACCAAATAAAAGCTATTCTATATGCAAAATGCAAAATAAATATAAAATATAAATAAAAAGAATAAAAGACCTATATGAGACTCAAAAATGACAAAATAAAAAGACTAAAAAGACCCTAAAATTGTCATACAATATCCAGTCATCAAAGACCAGACGGGCAGAAACATACAGGTGTATGTTGATGACATGATCGTCACGTCAGCTAGTGCAAACGATCATCTTACAAATTTGAGTGAAGCATTTGGCCAGATCAGGCATTACAACATGTGTGTGAATCCTGAGAAATGTTCATTTGGAGTTCTAGGGGGGAAGTTCCTGGGCTTCATGGTTAAGGCACGGGGCATTGAGATTAATCTGGATAAGTGTAGGGCGATTCTAGATATGGTTGGCCCAAAATCAGTCACGGAGGTACAACGGCTAGCAGGGAAGGTCGCCTCTTTGTCTCTCTTTTTGCCATACGCAGGGGAAAAAGCAGCCCCATTCTTTAAGTTCCTAAAGAAGAATACAAAATTTCAATGGACGTCCAAATGCGAGGAGGCGTTTGGACGACTCAAAAAATTCTTGTCCATGTGAAGAAGGTCTTTCTCCTGACCCTGGCTAAGGTTTTGATGACGACAAACTCACCGAAAAAAAGAAGAAAAGAAGACTTAGAGGAAACAGCGCTATAAAGTTCATCAATTACCTAGAAGTCTTAGTTTAGGTGAGTTATGCTTCTAAAGGTCTCTTAAAGCATAAAGGCTCTTTAAAACACCTAAACTAATCAAGCTTAATGCTTTCATAACTTAAAAGAAGTAGAAAAACTTAAGCCGATCTTAAAAGATCAAGTTTCTGGAAGTTGGACTTCAGTGTAATCGATTGCAGCTTTCTGGTAATCGATTACACATAGGCAAGTAATCGATTACCTCTTGCTTGTAATCGATTACATGTTTGAATTTGAAATTCAAACTGAAACGGCTATTAGTGTAATCAATTACACTAAGTGATGTAATCGATTACACACACGAAAAGTTGCATCTTTGCATGAACCATTGTGTCTCAAACCTTTTGGGAAAGGTTGCATTGGTTCAAGGACGTTTCCCTTGCCTATATAAAGTCCATTTGAGTCCAGAACACACACAACACATGAGAATAAAACATTAGGCCAAAGCTTTGCCAAAATAGTTCTTTCATCAAGTCTTTTAGAACTTAAACTTTCAAGAGCCTAAATTCTGAGTTCATGATCTTCATGTTTATAAGAACACTCTAGTTGTTCATATCTTGAGGAACTCAGAATCTTGTTATGCTTAAAATCCTTAAAGCATAAATTCTCATGATCAATCCACTTGTATGTTAAAGGATTGATACAGCCAATTGTAAACTCTTCTTCATCTCTTTCTGATAGATTGAGTATTCACCGTGGATCTCGGTGAAGGGTTGTTGGTACTGAAAGTGGTGTACTTTCAGGGTGTTGATTGAAGGTGGTTTAGCCTTCAAGGTCTGAAGGTGGTTTTCCTTCAGGAACTGAAAGTGGTATACTTTCAGGGGCTGTTGAAAGTGGTTTACTTTCACAGGAAATTGATAGAAATTCTTAGGGTCCTTGGTGTAAAAACTTGTAAGAGATTTTTATCAATAGTGGAAAAATCCTCAAGGGATTTTCTTGAGGGACTGGCCGTAGCCTTCGGTGGATAGAAGGTGAACCAGGATAAAATTTTGTGTGTGTGAATTCTTTTATCCTTCATCTTTACTTTCAAGCAACGCTTAATTCTGCTGCAATCGTTTGCATTTACATATATCTTGAAAGTAAGAAGTTGTTAAGGCGAAAATCGGGTAAACCTGATTCACCCCCCATCTCAGGTTGTTATCTATACTAACAATTGGTATCAGAGCGGAGGTTTAGGTAAGTTATTCCTAAGATCCGGGAAAAGATGGCATCCTCTTCCAATCATGGAACCAGTGAAGGATTCAACATAAACAGGCCACCATTCTTCAATGGAGAACACTATGACTTCTGGAAAATCAAGATGAAGATTTTCATAAAGTCATTAGACGCAGGAATATGGAAAGCCATTGAAGAAGGTCCCTTTGTGCCTGTATCAGAAGTAGAAGGAAGTTCACAACCAAAACCAGAATGTACTTGGAGTGAAGAAGAAAAGAAGAAGGTTCAATATGATCTCAAAGAAATGAACATTCTTACATATGCTCTTGGCATGGATGAGTTTTTCAGAGTATCTACGTGCACTTCATCAAAAGAAATATGGGATACGTAGATGGTAACTCATGAAGGAACAGATGAAGTCAAGAGATCAAAGATCAATACTCTATCTCAAGAATATGAAATGTTCAGAATGCTTCCAGGAGAAAAAGTATTGGATATGCAAAAACGATTCACTCATTTAATTAACCATTTGATTGCTCTTGGTAGACAGTTTTCAAATAGTGACTTGAACATGAAAGTTCTAAGATCACTCACAAGAGTATGGCAACCAAAGGTTACGGCCATTTCAGAGAAGAAGAGTTTATCAAACATGACTTTTGCAACTCTCTTTGGAAAACTCCAAGAACATGAATTGGAATTGAATCGTTTGGAAGAGCATGAACAACATGAGAAGAAGTATCGATCCATTTCCCTAAAAGCTAAAGAAAGCATCAAAGATGATTATGATGCAGACTCTGAAGAAGAAGACAATGGGAACTTTAATCTTCTAGTAAAGAACTTTGGAAAGTTTCTTAAAAGAAAAGGTATGAAATTTAACAATAACAGATCTTTCCAAAGGAACAATGAGTCTTCTTCCTCTCAAAATATCACATGCTTCGAATGTGGCAAGCCTGGACACATCAAGTTAGAATGTCCAAATCTTCAAAAGAAGAAACATGGTGTAAATGACAAATTCGAAAAGAAGGATCAATCTACACGAAAAGCATACTTGGCTTGGGATGATAATGAAGTAAGTTCATCATCAGATTCTAACAAAGAAGAAGCACAAGTTGCATTGATGGCCTCACATGACTCAGATGTTGAAGATTCCCAGGTGTGTATGAAAGCAGCAAAGGATTTATGGTATCTTGATAGTGGTTGTTCATCACACATGACAGGAGACAAAACAAAGTTTTCTTTACTTATACCTAGGGAAAAAGGTTTTGTCACATATGGAAACAATCAAAAGGGAAAGATTCTTGGTATTGGAAGAATAGGCACACCCCCTCAAACAGTCATCGATAAAGTTCTTTATGTTGATGGTTTGATGCATAATCTTCTGAGTATCAGTCAATTATGTGACAAAGGTTTGAAAGTTGGTTTCATTAATGATATATGTGTAGTAAAAGATGTGAAAACTAAAGAGATTAAGTTTTCCGGTTATAAAGTCAATAAAGTCTTCATGATCTCCTTGGAAGAAATTCCACAAAATGTAAGATGTCTTTTGGCCAAGAACAATAGTGATTCATGGCTATGGCATAGAAGACTTGCTCATATACACATAGATCATTTAAACAAACTAGTCAAGCAAGATCTAGTTGTTGGGCTTCCAAAGATAAGATTCAAGAAAGACAAGCTTTGTGATGCATGTCAAAAAGGGAAGAAAACCAGAACATCTTTCAAGCCAAAGAACATAGAGTCAACTTCAAGACCCCTTCAATTGCTACATATGGATTTGTTCGGACCTTCAAGAACAAAAAGCCTCGGAGGTAATCTTTATGCACTTGTTATTGTTGATGATTTCTCTAGATTTACTTGGACATTATTCTTGCCTCATAAGAATGAAGCCTTCAACGCATTCAAAAGATATGCAAGGCTAGTTCAAAATGAAAAGGCTTTAAAGATCTCTTCTATTAGAAGTGATCATGGTGGAGAATTTCAGAATCATCAATTTCAAGAACTATGTGATGAAAATGGAATATCACATAATTTCTCTACTCCGAGAACACCACAACAAAATGGTGTTGTAGAAAGGAAGAACGGACTACTTGAAGAATTAGCAAGAACAATGCTAAGTGAATCAAGTCTTCCTAAATATTTCTGGGCTGATGCTGTAAGTACTGCTTTCTATGTTTCCAATAGATTTCTTATTAGGCTTATTCTGAAGAAAACCCCCTATGAACTCTACAAAGGAAGGAAACCAAATATCTCTCATCTACATGCTTTTGGATCCAAATGTTTTGTCTTGAATAATGGAAAGGAAAACATTGGTAAGTTTGATGAAAAATCTGATGAAGGTATATTCCTTGGTTATTCCCTAACAAGCAAAGCATATAGAGTCTTTAACAAGACAACTCTATCTATGGAAGAATCCATACATGTTTCCTTTGATGATTCTAACTCTTCAAAAGAAGATACAGTCAATCTTCCAGATAATGAAGAAGAAGATATCATTATCAATGAAGACTCTCAAAAGGAAAGAGATCAAGATCCAATACAAGAAGAGCACATTGAAGATAACACTTATCAACTACCAAAGAAATGGAGAACCCACAGGGATCATCCAGTTGATAATATCATTGGAGATAAAGCATTTGGAAGGGCGAATGGCCAGGGAGAAGATATAGTCGCCAGGGAGAGCAGAAAGGGCCCCACCAAATGAGAACGAGAGAGCAGAAAGGGCCCCACCAAATCGACCCCCCAAAGGGCGAATGGCCAGGGAGAAGATATAGTCGCCAGTAGCTCGAGTGGAGCTTTATGCAGATCGGCAAACACTTGACACTTAGCACATCTCTTGACATGCTCCTGAGAATCCTTCCTCAAGGTCGGTCAGTAGAACCCAGATCTTAATATTTTGGTGCCTAGAGACCGCCCACCTATGTGGCTAGCACACTCCCCCTCATGAACCTCCTCCATCAATCCACGGGCCTGCTCCTCCGTGATAGTTAGAGCTGTCAAAACGGGTTGTAACCCGCGGGCCAACCCGGCCCAACCCGGCCCGAGGGCGGGTTGGGTTGCCTAAAACCGAGCCCGTTTTTAATACGGGCCAGACCAACCCGCAGGTCAATGCGGGTCAGCCCGCGGGTTACACGGGCC
Source organism: Acmispon strigosus (assembly GCA_030819835.1). Classification (NCBI taxonomy): domain Eukaryota; kingdom Viridiplantae; phylum Streptophyta; class Magnoliopsida; order Fabales; family Fabaceae; genus Acmispon; species Acmispon strigosus. Next base: position 20,828,211 of record JAUAMA010000006.1, read on the forward strand.
AACCCGCGGGTTGGCAGTTTTTTTTTCTTTTTCTGGGCTTGTGAGGGACAGAGGGAATGAATCAGTGAGTGGCCCAACTGATTGGAGGTAACCAGGGCTAGGGTTTCAATTGAATCATTTTCATTTCAACGTGAAAGAGAGAAGGAGAAGTGGAGAACTGAAATTGAAGCCGCCGCCGCGTGAAAGAGAGAAGGAGCTGAACATCGCCGCCGCACACGCCTCACCACCGTCGCCCCCTTTCTGATTCCCTCTCCGCCGCCGCACACGCTTCACGAATCTACACCGTCGCCCCCCTTCATTTCGCGATTCACCACCGTCGCCCCTCGCCCCCCTTTCTGGTACCCTCTCAGCCGCGCCACTTGTTCACTGCTCACTGCTCAGGTTGGTTTAGTTTTAATTTTAATGGTTTCTCTTTCTCATTTTATCTTCAACTCCTAATTAGTATTGCATGAATTAGTTGATTTGTTATGTAGTTACTGGTTCAATAGTTTATTTGTTACTGGTTCAATGATATATTGATATTGCATGCTGTGATTGCTGTCCTAAAAACCAATGGATAGTGTTTATTTGATTGAAACACTTACTGGTTCAATGATATATTGATATTGCATTTTCCACATTTGATTGTTGTCCTAAAAACCAATGGATAGTGTTTATTTGATTGAAACACTTACTGGTTCAATGATATATTGATATTGCATTTTCCACATTCAGTGCATGCTGTGATTGCTTTTTAAGGATTCTTGCTGCTATTATATTTGGTACTGGATGTGGAGCATTGGCAACATTTATTGTTCTTTACTTCTGTTCTGGACCATCTTTTCCAATAGACGTGTAGTGGATACTAGTAGTGTGTTTGGTTATGTAATAGTGTGTTTGGTTATGTAATTCTGTTTTTCCCATTTTGTTGGCAGTAGCCAGGATGAAGTCACAAACCACAAACTTCAGCATTAATCAAAGTAGTGACGAAAGTGATGATGACCTTGAAATTTTGGGGGAAGATCCAAGTCAAACTGTGGATGAGAATGGTAACAGAGCAGGAAAGAAGGCTAAGAAATGCACATCTAAAGTCTGGAAGCATTTTACCAGAATTGGTGTTAAAGATGGCAAAGAAAAGTCTAAATGCAATGCTTGTGGGATAGAGTATGTGGTTGGTGGTACTAACATCGGACTTCAACAATGAGGCGTCACATAACAAGATGCAAGAAGATGCCCAAACAACTAGATGTGGCTAAATGTTATTGGACTTTGGAGACTTGGAGTTGGAGTGAATGTGATTGTGGAATTATGATCTTGAATTAGTATTTGTGCAACATGCCAACATAACATTGTTATTTGTTATAAATTATGATCTTAAAATTGTAGTTGTAGGTTTAGGAAAATACATGTTTTAGTATTTTTTAAATGATTTTTTATTATTTTTTCAACATTTTTTAAATAAATTTTTCCTTTTTTAGTTTTTTTTATTTTTTCACGTACAAAACGGGCCAGCCCGCCAACCCGCGAGCCAGCTCGCGAGCCGAGCTGGGTTCACTGTTTTCTGGCTCGTTTTAGAAACGGGTCCAGACGGGTTGGCCCGTTTTCGACCCGGCCCGTGACGGGTTGGCCCGTTTTCGACCCGGCCCGTGACGGGTTGGCCCGTACGGGCCGGGCCAGCCCGTTTTGACACCTCTAGTTATAGTAGCGAAAACACACAAGAAAGGGGGGGTTTGAATTGTGTGTGTGGTTTTTAACTTCTTTTTTGAAAACTAGCAGTTATAAGTTCGAAAAAGTTTGTTAAAGAGTGCAGTGGAATTTAATCTAAGACTGAAGAATAAAGCACACAAGATATTTATCCTGGTTCACCCCCTTAATCGACAGGGCTACGTCCAGTCCTTGGCTTTACCAAGATTTTCACTATTTTATCAAAATAGTACAAGTATTCTTCAGGACTTCTCCCAGTATTCTGAGGACTACTCCTTTACAAGTATTCTAATAGGACTTCTCCTTTACAAGTATTATACAGGACTTCTCCCAGTTATTTTTCAAGAAGAACTGGTTTCTACAAAATCTCTTCGATAAGAGTGGATAGAAATATGAAGAACAGATTATTGAGAGAATAAGCAAGTTGGTTCTCTGAAAAGTTTGTGTGAATGAGGATAAGAGTAGCACTCGATGAAAAACTTCACACTGGTTGGCGACTAAACTCAGGTAATGAACAAGTTGAGATTGTTGAGTGTTTGGCTTAGAGAAATAAGATCGCAGATGATGAACTTAGAAAGTTTTGAAAGCTTTGATCGTGTAAAAGTCGCCAATTTGAATTCGATGCCAAGTCCTCTATTTATATCTTCAGTAGGATGATCAATGGGAGCTTCGTTGAAGATTTGAAAATAGTTCCGTTTGAATTTCTCCTCTATTGTGAGTAACTGATACTTCTGCAACTCTTTTTCAGCACTTAATGCAATCTGCCATGCATTTAATGCATCTTCAATGGCAGAGGTTGTCATCGTCTGGCTCTTCAAGGCATTTTTTCTTGAGCTATAACTTCTGCATTTAATGCTCATGCATTCCAGCGAAGGGGCCATTAATGCTCTGATCAGAAGATTTGAATTTGAAAGTTGAGGAGATACGGTGATCAGAAAGGCTCGCCGCTGATTCCGCAAAAGTAGCTTGAATTAAGGAATGTCAGAAAATTTGAATTTGTGAGGAATAAAGTATTAATTGTGTCTTTTTCGCCATTAATCTCTGAAAGGACAAATAGTGCTTGACAGCTCATCCTGGGTTGGACAAACGATCACCTTCGGGTTTTCTCTTGCACAGGCTCCAAGATAGCATTGTTAGTTAAACAACCATTCTGTTAGAGCTTCAGATGCACTTTCCTTCAGATGAACCCAATGATTGAGGGACCGGATGTTCACCATAGTCGGACAAACTCTCTGAGGCAAACATTCTCAACTGGCGGACTAATTCTCAAAAGTTGTAGCCAGACGGATTCTTCTTCTATTCTTTACTTGAACATCTGCTTTTGATAATTCTTTGTAGAGGTTCATGCAGATTTTCTCCAAGTAAATAGATATTCCTGAGTATGAAAAACATTGAGAAGTTAGGAATTCTATCTTCAACGAGATCAAGACTTAGTGAAATTGTTATTCATCAAAATACAATAATTCATTAAATCATTTGATTCTAACAATCTCCCCCTTTTTTATAATGACAATTTCTTTCGAGAAAAAGGTTTTTTTTTTTATAAAAATCTTGAAGGGATTTTAAACTTCTCATTTTTCTTTGCTCCCCCTGAGTTTAAGAATCCTTAAAATTTGCTCCCCCAAAATTAGTGCTCTATATTTCTTTTTCTTTTTCAATTACTCTTCTCCCCTTTTTTATAATGACAATTTCTTTCGAGAAAAAGGTTTTTTTTTTATAAAAATCTTGAAGGGATTTTAAACTTCTCATTTTTCTTTGCTCCCCCTGAGTTTAACAATCCTTAAAATTTGCTCCCCCAAAATTAGTGCTCTCTATTTCTTTTTCTTTTTCAGTTACTCTTCTCCCCTTTGGCATTATCAAAACGAAACAAAGTAAGGCAAATAAAGCATGAATAATATGACGGACGGAATAATCATTAATATAGAGTAATTGAAAACAAAGGAAAGGATGAAAAGAAATAAGAATCAGGGAGTGAAGGAGGTCTTCAAGTGCTCGAAGAGAAAGTTCAGCGCGTTTTGCAGCAATCCAAAGCGATTATCCATGGTCTCTGTTATGTCATGATGCAGGGCATCTATGCGGGCATTCATGTCTTGACGAAGATCACAAGTCTCTTGAGAGGTGATAGTTCGCACTTCCTGAATTTCTTGAGTGAGCATGGTCACTAAGGCACGAATGTCAGCCTGCTCAAAGGTGATGGACGAATGAGCACCGGGAGCTGAAGACAATTCTTCAGAAGTGAAATTATCATGGTTCGGCAGTGTAGCAGAAGACGACGTGAGACCATGAACAGCAAGGTAAAAGGCTGAAGGCAGAATTGGAGTGGAGGGTGCCACAGTAGGTATCAGTGGTGAAGGGTGGGCGCAAGGCCAAATAAAACCGTATGCCTTCATCACCTTGGTCAGAGCTGGAAGAAGAACTAGTTTCCAGGTCTTGAAATCCAGCACCAGGGGATCCACTCGGCCAGCCAGATAGAGAGGAATGTATGCCACATGAGTAACTCCAGAAATTGTCAGGTGCAAATCAGAGTGGAAGAACATATTGCAATGACTCAGGGTCTGAACAATCTGGAGATCATGGCATCCAGTGGGGATCCATAAACCTGCATGAAAGCAAAAAGGCAAACCAAGAACTTGCATATACATATCTGGAAGCATGTGTTCATTTTGTGCAGACTGTGAATGTTTGCGCTTCCATGATGAAATTCCCAAAACAGATCGAGATCTGCGAGGAAAGCTGGGCATAAAGGAGATCTTGCTATTGGAAGGGGAATAGTGGCCAGCTGAGGCAGTAAATGAGTTAGGCTTGACCTTCTTGATGGGTGGTTGCATGCAGTGAAGAGGTGGAGGTGGAAACCGAAAGGAATGAGCAGGAAGATCTGGCATGAGATCTAGATCTAGATCTTTATGGAAAGAAATATAGCGTGAGGAACTGGTGGTTGCAGTTGGTGACAGATAAGATGAATTAATATTGTTATTAATTGGAGCATCTACCCGCCTCGAAATCTGTGTAAAACATTGACCACGACCTTCAGCCGGATGGAAACAAAGATCAGTATCATGTAGTTGAAAGCTTTCCAAGGCATGGAGTAAATCATCAGGGATGGCTGAGTCAAGTTGACTTTCCTCAATTTGGGATGCAGTGGAAGAAGATGCAGCTGGATGCGTCGGAATTGATGTTGTAAAACTAACTATCTTAATGAAAAATATGAATTACACAGGATAAAGCTGAAACCTTGAAAGAACGCTTGGAAAAGAGGAGAAAAGTTAACGCGCTGAAAAGGACCAAGAGCGCAATACTGAAGATTAGCCCAACCGTGAATACTTCACAGAGGACGTAAAATACAGAGCTTAAAAATGGTGTCCCTTGTATCATAAAGCAAGATCGTGCTACTTTACAAGCACAACATGCTGATTGACAGAGCCAACTAATTTAAGTCAAGAATTGTGATCGATTTTAAGGAGAACTGATAGAGCCTTTACTCGGGATTCAAAAAGAGGATGCTTCTAGACAGTAAGGAATCTTAATACAGGTGTTGTAGTTAGAGATCATCAAACTGCAGCAGCTGAGACGAAACAAGGATAATGATGAATTTATCTCTTCATTTAGATTGTGGATGTTAGCCCCGAGTAGGATCTTGGGATCTTCATGTATTTGATGAGTTGCTAAGCATCCACTCTTGAGTTGATATTTAATTGATGATGTGAACACTAATATCTAGTCCATTATTTTGTTTTCCACAGTTTGATGGTATTGTTTCTCTAAGATTAGTTCATTCGTAGTATACCATTAACAATTATGACCACTTAACCATAGTCTTTTAGTTACAAGAATCGGAGATAATCATATATATGAGTTGTGATTCATAGAATTGCTTTAAAAGGTGTTACACATAGGTTTCTCAATATTTCCACCAAGTTTTGGTACACATAGGACTTCCCGACATTAACAATTCTATCAGACTAGCAAGATAGTGATTTTTGGGGAAGACTTCAAACTTATATTGCCAAACTAATTAACAACTTGAGAGGTATAATTCGCACTCAAAAGAATCGTTAACTATATTAAAAAGAACCTTAAGGACATTAATCTTTGAATTCTTGTTTCTTTTAAATTTCATTATTATTTTCTTTAAAATTTTATGAAGTTCTCAACCCAAACCTTTGATTCTGGTAAACAATGAGCACATCTATTAAAATTAGTATACTTACCAAAATTGAGACTTAACTCCTATATATCTTTTATGATGTAGGGCGCTTATCAATAAACATCTTTTCATCAAGCAAAGAGTTTTTACCAACATTACTGAGGATCAGGTTATATTATATTATTTTATATTATATTATATTATATTATATTATATTATTTTATATTATATTATATTATATTATATTATATTATATTATATTATATTATATTATATTATATTATACTATACTATACTATATTATATTATATTATATTATATTATACTATACTATATTATATTATATTATATTACATTATATTAAATTATTTTATATTATATTATACTATATTATATTATAATATTATTTCATTTAATTTCGTTGAATTAATAAGATTTTTTTAGATATAATTGTTTGACATGGTCACGGTCAATGAGCGTGATGAATTATTTCTATATAACCCGTCAACAATCCTGTATTTAAATATGCTCCAAATAAAACAATATTGAAATATGATTAAAACTCCCAATCTAGAAACATTCCAATGGTGTGAAATGTTTTGCATAGATAATTCCTATAAAAAGACCCCATCACAACCCATATCAAAAATATTTAGCAACTCATCCTCTAAACTTATTCGTTCTCTTCATTCCATTCCTCCAACAACCATGTCAACCTTGGAAACAAAATATGTGGCCGTCAAAAATTGGCGTGAAGAAATAACGAATGAGGGAAACTTCCAAGTAACTTTCTTGAATCGCCATAGCAGGCTAATCAAGAAAGTCATCACTATTCTTGAATAGCCCGCTACGGCGCTTCAAGAGAGTTAACTGCAAGTTGCTCATTGGCCTAACCCTTTTCTACTTACTCGAACTTAGTTTTTGAATGACATTACTATTCTATATTTCAGGGCCACGCTAAAAATCTATTTTTCAGGAATTTTCCAAAATTTTCTCACAACCAATTGTCCCTTATTGTTGCATGAGATTTACAAAACTAACTATCTTTATGACAAATATGAATTACACAGGATAAAGCTGAAAACTTGAAAGAATGCATGGAAAAGAGAAGAAAAGTTAACGAGCTGAAAAGGACCAAGAGCGCAATACTGAAGATTAGCACAATCGTGAATACTTCACAGAGGACGTAAAATACAGAGCTTAAAAATGGTGTCCCTTGTATCATAAAGCAAGATCGTGCTACTTTACAAGCACAACATGCTGATTGTCTGAGCCAACTAATTTAAGTCAAGAATTGTGATCGATTTTAAGGAGAACTGGTGGAGCCTTTACTCGGGATTCAACAAGAGGATGCTTCTAGACAGTAAGGAATCTTAATACAGGTGTTGCAATTAGAGATCATCAAACTGCAGCAGCTGAGATTAAACTAGGATAGTGATGAATTTATCTCTTCCTTTAGATTGTGGAAGTTAGCCACGAGTAGGATCTTGGGATCTTCATGTATTTGATGAGTTGCTAAGCATCCACTCTTGAGTTTATATTTAATTGATGATGTGAACACTAATATTTAGTCCATTATTTTGTTTTCCACAATTTGATGGTATTGTTTCTCTAAGATTAGTTCATTCGTGGTATACCATCAATAATTATGACCACTTAACCATAGTCTTTTAGTTACAAGAATCGGAGATAATCATATATATGTGTGTTGTGATTCATAGAATTTCTTTAAAAGGTGTTACACATAGGTTTCTCAATATTTGCACCATGTTTTGGTACAAAAAGGACTTCCCGACATTAACAATTCTATCAAACTAGCAAGATAGTGATTTTTGGGGAAGACTTCAAATTTATATTGCCAAACTAATTAACAACTTGAGAGGTAGAATTCGCACTCAAAAGAATCGTTAACTATATTAAAAAGAAGGGGACCATTGTAAATTACCATCGTAACCTTAAACACATTAATCTCTGAATTCTTGTTTCTTTTAAATTTCATTATTATTTTCTTAAAAATTTTCTGATGTTCCCAACCCAAACCCTTGATTCTCGTAAACAAGGAGCACATCTATTAAAATTAGTATACTTACCAAAATTGAGACTTAACTCCAATATTTCTTTTGTGATGTAGGACGCTTATCTATAAACATCTTTTCAACAAGCAAAGAGTTTTTACCATTACCGAGGATTAGGTTATATTATATTATATTATATTATATTATTATTTCATTTAATTTCCCTGAATTAATTAGAGTTTTTTACATATAATTGTTTGACATGGTCACGGTCAATGTGCGTGAATTATTTCTACATAACCCGTCAACAATCCTGTATTTAAATTGGCTCCAAATAAAACAATATTCAAATATGATTAAAACTCCCAATCTAGAAACATTCCAATGATGTGAAATGTTTTGCATAGATAATTCCTATAAAAAGACCCCATCACATCCCATGTCAAAAATATTTTGCAACTCATCCTCTAAACTCATTCGTTCTCTTCATTCCATTCCTCCAACAACCATGTCAACCTTGGAAACAAAATATGTGGCCGTCAAAAATTGGCGTGAAGAAATAACGAATGAGGGAAACTTCCAGGTAACTTTCTCGAATCGCCATAGCAGGCTAATCAAGAAAGTCATCACTATTCTTGAATAGCCCGCTACGGCGCTTCAAGAGAGTTAACTGCAAGTTGCTCATTGGCCTAACCCTTTTCTACTTACTCGAAATTAGTTTTTGAATGACATTACTATTCTATATTTCAGGGCCATGCTAAAAATCTATTTGTCAGGAATTTTCCAAAATTTTCTCACAACCAGTTGTCCCTTATTGTTGCATGAGATTTACAAAACTAACTATCTCTATGACAAATATGAATTACACAGGATAAAGCTGAAAACTTGAAAGAATGCATGGAAAAGAGAAGAAAAGTTAACGAGCTGAAAAGGACCAAGAGCGCAATATTGAAGATTAGCACAATCGTGAATACTTCACAGAGAACGTAAAATACAAAGCTTAAAAATGGTGTCCCTTGTATCATAAAGCAAGATCGTGCTACTTTACAAGCACAACATGCTGATTGTCTGAGCCAACTAATTTATGTCAAGAATTGTGATCGATTTTAAGGAGAACTGGTGGAGCCTTTACTCGGGATTCAACAAGAGGATGCTTCTAGACAGTAAGGAATTTTAATACAGGTGTTGCAGTTATAGATCATCAAACTGCAGCAGCTGAGACTAAACTAGGATAGTGACGAATTTATCTCTTCCTTTAGATTGTGGAAGTTAGCCACGAGTAGGATCTTGGGATCTTCATGTATTTGATGAGTTGCTAAGCATCCACTCTTGAGTTTATATTTAATTGATGATGTGAACACTAATATTTAGTCCATTATTTTGTTTTCCACAGTTTAATTGTATTGTTTCTCTAAGATTAGTTCATTCGTGGTATACCATTAATAATTATGACCACTTAACCATAGTCTTTTAGTTACAAGAATCGGAGATAATCATATATATAAGTTGTGATTCATAGAATTTCTTTAAAAGGTGTTACACATAGGTTTCTCAATATTTCCACCATGCTTTGGTACACATAGGACTTCCCGACATTAACAATTCTATCATACTAGCAAGATAGTGATTTTTGGGGAAGACTTCAAACTTATATTGCCAAACTAATTAACAACTTGAGAGGTAGAATTGGCACTCAAAAGAATCGTTAACTATATTAAAAAGAAGGAGACCATTGTAAATTACCATCGTAACCTTAAACACATTAATCTCTGAATTCTTGTTTCTTTTAAATTTCATTATTATTTTCTTTAAAATTTTCTGATGTTACCAACCCAAACCTTTGATTTTGGTAAACAATGAGCACATCTATTAAAATTAGTATACTTACCGAAATTGAGACTTAACTCCTATATTTCTTTTGTGATGTAGGGCGCTTATCTATAAACATCTTTTCAACAAGCAAAGAGTTTTTACCAACGTTACCGAGGATTAGGTTATATTATATTATTTTATATTTTATTATATTATACTATATTATATTTATATTATATTACATTACATTACATTATATTATATTATATTATAATATTATTTAATTTAATTTCATTGAATTAATTAGATTTTTTTACATATAATTGTTTGACATGGTCACGGTCAATGTGCGTGAATTATTTCTACATAACCCGTCAACAATCCTGTATTTAAATTGGCTCCAAATAAAACAATATTCAAATATGATTAAAACTCCCAATCTAGAAACATTCCAATGATGTGAAATGTTTTGCATAGATAATTCCTATAAAAAGACCCCATCACATCCCATGTCAAAAATATTTTGCAACTCATCCTCTAAACTCATTCGTTCTCTTCATTCCATTCCTCCAACAACCATGTCAACCTTGGAAACAAAATATGTGGCCGTCAAAAATTGGCGTGAAGAAATAACGAATGAGGGAAACTTCCAGGTAACTTTCTCGAATCGCCATAGCAGGCTAATCAAGAAAGTCATCACTATTCTTGAATAGCTCGCTACGGCGCTTCAAGAGAGTTAACTGCAAGTTGCTCATTGGCCTAACCCTTTTCTACTTACTCGAAATTAGTTTTTGAATGACATTACTATTCTATATTTCAGGGCCATGCTAAAAATCTATTTTTCAGGAATTTTCCAAAATTTTCTCACAACCAATTGTCCCTTATTGTTGCATGAGATTTACAAAACTAACTATCTTTATGACAAATATGAATTACATAGGATAAAGCTGAAAACTTGAAAGAATGCATGGAAAAGAGAAGAAAAGTTAACATGCTGAAAAGGACCAAGAGCGCAATACTGAAGATTAGCACAACAGTGAATACTTCACAGAGAACGTAAAATACAGAGCTTAATAATGGCGTCCCTTGTATCATAAAACAAGATCGTGCTACTTTACAAGCACAACATGGTGATTGTTAGAACCAACTAATTTATGTCAAGAATTATGATCGATTTTAAGGTGAACTGGTCTGGGTGAGCCCCACCCAGTAAAGGGGCGGTTGAGAACTTATGCAAGGCAGGTTGGATCGCCAGAAGAGGGTGAACTTGTAATATATTGCTGGGTGCAGATTTATACTTTATTAGGCCGAGTTCTTGAGATCCAAGGGCCTATAGTTTGTATACTAGGATTTTAATGTTATTTATGGCTCTTCCCTCTATATATAGCTAGTAGGGGGCTCATGTAAAGGGATTCAGATTTATTCATTTGCTACTCAATAATAATATCTCTCATATTTCTCCCTATTCAAGAACATTTGGCGCCGTCTATGGGGAACCGGTAAACCAACCCCCGCGATCACTAGGAGAGAAGTCATGTCAGGCATTCCAAGGCGAGGTCGTGGTGGAGGATGGGCGACACAGACCCAACCACCATCGTCCACTCCTCCGTCACCACACGCATGCCAGACCCAGCCCGACCAACCAACCAATGAGCAACCCGCCACGATTAACATCACCGCGGAGGAGTGGAGGAGAGTGTGTGGCACCATTGACACTATTCAGCAGCAGAACCAGCATCTGCAGGCTCAGCTGGAGTATTTCCGTCAGGAAAGGGATCCGGCAATGGAAGGCCACAGGGAGGCGGAAATGGTGGTGGAGTTTCAGCCTTTCTTTGCGGCAATTGCAGCGGTTCCCATGACGAATGCCCTGAAAAGTATAACGCTGGAGACTTATGCAGGCGAGGGTGACCCCCAGGAACACCTGCAATACTTTATGACTAAGATGGTAATTAGCCAAGCTTCTGACGCGGTCAGATGTAGGCTATTCCCATCGACGTTCAAGGGGATGGCACTCTCCTGGTTCAGTGACTTCCCTTACATTATGTAACCAAGTTTACAGATTTTTCACATTAATTCCTTACGCATTTTGCGGCGAGCATGGCGTAGAAGGTTGCAACGACTGCGTTATTTAATATCAGGCAAGGACCGATGGAGACCATTAAGCAATATATGGCGAGATTCAGTGCCACGTTGGTTAGAATTGAGGACCCACCTCAAGATACTTATGTGAACGCCTTAAAACAGGGTTTAAAAGCGGGAGCACTTAACAACAAGTTGAGCAGGCGCCCGCCCAGGCACAAGACTGACCTTCGGGCGAGGGTGCAGGATTTCATATATGAAGAGGAAGACGACAAACAGAAAAAGAAGAGAGATGCTTTGGATGCTCCAGCGAGGAGGTCGTGTAAGTGCAGATAGCAACCTAAGAGGGGGGTGAATTAGGTTCTCCCAATTTTCTCCTTATCAAAACTCAATTACTTTCAATATAATCAGAATAACAATTGTTGATTGTGAATGAAGCGGAATAAGAACTTGCTTGAAAGTAAAAGATGAAGGTTGAGAGAATTCACTCACAGAATTTATCCTGGTTCACCTTCAATCCACTAAAGGCTACGTCCAGTCCCTCAAGAACCCTTAAGGATTTATCCACTATTGATAAAGTGTTCTTACAAGTACTCACACCAAGAACCTTAAGAATTCTTATCAACAACCAGAAAGCAAACCACTTTCCAAATACTACCATTCACCGAACACTACGGTGAACATTCACTCAAACCAGAACGAAGATGAAGAAGATTTTACACGGCTGAGTCAATCCTTCAACAAGAGAATGGATTGAATGAGAAAGTTATGCTTTAGGCACTAACATATGAAGGCTCTTATCAATTATGAGTTCTCAACAATTGAACATCATAAGTGTTCTTTGAAAATGAGAGCTTAAAGACTCAGAATGATTGCTCTAAATGAATATGAAAGTTGTGTGTAATTGTTGTTCCGTTTCTGAGCCTTATTGGACTATTTATAAGCACTAGGGATCATCCATGAACCATCACAAAGCTTCCCAAACGTTTTAGGATGCATTGGTAGTGGGGTCCCCCATATAATAGATGATTCTATCTATATCTGCTCTATCATGTTCTCTTTGCCATAATTCTGAATACACTTCTCCCTCATCTTCACTGTCAAGGAGGTCAGCAAGTTTTTCCCTGGTTAAAGAGAGATGATGGTTCAACACAGTCCCAGTGAAACTCCTGTTGTGGTTGAGAGACAGAGAAGACCAATAAGTCATGACGAGTTATGGATATAATAATTCGTCAAAAGCATGGCACAATGCAGACAAACGTGTGTGCCGTAGAGCATTAGAGTCAGGAACTTGATAATGACGCAATTGAAAGAAGTTAACAGTGAAAGGAGGACAGATGATTGTAGGGGTTGCCATTTTCCTCTGTCTTCGGGGAAGTAATTCAAAATAGAGATGTTTCTTAGCCAAGGAAGAGGAGGAAAAGGTATGCAGATAGTTGACATTTATAAGGGGAATCAAGGGGGTGGAACAGTTTGGATTTGACTGATGGAACTGAAAAATCATTCAAGGATGGTCAGAGTTAGTTCGGAGTTCAAGTCACGTGGGCCAACATGCTAAAAACCCAGTACCCATCATTGCCTATTTACTAGCAAAGTGGGATACTAACTGCTCCATCATCTCGTTGAACCGTTTACCTTACTTTAAATTTAATTAAATAAAGGGTAATTGGAATTTATCTTTTATTTGATGAAAAATATCATACTTCTCAGCAAAAAAACCCTTCGAAGTATGATATTTTGGGGGCATCTGTTAGCCTGGAATTTTTTGTTAAGTCTCAACCTAGTCGAGGACTGCATAACAAGGTGGTTTCGACCAAAATAGAAGATATGTAATGAAGGATGATAAAACAGTTTCTAATACTTCGACTAAAGTGACATGTTGAGTCAAAGTCAGATCCATGTTGGAGACAAAACTCTAAAATGAACAAGTGTTGTACTTTTTTTCGACTCAAGCTTCATCAAACATAGGAAGACATTTCGACGGAGGTTACAGACAGTTACTTAGAGCGAACGTGCATAAAGCAGTTCGGCATACATGGGACGCGTGTCAAACACAGGGAATCTGTCCGTTACCCAACAGTTGAAGATTACAACCTATAAATAGAGGAAAACATGTCAGAATTTGGGGTCTTTCATCCACTTCGCAACACGTCCGGTAGTGGTAATTCTCAAGCCCCACAGCCATAAGTCCAAGCGAACGTGACGCAGTGCGACGGGAACGAGTCAAATGTGAGTGACTGAGTGATGTTCGACTGACCAAACCTTTACATTTCCCTGCAAAACTTTTATGTTTTCCTACGATTTAATTTCAATGCAGCTTTTCTTTTCTCTTTGATTTTGTCTTTTGTTTACTTTAAATTCAGTCATTTTTCCTTTAAAACGCTTAACCAGTTCGCTCGAACCACTTTCGACGGGCACCACGCACACCCACACCACTCACACCATTTCGCGCACTCGGTTTCCATATCTCAGAGCTCGTAAGAGGATCAGGATCCAACCTCTTCATCAACATTTGGATCCACTTGTGGATTTACCTGGTTTACCAAAAATTAGAGTAAACACCGGGAAATAGGATCCGGAAAATTACAGGGCTTCGACGGTGATGAAATTGAGAATCAACAGATTGCTGAGAAGACTGATGATGATGGTGGTGGTCACGAGTTGGGGTAATGAATGGTGGTTAAAATAAGTACAGAAACATGATGATGAGGAATGGTGGTGAAGAACAGTGATTGAGAGTGGTGGTTTACAGTGGTGCAGGAACGAAAAAGGGAAGAATGAAGGTGAAGTGAATATTGACAGAGGTAGGATAAATATTGTTCTCGGAATGAGACAATATAGGAGAGAAGAGAGACTATGATTTTATTAGAGAAATCGTGAACCTCCTTTACATGAGCCTCCCTTGGCTAGAAATAACATTTAATTCTGCCTAGGCCTATGGGCTTCGCATATCAGGCCCAATAGGTTACAAAGTTTGCCCCCTATGTATTACAAATGTGCCCCTAAGTTCCCTGAGGTTGCCGCCCTTCGCTGATGTTGGCCTCCCTGTAGACCAACTGGGCCGCCCTACCGCGTGACAAGGGCGCTCGCCCAGTCCACAAGCCCAAAGACACGAGCTTGAAGCATGAGAGCGAAGTGTCTTCACAAGTCTTCATGGATCGCCACCAGGGAGAGGCACTCGCCCAGTCCACAAGCCCACAAGACACCGAGTCTGAGGCACGAAGATGAAGTGTGTCTTCAAAGAGTACTCGCCATGCAATTTCAACCAACGCTTCCTTTGGGCGGTCATCCCTATAGAACGTGCCTCGTTAAAACCTTCCTAGGAAAAACCCTGTGGGATAAAAACCTAGTGAAGAAAAAAGAGTACAACATTCTATAGAGAAATGAGTCGTAGAGGATAAATATGTCGCCAATCCTAGCACAAGAATGTGAGTGAATGTGACTCTGGGTGAGGTCGACACGCCTAACATGGAATGAAGTGATTATCATGTCAACTGGACCCGCCAGGAAGAAGTAGCTCGCCATACAGGAGTTGCCTCCAGCCCACAAGTCCGACTAAGCCCTGGAAGTATGAAATAGCTCGCCATACTGCAACTTGATCGCTAATCTAGAAAGTGTACACCTGATGGAGAATCACTCGTCAAGTTGAGCTAGGGTTACTCGCCCAACTGTGCCTCATGCTTTCGTCGTCTTATTACCTGTTTTCTATATTTCTTAACTGCAAACACAATCATTAGTTCTCAAAGGCTTTTGTGGCTTGGGCTTACGCACTTAGGGCGGCCAAGGCTTTTGTGGCTTGGGCTTACGCACTTAAGGCGGCCAAGGCTTTTTTGGCTTGGGCTTACGCACTTAGGGCGGCCAAGGCTTTTATGGCTTGGGCTTACGCACTTAGGGCGGCCAAGGCTTTTGTGGCTTGTGCTTACGCACTTACGGCGACCAAGGCTTCTGTGGCTTGGTCTTACGCACTTAGGGCGGCCAAGGATTTTATGGCTTGGTCTTATGCACTTAAGGCGGCCAAGGCTTTTGTGGCTTGGGCTTACGCACTTAAGGCGGCCAAGGCTTTTGTGGCTTGGGCTTATGCACTTAAGGCGGCCAAGGCTTTTGTGGCTTAGGCTTACGCACTTAGGGTGGCCAAGGCTTTTGTTATCCTTTTCTTGGCGTCTCAAGTTCTCCTTCTCTTGGCATTCCAAGTTCTCCTTCTCTTAGCGTTCCATGCGAACCTCCGTGTCGAGCCCCACCCTGCGCAAGGTGAGGACGCCAAGGATAGGGGGTATTATTCCCCCTTGGTTGCATGGAAAGCATGTATTCTGCATGAAAGAAGTATAAAGTAGTTGTCCCAAGAAGGGGGTTTTCATTAATCCCACGACAGTCTCCACTCAAACGCCCTCACGACCATCTCTCCCCACGCTTTGCCTAACCTAAAACAACTTCCTCGAGCCCATGCCTCACCTTTTCCCTCGCCCTAACAATATTTGTCCTACCGTGGGATTTATAAGAGATCGCCAATCGTCTCAAAATGTGAAAACATGTTATTGAATCAAAATTCATACAAGATTTATCGTTTGCAACAGAATAAAACTTAACAAAACCTTCTACTCGCTAGGATCCCTGGATTGAGCGGCTAGGAAGAACCCTAGCTTTCTCATCCTCGTCTTGGCATGTCAAGAGCATCTCTCGCCCGCCTCTGGTCGTCGTCCTCCTCTTCTAGGATGAAACGTTTCACTCTCGTCCTTAACTCTTCCATATCACGCGGCGGGCATCTGCTCAACTTGTTGTTCAGGGTGTCCGCCCTTAAGCCTTGTTTAAAGGTGGCGGCACATGTCTCTTGTGGGGCGTGCTCAATTTGTACAATAACTCCATTGAACCTAACCATGTAGCGCTTCAAAGTTTCCGCTGGCTCATGGCGTATGTTGAATAATGCGGCCGTTGTAACCTTGGGCGGCCTGCTTGCTGCAAAATGTGTTAGAAATTGATACGCAAAATCTTTAAAACCTGTTATAGAATGCGGTGGTAATTTCATAAACCAGATCAACGTCGTTCCCCTAAACGTTGATAGGAACATGCGGCATCTCAAAGCCTCAAGCGCCTGACAAATTGCTATCTTTACGACAAAACTTTGCAGATGCTCCTTTGGATCAGTGTCGCCTGAGTAGGTTTCCAGTGTTAAGTTTTTCAGCACGTCTGGTACGGGGGCCACAGCGATCGCCTCTGTAAAGGGATTGAAATTCACCACCGCTTCGGATTCTCTCAAGCTCGCGTGTGCATGATCCCTTTGTTGCTGCAGCAATTCCATTTGTGCGTGTAGATATTGGTTCTACTGTTGTGCGGCTTCAAGAGTGCCACATATCCTGTTCCATTCCCCAATGGAAATGGTGAAGGGGGCGTGCCGGGGCGCGCCACCACCTACTGTTGCCACATTCGGCTGCTCGAGATTAGGGTTAGGACTCCGTGGTGGAGAGGGAGGCGATGAGAGTGAATCTGCCGCCGTCCGTCCTCCCCGCCCTCTTCTTGTGTTGCCTGACATAGCTTCTCCCCTCGCGGTAGTGGGTAGTGGGAATTAGTTTACCTCTCCCCACAGACGGCGCCAAATGTTCTCGGAATGAGACAATATAGGAAAGAAGAGAGACTATGATTTTATTAGAGAAATTGTGAACCTCCTTTACATGAGCCTCCCTTTGCTATTTATAGGAAAGAAAGCCATAAATAACATTTAATTCTGCCTAGGCCTATGGGCTTCACATATCAGGCCCAATAGATTACAAAGTTTGCTCCCTATGTATTACAAATGTGCCCCTAAGTTTCCTGAGGTCGCCACCCTTCGCTGATGTTGGCCGCCCTGTAGACCAACTGGGCCGCCCTACCGCGTGACAAGGGCGCTTGCCCAGTCCACAAGCCCACAAGACATGAGCTTGAAGCATGAGAGCGAAGTGTCTTCACAAGTCTTCATGGCTTGCCACCAGGGAGAGGCACTCGCCCAGTCCATATATATACTAAATTTAGACTTCCGGTTTCAATAACCCGGAACGATAAGTCAACAACTTACACTACTGGGTTATATATCCTGAAATTATACTGTCAATTTGGTCTACCGGGATATATATCCCGGAACAGTAAGTAAACAAATTAGTCTACCGGGTTCTATATCCCAGAATTACACTGTTCGGACTACCGGGATATACAAACCGGAATCAACATAGGGGTGGAGTGAGGGGTTACTTACAAATAGGGGTATTTTTAGAATTTTAAAAAATAGGTTGAGGTACCATTTTATGTGTATGGGATGCCAATTCTAAATGGGAATAAGAATTAACACCCCCACTACAAGAAATGGCACCCCAAGGTATTTATCAAAATACCAAAAATGCCCCAATCTAAAAATACCCATTAAACTCCCCACCCCACCCATTTACCCTCTCTTCTTCGTCCTGTCTTCCGGATTGAAACCCTCGAAACTCCTCACCTTCCTCTTCTCTTCGAACTTCCTTCCTTGCCTCATTCGAGCTTCGTTCCTTCCCTCGTTCGAGCTTCCTTCCTGCGAGCAGTGCGAGCTTCCTCCTTCCTCCTTCGAGCTTCATTTACTTCCAGGTACCTCATTCTTCCTTTGTTCTTCTCTTCATTTGTTTAGTGTAGTTGTTTAGGATCGATGGTTCTGCCATTGTTGCAGTCCTTTAGCCTTCCGGGTTATATAACCCAGAATAGGGTGGATGAGTACCGGGTTATAGAACCCGGACTATGTTCTTAGTAGTGCATACTGATGACTGGATTTTATATGATATTTTTAGGGTGTTTTTAGTCTTTTTATTTTATTATTTTTGAGTCTCATATAGGATTTTTATTATTTTTATATAGATTTTCTATTTATTTTGCATATAGATTAGCTTTTATTTGTTTTTCTAACTTTATTTTATATTTTTAGGAATTTTTATAGTTATTTTTATATTTTTAGGAAAGCTGGTATAGTTATCATTTTTGTCCAGGGACCAAATTGTAAAGTTTTAGGAAAGGAAGGACTAAAGTGTGAAAGTTCAAGAGTGGAGGATGAAAAGTGAAGTTTCAAGGACTTAAAGGGCCAGAATTGAAGTGCTAGCAAAGAGAGGACTTAAAGTGGAAATCAAGAATATGAACCAACACTCTCTAAATTAAGTACATGGAAAATAAGGATTAAAGGATGAGTGGAGAATTGATGGTAGCGGGAAGGAGTTTTCAAAAGTTAATTGGTGGCCAATGAAGGCCATAATGGCCATCAACTCCTCCACCATTGAAAGGCAAATTTTTGCTATAAATAGGAATGCTCATCCTTTGTAAAAATCACACCTCTTCAGAACACAACAAGTGTTCTTCTTTCTCCCTTTAGAGCATTGTTCCTGAGAATTGTGGAAGCCATACTTGAGCTCCTAGTCCAGGGTAATTCGATGTTTCTATTAGCCATGTTTGGCTAATTTCTTTTTAAGTATCTTGGGTTGTTGTAGTTTATAATTTATGTTTTAGTTTATTTCTACATTTCTAAATAATATTTCCAGTTTATGTTTTATTTCCTTGTTCTTCATTCATCTTGGTGCACACAAGATCTCTTACTTATTGCTTATAACAAAAGGCCATTTGGTAAGTAGTAAGGGAAATAGGATTTAAAAAAGGCTATAAGTATATATCACTAAAGGACATTAGGATAGACGTAGCTTTATGTTGGCCTGAACTCCATCTTCATCTTCTTTTCTGGTTAACTAAATTACAATGACTTGAATTTAGTAATTAGGAAGAAAGTTCTACACTTTTAAGGAATTAACTTGTAGAAATACTAGGCTATAGCATCATGAACTTGGTTTTAGAATTTAGAAATTAAGTAGGAATTTGCTAGCATATTTTATAGACTATGTAATTCAACCCAAGTGCTTAAATTTCATCATCTTTTCTTCTTTATATTTTATTGCTATATCTTGTTCTATCACAATCAAACCTTCAACAACATACATCTTTTATTTTTCTGCTCAAGTACTAAACAATTTAATAAGAAGGCACCTACCCCTTGGGTTCGATCTTTTTATTACACGATAATCAACCGTGCACTTGCGGTTTGGCTATCATATACCGAGATGTAGATCCCGGAAGCTTTATTGCATTTTTTTTATTTGAAAAATTGCTAGCCGGGTTTTAGAACTCGGAAGAATTGTCTTCCGAGATTTATAACACAGAAGTAAGAGTTTTGTGAAATCCATTCCGGTTTTTAAAACTCGAAATGGTAAAACCTTTTATTTGTTAGCCTTCAAGATCTAGAAACCGGAATGGTAAACCAAATAGCTGGCTTCCGGGATTTAAAACTTGAAACTAGAGAGAAGGAGTGGCGAGGAGGTTTTGGGCTGAGAGGGAGAATGGATGATGGAAGAAGAAGAAGAGTAGAGACCGATGTAGAGGTGAAGGGGTTCGAGAGTGAGGTTGGTGATCGATGGTCAAGGAAGAGGAACGGTGGCAGTGAAGATAAAAGTGAGGGTGGTGAGGGGGAGAATGAGTGGCGGCGGCGGCTTGTGTGTTTGGGGAGAAGAGGATTAGGGTTTGATGGGGTAGGAAGAGAGCAGATGTTGATGGTATAGTTTTTTTTCTTCTTTTATTGTAATGTTTGATAATATAAAGGCTTAAATGCACTTTTTGCCCCTGATAATTCACACTATTTCAAATTGTACCCCTCTAAGTTTTTTGTCACCAAATGTACCCCTCTGAATTTTGAGATGAGCACTTTATGCCCTTCCGTCAGTGTGCCGTTAAAAAAATTGACGGAAGGTCATTAAATAAGTTTCAGAAATTGGAAAAAGGGGTGGGAGAGATTCGAACATAGGATCAGGAAGTGGCAAAACACTCTTTTAACTAGTCATGCTACAGAATCAATTAGAAATACTATGAACAAACTTTAATTTATATGATAAATAAACAACACAATCAAAAGAACAAAATAAACCCAAAAACAACCAAGAAATCCCCTGCGACCTCCACCTCCTCCTTAATCACTTTTTCTTCTTCTTCTTCTTCTTCTTCTTCTTCTTCTTCTTCTTCTTCTTCTTCTTCTTCTTCTTCCTCCAGCTCCACCTCCTCCTCCTCCATCCCACCACCACCACCCACCACTGTCACAACCAAAATCAACCCAGAAATCAAAAGCAGAAATCAAGAACATAAAAGACCAGAACCTTGAAACAAGCCACAACCTTGAAATCAAACATAATCTAACCATACCAGAAATCAAACAAGACCAGAAATCAAACATAATCTAACCATGGAAGCACCAAATCAGCACTTTAGCCACATACCATGCCACTGTCCTCCATATCACAAGCCACTGCGTCGCTGCGAACAGCCACTGCGCTGCCGCGTACGGCCACTGCGCCACCGCATGTACAACCTTCGCTTGCCGCAGCGGCGAGCAAAACGGCCACCGCGCCGCGTGTTCACCGCCGAGAGGGAGAACGAGATCGAGAGAGGGAGAACGAGATCGAGAGAGGGAGAAAGAGATCGAGAGAGGGAGAACAATGAGAGAGGGAGAACGAGGGTTTGGTTGCTGTTCGATTTCAGGGGAAGGGGAAGAGCAACAACATTCAGATCTATGATAGCCTTTGGTTGTTATTGCTGTGGTGCTTCTGGTTAAGGGTTTGGTAGTGATGGGGTTTTGATTGTGACAGTGGTGGGTGGTGGTGCTGGGATGGAGGAGGAGGAGGTGGAGGTGGAAGAAGAAGAAGAAGAAGAAGAAGAAGAAGAAGAAGAAAACGTGATTGAGGAGGAGGTGGAGGTCGCAGGGGATTTCTAGGTTGATTTTGGGGTTTATTTTGTTCTTTTGATTGTGTAATTTATTTATCATATAAATTAAAGTTTGTTCATAATGTTTTTAATTGATTTTGTAGCTCAACTGGCTAAATGAGTGTTTTGTCACTTCCTGATTCTATGTTCGAATCTCCCCCACCCCTTTTTCCAATTTCTGAAACTCATTTAATGACGTGGCATGCCACGTCAGCCCTTCCGTCAATTTTTTTAACGGCACACTGACGGAAGGGCATAAAGTGCTCATCTCAAAATTCAGAGGGGTAAATTTGGTGACAAAAAACTTGGTGGGGTACAATTTGCAATAGTGTGAATTATCAGGGACAAAAAGTGCATTTAAGCCTAATATAAATTAAATTTTGTTCATTATATTATGAATTAATTGTGTAACTCAACTAGCAAAAGCTGTGTTCTGCACTTCTTGATGCTTGAAACTCATTCTAAATCCCATTCATCCCACCCTTCATTCATTAATTAATGCATCCAAACGAAGAAACATAAAAGTACCCTATCCCATCCCTTCAATCCAAACATAGCGTTCAGATTTTCAGTTCACTCACGGTTCCTCCTTCTTAATCAGAACACGGGAAAAAGGCCCCCAACGAACCAACCGATTATGGCTTCTCCGACCAACGTCGACGACGATCAGGTCTCTCTACTCTTCAACTCGTGTTACAAATTTCACTTCCCAACTCTCCTTGTATTTTTCCTTCACTTTTTTTTTTCGCTGCTTATTCTCACCGAACGTTCTCGAACTTTTGCTACTTGGCACCACTTTCCATTGGCTCCTTCTGATTCTATTGCCCTTCGGTTTTAAACTTTTGATATGTTTGTAAAATGATATCTTCTCATTTCCTTTTTTTATGCTTTTTATGTAAAAATAATCATGTTAGCTATTTTTCGATTTGTTCGACAGCTTCTGGTGGAGCGTAAATTATCTGCGAGGGTTTTGACACTAAACAGGCCAAAGCAATTGAACGCCCTCTCTTTTTATATGGTATTCACATACACCATTATTATATTCCTGTTTGATGCATCACTTTGTTTGTTGAATTATTTTCACTTTTGATCAACATATGATAGGCAAGAGCTGTAAAAATATAAACTTATTTCACTGGAAAATGTAATATAAACAGCTGAATCT
The DNA here is from genome assembly GCA_030819835.1 of Acmispon strigosus. NCBI lineage: Eukaryota > Viridiplantae > Streptophyta > Magnoliopsida > Fabales > Fabaceae > Acmispon > Acmispon strigosus. The sequence goes on from JAUAMA010000006.1 coordinate 20,850,886, forward strand.
CTGTGTTGAGCTTGAGATTTATTTTATAAATTTTATTTCTTTGTTCTTAATTATTTCTTGGAATCACTTAGCGTATTCTGGTTGTTTACTTTCCTCCCATCTGCTGCCTGAACTGTCATCATTAGGTTGGCTTGACTTCAAAATTGAATATGCTTCCGATGACGCATTAGGAAATTGAAATACAATATTCATGCTGCAAGGGTGTGTTTGATTTGTGGAAGTGTTTTGGTTTTAATTTTCTGTTTTTACTAGTAATTATAAAACGTACCACTTTGTTTTTATGTTGATTCTTGTTTTAAGTGATTTGTGGAAGTGCTTTTGATATTTCCAATTTCATACTTTTTAAAACAGGAAATAAAATGGCACAAGATGGTGTTTTTATGATTATCAGTAAAACAAGAAAATGAAAATGAAAACATTTCCACAAGCCAAACACATCATAGCTCTTCCATAAATATAAGTTTGAACTTTAAAAGAAGTTTTTCTTCTATTTGTAATGTTCTAATTCCATTACCTATTTTCTTACTTTTGTTGTCTGTGTTCTTCTTGTGCCTTTTCGTCATAGGCATCTCGGCTACTTGAAAGTTTTCAAGCAGATGAAGGGAATTCTGATATTAAATTGGTTGTTGTGAAGGTAATTTCCATGTACTGAGCACATTAATTTTTTATTTTGATTCTGTCAGAGAAAAATTTCTAGCTGAAATGCAATAAGAATGAGTAAACTACTTAGTTCTTGAAAACTTTTGGTTGGAGCAGATTGGCCTCTGAAAACATTAACTTGTTCTTTGATCTTCTTCTTCTTCTTGTTGATTAACTTGTCCTTATATTCATGGTATTAGAGTATATACAGTACAACTAGTATAGTTAGTTAGTTAGAGCAGTGTTACAGCTGGCACGTCCAACTGTCACGTGCAGTTAGGAAGTTAGAGTTCTCTTTTCTCTGCTTTCCTATTACATGGGATGTTGCCAAATATATCTGGTTTCATAAAAATTATTCGTGAGAATATTTCATGTGCAGGCTAACTTGCAAAGACTCTGTTTACAATCTAAGGATTGGGAATTTTGTTAAATTACATAAAGCTCGCAGCTTGATGAACTTGGATGGAGTTTTACAAACTTGCGTAACCTTAAGATTTTGAAGATAGCTTATTGCCTGTGGCAAAAGGATGAGAGGTTGAAGAACAAAAAGAAAAACAGTTTGTGTAGGTTTTAACGTTTGATTGTGAAGGGAATTCTGTTGGTTTCACCTTCAGTTGTGAATGGATTGGAAGCTAGGTTCAATCCATGTTGTGAGAAGGTGTATGTGATTCTCATTTTCTCATTCAAGTAAAAAAATTGCTAAAACCATTCATGTGTTTTCACTCCATAACTGTTAGGGTCAGAAATAATAATAGGGCTGCATGTAAGGTTTATACTAGGAGAAAAGGGCCCAACCAATTAGGGGTTATTGGGCGTGACAGTTAGTTATTGGACTTCATCAGGCCAGTTTTGTTAGGATAGTTATAAATATGGTTTTGTCTCATTAGATTAGGGTTTGTTTTTCAGTTTACAGATTGGTTATTCTCTGGAATTCATTCCTTGAGTTTGTAAAGAGAATTTCCCTAGAAAGATAGATTTCCTTTCTTGAATAATAAGATTTAATTTGCTATCAGTCTTGTTTTCTCATTCTTAATTCTTCATTTGCTGTTGCGCGTTGGTTATTGACATAACCTAATAATTTGGTCCGACTTGTCGGATCTCTCTTTCAATGGAGAATCAAATTGAGACCGTGGAGAGGACATTAGAGGCGCGTAGTGTTGAGATGAATGATCTCAAATGGGGAATAGAAAGGGTTAAATCAGTCATGAATCATATACTGCAACGTTTTTGGAGAGAATGGGCAAAGCTACATCCGAAGCCAGTACAATGACGCGGAAGAGGTTCTGGAAAATCAATCGTGGGTCAAGAAGGTTGAATTACCCATCTTTGACTGAGCAATCCTTTGGATGAATTGCTAGAGTGGAGAATTTTTTTGAAGTGCATCGTGTGATGGAGGAAGAGAAAGTTTGATTGGCTTTCATCAGAATGGAGGGGAATGCGGTGCACTGGTTTTGATTTCTGCGGAGGAGACACCTTCATTATCTTGAATTCTTTAGTTCCTCTTTTGCTTCAACAATTTGGAGAAGGCAGCAACTACAATGTCTATGAATAATTGAAAATCTTGAAACAGGAATGGACCGTAGAGGAGTTCTTGATGGAGTTTGAAGTCCTGGTTGCTCAGATATTGGAGCCGACTGAATAATAGCTGCCGGGATATTTTTTTGGGGGTTTCAATTTGGAGATAAGGTGTCGAGTCTGATCTTACCGCCCCACGGAAGTGTTACACTTCATAGAGATTGCGCGAGATGTCGAAGGAGAATTCCGCCTCTGTCATGGCGGGACCGCGACACAGGGGGTTCATTTTTTCTGCGTTCGCAAAATTAGGGGAGGTATCGTGGCCAGAACTATAGGAAACCCAACACCTGTAACTTCAGTTGGTTTAGTTGGACCACAATCGTGGGTATCTATGGGAGGGGAGAGTGCCAATCTTTCAAATCAAAGAGGTGAGGAACCCCAACACCGGTTACTTCAGTTGGTTTCGGTGTAACCATATGCAAACTTTATAAATACTGTTTTCACCATATGTCACTCGCACTTCCCAATCCTGCTCCAATCAATTCTGCAATTGCCCCATTGACTCGTGGTTGCTGCGGCGGTTCACTCTCTGTTTCCACCTGAGGACCACCTTGCGTCACCTTCTGCACCTCTTGTGACACCTTCTGCATATTGCGCGAAACCTTCTGCACATCCTGTGAAACCTTCTGCACATTCTGTGTCAAAATCGACATCATCTCCTCCAGTTTCCTCAAGTGAGCTTCATTGCTCTCCCTGTCGGAATTCTGTTCCTTGTCCAAAGCCTCAATCCATCCCTCTATTATTTAACCATGGATGGATGCTCGCAATCAATTCCCACAGCTCCAGAAAAGAGCTGTGATACCAATGATAGGTACCAGAGGTGTGAGAGAGGGCAGAGTCTCCTACTGTGTGATTCAACAGAATGAGCAACTGACTAGCTATTTACTAACAGCTAACTACCCCAACTTCCCTAGACCAATAGGTCAGTGCACAAGAGCCCTTAGGCTCAACCCCTCCTCTGGTACACTTTCCTAATGATAGGTCTAGCTCTATCTCTATCAGTTACAAAGGTAAAAGAGGTGAGCAAACTGAATTGTATTAGTTAGACTTGCTTGTGAAGTTATAAGCTATAAGTATTTGTGGTTGAAGTTTAGAGTAATGAACTCTAACCGCTTTGAAAGCTGGAACCTCAGCCTATAAACAGAAAGCTAACTATTCTAATACTGATTTATAGTGCAATCACATGTGAGATAACTTAGGATAAACTACGTACGCCTATACTATAATATTCCTTCCTTAAGCTCGAGGAGTCTGTGAAAGCAACAACGAATCACCCAAGCCGAAACTAAAATATTCTCAACTTGCGGATGCTCCTACAAAGCTTGCTGCTTATATTAACTGAATTTACAAGAGATTCATACTCACTGGGTTAACCTTCAAGAACTACATCAATGTGTTCACATGAGGATACTGGATTTCTACCTGCACAAAGAGAATCTACAATTGATTTGAGTTTCTGAACAAATTCAGAGACGGTGCCAATATTGAGTGTGGTTGCGTGAAGCTTAATTCTCAATTGACGAGCTTTGGCTTCTGTGTGTGAAAGAAAATGGCTGTGGAGTTCGTCCCACAGCTGGTATGTGTGATGATATCCAAATTCCGATAGCCTAAGTGAGGACTATGCTAAAGAGTGCACTTTGAAGCAACAAAAGAAGCATATAACATCTTTCTGCTCCCTAGCCAGATAAGCTTCCCTGACGAATCCATTATCACGACCTGATTCAATTTGTGCGGAATTGTCGGATGAACTAGAACAACATGAAGCCTGTGTCCAGTTATCACAGGCTCGATTTTCTGCTTCCAAAGCAAGAGATTCTTTTCATCGAGGTTGTCAGTATCAAAATGTGAAGTCACTTGTGCGGAGGCCAATAAGGAGAATGCTGGTCACCAAGGAGGGTGTTCTTTGATCGGAGTGGCACACAAGGGTTATTGGTGCGGCAGAGAAAATAAACTATAATTATCACTGGAAAGTTCCTTTTGATATTCTACTTTTATGTAAATTTAGTATACTATAATTATCACAATATAAACTATTCATTTGAATATTTTTTGAAAGAATCGTGAAGTTAGTTGGGTTGGTTGCAATTTAATGCTAGGGTTTTTAAAGGGAGGCTTTTGATGCAGGAGCTTATTTGGGCCAATACTGTTTCATTGTCCTCTTTATGGTGTCTTCTAAGATTTTTTCTGGATACGCATGCAATGGGATTGGAGAAGTATTCTGTGTGCATGTTTCTGCTTGCTTAAACTTTGTTAAGAGTTGCTATCTTATCCTCTTCTTATGTACTCCATTCACTCTAATAAAATATTCCCTATTCAAAACGAGTAAAGAAAAGTTGATTTTTGTGAAAAGTTATGACTTGCGAAAATTTATTGGTCAAAACTTGGACTAAAGATTTTCTAGGAAAGTTATGACTTGTGCAAAGGGAGCTCTGACTAAAATATATTCCAAGTAATGAGGCTATTTGTTCCTTAATGACTATATTTTTTCAGACATACCATTTTTACAATTATTATCCCAATTTTGTTTCTTGTTGGATGAACCTTTTTTTTTAAATGTTACAGAGGATGCAAGTTGTCTTTGTATTTACTAATTAATTTGTTTCTGCCAAAATTCTACTGTTCAAACAATTCATGGAATATATGTAATGTATGTGTTTCTTAATTAAACAATTACAGGTGGAAATCATGGATGGAACAAAAGTATAAATGGATATGCAACATATAAGAATCTGGATTTTCTGACTTTTGGGTTCTTATATGTATCAGGCAAATGGAAGGGCATTTTGTGCAGGTGGTGATGTTGCAACCGTTGTTCGTGCTGCGAGAGGAGGTATGTTTTCTTCTTGTTAATTAATGGATGACAAGATTTAACATTAATATTTGATGAAATTATAGGGTTTAGTCTTTAAAGTATAGTTGAGGAAAAAGAATACAGGAGTATTGCCTTACTCACTACTGAATTGCTGTGGATTCAGTCCCTCTTCACAGAACTTCACTTAAATTTCAAACCTCCTACAATCTACTGTGATAATCAGAGTGCTGTTGCAATTGCTCACAATCCAGTCTTGCATGCACGGACAAAGCAATTAGAACTAGATTTATTGTTTGTACGAGAAAAGGTTATGAGCAAGGCTCTAACTATTGAACATGTTCCTGCTCAGTTCCAGTATGCAGATGTTCTTACTAAGCCCTTATCCCCTACTCGGTTTCTTTTTCTTAGGTCCACGCTCAAGGTGTGTGGTATTCCTGTTAGGCACCCACCTTGAGCTTGAAGGGGGTGTATTACAAAATATAAAATAAATAGATATAGATATATTCGTTAGTAAATAGATATTGATATATCTGTTATATCTGTTAGTAAATAGATATAGATATATCTATTAGTAAATAGATAAAAATATATCTATTAGTCTTTGTTATAAATAGTGGCATTGCCACTCCTCTCAGCATTCAATGAATCATACTTGAAATAACAAAATTTGTTATTACTTCCTATCTCTCCTCTCTCTCTCTCTCTTCTCTCCTTCTAATTCTAAAAGCTCATAACCCGTTTCAGCACTCACAGATGAAGCACATGGAACTGGATCTTTTCTGTCAGATAAAAGGTCTTTGCCAAGCAGCTCCCTATTCCGCACATTCCTTTCTCTTTTGAGCTTGCTGATGCTCTCACCAAGCCTCTTTGACCTCACAGTTGAGCATGGGTGGAGAGTATTGGAGTATCTTAGTAAAACGTATCTGCCTGTATCTTATCATAGCTTACGAGTTAATTGGAGTTAGGTTAATTCAGTTATATGGTTAGGAATTTAGTTACTTCTAGTCATCGGAGCACTGTAAGCATTTCAGTGTAGATAATTATATATACATTCTTGTACTTGACACTCATCATCAGAGTATTCATTTCTCTTTCTCAACTTACTCTCTCAACTATTCATTTCTAAATTAGTATTTAGTTTTAATGCAAAATTAATAACTTCTGTTTCCTACGGATGTAGGTGATTGGAGGTTTGGTGCAAGATTTTTTGGTATTGAATATAAATTGAATTACTTGATGGCAACATACAGTAAACCTCAGGTAACTCTATTATTTAGAAATACATTTCTTGTCTTGTTTATAAAATTGTGATTCTGACATATGCTCCTTTTCCTTACTGTATTTGCAAACATTTGAAGGTTTCAATTCTCAATGGAATAGTCATGGGAGGTGGTGCTGGTGTTTCTATCCATGGAAGATTTCGAGTTGTTACAGAGAATACAGTACGTTTTAAAGAGAGCATTATTATGTAACTGGTCTCTAGATCCATTGAGTTGTCTAAAAGGGGTCTAGATTCACTATATAGTCTAACAAAGTCTTGAAATTAAGGATCAGTAAATTGAATCACTGAATTAGTTATGTTAGTCCTTTATATTTAGTCTTGGACCATACATTTGACAAGTACTAGACTTGGTAGTTCTTTGTGCATTGCAAATATTGCCCAAATGTCATCGGCTTATACACTCGAGTCATTAGACCATCCTTGAACATCTCCAGCTGACTATGCAGATTTTCTAAAATGGCTTAAGAAACGTCAATTCTCTAGTTTCACCGCCTCTGTTGCACATAGCCAGATACTGGTAAATCATTTGCTTGTTTTTCTTAGTCATCCTTTGGCTTCAGTTTTTATGCTCATAAGTCTTTACATGGACTCAAACTGCTTGGTTTGGCGTATTCTTGTTTGCTTTTTTTGACCTTTTAATCCTTGCGGAACTCTAGCAGTTATTGTCTGTTTTCTTTTTTTACATTCAAAATCTAGTTTTTTCAAGCTAACTATGTACAGTAAACTGGCTGGAAGAAGTCAACAATTTACTAAGCCTAGCCTACCAAATTAACTTAGAAATAATGCAAATAGGTGTCGTGTAATAAATGTAATTAGGTAATGTAATCATTGTAAATAAGGAAACAATAATATTATGTATTTATTATACCTATTATGTACAATTATATATAATACACTCTGTTGTGTAGTTTAGATACGGATTTAGTCCAGTGCCTCTCATTTTCTGTCTCATTTAACATATCTATATATAGAGGTAGATTTTCATGACATGATGGATTTTTATTATATTCTCTCAAAATATCTGGTTCTTGTCTTTAACCATAGGCATCAGATATGTGCATAATTGCACAATACCATTTGGCACTTCTGGTGATATTTTGTTCTTAATATTTCTTTAGATTTTTCTTCACATCCTAGGAAATTTGTTTTCTATCCATGAAAAACCGTGGTGATAGCAATTAGCAAAGGTTGGTTGGTTCGAAGTACTCTTTACATATATGCTTTTCCCTTTACATCTCTCTAGCCTCCAAATCCTTACAGACTTAAATTTTCATTTTGTACTTCATGACCTACATGTTCTAATGGACACTATTTGCAGGTATTTGCTATGCCAGAAACTGCTTTGGGTTTATTTCCTGATGTAGGTGCTGCATATTTCTTGTCTAGACTGACTGGATTTTTTGGTATGCATGTTTATATCTAAGATCTCAATGAATTTATTTGGTGTTAGCTAGTTGTGATATTATGGTTGCTTAAGTTTTCATTCTTTTGAGTGCTCTTGTCACTAATGTCTCCTGCATACTTTTGGAGTGATACCGTTTCTGTCAGTAATTAACATCTCTCAATGCTACATGTGGCCCTGCACACACGATGACACGAGAGGGAGGGAGTGAGGGAGAAATGTTGTGAAAATCGAGATTCTACGTGGGATCGGAGAGGGGGTGCAAGATCGTAAATGATATAGTCGTAAATTGGACCGTAAGATGGAGGGTAACGATCAGTTTGTTTGGGGGTCACTTTTTTAATTTTCAGAAGGGTCTACTTTCGTTTGCATAGTTGGATTGTGTATATCAAAACTGTTATACTTCCAGCAGCTTTTCTGCATTCTCAAACAGCTAATCAGAAAGTGCAGTAACATTACCTTTTCCTCATTTTCTCCTTTTGTTGGGAAAACAAAATTGCAGGCGAATATGTTGGTCTTACAGGTGCTAGGCTGGATGGTGCAGAAATGCTTGCTTGTGGTCTTGCAACACATTTTGTCCCTTCATCAGTATGCTACCTGCTACTATTATTGTAGGCTCTTTCTGATGCTCTGTATCTCCTTAACTAGATAAACTTAAGTCATTAAAATGTGCATGCACAAATTAGGGGAAGTTGACTGCTCTTGTGAATAGAATGGTCAACCCAATAGTTTTGAGGCCTGGGGTTTGAAAGTTTATCATGAATTATCTATGGATAAAAGCAAGTTAGAGATCTTTTCATATGTATCTCCTGTTTTACTTGATGATTCAGGCAAGTGATGGGCGTGCACCTGCTGAGTTAGGAAGTAACTGTTTAGTGCTTACGTGGGGCGCCGTTAACCTTTTTTGTTATAGTGCATGAGCTGTCATCTTTATTAGCTTCTATCAACTTTTATAAGCAGTATGACGGAGAGTGCTAGTTTGGGAATCAAGTTTCTTGCAATTTGGGCAGTTTTTAGATACTATTGAGGTGTAACATTCTGCTATTTTAAGCCGTTACCTCCCTTATTTTTGAAACAAAAACAAGCCTTACCCCTTGGAGATTTATTTTAAACAAAGATGACAAGGCTTATCCTGTTTTAACTACCTTAATCAGTTATGATGGATCATTCATGGAACATTATTATGTCTTTATAAAATTCTATCTTAATGGATTATTTGATGTTTTAACTCTCTGGTTTCTAATCTGTGTCACTGTTTTGTTGCCTTTTATAATCTATGTACAGAAATTGTCTTTCTTAGAAGAATCATTATGCAAGGTCGGAACTAGTGATCCAACTGCTGTATCTGCAATTATCGATAAGTACTCAGAGCAACCAATCTTGAAAGAGGATAGTGTTTATCGCAGGTTGGTGTGTCTTAGAAACAGAAAAAGGTCACAGAAGCAATTGTGTGTTTCATTGCATATCCTGTAGAGATAAAATATCTTTGAAGTTTAAATACATGAGACTATCATCTGATTTAGGAATTATACAAGAGTAATCATGGTTGTTTTGTTTGCTATAATCAGGCCAACAGATCTCCTATTGTCTAGCTAATTAATGTATCTCCTATAACTACACTAACATAATTACTGATTATTCTGATTGAGATAATCAAGCTAATTTCACGCTGATATTCCCTCCCACACTCAAGTGAGTGTGGATACAACCAGCTTCAGTTTGGAAACCAAGGTATGAAAACTTGCTTGATGGTGTGCCTTGGTATAGAGGTTAGCTGGCTAGGGTGATAGCTAAGGCAATGGAACTTACCAAAATGAGAAAGAACTTCTAGAACAGGGAGTACGATGCTGAGTTTTTCATGATAAGTTTGGAAAAGGCTGATGGCAGAGGCAGTAACGTGAGACAAAGGTGTCGTCATTGGAGGTCTAACTGTTGTGATATGTTGTATTAGTATTAATTGTAGAATATTTGCTTTTTATTATTAGGAGATATTTTTCATTATTAAGAGATTTGTTCTCTTATTAGGAGATTGAGTACATATTTAGTTTCTTCTATATAATGTAATCACTTTGTAGTTTTAATTCAAGAAATAAAATTATATTTCTCCATATTTCAAATTAGTATCAGAGCTCTCGATTCTGAGGGCTCTGCTTCCGTGTCAAAACCCTAGCCATCTTACTGCGGCACAGTTCTGAAACCTGAGGTTTTTTCCCCTTACAGCCTTGGAACTTTAGTTCCCTTACAGCCACCGCCGTGCCACCTCCACCGTCGCTGTTCCGACCACCACCGTGTGTTACCGACACATCCACCATGTTCGTAAGGCCCAAATTAGCTTTTCATCGACGCCGCACTTGCAGAGAAGCCTCCATGCGCCTCCAGGCGCCGCTTCTCCTTCCGCAAGTAAGATCCACTCGCGGCCTCGTTCCCGGCGCGTGCAGCTCACGTGCCGCCTTCCCAGCCTCCGTTTTGCTTTGTTACTTCACTTTGTTGCAGGTCCTTTTATCCTCACTATGTCAGGAGAAGAGGAGATATCGAAGTCTGAAATGGATAAAATCACCTCAGTTGGGAAGACCGTATTTCTTCCACCCTTATCTCACAATGATCTCCCGATATTGCAAGGATTATATCGCTTGGATGGGCGCAATTACCTCCAATGGTTCGAGATGGTCCGTCAGACTCTCATAAGTCGCAAGAGAATCAGTTATATTGAAGGAAAAACTCCTGCTCAAACTGATCCCCAGTATGAGACATGACGTGAAGAGAATTCTCTTATTATGACTTGGTTTTGGGACTCCATGATTCCAGAGATTAGCCGAAACTATGTTTTTTCCTACTGCTCAGGAGATCTGGAAGAACCTGGCACAGACATATTCCAAGAAACAAAACCTCTCAGCCTGCTATGCGTTGGAAAAATAAAATTTTCAATTTGAAGCAAGGAAATCTTTCAGTGTCAAAATACTATGGGATTCTGAATGGTCTTTGGATGGAATTGGACCAGTATCAAAATTTGAAGATGAAGTGTGACGATGACTCGACGATGCTGAATCAGTTTATTGATAAGTCACGGATTTTTAAGTTTCTCTTTAGCCTTAACTGAGTTTGATCCTATTCGGGTTCAAATTTTGGGCAAGGAGAAACTCCCTTCTCTCTCAGAGGTACTCTTCGGAGGACAGTGATGATGGAAGAGAAATCTGTTGATGGTTCGGCTTTAGCCTCTACAAAGGGTCCTGTAAAAGGATCCACCTCTTTTGAACGCCCCAAAGGATCTACCTCTTTCGAACGTCCTAATCGTGATGGTCGATGGTGCACTCACTGTAAGAGTTCTGGTCACACCAAAAAGAATTGTTTCAAACTTCATGGAAGGGACAAAGTCCTTGGACGTATGAGCGGGTCCAAAGGTGGTTCTCAGAGGCGTGCAAATCACACAGCTTCTGACATGAAAGCTGAGGGTGAAGATCCACCTACAGAAGATGTCTCTAGCCTCAGCAAAGCAGAATTAGAGCATTTAAGAGCTCTTCTGAGTTCCTTGAGTAAGCCCTCTGGTAATTGTTCTCTCTCTCTATGACTGGAAAGTACTCTACTTTCTTATCTCTTAATGCTTAGTGTATTGAGGATAGCTGGATTATTGACTTTGGTGATATAGATCACATGACACCTCACCTCAACCACCATATCACTGTTTTCCAGGATCTTGCCACGGAGCGAACGATTGGAATTGCTAAGGAACAAGACGGATTATACTCTCTGCCGCACAAGGAGACAAGGAGAACAAGTGTCATCAGAAAAGTTCAGCGTCACGGAGTACTTCTCAAATTTGGTTGCAGCACAAGCGTCTTGGGCATCCTCCCTTTAGTGTCCTTAGTACCATGTTTCCCCATTTATTTTCAAGAGTGTTTGTTGAGTCTTTTCATTGTGATGTATGTCAGTTTTCTAAACATCATCGTTCAACATTTATTTCTAGTAATAATAAATGTATCAACCTTTTGATCTTGTTCACTCTGATGTGTGGGGACCTTCGTCTGTTTCTAATGTTTCTGGTGCAAAATGTTTTGCTACTTTTATTGATGATTGTACTCGGATTACTTGGGTTTTTCTTATGAAAGATAAGTTTGAAGTGTTTCAGTTATTTGTTAATTTTTGGCTTAATAGCACTTTTGGTCCCTCACATCTCGATTTGGCATTTCTGGTCCCTCTTGGAATTTATTAGCATACAAGGTCCCTCACTTTGTCAAACGACAGTAGTTTTAGTCCCCCATCACTATCCCGTCAAATAACAAACGTTTTCTATAATAAAAACAATTTTTTTAAACAAACCCAGAACTTATTGATTCTTCATCTTCTTCAACCATCATCATCATCATCATCTTCATCTCCATCATCTAAAATTCCAGAACTTAAAAAACTCACAACTCACCCATTAATGATCCCAGGAGAAAAAAAGAAACATTTGCTCAAGCTCATCCGTGAAACCATCATCTTCTCCTCCATCATAGTATCTTTAATAAACATCTAATCATGAGACCACTACACCACCACTACTGCAGCAGCACCACCACACTCTCCTCCTCCTCTTCCTCTGAACCTAGCAACCTTCAACCCATCAATCTCCAACCTAGAAACCTTCAACCCATCAATCTTCAACCTAGCAACATTCAACCTCAACACCTTTATCCCCAAAACCCTTCGAACCTCAAGCTAGCAACAATTCACCAATCTCAGATTTTTTCAAGCAAACAAAGAAGAGAGTAATTGAAAAGCTCAAATCTAAGGCCAGATCCCAAAATTTGCAAAGCATCTCACAACAAGAAGAAATGGGTTTCATGGAAAATCATAGTTATATAAACCCCAAACCTAGAAAGACTCACTCTGTCACAGAACCCAAACCCTGAAGAATAAGAAGGCGAAGAGGAAGAAGAATGTGATTGTGGAGTAGAGGAGGGAGGCGAATCGGTCATGGGAAGAAGGAGGAAGGTGAATCGATGATGGTTGGTTTTGGAAGGAGGAAGAAGAGGAAGGCTGGTGGCGGTGGAGAAGAAGAGGAAGGGGTGGCAGTGAGAAGAAGAGGAAGGGTTTGAAGAATCGCACAAGGCTGGGTTATTCCCCCCCCCCCCCCCCCCCAAAAAAAAACTGTTAAATATTAGACGGAAAACGTTAACTTTTAACAGAACAGTGACGGGGGACTGAAACAGCTGTCGTTTGACAAAGTGAGGGACCTTGTATGCTAATAAATTCCAAGAGAGACCAGAAATGCCAAATCGTGATAAGTGAGGTACCTAAAGTGCTATTAAGCCTTAATATTTTCAACCTGGTTAGAACACAATTTGGGAAACCTATTAAAAGGTTAAAGTCAGACAATGGGAAAGAGTATGTAAATCTAAAAATTTCCAAATTTCTCAAAGACTAGGGTGCTGTTCATGAGTTTACTTGTGTTGATACCCCATAACAAAATGAGGTTGCTGAAAAGAAAAATCGTCATCTTCTTGAAATCACCAGAGCATTACTCTTTCAAAAATGTCCCTAAGTTTTATTGGGGGAAGCTGTCTTAATTGCTGCTTATTTAATCAATAGGTTACCATCTAGGGTTTTATCCAGTGTTAGTCCAGTTCATAATCTGCACGAGTTTCTTTCCGTCAGTTCCCGTTATGTCCAGTCTCCAAGGTCGTGTCTTTGGTTGTTCTGCCTTTGTGCATGTTCATGGTTCTCACCGGGGTAAGTTGGATCCTCGGGCTCTTAAATATATCTTCATAGGATATGCTTCAGATAAGAAGAGATATAAATGTTATCATCCTCTTAGTCGTCGTGTTTATATATCTGTGGATGTTACCTTTCAGGAAACAAAGTCTTTTTATCCTAGTCCTCAGCTTCAGGGGAAGAATAGTCAGGAAGCTGAGTCTCTAGAGTTGTCTGTTATTCCTCTGATACAGGAGCCCTTGATGCCTTCCTCGATACCTACCACAGAGGGAACCGATTCTGAGCCAATGTCGCTGGTCCAGAATGATGGTGATGACAATGGTCCTAAACCAATACAGGTGTAGAATAATGTTGACAGATGCAGGATAAAGTACAAGCGGAAAGTTAAATCCGTCCTGGTCCAACAACAAGTCTAATCATCTGAACCCGAGGTAAGTGTTCCTAACATTGAGCCTGATAATTCTTGTGAGCCTAACCTTGATGAGCTACCTTTTTCCTTGAAAAAAGGAAAATGATCTTGTACCAAGTACCCCATATCCCAGTTTGTGTCTACTAAAAATCTGTCTGTGCAATATCAGAGTTTTATTTCAGCTATTGACTCTATTAGAGTCCCTGCATCCGTACAAGAAGCATTAAAAGATAAGAACCGGATGCAAGCCATGAATGAAGAGATGCATGCGCTATTGATAATCCTAACTCAGCTAAGGAAGAGGAAGAGAAAGAGAGAGAGAAGATGCAAACTGAAAACTGAATTTGTTATTCTATCATTAATGATTACTGTACAGTACAAAAGAGTTTATATAAGCAACTATTCCTAACCGACTCAGCTAACTAACTCAACTGTCATAACACGCTAACTATAGTTGAGTTACTTTAACTATAGTTCTACCAGAAACTGAAGTATTAACAGATCCCGTAACTGACGCAGACTCAGACGAGACTCTGGTCTGGTGTACCAGACGATAACCCACCAGACCAGACCCAAATAGATGAGACTCTGGTCTGGTGTACCAGATGATAACCCACCAGACCAGAACCCACACAGAAGCTACATTACAAACAATGCATATTACATATGCTGTATCCTAACATTCCCCCCTCAAACACAGCAGCCTTGTTTGACAGGATCAAGGATGCTGAGTTTGTCCTTCAAATACAGAAATCTTGAAGTAGACAAGGGCTTAGTTAGTAAATCAGCAAGCTGCTCTGTAGATGGGACATGAATGACCTTCAATTTTCCTTGAACAACCTTCTCCCTAACAAAAAAGATGTCAAGCTCAATATGTTTGGTTCGAGCATGTAGGACTGGATTATGAGCAAGGAGAACTATACTTTGATTATCACAGTAAACTTGTGGAACCACATAGGGCACTTGAAGTTCATTCAGAAGTGATTCCAGCCAAAGAATCTCAGCTGCTGTATTGGCAAGGGCCCTATATTCTGCCTCAATACTCAATCTAGCCACAAGAGTCTGCTTTTTAGACCACCAACTGACTAGATTAGTTCCCAAGAACACACACGAACCAGAGGTTGATCTCCTATCATCTGGATTAGAGGCCCAGTCTGCATCACAATAGGCAGTAATGGTGAGTGGCTGATGAATAGACATGGGTTTGAGATGCAAACCAGCATGCTCAGTACCCAGAAGATATCTAAGAATCCTCTTCACTGCTTTCCAATGCTCCTCTTGAGGTTGTGCCATAAATTGGCACACCTTGTTTGCTGCATAGCAGATTTCAGGCCTAGTAATTGTTACATATTGCAGAGCACCAACAGTGGACCTATACAGTGTAGGATCAGCAATGTAATCTGCACCCTGCTTAGTTAGTTTAGTAAGGATGTTACTACTTTTATCCAGAAATGTGAAACTTGCCTCCGGTGCAAGTATGAACCTCGAGCTACTCCTGGACTTCTTCAGCCGTTAGCTATTCCTGCTGGGATATGGCAGAGTATTTCAATGGATTTCATTGAAAAATTGCCTACTTCCCATGGTAAGGATACCATATGGGTGCTCATTGATAGGCTGAGTAAATATGCTCATTTTTTGGCCCTCGCTCATTCTTTTACAGCTTCTAAGTTGGCAGAGATATTCATCAATAATATCTATAAACTCCATGGAGCTCCAGCAAACATTGTTAGTGATAGAGATCCTCTTTTCACAAGTAAATTTTGGTCTTCTTTTCTGCAACAGTTGGGCATCACAGAGTTTATCTACTGCTTATCACCCGTAGTCCGATGGCCAGAGTGAGGTTCTTAACCGTTGCTTGGAACATTATTTGAGGGCCATGACTTGGCAACGCCCTAAGGAATGGGTTTTGTGGTTACCTCTTGCTGAGTGGTGGTATAACACCACATTCCAGTCTGCAATTCAGGCCACACCTTACGAGGTGGTCTATGGACAGCCACCTCCTTTACATCTTCCTTACTGTCCGCAGAGTACCGTAGTAGAGGCGGTGGATCGCAGTTTTGTGGCACGGGAAGAGATGATTAGCAAATTACAGGGAAATTTGACTCGGGTGCAGGCTAGGATGAAGCGCTTGGCTGATAAGCATCGCAGTGATCGTGAGTTTAAGGTGGGAGACTGGGTTTTTCTCAAGTTACAGCCATATCGGCAATCCTCTGCTCAGTTTCGCTCATCTCAAAAGTTGGCCCCTCGCTATTTTGGTCCTTACCAGATCCTTCATCGTGTTGGCCAAGTGGCATACACATTGAATTTGCCTCCCACATCACGGATTCATCCTACTTTCCATGTCTCCTTGCTGAAATCTTGCCCTGATGCTTCTGTTCCTCTTCATGCTTTGCCTGAAGATTGGGGAAATATGGATAATCCAAGAGAGCCATGGAAGATTTTGAAACGTAGGTCTGTCCAGCGACATCATCGGGCTGTCACTGAAGTCTTGGTTCAGTGGAAGGGTGAAAATGAAGAAGAAGCTACTTGGGAACTATTATACAAACTGCAACTGCAGTTTCCATTGTTTGATGTTTCAGCTTCTCCTTGAGGTCAAGGAGAATTTCAAGGGGAGGGATATGATGCACATGTGTGCATATGTTAGCTGTTGAGTTAGTTAGGACAGCTGGCATATTCAGTTAGTAGTTAGTAGTTAGTAGTTAGTATATAGCTTAACATAAACTGTTAGGATGGTTATGATTGAATGATAACTGAATTTCTTCTCTCTCTCTCTCTCTCTCTCTGTTATTCTTCTTCTTCCTCTATTCCTATTTCATCTCTATCAAGCTTAGTCTCTGTTTCTCATTTGTCTGCGCTTTATTGTGGTGGCACATTGCAGGATGGGTGTCATCAATAAGTTTTTCTCTAGAAAAACAGTCGAGGAAATATTATCTTCTCTTGTAAGTTTATGTTTTCTCTTACTGTATCAAAAATATCTGATTGCTTAATATTCTTCACTATTATCAAGGTTAAACTTTTACCATATAGCAACGATAATTTTATCCTGCGTTGTTAGGAGATGGAAGCTGTGAGTAAGGCTGACAATTGGATTTCTTCAACTCTTCAAACATTAAAAAAAGCATCTCCAACAAGCCTTAAAATCTTTCTTAGATTGGTACGTGTCCAGAAAGTATTAAAAGTTCTGTTTGATGTGGACTCTAGTTCACTTTCTTTTATATGTTCAGCTGTTTAAGTATATTTGTTGTGTTTTTTTTAATATATAGGATAAATTCATCAAGAGAAACAGAAGATAATTACAGAGTTAGATATATATGAATACCAAATTACAAAGGAAAAATTATAACAACCAAATGCTTCACACTCACACTTATGCTTTGTTTGGTTTAGGAGAGAAAGAGAGAAGATGAGTAAAGAGAATAAGGTGAGAAAGAGAATAGATTTTGTAGCCTATTTGGCATATTAGAAAATGAGAAGAGAAATACATAAATATTTACTAATAAGTATGATAATGATGGAGAAATAATATGAAAAATGGTAAAAGCTACACACTCACTTCTCCTTTCTCTTCAATTGGTGAGACCACAAAAAGCTTGTAGGTCTTACATGTTTTTATCTCTTTCCTCTTATACTCGTTCCTACCAAATGAGGTTGGTTTCATCTCTCCACTCTAATTCTCTCAACTATAACTCTCCTTCCAAAAATCTTCCTAAAGATGCATGAGTTAGGTATCAATCAGAGTCACCAGTGTAAACATTGATTGAACATTTCCAAAAATATTTTGCTTCTTACTTCTACCAAAACAAAACCTAGTAAACAAAAACCGGTCCAAAAATCTAAGGCGTTCCCAGGAGTCTAGAACTATTCATAAATGCCATACAAGAATTTCATAAACAAGTAAATATAGAATAATGTAAGAACATATAGTATACTGATTCTGAGCTAGGTATCACATATGATATAACACACAAGGGGAAATAGTCTTATGTGGTAAACAAAACCTGCAGCAAGTCAACTCTGCATATTAATAAAAACGAATCAAATCAGCATCCTTATCATCGATTCAAATCTGCATCCATATCACACTGCTGTTGAAATAAAAGATTCAACTTTAAAGTGAGCATTGGACTTCAAAAGATTTGCATTAAACTCACCAGAGTGATCAAGATGCTACAGGCAGAGTAAGAGTAATGGTATATCCTCCTATAAATACTTCTACCTACTAAATGGAGACCCAATGGAATCTCCAATTCAGAGGACTATAATCTAAGACTTGGAGTCTATAAATATTATTGAGTGTTGAATTCTATAAATATTGTGGTTAAGGGAACTGTGTGATGATGGTAGGCAATTAAGTTGTGGAAGAGCCTAAATGAGGAAAGTAGAGTGTCACAAAAGATGAATGATATCTTTCATCAAAGTCCTTCTTATTTTAAGCTTTCAAATCAATTGAAGCTAAAATTAATATTCTCTATAAGTTTTACATTTATGAATTTTTAATTTATTTATTTACAATTTAAAAATTATTATTAAAATAGTATTTTATCCACTAGATTAATCGTAAAAAATTTATAGAATTAAAATTTTTTTAAAAACTTATATTGTAATTTTTTATTACCATAACACAAATTATTTTTAACTAAACTAATCCTTGAATATTTTGATTTAAATTTCATAAGTTATTTGCACAATTCACAAGATACTCGCAAATTAGTGTAAAATTAATATAAGAACACACATTCTAAATTAGAAGATTGACATTTCAGTATACTAAACTCCCCCATTCTCCATATTCGAATTGGAAGGTTGATTTGCTGGCATAAATGTGGGTAAAAGCTGAACTGGGTCATGTTTACTTTAATTTCATATTGCTGTTTATTGTTCAGTTTTACCCAGTTCATTCATGTTCACCATCATGCCATATTTGTACTTATCATCGTAATTCGTAATCATTATTCCATCGTTGTTATGATTAATTTAGTATTACCAATACTATTGCATAATTTCTGTTGGCTTCTTTTTCAGATTAGAGAATGCAGGCTCCTAGGTGTTGGTCAATGCTTTGTTTATGAGTATAGAATTGTTTGTCATATTCTGAAAGGACACTACAGCAAGGATTTCTTTGAGGTTTTCTGATGATTCCTCTACATCTTTCTGGTTTAGATTATTTTTATTTCATGCCATACTGAGTGGCCTTGCCTTGTTGCAGGGTTGTAGAGCTATACTGATAGATAAGGACAGGAACCCAAAGGTGGGTACCCGATTCACATTTTCCATCGTTTCCCATTTACTCATGAACATTCCTAGACGTAAACTAGGTAGTGTTATTGAAATTGTATTTCTTTGGTTCTCACTTCAATGATGTTTTGGTCAGTGGGAGCCTTCCAAATTGGAGCTTGTAAGTAATAGCGACATTGATCGTTACTTCTCTAAGCTTGATGATAAAGGATGGGAAGATTTGGAGCTTCCTAAAAGGTTCAACAATCTGCCTACCTATGCTATTTCAAAACTTTAAAAAGGCATCAACAATCTCATCTCTCCAGCCAAAAGTGCAGAAGCCAAGGACCACTGCTTTCAATAAATTATTCAATGATTTATATGGTAGTTTATATGGTGGAAAATGTGATTCATGTGATGATGGTGATTATTGAGCATAACCATAAGTGTTCTGACTGTTGGGATTATACCTTAAATTTAGTTACAGATCATTTAGAAACATAGATATATCGCTAAAGACCCACCAATGAAACCATATGAAGCAAGCTTGGTCAAAGGATGATGTGAATATGTTTATATTGTGCAAAGCCTTTTTACTGTACACAAAAGCAGGAAAGACCTCTCGCAGCTTATTCTGTAGTTCTTAAAATGATTTATGAAGAACTGAATGAGTTGTTACCTTGTAATTCTGATGTGAAGGTTCAGCATGCTAAGCACAAGAAAATGGCTATTATGAGGTTTCTAACTGGTCTTCGTCCATAATTTGAAATTATTAGGTCTCCTATCCTTTTTAGGTATAAAACTTCTTTTCTTCAGGATACCCAGTGCTAGAGTACTTCATGCAAACAGCTTCCAAACACATCAGCCCAACTACTAATAATAATAGTGCTCATGGAGGTGGTAACCATCATGGGGTTAACAAGTTAGTTGTGATGCATAGTTGTGACAAGGCTATTGATTATCATAGTCGGCCCCAGAAGTCCAGAAAATTCATGGCCATGACATGAGCCAAGCCACAAAAAGGGCAATTGTAAGAAGCATCAAACTGAAATTGTAAAACCCTAGCAGGGAATAACACGTAGCTTCCCTCCAAAACTGTGAAGTAGTGAGGGTGTTGGGGGAAGGGACTCCTTCTCCATATTGAAGGTATTCCATCTACTTTAGGTGGGTTGGCTCTCTCCATAGTGAATTTTTCTTTTATCTTTTAGGTATGTTTTCTCTTTATGTACATATTTCATGTCCTCTTTTCTTCTTCCTCCATCCTCCACATTCATACCCCACAAGCTCTCCATCTTTTTCATGTCATTTTATTAAACTTTTTGTAATTTCTTTCCAGCTCTCCTCCTCTTGTAACCTCCCGCAGATTGATTTTAGATGACCTTTGTAAATTTTCGTGGTGTGACTGAGTTGCTTGTTCTTGATTGGCCTCCCTCACAATAGCTTTGGCAGAGTCGGCAAGATCCTAGAAATAGGGATAACAAAGCAAAAGCAAATGATGAGATATAAGAAGAAACGAGTTGGAGATTTATTTGATATCAAATGTTTACAATTTTTTATTTCTTTTTTTTTAAGCATTGTAGTATTGCTCATTTCGTATGAGGTTTATTTGTTGTGTAGGGATATTTTAGTTTAGTTCTTTTTGTTGTTTCTCTTTCCACGTGTAACCTATCTATCTATCTATATATTATATAAAATAATGTTTATACCACCTACCCACTAAAATAAGGTATAAATCCTAGCTATTCCCACTATGACCTATCCATTGAAACCTTACCCTAAATAATTAATATTTATTAAATAAGGAATGAATCATGACTATATTTATTACAAATGTTAAATAAGGAATGAATCATAACTAATTACAATTTTAAGATTTTTTTTTAAAATATTACAAATATTAAATAAGGAACGAATTATGACTATATTTATAAAATTTATTACAAATGTTAAATAAGGAACGAATTTGAGAGTCTTTTGAGAGAAGGCATATGTTACGAGATTGTCAACTCTGCCGTGGCTATAAACTTATACAAGTACAAGTCATCACAACATCCATGCAGGTTATGCTTTAAGTTAATAACCACTGTGAAGCCAATTGAGAATCCTAACATTCCTCTGTACGGACTTAATTTCACAAATTATACCACTATATTCGAATCACCCACAGAAAATTTCCACTTAGTCTACATTTGTAAATATTTATTTTAAAAATTAATTTAAAATTTTAAATGGTATAGTTTTTATTATTTTTCATTTTCTTTTTGTCACTTTTATGGTATTATAATTTCTAATTGCATCTCACTTATATCTTTTTTAATATTTCGTAACATTTTTTTTGTTAATTTTATTGTTTATATCGTAAATTATATAACTTATTTATTTTTTATTATATTTTATATTTTACTTGATTTAAAAATAACATGGGTTAATATAAGATGGTTAATATTGACTATAATGTTGTTGCGTGTCATTTTAGAAAATAATTTTATGTAAATTAACAAGTGCGTTACATTATTGGCTCCAAGTTCATATTAATTATAAACTAAAGTCAAATGATTATAATTTTATTAATAAATAGTTAATAATTTGACTTATTATTAGTAATTGTTTTGACAAAATTATCATGTTAAATAAATTATTAATACTAACTTATTAATTATTTAACAAATTAATACCAAATATTTAACCAAATATTTAATGTTTTAATATATCAAATTTATTATTTTTAAAATGATTTTAATCTTAGATGCGTGTTTTTTTATCTAATAGATGTCATTGGTGTCGTATCATCTCATGGAGACCTCACACAATATAACTCTGGTGAAAATTCAACAACTTATATTGTTCTCGAGTTTGATAATCTTGAGTACGTTGCAGTTCTTTAGATATGTTATCAGAAAATATCCACACAAATTCAACTGGAAGGACTGTCGGTGAGAAGTCAAAGTCTTTTACAACTACTAAGAATGACGGTGAGATGTCTGCTAATAAGGTCCCAAAGCACTAGTGCACGTGACAAAAAATATTTAATGATATTTGGATGTTTAATGCTGAATAAAAAATTAAATATTAATTTAAAGTTTCACAAAATAAACGCATCTTTTGATTAATAATAAATTTATATGATTTAATATAAAGTTATGAATAAGTTTCATAACATAAATTATTATGTGAGTTTTTTTTTACCAATGGTTTAGGTGGCACATATTTATTGATTTGATTTAATTAACATAAAGTTTAGAGTAAATTCCATAACATAAGTTAATTGTATAAGTTGTGTTCTTTTTATCACTATGATTCTCTCATTACAAAAAATACATATTTTAGAGGGTTAAATTTTAACCCTCAAATCGTGAAATAAGATTTTTGTTAGTAAAAAAACAATGTTAAATTTTGACGGGACATAAAAGTTAACGCTATCTTGTTTGGAACATAGTGTCAACTAAGGTCGATGAGTTAGGAGGCTTGCATCCAATGGCCACTGTTGAGAAAGATTTAAATCGCCTCTAAGTATTCATGTCTTTTAGATATATGAAATTTTATCGGTTTGAATTGGATTGAATTTCAGTTTTTCAAAATCATTATAACAATCAAAGTAAACTATGCAATAAAAAATATTTTGAAACATTCAGTCACATTACTAAACTTCCATCACAGTTTTAACTTAAAAATTAATAAGTCAAGACAATTATCAAAAGTCACAAATAAATACAAAAACATAAACACGCAACATAAGTAAGTCCTCATTAGTTTAATACTTCATCACAAAATAAAATTAAAGCTAAATCAACTCCAGCTCCTAAATGACAATTTGCTTTCACCGACTTCCATGGCTCCACATGACATGCCTTCATAATAGACAATTGCTGTAAAAAAAAACGAAATATATTCATAATAGTTCACTGTCAAGTTGTTCATTAAAAGCAAGGTTCATGGAAAAAAAATTATGGGTTCATTTCCATTGTTAAGGTGTTCGTTATAATTCACTATCATGGTTTTTGAATCATATTAGTCAAAATAGGCAGATACATAGATTTAGAATACCATCAACATGTTTAATATTTAAACAAAACACTCAGATTCATAGATAGTTCAAAGAAGGCAGCAAGACAAATAAAATAAAAGACAGCACAACAGAAGCCGTGACATTGGAAGAATAGAGGCAATAAAAATAGTGAAATAGTAACACTCTCAACTACTCAGACCAGAATCATCTTGAATAGATTGTGTAATTGGTTCCATTTCTACATTGGTAAAATAAAATCGGGTTTGTAATAATCAAAATCAGAATTTTAAATTAAAATATTCAATTACAATAACACAAATTACCTAGCTCAAGCTTTACAAATTCTTCAAGAATTTCTTCAATATCACTTGACAAAGGAGTTGATCGGAACCAATTTTGAGTACAAACTAGCGCTTCAACCGTCTTTGGAGAAAGCGAACTCCTATAATTATTAAGAGCTCTTCCCCAGTGCTGAATGCAGATTCCGAAGCAACTGTAGATACTGGCATAGCTAATACATCCCTAGCTATCAAAGCAAGAGTATGATATTTGCTAGAATTCACCTTCCACCAATTCAAGATATCAAAATGAGGAGTTTTCTTCTCTAATTTCTTTGTAAAATATGAATCCGCCTCATTCGTATTCATACTCTCACTCGCATTCATATCCTTCTCAAATTCCAAGCAAATGAATTATCAACATAGCCAACCCAGGATTTTCTATTTCCGTCTGGGTTCGGTTTGGATCGATTTGATTTTTACTTTTGAAATCGAAAACCGAACCGATCCATTAACAGACTTGCAGTTTTTATGGTTATTGAGTTTTTTCGATTTTTCAGTTTTTTAGATTGGTTTGAACGGTTTACATTAGTTTGATTCAGTTATAAACACACTAATCTCCATGTTCAGAGAGGAGAACCTTAAAAAAGAAAGCTTAAATAAAATGCCCTTGAAAACTAAATTGTGCCAACGTAATAGTGTTTCACCAACTGCCAATATACATGTGTTAGTTCTGGATTCGATTTTGAAAACAATGTTGGGAGTCCGCTTTATCCCCAGACATTGAGTGCCCACATAAGCTCTTATTTATGGAGTGGGTCTTTACAATTTCCTTTAAGAAAATCTTTCACCAATAAACCAATGTTTTATTATTTTAAAGAAACGATCCGATAAATCTTACTAGGATAATACCCGTTGCTCGTGCGATGCACAAGAAATTATTGGTAAAATAGTAATATAGCTAGTCTCATATATATATATATATATATATATATATATATATATATATATATATATATATATATATATATATATATAATAAGAATAAAGTATTGATGTATCAATGATAGTAGTATTTTATTGAGGACAAATTTAATACAGGGAGATAACATGGTATTTAAATGAAATTTTGAAAAAAAAAGGAGTTGATGATCACATTAAACATGAATAGAGTAGCAGATAATAGGGATAAGATAAGGGATTATATGGAATAAATAAAGTTTTATGGTTAATATGCAAAATATTGATCAACCTCTAATTGAACAGTTGATTCTAAACTTGTATGATTAGAGTTGTGTAGTGTTTATCGAAGAAGCTTTTTTTTATACGAGAAATATAAATGAGAGTCATAAGGTTGGCAATTTCCAAGAAATAGATGAACAAGTGCATTTAATAGATATGAGAGAAAACAATAATTTAATATATAATAGTTTAATTTAATATACAATAAAAAATTCCAAATTCGAATAGATAGCTGACCTATCCTATTAGACTGACAATGGAAGGAGGAAGGAGTAGATGATGGAAGGAGGAAGGAGTAGACGATGGAGACAATATGTAGTCCACGTCAATTAATGAATCATCCACGTAGACCGTCTCCGTGAGTGATTTGTGGAGCACTGACGACGTGACCAAAATCGCCCAAAAAAGAATTCCAGGATTTAAATCGAGTGTTTTGAACATCACAGACCCAAATCGCACAATCGTGAAAGATAAGGGACTAAAATTGCAATTAATCCTAAAAAAATGAATGATATCTTTAAGACATTGAAAATAAAAAAATTACAGAGAATATATCTCAAAATAGTAAGATACATTGTAGTTGTTATTTATTTTGATTTAAAATAATAGATATCTGACCTATCTCAAAGCACATAGTAATCAATTCTCATAGTAGCAATGTATTGAAACAGTCAAATAACATAGAAGTGTAGGACATACGTGCTATATAATCATACTATTAAAAAGAAAATAAAAACAAGGTAAAAGAGACTCCCTCATGTTGTGAATGCTTTGAATCTAGGGTCTCTAATCAAATCCTTGATCTCTCACTCCCTCCATGAGAATTGGACTATCCTCAGGCCAAACTGTATGATTTTTCTGGTAATCAAATTTGATAAAGGTTTTTTCGTGGTTTGTACTACTTTGGAACAAAACCCTTAAGATTCAATCGTAGTAAGCAGATACGAGTTTTGTCGTCCTCTGAGAAGTGTAATACTTATGCATTCAATAGTTAGCAAACTTAAATGATGGTTTCACAAGAAATTAATTGTTTATACATGGAAATATAAAGAAAACAAGTAAATTGATGGAGAAACAACAAGAATGATAAGCTTGCTGGGATTTAACTTCATTGACTGACCTTTTTGCATTCTAGTGATTCTCATACAAATCAAATCTAAGCATATGATTCATCTACACTAGTTCAACCCTACTTTATCGATGTCTCATGATGATCGGGATTTATATGATATTTTGGCTATCTTTTTCTTTGTTTTTATTTTATTTTTAGTTGTGTCTCATATAGTTTTTATTTAATTTGTTACAATTTTTGTTTTATTTTTGCATTTGCATATAGATTAGTAACTTTTGTGTTTTAGTCCTTTTACTTATGTTTTATTGTAGTTTTAGTCCTTGTTAGAGGTTCTGGTCAATTAAAAAACATCTGTGGGGATCTTGATGCAATTTATGAAGAAGTGTGGCTGAATTAAAGAAGAAGAGGAAGCATCAATCTCACTTTTCTTGTTAAACATGTGCCTAAATGAAGAAATTAAAGAAGGAGATGAAGAATCAAGGAATTAGCATGTGCTAAAATGGAGAAATGATGAAGGAAATAATAGCTTCAGCTATTTCAGACCCTCCTTGAAGCCACCATAATACCCCATCAAAGCATTGATGAAAGGAATCAAAAGAGAAGGTTAAGAACAAGAAAATGAGGAGTCTGCCGTGCTCCCAACACCTGAGAGTTAGAACGCCAACGCTCATGCGTTTGTATTCTGTCTGAAGTTGGGAAATTAATGCTGTTTCCAGCGCCCAAGCGTTGGAATCCAACGCTTGAGCGTTGGCTTGCTGTCAGTTTGGCTATAAATTCGATTTTTGGCTTTTCTTTTGGATCATACCTATCAGACTTAGACACCATCTTGCACCTTGTTTTTGAGCTTTGCCTGGACTTATGGAAGGCCACATTGAGCTCCCAATTTAGGTTTTATTTTATGTTTTCCTTAGCCATGCTAGGCTAAGTTTTCTCTTGTATTTGGGTTGTAGTGAATCTACATTGAACTATTCATTAGGTTTCTTGTTTATATATGAATAAATTTCAAGTTCTTAGTTTCTATTCTTTATTTTAATATTATTCTTGCTGTACACAAGTCTTCATGCTTAATTCTTATGCAATGGTAATTTGTAGGATTTAAGGGAAATGAGAATAGAATGAATGATTGCATGCCACTTAGGTATAACGGTAGACATTGTTAGTGTTGGCTTGAACTTGAAATTCATCTTCAATTTGATTAACTAATTATTGAGGTATTAGGATTAGAAATTGAATTGGAAATTCTATTTGATTAACGTATTAACAAGTAGAAACTCTAGGCTAGAACACCTAAGAACATGTTATGAATTTCATATATAGAATTGATTCTGAATAGCTTAACTAGAGGTAGTGAAACTCAACCCAAGTACTTGTTTTTATCAAGCTATTATCTTTATCTTTTTGCTGTTTTCTTTAAATTCCAAAATTAAAACGAAAACATCTTTTCTTTTTCAAACTCTAAAAAAACCGATTTTAAATCAAACCAATCCCTGTGGAGATGATATCTTTTATATTACTTCGATACAATCTGTACACTTGCAGAATTGTTATGAATTTTTTGGTGCCTTTGCCGGGGATTGGCTCTTTGATTTTTGATTGTTTGTTTAGAGTTTCTTTTGTTTTTATTTTATTTTAATTTTTTTCTTATTTTTGTTGTGCTGTGAACTGGTGCTGCTAATTTTGTGTGTTGAATTCTGTAAGGAATAATGGCTGGAATGTTTGAGGAACGGTTGGCAAAGATCCGGGCTTATCTTGAAAATGAATATGAAAAGAAGAAGCGCGATGCATTCAGCTTACTCGATGAATATTACTCTGAATTGGATTGCAAGCGCGCTTCGGGATCTTTGCCCAACCGAGTGCAGAAATGGAAGGCCAGAATATTCTTGCAAGGAAGGCTGAATGACATTCTAAAGAGGCAGCCCAGGGATGAGCAACAACCACCCGTTCATGAAAATGAACCTGTCGTTCAAAGAGAGGAGGAGGAAGAAGAACCTCAAGGAACCTATGTCATAGGTTCAAAAGATCAAGGCAAGAACAAGTAGGAGAGAATTTTCTAAACCCTTCCATTTGTAATTTGATTAGTGTTGTCTTGAAAGATGAAAATTCATTTGGCACCATGATGTATTTGTGCCAAAATTTGGATGACTTGCGGGATCTAATGAACTTTGTAATAGACCCCAGTTGAAATTTGATTAATGAGAAAAGTCAACCAAATATTATAACATTGGGCTTCTTGGGAGACAACCCAAGTGCATATTTTATTTTTGTGTATTGAATAAACAACTGCTGGAACACCAACGCCCAAGCGTTGGAGGCTCATGCGTTGAGCCACTGCCAAGCTGCCCAGGATTTTATAAAATCCAACGCTCTAGCGTTGGAGGGGACAACGCTCATGCGTTGAGCCCATGGAATCCCAGAGTTTTTTTTTTTTTTAATTCCAACTCTCAAGCGTTGGAATTCCAACGCTCATGCGTTGAGGCTCGGGCAGGTAACTTAAGTTTGTTTGTTTTTCTTTGTTTTGAATAAAAGAACAGGTTGTTCAAGAAGCAATGGTGCTAGAGGATTGTGGTGAAGCTGGAGCTGATGAGGAAGACCCATAAACACTTGATTTTGACCAGTGTAGTGATTTTATTTTTATTTTTTGTTTTTATTTTCTTTTTAGTTTTAAGTTTTTATTTTTCTTTTAGTTTTTATTTTTCTTTTCTTTTTAGATTAGCTTAGAATTTTTGTTTTAAGAATTTGAGTCTTGCATGAAGGTTAGATTGAGTCAGTTAATATATATATCCATGTTTATTTGTATCATGTATGTCTAACTCTCAAGTGGTTTCACCTTTAGCTAGTGTTTTTGGAAAATTGATACATGTGTTTTAAAAATGCTGGGTAGAATTACATGTTGTTAGGGGTTTGAAAGAATTCTTTATTTCTAAGTTTGTTATTGATCATGATCTGAGTTCAAAATGGGTACACTTACCCTATCTTTCTAAGTGTTTTGAGTGACCTCTGACATACTTATGCATGCTTGATTCTGTCTTGATTTACATGTCAATTGAATAATTCATGTTTTGTAATTTTGTGAGAGACTTATAGGATTTCTTTGAGACCTCAGACTTTGTTCTTGAAATGTTTTCCCTTAGTAGCCCCATTTGAGTCTAAATTGAGTATTTTTCTTGGAGCCTACTATTGTGAATGATGCTGTTGGTGTTAGGTGAATCTGAAATGTTTGTTAGAGCTAAAAGTAGTATAAGTTTCTCTCTTTAAAAAAAATAAAAAATATAAGGTATGTGCCTTAGGAAAAAAGAAAATCAATGAGGTAGTGGGGTGAGTAAGAGTATGAGGGTAGTTAAAATTTCTTTTCACACATTCCATAACATTCCACTACTTTGTTCAATAAAAAGAGGGAAAAAAAGAGAGAACCTTTGTGCTAATTGAATAGCTCTTGTGCTGTTAAGTTGACGATCCCATACGATGTTGTGCTCGTTACTGCGCATCTCCAACAACAGACGATTCTTCTATCTAACATCCCCCTGCAAGCTCAACGTAGGTGAGAAGGAAGACAGCCTTGGAAGGCATACGTTGAGCTTGACCTCCATAACTGCAACTTGGTTTGCGCGGCAACTTGCGTTGCGTCTCTTGCAGTCATCAAGAGCAAGAGTGACCTTATAATGTCAGGTAATTTGTGCTCCTTTGACAGTGATGGTGTGCTCAGAGCGAAGGCTTGGGGCATGAGATGAAGAACAGGGAAGATGAATTGTGATGCTTTAGCTAGATTCACCAGATCTGCTTCACCGGGACAAAGAAAAATGCAAAGAAAAATACATATTTTTGGTTTCGGAAAGGCACTTCGGAGCAATGATCTTTCCATGCCAGTCCAAGGAAGTTTTGTCTAGGCTTGTACTGCAGCGGGAACCTAAGAGGTTGATGACTTGGGATCCTGCATCTAAGTCTCAGAGGCCTTACGGCTGCCATAGCTTGAGCATAGAGGAACGTTAACATGTGTTACCTCTCTGTTCATGAGTCTCAGTGTTAAGACGTTGAATCACGAAAGGGATAGAAAAGATAAAGCTTGAGTTCAAGGAAACGTTAACAGGTATTAGCCCTCTATTTATGAATCTCAGTGTCGAAAAATTAAAGACAAGGGATAAAGCATAAAGTTGGTTCTCATAGGAACGTCAATAGGTGTTAACCCTCTGTTGTTGAGTTTTAAGGTAGAAAATAAAGCTTGGCACAAAGGCGGAGCTTTTTCCATGGGAGAAAAGAAGGAAAAAAAAAAAGAAACCACGGATCAGACTAGCTCTGATACCATGTTAAGAACCAGAGTAAGTTCTCGAAGGCGGAAGGGATAGAAGAG
Organism: Acmispon strigosus; assembly: GCA_030819835.1. Taxonomy (NCBI): domain Eukaryota; kingdom Viridiplantae; phylum Streptophyta; class Magnoliopsida; order Fabales; family Fabaceae; genus Acmispon; species Acmispon strigosus. The sequence goes on from JAUAMA010000006.1 coordinate 20,880,853, forward strand.
ATTTGAAGAAAAGAATAAAGATGCGTTATTTGTAATGTACTGCACTTCAGATTCTTAACTTAATAATTCTCGGTTACAAGCTCTGTATTTATACAGAGTGACGACGGATATTCCGAGGTCAAACTATTACATTGGTAATGTAAATACATTGGGAAACGTAAACAATAATAAATACAAGATAAGATAAGGTAAGATCCTGGATATTATGGGGTTGCTATTATTACTAGGTAACGTGGCTATAGCTAGCATGGACTCAGACAATATGTATGGTCAGATGATATATCTTGGTTAGGTAGACGATCCATCATTCCAACCTCAGATGATGCATTCCTTTGTCAGTCAATGCAGCAGACGATCCCAGACGATACTATGCTCGTTACTGCGCATCTCCAACAACAGACGATTCTTCTCTCTAACACGTCAACGGGGGTAAGCCCTCTGTTCATGAGTCTCAGCATTGAAAATTTAAGACAGGTAAAGGGAGAGGGAGCACGACCTAAGCCTCCTTCTTATTCAGAATTCACCCTCTTTATTGCTCATTTACTCATAGACCAAGCCATAAACTTACTTTACATCCCCTTATTAGCCATTTGTAACTCCCGACAAGCATTAAACTCTCTTAACACTACTTATTACCATTCAAATTCAGCTTATAACTCCTAACAACCTCATTTAACTCATTAATATCCTTGTCTCAACTTCAAATTCAATATATTCAGCCACAACACTCAAAATCTGCATAAAATAAAAACCTACCTCACTAGGATTCAAATACAAGACATGTGTCAATCAAATGCTTAAGTCTCCACCACTAAACCAAGGCTCTTCTTGTTAAAACTCTAACAAAACTATTCTTATAATCCTCCAAGTCAAACCAACATGTTCCCAATCTGAATTCAAAACATCATTAAAGCTCTTAATACTAAATCCTAATCTAGTTTTGACTAGTCCAAGGACTAAAACACAATTATCCAAACTTAAAGGACCAAAATCTAATTATAAAATCTCTAAGGATCAAAGTATAAATACTCGAAAATTGAGGGTCTTACAGATGGGGACATAGACGATGGAGCACTGGATGATGTGGAAGCAGATGGCAGAAGCAGTGGACGATGGAAGCAATAGACGGTGGGGACTTAGACGATGGGGCACTGGACGATGGAAGCAGTTTTTCACTTTAAACTTGGATTCTTCATGAATTTCTTCCCTGCATAAAAACTCCAAGTTAAACACATGAAATTACTAATATTTACACTATTTATAGGCTAAAATTAAGTATTTACTAAATTAACTACTTTGGGGGATAACATGATAAATAATGCAAGTATACATGTCAAATAAGTGCCTAAAATGATATCAAAATATACGTAAAAATGAAACTTATCACTGACGTGAGGAAGGCTCTCGGCGGCCATCATATCAATGAATCACCCAAACCAAGATGAAAGACAGTTGTGACATGTGGCTAAAATCTAGCAGAAGATAGGGGATTGAGAGAAATTGAGCGATTGGCAGCCAATAATCTCGCTGGAAGTGAATGAGGACGAAATTCTTGGAAGGTTCAATCAGTGAATCAATCTGGATCATGAAAACTCGAGTACAAGTTTGGCAAAGATCACACGAAATCAACAAAAGAGAGATGATGATGCAAGTTCCACATCTTTTGAGAGAGTAGAATCTATACCCAATTTAGTAGGTGAAAAGGACTTTAACAAAGAGATAAAAGTTGTCTTCTACTCACCTTCCGATGAAGAAAAGAAAGGAATGGATGGCCAAGATGATAGCTCTCTTCGGAACACTAACTCTTGAAGAAGAAGTAGTGGATACACATGACATGTAATCTGAATATAATAACAAAAAAATAATGTTCATCAGGTGTTCACGTGGCCACTATGGATAAAACAAAAAGAGGTGCAATATATCAATATATACATCATACACATCTTAGGAAATAGATGTAATTTAAAATTCATTCTAATATCGGAATCTCCATTAAAATATAATAAATTTATAAACGCAATAATTTCACTGGCTAGGAATTAAATAAAAAGAGAAACATTATGATCTTGGTTTAGGTACAACTGAAATCAATTATTTAAACATGATGTATTAAGTATTGACAACTCTCCTAGAACAAAAAGGAAATTATAGTTTAATAAAAAACAATTACAAAAACAATACATTAATAATAGGGGTGTTCGCGGTCTGGATTGGTTCGGTTTTGAGGGAAAATATCATCCGATCTAATCATTTCAATTTTGTTACTTCATCATCCAATCAGTTTTTTTCTTTTTTTAGATCCGAACCAATCCGATCCAATTTTTATCAGTTTGGATTGGATTGGATTTCGGTTTTTTAAAGACATTGTAAATATCAAAATCAATCAAGAAATAAAAATTAATTTGAATTATATAACGTCACATTACAAGCCTAAACGACGAGAGTTTGGAATAAAAAAATAAAGACGAATTAAAAGTCTCAAACAAATTTCTAAATTCACCATTCTTGGCTCAGTACTTCTAAAATAAGAATAAAAAAAATTAATCATGCATAGTAGATGACATGTTTTTTAAATATATGTTTACTTTGATGCATATTTTTCAAATTATTACTTGAATTTCTATTTACCCAAATATATCTCCATAAATAAGTACATGTCATATAATAATTATAGGGTTAATGGTATGTTAGGTCCTTGAGTTTGTACCAACGTTTGCGATAGGTCCCTTGCCGGAATTTTTTTTGATATAAGTCCCTCAGTTTGCACCAAGTTTGCGTTTAGTCCTCGACGGAGACCGGAGCTCCGAAAGGTGCTGATGTGGATTGTTGACTGTATTAAAAGTGATTACGTGAATTTTTTAATATTTTTTTAAAAATTCCAAATAATTAAATTCATTTCAAAATTAAAACCCCTAATGTATTCTAAATCTAAAATTAACCCTTAACCCCCCAAAACCTAAATTAGAAACCCCCAATTTGCTTCTGTGTGCGTTTGCTTGGTGAATCAATTTCCAACCCCTGCGTCCTTCTTCATCTCGTTTTCGTTCTGGTCTGTTCTCGATGCTCTATCCCTTCCCTTCTCTTCAGTTCGTCCTTAGATTGCTTTCTTGTTCGAGTGCTGAATCAGGAAGTTCTTCTCTGTTTCTTGCTGAACGCACAAATCAATTTTGCTACTGCTTGCTGAATCAATTTCGCCATTTTGTGTGGTAAGTTACGTCCCCTTTCCTGTTTTGCTTCTCTGAATCAATTTTGCTTCTGCTTGCTGAATCAATTTTGCTTCTGCTTGCTTTTGTTTGGCCTCTCCTGTTCGTTTCTGGGAAGATGACAAGAAGAAGAAGGAGTGCGATGAACAGGAGAAGAGGAGGAAGAATAAAAACCCAGAAATTAGAGGAATAGAGGAAGAGGAAGAAGAAGAAGAAGAAGAAGAAGAAGAAAAACCCAGAAATTAGAGGAATAGAACAAGAGGAAGAAAAACAAAAACCCAAAAATTAGAGAAATAGAAGAAGAGGAAGAAAAACAAAAACCCAGAAATTACAGGAATAGAAGAAGAAGAAGCCCAGAATTTCGAGGAAGACAAGAAGAATAAGGAGAAAAACGTTGTGCCCTAGGAGAAGAAGAAGAAGAAGAAAAACAATGGCAGCCACAAATGAAGTACGCAGAAGAAAAAAGCTGTGCCCTGCGGAATATATTAGCAAATTGATTTTAGGGGTTTTTTAATGTTTCAGAATTGAATTGAATTAGTGATTGGGGGTTTAGGGGTTAATTTTAGATTTAGAATAGATTAGGGTTTTTAATTTTGAAATGAATTTAATTATTTGGAATTTTAAAAAAAATTAAAAAAAGTTAATGTAATCACTTTTAATACAGTCAGCAATCCACATCAGCACCTGCCGAAACTCGGTCTCCAGCTAGGACTAAACACAAACTTGGTGCAAATTGAGGGACTTATGTCAAATTTTTTTCCGGCGAAGAACCTATTGCAAACATTTGTACAAACTTAGGGACCTAATATACTATTAATCCATAATTATATAAACTTGTATATTTGCAAACATTCGATTTGTATTAGATTGGTTCGGTTTTAAAAAATAAATCTGAAATCTGATCCAATCTAATAAAAAAATTTAGTTTTCTCAATTTAGATCCATTCAATTTTCATTTTAATTGAATTTTAAATTTTTATCAGTTTTTCATTTTTATTAGATTGAGTCCTTTATGACTCCTAATTAACAATATATCCCAATAATTATGCTGCAGCATCTTCGCTCCATCGTGAGCGACATGATCCGTTGCAGAAATTTCAACGGTATGAACATGATTGTTGTCGAATAATCATTACAATACCAAAGGTTCGCCACTTGACAAACAACTGGCCATATTGTCGTATATATTTAAATATTCAAAGAAATGATTCATGCGCAGCTCATTTTCTCCTTTATTTTTCACTTTTTTTTTCTCTGTACTTATTGCTACATCATATATCATGTCATACATTTTTTTCTATCTTTCTATTTATTTCAATCATAAGTGTAAGTAGATAAAAAGTGTCAAGAAAACATTATTATACCCAAAAGAAATAAAAAATTCAATTCATTTACCATCCGTTTACTTTTTCATATCATTTTCATCAACTATGTATCTTCTTTTGCTATTACATTATATATTTCATTCTTTTTCTTCTATTTCTTTGTCTCCAAAGATAAAGATGAATTTTAAGGGGAGAAGTCATCTTTATTAAAAATAAAACTAGTTAAGATGAAAGTAAAGGATCGTATATACACATTTTTTTAACCAAATACATTAGGAAAATGATAATTTCATACTCATTTCACGCACATCCACATGAGATATATGAACAGAAAAATAAAAAGTGTAAGATAAAATAGATCACGTGATAGGAAAAAACTAACTATAAAAAAAACAATGGGTGTAAATAAAGGAAAAAATGATTTGGACCTAATGTGATTTATTTATAGAATATGTATATAATAACAAAGTTGCACTAAAAAACGTGTCAAATGGGATAGGACATGAATATGATAATACTCTTGTCCCACTCATTCATATATCTATCTTTCTAAGTTGCTTCTCCAACATTATAACTTCACCACATTACATATTTGCGTCTATAAGTATCGCATTTGGTAATTGATAAACAACAGGTTTAAAGGTGTGAATTCAAGAAAATGGCTTCAGATTCTAGCACCAGTACTAAAAGTAATTACCCCATCAAAACCATCGTTGTTCTGGTTCAAGAGAACCGTTCCTTCGACCACATGCTAGGTTGGATGAAGTCAATCAACCCAGAAATCGACGGGGTCACTGGTTCCGAGTCAAACCCGGTTTCGACATCGGACCCCAACTCGAACCGGGTTCAATTTGGTGATCGGGCTGTCTTTGTTGACCCGGATCCTGGCCACTCAATCCAAGACATCTACGAGCAGGTCTTTGGAGAGCCATGGAGCGAAGCCTCGGAGGCGAAGAAGCTGCCGCCGGCGATGCAAGGCTTTGTTCAAAACGCCGAGAGGCATCCGAAGCCTAAGGATTCGACAGTGACAGTGACGGAGGCGGTTATGAATGGGTTCAAACCGGAGTTGGTGCCGGTCCACAGAGAGTTAGTTAAAGAGTTTGCGGTTTGCGACCGTTGGTTCGCTTCGATTCCCACATCGACCCAGCCGAACCGGCTTTACGTGCACTCTGCGACGTCGCATGGGTTGAGCAGCAATGACACGAAGAAGCTTATTGGAGGGTTGCCCCAGAAGACCATATTCGATTCTCTGCACGAAAATGGGTTCAGCTTTGGGATCTATTATCAACAATTACCATCCACTATTTTATACAGGTTGGTTGACTCCACTTACTAACTTACTAATAGTGCCATCCAATCCAATAAAAAATGAAAAACTGATTTAATAAAATTGAAATTTAATTAAACCAAAAATCAAACGGATCCAAAAATAAGAAAATCAAATTTTTTGGTCGGATTGGATCGGAATTCGGATTTGTTTTTCAAAACCGAACCAATCCAATTCAAACTGATTGTTTGCAAATATATTTAATTTTATTTGTACATATATCATATCATTCATACTTACATATTTACGTCTTTATATGTTGATATAATTATTATATGACAAGTACTTATTTATAAAGATATATTTAAGTAAATAGAGTTTTAAGTAATAATTTGAAAAATATGCATTAAAATAAACATATATTTAAAAAATATGTCATCTACCATGCAGGATTAATTTTTTTCTTCTTCTTATTTTAGAGGTAGTGAGCCAAGAATGGTAAATGTAGTAATTTGTTCGAGACTTTTGATTTCTCTTTATTTTTTTTATTCCAAACTCTTATTATTTAGTCTTGTAATGTGACGTTATATAATTCAAATTAATTTCTATTTCTACATCGATTTTGATACTTACAATGTCTTTAAAAATCCGAAATCCAATCCAATCCAATCCAATCTAAACCGATAAAAATTAGATCGGATTTAAAAAAAGAAAAAAAACCGATTGATGATGAAGTGACAAAACTGAAGTGATTGGATCAGATGATTTTTTCTCTCAAAATCAAACCAATTCAGACCGTGAACACCCTACCATTGTCTTATTCTTCTATTTTATATGATTTTTGTTAAATTGTTTGTCTGTCATTACAATTTTCAAGGTTGAATATCATTGTGATTTCTTAGATTTAATTTGAGGTGTAAAGATTGATAAATCTCACCACATAATTATGTGTATGGTACTTTTATTACTTGTAGTATTAAGTACATTACATATGAATATAGGAAAACTAAGTAACACACATAAAATCCTAGTTGCTAAGATTGTTATTATAGAAATCTAGAATGATCTTCTAAGTTTTTATTCTATTCTTCTACTTTAGAGTCAGTAACGTTGTATATGTTTTATGTTTTTCTCTCTTACTATTCTAGTTTGCACACATAGTGCTCTAATTAAAAGCTCTCTCTAACAATTGTCCTAGTCTCTCTTTAAATAGAAAATCATTAGGTTAAACATGGGTTCTTGCTGCGCAACTTGGCACGGCTATGGCGGCACGGCTATGGCTCAAGAAGCACGGTCGTGTTCGCTTTAATACACGTCAGTAGGTGGGATGATGAATGGTCGTGAAGCTTTATTTTCATTGGCACGACAGTGGCCTCTGACAAGCATGACCGTGTTTCTTTGTTAACACATGAAACTCCACTTGAAGTGTCATTTTTCATCTATTTTTAACTTTTTTCTCATATTTTCTCTTGTCACATGCATATCACAAATACATTTGGAAACACATAAGTTACGTATAGCAGATGCAACAATTAGGGGTAAGACCATAGTAAAAACAAGACATATTTCATGCTATTTTGACACGCATCAGAAATCTTTGACGGATCTGGCAACACGACTAGTTTTCATTTAGACTCATCCGATCAGCCGGTTCGAGCTAAGATTTAAGAAAATTATGAATTTTTAAAATTAGTAATATTCTAATTGTAAAATCTAACAAATTTATTAGAAAGACAACGTGGTGGTCGGACCCACCTTAATTAATATATTTGTTTCTCATATTTTTGTTGACAAAAATTCCAATTGTCACTTTCAGGAGTTTAAGGAAATTGAAACACTTAGATAACTTCCTCCCGTTCGACTTAACCTTCAAGAGGCATTGTAAAGAAGGGAAATTGCCAAACTATGTGGTGATTGAACAAAGAACTATGGACCTATTATCAGTAGCAGCGAATGACGATCATCCATCTCATGATGTTTCAGAAGGACAAAAATTTATAAAAGAAGTTTATGAAGCACTAAGAGCTAGCCCTCAATGGAATGAGATCTTGTTTGTCATCATCTACGACGAGCATGGAGGCTTTTACGATCATGTGCCTACACCTGTGAATGGAGTGCCTAGTCCAGATGACATTGCAGGTCCTGAGCCATTCAAGTTCAAGTTTGATAGGCTTGGTGTTAGGGTTCCAGCCATCCTGATTTCTCCATGGATTGAACCAGGAAAAGGTAAGAATCAAATGCAATTATCAGATATATTTATATATTAAGACACTAACATTAGTATTACTAATTAATAATTGATCGAATGTTGTATGTATATAGTGTTGCACGAGCCTTCTGGACCATTCCCAACATCACAATATGAGCATTCTTCTATCCCAGCAACTGTTAAGAAAATATTCAATCTTCCTGAGTTTCTGACAAAACGAGATGCATGGGCTGGAACATTTGAGGGCCTTTTAACTCGAACCACCCCACGAACTGATTGTCCAGGTAAAATACATATCTCTTGTTTTTACCGTTAGATCATCGTGAATGATTAATATTAAAATAATTGTCTAACCATTTAAGTTGTCAAAATTGCAGAGACGCTGCCTAACCCAATAAAACTACGGGAGGCAGCAGCTAATGAAGAGGCGAAGTTGACTGAATTTCAGCAAGAACTGGTACAATTGGCAGCAACTGTAAATGGGGATCACAGAAAGAGCACGTACCCCAACAAGTTAACTGAGAGCATGAGTGTTTCAGACGCAGCCAAATATGTTGATGATGCATTCAAGAAATTCTCATATGAGAGTGAGAAAGCAAAGCAAAATGGAGCTGATGAATCTGAGATTGTCCATTGTGCTGATTGCGCTAGTGCACATGCACCACCCGGTTCTGGAAGCTTCTTTGACAAGGTGTTTTCTTGTGTAACATGTAATCGCTGAATACTAGTAGCAATGGAAGCTACGTGCATGATTGGCAATGGAAGCTGTGTAAAATAAAATGAATATTCATTTGTGTCATTAGAAGAGCGAGTTAAGGCTCTGAGCTATGTATTACAACTCAAAACTCGTGTGTTTATTTTTTTAATATGAGGAATAAGAGAAGTTCGTTCGTTCTAATGTTAAGATAACTGCATGCTTAACTACTTAAGCATAACTTGTACGTAGCATTAATCTTTTGAAAATCAGTGAAGTCTAACTACTCGAGCTGATCTAATTCAGTAGTGACCGGCTTCAGGATTCACGGAAATAGGGAAAGTGATGATTCAGGTTCCGATAAATGATCAAATTATATTGAACTGGTAAACCGGTTCAGTAGCAGGTTTTCTTATAACCGCTACTTCATATTTGCCCTATAACCACGGTTCTGTTTGGCCAGTTACCACGGTTCAACCGTGGTATTGCTCGGCGTGGTTATAGATCAATTATCGTTGAAGGCGGAATCGTGGTAATATCATGTGAACATGTAAAGCCAATTTGTTGGAAAGAAAAGGTCAATGCTATTGAAATCAATGGTTTGTTGATGATAAAGAGAAAAGTGCGTAGGCTATTCATAGCAACAATATCATTATAAGTAGTTGCATCATGTTGTAACTTTTCATTCATCCCATAATAATTCTTTCTTCTAACAATACTAGAGAGAAAAATACTAGAGAAGAAAATTAGTATTTCTCCTGTAAGGTTCTCCTAGTGAGTGCTCTCCTATTTAGATAGAGGTGTTGAAATTTCTTCCATCTAGTAAAATACTTTTCTACCGTTGCTCATTGTTTTCTACGTAAAAATTGTGTGCCAATTCTTATTCTCAAATATCTAATTTTAGTTGCGTGATACCATTTATGCTACTCTGTTACCCAACAGTGGTATCAGAGCTATTGGTGTTGGCCCCTATTCCGCTGCAGATATTGTTCACGGTTACTATTCACGTGTGTGATTGTATACTTTTGCAGTAATTGTTAACGTATACCAGATTGTTCTAGTGTACGGTAAAAATATACAATACTGTCTACGTATACTGTGTTATTCACGGTGAAATTGTGTTAGCCGGTTCAATTGAAATTTTTTATTTTGATATATAACCATGGCTGCAAAATTTGATATTGAGAAGTTCAATGGGAGTAATTTCTCCCTGTGGAAATTGAAGATAAAGTCGATCCTAAGGAAGGATAATTGTTTAGCAGCAATTGAAGGTAGAACTGAAGATATAACTGAGGAGAAGTGGAAAGAGATGGATAACAACGATGTTGCCAACTTGCACATAGCGTTGGCAGACTCAGTTTTGTCCAGCGTTGCAGAAAAGAAAACTGCAAAGGAGATTTGGGATGTTCTCATCAAACTATACGAGGTCAAGTCACTTCACAATCGAATATTCCTAAAGAGGAGACTCTACACTCTTCGAATGAGTGAATCCACATCTGTGACGGATCACATCAACACTCTGAATACTATGTTTGCTCAGCTTGCAGCGGCAAATTTCAACATAGTAGAAAATGAACGTGCGGAGGTTCTACTTCATAGTTTACCAGATTCATATGATCAACTCATCATCAACATGACAAACAATAATGTTGCTGACTATCTATACTTTGATGATGTTGCGGGAGATATTCTTAAAGAAGAATCTAGGCACATGAATAAGGAAGACCGTCAAGAAAGCTCAAAACAAATAGAAGCTTTGACAATGACGAGAGGCAGATCAATGGAGCGTGGCCCCAGTGGGAGCCAAAATCATGGTAGATCAAAGTCTCGAAGTAAGATAAACCTAAGATGCTACAATTGTGGCAAGAAAGGGCACTTGAAAAGAGATTGTTGATTTAAGAAGAATGATCAGAAGTCTTCGGAGGCAAGTACATCTCAAGGATGTGTTGCCAGAGTTGGGGGGGGTGAATCAGAGTTGCCCCGATTTTCGCGTAATAGTACCAAATGATTTTCAGTGCAATTAGAGTTGTAACGTAAGAACGTTATTGCAGCGGAATATTGTAATTGCTTGAAAGTAAAAGATGAAGGATAAGAAGAACACACAGGGATTTTATCCTGGTTCACCTTCAATCCCAGAAGGCTATGTCCAGTCCTCTGATCACACAGAGATTTTCCACTATACCAGAAAGCAAAACACTTTCTGAAAATCACCGCTCACTGAATCACACAGTGAACTGATTACAACCCTCAGAACAGATCACACTGTCTGAGTCAAACCCTTTACTGAATACCACAGTAAAGTAAGAACCCCTCAGAAAGATTACCACTTTCCGAAGGACCACTCCACTGAATCCCACAGTGAAGATTTACAATGATCAAGATTTCTTACAAGTTCTTACACCAAGAACCTTAAGAATTCTTGTCAAACCTCAGATGGCAAACCACCAACTGATGACGCTGAAACCTACGGCGGACTTTGAATCAAACCCGATTCAAAGAACCTTTTCCACTATCACCGAACCTACGGCGGACTTTGAATCAAACCCGATTCAAAGGACTTTTTCACAACCATCGAACACCACGATGGACCTTTTTACAACCACCGAACATCACGGTGAATGAATCAAACCGATTCAATAGAAGAAGAAGAAGAAGATGCCTTTTCTATGGCTGATTCAATCCTTTAGACAAGATGGATTGATCTTAGTTTGTATGCTCCAGGCAATTACAATGAAGGCTCTTCCATTCTGAGTTTCTCAAAAGATGAACAGCATGTGTGTTCTTATGAAAATGAGAGAACAGAAACTCAGAATGATGACTTAAATGAATATGAAAGTTATGGACCAAGTCATTAATGTTTCTGAGTGTCTAAGGACTTTATATAGGCACTAGAGGTCGTCCATGAACCAACACAATCTTTCCCAACCGTTTTGAGACACAATGGTTCATGAAAAAACACATCTGTCGACCTGGTAATCGATTACAGAAGCCTGGTAATCGATTACATCATGCCGTTGAAGTTTGAATTCAAAATTCAAACTTGGTAATCGATTACATACATGTGGTAATCGATTACACACATCCTGTAATCGATTACACACATCTGTAATCGATTACAGACAGTCCAGAACTCAGTTTTTGACTGTTTAAAACCTAATTGAGTGTTCCTACCAAGTTTTACTTGTGAGAACATATCGTACTCAATTAGTTGATCTTTTATGAGCCTTCAAGTGCAATTAAACCTTAATAAAGCATAGCACACTAAGTTGACAAGACTTACTAAACGCAAGAACCTTCATGTTTGATCTTTGACGTTCCGAGCCGGTTCTTGAAGTCTTTCTCTTCTGAAGTCTTCTTGAAGTCTTTCTTTTCTTTTCTGAAGTCTTTCTTCTTTTTGTTCCTTTCTTTCTTGAAGTCTTCCTTTTCTTTTCTGAAGTCTTTCTTCTTTTTGTGATGTGTTTGTCTTCATCAAAACCTCAGCCGAGTCCAAGGACGAGACTTGATTTACAGCCAGTGCCTCTGATGATGGAGAGATCCTATATAGCGGAGCAGCAGTTGGTTCCAAAGGTAGTAAACAGCTCACTGATGTCTGGATAATAGATTCAGGAGCAACATGGCACATGACTCCTCGCCGAGATTGGTTTTTCACTTATGAACCTATCTCAGAAGGATATGTGTTCATGGGAAATGATTACTCCTTAGAAATTGCTGGAGTCGGTACTGTCAAAATAAAAATGTATGATGGTACAGTTCGCACAATTCAAGAGGTACGACATGTGAAAGGGTTGAAGAAGAATTTATTGTCTATTGGACAATTAGATGACCTCGGGTGCAAGACCCATATTGAAGGTGGAATCTTGAAGATAGTGAAAGGTGCTCTAGTAGTGATGAAAGCAGAGAAGCTATCTGCAAATCTATACATGCTTCTGGGAGAAACGTTGCAAGAGGGTGATGTGTCACTTGCATCAACTAGTCAAGAAGACTCAACAACAATGTGGCACCGTAGACTAGGCCATATGTCAGAACGAGGTTTGATGAATTGATTTTGAGATCTAGAACAGAAAACCCATGGTTCGTTCCAGATCCAGATCTATAACCCAGAACAAGAAGACTTCTCCGCAACCACCTACAGCTCCATTGCCGTCATCAGAACCACCACCGCGCCATCCTCGTTCTATATCTTCTTTCTTTTGTAGACTTTGTGGGTTGGGGGATTTTGGGTTGAAGGGTTTTGATTTCTGGGAGGGGAAGAAGGAAGAAAGCGAAAGAGAGAAAGGAGGAAGAGAGTTGCGGCCATGGCTGGAGGGGGCTGGGGTGGGTGGAGGTTCTGGGTTGTGGTGGGTGGGGTTTTTGGAGTTCATGGTTTTAGATTCTGGAGTTTGGTTGATGGGTTGGGTTTGATGATGATGTTGAAGATGACGATGTTGAAGATGATAATCAGATTATATGTTAATTAATTTTTTAAAATCTGTTTCAACATATTAAGTAGAGTAAATATTAATTATGAAGATTAGGAGAATTTTTAATTTAAATGAAAAATAAAAAAAATCAACTAGGCTTCGTTAATTGACGTGACAGTGCCACATAGGTAAATCGGCACACATAAGCACTCCGGCGTTGACCACGTCAGCGACAAGGACTAAAACCAATAATTTCTTATAGTTTGGGGACTAAAGTCCTCTTTTACGCCGGCGAGGGACGAAAACCAAATCCGTTCATATTTCAGGGACAAAAACATATTTCGCCCTTTAAAAAATGTTTGAAATGTGTAGCACATGAGAATATTCTTCTCCCATTATTCATCTATCTTTCTAAGTTTTTTTTTAATGGCATCTACGTTTCTAAGTTGCTTCACCAACAATATAACTTCATTACATATTACATTTTTATTGCCGTATATAAGTATCCCGTTTGAGAATTGATCAACAAAATTAACACAAAAAAGTCCAAATTTTAGAAAATGGCTTCAAATTCTAGCACCAGTGCTAAAAGTAATTACCCCATCAAAACCATCGTTGTTCTGGTTCAAGAGAACCGTTCCTTTGACCACATGCTAGGTTGGATGAAGTCCCTCAACCCAGAAATCAACGGTGTCACTGGTTCAGAGTCGAACCCGGTTTCTACATCAGACCCAAACTCGAACCGGATTCAATTTGGCGACCGGTCTGTCTACGTTGACCCGGATCCAGGCCACTCGATCCAAGACATCTACGAGCAAATCTTCGGAGAACCGTGGAGCGAAGCCTCGGAGGCAAAGAAGCTGCCACCAGCGATGCAAGGCTTTGTTCAAAACGCCGAGAGGCAACCGAAGCCTAAGAAGAATACCACGGTGACATTGACGGAGGCGGTCATGAATGGGTTCAGACCGGAATTGGTGCCGGTCCACAGAGAGTTAATCAAAGAGTTTGCGGTTTGCGACCGTTGGTTCGCTTCAGTTCCCGCTTCGACCCAACCGAACCGGCTTTACGTGCACTCTGCGACGTCGCATGGGTTGAGCAGCAATGACACGAATAAGCTTATTGGAGGGTTGCCCCAGAAAACCATATTCGATTCTCTGCAAGAAAATGGGTTCAGTTTTGGGATCTATTATCAACAACTACCATCCACTCTTTTCTACAGGTTGGTTGTCATGGTTGATATGATCACTTACCCTTTTTGCTAATATTTTCTTATTCTACTATTTTGCTTGAATTATGAAATTGTTTTCCTATTGTTACAATTTTCAAGCTTGTCGATTTGAAACTTGCCTTGAACATTTTTTATTACTTACGCTACTCAAGTCATTAGTATTTTTGTGATTATTTAGATATAAGGGGAAAATTAATTAGTATTGAAAAGGGAATATTTGATACTCTTTGTAATACTTTTCCATATTTGTCGAGTAAAATATAATTAATCATATAAGACCTAATCTTAGTGGGGTTGTTTAAATTAAGACGTGGGGTGGGTCGGTGCTTGTTTTGTTTTTTGTTGGCCGTTGTTTTTTGTATTAGGTGGGTAATTGTATGTTTTCTGAGTTTGATCTCAGATTTTATAATGAATTATTGAATTATATCTTTTGTTTAAAAAAAAATTATGACATGGGGTAATTTAACCTCATTTCAGTGGACCAATCTGATTTTGTTTCTTAAAAGAACCGATCTGATTATTTATAAAATATAAATAAAAGGTTTAGATGTTTTTTTAGGCCCCGTTTGGAAGAGCTTATTTGAGCTTATATTATAGCATAAGCAATTATGCAAGCGTTTAGGAGAGCTTATATAAATAGCTTATGACCTACTTATAAGCTGTTTTGAGCTTATTTTCATAAGCTATTCAGAGTAGCTTATGAAAAAGAGATTATGCTTATATATAGCTTATTTTCAATTCATTATAATAAATTTCTTAAAAGAGCTTATTAATAAGCGCTTATGCCATAAGCGCTTATGGTCATAAGCGCTTAATTAAGCTGTTTTCCCAAACGGGGCCTTAATTTTCCTTTGCACCAAAAAAAAATGGCTTAGAAATTTCTAAAGACACTTGTCTTCATACGTTCATGGGATGAGGTTAAATTACCCAATAGGATAAATTAGACAACACCTTGCATTCTAGTTAAAAAATTCTTTAATAAGAATTGTCAATTTAAAAATGTAATATTAGTATTTATAATTAGGAAGATAGTATATATAATTGGATTTTATGGGATAATATTTTAGAATTACTTGGTATATATAGCATTCACTATTGGATTATGATTAGTTTATGCCAGTGACAAATAGTATATAATATAATTCTATTATGACTTTCAGGAGTCTCAGGAAGTTGAAAAACGTAGATAACTTCCTCCCATTTGACTTAACATTCAAGAAGCACTGTGAAGAAGGGAAATTACCAAACTATGTGGTGGTTGAACAAAGATACAACGACCTGTTATTAGCACCAGGGAATGATGATCATCCATCTCATGATGTTTCAGAAGGACAGAAATTTATAAAACAAGTTTATGAAGCACTAAGAGCTAGCCCTCAATGGAATGAGATCTTGTTCGTGATCACATACGATGAGCATGGAGGATTCTACGATCATGTGCCTACACCTGTGAATGGAGTGCCTAGTCCAGATGACATTGTGGGTCCTGAGCCATTCAAGTTCAAGTTTGATAGGCTTGGTGTTAGGGTTCCAGCCATCATTATTTCTCCATGGATTGAACCAGGCAAAGGTAAAAATCAAATGCAATTAAAGAAACATACAGTCCATTAGTTATTATTTTTTGTTTGTCTTTGTCGGATATTTCTACCTGCTTGAAAAACTACAAAGGGCGTTTGTTAGACGGTATGAAAAAATATATCCAGGAATCTTATTCCCGAGAATATTAAGATGGGAATGTTATTCCCTGACATTTTTTAAAAATGTGTTTGGTTAACAAATTTGATTCCTAGGAATCTTTTCCAACATTACTGGGAACAATTATAACATGCGTTTGGTAGTGAATACATATTCTCAGGAATAAATAATGAAATTATTAAAATGCCCTTAAAAAAGGGAATAATAAACGGAAATCGTGGGTGAATAAAAGGGTAAAATAGTTTTTTCCCTAAAAAAAATTGCTACCCAGTTTAGAACATTCCCGGGCATCTTTGATACCCGCCCCTGATGATGGGAATGTTGAGGTGGGTGAATGTGTGTAAATCACTTTCCCGGGAATGTGGGATGCCCGAGCATATATTTTTCTAACCTTCTACCAAACAAGGGAATCTTCATTCCCACACTCTCATTCCCGGATATTTTTTTTATACCCACCTAACAAACGCCCCCTAATTATTTCTTCCAATAAAAATTTCTTGTGAATCAAACTTGAAAAAGTCATTTATCTTAAGAGGGACAGCTAAAGTTTACGAATAACATGTGAGAACACTGGTTAAAAGACAAATCAAAATTACTGGACTATATGTTTATATCTTAAGCCACTACCATTATTAATTAAAATTTAATCAAAATGTTGTATGTATAATTGTATATAGTGTTGCACGAGCCTTCTGGACCATTCCCAACATCACAATATGAGCATTCTTCTATCCCAGCAACTGTTAAGAAAATATTCAATCTTCCTGAGTTTTTGACAAAACGAGATGCATGGGCTGGAACATTTGAGGGCCTTTTAACTCGAACCACCCCACGAACTGATTGTCCAGGTAAAATACATATCTCTTGTTTTTACTGTTACATCATCATGAATGATCAATATTAAAATAATTAATTGCAGAGACACTGCCTAACCCAATAAAGCTACGGGAGGCAGCGGCTAATGAAGAGGCGAAGTTGACTGAATTTCAGGAAGAAATGGTACAATTGGCAGCAACTCTAAATGGGGATCATAGAAAGAGTATATACCCCAACAAGTTAACTGAAAACATGAGTGTTTCAGATGCAGCTAAATATATTGAAGATGCATTCAAGACATTCTTGTATGAGTGTGAGAAAGCAAGGCAAAATGGAGCTGATGAATCTGAAATTGTCAAATGTGCTGATTGCGCTAGTGCGCACGCACCACCCGGTTCTGGAAGCTTCTTTGACAAGGTGTTTTCTTGTATAACCTGTAATCGCTGATTAACTTTTTATACTTTGCACAATTTCATTTATACCTAAATAACATGTTCTGCTCTGCGATGTGTGTGATTATTGGCAATGTAAGCTATGTAAGATATGATAATTTATTCATTTGAGTCATCAGAAATGTGAGTCAAGGATCTGAACCGGGGTTTATTTGTTCAATAAAATGAAAAAGAGAAGTTTGCTCATTCTTATGCTCCCCTCACTTTCAAGCCATCCCAAATCTACAACGAGGTTTTCACCACGACATTTGCGAGCGTCCCGACGCCGCTACACATTAGAAAGGGGTCGATAGACCGAATCAAGCATTGTGTTTTCCGCAATGGCTACGAACACACCACGAACAAACGTATCCGACAAGATGCAATTGAGCAGCTTATCCAAGAGGGACATCTTGGAAACTACGTTCCAAGGGAAAACAATCAAGGCGGGAGGATGTCGAATGATAGGACCCCACATCGACCGCCTAGTCCCGATGGAGGAGGTGGAAGAGCTCCAAGGTGAACTGCTATATGTCGGATTATAAATAACTGGATACATTTGTCTTTAGATACAAAAAAAACTTCTCTATTTCTATTCTACCAAATAACCTATAGAATCTACTCTTTTTCTCACCACTTTCACTCTTCTCATCTTGTCTCTTCTCACTTTCTCTCATAAACCAAATAAAGTATAAGAGTTAACTAGCTAGCAACTAAACTTTTAGCAAATTGGACTCCTGTAATTAGATTCTTGGGCCTGACCTAGCTCTGCAAATCGCAAAATAAATTTAAGAAATTTTCAAAATTCTCTATTATTTTAGGGTAGTATTTTTGTCTTTTTATTACAACTGTTCTTAGATTTTGTAAATTTGTTTCTTATATTTACAGTTTTCTCACCTTTAAACAATGAAGAAAGAAACAATAATTATAAAGTTGAAATCACTAATTATGATGCTATGCCTGTCTCGAAATGGTGCAAGTGTTGATTAGAAGTCCAGTTAGCTGTCCTGTGCAGCCTCAAACAATTCTTGCCACTTCTGAGCTTCATTTCCTGGACCTTCCCCCTACAATACATGCATTTTAGCAAAAAAATATGCATAAATGGAATAAGGAATATACACGAACAAATCTTATAAATATTTTCCAGTATTTGATTTATCAAAAATCTAAATCTGAATCGCAGCCTTAACATCAAAAACTAACAAACAATTGAGGATTGAGAACACACTCTAATACACTTTTTTCAACACAATCCCTTGTATTGAGTCCCACCAAGTATGGAGCAAAAGTACATGATTCCATGAAATCCGCGTAAAAAAATACAGTACAAATAACGTTTTAGAAAGTGAGTTCTTACCATTACTTTTAATTTATAATTGGATCTCATTGCTATTGGATAAGTAGTAAAAATACTAAAATATATTGCTTAAATGTAAAAGGTTCAAGATTATAAACATTACCCTCTTCAATATTTTCTGACTATACTGCTATTTTGATTTTAAGCAATCAAAAGCAAACAAATTAGGTGAAGGGTGATAAAGTATAGGAAAGTCCAAGCATCAAACTATCAGTTCATTTCAGCTATCTACGTAACATTACACATCCATTGTATCCACCTAATACCAAAGTTACCACTGAATGCTTACCTCAACTGAGTTAACTTCATATACTTGGTTTTCAGTGACTTGTAGATCTAGTGCCTGTACGCAAGCTTCAGCAACCACAATTCTGCTTGCCTCTCCCACTAGTTTATCTCCTGAAAACCCGTATCCAAATTTCTAAAACTTTAAACAAATTTACTAGCCAAAAATTATAAATGACTGACATATAATGGTAAGGGAAGCCACAGTTAATTAACTTTCTATAGCTATCTCACCTGTAGGGACATAACAAAAACATTCAAGAGAAACCCCTACTCATCTAAGTATTTTTTGCAAAGATTTAACATGTTTTCCCTGGGCGCTGTTTTTATTTAGTTGTTTTCTGAGCGTGTGCGTGCGGCGTGACCAGTTTCTACTCAAACAGTCATTTAGAAAACTTAATCAATGGATACATACACACTGCATACATTGTGTAACAGACACGTTTCATGAAGCGTTCGAGATAGTACATGCAGTAACGGCTTATTTTTCTGTTCTAGGACAAACAAGCCAACTAAGATTCCATGAATTGCATGTTTTCAGTGCAATGTTATCCCCTCAAGTCACCGTGGATAATCATTTAGTGTTTGGTGTTTTGTTAAGTCTCACATTGTTTAGAGATATCACTAATAAAGTACTTATAAATGATAGAACAATCCTCACTTTTTTGAGCTAGTTGGGGTAGAGTTAGGCCTTGCCCAAATTCTAATATGTTTGGATTGGATTTGGATCCTCTCATGTGAAATTAAAGGGCCTCATTATATCTATTAAATGCATATATATGAAGAGAGATAAACACAACACATGATAAAAATTTCACATGAGAAGATGCAAATCCGTTTGGATTAGTCAATTTTGATCCTTTAAAATTTCATCAATTAAAGGCCACCACTTTACCAAACTAATGGGTCTAACACTTACTCAAGGCAATCATTCTGAACTTTTGGGTCCGTTTGGTGGTTAGGATAGGATAAGAGCAGAATAGGATAAAGAATTGGATAAGCACAGGATATGATAAGAGCAGGATAGACTTTTATCCTATCCTGCGTTTGAGGTGAACAGGATATTGATCGGATATGATACAATGAAAAATGTAAATTTTCCTTGAAATAAAAAATACATAATATTTTTTAAAATTTAATTTTCTAAATAGTTTTTTCAAAAAGTGATTATCCTCTTAAATTTAATTTTTTTACATTTTTATAAATGAGCTTATGTTTTAATATTAACTAAAATTAAATTATTTTATTAATTCGGATATTTTAATTTTTTCGAAGGGAGTCTATTTTAATTAAAATTATTATATATATAATCAATGGGTTTTAACTTAGTAGGGATAATTGATCAATGATAAAAATTAATTCAAATTTTTTAAAAATTATTAAAATATATTATTCTTTCAAAAATAATTTATATTTAAATTATTAATTATAATTATATAAGTAGAGAAATAATTTTAAATAATATCATATAATAATATAAAATTAGTCTTATTTACTTTTAAAAAATTAATATTTATATCTATGTGAGTAGCCTATTTTATTATTAGGGAAGAGTTATTTTTTGTATTTTTATTATAATATAAATAACGAAAAACAATGTTAACTAAGTAGTAGTAAGTGATAATGAAAATTTAATTATTTTATATGAGTAAATCCAATATTTTCACCAATTATAAATAAGTTTATTTTTTAATTAAATTTATTAGTAACTAAATAATTTTAACTTAACAATAACAACTAGTAATTAATAAGTAATAAAATTAATATTTTATTAAAATTAAAAATTTATATTTATTAATTAATATTATTATAAATTATATAAAATATAAATATTGAAACTAATATTGGGTTAGGGTAATAAACAAATAAAAAACCGATATCCTGTTATGATAATTTCCCCTCAGGATAACTTTTACGCATGATGAACAGGATAGGATAAGTGACAGGATAGTGTTATCATATCCTGCTGACGCAACAAACAACAGATAACAACAGGATATGATAATAATCATATCCTATCTCTGCTTATCCTGTCCACCAAAAGGGCCATTTAACTTATTCAATTCTAGATAAGTTACAGAAATTCTTTGCCCCTTCAATGTGGTTTTTTCCCTTTAACTAACCGTGCAATATTAGTACTTAAAGGAAATGGAGTAAACATAGGCCATATTATCAATAAAATATAACTTAGCAAATTCCTTAATATAAAAAGTGCAACCTTATGGAGACTTTTCAGAGGAGGTCTAGATGCATCAACTTTCATCATTTGTGTCAGAACCAGGTGTGGAAACTTTCGAGCTATTAAATTGTATTATTATTTGTACAAAGATTTATTTCTGTAATTAGGACAATTTGTAGCCTATATAACATAGCTCTGATATAGGACAGTAGCAATAAAGATTACTCCATATATCTTATGTAAATCACTTATACATTGCATGATTAAAAAACATTCAGCTTTCATCTCTTTCAAGTTAGTATCAGAACTTTTGATCTAGGAGTCTTTTAGTAACCCAAAAACCCTACCTGCCTTGAGTGCAACTATAGAACACTGATTAATGTTATGGTTTGCTTCAAATTGTGGAAAATTAGATGGTGGTTCTGAGTGAATTAGAGTTTTACGAGTGAATATTCAGAAAGAATTGTGATAATTGATGTTAAGTGAAGTTTAGATAATTTTGTGTGCTTTTGTAGTGTTTTTCTATCGTTATTTGCTTAGCATTCATTCCTCATCTCTCTTACATCGTAGGGAAAGAAAAAGCTTGGAGCATGGAGTTAAATTGCAAGTATTGGGATTTAACAAGTGAGAGTCAATACATGGATGAAAGGCCACAACACAAGTGGTTCAGTTTGTTGTATTGGACTATGGCCATGCAAAAGTATTGAATAGGCAGGCTAGTCCTTGAGTTTTACATGGGATTAGTGTTATTTTAGTTCAATTGTGTAAGACCTTCAATTTTCGTGTATTTATTATGTTTTGGTCCTTCGAGTTTATAATAATTATGTTTTTGTCCCTGAACTATTTTATAGTTCACGGTTTAGTCCCTGTTGACCTTATTCGACTATATTGACTTATTCTATAACAGATTCTGTTATCTTCGGTTGATTTGAGTTTGATTTTGGAGATAGAATAATATCTCCAAATATTTGGTTGTTAAATTTGGTTGTTAATTGATTATTTTCTGAATATCTAGTGCAGATTTTTATTTTGTTTTTCTGTTTTCCTTGTTTTATTCGAAAATAAAGGAAATAAAGAAAGATAATATCTCTAAATTTTGGGAGATATATTATGAATATTTGATTTGGAATAATGGCTATTAAGTGGTCTCTATTCAGAATATTCGCTAATTGGGGTTAGATTCATTTATGTTATCTTAGAGCTGTTAAGGAGAAAAATCTGTAACAACTTCCTCCTACTTCTCCTAGGGTTGGGCGTGCAGCCCACTCTGCTTTGGCAGCAATGCTGCTTGTTTCTGTTTTGGTTGGCTTTTAAAATCAGAGTTATGTTAGGGTTGGTTTAAATACAATTGATATTGTGGCTAAAAGATAGGAGAGAAAAGCTGAAAACAACTTCCCACTACTTTAGTGGTTCGATCCGCTTATAGGGAGGGGAAAATGTGAGTTCTTTTCTATCCTTCTTCAAGCAACACTCTTAGCATCTTTAGAGAAACCCTAGCTCTCAAGTGTTGAACCTTTCCTCTTGCTGCTGCTGCTGTCGAGTTCTTCATTCCTTTTGAAGAATCAAAACTTCCTTCCTATTCTTGCTACTGCTGCTCGAGTTCTCTTCCTTCCTTGGAAGACCAAAGGCGTTTTTCCTTCCAAGAATTAAGGTGAGCAATTCTTGTTCTGAATTTCGTCAAGAGTTTATGGTTGTTTGAACCATGTTTCTGAATTCCTTCTAATTCTTTTTCCTTTCCTTTCTCGTTTCGTTCCAAGGGTTCCGTCATCAAAGGGTTCCAGCCGTTTTCCGTAATCACTAGATGATCATTTGCTCGAGTTCGGGACGTGCAAGCATTTTTCCTTTTCCTCTTGATCGGTCTAGACTCAAGGTTGGTCCCTCTCACTTTTGGTTTGTGTTGGATGTTCATAGGAGCAATGAGTTGTTATCCCATGTTAAACGTTTCTCCTAGAACCTTTGCTACCTTCTTATTCAAGCAACCTTGAGCATTAAAACCTCTTGTGTTTTTTAGAGAAACCTTTCTTTTCAATTGGATACTTAATTTGTTTTTGTCCATGGAAAACCTTGATTTCGAAAAATAGAGTTTTAAAAGGATTTTCTGTGAAAATTGTGTTTTCTGGGCTCCTTGGAAGGGAGCCAGCTCGTTGGCGCTGGCTTCTCCAGCGCGCATGCGTTGGAAGCCCTTTACTCAGTGGGTCGAGGCAGGGAGCCAACCCATGGGCGCTGGCTACACGGGCGCATATGCGCTGAGAAAGGCTGAGAGCCAGCACATTGGTGTTGGACTCCCTGGCGCACTGGCACTGGGGGCTGTTTTTCCCTAGGCACGGCAGGGTGCCAGCGCATTGACGCCGGCAATCTCAGTGCACACGCGCTAAGCCCTTGTTTGGTCAGATTGTTGTTCTATTTTAAAAAGCTTTTGAGGATGATTTCCACATTTCCAATGGTTGATTAATTGTTATGTATGAGTTTATTCTTGCAAGGTTGGAGATCAAGTTTATGCAACCCGTTCGACGGCAGCAGTTGTGAGTGTGTTGTGTAATTTTCTTTGGGAATTTCTGAATTTTATCTTGATATGTGGATTGTGGAAACATGCTTTGAGACTGAGATATTCCATTGAATTCTATTATAACATGATTGAATGAGTTATATGTAATTGAAATTGATCACATGATTTTAACATGTTGTGGATTGAAGAATTGAGTTGATCTTGCTAACATATGCTTATATTATGACTAAAGGGATGTTATGAACTGTTGGTTCACTTGATGATTGATAATTATTGTCATAGCATTTGCATTATGTAGGATTGTTTAAGGTTGATGTGACGACATTGTCCCGTGAGATCTTCCTAGGGCAATGTGGTGGTAGTTTGTCCCACGTGATCGTCCTAGCCCTAGCCATAGTTATGCATATAGCTATTGAGGACTAACTAGCATGATTGTGTGGTGAATTAATTGAGATACTTGAACATTGTATACTGTTGTTGCTACTACTATTTTAATTTGAAGCATTAATCTTGCTGCTATTGTTAATTGTTGATCCTGTTTTAAAAAAATATAATACTTTTTTCTCTTTGTTGATGTTGTAACGAAAATTTTGGCTTGCCGCTGTTGCTGTTTTACATTTGTTGCTTCTGTTTTAATTATCACAATTGTTAATAATTATGTTTGTTGTATTTTAAAAAGTCAACTCTTTTTGTTTGATGTTTGGGCACTTAACACCATAGACATTCAGCACGAGGATTTACGCGAAGGGTAAATATGATGCAAGCTTAAGGAGACGTCAATGGCGACTGGGAGATTTGGAAGATCTTGAAGAAACATTTTATTTCCACTGTTTCGTTTTTGAAAATGACTTAGCACCATGTTGGTGTAAACATATTATTAGTTTTTATCAAACGCTGTTTATTTAATTATGGGATTATTATTATATAAATATTGAGTGACGTTTTCTCATTTCAAAATCTGAGTTGTTTTGAGAGAGGTTTTGTGAAATATTTCCGCTTAATTACTATGTGACCCCTGACTGGAAATTGTGGCGTTACAAAGGTGTTGCGACACTAAGAACTAAGCAATTTGTTTAAATGAAGGATTTTGAGTACGAAATGGAGTTTCGGCTGTTAGAAGTGTATCCTGCAATCATTCCATGGATTCTCTCTCTCATTGAAGCTTGAAGAATTTCACTGTTGAGAAACTTAAGTTCTAAACCAACAGCCTTTGATGGAGTTCACTCCTTTCTTCTATATTTTCATGTTTTTCTTTGCTATTACCATGTATAGTTAGATTCCTTTAGGCAAAGAAAGGATGAATTTCAATCTAAACTCTATGTAATGCGATTCTTGCATCTTAATTCAAGTTTATTCCTTTTAATTGAGTGAATACTTATGTGCTTAATGCTTTCTTGAATAAATCACACTAGCATTGCTATTGGTTTAATTTCCCTGCGGGGAATAAGGACATGTGAAAAATATACTCCATAGTGGGGATCGGAGATGGGGACGAAGAAAAGGGAGGCACTCCCCGCCTCTGCCTCCACCCTCTGCAGGTGACATCTCTACTTGAGAGTAATTATTTTGTATTATTACATGTGCAATTATCTTTTTTTGGACAGGTTTTATTTACTTTATTAGGATAGATTTGTAGTCTACAATGTGGCTCTGATGTAGGACGGTAGCAATAAGGATTTCTCTATATATACATTATATTATCAGAAATAACATTCAGCTTTTCATCTCTCAAGTGAAAGAAAAAGTAAAGAAAGAAAACTGGGCACAGAACTTAGTTAGGTCGGACATACAGCAAACAAAGGAGTTGCTGGTTGACGCTCAAGCCTTTTCGTCGTTGTCATTCTTAGTTCACACACACACACAATTCTTCACATTGTCTAATCTAGACTTCCATGACAGTACAAAACATATTGAGGCTGTCTTATCATTTTCTTGGGGACATCCTTCAACTGACACTTATTTACACACTAATGCATGAAGATTTAAAGGCAGTTAGCTGACATGTTTACTAAAGCCTGTACTTATAATTAAATTAATCATATCTATAATAATAGGCTAGGCATGAGCCGCGTCTCTGCTCCAGCTTGATGGAAAGTGTTAGGATATGATAAATGAATGTAAACTTTTTTGGACAATGGTTTGAACTTGGAGGCAGAACCAGAAACAGTGGTAGGGGTATATTCAAATGAGTTCTCAGTGAAAAGAACCGAGCTCAATGTTTTTGTGAGTTGGAACAAGGTTGCTTATTCTAACCAAGATAGTCTATTTGTTTCTAGTTGATACTTGGTCTCAATAAATTTTCTACATGGATGTTTTCCTTTTGATTCAACCCCTATGGATTCATATTCTTGTATTGCCACATAAATATGTAAATTGATATATTAACATCGGCAAAAATGCTAAGGAACACTAAGCAAATAAAATGGACAACCTTTAGATATTTCAATTTCAATGAGCATTATTCACATACCTTGACCTATAAGGACTGCACGTCGTTGGCCAGCTGTCGCTTTAAGTAAAGTGTTGAGATCATATGAAGTGTATGGTCCATCTGTCAGCCTTCCGGGTCTAAAATGCATTTTAAAATACACCAAATGAAGAGACTAAGAATTTAAGACATATTAACCAAGTTAAAGTCCTCCACCTTCGTTTGTCAAGTATAAACATGACAAACATCAGGTATAAAACATGAAAAATCTTCAACTTACCTGATTATGGTAAATGGAATGCCAGAACTCTGAAGAAAATCCTCCCCCATCTTCTTATACTTCAGGACACCAAATAGGTTCATAATGCTATGTGAAAATAGAACAGTGACAACACCATGAGACAACAGAGAAGTTCTTTTACCAATATAATTTATGTCATGGAATAAATTATATCATAGATCACCGGGAATTTATAGCTAATTTCTTGCAAGTTGTAAATAAGTGGCATAATGCTTAAGTCACGAACAGCATACACTAATACACATCATAGCTAGTCCGAATTTTTCTTAGCACAAACTTTTCAAGTTATGAATAGTGATAGGGTTTGAAACTGAACTTCTCTGAATTACACAAATAAAACACTGATACACACAAATCTGGTAGTCTAAAGTCTCTACCAGCCAGAACCAAGGCTCTCCTGTGAGATATAACTCTCAGCCTTACAAAGAAATCAGAACTAGAAACATGTCCACGTAAAACTGACTTCTTTTCCTATATCTACACACGTACAAATTAGTAACTGCTCACATATTAGTAACTGCCCACACCCACATAATTATTACATAACAGTTTCACATAACTACAGCCATCCAAATTAGTACCCGCCTACATAATTACTACATAACTGTCACTTATTCCTCCTAGAATACACAAGCCACGTTTTTTACTGCATTTATAATAGAATCTAGCATCTATCATCAATCATCATCACACAAAAAGTCAGAATTTTGAATGTTTATACACCTTTGCAGTAAATTTCCCCCCTCCGCTTGTTATTTTCACTCAATTTGAGTTTCAATGCCAACTTGTATGTCATAATTGACCAATAAGTTCCAATGAAAGATGACTTTGCACAGTTACAATTAGTAATATTACACAAAATGTTAGAAAAAGGTATATCTATAAACACTTAAATTTAATATGAAAATAAGTTAGGGCTTGTTAGTTAAAGCTGTTAAGATTCGTAGTTAGAGTTGGTTAATTATCCCTCTAACTGCAGTAGCAGAGGTAGGATATGGATATAAAATGCAGAAGAGAAAGCAAGTGAAGTCAGTTAGTTTGTCAGGTAGTTTGCGGCAGGAGAGACCAGCTTCTCAAATTCCTAAGGAGTACAGTTCAGTAATCATAATTTCTCTTCCTAACCTGGTTCTTCTTTGATCTGGGTTTAAGGGACATCACGTCAGTAAAATTCTACCTTTCCCTTTGTTTTTGTCATAAGTCATAACTCTGGAGTCTGGCCCAAATCAAATATTTTCAGCTGTAGTACTTCTTTATTTATCTTGCCTAATAAAATAATGTACCAAAATGTAAAAAACAAGGTACTTCAATGTAGTTAGAGGATTAATAAGGATCTTGAACGGGTATGTATTTTAAATAGAGATGAGTTGAAGACACTAAATATTAGTGACAGGTAGTTTGTACGCTTACTAAAGCAAAAGGCAATGACATCTGTCTCGAAAGGAGGATTTTTCAAAAGGATAAGTGAGTCTAGCTAGATAGAAAGGCATAAAATAAAAAGGTCTTCTTGGTTTGAGTCTTGCTAATGGTCCTTCAGAAGTAAGTCATCTAACAACCAATGTAACCCTTGCTAAGGCTTATGGGATATCCTAACCTTGGGATAGAGTAATCCCCTCCCCTGTAACTTTTATCAGGCTATTCAATTTGATGCACTTTCTCAATGGAGCTTCCGTTGGCCTTCATCTTATATTTATAAATCACCTTTGTGAGTTTCTGTCATCTTCTCCATAATACAAGCAATTCAAACATAGGAAATTATCTTTGCATTTGACAGGAGAAGGCAATGCAGAGTTGCAGACAAAATAAGCACACACGACACCACACTTATGTGGCGGCCATAAATTGGAGAAATTCTCCTGTTTATGTACTATACTAGTTTAAGGGACCAACATGAGGCTAAAGCTTCATTTTTTAATGCCCGTCTACCATGAAAGTGTATAGCACAGTTGTGGGCATTTTACATATAGTGTGACTATTTGAGTCTTGAGAAAAGTATTTTTCAAATATCCATCTTGTGCTGAGACCATTCTTTGTGCATAGTCCTAGTAGGAGGTGGCATAGCCAAAATCAATTCCCTTAGTTGAGGCTGCTTCTCAAAGGAGACAAACCACTATCCTCAAAACAAGGCATCAACTATTCATGAATCACGATCTACTTCAATGTCACAAATTCTCTGGTGGGTAGAATGCAGTGCCCACCTAAGCCTAAATGTATGTTGAATTCGATTTTAGCTAATTTAAGAACTCCTCCAATGCTCCCCCTTACCCTCCTGCCGGACATCAGTTAGCTTATCACTTCTTGCAGTTGCAGGAAACTCGTTCTAAGTCTTAGTTATCAATTATCATGACTAGGATAAGTTCGACATGATTCTAATTACATAGTTCGGAGCACGGTAGAAACTAGACATGATGAAACCAAATCTTGAATCAAGAATGGCCAGCAGAAAACTAGCTATTGAATTCAAAAAACAGTATAAATATAAGTTATTTCCAAACTTTTAGTGAATTCCTCATTCGGTTCTGCTTTTGAAGTTGATATAAAAAGTCTTTGTAACCCAACATAGATAGGCCAAACAAATGTTTTAAAGTTTCAAACAATCTCTTATTAAAACTCTAGAAGGGCCCTAACACAAATTACCAGTAAAATAAGGCTTAAATATGTTTGAGGTCCTTGACATTTGAAAGGGAATCAGTCCAAGCCCCTGAAAAAATAATTTGTTAAATTGGGTCCCTGAAATATGTTTTTTAATCAAATTAAGGACAAATTGCAAATTAAGCTCTAATTAACCCAGTCAGCTGTACACGTGTTAATAACAGAGGCCTAGTCATTATTTTTGCAAAATTAATTTAAATTTCTAATATACACATCAGCATTAATTTCACCCTCCATTAGTTTTTACCATTCCCCCAAATTAAACTACCCACAATCTTTTACTGAACCCTAATTTGTCCCCTCCTCACCGCCGCCGCCTGTCTTCCTTTCTCCTCCCTTCTGTCGCCGTCGCCTCCCTTTTCGTCGCCGTCTTCCTCCCTTCTCGTCGCCGTCGCGTCTTCCATTCGAACGACCTCGTCTTTTCTTCGATCACGAACCCACGTCTGAAACAGAAATAGAAAGCACTTCGTGTTGCAGGGCTTGAAGAACGATAAAACCCAGAAGAGAAGTGCTTCGCAGCAGGGCTTGAAGTTGGTTTAAGCTTCGTTGCGACAGAGAGGTATGTCGCAATTGCTTCCCTTGTCTTATTCGACCCACTGCTGTATGTATGTTCATTTTGTTGTGTGCTTGTAGAGGGTTTCTAATTGTGCTTCGTTTCTGGACCCAAGAATTGCTTGTTAAAGGCATGTTCCCTTGTTGATTATTAGGCATCTCATGTGTTCTGGTTAGCATGAATCGGGTAGCATGAATCGGTTATCAAGATTTGGGGTTACATTGCTATTTTCAATTCTGGTTGTATTCAATTGGTTATGCTGTTTAGGGTAAACACTGAAACATGAATTTCTCTATTCTATTTCTGTAGGAATGGCTTCTGAAGTTGAGAGGTTTTCGATTGAATTCAACCACATGGGAAAGTTTTGTGGGTCTCCGCTGAAATATGTTCCTGGAGAGATACATGTCATCCATGGAATTGATTTGGACCTCTTCTCCTATTTTGAAATTCGAACCATGCTGAGACTGAATTGGGGCTATAAGGATGGGTACAAGATATGGTGGAAAAAAGAACATGAATGTTTTGAGAAAGGTTTGAAGCAAATTACTAATGACTAAGAGGCCATGGAAGGAGCATACTATGCAGTCGCAAACGCCGTTAAGCTTGTGTTGTACATTCAGCATATGGTAGATGCACCTGAGGTTATTCCTGAAGTTGCACCTATTGCAGGACCTTGTGAACCAGAGGCTTAGGAAATAGAGCAACCAGTTGTGGATGACAAAGCTGCAGATAAGGGAAATGGTGTTCTAATTGATGATAGTGACGCAAGCGACGAAGATGATGAATCATTTGAAGACAGCGAGGATGACAGGTGTGGTGACATGTCTGATGATGGTTTTGAAGTTGGTGTGAAGGATATTCCGACAGGTTGGAGACCTTCAGGCCATGAAGGAAGTGACACTACAGTGACCCCTCCAAGAAGAATTAAAATGGTTGCAAGGAGGAACCAAGGTGAAATGCCAAGCAGCCCAGTTAATAGAGAGGAGGCAAGAAATGAAGATGTTGCCGGAAAGCATGGCTAGGGAAATCAGCAGGAAAGTGCTGTTGAAATCAGCATGGCCATGCTTTCCTGCAACATCTTCATTTCTTGCCTCCTCTCTATTAACTGGGCTGCTTGGCATTTCACCTTGGTTCCTCCTTGCAACCATTTTAATTCTTCTTGGAGGGGTCATTGTAGTGTCACTTCCTTCATGGCCTGAAGGTCTCCAACCTGTCGGAATATCCTTCACACCAACTTCAAAACCATCATCAGACATGTCACCACACCTGTCATCTTCGCTGTCTTCAAATGATTCATCATCTTCGTCGCTTGCGTCACTATCATCAATTAGAACACCCTTTCCCTTATCTGCAGCTTTGTCATCCACAACTGGTTGCTCTATTTCCTCAGCCTCTGGTTCACAAGGTCCTGCAATAGGTGCAACTTCAGGAATAACCTCAGTCCTCAGGTGCATCTACCATATGTTGAATGTACAACACAAGCTCAACGCCGTTTGCGACTGCATAGTATGCTCCTTCCATGGCCTCTTTGTCATTAGTAATTTGCTTCAAACCTTTCTCAAAACATTCATGTTCTTTTTTCCACCATATCTTGTACCCATCCTTATAGCCCCAATTTAGTCTCAGCATGGTTCGAATTTCAAAATAGGAGAAGAGGTCCAAATCAATTCCATGGATGACATGTATCTCTCCAGGAACATATTTCGGCGGAGACCTACAAAACTTTCCCATGTGGTTGAATTCAATCGAAAACCTCTCAACTTCAGAAGCCACTCCTACAGAAATAGAATAGAGAAATTCATGTTTCAGTGTTTACCCTAAACAACATAACCAATTGAATACAACCAGAATTGAAAATAGCAATGTAACCCCAAATCTTGATAACCGATTCATGCTAACCAGAACACATGAGATGCCTAATAATCAACAAGGGAACATGCCTTTAACAAGCAATTCTTGGGTCCAGAAACGAAGCACAATTAGAAACCTTCAACAAGCACACAACAAAATGAACATACATACAGCAGTGGGTCGAATAAGACAAGGGAAGCAATTGCAACATACCTCTCTGTCGCAACGAAGCTTAAACCAACTTCAAGCTCTACTGCGAAGCACTTCTCTTCTGGGTTTTATCGTTCTTCAAGCCCTGCAACACGAAGTGCTTTCTATTTCTGTTTCAGACGTGGGTTCGTGATCGAAGAAAAGACGAGGTCGTTCGAATGGAAGACGCGACGGCGACGAGAAGGGGGGAGACAGGAAGACAGGCGGCGGCAGTGAGGAGGGGACAAATTAGGGTTCAGTAAAAGAATGTGGGTAGTTTAATATGGGGGAATGGTAAAAACTAATGGAGGGTAAAATTAATGCTGATGTGTATATTAGAAATTTAAATTAATTTTGCAAAAATAATGACTAGGCCTCTGTTATTAACACGTGTACAGCTGACTGGGTTAATTAGAGCTTAATTTGCAATTTGTCCTTAATTTGATTAAAAAACATATTTCAGGGACCCAATTTAACAAATTATTTTTTCAGGGACTTGGACTGATTCCCTTTCAAATGTCCGGGACCTCAAACATATTTAAGCCGTAAAATAATTTCTACTTTCTTACAAGCCTACTGATGTTATCACAAAAGTTGCAGGAAACATCATTATGATTTATGAAGAACAAATTATTACGCATGCTTACCTCCATGGCAGTTCATTATACTTGGTCACACCTATTGATGACACTAGAACAACTCTTTTCACTGAGGAAGGCAATGCAGAAACAAGATTCTTCACTCCCACCCAATCTTCAAATAAATACTTAAATAGTCAAAAACAAAATCAAAATATTGAGGATCTCTTGAAGAGTTGATGAAGCCTACACTGTTAGCAACTGATTATTAAAGAAATCAATGTTATGCTGAAATTTTCCACTCAGAATCTTCTTCTAACTAATTTTTAATTTCCATTTAGATCTGAAACCAGATGCTGCAATTTCTATGCATAACATGATTCTTACCAACCCTTTCTGGTGTATTGTCATCTTCCCACCGCTTGGAGGGAAAAGCTGTTGTTCCTGAGCAGCAAATCACATGTGTGACTCCCTATAGAACAAGTACATAAAAGAAAAATAGAAAAAGAAACACAAATTATTACCAAGAATTTTCTTTTGCTGAACTAAATGACAAATTAAAATCAAAATAATTAAGATCATTCAAGAATTATAAGGTACAGGAAAAATACTTTGAAGAGCTTACCTCAAATATGGAAGGATCCAAATCATCCTGCTTCCTGGTGTCAGCTTTGACTACCTATAAAATTCAACAGATCTACTGAGAATTGAGAATTGAGAATTGAGAATTGAGAATGAATGACATCAAACAGCCAGAAAAGCTAAGCTTGCAATAAAAATATAAAACAAAAAACATTTCCTCAAACTAAACCAAGTCCCAAAATTTACACTTAGACTGACTAAGAGGAAGGAAATACCTGCAATTTTTCCTTATCTTGTTCACCAAACAGTGCGGTGGCTCTCTCAGGATTCCGAAGAATCAAGCGTGAGTTGATGTTCCGCTGAAGCAGTGATGCTACTACCAGCTGCCCTGAATAGTAAGTAAGCCAATTGATTCACAAACTTCCCCAATCAAAACTATTAACATGGATTAGGTTTGCATTTCATATTTCACAGCGCTAATCTTCATCTTAATAATTCAAATAACATATGAAAGGAATCTCACAGGCTTACGGATGCACAAGGATTGAAGGATCTGCACGGGTACGCAGAAAATGAAGGGGTACGCGTACCGGGTACGTCCCCGTCACGGGTACGCCGCGGTGCGTACCAGGTACTCATGTGAAATGTCAACAAAAACTTCAAACTACGTCGTTTTATCCTTTTCAAACGGTTACTTTACCTAGTTCGCACAAGGCGCAACGCCTCTTGAGACAGAGAACGCCTTCTCTGCCTTATTCCCTCTGTGGATTGTGAGCGCCGCCGCTCGCTCGCCGTCTGCTAGCCGCCGCTCGACGACCGCCGTTCAACGTCCGTTCGCATTCCCACCCTCCTATTTTTGCGATTTAAATCTCGAAGATTTTGCTGGTTTCAAATCCCGAAAAATTTAGCTTTCAAATTTTAAATCGCGGAATAGGAAGGAAGGTGCAGAAATGTGTTGTTAGAGTGAGAAATTTCCCACCCTTTTCAAATTTAAGCTTGGAAAAACAAGTAATAATATACTCCGTCCCAAAATATAGGGTCATCTTCAGACAATCACGCTTATTAACAAAAAAGCTAATTAATATGTTGGTTTTGTTATTTTCTATACAGATATTCCAAATTTACCCCTATTTAAAGTTAGCTGGAAATATGAAAGAAGTAATTAGTAAAGGTAGTAATTAAAGTTTTGAAATTTAAAATATAATGAATGCAAAGGGTAAAAAAGGAAAAACTTATTTTTTTTTTCCTGAAATCTAGAAGGGGTCTTATAATTTGGGACACCAAATTTGTCTCTAAAGGGTCTTATAATTTGCGACGGAGTATATAACTTTTGGAGCACTTGAGGGTTGCTGGCTTGCTGCTTCCTGTTTTGTATATCCTTCATGTTTTGCTAATTTTGATGGTTAGGTTGATTTATCAAAGATGTCTTCCCAACATTCTAGTAGCAGTGCAAGTGATCAAAAATATTGACTGAGATTTCTCTGGTATCTATTTTACTAGGGGGTTAAAAATATTCTACTTGAAAGGTTTGAAACTTCTTACTGTGGAGAGCTCTTTTGCTGAGAAGCACTATGCTGTCTTTTCTGTAAAGCCATTCTTTAATGGATTGGTGGAATAAATTTGCTCAGAAGCACTAGATTCCAGAGTTTCTACTCGTTTTGTTTGTCCATTGCTGGACCTCTTTTAGAGTTGGGTGGCGTGTATATCAAATCGAGTTATCTCATTGTTGTTGAACATGTTCACAGTTTGATAAATTATATCCTAAATTAGTTTTGTCACTGTTAAAAAAAATGTATAGACTAAATTTGGTAATCAATCTGAAATTCTAAATAGAGCCACTAAATAGCTAAGCTCTCTCAACTCCCATTTATTCCATTCATAACTAAATTTGTAGACTTAGGTTGAGACAGACCAAGTTTCTTATGGTTAGGGTGCGCTTATGAGTTCAGTTTTTAAGGGGAGAGAAGAGAAAGTGAAGGTTTATGAGAAGCTCTCTCCTTATTTGAGAGTTTTTTAATAAGAGGGTAAGAGTTTGGGGAATTTTTAAAAACCCTTCAAAATCCGCAAAGACTATTCTCTAGTTATTTTGTGGAGTAGGCCCGAATTGGAGGATTTTGTGAAATTTTGAGCTTCTAAACATGGGGAAGGTACCCTCCCTTTCCTTTCCTTTCTTTTCTCCTCAATGTCTCCCCTTTCCCTAAAAAAACTCTCGAACACACACTCTTATGAGTTAGAACGGGAACATGGGTTACTAATTTCTACTATGCTACTGTTTAGCTGGTGAAAGGAATTAAACAAAATTTGTAAAACATTTAATATTATATTTTTCCAGATTACTAGTGGAGGCAATCATACTTGAAGCACATAGAACCACTAATGCCAGCGTAATATTTATTTATCACCAATAATTTATTTATGAACATACAAACAGTGCAGACACATCCTTTATTTCTATCTTCTAGTCGCATCACATAATATATCACATTTCTATCCCTCTCTAGTGGTTTATATCATTTGGATGTCTATCTATCTTTATTCTTTATTAATTGTTTGTTAAATTTGGTAAACTTCAAAATCATTTCAAGCAAAAATAAGCAGCTTACTAAATGTTCGACATGTTTACCAATCATCAAATATATATTGAGTTTCTCTCCTATTTTTATATTCGTTTAAAATATACATTTTTGTTTTTTTTATTATTAAGTTATATGCAGCCATGAGACTAATCCAGACTCGGAGACCCCATTAAGTGGATAAATATCTTCTAACAAATTATCTTACATACGCACTACCAAGTGATTGAACCCCGGACTAAATACTTGAGCAGCTTAATTATCTAATAACTACGGTAAAATGTACATCTTTGACTATTGGAATGCCACTTTGAGTTTATACCTCTCCTCAAGAATTACTTTTCACATTTTGAACCGAAAAAATTATAAATTATGTCCCACACACTCTTTTTTGCTATTAGCACACCTAAATTTTTTTCCTTCCTAACATACCATTTAATTCAAATGAAACCCCAAACTATTTTATTATTGAATTAAAAGTTTTGGAAGTGTTTCCCTACGTCGTATTTCATCTAGTTCACAATTATACAGTGTCAATTCTCTTGGTTTCATTGCTCGAGATTGTTATGGTATGGTGTTGGCTGCAACCTCTACTCCTGAGGAGGCTTCGTCCCCGATCTTGGTTGAGGCTCTTGGCTTCAATTGGGCATTATTTATGGCTTATGGTCTCTGTTTTCGTCAGGTTTATTTTGAGACGGATTTTTTTCAGTTGTTCAAGGCTTGGAGGCGTCCATCTAAAGGCACCTCTTACTTTGATTATTTGATTCGGGATTGTTGTTACTTAGCTTCTAGTTTTGATTTTAGGATTTTTCTTTTATCTGTCATTTTGGTAATGTTGTGGTCCATTATCTGGCTACGCTTTCTTTTTCTTTAGGCTCTTTTGCTTGGATGGAGGATGCCTATCAATGGGGTCCTCCCTTTGATTCAGACTGATATTTTCGCTTCATGGTCTAATTCTTCTTCTTAATGAATTGCATTTCTTAATTAGTTGGTTGTGGTGGTGGCATTGGCGGCGGCGGCGGTGGTGTTGTAGGGCGATGGTGGCGGTGTTGGTGGTGAAGGGTGGTGGTGACGGTGGGTGGTGGTGATGATGGCAGTGGAGTTGGTGGCGGTGGCGGTGGTGGTGATGGCGGCGATGGTGGCAATGGTGGCGGCAGCAGTGGTGATGGAAGTGGTGGAGGGTGGTCGTGGTGGTTGTAGTAGTGGGTTAAATAATTTCAAGTAGCTTATACGTTAAAATTTTATCAAGCCTTAGCCATCATCTATATATAAGAGTGGATTGATGGATAAGCTTATACAATACAATGTTAGCACCAAATGACGTTTCAAACGAGCCCTAAAAAATTAACTTGAACTTTGGAATTGTAAGATAGACTAGCAAGGTTTTTTTTCCAGTATTAACCAGCTATCCCCACAGACGATAGTCCTATAACTAATCTTTACCCCACTATCAGCATGTTAAGCGGTATGAGACTTACCAATGAGCTTTTTTCCCATTCACAAAAGTTGAGATTCAAATCTCCAACCACTTACTTAAGGGATGAAGTGTTGAACCACTATGTCAACCCACTTGGTTAGACTAGCAAAGTATTTAAACACCAAAGAGAAAGAAAGAATATAGAGAAAAGTAATGAATGTGAATTGAGTCTGGTAAACGTAAGTTAAGTGACATGATTTATGAATATTTTAACCATCATACAAGACTTGCATGTTTTTTAATTTTTTTTATATTAATATGAATTAATTTATAATTTAATTTCACTAAGAAAGCTCCAGTTTCCATTAAAAGATAAAGCTACGCCAATATGATTGGTGGAAATCAAGCAACGAAGGAAATCACACAAAAAAGTCCTTCTGAGTCTCTCTTCCCTCGTAGTCCCACTTATACAATTTCTATTATTGAAATTTATGTCTACCTAAATTTAAATTTCCTGAATTTTTTCTTAAATTTCCTTAAAAAAAATAACTTAAGTAAAAAATATCAACTCCAGGAAGCGTAAATCCAGAATTGCACAGGTGTCTCAAATCTCAACCACTGACTAACTTTATCATACAACAAAAATTTCAAAACTCATTGTGGAGTTAGTAGGATGAATCACTACGCAACTTATAGTAATATAAAGACAAATGCTTATTTTAATTAGTTTATATAATGTAAGTAGAATTTAATTTATATGCATTATCAACATCTAATCACATTTTTCTTTTTGCCATTTTAAATATTTTTAATTTAATATTAATTATGAATTTATTTAAATCACTTAAGGAAAGTATTGGGCTCAAAAAAAAAAACTGTTGGATATAACTATTTTAATCTTAGATGCTCTAATAATATTTTAACATGTGTTATTAGATATAATTTCCTAAAGTATATGTTATAATATTATTGAATTATCTAAACTACAACGATTTAGCTAGGTGATTCACACAAACACTTAAGACAAAATTGGACCAGTCATAATTTTACATCTTTAATCTCTATTTTAATATCATTATTTATGATCATAACTAATTGTAATTATAAAATTGCCCCATGACTTCACTGTTTTCAATTTTAACTCCTAATTCAACTGAAAAAAACTTGACATAAAACTTTCTGTAAGACCTGCAAAAAGACTAGAACCTTCAACTTCACAAAAATTCTGTGTTCAATCTCTTGATTTTCATAGCTTGGTTCTTAGCTCCTATTTCCTTCTTTTCCTCCCCTCTCACCACGCACCACCACCACTCCCATTAACGCCACCACAGTACCACACATCAACAACGCCCATCAAACCCAACAAAGGAGGACCTTAATGATGGAGGTTTTTCCTTTAGCCAAGCTTTTCCCAATCAACAACGTCCCTCTGTAACAAGAAAAACAACGTCCCTCTAACCTATAATCACATAACTCAACACTGCCCAGTAATGTTTTTTTAAGACTAAATTCAAGTGAGAAGAACGAAGATTCAAGATCTGAAATCACAAAATCAACACTGCCTGTCAAAATCAAGAACAAATTTGAAATTGATGCCTCTCCACAATTGAATCTTAAATTGTCAACAAAAGCAGAAGGAAAAAAAAATGAACCTTGAAGAGAGTTACCACCACCCTTCATCTCCATCCTTCCCATATAAACACTTCTTCTCCTCCATTTTTGGAGAACCAAAAAGGAGAACCAAAACACATAACCCTAGCTCTATAGGACCACCACCATCGCCCCTAATCCAAGCCCACCGCTGTGAATGAAGAACAGCTCGCGGTAGAGAAGCCAAGCTTCGCGACTTCTATCATCGTGGCTTAGGAGTCATACCACCGTGGGTGGTCTGAAGCAGAGACGCTTGAGCCTCCCTTGAACATCGAAGTCATCGCGTCGTTTCTGTTCCGCATCCACATTGCGATGCTATCCTCTTGTTTGGCCATTCGCCACTATGCTGATGTGACCTTGTTGTAGACATAAGTGAATCGGCCGCCGCCAATGACAAAACCGCTAGTGGTGGAATTGGACATCGGCGATGACGGAATCGCTAGTGGAACCGCCAATGAAAATTAAGATTCTAGAAGGAGGAAGAAGGAAGAAGGAAGATGGAAGATGGAAGATGAAGCAGGGAGAAGATGAAAGGGTCTTAACCATTTTCTCGGTGGATTTAGGAATTTTTAATTTTAGGGTTTAGACAAATTAAGATTTTTTTTTTATAGGCAATTTTCTTTTTATTTATTTAATTAGTTGGCAACCAATTAAGTAATTAAATAAAAGTGCAGTTACTATAAGGATAAATTAGAATATAGAGTCAAGACATTACTCACAGCTTAAATGTTTTAATACTAGTAGTACATGCCACTAAGTGTATCATACACTAAGGCCCCGTTTGGGAAAACAGCTTAATTAAGCGCTTATGACCATAAGCACTTATGACATAAGCGCTTATTAATAAGCTCTTTTAAGAAATTTTTTATAGTGAATTGAAAATAAGCTATATATAAGCATAAGCTCTTTTTCATAAGCTACTCTGAATAGCTTATGAAAATAAGCTCAAAACAGCTTATAAGTAGGTCATAAGCTATTTATATAAACTCTCCCAAACGCTTGTATAATTACTTATACTATAATATAAGCTCAAATAAACTCTTCCAAACAAACAGGACCTAAATTTAATTGCCTTACCAGAACAAGCACCTTAAGATAACCCCTTTCTAACTAAATGTTTTATGATAATACCATTTTTAATTTTTAAAGAAAAAAACAATTTGCCAATAATGCTGTAAATATGAGGGGGGAGATAAATGAATGGAAGCTTACCAACACCTCCGGAGCCACCAACAACGAGGACCAGTTTGGAGGATGATGCGGTGGTTTGGGTATCCTTCTTCAACTCCGAACTTTGAGTATCATTCACTTCCTCGCTGATGGCAGCGTTTTGCTGGTCCGTTGAAACAGATTTTACTTGAACGCGCTTACAATTGAAACTCCGTTTCGACACGGAAGGGATTCGATTTCGGAGTTTTGGGAAGAAAACGTGACGCTGAGAAAGATAGAGGAGTTGGGAGAAAGCGAAAGGGAGCGTAGCGCTTGAGCAAGCCATGAAACGGAGCACACAGACGCATCTACAGGTTCTCCTTCAAGCACCACAATCCCACTCCACCTGTAATAGAATTAAATTAAATTAAATTAAAATCAGACACCACAAATAAATATATATATATATATATATATATATTCTTAAATATGTTCAGGATCCCTAACATTTGAAAGAGAATCAAATTGGGTCCCTGAAAAAAATTCTTCGAAATGTCATCGTAACAAATGTTTTTTTTTATCAAATTAAGTTTTTTTTACCAATTTTGACCAGTCAACAGAGAATTTTACTTAGTCATCACCTCCACATCATCTCACTTATCCTATATGGATTTTTTTTTTCACCCTTCATCTTCTCCTTCTCTCTTCTGAATTTCACCCTCTCTCTCTTTTCCTCTATCTTCTTCATCATTCTCCAGAAACACCCATCACCATTTCACAATCTGAGTCTTCGTTTTCTCTTCTCTTAGTGAACCCCTTTTTTGTATAGAGAAGAGAAGAGAAGAGAACAAATAGGCTGAAGGTTCCAAACAAACAAGCAGTGTTTCTGAATCCCATTGCGCCTAAGAATCCATCTCCAAGCACCATTGTACAATGCATTCCAAAATGAGTTAAACAGGGACCCAATTTGATAAAAAAACATTTGTTAGGATGACATTTCGAAGAAATTTTTTCTAGGGACCCAAGATTCTCTTTCAAATGTTAGGGACCCCGAACATATTTAAGTCTATTTTTTCGGTTTGATTGACGAGGGGGTGTTCAATTTGGCACCCAAGCACACCCAATTTAACATTCTACTTCTTTTCTTAATATCCCAAAATTACCCTTACTACTATAATCTCAATTTTTCACCACCTTCACATTTCATTTCTTCTTCTCCTTCTTCCGAGATTTACCTCCCGTTCCAACCCTCTTCATTTTCTCGGAATATAAGGTTTGTTTCATATTTCGGATTTTAAAATCCGGTTTGTATAAAAACTTTCTGGGTTTACAATTTCCGGAAAATTGTCAATATTGATTCAATATCATTCCAGGAAATAAAATCTAGTATACAAAATTCAAGGAGTAGACGACGAAGTGGGGAGTAGACGATGGGTGAAGTAGACAATGCAGAAGTAGACAATGGGGGAGTCAGTGTTTCTGGAGTAGACGATGGGGGAGTAGACAATGAGTGTTCACTGAAACACTCATCGTCTACTCCAGAAACACTTCCCCAGTAGACGATGAGTAGAATTTTTTTTTTGCATTATTTAAAAAAAAAGTCCTCCTTCAATACTACCCACCTTCACTTCCCCTTCATTCGTCTGCAACACTCTTCACCACCACTCCTCCCCACCACTCCTCACCACCACCATTCACCGGTGGCACTGTTCCACCGCTCTGTATCCCTGTTCCACCGCTTTTTATCTCCTACGAAGCTGTCGAATTTTAATTTTGTTACTGTGGAAGCCCTGCGTTTTTTCGGATTTTGTATCCCGATTCATATTTTACATTCCGGGTTTTGTATTCCCGGAACGTAAATAATTTGTATTCCGGGATTATGAAATCTAGAACACACATTAGCAGTTACCTTCCGAGTTATAAAACGCGGAAGCTTTCACGTGGACACTTTCCGAGATTAAATTCCCGAAACGCAGGATAAATGAGTTCCAGGATTACTAAACCTGATAACTACAAAAATATGGGTGTTTTAGTATTTTACTACAATAAAGTGAGGTTTGAAATTGGGTGCTTGGAGTGCCAAATCTTAGCACCCATTGACGAGTGGTCTCACATGACCTCATAAGTCATTTTCATTGTGTCATGTGTCCTGTCACTGTTAGAGTAAAATATCTAAATGAATTAATCTATTTTGATAAATAACAATTTTGCCAAGAGTCACTAACTTTCTTTGAAGAATTTTATATTCAGGGACTCTTATGAACGGAAGCCATGCTGCAAACATTATCAAAAAGCAAAGGAAAAGTCCGTCCGGCTATAAGGATTGAGTCTGCCTCCAGAATAAAAGTTCGTCCGCCTGCAAAGTCTGTCCGGTTCAACACATGAGCAATGATTGGAGAACTGGTACAAAAAGAATTTGCTGAGAAGAGATCGCTCGCTCAAACTGAAGATGAGTTGTCATGCACCTCTTGGTGGATCAGAGCATTAATGACGAAAGAGACAGAATTAAGCGCCATATACCTTGAAAATTCAAATTCTCTGACATTCCTTAATTCAAGCTGCTTTTGCTGAATTAACGGTGAAATCCTCTGATCATCGTATCTCCTCAACGGCCGAATCTAAATCCTCTGGTCAGAGCATTAATTGCCATATTAGCTGTAATACACATGCATTAATTGCTGCCTCTGAGAAGCAGGAGAAAAAGCATTGCCAGACGATCTCACTCTCTATCAGTTGAAGAAATGTTCTTCACTTGGCAGACTACAACAAACTGATGCAGAAGTATCCGTTACTCACAATCAAGCAAGTATTCAACAAAACTATTTTTGAAGATCTTCATCAGCGTTTCTAGTTATCCTCCTACTGAAGATATAAATAGTGGCCTCTGCATCATTTTCAACTTGGCGACTTACACACTATCAAAGCATTCAAATCCTTCAAGTCAGTTTATAATTTGAACAAGCTTTAGCCAAGAACACTCAGCAATTCTAGCGTTCCTATTTTTCTGAGTTTAGTCGCCAACTAGTGTGAAACCTCTATAGAGTGAAAACTCTTATTCTTCTCACACAAGCCCTTCAGAGAGTCAATTTGTATATCATCTCTAAATCTAGAACCTCATAGTTTCTACCCACTCTTTGTGAAGAGGACTCTGTAGAAAACAAACCTTCTTGAAAAAGAACTGGGAGAAGTCCTGTCGAATACTTGAGATATAAAGGAGAAGTCCTGAGAAAACTTGTAAAGGAGTAGTCCTCAGAATACTGGGAGAAGTCCCTGAGAACACTTGTACTATTCGGTTGAAATAGTGGAAAATCTTGGTATAGCCAAGGACTGGACGTAGCCCTATCGGTTTTGGGGGTGAACCAGGATAAATTTCTTGTGTGCTTTACTCTTTAAGTTCCAAGTCCATTTCCTGCACTTATCCTTAAACGTTTTCCAACCTATAATGAGTATTTTGCGAAAAACTTTACAAAAGACACACACACAATTCAAACCCTCCTTTCTTGTGTGATTTTATTACTGTCAATTGGTATCAGAGCTTAACCGCTCTGAGAATTACTAACATCTTAACAGGTGTAGAGTGAAAAGATCCATGGACGGGATTGCCTACCCAACCGGAACCGCAACTAACAAGCCACCATTCTTCGATGGCTCAAACTATCCCTACTGGAAGAAGCATATGCAGTTATTCATTGAATCAACTGATTGGAAACTATGGGACGTGATATCTAAAGGAAACTACGTTCCTAAAGATAGTGAAAGCAAGGCTATTCCAGCTGACAAATGGACAGATGAACAAAAGACTGAAAATCAGAGGAATGCCAAGGCGAGGCTATTTCTTATATGTGCGCTCAGCAAAAGTGAGCATGACAAAGTTGACAGCCTAAGCACCGCAAAGGAGGTATGGGATACACTAGCTATCGCTCATGAAGGAGAAACTGCTGTTCAAACCACCAAGATGAGTATGCTCGCATCCCAATATGAAAACTTTATGATGGACGATAATGAGTCCATTGACTCCATGTTCGCACGACTTCAAACCATTCACAATGGTATGAGGAATCTGGGAAAAACTTTCACCAATAAGGAGCAAGTGGTCAAGATTCTCAGAAGTCTTCCCACCAATTGGAGAAACTTCGTCACTTCCCAAAGATCTGGAAAGAATATGGATACATATCAAGTAGAAGACTTGCTGGGAGAAATGAAGATCCACGAGCAGGACCTTGCTAATGATGCTGCAATCATAAAAAGAAAAGCAACTGCTGCAAAAGCCGTAGCCTTTAAAGCCAATAAATCAAAGGCTCTGAAAGCTGATGAATCCTTAGATGAGGAAACTGCTCAATCTGATCGATCCGATGATGAACAGGCTCTGATCAACAGAAGATTCAGAAAAATGATGGGAAACAGGAAGCAGTTAAAAGGAAGACCATCTTCCTCATCAAGAGAAGAAGAAAGGATCCCAAGCAAGGGAGGGATCGTCTGCTACGAGTGCAAGAAACCTGGACACGTCAAAGCCGATTGCCCTCGTCTGGGGAACAAGCCATTGCAAAAGACTTTCTATAAAAAGAAGGCATTTTCCAGCCAAAACGATGAATCAGAAGATGACTCGGATCAAGAAGAAGAAACCAAGGGAGCTAATGAAGAAACGTCATACTGTGCGTTTATGGGATCCATAGACACTTCAGATATTGAAGCAGACAGAGAAGCAGAGGCACTAGTGATCTCTGTCGACCAATCCAATGACGACGAAGATGACCAAGATGAGGTAAGTCCTGAAATCTCATCTGATGACTACAATGAACTACTAGAATATGCTCATACATTAGTCATCAAATATAGTTCACTCAAAAAGAAGCATGATAAAACTTTGAAAGAATTGCATGCATCTAAGGAAGTATCCATTATACTAACAAAGAAAAATCAAGTACTTTTAGAACAAGATGCAAACAAAGAAATTAAAATCTTAAAACAAAGAGTCAGTAGCCTAATCAAAGACTTAT
Source organism: Acmispon strigosus (assembly GCA_030819835.1). Lineage (NCBI taxonomy): Eukaryota > Viridiplantae > Streptophyta > Magnoliopsida > Fabales > Fabaceae > Acmispon > Acmispon strigosus. Next base: position 20,925,365 of record JAUAMA010000006.1, read on the forward strand.
CCATGTTTACTCAAGGTCATGACAATCTAATCAAGTTAAGTGGAAATAACAGATTAGCTTATGATCGAAGAGGTTTAGGTTATGAAGAAAAAGAAGATTGGGATATAGTTGCCATTAAACATAATTCTTCTACTGTCCCATATAGATATCAACCTGAAAAGAAAATTCTCTCATCGCCATCTATTAAAATTCAACCCAAAACTTTCATAGTCAAGGGTAAGGAGAAACAAACTCCTCAAAAAATAGTACATGGGAGGAAAAGTCCACCCAAGGTGATTACTAACAAAAGAGAACCCAAGAAAGTTTGGGTACCTAAATCTATGATTATTCCTCTTGCAGATGTGCTTAACAGTTCGAAACCAAAGAGAACAATGGTACCTGGACAGTGGATGCTCACGGCACATGACGGGAAAAAGGTCTTTATTCCCAAAAATCCATGAGAAGAAAACAGGAGGAACAGTGACCTTTGGAGGTAATCAAAAGGGCTTCATTGTCGGAGAAGGTAATGTTGGTAAGAACCCCCTTCCAGTAATTCGAAAGGTTCTACTAGTTGAATGATTGAAACATAACCTACTTAGCATAAGTCAATTGTGTGATAGTGGGCTCACTGTTTCCTTCACCAAATTGAAGTGTAGTGTCACTAACGAGGATGACAAGATTATCTTTGAAGCTCAAAGACAAGGAGATCTATATAAGACCTCCCTGGAAAACCTTGCAAGCCAAAATGTAACATGTCTAGTATCAGCAGAGGATGATAAATGGATCTGGCACAGGAAGCTAAGGCATGCATCCTTAAAGTCCATTGCTAAAATAATTAAACATGATTTAGTAAGTGGTCTGCCAAATCTGTCTTTCAAATTTGATGATACGTGCTCAGCATGTCTCCAAGGAAAGCAATTAAAAAGTTCTTTCCATGCAAAGAACGTTGTTAGTACAAAGAGACCTCTGGAGATGTTGCACATGGACTTGTTTGGACCCACTAGAACGGCTAGTTGTTCTGGAAAAAGATTTTGTCTTGTCATCATTGATGACTACACCAGATTCACCTGGGTACAATTCCTTGGAACAAAAGATGAAACTTTCAGGTCCTTTCTAATCATTGCAAAGAGAATTCAAAATGAAAAGGGGTACTGCATCACCAACATCCGTAGTGACAGAGGAAGAGAATTCATAAATGAAGAATTTAATCACTACTGCGAAGAAAATGGTATATTTCATCAAGTATCTGCTCCAAGAACTCCTCAGCAAAATGGAGTAGCCGAAAGGAAAAACAGGTCACTTCAAGAAATGGCAAGGACTATGCTTAGTGAAACATCTCTACCGAAGTACTTCTGGGCTGAAGCCACCCATACAGCATGTTACATTCAAAACAGAATATCCATGCGTCCCATTCTGAAGAAAACTGCTTATGAGCTATGGAAAGGAAGAAAGCCAAACATCTCATATTTTCATCCATTCGGAAGCTCGTGTTTTCTACTCAACACAAAGGATGATCTGGGAAAATTTGATGCAAAATCGGATAAAGGAATATTCCTAGGATATTCACCTAATTCCAAGGCATTCCGAGTATACAACTCCAGAACCATGGCGGTTGAAGAATCGATCAATGTTAAGTTTGAAGATAAGCACGTGAGTGTAAAATCGATAACTTCAGAAGATGATGAACTGGAAATATATGAAGCTCCTTCATCAAATCCAGCTCAGCCATCCTCGTCCGACAAGGAGACGAACTCAATCATTCCTTCCTCAACTCAACCAGACGAAGTTGATGAAACTACGTCTGACGATATCTCCTCAAGTCAAGTTATGACCTCTAATGGTATATCACTGCCTTGAGACTGGAGATTCAAACCAGATCACCCTCCAACGCAAATCATTGGAAACGTCCACGAAAAGGTAAGAACCCGATCTACTTTTAATGATTATGCTAACTGTGCGTTTCTTTCTGAGATAGAACCAAAGAACATAGGAGAAGCACTTCAGGATGAAGGATGGATCCTAGCCATGCAAGAAGAACTAAATCAGTTTGAAAGAAGTAAAGTCTGGGATTTGGTGCCTAAGCCAGAAAAGAAATCCATTATAGGCACTCGATGGGTTTTCAGAAATAAAATGGATGAAAGTGGAAAGGTCACAAGAAACAAGGCTCGTCTGGTGGCCCAAGGGTATAATCAACAAGAAGGAATCGATTATACAGAGACGTTTGCACCAGTAGCAAGAATTGAAGCCATACGTATTCTTCTAGCATTTGCATGTCAGCACTCTATAAAACTATTTCAAATGGATGTAAAGAGTGCATTCCTAAATGGGATCATTAAGGAAGAAGTCTACGTAAAGCAACCTCCAGGATTTGAAGATTAGGATCTACCAGACCATGTCTTCAAGCTAAGAAAAACACTATATGGGTTAAAGCAAGCACCGCGTGCGTGGTACGATCGCTTAAGCTCATTTCTGATGAACAATGGATTTTCTCGAGGAAGCATCGACAACACTCTTTTTAGAAGAAAGAGGTCCAAGGACTTCATTTTGGTACAACTGTACGTCGATGATATAATATTTGGGGCTACTAATGAAGCTCTCTGCCAAGAATTCTCAAAGCTAATGCAAAGTGAATTTGAGATGAGTATGATGGGAGAATTAAAGTTCTTCCTAGGATTACAAATCAGACAGGAAGGAACTCGAACGTACATTCATCAGTCCAAGTACATCAATGATCTACTAAAGAAGTACTGCATGGAGAAAGCAAAAGCCATGGGAACTCCAATGCATCCTGGAACTATACTAGATAAAGGGGATGAATCAACTCCGGTTGACTCAACCAAATATAGAGGAATGATAGGTTCACTGTTGTACCTCACTTCAAGTAGACCAGACATCATGTACAGCGTTTGTGTATGTGCAAGATTCCAGGTAAGTCCCCAAGAATATCATCTTAGTGCGGTAAAACGCATATTTCGTTATCTTATTGGAACAACTAATCTTGGCCTAGTCTATGAGAAAGGTGATGATTTCAGGCTAAGAGGATTCTGTGATGCTAACTATGCTGGAGATAGAATAGAAAGAAAAAGCACAAGTGGAGGATGTCACTTTTTAGGACATTGTCTAATTTCATGGGCAAGCAAGCGACAGAGCACCATTTCTCTTTCAACGGCTGAAGCAGAATACGTCGCTGGAGGTTCTTGCTGCACCCAACTTCTTTGGGTGAAGCATCAATTAGAAGATTATAATATTTTTGAGCATAACATCCCACTATTATGTGATAACACAAGTGCCATTAATATAACAAAGAACCCTGTGTTGCATTCACGAACCAAACATATTGAAATCAAACATCATTTTATTCGTGATCATGTAGCCAAAGGAAATATTGACATCTCATACATACCCTCTGATGATCAACTGGCTGACATATTTACTAAACCACTAATTGAAAATAAGTTTGCATGCCTTAGAGAAAGAATAGAAATGTTTCCTGCACTATAAATATCTCTGTGTCATGTTCGTCTGGCCAGTTTGCTCTAAAAATAATATCCACTATGAAATATACATTTAATGCTGAAACAGTTGTGTCGTTTCATATGTATTACTTGTTCAGCACGCATACACGAATTTTGGCACTTCTTATCTCTCATCATTTAATACGCATTAATTAACTGCTTTATTCTTCATGAGAGTGATGAGATCGAGAAAATATTTGCACTATCCAACACAAAACTGACGGTTTTTGCAAATATATTTCTCATAACTGTTCCAATACACTCATTCATCATACTCTGCGCATTTGTAGTTGTCGTTCTACTTTCCATTTCTACAGATATCATGGCTCCCAACAAACGAAGAAATGGAAAAGCTCAAGGAGTTCTAAGCATGGAAGAAACTCAAATCATCCAGAAACAGCTTAATCTTACTGCTCGTAATCGCAAACTACAAAGTGATGAAATTGGTCCTGTGAAGGTTGAACATCTGGGGGACAGAAAGCTTGTCACCCCTGGGTATATCGATCTGAAGCTGTTTGAACATGCAAAGGTGGCCGGACTTGATCTCCTGCTCTCACAGGCTTGGGGAAACCTGTTCGTAGTCTCCACAACGTCAGTCATCAAGCCTCTCGTTCAAGAATTCTACGACTGTGCTTTCAAGATGAACCCTAATCACATCCGAACACGGTGTTTGGGTCAAGTGATTGATGTACACACCAGCGACATATCTCAACTCCTCAACCTTCCTCTCGAAGGAATCTGCTACTCCTCCTCTTGGGAAAGCTCTGAAAGCTCTCCCTTTACTATCTGGAAGGAGGTTCCAACCAGCTCTACTTCTCGGCGAGTGAAAAACCTTGTTGAAGAATGCATTTTCCCCCATGCAGTCCTTAGCAAGGTTATATTGCCAAAAGAAGGTTCTCGAGACTTAGTAAATAAGTTCTCTCAATGGGCTCTATTCCAACTACAACATCGCAAGAAAATCACTTGGCCGTATCTGTCTCCTGCGCCGCTCATTCCCACTGTGGCATACTTCACTCCCATTCTGCCATCTCGTCCACTATCTCCGTTAGTCACTCATTGCTAACATTCTGACTCTGATGAAGGTCGCTCTATGGTCTACCTCCTTTCTCAGGAAGTTAAAGCATTCACTGCTCGCTTATCTCTTGAAAGGGCCAGTCAAGATCAAGCCGTGAATGATCGCCTTGAGTCCATGGATGCCAGACTTTCTGCAAAGATAGATGCTAGTTTCGCTCAGCTATAGACCTCTATTGCCTTACTTCTAAGACTTTCTAAGCCATCCTCTTAATATACATTTTTGCTGTTATATTTATCATTTCCTCTTGTCATCTCATTGGCTGTGTTATCTACGTTTTTGATAATGTCAAAGGGGGAGAAATTATATAACAAATGACTAAGTAGAAGATAGGCGAAGATAGGCACATGCTTAGGGGGAGCTAATAAATGCTGATGAAATAAAAGACTAAGTATAAGATAGGCTCATGCTTAGGGAGAGGAATTATATAGGCCTTACTCGCATTTGTTTTTAGAAATTGTCATTATCAAAAAGTGGGAGATTGTTAGAGTAAAATATCTAAATGAATTAATCTATTTTGATAAATAACAATTTTGCCAAGAGTCACTAACTTTCTTTGAAGAATTTTATATTCAGGGACTCTTATGAACGGAAGCCATGCTGCAAACATTATCAAAAAGCAAAGGAAAAGTCTGTCCGGCTATAAGGATTGAGTCTGCCTCCAGAATAAAAGTTCGTCCGCCTGCAAAGTCTGTCCGGTTCAACACATGAGCAATGATTGGAGAACTGGTACAAAAAGAATTTGCTGAGAAGAGATCGCTCGCTCAAACTGAAGATGAGTTGTCATGCACCTCTTGGTGGATCAGAGCATTAATGACGAAAGAGACAGAATTAAGCGCCATATACCTTGAAAATTCAAATTCTCTGACATTCCTTAATTCAAGCTGCTTTTGCTGAATTAACGGTGAAATCCTCTGATCATCGTATCTCCTCAACGGCCGAATCTAAATCCTCTGGTCAGAGCATTAATTGCCATATTAGCTGTAATACACATGCATTAATTGCTGCCTTTGAGAAGCAGGAGAAAAAGCATTGCTAGATGATCTCACTCTCTATCAGTTGAAGAAATGTTCTTCACTTGGCAGACTACAACAAACTGATGCAGAAGTATCCGTTACTCACAATCAAGCAAGTATTCAATGGAACTATTTTTGAAGATCTTCATCAGCGTTTCTAGTTATCCTCCTACTGAAGATATAAATAGTGGCCTCTGCATCATTTTCAACTTGGCGACTTACACACTATCAAAGCATTCAAATCCTTCAAGTCAGTTTATAATTTGAACAAGCTTTAGCCAAGAACACTCAGCAATTCTAGCATTCCTATTTTTCTGAGTTTAGTCGCCAACTAGTGTGAAACCTCTATAGAGTGAAAACTCTTATTCTTCTCACACAAGCCCTTCAGAGAGTCAATTTGTATATCATCTCTGAATCTAGAACCTCATAGTTTCTACCCACTCTTTGTGAAGAGATCTCTGTAGAAAACAAACCTTCTTGAAAAAGAACTGGGAGAAGTCCTGTCGAATACATGAGAGATAAAGGAGAAGTCCTGAGAAAACTTGTAAAGGAGTAGTCCTCAGAATACTGGGAGAAGTCCCTGAGAACACTTGTACTATTCGGTTGAAATAGTGGAAAATCTTGGTATAGCCAAGGACTGGACGTAGCCCTATCGGTTTTGGGGGTGAACCAGGATAAATTTCTTGTGTTCTTTACTCTTTAAGTTCCAAGTCTATTTCCTGCACTTATCCTTAAACGTTTTCGAACCTATAACGAGTATTTTGCGAAAAACTTTACAAAAGACACACACACACAATTCAAACCCCCCTTTCTTGTGTGATTTTATTACTGTCAGTCACACTTTATTGTTTTCCAATATTTTTTGCTTCACACTCCTCTACCTCTCCACCTTTGAGAGAAATGAGAAAAAAAGATAGAATGAGTGATATGATAGGTTATGTGGTAGGAAAATAAGAGATATAGGAAGAAAAAATGAATGAAAATGAGATGGAAAACAAATAAGAGTGTCAGTGAATCAAAAATCTTATTTTCCTAAAAAATAATTTTTTAACTAATGATGAAACTAAAAATAAATAAATAAATTAACTTATATGTATTTATGACAATGATGTCAGAACCGGACCAGACCGGCCGGTTCGACCAGAAAAACCGGGAACCGGAGGTCAGGCCGGTCCGTTTGGTGCCTAAAACTGGGGAGCAGTCAAACCGGGAAAAACCGGTAAAACCGGGTAGGAACCGGAAAACACGGTAAAAACCGGGAATAATCCAGGTCACCCGGTTTATGTAAAACTACGTCGTTTTACATTAGCAGAAGGAAAAAAAAAATAGAAACTACTCATACTCAGTAAACCCTAAGTCTAAAACAGACTCCTCTCTTCTCTGTTTCTCCCTTATTCCCGCGGCTACTCACCTCGCAGGCCACCATTGCCCCTCAGTAGCACGCCGTTCTGCCGTCTTCGGCTCCGTCGCACGCCGCCCTCTGTTCCGTCGCCGCCTTCTGCTCTGTCGCGCCATCGCCTCTGCTCTCCGCGTAGGCCACCATTTCCCCTCCGGGAACGTGCTTGCCGGAGCCGGTTTCGCTGAAAAACGTGTTGAAGGCGTCGTGGGTGCCGGCCCTGACCTCGTCGATGACAGAGGGTTCAAGATTGATGAAGATGGTGGTGGAGGGACGATTTCAGGAGCAGAGGTTCGGTTTGGGTGAGTGGCGACAGTGAGGGTCGAAGCTTAGAGAGAAGATGAGTGGTGGCGGCGTTGGATGAGGTGGTGGCGGTGCTGGATGAGGGGAGGATGAGGGGTGGCGGCTGGATGAGGGGAAGATGAGGGGTGGCGGCTGGATGAGAAGAAGATGAGGGTTTTGTAGAAGGTTCTTGTATTTTTTTGTTAATAAAAGGAAACGGGAAAAACAAGTATACTACATATATGTATTATATTTATGTAAAGGGTTTTGAGTTTTCAGTGTATATATATTATATTTAATTATTTGTAATTAAAAATAGTATTTGATTCATATCGGTTCAACCACAGTTCAACCTCGGTTGAACCATAAAAACCGTGAACCAGTAGTTCGAACGGTTTGATGTCCAGTTCGGTTCAGCAAATATTAATTTATGATATAAAAAAGTACATGATCCCCAATAACATCTTAAATATATATCATATAACTATTTAAACCTATAAAATGTTTTAATTAAACCTATATATCATTAGTGAGTCTTCTATCACTTACTACTTTATTCTCGGCGGAGATACTTTAGTTAAGACTAAATATATTAATTTAAATGAAATAATAATCTTTGCTACATATTTCAATATGATTGCTTGATAGTCTAAACTAAGTCATCTAACACTACTTTATTCTCAAATAAAAATTACTAATGTTGTGTTTGTTTGGAGTGATTTTGGGTAGAGTTTAAAAATTATAGTGTATTTGTATATTTTGATAAGAGTGAAATAGGTGAGAGAGATAGACAAGATGAAAATTTCCCGCTGTTGGTTTTTCAAAAAACAAAGAGAAAAGACAGAGCAATTGTCGACCCACATGTGTTTTTGTGGAGAGTTAGAGTGGAGAAAACTTCCCACTATTTTCTCACATCTTTCTCTCTTCTCTCTTTCTCTCCTAAACCAAACAAAGCATTAGAGTGGAGAGTTAACTTGTTTGGCATAAGAGAGAGAGAGAGAGAGAGAGAGAGATAGAGGAGAGAGAGATATGTGGACCCATCAACTTTTTTGTGTCTTCTCAATTTAAGAATAAATGGGGGGGAGTGTATCACTTTTATCCAGATTCTCATTTTATCCCTCTATCATCATTGTACTTATTTGTAAATATTTATACATTTAAGGTAAAAAAAGTCATTTCACATAAAAGTAATCTTCTCTCTTTCTATTCTCTACCCAACCAAACGTGTTTGGGCGTGAATATTGGAAGAGGGAGCTCTTGGCGGAGCAGTGGCGGAGCTCAGACTTTCTTTGTCATGATTGAGGTGGTGTCTTCAAATTGCAGTGCGTCGTGGGGCTGCAAAAGACACTCCGACGCTCAAGTCATTGTTGGAGCAATGAGAGCATCCAAGAGCTAGCTCAAACATGTAAGAATGCATAACAAACTTGTAATGTAAGTAATGAGTGAGAAGCGTCCCAGGAGGAACGATAGAACCTGTATTTATAGGCGCCGGAGGTCCTTGCAGGTGTTGGAGGAAAGTTATTGAGTGAGGCTTCCGAGCGGGAGTGGTTGTGAGCCGATCGACTGCGTAGTGCTTCTCTCGGCCTTTGTTCGGGACAGTCAGATAAAGGGTCACTAAGCCGGGAGTTCTTGTCCCTAGTCCAGGTCGTGTAGGCTGTCTCTTGGGTGTATGCTGAAGAGCATCTCTAGTGGGCCAGTTGCTACGTTGTCAGGTCATTTGGCTGAAGAGCCGATCGGAACCAGATCCCCCCAACTTGTCGTGGCAAGTATGAAGGTGCAAGAAACACACAAGAAAGGGGGGGGGGTTTGAATTGTGTTGCTTATTTTGAAAACTTCTTTTGGTCAATTATTGGTTTTCAAGAGAGTTATTTATTTAAGCAAATATACATGTATGCAGCTGAAATCATAATATAACATGAAAAGTAAAGCACACATAATTTTTATCCTGGTTCACCCCCATAATCGACAAGGCTACGTCCAGTCCTTGGCTTCACCAAGATTTTCTACTATTTAAACAAATAGTACAAGTATTATCGGGGACTTCTCCCAACAAGTATTAGAAGGACTTCTCCTATCAAGTGTTATCAGGGCTTCCCCTTACAAGTATTTTTAGGACTTCTCCTTACAAGTATTCTGCAGGACTCCTCCTGACACCTTTGACAAGGTTTTGCTTTTCTATGATAATTATCTTCTAATAAGAGTGGGTAGAAGAAATGAAGAACAGAAAACAGAGATCATAAGCAAGTTGGTTCTCTGTTTTGGGTTTTGTGTGTGGGATAGGATGAGAGTAATAATCTATAAGTTTTCCACACACATGAGCAACTCAACTCAAGTAGGATATGGCTTGAAGCTCCCTGAGTTGGAACCAAGAATGTCTTGGTTCTTTGGACGAACTTGGTTGAGATATGTGAGATTGAATTCTAGTCGCCAAGTTGCTACGAAGGCAGGATTCTCTATATATATCTTCAACTGAAGATCTTCTTTCTTCTTCCACAAAAGGAGAGAAAACCTGCCCGGTGGTGCTTCTACTTCCTCTGCTGAGAGTAACGGCTAGTTCTTCATTTTTCAGCCGGTCTGAGATAAGATCTGAGAAGCATTGATTTGCCTGGGTTGACATCGTCTGGCTCCGTTTGAGCAAGTACCCTTGAGCTATGTCTTATGTATTTAATGCTTGGAGTTCCAGCTGTGGTTTTGACCATTGTACCCTAGTGCATGCCAGCTAGTGCTTATCAAGTGCTTTAATCAGATATTTGAATTTCGACCGTTGAATGTGTACGATGCTCAGAGATTCTCGCCGTTGATTCCGCAATGTCAGCTTGATTTGAGGGAAAGTAGAAAAGCAGTGGGACCAAAGAATATTGTATTAATTTTGTCCCTTTCTACTTTCTGCCATTGCCAGTACTTTACTGAATATGCAGACGAAGTAGATGTCTTTTGATCCAAGAAGCAATTATTCTGGATGAAGTGAATTATTTCTTTAATGCTTTTGTTGAGCTAATATCCTCGTAATGCACATTTCTTGATGTTTGTACCTTTGCCGCATTCTAATGTTTGAGCAGATGGATTCTTCCTTAGGATTTGGCAGACGCAGTCTCCATAGAGTATTTAGAATTCCGTTATTGAATGGCTTGTATCGGCAGACGGTCTTTCTTCATTCAGTCCCTCTTAGGATTGGGAATGTTCTTGACTTGTAGAGGACTGAATCTTCCCTTCTCTTTTGCTTCCACGAATGTTCTCCATCTGAGAAAGTTGATCTACAACTTCTTTATATGATGCTGGAGAAACTTCAAAGCTAGAGGAATTTCTTCATAAGTTGTCATACTCTTTTAGCTTTAGATGAAACAGTCTTCCTGTTGATCATTGTTGGTTTAGGCAGCGGACTGTTTCATCTTCTTGAGGTGGACTTTAACTTGACTTGAGAGTATATAGCTTGATAGAGTATCCTTGAAAAAGGATGTTTGCTATTTGAAGTCACTGCTTTATCTCCTGTGACTCACCAGACTGTCTTTACATGAGTGCTTTCCTTTGGATGTCTTTGACAATATTTCCTTCAGGATGTATGTAGTGATGACCGGACGGTTTTCTCCTGGCAGATTGATTCTCTTGATGATGCTTTGAGATTCATTCAGTCCCTTCAGTAGATAGGCATTCCTGGATATGAGAAATTTCACTATGTTAGGAATTCTATCTCTAATGATATTAAACCTTAAAGAAATTGTTAATTATCAAAACATAATAATTCATTTAATTATTTGAATCTAACAAAGTATTGGCATGTCAAGCTGTTTGAAGATTTTGTCATGATCTCTTTTTGCTGCGTCCTGAAGCCCCCCTGTGTTCGAGTGCCAAGGTTTTGTATTGCAGTCGCACAAGACCCTTTGATGTTTTCTGGCCTAGAGTTTGTTTTGAGGCTTTAGAAGCGTCGTTCGGCTTCGTATAGAATCAAGCTGGATGTATCTGACCAGGCCAGGTGTGACTTGCCGAGTTGACTGCGCTTTGATCCAAGCAAGAGGTGAAACACCGAGCGAATTTCTTTGGCTGTCCTCTAAGCTTTAAAAATCGTATTTCTGCCTTTCGCCCTTGCTTTGGGAGTCCCAAAGTTCCTTCGATATTTATTTTATTATTCCAGTTCCTCATTTTTCATAAGGTTGTATTTCTCACAAACTCCTCAGTGTTTTTACCCTTTTACGCGATTTGGAACCTCTCATTTGTTGTAGCTGTAACTACTTTGCCTGTGGTGGGCTCCTTTATATTGGTAAGTTGCTTTAGCCTCATTTCTTTTTCTCATGGATTGAAGAGAGGATGGTGTTTTTCTTCCATTCTGAAGATAACCATGCTGAGGATGATAATCCCCTTTTTCTTTCTTTCTTCCCAAATCCTTTTGTGGACGTATTTGTAGACCCAAATGAGGTTCCTTTTCCGTTTGACAATTTTGGATTCAGCCTTTTACCTCCATCAGATCTTTTCCAGACCAATTTGGGTCTTTAAATCCTTCCAATTTGACCTTTGTGTCTTCAGTTCCTAACATGGGCAGCTCAATCATCATGTTTGATCAAGGCGGTGGGGCCTCTTCTTCCCATTCGAAGATTTTGGAAGGCCTTTCCTGGATTGACCCAGAGGTTCGGTCTTGTAGTTGTCTCTTTAACTCTTTGACCGAAGCTGACCTTCCTTCGCTTACTGGTAATTCTGGTAAGCGTGGAAATTACTCCTTCTACCTTCCCAATAACGGAGGTCGTGCACATTTGGAACCCTTTCAAGAATTATTTATGTATTCTTTCGTAATCTCTGAGCTAAGACTCTTGATTCCTTTCTCAAATTTAGAAACCCAGATTTTGTCCCAGCTTTGCATCTCCCCATCTCAATCCACCTAGTCTCCTGGGGTTTGCTCAGAGCTTTTGAGGTCCTCTGTGATTTTCTCAGGATCCCAATCAATAATGCTCTATTCCTTCATTTCTTCCTGTTGAACCGATCGGTGGGCTCATCCAAAGGCTTCGTCTCCTTTAAAAGTCATAGCCATATGAAGATCCTGGATAAACCTTCGTTTGAGAGGTGGAGAAAAGATGAGTTCATTATTGTCGAGCTCTCCGACCGGGTCGTCCCCTATGTTGTCCCTTTTTGGAAGGAGTGGAATGACGTTGATTCCTTTCCTAGTCGACTTCACGATCCCATACTCAAATCTTTTGCTCGAGAAGAAGGCTTTCTCAACACTGATCCTCCAATTTGTAGCTAAAGTTGGTGCAACCTTCCCTTGTGACATTCTTCTTAGGACACCCCAAGCTCGTCTTCATCACGAACTCTGCTATTTACTCTTCTACTATTTTCATTATTCCTTCCTCCTCTCCTTTTTTTATTGTGCTCGTCCCTTTTTCAGGTATGCGCGGTTTTGACACGTTTGGCCTCGGGCGAGCTATCGCTGATGTTTCCAGCTCGTCAAGGCCTGTACTTTCCAAACCCGCAGTTCTTCCATCCTTGTGCAATGTTACCACTTACTATGAGGGGCCCACCTCTTCAGTCGAGGGAGACGTGAGCCTAATTCATTGACGTAGCTCTCGGAGACCTCTTTCTTAGGCTAAAGAGGTTGCCTCAAGGTCTTGTTAGATTCAAATAATTATTATGTTTTAATAATTAATAATTTCTTTTCAATATGATGTTTCTGAAGAAGAACTCCTAACTTGCTAAACATCTTATGTCCAGGAGAAACTATTCTCGTAAAAGAACTTCACAAAACCTCAAGACATTATCAATTCGCAAAATCAAGTCAAGCCATACAAATGGAAATCGTCCGGGTCCTCTCTGAAGAACAACTGCATTATTTCTAAAGAGGCACAAAGAAAGCAATCATGCGGAGACAGTCTGACGACTCACCAAAGGTCAAGCTTGCCCAGAAGTAAACATACATTCCCTGGAGAGCATTAAAGCAATTATGATCACTCAACATCAAAAGCACATGGGATAAAGTGAAACAGTCCGGCTCTTGAGTTTACTCTAACCTACAGGAAGACTGTTTTGTCAAAAGATGAGTAAATCTGGTCACAGGCCTGAATAAACATCTCATGCTTCGAAGTCTCTCCAACTTCAATGGAAGATGGTTGGATAACAATTTATTCAAAAGGAAAACTTCAACTGAAGCACAAAAGAAGGAAGCATCTAGTCATCTACAAATCAAGAATAATCTGTCAGTCAAGAAAGGTTGGAATAAGAAAGTCCGCCCGCCTATGCAATTCACTCAGTAACGAAACTCTGAAGATTTCATAAAGACTACGTCTGCCAAATCATAATTAAGATTCCGTCCACTAAATTCCTTCATCCTTTCCATTGCACTATTCCATTCAGGAATAGTGCTTGCTCTAGCTGCCCTCCACAGGCATTACTTCAACTCATTTCCAGGGTATTTCTTTCTAAAATTACCATACATGTGTTTGACACATAGCCTGTGATCAGGATTTCCATCTAACTCAGCAATGGTTTGCACCAACCCCTGTATATGCATAACAAGGATTTTCAGTTTCACACAGGCATTCTAAATTTTCAGTTTCACAGCAAGCAATATGTTACCCTGTTTCACAGCAAGCAATTCCTAATAACAATTCATGATTTCAGTTCTATTCCCTAAATATGTGCCCTGTTTCACAGCAAGCAATTCCTAAATAACATAACATGATTTCAGTTCTATTCCAAATATATTAGCCCTGTTTCACAGCAAGCAATTCCTAATAACAATTCATGATTTCAGTTCTATTCCAAATATATTAGCCCTGTTTCACAGCAAGCAATTCCTAATAATAATTCATGATTTCAGTTCTATTCCAAATATATTTTCCCTGTTTCACATAAAGCAATTCCTAATAACAATTCATGATTTCAGTTCTATTCCAAATATATTTGCCCTGTTTCACAGCAAGCAAATCCTAATAACAATTCATGATTTCAGTTCTATTCCAAATATATTTGCCCTGTTTCACAGCAAGCAATTCCTAATAACAATTCATGATTTCAGTTCTATTCCAAATATATTTGCCCTGTTTCACAACAATCAATTCATAAATAACATAACAAGAATTCAGTCCTACACAGGCATTCTGAATTTTTAGTTTCACAACAATCAATATGTAATAAACCATGCTCAAATTAAAATAAAGATTATCTTCTGCTTATCAGAAATGAAAGACCACTTTTTCCTATCCACAGAATCAAGGTCATCTACCACCAAATTCACAAACCATTTCCAGGATTGTGTGGTCTCAGCCTCTACCACTACATAGGCAATTGGAAACATCTGATTGTTTCCATCTTTCCCCACTATTGCAAGCAACTGGCCCCCGTACATCCCTTTCAAAAAGCAGCCGTCTAACCCAATCAGTGGCCTGCAAGTCCTTGCAAAGCCTGCTTCTGTGCTGCAAGACACACATAAATTCTCTCGAATAAAGGACCATAAGGGGCTTCTCCATCAGCAGTCTTTATTATGACTGTGCTGCCGGGGTTACTCCTTAACAGTTCATTGGCATACCTCCTCAAATGAGTATATTGATGTGCACCAGCCCCTTGTATCATCCCTAGTGCCCTGTTCTTAGCCCTTATAGCCTTCCACTTACCAATATTAATGCCCCACCTGAGTCTTGCTTCTTCACTCAGTGCTACTGGCTTTATTGTTGGTGGATGTCTAAGAATTGGCACAAATTTCTTTGTAAGAAATAAGCACTTAGCCTGCCTATTGGTTGCTGTCCTGGAACAGTTATGTACATTATCAAAACTTACCAACAGCCAGAAGTCTCTTGAATCAGTCCTACTTATCCTGATATAGAAAGGACACTCTTCAACACACCCGACAACAACACGCTTCTTGTCATTTTTCCTGATTTTTAGATCATTTTTCTCCTGAAGAGCATACTCTTTCACAGCATTCTTGAACAATTCCTTGCTCTGAAAAACTTGGCCAACTTTGAAAACAACCTGCTCACCATCAGTGGCCTTGAACCTGGGGAACCTCCTCTTCCTCAATTCATCTTCATCCTCGTTTGGACTTTCTAAATCAGATGAGTCACCTTATGAGTCTGCAAAGTCAGAGAAGGTTGTTGGAACCAAAGTGTTGTCAACATCAATGTCAAAATCGATTGGGTCTTCAGTTGGAGCACCGGGTATATCAAGCAGAGCATCTAAAGGTAAGACATTACTCCAGCACCATTGCTCTTCATAGTCACTGTCATCCTCAGAGACCCCATCATCTGTTAGATTCAAAAAATTAAATGAATAATTATGTTTTGATAATTAACAATTTCTTTAAGGTTTAATATTGTTTAAACTAGATTTCCTAATACAGTGAAAACTCTCATGTACAGGAATAACTATCTCTAAGAGGACTGAATGAACTTCAAAGCATCATCAAGAAAATCAGTCCATCAGAGGAGTTCGTCCGGTCACCTTGAAGAAAACACTGTCAAAGATATACGAAGGAGAGCACTCTTGCATAAGACAGTCCGGTGATTCAAGAGAACTAAAGCGGCAACAACATTCAACATTCTTTCTTGAGGACACTTCATCAAAGTCTGCTCGCTCAAGTCAAAGCCTATCTCAAGAAGACAAAACAGTCTGCCACTTAAGCCTACAGTAATCAAAAGATGACTGCTCTATTCAAAGCTGAAAGAGCATGATAATCCATGAAGAAACACCTTCGGCCTCGAAGTTTCTCTAGAATCATAAAAAGAAGTTGTGAATCAACTTTCTCAGATGGAAAACTTCAATGGAACCAAAAGAAAAGATTTAGTCTTCTACAAGCCAAGAAGATTCCAATAGTTAAGAAGAACTGAATGAAGAAAAGTTCGTCCGCCAATACAAACTACTCTGCGGCGGAACTTCAAGTGTTGAATGGAGACTATGTCTGCCAAACTACTAAGGAAAAATCCGTCCGCTCAAGCGTCAAGTGCATCAAAGGTACAAAGATCAAGAAATGTGCTTTTCGAGGATATCAGGTTATCAGAAGTATTAAAGAATTTATTCTCCTCATCTTGAGTAATTACTTCTTGGATCAAAGGACTCCTACCTCGTCTACATATTTATTAATGTACTGGCTGCGGCAAAAAGTAGAAAGGGACACAATTAATACAATATTCCTCGGTCCCACTGATATTCTACTTTCCCTCAAATCAAGTTGACATCGCGGAATCAACGGCAAGAATCTCTGAGCATCGTACACTCTCAACGGTCGAAATTTAAATATCTGACCAAAGCATGTGATGAGTGTTAGCTGGCATGCACTGGGGTAAAATGGTCAAAACAAACTTCACAGCTGGTTCTCCACGCATTAAATACTGAAGACATAGCTCGAAACTACTTGCTCAACATGGAGCCAGACGACATCAACCCAGACGAGTCGATGATTCTCAGATCATGTCTTACACCTGCTGAGAGATGCAGAACTAGCCGTTATGTGAAGCTCAGAGAGGAAGAAGCTCTTCGGACAGGTTTTCTCCCATTCTGAAGAAGAAAAAGCAACTGAAGATATAAATAGAAAACCCTGCCTCCGAAATTGTTGGGCAACTTAGACTTAAACTTCCATATGTCAACTAAGTCTGTCCCAAGAGCCAAGAAACCTTGGTTCATACTCAGCATGCTTCAAGCCTACCTCTGCCTGAGTATATGAGCTTGTGTGTGAGAAAAATTCATAGAGTATTACTCTTATCTTTCCCAACTCACACACCCTCCAAAAACAGAGAACCCAAACTCCTATCCTCTCTGTATAAACCGAGCTTAATTTCCTCTATCCACTCTTATTAAGAAGAGAACCAAGTAGAGAAGCCAACCCTTGAAAAAGGTGTCAGGAGAAGTCCTATAGAATACTTGTAAGGAGAAGTCCTGATAATACTTGTAAGGAGAAGTCCTTCTAATACTTGATAGGAGAAGTCCTTAGAATACTTGTTGGGAGAAGTCCCTGATAATACTTGTACTATTTGCTTAAATAGTGAAAATCTTGGTGAAGCCAAGGACTGGACGTAGCCCTGTCGATTATGGGGGTGAACCAGGATAAAACTTATGTGTGTTTTATATTTTGTAGTTATGTCATATTTCCGCTGCTTGCATATGCATATATTGTGTGGATTAGTATCGTTAAATGATCATAAAATTGATTGTCAAAAATCGAAGAAAGAAACTTAAAATTGAGTCACACAATTCAAACCCCCCCTTTCTTGTGTGTTTCTTGCACCTACATCATCTTCATCCTGTGCAGCTTGCTTGCCATCTCTCTTCCTAGTCTGCTCATCCTCAATCAAGACTTCACCCCCATCTTGCTAGTTTCCCTTCTCAACAGTTCCTGCACCAACTCCTTAAATCTGCTCAAATTCAACTTGTACACCATTATCCCCTTCAACCAGTACCTGAGGTATGTCAATTATTTCAACATCTCCGTCAGATTGAGTTGTTTCAGCAGTCTCCAACACCGTCTCATTGACAACTGCCTCATCATCATGCTCAACAAACACATCAACCTCAGTATGACCATTCAGATCTGTGCAGAGTTGTCTGACTTCTTCATCAAAGTTAAGAGGCCTAATTGCAGAACATGGCAGACTAGGGGGTTTATACCACAGAGACTTGGGTTTCAAATATCCCAGGGCCTTGACCAATTTACCAACTTCAATAGACGATATTTCATCAATATCCCACCCATCAATAGACTTTACAGCCCCTCCCAGATATGGCAAAGTTGGGTTATCTGTAATTTTCCCTCCATGGTGGAGGTGCAGGGTAATCTTATGCACTATAGTTGGCCTGCATAGTTTATTTAAAATCAGAATAGGACAAACACTTAGCATTGAAACCATTCACCTACTTGACTATATTCAACGACATAGACATAAAGAACCGACAAAAAAATTCTATAAAAAGCTCACCTTGACACATGGTTTAGTGGCAGAGATTCCTCATCCCACATAAATTGCTTTACTTCCTTGCTTTTGTCTGGAACCACTGCCTCAGCTTTATGAACCTCCTTCCTCTGACATTGCACGTTCTGGTCAGTCTTGATATCCTTCTGTGGAGAGACCCTCCTCCCACAACCTCCATTTTTCTTCTTGGGTGTGATCTTCTTCCTGGAACCTGCCATTCGCGTTCAAAGTTCTCCTCCGCCGCTTTGATGTTCTGTTTCTCCATTGTACGAACGCTCTCTTTCACTGTCGCAGGAAGGTTGTCTTTCTCCACCGCAACACCGCTTATCTTTCGATCTCCGCCGCTGCAGTTGTTCTCTTCCAGCACCGCTGTAATGGTTCGCTTTCTTCGCCGCCAGCAAGGTTTTCAAGTTTGGCAATATTGAACCCTTACAATTGGAAATTAGGGTTCCTGAAAGGGGGAAAAGAGGTCCTCTTCTCACGTGAATATCACGTTCTCTCTTTCAGCCTCTTTCTCTCTCCTCTTGGCCTGCCAACTCATTAATTTGGTGCCACGTTGGCTTTGGACGTTAATTATTTGACAGAATGTTAACGGAAAACCCATTTTGCAACTTCTTCTAACTTTCAAGGACTCTGGGTGATAATAAAATGCTAGGGGGACCACAAATTCAAAATCGTGAAACGTGAGGGACCAAAAGTGCTATTAAGCCTTATATCTATTACATAGTTATTAACAGTGAGTAATCCTTATTCTAAATTTCGTTTCAAGTGGTGATCGTTGGACCATGATTCTGGAATGATTCCTAATTCTGTTTTGTTCGTTGGTTTCTCATTTCATTCCAAGAGTTCCATCATCGAAGGTTTCAGCCGTTGTCGTAATTGTTGGATGATCGCTGTTCGAGTTTGAATTGGACGAACGTATTCCTTTCCTTTGATCGGTCTAAACTCAGGTTGGTTCCTCTAGTCTCTCATAGCATTGAAAATTTGTATTGTTGTTGAGATGTTGTTCCATGAATTAAACCTTTTCAACAAACTCTTGTACCTTCTTATTCAAGCTACCTTTGGGAATACAAGAGTCTTGATTGGCAAGAGCCCACATGGATGCTAAAGGCATTTCCACTCTTATGATTAGAGGCTGCAAACTCAGCAAGCAAGGTTCTGATTACATGAGAGAACCCACAACTTACAGATCTATTGTAGGAGCATTGCAGTATGCTACACTTACTAGACCTGAAATTTCCTTTTCTGTCAACAAAGTGTGTCAATTCTTATCTCAGCCTTTGGAGGAGCATTGGAAGGCAGTCAAAAGAATTCTCAGATACTTGAAAGCTACTGCCAATCATGGTCTTCACATCAAGAAAGCTAATTTATCCAGACCTTTCTCTCTCAATGCCTATTGTGATGTAGACTGGGCTTCTGATGTTGATGACAGGAGGTCCACCTCTGGTCTGTGTGTCTTCCCAGGACCAAATCTTGTATCCTGGAGTTCCAAGAAACAAACTCTTGTAGCGAGGTCCAGCACAGAGGCTGAATACAAGAGTCTTGGTAATACTACCGCAGAGGTTCTATGGATTCAATCACTGCTCAGTGAACTGAAAATCCCCTTTCAAGTACCTCAAATCTTCAATGATAACATGAGCACTGTTGCCCTCACTCATAATCCTATCCTGCATTTTCGAACCAAACACATGGAACTTGATATTTTCTTTGTGAGAGAAAAGGTTCAAAACAAGAGCCTCGTTGTGCAACGTGTTCCCTCACTAGATCAATATGCTGACATTTTGGCTAAAGCTCTTTCTCTGGCTCGCTTCATTGCACTTCGAGACAAGTTAAAGGGGGTTGACAAGTTTCAGATTACTCACCCACCTTGAACTTGCAAGGGGCTGTCAGGAATAAATGACAAAATACAATAAAAACAGTTGTGTTGATCGTCTGGGTTATCATCTAAGTGATCGTCTGAGGTCTCATCTAAGCAGATCCTCGTCTGCTCAAACCCTCGTCTGAGGACTCGTCTGAGCAGACCCTCGTCCAGTGATTACAAGTTCCTTATGTCCGGTGGTTTTAGATTGCTTAACTATGGAGGTTTAATATGCACTAACTGACAGTACTGCAACCTGTCAGTACGTGAACCTATCCCATCAAGGCTTCAGTCTCCACTACTTTATTAACAGTTGTCACTTGACAGCTGCAATCCATCTTGCTATCTTCTCTCTATATATAGATACACTATTGTATAAACAGGATATTAAATGAATGAGAATTAGATTACGATACATTCTTTATTTTCTGTCTTCTTTATTTCTATTAGTTGGAGAGTATGAATGACATACTAGTGTTCTTGATGGGGTCGGGTTTGAAGGTGAATTATTCCAAATCTGTGTGGATAGGTTGTAACCTGGAGGACAGTAAGGTGGAGCGAATGGCGGATAGATTGGGGGTTGTTGTGGGGGACCTGCCGCTATCTTATCTTGGGTCCATGATTGGTGCTAATCCGAGGATGAGACGGTATTGGACTCAGGCACGGATCCACTCCAATGAGTGGGGGGGCACGTGCCCCCACATAAATATAATAAAAAAATATTTAATACTAATAATAATAATATAATATAATTATTTTTATTTACCTTTCCAAACCCTAACTTTCTCTTTCCTCTTCCTGTTTCTTCTTCCTGGCTGCCCATTTCTTCCCTCCTTGCTGCCGTAATTGATTCTATGTCCTCCTCGCGCGGCCTCCTCCGTCCTCGCTCGCGCCGCCGCATCGCACGGCCTCCTCCGTCCTCGTCCTTGCTCGCGCCGCCGCATCGCACAGCCTCCTCTGTCCTCGTCCTCGCTCGCGCAGCCGCATCGCACGGCCTCCTCTGTCCTCGTCCTCGCTCGCGCGGCCGCGTCGGGCCTGCTCCTCCATCCTCCGTCCTTCGCTTGCGCCGCCGCATCGCGCGGCCTCCTCCGCCAGTCCGCGGCCTCCTCCTTCTCCACCTGCTTTGCTTCAAAGTTCAAACCTTCTTTCTCATTTCTGCTTCAATCCAGCAACAGCATTACAGCAAGGTAATTGATTCTGCATTTCTGCTTCTCCCTTTTTGCTTCAATCCAGTTATCCAGCAAGGTTAGGTAATAGATTGTGAAATGAATTGATTGGTGTTTGAATTACTTTGAAATGTGAATGATGAGTCAATCCCTTTCTGCTTCTCTCTTTTCGTGGTGATGATGAGTCAGTGTGTTCAAGCAATAAGGGGAATATCAAGACGCAAAATGGCTGATACATTTCAAGCACAAGGAAGATCAAGACGCAAAATGGAAAAAGTTTCTAATGAATTATTCTTTCAAGTGATAGATCGACAACTTCAAGAGTTGAATAATCGTTTTACTGAAGTGAATAGCGAGTTGCTTCTTTGTGTAGCTTGCTTGAGTCTAAGAGATTCATTTGCTGCATTTGATAAGGAAAAATTGATTCATTTGGCCCATTTTTATCCTTCAGATTTTTCCTCAATTGAACTTTTGGCACTAGATAATCAGCTTGAAAATTACTTCATTGATGCATGCTCTGATAATGTACTTTCAGGACTACGGGGAATTAGTGATCTTGCTATAAAGCTTGTGGAGACTAGGAAGCATATTGTATATCTATTGGTATATAAGCTTTTAGAGTTAGCTTTGATACTTCGTGTAGCAACTGCAACAGTTGAAAGAGCTTTCTCCGCAATGAATATCATCAAGAATCAGAAGCGAAATCGTATGAGAGATGAATGACTAAATGATTGTTTAGTTACTTTTATAGAGAAAGATGTATTTGATAATGTTGAGAATGAAAAGATAGTACAGAGTTTTCAAAATATGAAAACTCGTAGGGAACAATTATGATGTACTTTCAAATTTTTAATAGTACTATGTTATATTTTCTATGTTAAAAATGTATGTGCATATTTTTGCCTCCCATACTTAAATTCCTGGATCCGTCACTGATTGGACTCCGATAATTGAGAAGGTAAGGGTGGAGTTGGCGTCATGGGGTTCGAGAACACTATCTTTAAGTGGCAAAATGTTTTATTGAGGGCTGCGGTGAGTGCAATTCTTGTCTTCCATATGGCCTTGTTTAAAGCACCTATAGGTGTAATAGCAGATATGGAGAACTTGATGAAGAGTTTCTTATGGGGTCGTGCTGGTGGCGGACGAAGAATTGCATGGATTTCTTGGGAGCAATTGTGCAAAAGTAGCAGTATTGGAGGTCTGGGCATTGGATTTCTGAATATTCGAAACCGTGCTTTGTTGTTGAAATGGGCATGGAGATTGGGTACAGAGCCAGAAGCGTTATGGCGAAAGGTGATATGTGCGAAGTATGATTTTGGGGACTCTTCCTTGCTGCTGCATCAAGTCCAAAGGAACGTGAATCTTCATTCTTCTCTCATGCAGGATATCCTGCAGGTTGTCCATGAAGATTCTGTTATGGGTCGAGGGTTTCGCAACTAGTGTTTATATTTGGTTCGATCCATGGTTGCTGGTGACGCCGCTATCTCAATTGTATCCGCGCCGTGGGGTTGCCGTTGACGGCGGTGGAGTCTGCGTACTGTGCGGCCAGGAAGAAGAGATGGCGCATCATTTGTTGTGCAGTTGCAGGCTGGTTTATTCGCTATGGGCCAAGGTGGTGGAACGCGAGGGTTTCGCCTGGTGTATTCCGCCGACGGTGGTGGGGTTTCTGCGAGAGTGGGAATTCTTGCGTGTGAAGAGTGACCTGCTGCTTTGGATGATGATTCCCTACTCGTTATGGTGGGCGGTGTGGTTGTAAATGCTAATGATTCGTGTATACCTAAACAGTACAGACACACTTATCACATCATATATCACAGCTTATCTATCTTCTCTTCCTATTTTTCTCTAGTTGTCTACACCCTTTAGATGTCTACCAATCTTTATCCAGTTGCAAAGAAATAGAATTATTTTCCAAAGTGTGATATATGGGATTTGCATGTGGTTTATCTATATAGATGCGTGAAAGCTTGGAGGCATGAGTTTGGATATAGTGTGGCAGATTTGGCACATAATTTTGTGCATGTGAAGATGCAGCCAAGAATTGTGAGAAAGAACAGTATCGTGGGAGAGGCCACAGTCATAAAACTAGGACAACATAAGAAATGGGGAGTTTGAATTGTGTTGTACTAAAACTTACTTGTCTAAAACAAATATATATTGCATGTGGTTTATCTATATAGATGGGTCAAAGCTTGGAGGCATGAGTTTAGACATTTTCATTTGTCCCATGTGTTGATTGATTGAGAGTGACTCTATTTTATCTGTTGGCTGGGTTCTTTTAAACGTTTGGAAACTTTTGCGGAACTTATTCATAGACATCATTTTTCAGGAAGTTGATTGCTTATGTGCTGCGCATATTTTTAGAGAAGCCAATTCAGTGGCTGATTTTTTGGCAAAAACAGAGTGTGATAGAACAAAATTATTATGGGAGTTCTGTCCTTAAGGTTTATCCTACTTGAGAGGGTTGATCTCAAGCTTTGTTTGTTTCTTTCCTAATAATAATGATTTTCACTTTGAAAAAAAAATATAATTAATATTTTCTCAAGAAAATTTATTTCAATTTTTCATATTTCAATTAAACTTTTTACGGTTACGTTTTATCTGCAATTCATGAAAACTTTATTTTCTCATACTTTCAATTTCAAGTTGATACATGAATATTTTGGCTCATGGGAGGACAATCATACACACAGATACATTGATAAGTGTCTCTTCCAACGCATTGTCCAACGCCATTAGGATACGGAGCACAAAGCATTTGACATTGCTTAAGGTCGCAACTATTTGGATCCATCACTTTCACACATCTTTTAAATTGTTGTACACTAGTCCCTGCAACCACTGAGAAAAATACAAAGCAACTTAAGAATATGCAAGCTATTGTTGAAACGTTTTACATAATGCAAATGATTAGAAGTGTTTATATAGGTCATTAAATTAAAATAAAACACTAAATGTTATATATATTTTCCAAGTTTTTATTGTATACCTGTGAAGAGAAGTCCAAGAAAGAAAATTGGTATGAAGGAAATCTTGGCCATCTTGAGTAGCTAGAAATACTCTTATATCTTTTATCAATGTTGTTATCACTGAAAGTAAAATCATGGGTTTATATAACCAAAAATTTTTGGTCCCATCTCTCAAAATAAGTTTCTTTGTTTGTTAAACATTTAATGTATTTATTAAAGTCAATATTATTCACTTATTTAATCTATTAAGACCTTTGAATGTTTCAAACATTATTTACATTATAAATATATTAGTCTTAAGAAAATTAATATATACTAAAAAATAATTGAGATAAGAAATTTCGAAACTACTTTCCATGAAAAATATTAATTAATTATACTATTCATTAATTATTTCAGTTAAAGCTAATAAATACAAAATTAATCTTAAAAAAAATACTAAGAAACTGTTTAAATGCAAAACATTGAAACAACTTTTCATGACAAAATATTGATGAAAAATATTATTGATTATTTTAAATAAAATTTATAAATATTACATTATTCTAATTTTGTGAAAGTGGGAAATTTTATTTATGATAAAATGAGGTTCTTGAGAACATCCCTCTCAAAATGAAAAACTAACCCAAACAAATCAAAGAAGAAAAAAAACCCCTAAGAGATCCTCTAATGTGATTACGAATTTGATGCATTACTCTCTGGACCATCGTCTGACATTAGTCTTAAAAAATACCAAAAAGTAATTAATAATGAAATACTGAAACTACTTTCCAAAACAAAATATTAATGAATGTACCATTGATTATTTCAGTTAAAAGCAATAAATATTATATTAGTCTTAAAAAAAATACATAAAAATAATTGAAATACGAAACATTTAAACTACTTTCCATGACAAAATATTAGGGAATGATACAATTGACTATTTCAGTTAAAAGTGATAAATATTATGTTTAAGATGAAAAATGCTAAAACAATAGTTGAAATATGAATCACTAAAACTACTTTCCATGACAAAATATTAATGACTGATACTAATGATTGACATAGTCAAAAGTGAAAAGTATTATATTAGTGGTAAAAATAATTGAAATATGAAACATTGAAACTACTTTCAATAAAAAAATATAAATGAATGATACTAAAAGTAATAAATATTACATTAGTCTTAAAAAAAATACTAAAATATTATTTAAATAGAAACATTGAAACAAATTTTCATGAAAAAATATTGATGAAAAATAAAATTGATTATTTAATTAAAAGTGATAAATATTACATTAGTCTTACAAAAATACAAAAAGAGTAATTAAACATTAAACATTGAAACAAATTTCTGTTCTCGTATGGGAACTAGGTGGTGGCCAAACCCTCGGATCTAGGGTTCCGGGAATCAAATGCTATTTTAATTTAATTATTAATCCACAAAATAAATATCCAACCTTGGAATATATATATTTCGGTCTTATAAAAAAATAATAAGGAAAAACTCCAACAACCGTATCACTTGGCACTTCAAGTTATATCCAAAATATGTATTTCTTTTAAAATAAAAGAAATTATTTAAATTCAAGCGTCATCAAATAATCACAAATAAAATCAAACAGTTATCCCCCTTATAGAAGGGATATAAATCATGCCCCACACTGAAGCGCAAAATCTTGTCACATCAGCACGACAATCTTTTCCTCAAAAATTATCCATAATATTACCTTAGCAATATTATAGTCAAAATTCACAGAATTTTGACAACAACAACACAAAGACGACCATAAATTAAATTTCTCACTCAAATAATATTTGAGGGTCAAATTTTGATATATATAAATATATACGACGATGTCATTCAAGAAAACACATAATTAGGCTAACAAACGTTTAAACCAATCAATATCAACAAACTATTATAAGGAAAATAATATATTTAATTAAATCAAATATATTTAATTCCCAAAAATATATGGTTCTTACGCGTAGAGTGGGTCTACCAACATTAATTAACGTGAGCTAGGCCGACACTAATTTTAAGTAAATATAGAACTTTATTTAAAGGCTTAGCGTCACCATCGAGAATGACACTAAATTTTCTATTATAAATCAGTTCTTTCTTGTACTGGATCCTGATGGGAGGTGGGTTCTAGGTTTTTGAGTCAGTTTTGGTGGAGGTGATGCATTCTTGGCGGAGCTTTTTGCGATAGAAACTGTTCTTCGATGTGTATGAGACCTGGGATATCAGCGTGTTTCATGTGTTTCTGATTGTAGTAACGTTGTGGATGTTATTACCAAAAATGTGGATTTTCATATCTCCCATACTTTTGAGTTGGGAATTGTATGACCTAGAACTTTCGAAAATTTATTTTATTTTATTTTCCTTGCTTTTACATTTTTGTCATTTTAGTGTAGTTTTATATAAGAAGTGTTTGGGATGAGATGAAGAAGAAAAAAACTAATATACATCAATAAACTAATTTGAATTCATTCTTCAAGCGATAACTTCACGACGCCGCCGAAAGATTTCGGTTTCGTTTTGAAACAGTAAAAAATGGCGCTTCGCCGTAGTGACGTCAATTAAACCCCGTATAATATTCGAGTGGGAATTTGAAATTTTCTATGTCTCCAAATACTGACTCAAATGCAATACTCACAATTCTAAAAATAAAAACAAAAGCTAAAATTAAAAACTAAAAAGAAAGAAAAATAAAAACAAAAACTAAAAATAAAAAACAAACTACTGGTCAATGTCCAGGTATTCATGGGGTCTTCTTCTTCATCAACACCACTTTCTCTTTCTTCACTAGCACC
Source organism: Acmispon strigosus (assembly GCA_030819835.1). Classification (NCBI taxonomy): domain Eukaryota; kingdom Viridiplantae; phylum Streptophyta; class Magnoliopsida; order Fabales; family Fabaceae; genus Acmispon; species Acmispon strigosus. Next base: position 20,952,300 of record JAUAMA010000006.1, read on the forward strand.
ACCCGCTCTTTTATTCAATAAAAAAGAAAAACAAACAAAATAACTGAAAACAAAAGCAAACTAACATTGGCCTACCCGAGCCTCAACGCATGAGCGTTGGAATTAAAAAACAAATTCTAGGATTCAAGGGGCTCAACGCATGAGCATTGCCCCCCAATGCTTGGGTGTTGGGTTTTATCAAAACCTAGGAATCTTGGCAGGGGCTCAACGCATGAGCGTTGAGCCTCCAACGCTTGGGCGTTTGGTTCCTGCAGAATCAAACTTCTTTTTTTTTTCTTTTTCATATGAACTAATGTAAAAAGTAAAAGCGGAACATTAATCAAATAAAATCACTTAACCAAACCTTACATGGGTTGTCTCCCAAGCAGTCCAATGTTATAGTCTTTGGTAGACTCTTCCCCTTTTAATCAATTAGGGGAATTTTTTTTTCCCTTGATGACCAAGTCATCATTCAGCTCATTGGCTTCATCTTCATCGGACTCAAAATGTTTAAGAGTCCTGAACACTGAGAACCTGAATTTTTCTTCTCCTACCTTCAAAGATAGAAGGCTTTTTGCCACATTGATCTTGGCATTACCTGTTGCTAGAAAAAGGCCTTCCAAGGATCAATGGAACCTTGGAATCTTCCTCCATGTCCATAATTACAAAGTCAACAGGGAAGATAAGTATATCAACCGTGACCAATACATCCTCTGCTACCCCATAGGGGTGTTTGATTGACCTGTCCGCCAGCTGCAAAGACATGAGAGTAGGAGTTGCCTCCCCTATGCCCAATCTACAGAACATAGAAATGGGCATAAAATTGATACTAGGTCCTAAATCACACAACGCTTTGGCATTAGGTTAACCCTCTACATCTATTGGAATGGTGAAACTCCCAGGATCCTTTAACTTCTGGGGGAGGTTCCTTTGGACAATCGCACTACACTCCTCAGCGAGAATAATTGTTTCCCCAACCTTACTTAGTTTCCTTCTCCTAGAAAGGTCATCTTTCATAAACTTATAGTATGTTGGCATTTGTTCTAAAGCTTCAGAAAAAGGGATGTTTATCTCAATTTTCTTGAAAATATCAAGGAACCTAGAAAACTGTTTTTCTAAATTCTTTTTAATCAAAGCTTTAGGGTAAGGAACTCTGCCATCACATCTACTAGGAGAAGTAACCTTACTTTTTTCATTTTCAAAATCCACAACAACATTATTATCAACAATATCCTCACCCTCTTTATCTTTTTCCTCACTACTCTTTTCATTTTTAGGAACAATCCTATCAAGCATAGTTCTACCACTCCTAAGAGTAATTGCAGACACATTCTCTACTTTTTCTTTTGGATTTACAAGAGTGTCTGACGAGAACGTACCTGGGATTCTCTCCGCTATGGTCTTGGCAAGTTGGCCAACCTAAACTTCCAAATTTCTTATGGAAGCTTCATGATTTTCGGAGTTCGTCCTTGTCTCGTTCATGAATTGAGTAGTTTGCTGGGTCATTTCTTCCCTTGCCCTGGATTTTGAGGAAATGGGGGCCTTTAGTTTTGATATGGCCTTTGGAATTTTCTTTGTCCTCCGGCCTCACCTTGAATCTAATCCCTCCAAGAAAATTTAGGGTGGTTCCTCCAACTTGGGTTAAAAGCATTACCATAGGGATGATTTTGAAAATTGCCCATGGCCTTCACTTCAGCTTCGAGTTCAACCTCTTCCAGGCTTAGCTGAACTCCTTCCATCCTTTGTACCATTGCCTCAACCTTTCAGGACAACAGTTTGTTGGAGGCCAACACAGCATCGAAAGCCTCAACTTCATAAATTCCTTTTCTCACCAACCTGTCCTGATTGGAATGGGCTGCTCTTGCAGCAAGTTTGTTGATGAGATCAAGAGCTCCCTGGGTAGGTAAGGCATCAAAGGAACCATTGGCAGCAATATCCAATTTGTCCCTGGTATAGTCATTTAGTGGAGCATAAAACTTCTCCACTTGATCAACAGTGGAGATGTTGTGACCAGGACACCTTCTTAGCAAACCTTTGAACCTTTCCCATGTCTCATACATGTTCTCTTGATCCTGCTGGATAAATGAATTAATCTCCTACTTGAGCTTCTGAATCCTATTGTAAGGGAAAAATCTAGCTGTAAATTTTTCAGCTAAATCGTCCCAGGATGTAATACTCTTAAACCCATCAGACCGTAATCCTTCTGTTGACGAAAATATTCCAACTGAGCCTGGAGATGTTGATTCTGTTGTTGAATGGCGTCAATTGTCCCACACATCCGATGCCACTCGTCAGGTGGGATCATCATCATGGTCGGCTAGCCACCATCCGCTGCCACCTGAGTTGCTTGGTTTAGTGGCGGTGCGGAAGGTGGTGGTGGTGGTGGGGATGGAGGCGGAGGAGGAGGTGGTGATTGTGTTTGCTGCGCCCTCACCGTTCGTCCTCGCCCGCGCCCTCGACCTCGCCCTCTTCCTTGGATGCCTGACATAGCTTCTCACTTCACGATCGCAGGGGTTAGTTTACATTTCCCCACGGACGGCGCCAAATGTTCTGGTAACGCAGAATAGTAAGAAAAGAGATTGGGAGTGGAAACGACTCACTAGGTTAAGAATCCTAGCAGCCAAACAATATCTTATTATCAAGTAAGTGAAATAGGAAATTACCTCATTTACATGAACCCTCCTCTGCTATTTATAGAGGGGCAAGAGATAAAATCCTAAATTTACACTTAGATGAGCTCTTGGGCCTCAACAGATTTGGCCCAACAACCCCAACCCCTTCTATGATCAGATCCTCGCTCTAGCGCCTCTGGTCGCCCCGCTCACCACTGCTAGGCTTCCCTCGCCCAGTCCAAAAAGGTTTCTTTCCTTTGCTGCGATTGTATGACATTTCCACTCCTTATAAGCAGCATCACCAATCACTCTTCCCCATTTGTGATTTATGCACTTTTCCCATAAATGATCACTTTTGCACCTATCCCTTAAAGATGTACACACCTCTGACATTATGCAGAGTTCTATTGGTGAAAGACACTTTAGAATGAAATCCAATACCATTTCAGGCAAATCCAACAGGGAGATATTATGATTTGTTTTAACATTCTTCTCCTTCTCCATGCCTGAGGCTAATTTCCTGGAAAAAAGAAGAAGATAAAACTACCCCTATCTAAGGTAGCAATAGTGACCAACGTTGATATGATATCATCGAAAATATGATCATTACTATTTCTTTGTTTTTCACGTACTTCGCCGGCAATGCCTCTCAGTTTAGCAAGTAAGACATTCACATGGTCCAATATTTGGAAATGTCCAACAGTGTCATTACTATTTAATTACACTATGATAGGTGTCTACCACCGAAAAGGTATGCCATAACTAATATATAGTTGGACTCTTAAAGCATCTAATCTAGGTTTAATAGCTGAGCGGTGTGTATGGAAAAACATTTATTTGGAGAGGTCTGTCCACTTAAAGTAATTTTCGAGCCTCGAGAGATTAGTCTCATGGATGTCGACCAGTCGTGCCCATTTGGTTAACCGTACTTTAGAAACTTTATCAGTATATGTGATTCTGTATTACAAAAAACAAATGCTTGAAATCAGCATATTTCTGTATGTTTGCAAACTTTTTATGTGCATGCAGGTTGGTTCAATTAACACATGCATGATCTCCGCTGCAAGCAATAGAGAAGTTCTATTTCTAATCACGATTTTTTACACATTCAGAAAAATAGAAAAGGGATGAGAAATATGGGATAAGATAGAGAAAGATAGAGTTGTAAAAATTTGCTGTAGAATTTGGCTGTAGGAATAATATGACCACTGCAACAAGCTATGGGAGACACATTCAAGATGTTAGTGAAAGATCATTTCTTATGCACTATTTGTATGTGCACTGGTATATGTACACATCAGTGTGCCCCTCTGGCTAGATTTGGCTGGGACATCGAAGCCTAGACTTTGTTCCATGTAGCTTGTCTCTGATTAGTTTTTTTTCCCAGTATAGCTATCCTTCACTCACGGGAGACAATCATATTTATATCGAAAACATACACATCTTAGTGGGGCTAATTCTCCCAGCGGGAGTCATTTTCATATACAAACTCAAATCCGACATCTTACTTGAAAAGAATGAAACATGTACTACTTGAACCAACCACTTATTGATTGTCGCAAATTAGTTTGGATGTCTTACCTCATTTATTTACCAATTAACAAAACAAAATACATATGCAGGGCAAAAAATAGAAGAATTTTATAAAAGTCCAGATCAAGAAGGCTTACAATTAGCTTTTTATCCTTTTCCATTTCTCACTCAACACTACCATATCTATCATCTTTCTAATGGTACATATAATTCTTCAAACTTCAGAGCAGACCGCAATCCTTTTCCTTGTCAAGTTTCTCAGAGTCACTACTCAGACAGATCATTCATATTAGTGGATTTTTCTCTTAGAACTTCCCTTTCCCCAGTTAAGTCCATGTACAAAAATCCTTATAGAACTGACTTAAAGATAAAATCAATTCTAGGGAGAACCTCCTGTGAGTGGCTTTTATGTGCCAAAATTGATTTCGAGGAAAAATAAGCTAATCCAAAGGTCATCAAGTTTATATCTCTCTACGATCTAATCATCTTATCTCATGCATGCATGGCCTTCCAACTCCTACAATATGACCTCAGTGAAAATGTCCACTTGCCATGCATGCATTCAACTAAAAGTTAACTACATGGATATATAGAATCCATTAACATTCAGGGTTTATAAGGCACTTCACTTTCTCTAGGCTCAACTACTACCAACGATGGTATTGAATCAAGTTCTTCATTGGACTCATGGTACTGTAACTTCTCAGCATCATCTTCGCACTGGTCTTCTATGCCACCACCACCACAGCCTCCGAAACCATCCTCCATCTCAACAACTGCTCCGAAATGAACGTGGCGCTCTCCGGAAGAAGGGGAATGACCAGAGTATATCACACCACAAGGGCTGGTAACAACAGGGGTGGGTGTAAACACAGATTTTGGTGATCCTTTTGTGCTATTACCAATATGATTGTGGTTTTGCTCATCCAATTGGACATTTGAAACAGGTCTAATGCATCTATAAATGTAGATGAGAAACCAAAACAGCCAGGGAATTGCAACCAAAGTCATACCAACAATGAGATACCTCGTTAAAGATTCTGAATCCGGGGCGCGTATGTACACGAAAAGGAAGACTCCTCCACCGATGGTGCACGCGAAGAAAAAAACAGAGACCACATATATTCTAACGTCCCCTTTTCTATCTCCCATGGAAGAGGAAGATCAATAGGATGATGATGAGGAAGATCAATAGGATTTTTCTCTCTCTAGTTTTGTTGGAGGATTTTGCAGAAGCTCCAGAATGATTTGTTAGGAATCATAGAATAGACAGTTTCAAACAAGGCACAAATTGAAGCGTTTGAATCGGGCAATAGTTTGTTGGTTAAGCAAATGCAAACATAACTTTTAAAGCTTTTCATATTTCTTTTGTACGCTTAAATGTTTTTTGGGCTTTTTTTTTTAATATTACTAAAAAAAAAATTTGCAAAACAATGCATTAAAAAATAAAATTAGAGGAGTATGGCTGTCTCGGCCAACTCAGCTGCCCATGTGGCCTGGGCCATGGGAGTTGCAGGTCTTTATGCGACTCCCACTGGAGTTGAGGCCTTTTACGCGACTCCCATTGAAGTCGTGGCCCATTATGCGAGTCCTAAGGGACTCGTGGGCTTTTCTGCGAGTCCCACTGGACTCGTGGGACCAACTGCGACTCCTGGCCTATAAAACCCCAACTCACCCGACCTGAAACCACACACCATTTTTCCAATTCTAATTCAAATTTCCGAACACTAAAACTCAGTGCGATGGATCAACAGATTGTGTTTGTGTACTACAACGGCAGGGCATACGAAGGTGGACAAGGCGTTATGTTCGAAGGTTCAACGAAGGCCATATATGTGAAACGAGGCATTTCTTTCGAACGCTTGAAGAGGAGAATTCACGAGAAGCTACAACTACGCAGTAACCAGGTTATTTCGAGCGTTACGTATAGATTTCTAGCTTCAGAAAACCCTATTTTTTTTACAAGTCTCCAGATATGTGATACTGAAGACGTCACCATCATGATGGACGCTTTTAGCCAGCAATCGTCGATGAGAATACTGGAGTTGTACGTTGATATTGCTGAGGCCGGGGGATCGTCAATACTAGTGTCAACGTATTCGATGGAAACGCACGAGTTATTGTCGGATGAAGGGGTTATGCACGTTGAGGAGGCGGTGGCTGATCCAGAGCCTTTGTCATTCGGAAACACGGGAAACACAGTTAATCTGGCGGACGACATTGACAACATCCACGTAGACAGTGTGGATCCTGAAGTCAACCATTCAGATGATGAATTGGAGGAAGACGATAGATTGCTTGAAGGTGGATCGTCAGACTCAAACATGGACGCTGACTTGGGTGGCAGTACAGGACCTCAGACAGCTCATACTTCTCTTCCTACAGCTTCACCGGTACCCGTGAATGTATACTCGGAAACCCAAGGTATGTAAAATGTCAATAGCATAGCAGTTCTTCAATTTAAGTCATTTCGTTGCTTTATTAAGTCGTTTTGTGTAGGTGTCCCAAACTCCAACCCCTTCTGGAACACCTCATCCCACTATATGTATGTTAATTGGGACCACCCTGATGAGGAGACCGATTTTTTCCCCGGTCTGGCTGTCGAAGGGTCATGGCAAACAGGTGAAGAATTATATGAAGGTCTTCGATTCAAAACCAAGGCAGATGCTCAGACGGCCTTGAAGAACTTTTGTATAAAGAAAAATCAAACATACGTCGTGGGCGAATCTTGCACAAGATATTTCACCGCAAAGTGTCCAAATTCAGATAGTGGATGCCAGTGGAGGATGAGGGCAATATTGTCCAAAAAAACAAATGATTGGGTAATATCCAAATGGAAGGGCCCGCATACATGCGTTAGTGCGACAGGATCTATGGACCACGATAAGTTGAATTCGGATTTCATCGCCACGTACATAACAGGTACTGAAACTTAGTTTAAAAGGTTATTGCTCGCTTTGTCGCACCTGCTTTGCATGTTAACATTATGGACTTACGTGCTTTATTTTACACCGCAGGCATGGTTAGTTTGCAACCAGCCATCCCAATTTCTCTTATACAAGAGAGAATAAGCGGGGAGCTGCATTACAAGGTATCGTACTTCAAAGTGTGGAAGGCAAAACAGAAGGCGCTTGCGAAGATATTCGGGGACTGGGAAGCATCGTACAACGAGCTACCAAGGTGGCTTGAGCATATGATGATGTATTCCCCTGGATCGTATTACAAGATTGTAACGGATGACTATGTCGGTGGTGATGGTGAGATCGATGGTCGGTTTAAGAAATTCCGTAGGGTCTTCTGGACATTCAAACAATGTTGTGATGCTTTCAATTATTGCAAGCCAATGATACAAGTAGATGGCACTTGGCTTTATGGGAAGTACAAGGCAATATTGTTGATAGCCACAGCTCAGGATGGAAACAGTCATGTGTTAGCCTTAGCCTTTGCGGTCGTAGAGGGGGAGTCCACAAGTTCTTGGTCATGGTTTCTCCGGCTGATCCGTTTAAAAGTTACCCAGAAACAAGGTATATGTTTGATATCTGATAGGCATGCGGGCATAAAAGTGGCAGTGAGGAATCCTAATAACGGGTGGCAACCACCACACGCTCATCATGTATACTGCATCCGGCACATCGCCAGCAACTTCAATCACAAATTCAAGAATGTCAAGCTAAAAGGAGACTTGCTAAAAATGGGTAAGCTTACCTGTTGCACTAAAAGTATATTTTTTGATGAGTTTGTTTGACAAGTGTATAATATTTATTTGTTGGTAATGCGCAGGGTACGATCTGTGTCCATATTATTTTGAGAGAAGGCTCCAATGGTTTCGAGAACGAAGTCCAGAGATTCAGGAATGGATTGATAGCATCCCGAAGGAGACATGGAGCTTGGCTTGTGATGTTGGCGGGCGTAGGTTCGGCCACATGACGACCAACTTGTCCGAAGCTGTAAACAAGATTTTGAAGGGGGCAAGAAACATGCCGATCACAGCACTTGTGAAGTGCACATATGGGAGGCTGGTGGATTACTTTGTCCAAAGAGGTTCTATCGCAAAGGCAAAACTTTTCGGGGGGCAAGTATAGTGCACAAAGTTGATGAAAAAACTGGAGCCGTGGGCGAGTGACGCAACGCACCATACCGTCTGCACGTACAATGTGCAGAAGACTAGGTTCGAGGTTACTGAAGGATACAACCCACATCGGTCGTGGAGGCAAGGTACAAAATGGGTGGTGGATCTGGACAACGGGACATGCACTTGTGGCATATTTCAAGCATTCAAACACCCATGTGAACATGTCATAGCCTGCTGCCTGAAATGGTCGTATAACTATTACGTGTACGTTAACCCCGTGTACAAGATTCAGACCATTATCGATGCATATCAATTTCAGTGGTATCCAGACGAAGAGCGAATGAAGATGATGGCGGTCGATGGGCCTATGATTATTCCAGATCCGACGACAGTGCGTGGCAAGGGTCTCCCGAAGTCAACTCGTATCCGGAACGAGATGGATTTGTTGGAGTCACAGCCAAGTCGGAGGACAAGCTCGCTTCAGAGATAGTTGTCATGTGATCGGTGTGTGTTTGAAATCGTTGTCGCAGTTGTTGTAATAACACTCAAGCATTTAAATCAATATTCAACTTTAAAGAAACCGCCCTTAGTGATTATATAATGTTTAATATAACATTTTTCATTAAAGAAGATCAATAATTATTTAACACATCAAGAAACCGCCCTTAGTGATTATGATGTCCATGACGTTCGTCAGTCCCACAAGGCGGCCACGGCCGGTGTCTCGCTTGCCGATCCATGTTATGCCTCGGAGGTGGAGGAGTGAACGCCATGTTCAAGTCAAGTTCCAGGCTCTCTTGTGTCTCACGTGCTTGTATAGGATCAACATCATAATTATGTTGACCTCTTGACTGCATTGGGATGTCGAGAACCACATCTGAGTAGCCTCCCCACTGCTGTGTTTGCATATGCAGATCCACCGGCGTGTGATAGTCAGCCTCATATTGAGAACCCCCAGCAAATGATTGCGAGCCATAAGGTTCAGGTACACAAGGACGGTACCCGGACGGTTCACTGCCGGTTTCCTCACATTCAGGATTATGTTCGGTTCTTCATTCCACACATGATTGGATATATGTTTGTCTTGTAGGTGCAAGAGGCTTGGGTTTAGAGGACCCGTATTGATGTACGCTTCATTTGCCATAATGTTCCTACAATCAATAACAATTGAAATTTTTCATTTGTTTAGAAATAGCATAAGTTCATGCATTACAATGACACTTGAATTTAGGGCCTGTTTGATTTCCCTTCTCAAAAACTGTTTTCAGTTTTTAAATTTTCAAAAAATAAAAAACTTGTTTGATTAACCAAAAAACTGTTTTCAATTCTAAAAGCTGTTTTCAATTTTCGCTTCTAAAAACTAAAAAATGAAAACAGCAAAAAGGTGTTTTGCTTTTTTAGTTTTGCTTTTCTCTCCCCAAAACAGCTAAAACACGGAGAAGAGTAGTTTTCAGTAATGGAAATGTTGTAATATTAACCAACTTTTTCTTAGGTTTCAAAATCACTCTTCCTCACAAACACAAAACACGCACACCGCCCCTCTTCCTCACAAACAGAAAACACGCGCACGCTCTGCGGCAGCAAACCTCAGCTTTCTGGTTGCGGCGGAAACCTCAGCAAAATTGTGGAGAGGACGTTCATCAAGCTTCCGAGGTTAGTGTTTCTTCAATCTTTTCTTCCAAATCTGTTTCTTCAAGCTTTCGATCAAGGGTTTTTGTTCGATTTGGGTTTTTCTTGGAGAGGGTGAGAGGTTTGTGCGCTGAAGATGGTGGGTCAAGGGTTTTTGTTCGATTGAAACTTTCCACGAATCTTGATGTGGGTCTTCAGTCTTTGACTCTGTGATGAAGAGAATCCCTTGTTCTTGAGAAAACAGAGCACCCTCCCCTGTTCTTGAGAAAACAGAGAAGAAGAGGCTCTGTTGGGTTCTTCCATGGGTAGAGGCTCTGTTGAAGGAAGAAGAAGACGAAATTTCAGAGTGGGTGAGGGACGAAGATTGAAGTGACGAAAGTGATGGTGTGTTTAAACGATGGGAACAGCGAAGAAGAGAGGAGGTTGCGGTGCCAATTTTAGGAAGAGAATGAAATTTGCTTGTCTAAACGATGGGAACAGCGAAGAAGAGAGGAGGTTTCCATGGGTAGATTCAATATTTGTTTGGTTTTTGGTTACAATCCTTCAAGTAATTCACCAAGCCGCAATTTAAACTAAGAACCAAAGTTAAAACTGTCATCTCATATCAGTGATGCAAAACACTACGAGAGGGTTTTTGTTCAATTTGGGTTTTTCTTCCAATTCTGTTTCTTCACACAAAAGCCTTAGTCACACTTGATGTTTCTGTAGATTCTCCTCACAAACAAATTCGAACCAAGATAACCCACAGCTCCACAGAGTTTATCAACCACTATATATATATCAAGAATTATCTTATTTTGTTATCATGTTTGTACTACTGCAAGATTAGGCCTGTTATCACTTTGTCCATGCATATAACTCTGTAAAACTCGATTGTGATGTGCTGAAACTCACCTAGCTATATTAAATGGGCTATAACAGTTCATTTACAGAAGCAATCATTAATTGAATGCTATTTACCCCAAATATTGATGTCCTAGTTTTGAAATTTGAATTTAGAAAATTACAATGGTATAATATAGTTTGATTTATACATATTGAATTATTGAAATGAAGCATACTTACTCAATCAACCCAGAAGATCCATTGGCATACGAATAAAACAGACTATCAATTAATGCACATAAGATTAGAACATTGGAACATTGGAACATTACAATTTCTAAACAATTATATTTCTATACTTAGTCAACATAATATTATATATACCTAAAAAATTATATTTCTACACTTTAATATAATCAAACATAATATAATTGTTGAAAGTTTACTATTTCTAAACAATTATATTCTATACGTAGTCAACATAATATTTAATATTTCTAAACAATTATATTCCTACACTAGAATTTAATCAACATAATATTATTTAAACTTTACAAATTCTAAACAATTATATTCCTACACTAAAATTTAATCAACATAATATTATTTAAACTTTACAATTTCTAAACAATTATATTTCTATACTTAGTCAACATAATATTAAATATACCTAAACAATTATATTTCTACACTTTAATATAATCAAACATAATATAATTGTTGAAAGTTTACTATTTCTAAACAATTATATTTCTATACTTAGTCAACATAATATTTAATATTTCTAAACAATTATATTCCTACACTATAAATTAATCAACTTAATATTATTTAAACTTTACAATTTCTAAACAATTATATTTCTATACTTAGTCAACATAATATTAAATATACCTAAACAATTATATTTCCACACTTTAATTTAATCAAACATAATATTATTGAAACTTTAATATTTCTAACCCCTTATATTAAAATACTTAGTCTACAAAATTTGCACCTTAACCATTGTCTAATCTATAATGTATTACTAAGTAATATGTATAATGAAGAGATAAACCTTATTACTTCTAAACAATAATTAAAACAAGTTTAAGTACTTTACCTTAGTTAGGGAAAGTGACAGAGTGATTTTGAAGAGTGTATTCCGACACAACGCCTTCAAGTTGAGATGTTGATGGTTAAATCCTTCTATCTCGTAGACTTGGAAGAAAGAGGACCAAAACTTGAATATTTGAAGGTTTTCAGAGAAGAGTAAGAGGGTGGAGGAATTGGCAGAATTTAGGATTTCTGGCGGTCTATTTATAGGGACTGAAAACCGCCAGAATGGAAGAAGAAGTCGCAGGTAAGTACGCGACTCCCCTGACACGTGGCGCTCATGTAGGGGAGTCGCAAAGGCTGCTGCGAATCCCTGCGCCCCAGCATCTGACATGGGAAATCGCGTGGGTCAACGCGATTCCTGTGTAGCTCCCCAGATTCCCACATAGCCCTGCCAGATTCCCACTGCCAGATTCCCACTTCCAACACATGGATTCGCGTCCTTTTTCGCGATTTCAGGGCCTTGGAATCGCGTGTCCTGCTGCGAGTTCCATGAGCTTGCCACGTCGAGGCTGAGTTGGCCAAAACAGCCATACTCCTCTAATTTTATTTTTTTATACATTGTTTTGCAAATTTATTTATTTTTAGTAATATTAAAAAAAGCCTGTTTTTTGACCGCCGTAATATATTTAATTTCCAAACTTAGTTCTTGTAAAATAAAATTGCCATTTTTTTATGTCCAAAATTTTGATTTTTGTTGTTGTAGTTACTTTTAAGTTTTCCATCCAAACAAACAATAGTCAAATTCAATTATACATGTATCATTTTATGTTTTTTTATCACTAAAAAATTACCAATTTCAATTTTAGTTCCTAACGTGAGTTTAACCATCACGACATCAATCATCTACCCATTCTCCCTCCCCTCCTACCCTCACCCCCGCCATTCCCGTGGCCCACACCACACCCAACCGTTGCCATCCTCCTCCACAAACTCTTCCCCTTTTTCCCCACCCCACCCTTCTTTTCACCCTTTCTCATTTTCTTCCACCGCATAACCAGAGCACATTCCCAGAACCTCAAACATTCAAAGCTAAGATAAACCCAAAATCCTCACTCATGCCCTCTCATAATAAACACCAAATTTCAAAAGCCATAACCTCAAGCCTTGAAACCCACACCAATAACTAGGGGTGGGAATAGGTCAGGCTGCCGACAAGGGCCTATGGCCTGGCCTGTTTAAAGCCTGGTCTGACCTGTTTAATATATAGGCTAGGCTCAGGCTTTTTAAAAAGTCTATTTAGCTAAATAGATCAGGCTTAGACTTATAAAAAAGTATGTTAAGCCTATCAGGCCGGCCTGTTTATTAGCATCTTAATTTAATATATTAGTTTAATAAAATATACAAACAAATCAAAATATTAAATTAAATTTACATACAACCAGTTTTGGTATTTGTAGAAAATTTAATTTTACCTTTTTGAAACTTGTCGATTGACAAACATGGTTGGCTTATTTAGATGTAGGCTTGTTGGATTGCTTAGATGTTGGTCTGTTTAGATGTAGACTTGTTGGCCTATTTAAATGCCTTATTCTAAAATAGGCTTATAAATAGGCTTCAGACTAGTTCAGCTTTTAAAAAGGCCAGGCCCAAGCAAAATAAAAAGCCTATGATAGGCCACAGGTTAGGCTTAGGCCTTAATTTTTTTAAATAGGCCAGGCCTATTTACGCAAAGTCTGGCCTGACCTATTTCCACCCCTACCAATAACCTTCAAAACCCTCAAACCTTTCAAACCCATATAAGACTCCTTCAAACCCTAACAACAACAATAAATCTTTCAAACCCATATCAGATTCCTCTAGACCTTCAAACCCTTGCATGATGAGGGAACAATTTAAACACAAATTTGAAGAAATTCCACTTAAAAAACTAAAGCTAGTGAATACCAAATGCCAAATAGTTAGATTAAATTTCGATGTATGTTGTTTTTTCTGTTTCAATTTCTATAATCCAATATAATATTTGTAATATTTTCGGTTTATTGAGAAACTTATAGGGTCAATGTTGATAGAGGAACCACGACTTTGAGGGGTCTCCCTCTACTCCACCTCCCCCACATTTATTAGAGCTTAACTTCACTCCTTCTTGCTTTCCAAAATCACTACTTATTACTCTCTTCGTTCTTATCTATAAGACCTCTAAGGAACAATTGTGCTTATTAAGAATACATATAGTTAGATTAATTAATGTCTTAGTTTAAAAAAAATTATAATCTTCCTTTTTTTACCTTTAATCATTGAATTGGGAGAGAGGAAATTAAAAGTGGGTCAAAACTAAAACAATTAATACAAAAGGCATATGTGGAAAAGTCTAATATTTTTTACTAAAAACTAGTAAGGGGTCTTATATTTAGGGACAACAAAATTTCAAGGGGGTCTTATAAAAAGGAATGGAGGGAGTAAAAAAAATCTTTTAATCTTTCACTTCACTAATGGAAACAAAAAACGCTATCGTTTGGGGGCAGGATATGTCTTATTAAGAGTGTAATGTCTTCCATCCCTTTATTTTTCTTCTCCTTCTTTAAAGCTCAAAAACCAGTGGTAAATCAATGTAAAAAGATTCAAAGAGAATTTCTTTGGGGGGGAGGAGAGGGGGAGAGGAAACTAGCTTGGGTAGCATGGGATGTTGTATGTAGATCAAAGGAGGAAGGTGGGCTAGGGATTAGAGATTTAGAGAGCTTCAATACAGCGCTGCTTGGTAAGTGGAGATGGAAACTACTTATAGAACATGACAGCTTTCGGTGTAAGGTGATGTGGGCTAAATATGGAGAGGAATTGTATGCAGGGGCTGGGTCTAGATGGTGGAGAGATGTGGGGAGCGGGGGGAAAGCGAGGGTTGGTTTGAGGGGAATATAAAAAAGAAAGTGGGGAGCGGGGAAAATACGAAGTTCTGGCTGGATAAGTGGACTGGGGGAGATCAGAATCTGAAAGTAGTGTTTAGGAGACTATACAGTATGGGGGGGGGGTGGAGAGGAAGCCAATGGGATTGGAGGTTAAGTTGGAGGCGGAGCTGTTTAGATGGGAGAGGCAAATGCTAGATACATTGATACAGGAAATTCAGGTAGTAGAAATGAGAAGAGACGAGAAAGATACTTGGATCTAGTTAGCGGATGATGAGGGGGAGTTTTCAGTACGTTCAGCCTGTATAGTGCAGAATGTATTTGAAGAGAACAGCAATAAAGATGTCTTCCAAATGATTTGGAAGGTGCCAGCTCCCTCCAATATTTTGGCTTTTACATGAAAGTGTATTCGTAATAGAATCCAGTCCCGCGAAAACTTGAGGAAAAGGAATATCATTCCTATGGGTCCGGAAAGAAATCATTTATAAATCCGTTTATTTTTTAATTAAATTTATAAGCAACTAAATAATTTTAATTTAACAATAACAACTAATAATTGATAAGTAATAAAATTAATATATTATTAAAATAAAAAAATTATATTTATTAGTTGATATTATTATATATTATATAAAATATAAATATTAAAATTAAAATTACTTCTATCTTATGTGCTTATCTTATCCACCACACGACCGGATGTGTTGAAAAAAATATAAAATTAAAGTAGTGGATTAATTTGGGCAAAACTATTCCAAATTTCCGACGTTTCGTAGTGTTGGAAGTCCTTGCTGATCAGCGTCGTCATCAAACAGCCAAAGAGGAACTGAATTTCGTTGCAGTGCGCATTACCATTCGTGGCTTGAGGAATCCTCTTCTTCAAATCCTCGAATTCGCATCTCAGTCTTCTTACAATGGCGGAATTCGTGGACCTGGAAACCCAAGACGGCGTGCGCATGCCGTGGAACGTGATCCCCGGCACGAAGCAAGAGGCCACGAACGCCGTCGTTCCGGTGGCGGCAATCTACACACCCATAAAGCAATTCCCCTCGATGCCCGTCCTCCCTTACACCCCGCTCCGCTGCCGCACGTGCCGCTCCGTCCTCAACCCCTTCTGCATGGTCGACTTCGTCGCCAAGATCTGGATCTGCCCTTTTTGTTTCAACCGCAACCACTTCCCCCCTCACTACGCCTCCATCTCCGACGAAAACCTCCCCGCCGAGCTTTTCCCCCACTACACCACCGTCGAGTACGACTCCCCCTCCGACCCCGCTCCGCCCGTGCCTCCAGTCTTCCTCTTCGTCATTGACACGTGCGTCATCGAGGAGGAGATCGGCTTCCTCAGGTCCGCCGTCTCCCAGGCCGTTGAGCTCCTGCCGGAGAATTCCCTCGTTGGACTCATCACCTTCGGGACCTTCGTCCATGTCCACGAGCTCGGGTTCGGTCTCGTCCCCAAAACCTACGTTTTCAGGGGCTCCAAGGACGTTTCCAAGGACCAGCTGCTCGAGCAGATGAGTTTCTTCGCCAAGAAGCCGAAGCCGGCAGTCGGTGTTGTCGCCGGCGCTCGTGATGGGCTCTCTTTGGAGAGCATTAAGCGTTTCCTGCTCCCCGCGTCCGAGTGCGAGTTCACGCTCAATTCGGTATTGTTAATATGTTGATGAGTTGAATTGTGTGTGAGTTTTGGTCTGTTTGGCAGGTTTTGGAAGATGAGTTGTTGAGTTGTGTGTGGGTTTTGATTTGGTTGTCAGGTTTTGGATGAGCTGCAGAAGGATCCGTGGCCGATGCCGGGTGATCAGCGGGCAACAAGGTGCACGAGCACGGCTTTGAGTATTGCTGCCAGTTTGTTGGGGGCCTGTGTTCCTGGTTCCGCAGCAAGAATCATGGCGTTCATTGGGGGACCCGCGACTGAAGGACCAGCTCCTGTAAGTGTTTCTCATCATACTTATGTGTATGCGATTGAAGGGGTGTTTCTCATCATACTTATGTGTATCATGGCGTTCATTGAGACTTGAGAGATTAATCTTGACTGTATAAAATTATATAATGATGGTCAAGATTGCTTTACGTAAATCTAATCTTCACCATCCATTTTTGTTGTAAGCAATAACAACAATAAAAGTCTTTTCCTATTAGCTGGGGTTGGTTACATGGAACAAAATGGTCATGATAAATTCCTCTCACAAGAGCCTGCTTTAAGATGATATGTTGCACATATACGTATAAGCTTGCCAAAATGGTATTTAATGTACTGTTTACATATATTACAATTCTTGTGTTCTATATTTTAGTTTTCTGTGAGTGTAATATGTCGATTTCTTGACTGTAAGCAAGAAGTGGTGGTTTTGTGGTGATCATGTTCTTTCAAATTGTTGGGTGCCACTGGCTGGTAGTCTTCACCCAACTTGCAGCAATATAGGTTCTTTAGGGGTGTATATTTTTCTCCTTCTGACTGGGGCCTTTTTTTTGGGGGGGGGGGGGGGGTTGCTGTAACATTGTTTGGATATCGATACCCTTTCTGAAGAACTTCATGGCTCAAACAAAATAGAGTGTGAGAGATCTTGCTGTAAGAGGAAAAATGATTTCATTCTACTCAACTATTGCATGGGTACAAGCTTTTATAGTGACTTAGTGAGGAAGGCTTGCAGAGCAAGCTGAGCCAGGATAACTAACACCTATCTAGCTTCCGCTAGCATGTGCAATGTGGCAGAACAGCATAAAAAATTTCCCTCGGTACAGCTACAACTATAACAATGAATACGATTACAACAGCAGAGAGTAGCTAATTAGATTTATCGTTCCTCTTGCAAATGCAATGTGATTGCGTCACTAAGTTTAACCCTTAAGCTACATAATTGAAGCTTGGACAATAAGCCTATTTAACACATCTGCAAGTTGATCTTGAGCTCAAATATGTCTGATGAGCAAGAACTTGTTCAATATCAGTTGCTCTTGGAGCGAACCTGGATCTCCAATAGAAATTATAGTATCAACCAGTGCTTTGATTCGAATAAAAATCTCAGAAATGGATCAGTGCTTCTTCGTCTTCCTTGGCTTAGTTCGCAAGTGTTTTGCTTTCGCCGTTTTGTGAGGATAGAAATGAGAAGGAAGCTTGTCCCAAAGCTGTTAAGAGTGTGCGCAACCAACAACAGAGCTTGAACACTGCTGTGACCACCACGGCCTCTGCCGCGTCCACCATGGCTGCCAAAGCGGCTGCCACCACGACCGCGACAGTCATCACCTGTGCCACTGCCACGGCCAGAAAAATCAAGCTGAGAGTCATCATAGGTTTATGACTGTGAGTCCATGGGCTACAAAGCTTGAGAAGAAGCTTGAGCAACATTGATTGAAGCTTGATTTGAAGCTTGTACAACGTTAATCGATGAGTCATGGAGTTGCTTCTTCTTGCTTCGCTCTAGTCTCACATCAAGGGAGATAATCATCGATTCTACATCACGAATCGTGTGCGTGGTTCCACGCTGATAAACAATGGTCATCGGAGTATTGAAATCCTCAGGCAAGCTGTCAAAAATCGTGTCCAGATGATCGCGATGAGTAACTGGGTCGCCAACAGAAATAAGGGTGTTAACAATGGTTTTAATGCGCTTCAAATACTCAGCTACTGCTTTAGATCCCTTGGTAATCGTTTTGAGCTCAGAACGCAGTTGTGTTGATTGTGCGTGTGATTGAGTCTCAAAATAATTATGAATCTCGTCCCAGACTTCATAGGAGCGGATGCAATTGATGACCGTGGGCAGAAGTGACTCACTGAGTGAGGAGAGAAGCCAGGTGAACAATGAAGAGTCCTTCTGCTCCCAAGCAGAGTAGGCTGGATTGATCGTGTTTGAGACACGATCTTCATCACTCAGATAGCGTTCTGGAACCGCTGGATTGAGAACAAAGCTTTGTAGCTTGTGGGTACGAATTATACCATCAACTTGTTGCCGCCAGTAAAAAAATTGGAGTCATCGAGCTTTACACTCAGTGCATGAGAAAACATAGATGAAGATAGTGATTCTGCGGAAGCCATGAAGGTAGATCTGACTATGCTCTTGATACCATTTTAGAAACATAGCTAGAAAAGGGAAGAACACATGGAGAGAAAGCGAGAGAGAAAAGGGAAAATACCAGGGTAGTTGATCGCACGCGACAGTGCCGCTATAGCGGCGTCGCGTCGCGCCCCCTCCCCGCGATTGCTTCCAAATCGCGTCGCGCATTGCCGGGGCCGTCGCGGCGCGAATCGCGGCCCGTCGCAGCAGATCGCGGCGCTCCAACCCTGCTCCAGGTTGAAGATGAGAGATCCTCGTGGTAAAACCCAAAGTGCCCTTGAAATGTTAAAATTAGGTTAAACTTTGAGGGTATGTTTGGGATTTCGCTCTCAATAAATGAAACGCAGCGTTTCATCATGAGACTCATCATCTTCTACACAAACTCATCTTCTTCTACGCGCGTCTCACTGTGCGACCTCCTTCAGCCACCGTCGACCAGCACTCATGGCCACGGCCCGACCTCCGACGAGCACCGTCCAGCTTCCGGCGAGCCTTTCTCCGGTAACCACCGCCCCTGTTTCCCTTTGATCTCTGTTCTGTTCTGAGTTTTCTGGTCTATCAAGTGTGCTTGCTTTGTTTTTTATCTTTCTATTCCTCTATTTTTCTTTCCTTTCTCTCCTCTTCCAGCATGACATCCTCCTCCTCCTCTCTTCTCATCATTTCATCATGCTACCAATTTTAAGTGATATTTATTACTTTAGTAATTATATGTATATACTATTAATTATATAAAATTATATATGAAAAATCAGAATAGCGGCCATCCCGCTATGCGCTATCCTGCTATCCCAGTTTTGGGGTCGGCCGCTACGCCCCGCTATCCGGGATTGACTGCTATGGAAAATACTGAATAATAATAATCTTTGTTAAAGGATAAGGATGCAGTACATCAATATATATAGAGGAGAGAGCATGTGCTCTGTACCAAACAATACAGCTGTCCTTGACAGCTGTCTCACTAACTTGCTAATAAAGTTACTGTGTAAAGTTACTAAATAACTGAGAGGTAATACTCTCTAACACCATGATATCGCCTATTTTGGATGCCATATGTTCTTGGGCTTATGCCAATTTAGTTACAAGCTTGTGGTGCTTAATGCTTACCATGATATCCTGAATGACTATTTTGGATGCCATTCGTACTTGGAATTGGAATATTTGGTAGTAAATTGATAACTGCTATCACCATGTGAAGATTCATTTTGTGAGGGTCATTTTTTATGCCTCCCAGTTAAAAATTCATTGTGTGATTGATTTCTAGAAAAAAATTAACATTTCGTTAAGGGGTGGTGGTGACCGGTGAACAGGTGTAAAAAAATAGGGAAAGGATCAAACGATACCAGGTGTCAAACTTGTATACTTACACCACTTTATAACTTTTCATACAATGCAAATTTAATCAATCCAAACCGTTGAATTGAATGTTTTTATAGAGTAGATCAAGTTTACAAAATTTTATATGAATAAAATATTAGTTACTACTTCATCATACCACTTTATTTTAACGTATAATATGTTATTTAAATATAAGTAAATATTTACTATTTGATTGCATGCATATGAATGTCCAAATTGTACGAAAGTTTATATGCATGATAATTAGCATAATATAACATGATTCAGTGGTTTGGATTGACTAAATTTGCATTATATACAAAGTTATGAAGTGGTGTAAATGTACAAGTTTGACACCTGGTGTCGTTTGATCTCTTCCCAAAAAAAATAACTTCTGTTTATTTAATGCATACAAGTTACAAATGTAAAACTAGAATGAGATAAAATAAATAAGCATACTATATGA
Source organism: Acmispon strigosus (assembly GCA_030819835.1). NCBI lineage: Eukaryota > Viridiplantae > Streptophyta > Magnoliopsida > Fabales > Fabaceae > Acmispon > Acmispon strigosus. The sequence continues at coordinate 20,972,735 of JAUAMA010000006.1, forward strand.
ATCAACATTGAATTTGACAGGAGTTGAGGAACATACTTTTAGGTATCTTTTTACTTCATCTTGTTTAATTGGTTGATGACATTCAGCTAATTCTCTCTTATGAACTGTTGTATATTGTAGATTGTATCCAAACAACTTTCAGAACCAATTCGCTCCCACAAGGATCTGGATAAAGATTCTGTGCCATATTACCATAAATGCGTGAAATTCTATGATGGACTTTCAAAGCAGCTTGTACATCAGGGTCATGTACTAGATCTCTTTGCTTGTGCTCTTGATCAGGTAACGCTTTCACTTTTTTCAGCTGTCCTTTTGTGGTTTGTTCACAAAATTCTGTGTTTATAAGTTGACCAATGAATGTCTCTGTTTTCCACCAAGAGAACTTTTCACTTTTCAATATTTTTTCAAACAGAGTTTTTAGATAAGTGTCCAACTTCCAAGTACATCCAGTGTAATAAAGAATTTTTTATCATGGTTTAAGCTGTAAATAATTTCTTCCTATTTTTCAATACATTCATTTTTTTCATTGGAATGTATGTTGATATTTCTCATATATGTCTAATCTTCATGCACTAATTTCCTTCTATCTTTTTTCAGTAATTTTCAAAAACATATTGAACGTAAAATATGAGCATCATACTGAATAAATACTCCAAATAGTATCAGGAATTGCATGTTGCATAAAACCCTAGCCTCTTCTACGGAAACCGCTAATGCTAGTAACCAAGAATTGAGCCAAGGATCTGGCATTTACAAAAGGGCAAACAATGTATTCCATGAAGAAACAGTGACAGAACAATGTGGAGTGACTATATGGATCAATTGCCAAAATAATGTTTTGCTGTTCTTCAGCCTTTAAATACTGCTTAGAACAACAACAAAGTTGTTGGTGTCAGTTAGTAGTTGAAGCCTTTTCCCACTAGGTAGGCTGACTATATGGATCAATTGACATCATAATGTCATATTATGAGTCATGTCTAATGACAGACCATTTAGTTGTTGCTCTCAACTCTGAAAAAAAGGATTCTAACCAGTGCTATTGTTATAATATTATTTTATATTGATAAGTTACTAGTAAACAAAGAGAATGTGAAACATTTAAGTGGAGTGTTTATGATTGTTTTCTGTGAATATATCTAATATTTGACCAAGTCATTCTTCCCCTATTTTCATTTTTTAGGAGGATTTATGATCTTCTTTGTTAGTTAGTTTGTAATATTATCATCTATTACTAGATTCTAATTTTATGGGAAAAAATGTTTCAATCAATTATTTTAAATTTTATGAAACTTATTTAAGGCAACCCTTATAATTAGCTGTCAGTGTAATGCCACGTACCATTGATAACTAGATTGTCCAAGTTCATAATTCCTGTTATTTTAAATCCTCGGTTAAGGAGAATAGAGGAAAGGTGATCATTTTGTTAACTGTCCTACCTGATTTTGTTTCTATAGATGTGTTACGCTAAGCTTGTAGTGTTTGGTGTTTGTAGGATGACAAAGGTGTTATTCCTTATTTTCTATAAATGTTTATAATACATTCTGATTATTGTATTTTCTTGAGAGTTTGAGTTAGGCCCAACTTTACCCCAAAAACTAGTTTATGGGTGAAGGACTTCTGGTACTATCTATATTTCTAGTCAATGTGGGACCTTAGCACAGACCCTCATCACACCTAGGGCTGGATGTTATCGCAAACTTAATATACTATGGGAATTGCCTCATGTCCATCATGGGATATCTACGGGAATCAATTTCTCTTGAAATAACTGTAGGTCAGGTTGACTTCATTAATTTTATTTGGAACATCTGCGGCCAGGTTGAGTCTTGAATTTTAAACTTCTACGGATGATCTATCTTGTGTGGCTGGATAACAACGGATCTAGGGTAGACTCTGATACCATTTTGAGAGTGTGTTAGGCCTAACTCTACCCCAAAAGCTATAGCTTAGGGTGAAGATTGCTCTGCCCTTTATAAGAACTTTTTTGACAATATCTTAGTCGACGTGGGACCTTAGCATTTTGTTCCATATAATTTTCTTATATTTGAAAATATGAAATTTCTGCTTTATACTTTATCATCCAGGTTGGCATTGCTGAACTTAAAACTGCTGTTGAAAGGACTGGGGGCCTTGTTGTACTTGCGGAGAGTTTTGGCCATCCAGTATTTAAGGAATCACTTAAACGTGTTTTCCAATCTGGTGATTATGATCTAGGCCTATCCTCAAAGTAAGTTGTTAAAGTTTTTTTTTAATGATATATCGATATTCTTGGGTTAATTGTGTTTCTTGCATGTGTGGTAAAGACGACCTAGTGGGTCATAAACTTATTATTCTTAGATTAGTTTCTAATTTGTATTTCGTGAATAGTGCGTAGTTACATTTGTTTAATAAGTGTGTTTGAAAGAGCTTTTCTTAGAGCTTATTTGGGCTTATTGTATGCAAGGTAGTTAAAATCTAGGCGGGGAGTGAAAATCATAATCATAATCCATATACCATAATAATGTCATGCTTAAGCTATATAGTATTGGAAAACATAACAACTCCAAACTCTAAACATCAAATTTTTTACTAGTTACAAGGCACAAAACTTAAACACCAAAACTGAATAGTATGTACTAATATCCTAATTCTGGAATTAAGATGTCTAATCTAGCAAATGTCTGCCGTCATGATCATAAGGATCCACCATTTGATCCTCGCCTTCATGTCCTTCAACTTCATCATCCAAATTCTTCAAAACTAAATGTCGGCTCCCACATCTTAGGCCACTACTTGTAGTGTTAAACTATGAGAAGATGTTGAACTAGAATGAACAAGAAAGATGTCGACAAAGCAGCAGAACACCACCTTGGGGTATGACTCAGTAACTGAGTCACAGTAGGACAAGAAAGAAGAAAAACAAAAACAAGAGGGACTACTATCACTCGCATTGCAGCAGAGGGAAAGCAACAAATGGCTGAGGTTGAGGGAATGTCTCAAAGTTGCCGATGGTGGGATTTAGTGTTAGGGTATTTTCAAAATTAGGTTATATCAATTGGGTCGAAGATCCAGTTTCTATGCTTTAAATCGTGAAATCCTTAAAATTGGATTTTACTCCAATTCTATTCTTTCAATCAAAGTTTTACTCAGATTTAACTAATTTAAGATTTTTCCCAAGATTTGAATCAATTAGCCATTCTTAAATTGTAAATTTGTGGGAATTTAACTACAATGATTGTGTGGCATAAGCTATTCACCATGTGTTTAGTTAGATTGATAAGAGTAACTTACGACCTACCAATAAGCTCTTTTGAGCTTGTTTAAATAATATTTTTGGATAGGCTTATAACTTAGCTTGAGTAGCTCTGTGTATGAATTGGACCAAAGGTTTAACATTTTCAGTAGGACCTAGGTAGTTCTAGATTGTTCTATTGCGCCAACTTAATTAATCATTGGTTGTTAATGTTAGCTATAGACTATAGTCAGTTAGGGTTCAGTTATATCAATTACACTTATTACATGTAGTAAACTGAGTCTATAAATAGACTATTCCTGTTGTAAACTTGATTTTGAACAAGAACACAATCATTTTCAAAGTCTCCCAAATACTTCTCTCTTTGTCCCTCACTTTCTCTCTCTTCATATTCCAATTTCATTGATTCTCAAACAATAATACTAAGTATTGAACAATCTTCCAGATCCACTCCCTCCTTTAGCAGTTCCAACTTTAAAGTTACATTCTTTCCACTGTAGGTTGGTCTGGAGAATGTGTAACACATAGCATTATTGCCCTTACTCAAGCCTTGGTAAGTATTGGTTCGAGGCTCCACATTGGAAGGTGCTTTTTGCTGATGATAAGGCCCTAGGTGGCATTCTTTATTTGTCTCCCAGCACTTCCCCCCTTACCTGTCAGCAACTTAATACTCTTTAATAAGTTGGGCCAAACGAGGGTTTCTGAGCACTTGATCTTGAGTTCTGTCCTGATCTCCCTTTCAATCTCTTCACCCATATTCCTTTTAGTACTTCATTGAAAATGATAGAGCAGTCCTACCGCTAACTCAAAATTATAGTGTACCCGCTCTCTTTACCATTTTTTCTTCATATTGTGGGGTTTCCAATATTAACAATCCCTTAGGAGAAAGCACTCAATGCTGGGATGCACATCTCGTGTCTCGATTTAAACATAAGCCAGTGGATGTGGAATGTAACTTAGAGTGGTTGCAGTTTGGCAGCATGTAACTTTTATACATTCTTGAATGTGGTATTGATGCAACCAATTGAATCGCATATCAACCCAGCATCAATCATTATAGAAGGACTCTATATTCTATTTATGCGGGATAACAAGCCAAAAATAATTAAATAACATCAACTATATTAATTGCATGATATTTAGAACAATAAATTTGACATTTGAGGAGTCTACCATGGTTCATTTGGCAAATAGTCACTAACAGATTAGGAGTACCAAGTACCGAAACTAAAGTTGCTGGGCAGTATGCTTAACTCTGTGGCATCTGAATCCAGAAACACATGATTTGAGGCTATAAGTAAATCAGTTAAGGTGTGTTAGGTTATGTAGTACATCTTGTCTACATCCCAAAAACCCTTAACCCTTAAACACGTTCCCTAACCAAAAGAAAACCAGTAAAGCTGAGGGAGAATTTGATCAGCACTTTAACCTTTATTTTAAATTCCTTTTTGCAGTGGAATATTTGAGATAAACTGCTCTAAGGACATCAAAGTCCAAGGAATCATTGGCCCTTGTGCATCTCTTGAAAAGGTATATCTAGAAGGCTTTCTACTATACTTTTTTCTAAATAGAAAAAGATGCTTAGCTACTTCTTTGTGTCTGCAGAAAGGCCCATTATGCTCAGATGTTGTTATTGGTCAAGGAGGTACAAGTGCATGGAAGATGTGTGGCCTTGACAAGTCAACATCATTGTGTCTGTTTTTCGACATTGTGAGGAAGGAAACTCCTGATGCTACAATGCAGTCCACAAGCAATCAATTTTTCTTCCAATTCTTGACTTAGTATGAAAACCATCTTAGTACACCTTCGAGTGATCTGTTTTTTGTTAATGTAGATGAAATATTTCTCACTCATCACAGATACTTTGCTTCAGTTATCAGAATAACAGTGGGCAGATGAGATTTCGAGTTACCACCCTTTCACGTAGATGGGTTGCTGGACCAGGAAGTGTGCAGGTAAGCTTTCATCTGCTACCTTTTTATTCATTTAATTCTTTTGATCGCCATTATTATTATGACAAAACAATTCTTTTGAATTTGTCAAATTATGACTTTTTCTTTATTACTCCCTTCGTCCCTAATTATAAGACCTCATGGGAACAATTACGCTTACTAAGAAAACATGTAATGAGAGTAATTAATGCATTGGTTTTAAAAAAAGTTATACAATCTTCCATATTTTACCCTTAACTCTTTCTTCATTGCATTAATTGTATCCCACTATCTCTTTAATGTTATCTCACTCTCTTTAAATAAGTGCAATGGGTAAATATGGAAAAAGATAATAACTTTTTCTTAAAATTAGTAAGGGGTCTTATATTAAGGGACATCAAAATTTCTCTAAGGGGTCTTATAATTAGGGACGGAGGGAGTATTAAAAGAGGCCTTTGAATGGTGTGTTGTACATTTTTCATTAGGGTTAACCCTCAAATTGGTCCCTGTGTTTGTGTCGCCGGTGCAATTTGGTCCCTCCCCGAAAAATACTTTGGAAAATGTCCCTCTGTTTGGCAAGTGTCTAAACTAGGTCCCTCCCCGGAGACCGGAGCTCCGGTGAGGGCCTACATGGCCTGGTGACTGGATTAATGAATCCTACGTGGAGTTAATAAAAAAAATACACGTTATTTAAACAATTTAAGTTTAGTCCCTGGATTAAATCCAATCCTAATTTACTACTCCAAACCCTAGATCCCCAATTCCAGTAATCAAACACATCCAATCCTCTTCGTCTTCCTCCGACCGACCGACCTCCCTCTGCGACTCCATCGCCAACCTTCTTCTTCCTCTTTCCCCAACCAGCCGCCACCTCCTACCCCCAAACAGCACCACCACCACCCATAAACTCAGATTCACCTACTTCGTCAACCCCCATCTCACCTTCCACATCCAGAACTAATCTCCGACCCCGTTTTCCTCTAAAATTCCCTTCCTTCCTTCCGCACCAGATCTGTTTTCTCTCTGATCAGAAGATGAAGAACGCGAGGAGGAAGAAGAAGACAAAGCCACAGAAGAAGATTGAGATTGAAACATGGCAATAGAACCCAGATCGAAGCATGGCAACACAGAAATTAAACAAACTCATGCCCAAAATCATTTCACCATAACTCAGATTGAAGCATGGCAACAAATGAATTAAATAAATAATCAACCCAGAATGTGATATAGCAAAGGCTTCGATCATCTGTTCGGATCTGGAAATTAAAGAAATCATCAACCTCCAACTCGCTCTTCATCTGTGCAGACGATAGAATCATGGTTGGTTGTATCGTCTGCAGACCCATTGTTAAAACACTGTTAAAAAGACCCATTGTTGTTTCCCCCCAATCGTCTGCAGACGATACAACCAACCATGATTCTATCGTCTGCAGACGATAAAAATTCTCAGACGATACAACCAACCCCCTATCATCTGCGAATCCTCAGGTGCAACTTTCCATGCCCGAAACAGGATATCCCCATATGCCTCCAGCATTGATTTCCTCCCAAATGGTATCTGGGAACGAATCATCGCCAACAGGAACCGCCTTCCATCTTCTGTTGTCAGATACAAGGGCGAAATCACACACCGAACAAGCAACAGCCTCAAATCCTCAATAGTCTCATCCTCAAAATCACACAGAGTAAACGCTTCGCGAAGCATGCAAACCCTGGAAGGAATGGACGGCGGCGGCGATGGAGTCGCAAAGGTCGGTCGGTCGGAGGAAGACGAAGAGGATTGGATGTGTTTGATTAATGGAACTAGGGATTTAAGGTTTGGGGTAGTAAATTAGGATTGGATTTAATTCAGGGACTAAACTTAAATTGTTTAGATAACGTGTATTTTTTTTATTAATTCCACGTAGGATTCATTAATCCAGTCACCAGGCCATGTAGGCCCTCACTAGAGCTCCGGTCTCCGGGGAGGGACCTAGTTTAGACACTTGCCAAACAGAGGGACATTTTCCAAAGTATTTTCCGGGAAGGGACCAAATTGCTCCGGCGACACAAACACAGGGACCAATTTGAGGGTTAACCCTTTTTCATTACATATGATATAGAGTTAGCAGACTTTTTTGTTTCCATTTCTAGTATTCTCCTTCATCCTTGGGATATTAGCATAGGAATAGAGAATATGATCAGCACAATTGCAGGATACATAAATTTATGAGCTTGTTTTGTATTGCTTTGTGCACAATTCTTCTTTAATTACCTTGCTTAGAATTTGAGCTAGATGTAGCTCAATCTCAAAAGCTAGGTCAAGAGGTAAGGTATGTGATAGGGGGCTGCCTGAACAGTGCTGATGAACAGTGTGCGTGAACAGTAACAGACAGTATCAGTTAGGAAGTTATTATTTAATTATTACTAGTTGGGTAGTTTTATGATTACAACAGTTAGGTAACTGCTATGGTTTGAATTTAAATTATATAGGAGTGGTTATAAATACGAGTTATGTAAGATAGTTCGGATCATTCAGAAATTGTGAGTTTTATGGGGAGAGGCTGGACTCCCGAAATTCCAGAATTAGGGAGGCTGGCTCTCGAAAACCAGAGTTGTATAATTACTATATAATAAATTCTGTTCCTATCATTTTGGTATCAGAGCACTATCCAGGTGCTGTGGTATTAAATTGGTTTGCATTATACATGGGGAAAAGTCGATCAGAAGTAAGCCAGGATCCGATGGAGAAGATTCTGGAAATTCTGGAGACTATGCAGACTGACCGTCAACAAACCGACCAACGTTTTCAGCGTTTAGGTCTTATGATGGAGACTCTTGTGCGTTGAAAAGAAGAAGGCTTTCGAATGGCAGTAGACAAGTCTTGATCAAAGCATCAACAAGCAGTAGGTCTGCTGGAATATGCTAACACTTAGGTACCTGTTGATCACATTCTCCCTAACAAAGAAAAGGTCCAACTCTATGTGTGTAGTCTTGGCATGCAGGACAGGATTATGGGCCAAAATAACATTGTTGGAGTTTGCGCAATTCCACAAAAGATTGGAAGGGGCATAACTGACAACTTTCAGTTCCTGTACCAGGGTCTGAATCCACAACATATTGGAAGAAACCTGAGCAAGACTACAGTACTCAGCTTTGCAACTGCTACGAGCCACAACTGATTTCTTGTGGGACTACTAAGAGATCAAATTGGATCCCTAGAAAACACAGGCACCTGAAGTGGACCTACAATCAGCAGGATCTGTAGCCTAGTCTGCATCACATTATCCATGAAGAGGCAAAGGAGATGCTAGAGAAGCTGGCCAACGGAGAAGGCCATAAGTGACACTGCCTTTCAGATATCGTAGAATATTTTTGACTGCTGTCCAATGTGAATCAAGTGGATTGGACACCTGACATACTTTATTGTCTGGAAAACTGAATTCTTGCAGAGTAATAGTGAAATACTGCAAAGCACCTATGAACTATGATAGACCTTTATAGATCTGATCCAGAAAACTATCACCCCCAGTTTTAATCAAACTTGTGTTGCGGACCATAGCTGGATATAGGTTTGAAGTCTCATATTGGAATTCCAGCAAGCTTCCATGGCCGATATTCCGCCAGAATCCGCCATCCGTCATTATCATATGTCAAATATGATCTGTTTTAGACTTTCCGCCATAGTCCGCCGTTAACAACATTGGATCCATTGCGATGCTTGTGGTGGTGGTACAGTCGCCAGCACTGATACATTGTGACACCCGTGGTGGTGGTGGTGGTGGTACAGTTGCCGGTTGTTAGTAATCACACATGGCTTGGACTGGAGATGGTTTTTCCATCAGAATCCAAGTGTACCAAAGGTCAATGTTCCGATACCATATCAAAGATAGAGTGAGCTGGAGAGAGAAAGCGAGAGAAAGGTATTTGGTGGAGAAAACCAATTGCTGAATCTGAATCTGAATTGCATTGCTTGAATTCTCTGTTACACAGTTTTTATAGTGTTGCTACTTAGAGCAGCTTGGTAGCTCACTTGCCCGCTCATCAGAACTGCCTCTAGCAATCTCTAGCTGAGGTTGTTGTGGTTGTATCCAACTTGTAAAGCCCTCAACAGCTTAGAAAAATGGGTAGTGTTAGACTGGGGGAAAGCGAAGCAAATTGCTACAGTTGGAAGAAGCATGCATATGAGGGACTGCTTCAGGAATGCATGGGACTAGGAGACAATGCCAGCAAGGATTGGGTTCCAGCTGAAATCTCTTCCTAACCGAATGAGCTAAGCCCATCATATGCAGAGTTGTAGTAGAAAACCAGGTTACCCATATGGGTTGGGCCATTTTAACATATTTTGGGCTGAAACCCAATTTTCCCATTCCTATGAGACAAAAGGGAACCAAAAGTCACTTCCAAGGGTCACAAGAGATTCTGCAAGTGCTGTGGGAAAGAGATTCTTATTTTGTTATGAAATTTCTAACCCACTGGCAATCAATTGCTTGGTCATGCCAACCAAATGTTTCAGCTGAATTAGCTGCTGGGTTTCAAAGCTTGGGTTCTCAAAGTGCTGAGTTCAATGTTTTGGTTTGGAGGCAAGAACATATTGGGAGGTATCATCATATTTGCGATGGTTGGACCTTCTCCCAACTTGGGTCACATGGAGGCGGGTTGGTTTTTGGTGCTGATTCAAGTACTGAATTACTTGAGAACTTGTTGGCTTGTTATGGGAAGATGCCTATCAATTCTTCCATATCTGGGTTTGCTTTTGAAGATGCTACTGCCTTGCTACTTCAACCTGTTTGCATCAGCTGGAACATCTGCCAAATATTTTTCCAGCAATGGGACTCGGGCGGAATTAATTTCAAATGTCCAGGGAAGGTGTTCACCAATTCATACATGGCTGGGATTATTAGCTTTATGCAATGGGATCCAGGTGGAAGCTGTGATTATCTCTTTTGCGTCTTTAGAATCGTTGTTCATGCTATAGCTTGAATTCAGTCCTTCACCTTGAGGACAAGGTGAATTTTCAGGGGGGAGTAATGATAGGTACTCAAGGTTAGCTAGTTAGTTAGAGGGGTTACGAGGCATGTTGCCTATAAATAAGAGTGATTAGAGAGCATTACAATTTATGTTTTCATTAGTATCTTTTATCCAATCAGCATTAGATTTTATATCTTATTAGGTTATTGCATTAGGATTTATTATGTTTTTATTAGTATCTTTTATTGAGTCAGCATTATATTTTATTAGGTTATTTGGTTTAGTATAAATAGAGGTGAGTGCACCTTTATTAGGATTAGTTTTTGGGAGAATTAGGTTTTGGTGGCTGGCTATTGGTGTCCAGTTGTAATTCTTCTCAAGAGCACTATTTTTCTAATATACGATTTCAGTTTTCTTTTCTCTTTTACTTGTGAATCTGTTTGGCTAAGCCAGACTGGTTCGGTTTCCTTTATCTGTTTGGTATCAGTTCTATCACTAACCTAAGCATTTCACATGTGACTAACTTAGTTATCCTAAAGCTAACTCTATGATACTCTAATATTCATGATATGATTTATCGAGTAACTTGAGCTCTCTATTTTCTTTCTAGTTGTTATAATTTTTTTTATCATTGTTTAAGTCATTATCTGGAATTTTTCAATGTTTCTATGTCATTTATGTCTGAAATGTTGTAGGACTTGATTGCTGGATTCGACCAAGAAGCAGCTGCTATAGTTATGGCACGGCAAGTATCTTTCAAAATGGAAACAGAGGTGAATGCTGGATGTTTTCTGCACATCCAACGTTGTCGTTTGTTTATTCTCACAGAATTTAATTTTGATGCATCAGTTAACAGAATAATTTCCAAAAGTCTCTACATATATCTATTCTGCTTCATGTCCATGACATGCCATAATTAACTATAATGGATTTTAGTTCTGTAAATTGATCACACCAGTAGAGCATTACATTTTCCAAAAGAAATAGGAGAAATTACAGCCATGAATAATGGCATGGGGTTTCCTTTTCTTGCTCTTTTCTTATGAAAAGAATGTGGGACTATGGTGAATCAAAACTTTTTATTCTTCTCTGTAGTATAGTTGCAAAGTAGATTGATATGAAGTACCAAGAGTATCCTTTGCTACTTGATATATATGATACATCCATAAGTTTTGAGAATTGAGAACCTGGTTTTCTCTTTCTCACAGACCTGCTTATGCAAATGTTATTGTTGTGACAATCTAACAATGCAATTCTTGATTCAGGCTGAATTTGATCCTATCAGATGGTTGGATAAGGCATTGATAAATTTGTGTTCCCGGTTTGGAGATTTTCAAAAAGACACTCCATCTTCTTTCAGTTTGTCTCCCAGGTTGTCGATATTCCCTCAATTTATGTTTCATTTACGACGCTCTCAATTTGTTCAGGTAAGCATTGTGTTTCTAGACCTTTAAATTTTTGTCATAGCTGATACATGCTGGCAGTTATATTTGTATGTTTAATTTTTCCTTAATTGTATTTATCGCAGGTCTTTAACAACAGCCCAGATGAAACTGCTTACTTCAGAATGATTTTAAACCGAGAAAATGTTGCCAATTCTGTTGTCATGGTTCAGCCTTCGTTGATTTCTTATTCCTTCAATTCTGGCCCTGAACCAGCTCTTCTTGATGTCGCAGCCATTGCGGCTGACAGGATCCTGCTTTTGGATTCATTTTTCACTGTAGTTATTTTTCATGGTTCAACCATTGCTCAATGGCGAAAAGCTGGATATCATAATGAACCCGAACATCAGGTATTTTGTTGTTGGGCACCGTTCCTAAGTCATTGTAGACTTCTATTAGTATGTTCGTGAGGTCTTAGGTCTAAAGTTGCATCACTAATGCTCTCTTACCTCCTCGTTGTCATTTTAGTTAATTGAAGTCACTATATTTTACAGGCATTTGCTCAGTTGCTACGGGCTCCTCACGATGATGCAGATTTAATAATTAAGGAGAGATTTCCTGTACCTCGATTGGTTGTTTGTGATCAGCATGGTTCCCAGGTTATCTTCTATTCATTCTTGCCATTAAATTTATGGTAACAAAATATGCACATTGTAGCAGAGTTGGCTTGCTTTCCACTGTTTTGTTTATGCATTACTTTTTTACTATCCAATTGCAATTTCGTTTGGTTAGGTGTATGTTAGAAATTCCATTATAATTTGTGTTCTTACAAATAAAACTCTGCAGCCATTACCTCGATATCAATTAACTTGAAAATTGAAATGTTCTTCAAATGGAATTAGGCTCGCCTAAGAATCAATTTAGATGGGTAAAAGAACCTTTCCAGGGGTGAATGTCATGAAATTCCAGGTTAGAAATTGTTGAAGAAGCAATGATTTTAGCATTGCAAGATAAGGTGAGGGTAGATGTTAAAAAAGTGAAGGTTATGCTAATATTATTTGGGATGATATGTCTGAGAATGTCAAGAGGGTGGCAGAGGAAGTCTTGGGCGTATCTAAAGGTTTTGGATTTAGAGATAAAGAATTGTGGTGGTGGAATGAAAGCGTGCAGGAAAAGATAAAATCTAAAAGGGAATGTTTTAAGATCTTATAAGGACACAACGCTGCAAATTGGGATCGATATCGGAAGGCTAGAAATGATGCAAGGAAAGCTGTGTGTGAGGCACGATCCAAGGGAAGAGTTTTATAAAGATCTTGGAAGAAAAAGTGGAGAACATAAAATCTATGAACTTGCCAAAAATAGAGAAAGAAAATCAAGAGACTTAGACCAGGTGAGATGTATTAAGGATGAGGATGGAAGAGTTTTGGTTACAGATCAAGGTGTTAGAGAAAGATGGAAGAATTATTTCAATAAACTCTTCAATCATGGCCAAAGATCGGGCATTAACATGGAAAGCTTAGAAGTGAGAGATAATGAGTGAAATAGGACCTACTATCGTAGAATTCGAGTTGGAGAAGTTAAAAAAGCTCTTAGCGCATGGATAATGGTAAAGCAGTGGGTCTAGATGAGATCCCTATTGAGGTCTGAAAATGTTTAGGAGACAAAGGTATCGGTTGGCTCACTAGGTTGTTCAATGAGATTTTGAAATCTAGACATGCCTGATGCGTGGAAGAGTTGGTCCCTATCTATAAAAGCAAGGGGGATATTCAAAATTGTGGGAACTATAGAGGGATAAAGCTTATGAGCCACACTATGAAGTTATGGGAAAAGGTGATTGAACATAGGATAAAAGAGAATCAATTTGGTTTTATGCCAGGAAGGTCTACAATAGAAGCCATCCACCTCCTACGCAGGTTGATGGAAAAGTATCGGAGTGTAAAGCGGGACTTGCATATGGTTTTTATTGACTTGGAAATAGCATATGATCGTGTTCCTAGGCAAGTGTTGTGGAAGGCTATGGAGAAGAAAGAGACGCGTGGCGTATATTCGAGCTATACAAGACATGTATGAGGGGGAAAGTATTAGTGTGAGAACTCCTAGGGGTGTAACTAATGACTTCCCTATAAAGATAGGTTTACATTAACGCTTAGCCTTGAGCCCATACTTGTTTAATATGGTTTTGGACATGGTTACCAAGGATATACAGAAGAGCATTCCAAACCGCATGTTGTTTGCGGATGATAGTCTTAATTGAAGAATTAAGGGAAGCAGTTAATTCTAAACTTGAGATTTGGAGGATGACTTTGGAATCTAAGGGTTTTAGATTGAGCAGAAGTAGGACAGAGTATATGCATTATAATTTTAATAAAACTGATGTCGGAAGTAATAGAGGTGAAGATTGGAAATGACATCATACCCAAGTTTCGGAGTTTAAGTACCTTGGATCATTTATACAAGATAATGGGGAAATTGACAAAGATGTTACATATTGAATCCAAGCTGAGTGGTTAAACCGGAGGAAAGCATCAAGAGTTATTCGTGATTGCAAAGTACCTACAAAACTTAAAGGAAAGTTTTACCGAACCGCTATAAGACCTGCTATACTTTATGGTAGCGAATGTTGGGCCTTAACGGGGCAACACGAGAGAAAAGTTAGAGTAGCAGAAATGAGAATGTTAAGATGGATGAGTGGACGCACTTGGAAGGATAAGATACGCAATGAGCGAATTAGAGAAGATATTGGAGTGGCGCCTATCGTGGAGAAGTTGACGAAAAATCGATTAAGGAAAAGAAGACATGGAGGCATCGGTGATGCGTGTTGCTAACATGGTGTTTAGTCCTGCAAAGAGAGGAAGAGGGAGACCAAAAAGAACATGGGAAGGTATTTTAGAGATGATCTCATTATCAATAATATCCCTCATAATTTAGTTTTTTATCGAGCTTAATAGCGTAGAGTAATCCATATAGCCGACCCCACTTAGTGGGATAAGACTTTTGTTGTTGTTTTATGTAGATGCATGTTTGACAAGTAAAATTCTGTACTAATCAAAGAAAGGGGAAAAACAATTGCTTATGGGGTGTTATTGGCATCTCAATTATTGTAGTTCTGAATCGGTGGAAGGTTTATCATGCTTCTAGAGATCTGTAGATTGTGGGGGTTGGTGGCTCCATTCATGTGTGCTGGAAGCCTTTACATGGTGGCTCCGGTGAAGCTGAGTGGTGGTGCTCTGCTTGTAGGCTGCGTGTTGGTGCTGTAGTTTCTGGTTTTCCTGTGGTTTTTGTGGCGTTTTGGTTGGGTTTGTTGCGCTGAGTGCTGTCATGGCCTTGGGTTCAGGGAGTTCAGTGGGTTTGGGTTGAGGAAGTTTGGTCAATAGCTCATTGATATCATGGCGAGTCTCATGAACCTTCCCTAAGTAAGGAGATATAGGGCCATCCAAGGTAGTCAAAACTCGAGAGTTTATGATAAGAACCTTGGGAGAAGCACACCACAAAAGCTAGCTGTTACAACTAGAGAGGCCAAAGCCTTATAAACCCCACATTAGAATCCCATACTTCCAATGTGGCACTCAAGTCCCATACCTTGCAATTTGGGTCCTAACATCCCACCACGCTCCGCAGCCCCGATGCTCACGCGGGCTAGCTGTGCACTAGCTCTTTGACTAGTCCTGGGCGAACACTGCAATGTTGGCGTCACCACCCGCACCGCTCGTTTGCAGCTAAGAGACACGGTGGAAGGCTTTGATACCAATTGATAGAACACAGGCAAGAAGAAGAGGAATTATTGCTGATTATGAGCACTAATTCCCCAATTAGGGAACTAGAGAAAGTACAAGGACACTGAGTGTTCGAGAGACTCAATAACTCTCCTATTTCCAACTACTCAAATGATCCCAAGGATACTAATAACTCACTAACCCCTCTTATTTATAGGCTAACCATCTAACTAATCTAACAAGCTTATAACCAACCCAAAGAGATGCGTTACCTATCAATACTCCACCCCCGATGACTCACCTTGTCCTCAAGGTGAGGCAAAGGTTTCAATACAAGCTAAGAAATGTAAACAGGGAAAAAAATTCAAAAGCTGTTGAACAAAGGTTGCTGCTGCACTCCCATCTTCCAGTTGGGCCAGGCCTAGTTGCACTCAATGGCCCAACGTATTTGGATGACCAAGCACACTTCTACAACCATGCATCACTTGACCAGTTTTTTTTCCATCTCCTGCAAGGCTCAATACTACCTGTGAGTAGTTTGGGCTTGGCCCATTCTTAGTGGAAGAGGATGCAGCTGATTCGCAGCTATTGCTCCCATTCTGTCCGTGTAACACTTCGCATGGAAAAATGCCCATGCCTTTCCCTCTCTTCGGTTGCTTCCTCCGCCGTAATTGCAAGGTCTGGTGGCTTTGGCACTAGCCGTGAGGCGGTTACCGGCTTGCAAATGAGCGAGCTCCCTTGACTCTGTTCTATACGAACACAGTGAAGGCTACAACATCTCTCCTCCGCGCAAATAACAGGATCTGATGGTTTAGCTGGTGGTTGGTTGACCAAGTCAGATCTGCAAGAATCGCCGATGGTGAAGCGTGAACCACCGCCATGGTGGTGTGGCGGTCCAGCCTCCATCCAACACATGAACAAGTCCGGTGGTTTATCCGACGATCAGTTGGAGGTCACAACCGTGCAAAGCAATAAATCTGACGGTTTTCGCAGTGGCCATTTTCCTCCATAGAACCCTAAATTGATGATTTGGGGCAGATTGGGGGGTGATTCATCCTTCCTCCCCCTTTGAAAGATTTGCTTCTGGATCTTGCCCCTCAACTTACCATTCTACCGCGTCGCCATCAACATGTAACTCGATAAAACGATCACGGCGACTGTTCGGCTTAGTGGCGCCACAATTGCTCGCTCTGCCCCCGTTGCAGCCTCCTCTTCTCTTCGCGGCTCTTCTGCGCGCTGCGTCACCGCTGCAAACTCCGAGTTCCACATCACTTTCGTCTCGAATTTCTCCGACAAAAGTGGCTTGTTCCTAGGGTCTCGTTTGATCTCCAGACTGCTCGTGATCTTCCACTTCCTTGCTTTGGCCAACACCTTCGTCCTCTGTGTGTGGCGAATTCTGAGATTCAGCCGAGCACTCCTTCTTGAAATCAAGGGTACAAAATTGTTCAACCTCTGTTCTTGTTCCTCATTCCGTCTTCACTCATCTTTTCTTCTCCAATCTTGAATCAACTTCTTCATTTCCCCAAGAAGGTGAGTGATTTCCTTCGTTGCCGTTGATGACGGGGAATTCCTCATGGAATCTTCACTCTCTCTGCGCGGTATCCACAACTCCGAGGATGGAGCTCTGATACCAATTGATAAGAACCTTGGAAGAACCACACCACAAAAGCTAGCTGTTATAGTTGGAGAGTCAAAGTCCTTATAAACCCCACATTAGAATCCCATACTTCCAATGTGGGACTCAAGTCCCATACCCTGCAATTGGGTCCTAACATTTTACGTAAACTAGTGGACTGCTCTTAAACTCGACTCATGAACTCGACTCGTAAACAAAGTTTAGCTCATGAAAAAATAATATTTATAAAGCCACTAACGATGAAAAACATCAATAAAATAATTGTTATTTTCAAGTTAATGATTATGCTCACTTGTTAACTCTAAATTGTTCCAACTTGTTCGGTACATACAACTAATTAACAGTTTAGACAGTTAGATATGTAAACCACAGACAATTGCATTATTACAACTGTGTAAATTTTCCACACTCTAGTGTACATATGCATTTCAGAGTAGCCATGTCATATATGTGTACTTGTGTTCTGAATTGTCTCTATACTTCCTAGGTTCTGCAAGGATTGGTTTTAATAATAGACTTACAGGCATATAATAAAAGGTTATGTTAGTTTGCTATTGTAACTCTAGGTGTGACTATGAAGGGTTTATACCTAAAAAATCTGGTGTTCATTACTCCCTCCGTTCCTTTTTATAAGAGCCAAAAGAGGGGCGGAGGTTGTTCATTTTTATAAGAACCACATAAGACTGTGCCATATTATTTATTTTTTCATATTTTTACCCCTTATTTAATTCTGGAAATATGAAATTGCATTGATGATGGAAAGAGATTAAAAATAAGTATGTTAAGGACAATTTTGGAAATTCAACAACATTTGAGAACAAATTTAATGCAAAAAACTATACTACCTAACTTTCTTAAGGAGTGTGCAAAGTTAGTTTGGTTCTTATAAAAAGGAACGGAAGGAGTATAATTTTTTCCAAACGTGTAGAATGCATAATAGTTTATAGGCAAGGAAAATCTTTTGATGCCATTATTTGCTGTAATCCTTCTGCTTGTGGCTAGTAGTTTCTTTTAAATCCAATGTGGGATAAAAAATGCACCCCTCATTTTCTGATTGAAAGACTTCTATTTACAAGATGTTTATATCAGCGTTGTTAATGGCAGATAGCGTAGCGGCAAGCCCAAAAAACGCTATAGCGTGTAGCGCTATGGCCGCTACGCTGAACAAGGAGGAAGGAGAAGAAGGAGGGAGAGGGAGGAAGGAGGTTGGAGGACTCTGGAGAAGTCGTCAGAAGGTTGGTAGTGCTCATCGGAGGTTGCACGCACAATTGCTAGATCTCATCGGAGGTCTCGCGGTGGCTGGGTGTCGGCGGCAGCGGCTGGAATGCACGGTTTTCTAAAATGAAATGCAGAGGTTGAAGAAGGAAGTTGAAAGTGAAATGCAGCGTTTCATTAAATGATAGGAACCCCCAAAATGCCCTTAAAATGTTTGACCAAATGTTTAAATGTGGTGGCAATTTTGGGTTTTCACATCAGTTTGCCTAGGGTTCTATCTCCTTCCTTCTCGCGCCGCTATGGCACTGCTTCTCACATGAAAATGGCCTCAATCGCACGCTACCACCGCTACACGAAAACCGCGCCGCTACAGCCTCCGCTGTCGCGGCCAGCCGTCGTTCCGCCACGCTATGCCGCTATGGCGCGCTATTAACAACCCTGGTTTATATGATACGAAATATTATTTTGTTTACTGGTAACTTGAACTGGGATTGCAATAATTTAATTGATGTAGTTTGAATGCTCTGAGCTGGCTTTATGCTAGCACTTTTACCATGCGTGACTTCCTCCATTTAAGGCTAATTTTAGATGTTTGGCATTAATCTAAATGTTAATCATGTGCAGGCTCGATTTCTACTAGCGAAGTTGAATCCTTCTGCTACTTATAACACGGAAACTTCTCATCCTGGAGGGGATATTATCTTTACGGATGACGTTAGCTTTGAGGTCTTCCTGGATCATTTACAGAGATTAGTTGTTCAATGAAATTATAATTCATGTGATCCGTGACTTTTATGTAAAATTTTCTTTTCATTGCTGCCTGTACATTAGCTTCCCTTTTAGCATGCTGTTATAATTTTCAATTTAGTGCAAAATTTTGTAATTATTTGATCAATGGCAAGAATGTTACATTTTTTTTTTGCTGTAGTTATTTAATCAGATCTTAAATTTCTCTGGTGTCGAAAATCTTCTCCTTTGTCCTTGTCGAGGAGTTTCTGAAATTATTTGGCGGTAAATATCGACTTTTGTCGAAGAAATCTACATGAGTTGGGTCCGCCAAAATTGATTTTGAAGTTTTGTAGATCAAATGCATGTTTGGAAAATCGTGCACAGTAATGAATAGCTTATGTCAATAAACTACTGAGAGTAGCCATTTATGATTTACGCCATTATAGGTTTAAATAACTGGTAACCCAAAATGTGAGTTTAGGTGTTCTGGCAAAAAAAAAGTTGGGCATTGTTATTGATACCATCCACACAACTTGTTATGCCCAGTTGTAAGTGTAGTATAGAATTTTCCTGCACTTATTAAGTGCGGTAAATTTACGATTCGCACTTTAAAGTGCAGTTCCTAATTATTTTGATAAGACGAACTTTTAAGTTCGTAAATTTTCCGCACTTCTGCACTAAAAGTGTGGTAATATTAACACACCGCACTTTAAAGTGTGGATTGTTGCTATTTTAGAAAGAAAAAAAAAACATTGCATTTTAAGGTGCGGTCGGTCGGCTGATAGAATGCACTAATTTAGAATGCAAAATTGGATTGTTCTTCAATTTAATGGGACAAAAATGATACAAAAATGCAAAATTGGATTGTTCTTCAATTAAATGGGACAAAAACAATACAAAAATTTCGGTCATAATACAATATTTAGACTAACAAAATAGAAACAATATTACAATTTGGTCTATTTAGTCAATGCTAAGATCTATCGATTCAAGGCTCTTCATTAAATTCTGTTGTCCAAGAATTTGTTGATATTGAGCCATGCGGTCTAAATATGGTGTCTTCCAATCTGCAGCTGATGGAGTACAATGTGCATGCCATTGAGTAGTAGCTGCCATAGAGAATCAATTCTTTAAGTGCACCTACAAAATACGTGATGTTAGATTTTGTTTTAAAGTACATTGTAATGTAATGTAAAACATAAAAGACACAAGCATAAAGTTATACCTGCACCTAGTGATTGTTGTTGACATGCAAAACAACTATAACTTTCTGGTTAAGGGGATGTGGTACTGGACCAGTAAGAGGCAAGAATGTTGTGCATCCCTTATGCGACAATGTCACAAAAACAACATGAAACACCGTAGCAACAAGGTAGCCCATATTCGAAACGGACATCCACTTCTCCTATGTTACAAACTCGTTTGGACTAACATGCAGTGCATGAAGTACAGTTTGGTACAGTTTCTTTGACCCATAAAGTGTAGTATATTCAATAATGTGATTTTGAAGCTCCTTTATCATTGACCGCCGAATAGTAGCCCACATTTCTTCCCTCATTCCCATCAATGTGGCAACACACCTAAATCCACAATTTCCATCATCTTTGACATCCACAATGTGAACTGCATAAGGATAGAAGACTTTAGCCACTTCATCAATGTAGTTTTCTGAGTAAAATTTGGGGGGCTGGAGGGGTTGTGGGGGTATCACCTACCCTTTCTTCTAAGGTGTAGAACCTATGGGGATCAATCTCTTCCGTTTTGCCCGTAATGTAGAGACCTTGGGCTTCTCAACAGATGGAAGTGTTGAGTTGCTATCATTAAGGGACTCCACGTGTGCATCAACATGCTCCCACTGTGAAGAGTTGCGTTTGGTGGAGCCTTTTACTTTCTTTTTGCTCAGGCCCTTTGTTTTAATATTATCAGGAGGAGACACATGGAAGTCTGATCTGGGTATGCAAGCTCTCAAAGCTTCTCTTTGATAGCAAGACTTTTTGCAACACTAGCTTGTTTGAACATACGTGATATAACTTCCCATTCAGACTGTATACTCAATCCCAATACAGGTTCACTTTCATCAGGCGCAGTTGTTGAAGAAAGTCTCCAAAGGTGATGATTGACAGTAGTGGAACAGAAGAGTACCTAGAAAGCTCATAGGCACAAGGCAAGCCATGGGTTTTTCCTATAATATACCCACATGGTCCAACTTGTACATTCTCCTTTGCAATCAACTGTAGTGATTTTTTGACACCAATCCCCGCAAGTGGTCATAAAACTTCTCTTTGAATCTATGCTCCGTGATGATCACACTTTGCTCGAAAGATGCATCATTCATTGTGTGCTGCAATATTGTGCACCTTGTGAAGAAGGTCTTGCTCCTGACCCTGGCTGCGGTTTTGATGACGACAAACTCATCGGCAAAAAGAAGAAAAGAAGACTTAGAGGAAACAGTGCTATATGTTTCAACATCTACCTAAAAGTCTTAGTTTAGGTGAGTTATGCTTCTAAAGGCTTCTCAAGTATAAAGGCTCCCTTAAAACATCTAAGCTAACCAAGTTTAATGTTTTCATAAGTTAAAAGAAGTAGTATATCTCAAGCCGATCTTAAAAGTTCAAGTTTCTGGATATTGGACTTGAGTGTAATCGATTTCACCTTTCTGGTAATCGATTACACCTAGGCAAGTAATCGATTACTTCTTGCTTGTAATCGATTACATGTTTGAATTTGAAATTCAAACAGTAACGGCTTTTAGTGTAATCGATTACCTAAGTAATGTAATCGATTACATACCCGAAAAGTTGCATCTTTTCATGAACCATTGTGTCTCAAACCTTTTGGGAAGGGTTGCATTGGTTCAAGGTCGTTTCTCTTGCCTAAGTCCATTTGAGTCCAGAAACAAAAAAACACATGAGAATACATCATTAGGCCAAAGCTTTGCCAAAATTGTTCATTCATTAAGTCTTTTGATACTTAAACTTTCAAAGAGCCTAAATTCTGAGTTCATGATCTTCATTGTTAAGAGAACACTCTAGTTGTTCATATCTTGAGGAACTCAGAATCTTCTTATGCTTAAGAGCCTTAAAGCATAATTCTCATGATCAATCCGCTTGTATGTTAAAGGATTGATACAGCCATTGTGTAAAACTCTTCTTCATCTCTTTCTGGTAGATTGAGCATTCACCGTGGGTCTCGGTGAAGGGTTGTTGTTACTGAAAGTGGTGTACTTTCAGGGTGTGGATTGAAGGTGGTTTAGCCTTCAGGGACTGAAGGTGGTTTGCCTTCAGGGACTGAAGGTGGTTTGCTTTCAGGGACTGAAAGTTGTGTGCTTTCAGGGGCTGTTGAAAGTGGTGTGCTTTCACAGGTGGTTGATAGAAATTCTTAAGGTACTTGGTGTAAGGACTTGTAAGAGATTTTTATCAATAGTGAAAAAATCCTCAAGGGGTTTTCTTGAGGGACTGGACGTAGCCTTCGGTGGATAGAAGTTGAATCAGGATAAAATTATGTGTGTGCATTCTTCTACCCTTCATCTTTACTTTCAAGCAACGCTTATTTCCGCTGCAATCGTTTGTATTTATATTCATCTTGAAAGTAAGAAGGCATCAAGGCGAAAATCGGGTAAACCTGATTCACCCCCCCTCTCAGGTTGCTATTTAGGCTAACACACCTATGTATGGCATTCTAGGCAGTGCACAAGTCACCTTTGCTATCTCCGAGCAACATCTTTAACCTCGCATGTGCACCTTCAACCCTGTGCAATGTAAGCCATTATAACTAACATTAATAAAAAAACAAAAACATCTTCATAAATTTTGCAAATGAAAATACAGTACATGTTAGTTGTTGTGTTCCCTAGATGGACAAATGAATCTATCACATACTTCACAAATTTGTGTCTATGCTCCAACCAAGTAGTGTTGACTTACTGCATAAAGTCAGATGAATGACCACAAATTGCATGTAGATATTCCAACTGAGCTGCATAATCCTCCTCAGCTGGAGCACGCATCAAATGATTCCAGGAGTCCATACCATCATCCCAAAGCTCCTTGGGTCGCACATATAACTTGCACTTTGCCTTCACATTCTTCGCAATGTGGAATTAACATAGAAAATGTGTAGACGTAGGAAGACAACTTCTACCGGGTTCACCAAGGCATTAACTTTATCAGTAAGAATAACCTTTGGTAAATCATCCTCTTTATGTTTCAACCCTTTTAGTCTATTCAGTGCCCATGTCACTTCACCTTCACGCTCATTGGACATGTATGCAAAAGCTATAGTGAATGTCAGGTCCATTAATGTCACACTTACCATCTCTAGCAAAAGTATCCTATACTTGTTGGTTTTATAGGTACTATCAATCAACACAACAATAGGGAATTGATTAAACAGTTGAATATAGCAGGATGTGACCAGCAAAGAGATCTAACCACAACGGATGAGTCTTCGACCTTGCTCCAATGTGCATACTTGTCTTGCTCCAACAACTTCATCAAGTGTCGCATTTCTGTTAACGAACCCCTCTTGGACCTAATGTATGATTTACATTCATTGTATACCTGTATGATGGTGGTCAGATTAGCAGGATTGGAATCCTTCAAAGGAAACAATATATTACCTGACTTAACCTTGTTGTCAACCATATTTCCAACTATGATCTTTTCTTCAATTGATAGTCGACCCACATACGCATGCCTAAGTTGTTAGGTTCAAACGAGTTAGATCGCTTATCATGTTTTGAATGATGACAATTTTATTTCCTAAATTATATGAAGTATTATTTTCAGGAAATAGTCACTATCCTCCAAAGATCAAAAACAGAATGAAAGCATCGTCTGCCAAAGAATGGAAAGGATTGTCTGCTGAAGACAAGCTGTATCGTTCGATGAAATGAAGTGGAATGTCTGCTCACGTTCCATGAAATGAAGTGGAACGTCTGCACGTGTTCAAATGAATCGTCTGGCGACATGTTCAAATAGTGAAGATCGCATCGCCTGATGAAGCGTCAAATGCCACACTATCTACATCTGTCAAGAACAACCAAAGGAAAAAGCTCGAATCTCATGTCAACTCAAAATTTCAACGGCTCTAATATCTCTCTCTGCACAACGTTAAATGAAAAGTCAGAATGCATTAAATGCTAGCTGTCAACGGTCAAGAAGAGATCTGCTGAAGAAAGAAGAAGAGATCCGTTGGGCAACGGGAAGAAAGAAGAGAAGTTCAAAGTCATATAAATAGAATATTTGAAGACTGAAGAACTTGGCGACTCTTAGCAACTTACAACGTAATTCAAACACAAACTCTCAATCTTTATGAAATCTCCCAAGCATAGTTTCCTCAATCGAAATCCAAGTGTAAAACCACAAATCCGAGTGAAGTTACTCAAGTGTGAAAAGATCTGAAGTGTCAAACATCATCTACCTCTTTCACACTCAAACAGAGAACCATTGCAAATCATCTTTGTTTGTAAAACTCAAGTGTTTACCCAAGTGTCAAACCCTTCAAAACACTTAGAGTTTATATGTACTTAATCTCTCTACCATCACTCTCTTGAGAAGAGATCCTTTGTAGAAGAATCATCTTGTAAAAGGAGAAGTCCTTCGAATACTTGGGAGAAGTCCTGTCTAATACTCTAGAGAAGTCCTGTGGCTAATACTTGTGGGAGAAGTCCTTGAGAATACTCTAGAGGAGTCCTGTGGTAATACTTAGGAGAAGTTCTTCGAATACTCTGGAGAAGTTCTGTGTCTAATAATTGTACTGTTCTCATTTGAATAGTGAAATTCTTGGAGAAGCCAAGGACTGGACGTAGCCCTATCATTCTGGGGGTGAACCGGGATAAATCTCTTGTGTGCTGTTTATTTATGCTTGCATTGTTTACTACTTGCACCGTCTGCTCATTTAACTACCCGCATCGTCTGCCCTTTCACAGCACACATCATACACACTTCCACTCTTGTTATTTCCACTGCATTAAAGTGTATGTTGTTTAAAGCTTTATCATTTACACTCTGATTAGTACTATTCCGCTGCAACATTTACGAAAAGCTTTTAAGAAATTAATAATTGTTTTTGAAATTCAAGTTTTCATTAGAACACAATTCAACCCCCCTTGTGCCATTTTACCGTTTTGCGTGTTGCCTCTATTTCTATCAATTGGTATCAGAGCCTCGATATGCACACAACCACACACACAATTTTATTTCTCTTTGTTCATCATGCAACTCTCTTTCTTTCAAGAAGTCTGCAAAAAACCCAACACTGCGGTGGAGGACTCACACATCTACCTTTTTTACTTTGAAAGATTTGATTCAGGCACGTTCCCGCACGATACATTTATTGCTACTCTTTCAAGACATAGATGAGCATTGATCATTTTATTTCTTCTTGCATATAAGCAAATGGAAATGAAAAAGGTGAAGAGTTGAAATGGTTGAACCGGAAATCCAAAGAAGGGTGTGAGAGAAGAGAAAAAATCATTGTTTTTAAAACCGATTCGGTCACTAAATTGGTCAAGGTTCAACCGGGTTAGAGGTTCAACCGGGTTTCAACCAGGGTTCAACCGGTGATTATTAAATAATATTAAAAATATATATGTTGTATCTAATTATATAAAATAAGTATTAAAAAACACATTTTGTTAATTTTATGTATGGTAGAAGTCTATCTAAATTTCATTTTACTTAGCTCAATATTGTTAAATTTGATTTAGCGTTTTCCTTAAGTAAACACTTCGAATTGTTGTTTTTTTTTAAATAGATGATTTAGTTAGTTTAAATTATATCTTCATTATAAAAAATATTTATTAATTATCTAATTACCTAATGACATAGACACATATTCAAGTCATTATTAGTTTATCCTTAGTCCTTACCTGAGGTCAAAAGGGTGTATGGTAGAATACTTAAAGGTTCTAAATTAATACCACTTTTAAATAAGAATTAAAACGTCTGGATAAAATTCATATATTAAAAAATCGTGTATACCAAAAACTCAGGCTTTTTTTTTAATATTGCCAAAAATAAAATAAAATTAGTATAATAAGGTATAAAAAAATAAATTTAGCAAAATAGGGCTATTTTAGCCACGGTGGGATCTGAAAGGGGAGTTGCGGGCAGCCGTGCGACTCCTAAAAAGTTGTTAGAGGTTAATGGGGGTGCGGGAGGGTAGGTGGATAAACGAGGTGAGGGAGTCGCTTGGTGGGATGCGACTCCCTCTTCTTCTCCTCTCCACATTTCAGCAACACGATGCTGTTGATTTAAGCTCAAGTTGCTCTCTTTCTCTCTCGTGTGTTCAAATATATATATATATAATATTAGTTCTTTCTCTGTTAATTATTTCAACTTTTTTTCCAGGCTCTGTGTTTGGTGCAAGTCCAGCGATGTCGCTACTCTTGCAAGTAACTTGCAGTGTTCCTTATCTGATTAAAATGCTTGTTTGTGTAGAACATTGGTGGGTTTGCTTCAACAGGGGAAGTGTTCATTGAAACAGGGCAAACCAAAGATACCTCCACCGATGTTGAAACTGATGATAAAAACCAAGTGGGTCTCTTCATTTTGTCCAACAAGCTCCATTTTTTCCCACATTTCCTAAGCAACTAAGCTTCATCAAATTGGATGTTATTGGCTAAAATGGGGAGAGGAGAAGAAGAGGGAGTCGCACCCCACCACGCGAATCCCTCACCTTGTTTTCCACAACACCAATCCCACCTACCCTCCTGCACCCCATTAACCTGTATTTTGGGAGTCGCACGGCTGTTCGCGACTCCCCTTTCAAACCCCACCTCCACTCCTACGTGGCTAAAACAGTCTTATTTTACTAAATTTATTTTTTTATGCATTATTATACTAATTTTTTCTTTTGGCAATATTAAAAAAAAAAACCAAAAACTCAATCATAAATACAATTTTTACTCATTGACCGTTAGGAATAAAAAGGAACCTCGTAAACAATGAATTGTATGGGTTATTGCAGAACTATAATTGTTTCAACAAATTTTTACTCATTTGAAGTTGGTGAACATTTTAAAATTGAAAGTTAAATATATAATAGTATTCGGTGATTCAACAGCCCAACAAGTTTTGATTCAACGGTTTGCATGGTTTTTAACCAGTTATACAATAGCCCGGCCACTACACCAAATTATGCATTTTTCAGCTAGTTTTTAGCAGTGGTTGGTCCAATTGTTGTCGCTTCTATTTAAAACACGATAAATTATGGTGGTTGCCCAATCGCCGGTAGTAGTTTTTATTTTAGGGCGGTTAGAACCGCCGGTATGCGTTTTTATATTACCAAAACCCTTATCACGCACGAAGGGTCCCTCTATCCCATTCTTTCACCAAAACCCTCCACGCCGTCCTCTCCACCGCGTTCCTCTCTACCACGTCGTCATCTCCTTCCTCTCTCATCATCACGACACAACCTTCTTCTACAAAACCCCAAATGTTAGGTCAGAGTTCACCCCATCGCACCCCCTTTCACCAACCCAAGCCACCATGACCTCTGTGGTTCGTGATCCTCTCCTCACCGTCGACCCATCAGTAGCCACGACGCCATCGAGCCACCAAACCCAGCCACGATGAAACCTATCCTCCTCCCTCACCGTCGAATAACTATAACCGTCAATGGATGCTAAGATCGGAAGCTTCTTCGAGTCCATCAGAAACTTCTTCTCCGGCGGCGAACATATCCCTTGGTGCGACCATGATGTCATCTCTGTAAAGCCCCTCTCTTCATTTCCCTTTTCTTGGTCCTATCAATCTCAAATCCATGTTTTCCTTTTTTTTTTTCCGGTATTTCAAATCCCTAGTTTTGTCCTCAGAACTTCGAGTTTCTCGGAATCGAAAATCCTTCTTGAACCATGATAGGGAATCCAAACATTGTTGGGCTTTAGTTCTTTAATTTTCATGAAGGAATTGATTCAGTTTTTATTACGAGTCTTGTCGTAGAAATTTCCTTGAATTTGATATATTTTTACAGTAAAATGGAAGAAATTCTATTGCTGAATCTGTGTGGCAGTAAAGGTTAGCGATTGTGTTTGCTGTAATAACTGGGTTGCATAGGGTTTTGTCTCTACTGCTATTTGATTTGCTTCCTTCAATCTTAACAATTTTGCATGTTTTGTAGGGATGCGAGAGAGAAGTTGCAGAGGCTTCTAATGGTAGCGAAAGAATAAGAGCATAATGAGGTTGTCATGGGCACTTGTTCATTCAAGGAAAAAAGAAGATGTTCAGCGCGGAATTGCCATGCTTGAGAGTACTATACTTTACCTCACATAATAGGTTTCCGTGCTTGAAGTTACTTTTCGTTAGATAGATAGATTGATATGGTATTGGGATATATGCTAACAGTTGCTTTATGTAGAGATAAAAAACAGTTCCTGGAGAACCACGGTGACGAATCGTGATCACAATGAAAGCAATATGCTGGTCAATCTAGACATGTTGGCTGAAATAAGAGAGGAGGCTCGCCTTCGGGAGGCGGCCATGAAGCAAAGGGTGGCAAGAAAATATGACACGAGGGTAGTCCCACGTTAAATGCATGTGGGCGACCTGGTGCTTCGTAGGCGGACATGGACGACCAATGTCAATAAATTGATGCCAAATTGGGAAGGACCATATAAGGTCACAGAGTCTTTAGGGCAGGGGGCCTATCTTCTGGAGGAACTATCAGGTAGGAGGATTCCAAGGTCCTGGAATGCCTTAAACCTGAGACATTACTATAGTTGAATTGTGTAAAAGAAGGGGCGACCCCCTCCTTTCTCCTTAGTAAGGATTTTTCTATGGGGCGCCTTTGGCGGTCATCCATATGTCATTAGAACAAATTGACAATGATGTGCGTAGCACATGTCAATGAAACAACTCGACGCTAATGTGGACCCGCTCAAATAAAGGACTAGTGGAGGTCTATTTAAATTCAATAAAGTTGCAAATTCAAGTTATTATGTGTTTTTAATTCCAAGGCCCAGTGGCGGTCTAAATTCCAAGGCCCAATGGTGGTCTAAATTCCAAGGCCTAGTGGTGGTCTAAATTCCAAGGCCCAGTGGCGGCCTAAATTCCAAATTCGCAACTTAAGAAAAGGGGTCCAGTGGCGACCAAATGAGTTACTTCACGCCGTTTCCAAACGACCAAGGGGGAATAATACCCTCTAGCCTGACGCCCTTCAGCTCTCAAGGCGAGAGAGCAAGGTCCGTGAATGGTGGCTCGTTTGGAACGGCATGCGCGACCCTTGTGCGATACGGAAAAGAATGCCCAGCCTTGATCGAATTAAATCAAGCACGTCTTTGAGCCAAGCCTTGGGCAACCCCAGTGGCCACTAGGATCCAAGCCAAAAGTCTCACTGAGCAGAAGCTTCGCTTTGCGAGAAAAAGCCTTGATCGAATTAAATCAAGTCAAAGTCTCACCGGAATAAGGTCAAGCGAAAGCCCCGCCACGGTGGGCCAAAGCCTCATAATAGACAAACAACATAAATGCAAGGCGTGCGGGTCACTACGTGACTCATAAAATCAAGCCTTGGCCGCCCTAGCTGCGTAAGCCCAAGCCACTTAAAAGCCTTGTTAGAAGAGCCATGGGAGTACAGCTCGTCACGTGAGCAGAAACCATGCGTGCAAAGTGTGATGGTCCAGTAGCGACCTCGAATTTTTTTTCTTTTTTTAAATAAAAAAACGACCTCAATGGCGGTCTTGCAAATTATTTCTTACAAAAGTGGTCTAGTGGCGATTTAGAAACTTACTTTTATTATGGACCGGTGGCTACATCGAAAATCATTTCTTTCCAAACAATGGTGTCGTGGCGGCTTAGAAACTCACTTTAACTATAGTTATTATTTTGAGAACCAAATGATTTTTTTGATCCAGCGACGATCGTGAACTCTACTTCTTATAAAATGGAGCCACCGGCGGTCAACATTTCCCTTGCAAGATTATTTAGTTTCGAAAGTTACTAAATTTTTCACAAACTACTTCTTATAACAAAACGCTCCAGTGGCGAGTAAAGAATCAGAGGCAACAATAAGCATAGGAAAGAAGGAAAATATTTCATTAATTCATTTTTTCCAGGTACAAAAGGGGTCGCCGATGGCAACAGATACTAAAACAAAACAGGACATTATAAAGATGCACCAAGTCATGGTTGAATCGCCCACATTGTCAGTCGCTGGTTCTTCGTTAGCACCGTCAAGGGCGACCGGGTCTTCTTCCTCGCTTTCCGAATCCACCCCTACTAGGCCCTCTTCAGTCACCTCTTTCCACATACCCATGCGGGTAAGATCAAAGTCGGGCTGAAGGAATCACACTTGTGCTTTGGCGGACAGAAAACCCTCTTCAAACCTCTTAGAACATTCTCCAAGGAAGTCTTCCTGAAGGTTGGTCAGCTCGGCGGAGGTGGCGTCCAAATCACCCCTAACCTTGGTCAGTTCATCATTGGTCGCGCCTAATTTTCCTTCCACCTCGACAAGTTTGGCTTCAGCAACATTCTTCATGTCCGCCATTGACTGGGAGAAGGCCTCCTCCAAACTTTTCTTTTTAGCAGCAAAGTCTTGCTCCATAGAGGCCTTTTGGGCCGCCAGGGCTTCAGGATGGCGGGCCACCAAGTTGGCTTTCTCGGCTCGCAGCGCCTCGATCTCGGCCACCATGTCGGTCGCACGTTTCAGGCGACTTTCCCCTTCAGCAAGAGTGCCTTCAAGTTTAGCCTTGTCCGCTGCTAGAGACTTGTTCGCAGCAAGCAAATCTTTGTTTTCGGCACTCAGCTGCTTCACTCGCTTCGCCTGATCCGCTAGGGCGCGCATGGCATCTCGGTGCTTGCGCACCATCACGGCGCCCCAGCCAGCAGCGGTCAAACAATTTCTGACCATGTTGTTTCCAATAGAAAAAAAGTCATTGTTGGATGGGTCCTGATAGTAGCTATCCAAGGACAAGTTTGATTCCACGAAGTCGAGTGCGCGAAGGCCTGACTCCTCCACAACAGCAGACAAAGGCATCTGTGTTCTCTCGTCATTGGCGAGAGCGGAACGATTACCCTGATCGTTGTCTAGGTCCATGTAGATAGGGCCTTCTTCTTCAGTGGCGGGAAGGTGACCCTGAGAGTGATCAGGATGGGGGCTATCAGCACGAGCAACATGTTTTCTCTTGTTCAAAGGGTCCTGCACTGCCGGCGCTTGGTGGCTCGAACTGCTGCCTCATTGGGTGTCGGCATTGCCCGCCTCGCCTGGGTGGGCAACGTCAGCTTGTGCAACATTTAGCCACACTCCAACTTGTTGAGAATTTGTGGGGGGAGGCGTCTCACTGGCGGCGATAGCCCTTCCTTCACCCTCCACCCGAGGAGTTTCTTGGCGGGCCTTTTTTCGGGGCGGATCTTCCTTGGCAGGCTGGGCAGTTCGGGAACCTGAACCACAGCGGGCCTTAGCATGGCGAGCCAACTCATCCTTAGAGATCTTGTAATTCGTCACTGCAAGAGAAATATTACAAGGTTAATCAACAAAACAAGGTTGCAAGTTTCAGTTAAACGGCAAAAAACTCACACAAATGCTTGATGGCATTGCCTTTTTTTTGGGCGTGAATTAAATTCCCAATATTGATGGGATCCGCCGCACGGAGATACTCCACGACGAGCCACTCGTCGTCAGTAAGGGCGTCATCTTCTACCCTAAGGGCGAAGTTAGGAGACTTAGAGAGTTTTGGGTTCATTATTTTTATTTGCTTTTTCACCTATATGCAAAGGTTTCTCCAGCTCATAGTTTAGGCTCTTAGAGAGTTTTGGGTTCATTATTTTTATTTGCAATATTTGTGAATAATTCGTTCATTTTGGTTAGGAATATGATATTTAAGTCATGCTCATCATATTGCTGAATTATAGCTTCATTCTAGAAAAACAAGCCTATCAGTTTATGTACATTGCTCAAACAAAACTGATACTCAACCTTTCCTCATTATCAAAGTGTATGATATTGCATTCCAATTAGTTAAGTAAAGAAGTTAATTAAAATTTCCTGGATGAGCAGGACCTTCAGATGCACGGTAGAAGCTTCCTCGCCCATCGACAATTTTCTTTACTTGCAAGAATGATTTCCTTTTAAAATTTTCATTTTCTTTGGGTTTCATTTTATTTTAATTTGGGGAATTGATTATGGTTTCATGATTGGGATAAGTGATGTGTGTTAAGTTAGGACAGGATGTTAATTGAACCCTTTTCTTTTGTAGATACAATGTTGATTAAATTTTATGAATGGTTAGGTTGGTATGGTTGAATGCAAAATATGGAAGACCGTAGAAGTAAGGAACCCATTTACCAACTGGGAAAGTCCTTTTTGGAAGTAAGTTTCGAGCCAAAATCCCTCCCATGCCAATGTGTGGACAATGTTATATTCATGTTAATTTTCTTTTGGATTTATTTTAAGCACTTTTAATTGTGTAAAACTGATTGATATTCTTATGCAAGTATTTTAGTTTATTTTAAGCACATTTTTATGTTTGGATTAATTTATTATGTAAACAATAGAAAGCTGAAAAAAATTTATAGACTTTTTCTAATCAATTTTCTAGAGAGTGGCAGCGGTTCTAACCGCCACTAAATTATCAAAATAAATAGACACGTTTCTATTTTTGCTGGCGGTTTAGACCGCCCCCAAATTTTCTAGAATCTTTGCGGCGGTTGCAACCGCCGTGAAACCTAAGATTGAATGTGTACAGCTGGTGACCTTGGCGGCAGTTGCAACCGTCGCTAATTGTTTTGTGGCGGTTTACATGGCGGTTTCTGCAACCGCCAGTAAATCTATTCGCGACGGTCAACATAACAACGTTTGTCCAATCGCTGGCAATCATTTTAAGCAGCAGTTTTAACCGCCGTCGGTCCTACTTTCAACCGCTGCTAAAGACCTATTTTAAATTATATCTTCATTATAAACAATATTTATTAATTATCTAACTACCTAATGACATAGTCACATATTCAAGTCATTATTAGTTTATCCTTACCTGAGGTCAAAAGGGTGTATGGTAGAATACTTAAAGGTTCTAAATTAATACGACTTTTGAATAAGAATTAAAACCTCTAGATAATATTTGGTGGCTTCTAGAGTGCACTTGCACCCTAAGTGGTGCACCTCCCTAAACCCTAAACCCTGAACCCTAAACCCTAAACCCTAAACCCTAAACCCTAAAGAAATAACTGGTGCATATGATGGAGAGCTTTTTGGAGGTGTAGAAGCAGTTGGCAAAGGATCAGGTTGAGGCCTTGCAATAAGTAGAATAAGCGACCATGATCCATGCTGAAACACAACGCTTTTAACGCTATGAATCAGTCCGAATGGAATGGTGCTTATATGAACGTGTCTGAAGACAGACAGTTCCCACTCATGGTGAAAGATGTCATACCTTGAGGGGTGACGAAGAGGGCGATTAAGAGGATGTGTTGAGAATTGTGAAACTTATGGGAAGTGTAACCGCTGAAAAGTTGCAGAGTAAAGAGGGAAGTAGTTTAGAAGTTTTAATGGTGCATGCTAGAGAATTTAAGAAGACACTTTTAGTGGGAGGAGAGATGAAGCATTTAAGAAGACAAAACAGAGTGGAAGAGAGTGGAAGAGATTTTCTAGACTAGGGAGAGGAAGGAAATTAAATGATAACTGTCAGGACAAGATGTAGGAGAGGTGTCTTGAAGCTCTTGAGCTCCGGGAAAGCCTTCATTAACCAAATTACCTAGATCAAAGAGCACTAGTTCACAAATATTTTGAGAGAAACTCATGATAGAAAAAAAAAAACCCTAGAAGTACTGAACAACAACAAAAATCTTCAAAAGAAAACCCTAGAAGTAGAAGCAGGTCAAGAGGACTCATGAGTGAGGTAGAGAAGAGCGGCCAAACGAGAAGACGGGAGCGGCGATGCACGAAGACGGAAACGGCGCGACAGAACGGCTGCGAGCAAGAGTGCTATTGGCAGAGACGAGCTTGGCATCGACGAGCTTGAAAAGTAGTGGCAGTGCAATTGCAGAGAGAAGGAGTGCCGGTGATGAGGTGCAGCGACAAGGAGTGGTGAGTGTCGGTGATGAGGTTGAAGAGCGATGGAGTCGCGACAGAGAAAGGGGAAGACAAATGAGTTTTCTCCAAACAAGGGTTTCCTAGCTTGCTATAACAAAATGAACTCGAAAAATTCAAGCACCTATTACCACGGTTTCCTTGATAACCATGGCAAATCACCATTTTTTAATAAAATAATACCTATTACCACGGTTTCCCTTAGAACCGTGGTAATAGACAATGTTAATTAAAAAAATAATAAAACCTATTACCACAATTCCCCTAGAAACCGTGGTAATAGACAACGTATTTAAAAAATAATAATACCTATTACCACAGTTCCCCTAACAACAGTGGTAATAGGCAATATTATTTATGAAAATAATAAAAACTATGTTAGTTACCACGGGTGAAATACGACCGCGGTAATAGAGCAACTCAGTTACCACGGTTCTACGTGGAACCGTGGTAATAGAGCTCGTAACCCCTTTTTACCACAATCCTGCACTTAACCATGGTAACATGGGCGTGGTAAAAAGGCAATTCTATAGTAGTGCATGCATGCGTTAAGAGTACGTAGAAATGATAGTTATTGTATTGTTTGAAGGTTTTCCTCTTCGTTTGGAGAACTTGTTTTGGGAACTAAGGACGGACTTGGATTAGGCCAATGTAAGAGTGTCTTAGTCCTTAGAGTGTCTGCATGCGATTATGCCATGTGATGCTTGTGGTTTATCTTCAATTTATGTGAATATTTTTTATATCATATGCTTGATATATGTGCTTATATGAGGATGTTACTATGTGAGTATTTGTTTAAGTGTTATCATATATTTTTTGCTATATGATAACATGCTTATATGGATTTGCTATATTGTTGCTAACATGACCATGCCATGCGATATTGTTGATGTTAGGAGAATTATTATCCTTTTATTGGATAAATATTGTGTTTTGTTTACTAACTCATGGCATAGCAATGTTTCTAGTTCAATCTTATCGTTCCTATTTCTTGGTTCACCTGGTAATCGTCATCCAATTGTTCCTGTATAAGCGACATGTCGTGCAAACAACTAGTTTTGTTGGTGTTTGTTTCCCTCATGTGTGGAGGAGACTATGGTCATCCCGTCTTCCTTAGTGATGACATTAATTATCTGGATCATAGTTTTTAGTAAAATTGGGTACTGTGCATTCATACCCAAATCAACCCCGAGTTCCCCATTGATTGATGAAGTTGCTTGTGTTACTACTTGGCTTTATAACTTGTGATTTATTTATAATATGATTTATTATGCTTCACATGTTATACTTTTATTGCGCGTCATACTTGGAGTTTGACCCTTGCATTATTTGTGTGTGTTGTGTGGGCGCTTATCGCCAGATGGATTCTGGTAGACCGTTTCAAGACATTCCTTATCCTTTGGAGGAAGAGTTGTACATCTTGGATTACCCGGATAGGTCGAGATGGACTTTCATTCAAGTGCATAGGATGGTGATCTATCGTGGCTACGTGCGGAGAGTTCGAGGCCGTTATGGAGACGCTGTGGAGGTTCATTACTACCATGGTACTACATCTGTTACTATTCCACCTCATTGGATTTTGGATAAGATGATACGCTTTGATGACGTGATGCGGAGTTGGGTACAGAACCAGCCAGAGGAGACGACGTCTTCAGGGGATGATCATAATGACATCAGTCGGTGGCTTCATCATGAGCGTGAGTGGAAAGCTCAGCGTGCTAAAGATTGTATACGGCGGGAGCAGGAGTGGTTATGTGTTTTAGAGCATCGAGTTTCATGCGGTTCGCAGTAGTTAGGGTTTGGGGTTTTATTCTGCCATCACTCTTGAAGCTTTACTCCTTGCGTAGGAGACTCGGGGTGTTGGTTCAGTTTCTATTCAAACTTTGTCTTTACTTTTGGTTTATTATGCTAGTTGGATTTTTGAATAAATCATTATTTATTTGGTTTTAATTTTCCACTGCTTTTCGAGTTCATTTATTCATTCGATATTACGATTTTAACCCTCGAGAAATCAGGGCATTACAATAAGCAATTACTACCTCCGTCCCAAATTATAGGGTCCTTTTCAGACAATCACGCCTATTAAGAAAACATGTAATAAGCTAATTAATATGTTGGTTTTGTTACTTTTTATACAAATCTTCCAAATATGCCCCTATTTAAAAAAATCTGGAAATTGTTAATGTAAGTATTGGATATACCAAAAATTGGTTGGGAATATGAAAGAAGTAATTAGTAGAGGTGGTAATTAAAGTTTTGGAATTTTAAATATAATGAATGCAAGGGGTAAAAAAGGAAAAGCATATTTTTTTTTCTGAAATCTAGAAGGGGTCTTATAATTTGGGACACCGAATTTGTCTTTAAAGGGTCTTATAATTTGGGACGGAGGGAGTAGTATAGAAGTTACTTTTAACACACCATAAAACTGCTATCTAAACACCCAAAAAATTTGTTTTCCTGTATTACCCTTGTTATTAAAATAGACTTTTGGGTGTGCAAAGAGTATTAGAAAACATATTTTATGTTACAGAAGTTGAACTTCCGAAAGTGTAATTTTTGTTTTACAAAAATCGAACTTCCGAAATATAAAAAATATGCATACGGAACTTGGATTTCCAGAAGGAATTTGTGTTACAGAAGTTAAATTTCTGGAAGCATAAATTTGCAAAATAAGTTTGGTGTTACGGAAGTTGATCTTTCGCAACACAAAAAATATACTTACAGAACTCGGATTTCTAGATGGAACTTGTGTTGTAGAAGATAAATTTTCAAAAGCATAAATGCCAAAAAAAATTATGTAATTTTTAAACACCAAAAATATGCTTCCAGAACTCGAAGTTTCGAAAAATAAAGAAAAAATTCTGCAAGCTTTCGAAGATTTATACTTCCTTTTGTTCTTAAGTTCCTGGAAATGATTTGTATTTCTGCAAACAATTTATACTTCTAACAAATGATTTCTTCATATAATTAAATGGTGGCCTAAAAAACAATTTAAAAGAACTAAATTGAGAACAATAACCTGAGCAATTATGGAGAGAGCACTAAAAATCGCCAAAAAATGAAAATATTAGCACAAAATTCAATAAAGAATGAAGCATAAATTGTATTAATAGTAATATTGAGGTTTAAACCTAATTTATTCATTATCTTCAAAGATTTTCATCATAAAAACTCAAAAATAAAGAAAAAAAACCCGAATTCAACCCCTTTCTTTACCACCACAAACTCCAACATAATCCCAGATCAAACAAAAAGAACTCATCTACGTTGCACAGGTACGCGTAGGGTACCCGGTACGCGGTACGCCATTTTCAGAAATTCCTAGGTACGGGTACGTTAATATATATATATATATATATATATATATATTAAATAATATATATATATATTAAATAATATATGTTTATATATATTAAATAAAAAGACTAATCTATTCCAGATAAACATTATAATTTCAAATTATAATTTCAAATAATATCACAAATTAAAATAACATTAAGAGACATAATCAAAGCATTCAATATCACTAATGTTGATTAAAAAAACCTAAATGATGGATTGTTCAACAACCAACATTACAAAATCAAGCGTTCAAAGTTCAAACATTAAGAGTGTCAATGTCATCAGAGAAAAGAACACCCTCCAAATCTGGCTCATCAAGGGAAAGGGAGGCAACATCAAGAATACTAGAACCTTCAAGATCAAATTCATCGCCACCAATGTCCCACATTTGGGTTTCACCTTTCTTATAATGATCGGACTTTCTTGAAAAAAGACGAAGATTTGTATGTATGTAAACAAGGTTCTCAGCTCTTGTAGGGTGGAGTTTATTCCTTATTGTGGAATGGATGAACTTATATGTACTCCAATTTCTCTCAGCACAAGAAGAAGATGATGGCTGTGAAAAAAGCTTCAAGGCAATGGTTTGAAGCTTAGGGAGTGCAGCTCCATACATGACCCACCATTCCTTTGGATGTAGGTCCCATCTATGTTGTAAGCAATCAAATTGCCTAAGTTCACCGCCCCCGCTTGAGAATTTGGCAAACTCAGAAGCTGCCTCTATTCTGTCCTTTCCATCTAGAAAGTAGCTTCTTAGGCACTTGTTTCTTCCCATGCAAATTTCATTGTCCTGATTAGGAGCTACTCGTTTTGGATCTTCCTCAAGCCATTCTGTACAATAGTACCTATTATAGAAAGCATAATCAACAAGTTAAATAATAGATGCTCAACTAAGAAAGAGTATTATAAAAATGAATATTTCAAATGAATCAAGTTTACCTTGGATTAAGTGAATGAGCTAAGCAATGAAGTGGTGTGTTACCTTTAGTCCATCTATCAATAAGGATATTATACACCACTTCATAAAAGGTGGAATGTTCATCCAACTCCTTGCCCTCATGTTGATATATTGCCAATTTCACTTGCTCAATCATGGTATCCTATTTCTCATAAACCAAATGCAGAGTGGGTTCATCAGTATCACAAGCACGAAGCATGTCATATATGGGGGCTTGTAAAACTTAGCACATAATCAAATTTCTCCCACCAACTATCATCTAAAATTGTTTCTTTCACAAATTTTGCTCGTAAAGTATCATCTTCTTTATAGTTAGACCATGCTTCATCAATGACCATAGATAGAAGACCTTGCTTAATGGTTGTCAACCTTTTAAGCATGATAATAGTTGAAGCAAATCTAGTCTCAGCAACTGCAAGCAACTTCAAACTCACAAACCTATTAAACATGGAAAGCCTCATAGAATGGTTATTGATGAAGTTTCTAATGAGTTGAGCATCCTCAGAAACCTTAGCTATCCAACTACATTCATGGTAGGCAACCTCAATACTTTGAGTATTTTTTGGAGCACAAATGCTTTTTAATGCAAGGTTCAATGTGTGGACAACACACGGTGTCCAAAAAATATGTGGATAGACACCCTCCACAATAGCTCCAGCCGCCTTGCAAACCGGTGCATTATCAGTAATGACTTGCACAACATTTTGTGGTCCAACCTCTTTAATGACATCTAAAATCTGATTTGCAATATAGTTTCTATCCTTATACTCACCAGATGCATCAACAGCCTTCAAGAACATAGGTCCTGCATCTGAGGCTGCCACAAAGTTTATCAATTGTCTTCTTTGTACATCAGTCCATCCATCGGTCACTATACTCACCCCTTTTACAGGCCAAGTGTTTCTGATAGGCTTAAGTAGCTTCTCAATGTTGGCTCTTTCCCTTTCCAAGTGTTTAGTCCTAATAGCATTATATCCAGGTGGAGTATAGCCCGAAAGAGGATTATTTGCAGCAAACTTGAGCATATTCACAAAGTGTGGATTTTTAGCCACATGAAATGGCAAACCAGCTGAATAAAAGAACCTTGCAATTTCACAATCCAAAAGATCTCTAGCTTCATTCTGGAATAGATGTTCTACTGATCCCGTCAAGCCTCTTCTTTTCTTGTTCCCATCCATTGTAGGTGGATTCATACTTGTTGATCCCGTGGGTAAAGGAACTTGAATAGGTTTAGTTTTCTCATTTGCCTCCATCTCAAGTTGTCTCATCTCTTCTAAACAATCTTCTGGGACTCTCTTACAGAAACCAATCCCTTTTGATGGAATCCTCAACAAGTGAGCCTTCACTCTTAAATAAGAACTCTTATGTTCATCTTGACAGTAGTTGCAACGCCAAGATGTGTTCCCTCCTCCATCTTTCCTATTTTGTATTACAGTCACATAACGCCAAAGGGGTGTCTTTCCCTCAGTTGACCCGAGTGCAAATTTACTAGATACGTTAGAAGAACTGGATTCTTGAGAAGAATTCATTTAGACTGTAACAAATAAATCAACACCAAAATAACCAAAAAATAAACCTTTAATATCATAAGTTCACAACCTTTCTTTTTTCTTTTTAATTTTTATACTGAAGTTCAAACTAGAATAGGAATAAAAAAAAAACAGAGTTTAATGGAAAAGAATGAAAAACAGAAGTTGAAGCACTAGCTCTTTCTTGGAAGACGAGCTCTGTTTCTACTTTATTGGAAGATGAAATAGAGTAGCAGAACAGAAGTAGGAGAAGGTGAAGTGGAGAACAGAAGTTACAGAAGAAGCAGAAGCCGTACCAGAACAGAAGGAGGCGAACGAAGGAGAAGCAGAACGAAGTTTCGAAGGAGGAACAGAGGTTCGCAGTAGCGTCGCCGGTGAAGGAGAAGCAGAAGCAGAATCGCCGCCGCCGCTGGAAGCAGAGCGTCGTTTCGAAGGAGAAGTAGAAGCTGTACCAGAACAGAAGGAGGCGAACGAAGGAGAAGCAGAACGAAGTTTCGAAGGAGGAACAGAGGTTCGCAGTAGCGTCGTCGGTGAAGGAGAAGCAGAAGCAGAAGCGCCGCCGCCGCTGGAAGCCTGGAACAGAGGTTCGGTTTGAAGTTCGATTGGTTTTTTATTTGGGATTTAGGTTTTCAAATCCCCATTTGTCTCCTCCTGCTGAACGCGTTTCCAATTTAAAAAAAAAAAAGAAACGACGCATTTTCAATTCAAAACGCACCGGGTGCGTTTCCATCTTTTCCGGCACGCAGAGGCGCGCACCGGCCGCGCACCCGCACCGTGGACGTACCACCCCATTTTGGGCATACCGGTGCTTCGCAGGAACTCATCCTCATCATAATTTATTAGATTTAATAGAGAAAAAACAGGACATCCCCACAATTAAAAGTTCCAAAATCAACTTTCTGAATTTATTTTGTGTGTGATGCGGATTCTTAATCTGGTTCTTCATATTTTCAAAGAAATCCAGACTTTCCATTCCTTTTCCGGGATCTCTTCTCTCTTTGGGTCTCGTTGTCTCTTTCTTTGGCTCTCTCCTTCTCTCATTTTCTCCCTCTTTCTCCCCATGATCTCACTCAATCGATCCCTCTCTCAATCTGAAAACCCATAAGAGAAGAAGTGAAGAAGGAAAATCCAGAACTTTCAAATCTTGTGTTCCAATCACTCTAACCTCGCTCGCAGTTAGCGTCGGAACCAGAAGGAATGTGTCTGAGCATTGGGGACTTGAAAAAGGAGAAATCTTTGTGCAATTAGCAGCAACCTCATGAGGCCTCAGAGAACGCAGATCCACACCGTCACCACGTATTTGAGTTGGGGTTTCTGGGTTGAGATTTCACGGTTGGGATTTATGGGTTGCGATTATGCGTTGGGGTTTCTGGTTTTTAGAACAGCTCCTGAGATGCTGCGTAGAAGTTATGGAATTTAGAAGGAAGGGTTGGTTTTCTCGGTTGGGATTTTTGATGTATTTAGAAATTTAAAAACTGATTTTGGTGTTTAGAAATATGTAGGGAAAATGGATTTGATAAAATGTGGAAGGAAAAAAAAATCTTTCTATTTTTTTGGGGTTGAAAAAGTTTATTTTCTGGAAATTTTCTGAAGATGCTGATGAAGAAGGATACGAAGATGATGAAGGTCGGTGATTTTTTATTTTTTATCAAATTTTAATTATTTTTTTAAGGTGGAACCTTTAAATTATAGACGAAATTGGACGGAAAACAAAAACTGCAAATAACAGTAAACGCGGGACGGTATCTGCTAATGTTTTTTGTTAGTGACCAAAATCGCACTGTGGACTAAAGTGGGGACCAAAAGTACAATTATGCCTACACCAATTATTAATTTTGGGTGTGCTAAAGCAAGTCCTTAATTTAGTGAATCCTATCTCTAGAATTTTTTAGGTGATAGATTTATAAAAAGTTCCTTCAACTTTTAAGTATTTGTAAATAAGCCCTTCAACTTTTAACTATTTACAAAAAGTCTTTGAACTCTCTTGAAATAAAAATTAAGTCCTTATATTTTACCATATTTATACCTTAGTCCTCAAACTTTAGTAAAATACCAAATTCAGTCCTTTAACTTTCCAATATACCATTTCTAGTCCTTAAACTTTTCATAATTCAAATATAGTCCTTATATTTTTTATAAATAGGAAATATAGTCCCAAGAATTCATTAAACTTTAGATTAAAGCCCTAAATTATTTCTAAAATCTATTACTCATACCCAACACTCAAATCAAGTTTTTCAAAGCAATATAACCCCTAAAACCACACGATATAGGTTCGGCCATGATCATTTCTTGGCTAACAACTACTCAAATTAAATAAAATATGGTAAAGGACGGTGTATTGTATGTGGCTAAAAAAATTAAATAAAATTTCCGGGTAGGATAAGTGAGATGATATGGAGATGATGACTAAGTAAAATTCCATGTTAATCAGCTTTAATTGGTTAAAAGGACTTAATTTGATTAAACAAAATTTGTTAGAATGACATTTTAAAGAATTTTTTTTAAAAACCCAATTTAATTCCTTTTTTAAATGTTAGGATATAAGCTAATTGAAGAACAAGCAACTACTGCTTTTTGACCAAAAAAACAACTCATTACTATTATTTTCCTCTTCGCAGCTCTAAAACCTCAAGGCTCAAAACTTGCATTCTTCCATTTTCACAAATTCCATGTGACCAACTGAACCCTAATTTCACACCCATCATTCCATTTTCATGCAAGTAAGTTCGCCCTGTTCTCCATTATGATCACTTTAAAATTGCACAATTTCTTTCCACTTGTATGTCATTTGCTTTTTTTTATATAATTTCAAAAAAACAAAATTCCCGGAAAATTTATATATGTTTTAAATTGAGTCAATTGGGAGAAAATTTCGTTATATCGAATGGGTTTGTTCAATTTTGTTAGTGCGGGTTTAACAATGACTATTTATTACGAATTTTTGAGATTCCCGAAGATAAGTGCCATTGAGTTTGAGGTTACACGGAAAATTGCTTGAAATGTAGTTGTTTCATCTGTGACGTTTTGGTTGTTCATTAGTTTGTGAAACTACAAATTATTCATCACTAATTAGTAACAAGTAATTTCTACACTGATTAATTACTTTTAACTAAAAGATCCATTTATGTATGATTTCTGTACATGAGCTCAATATTAGTTTGGTTGATTCGTGATTTGTTTACTTTTGTCTGATTAGTGGATTTGGAAGCTGAAGCAGAAACTGTTGAAAGTTCTGCTGAGAAAATATCAGCAGATTGTGAAGGCAATTCAGTTATAGAACCTTGTGTTGGTATGGAGTTTGAGTCTGAAGATGCTGCGAAGTCTTTTTATGACGAATATGCACGAAGGGAAGGTTTTGTTGTACGGCTTGATCGCTGTCATCGCTCTGAGGTTGACAACAGAATCATATCTCGCCGATTATCGTGCAATAAGCAAGGTTTTCATATGAGAGGTAGAAATGGAACCAGGCTTGTTGTTAAACCACGCGGTAGCATAAGGGAAGGGTGTGAAGCAATGTTGTTGGTTAAACTTAATAAAATTGGGAAGTGGGTTGTTACTAAATTTGTAAAGGAACATTGTCATCCGCTACATGCTTCTGGTTTTCCTGCTTGTAGAATGACTGTGAGTTTTAATCTTCTTTAATTCCTACCACTAAATGACTGTGAGTTTTAATCTTCTCTATTGAAAATATTTAAAATTCTTAAAGCTGACTTTAATGTACTGCAAAGCATGACCGGCAATATCACTTATAGTGTTTATTCCAGTTTGTATAGAACTTTTAAAGTGCGAGTCTTAGTCTTGAATATTAATTAATCCAGATGATTTTTGCTATTAAACTTTAGTACTGTGTCATGCTGCCAAATGTTGAGTCTTTTTGCTTTTCATCTTATGTCTACTATATGCTCTATTTATAATGCGTAAAGTTTGTAATTTTTTTTCTGATTTTAGGAAGGTAAAATCATTTGTAAACTTTTAGTTTCCTTTTCAATCTTCTAGGTAGAATAGAACCTGCTCCTAGATGACTGTCATATGAAACCAGTAGTGTAGTTCTGTTTTATGATGTCATACTTATAACTAATTATAGGTGTGAAATGTAGTTATTTCTTAACTCCTATATTTTATAGATTGTTAATGTTGTTTCTGTATCCCATTACCTGTTTAGATTAATAATAACGTGGTATGCTCATTCCTATTGTAAAACTCATTTTTCCCATTTTGGTAGTTTTAAGGATGACAATGTTCATGAAGTTCTATTTAAAAATTCTCATCTAAACTCGTCAGTCCTTTTTGTTTTTAAGACTTATTTCATTCTAATCCATGTTTATGTCCAGCATTGACTGGGACTTGCCCAGTTTTACCGTTAGTCGTTTTACATCCAATTCTTTTACAAGAATTCTGTAAGGTTATAAAATAAGTAAACGAGTGAAAAGATTTTTGCCATAAGTGTGCTGTGTGCATTTATTTTGTGATTAAGGATTGTTTTTCCATCTTAACAAGGTTTACTTGTTTGTTTGTGTGGAGGCTGCTACTTAATTTCTGGAACCCTCTGTATATTGTGTTAACTATTATTTCCTTTCTGCTTCTTACATTTAGTCTTTTCGTCTGGCTCTCATTTATTTACTTATTATGTTCAACCATGTTCTGAGGCTATGCTTTTAGTATATATTATAGGATAGGATTATTTCTTCCGTCTGGAGACTCATTTGGAAATTGATAGAAGGTGTAGTTTGAAGAGTTTCGATGACAGTGCGACCTTTCCTTATGTAGAAGCTTAAACTCAATGGAAATGGTAATTTTGAGAAACTCTTCAAACTCAACCTTCCATCTCTGGCAAACTGCTGCAGTGACCTTCGCTGGCAACCAACCATCTCCAGTGACCTCCTCTGGCGAGCTTACGTATTTTGTGAGCAAGCATTTCTTATTTCTTTCTATTTCGATGTCTTTGTTCCGTTTTCCAACCTCCTCTCCTTCTTTTTGTTCTCTCTGTTATCTTTGTATCTCCTGCTCTTTGTCATTTTCTTCTCTTTTTTCTTGGTTCTGTATCTTCTGTTAGTATTTGTTTCTCCAGCTTTTGTTCAGTCGAATTCAAGCATGTTGGATTTGTTATTTTGTTTCAAGACT
Source organism: Acmispon strigosus (assembly GCA_030819835.1). Lineage (NCBI taxonomy): Eukaryota > Viridiplantae > Streptophyta > Magnoliopsida > Fabales > Fabaceae > Acmispon > Acmispon strigosus. The sequence goes on from JAUAMA010000006.1 coordinate 21,017,494, forward strand.
TTTTAGTCTGTGTTTTTTGGTCCTCCATTCCATTTCTCTTCTATCATTCTGTTATGTCTGCTTAACTTTGCTACCATGCCATTTTCTTGCACCTTGTCTTATGATAATTTGTTAGACTTGTGATATTCTTGATATATGTTAGTTTTTTAATCTTATTATACTGTGCAGTTTATTTTGGTATATTTTTTAAATATTTTTATTACAGCCACCGTGTTTCCTTCATAGGCTACACGCTATCCCCTTATTTTATGGCAGATTTTTATTTTTTTGCTTGCTGTCATGAATTGAATCCACCATTGATATTTGATAACATTGCATCTACTTAGCAATTCTTTCCTGCATTTGAATTCATACATCTATGATTTCTTAAATTTGTTTCTCTTAACTTCTAGGAAGCAAAGGATAGGAAGATCCAACAACTCACACAGGAACTTGCGCATCGAGATCAACTATGTCGACAATATCGCAGGCTGCTACTTTCCCTTCTGGAAACTGTTGAGGAGCAAACAGAATTTATATCAAGAAAAGTTGAAAGTGTTGTTGATAGTATTAAAAAACTTGAGAATGAAGTGCAAAAACCTTTGGAAACTCACTAACTTTCAGTAAGTTTTTTTTGGAAAGTGAATTCCTTGGCTTCACTTTTTGATATTAACATAGATCAAATGCAAACATTCTGCTAATGAAGCCAGATTCATTACTAGTTAAAATATGGAGGTAAACCAAGCACATGTCTTTTTGTTGAGAACACTTGTTTTTCTCACAGTCTAAGAGCGGTTATACAAGTTGTTTCACTTATTGTAGTCTTAATTCTTAAATTTGTAACGCAGAAATTGTTGTTTTATAAATTGCAAGTCAGGATAATAGTTTATACTTGATTCCAACAAACTCAGAAGTGATATAGTATCCCAAATCTAATGGAAGCAACAAAGCACATGCTCTTAACCACAGGACAACATTTTTAGATTCAATTTCAATCTTACAAGAAATATGCCCACACAATTTGTAATAGCTTTTTTCAGAATATTTATTTCTCTAAAAGGGAAGCTTATCAAATTATCAAACACATTGAACAGTTCACTGAGGGATTGTTTGGAAGGGGTTTTGCAGTCCATTGAGTCGCTGCAGGATCTCTTTAGGGTTTTCCTAAACCCTAAACCCTAAGGGTAAGAGAAGCAAAAGTGAGGAAGTAAAGTTGCAGGGGAGGGTCGCTTGATTTACTACTCCCTCCGTTCCTTTTTATAAGAGTCAAACAACTATTGCACACCCCTTAAGAAAAGTAGTTAAGGTGGTTGTTAGCATTTAATTTGTTATCAATTTACATCAACTTTGCAAAATCGCCCCAACTTACTTTTTAAAATTTCTATTGATCATTAATGCATTACATAGTGGAAATAGAGAGAAAATCTAATTAAGCAAGAGTAAGTTTGTCAAAAAATAATTAATGCATTACAAATTTCAAGTCAGTTCTTATAAAAAGGAACACAACACTTCTCAATTTAACTCTTATAAAAAGGAACGAAGGGAGTATTTTTTTTTTGGTACAACTTGATTTACTATTGTTAATAAATTAGAAATTCAGAACCATTAGATTAAGATGACATCAATTGTTATAAATGAGTGTTAGTGTGTTACAGTTAGAACTCTCTCACTAGGGGTGTACAAAACCTGGCCCTGTCCCTTGACCCGTCTTGGCCCATGTCCCTTAAACCCGCATCTCTTCGGGTTTCTTCGGGTTTAGGGACGGGTTCGGGTTTGAAAATTGAACCCGATCAATATTTAGGGTTGGGTGAAAGTCAAATTCAACTCGTCCCAACCCGTCCCACAAGCATCATTTACACACTAACTTCAAAACATGGTTTTGTATATCTTCATTTAAAGTCTAGTTTCAAGTGAATATAATTTATATTCTTTTCTCTAATTAAGTATATTGTTATGAAAAGCTTCAGTTCTATATAGTTTATACTATTATAATTCATTGATAAGATATAAATTAGTCTTTTTAGAGACTGATATGTATTTATAATTTGTTGGTGAAAGTTGAAATTGATATTCAATTTGTCCTTCGGGCCAACCCGGGCCCGTCCTTTTGCGGTCGGGTCTGTGTTAAACCCGCACCTCATTGGGTCTCTCCGGGTCTAGGGACGGGTTCGGGTTTAGAAACTGACCCTATCAATATTTAGGGCCGGGTAAAAGTCAAGACAAACCCGTCCCAACCCGTCCTATGAACACCCCTATCTCTCACTGTGAGTGTGAAGTGTACGGCTGAATTTTTTTGTCATTAAAAAATAAATTTAAATACGTTTTTAGTCTCTAATTTTTATTTAGATTTAGTTTTGGTTTTTAGAGGTGCTCATTAGTTCAGATTGACTCGATAAACCAAACCATGAATTGGTTTATTTGATGTCAAATCAAACCAAAACAACACTAGTTGGTTTAGTCCTTAGATTTATTGTCTTTCAACTCGAACTAATATGAAGATATCATTAATTTTTTTTCCATATTTAACCTTTATACTTTTAAACTTTATTATTTGTAGCTCTTTTATATTTTTTAAATTACTTTACTTTATCAAGTTGGTTATCAAGTTATTTATACTACATTTATTATTCAATTTTATTAATATATTTTACATAAAAATGTTGGGCAATGTTATAACTATACAAATAAATATTAATTACAGGACCAAAAAATAAATATTAATTAGAAGTGATATCAAAGTTCAGAATTGATTTCACTTTTGTATAAAAATTTTAACTAATAAAGAACATTTTTTTACTTGTAATGAAATTCAATTTTTTATACATATCAAACAATAATATTCACCAAAAAAATTATCAAACAATAATACATATGAATATAAATTTTAAACTTAATGTTTGTTTTGTATTCTGACTCGATCGCACGAACCAAACCAATTTGATCCAATCAAATTAATTTGCTTTGAATTTGTCAAACTAATTCAAACAAACCGAACCGAACTAATTAAATATAATCAATTCGAATTCAATTTTAAATTAAACTCGAACCAACCTAACTCATGAACACCCTTATCGATTTCTATCATCTAATTTTTATAATTTTTATCAATTTACATTAGAAAAGTGTTTCAGTTTATTGATTTTATTAAATTTTTTAAGCCAAATCAACTTTAATATAATTTTTAAATGGAGTTGTCTAAATCATCTATGAGGGTAATTTTTTTTGATGGAATCTATGAGGGTAATTTAATTTCATTCTACCTGGATTAATAGAATTTAAGATAAATGTGTCAGAAATTTTAAAATTTTATTTTTTATTCTTTATAAATGATTTTATTGATTCTTTAGAATGAGTTTACATTATTCTCATACCTGATTTTGACAAACCATTCTCAAATCTCTAGCTAAACAGCTACCAAGATTTTAAGAGAATTGTTATATGATACCGCACGAAATCTCTTACTATGTACTCCTTTTATTTTAAAATAACTGTTTTTAATTTCTTATAATATATTATTCATTTTTCTATTTTACCTTTTAAAGTATACTTTTACTTCTCCTTATTTATTGTTCTTATAAGGACCGAAAAAACATTCATTAATGTTCCATTGGAATTCTAAATAAACAGTTATTAAACAGTTATTATGCTACAATTTTTTTATATGTGTACAGTTATTTTAAATATATTGTAATCTTATAAAACATAAACCAACCACCACTTAATGTGATGACTTAACTAATGTTTTCTAAAACCACCCAAAAACATTTGGCGAGTTAACTTTTTTAGCGGGATTTTTTTTATCTTTGAGACTTGAATCCGAGAGTTTGTATAAATGAAATTAAGCATGTACTACTTGAACCAACCGCCCGTTCGTAGTAATATTTATTCTGATTAGGCTATAAAATTTGTATCAGATGAATTCATGTAAAATAATTTTGTTCTATAATTTCCACTGCACACACAAAGGAAATTTTTGTAAAAACAATATAATGTTAAAAACGAGCATCAATTTAACTAATACACACACATCTTATATAAATAAGATATAGTACAAGCTCGATATACATACTCAACTGCTCTTCATATATTAAAACTTAAAAGCGTGACATATATATCAGCATCATAGCTGTAACAGAAACTTATATCAGTAAAGTCTCTTAACCTTTCTATAATAATAGGGCAACAGGCCCTGAAGTTGTACTAAAATTTGTGTTTGGTCCCTCTTAAAAAAAATGATGTTTAGTGGCGGTCTTTTTACAATCACTGGCTGTTTTTTACCGCCACTAAACATTATTTTTCCAGGGAAGGACCAAACACAGATTTCGATAGAACTTCAGCGACGTATTGAAATCATTAACCCTCTATAATACATAGTTAAAGAAAAACATAGATTTGTAATGAGCCCGAGCCATTAATTGGTACTGCTGCATATCTTGTCTTGTTCAAGATTTGAAGAACTGAAAGATCTTACCCCAACGATTCTTTGGTTTAGTCTTTGGATAATAATTCACAACCATAATTCCACCATAATTATAAGCTGCATCTTCGCTATTCATAACTGTCTCTTCCTTCATGTAATCATGAAAACGTTCCTTCCTCTGCCTCCCATTGAACCCTCTGCTTTGTGCACCATAGAACGTGTCTATCATAGCAAAACCTTCTGACCCTATCTTAACAAGATCAGCTTGAGGAGCCATATAAACTATAGATATATATGATCTGATTTTTAATTCTTGCTTGAAATTAAATTAGGCAATAGAAGAGTCCCAATTTATACACAGAGCAGACATGGTTCTTCACCTAATTAACAAGTGCCAACTGTGTTTATTAATCAATTGTATTATTATTATGAAGTGATGCCCTTTGTCTATAGATGCCTTGAATTTAACCTTTTAAATAGATATTCACACACATTTATAATATGGTATATGGTATTAATTGTACTATGACCAAGCTCTCATTTGCTTTATCACTACGGCCTATTGTATTTGGGAGAGGAGGAACCAGATTGTCTTCCAGCAGCGGTGGACCCCCACACCGCTTATGTTTGACCGTGTGACTTCTCTTCTTGGGGTCCCGGACTTGCGTGCAGTTCCCCGCTTTCTAGTTGGACCCGACCATCTAGAGGTATCTTTAAGCTTAATTTTGATGCAGCTCTTCGAGACTGGACTTTGGCTGGCTTTGGGATGGTGGCTCGGAACTTTGAGGGTGAGGTTCTTGCTTCAGCGACCGTAGCTACTATCATGGTCTCGTCCCCCGTCATTGCGGAAACTCTGTGTTTCCGTTGGGCGATCTCCACGGCTATTGTTTTGGGTTTCAGAAAGGTCATGTTTGAGACTGATTGCGTGAAGCTATTTGATCTTTGGCGCCGCCCAAAACCTGGGGGTTCTTATCTTTTTTCTATTATTAGGGATTGTCGTTCATTTTCTTGTCATTTTGACTTTTTAGATATTTCTTTTGTTAGGCGGGGAGGCAACATGGTTGCGAGTTCCCTTGCCAAATTATCTTTCTCTACGCTGTCTTTTGTCTGAATTGAGGATGCTCCTCCAGAGATTTTAACTGCTTTGCACCATGATGTAGTGGCCTCTGGTCCTGTTCTTGTTTAATATATATATTCAGTTAAAAAAAAGTTGTACTATTGTAGGGTACGTGTTACCTTTAACAGGACAGCAATGTTTCTATTTCTAGCCGCTAGCCTTTATTTAAGAATAGCAGTTAGGTATAGCATGGTTCATCCTCACCCAAACTTTTTTTAAACAAAAACAAAAAGAAATTTCAAAATGAAAAGATGTGGAGATGGGATTGTGGAAATGGGAAGTGTATGTTGATACTCCATTACCATTAATACCTTGCGTTCGGCATGAGGCTTATTCAGATTGGTAAGAATATTTGGGCCAACCGTCCAACTAAAGAAAATTAAAAGAAATATCATTATGCAAGTATGCATATATTCCTATAGTGCACTAGTATTTGTGACCAGTGCAATGTACCGAGAAAATTCATTTTTTTTTTTTTTTTTGGTATTATGGGTATTTTTTCAATTTATGTTGTATATTTTAAAGATTATATTTGTATTAAAAGGAAAAAAATTCTTATCAAAAATTTGTTTATTTTAAAGGTTTTTTTGATAAATGTATTTTTTATATCGAAGCGCTAATTTTTTTTATGAATGTGTTTGGTTTTTTTTTTATCAAAGGTTTTCTTTATGAGTGTGTACCAGGACAGCCGCTCAGCGCCCAGAGAACTTCTCTGGCCGCTTAGCGCCTCAGAACAACCGCTTAGCGAGCAGAACACCCTCTCTGCCCGCTCAGTGCCCCAAGACAGAGAGGGTGTTCTGCTCAACATCCATGTCTAATGCTTTCTGCTTTGCTAATCAATCAAGGGATTGAGGGTTAATTTAGTAGGATGAGAATATTTGCATTGGGGTACGTGTGGAAGTTAAGAACTGATGTTAAACAAGGCTTGTGTATGAATTCATAGAATGCATGAAGGTTAATCGGTGAAAGATAATCCCAACAGTTTCTTTAACTTGCTTCAAAATCTGTTTGCAGCTTTGTTTATTTATTTACGTTTCTTAGTTAAAACAACCTTTGAACAAACTTTCATTTTTATCCATTGTTTAGTTAATTTCTCTAAAGAATGACTTATATCCGCAATTCTCTGTGGTTCAACAAACACCCGTTGCTACACTACATTCGAATCTTGAAAGGGATTTAAATAGTAGATAAGTGACAATTTTATAAATTCTTTTGGTGAACGGTTTTGATTACGCATAAATTCTTTCAACAAAATGGCGTCGTTGCCGGGGAATTGGGCTTGTACAAAAGTATAGCTTTAGTGTGATAAATTTAAGCAATTGTAAATATTGTTTATAGTTTAGTTTTCAATTTAACTTTCCTTGTTGTTACTAATTTCTTGTGTTAGCTTGTGTATCTTGGTCATTCAATTAGCTAAGTAGAGAAACAAGCAACAAGAAGCTTCTGAATCACCAACTTCTCAAAATGTATCAATCATCTCAGGTAATGTGGTGTGAATTCTGTTTTGGTAGTCATTGTGTTGGTTATTGTCTAGAACGGGTATCACCACCATTATACAAGTCATACTATCCCCGTGAAGAGGATAGGACTTCCAAACTTGAGGATGCCTTAATGCAATTTAAGAAGATGTCTAAGGCTATCCAGAAGAACACTGATGCACCATACTATTCCTCTGAAGAGGATAGGACTTCCAAGCTTGAGGACACCTTGACCCAGTTCATGCAGAAGTCTATGATTAAACAGATGAACACCGAGACTTCCATTAAGAACTTGGCAGATCAAGTGGGGATGTTAACTAATATGCTAGATGAATATGGAAGAAATATGATTGATGAACAAGAGGAAATGGAAGAAGGTGAGAAAAAAGAAGAAAACCCAAAAACAGAAGAAAGGTATCCAACTTTTCACCTGTCACTGATTCCTTCAAGCCCTTTATTGGTAAGACATGAAAAGGATGAGGTGAGCTTTGAAGAATTTGATAACATATCATATCATCAATGCAATAGTGACATTCTTAATGATGAGCATGTAGGCGTTGTGTTTGGTGATAGTTTTCATAAGCATATTGCATTGAATTCTTCAAAGAATTGTAAATTTGCATTAAGTCTTATGCATGTATATAGCTTGGCATGTGAGTTGAATGCAGGTGAATTGTGTTGGACAGTGAAAACAAAGAAAAAGAAGGTCTTGCTGTTGGCTTGGAGAGGATTTCAAAGAAAATTAGATGAAATCCAAGTCAAAAGACCAAAGAAACGGAAGGGGTTATATTATAACCCTTGTTTGTGGTCACCTTGATCACGTTTGCATCAAGCTAATGACGTTAAACAAGCGCTTCCTGGGAGGAAACCCAGAGGTTTGTTTTGTTTTTATTGTTTTTGTCTTGTTTTTGTTTGTTTTGTAACTAGGGTAGTGATTTTGTGAAGTTGTGCTTAAAATTGTGTAACTTTGTACTTCACAAGTCTTATTTAGTATTTGGAATGTGCTCATGATGTTTTGGAAACATTAGAACTGAAGATTTCAAAAGTTTAGACATGCACTTGTGGATTTGTTTGAAAATCACCTTTGGAAGTATGGAATTTTGAATCTTGAGGAAATTGAGTTTGAATGGCTAATTCTAATATTTGCACAAGTTTCTTATGCTATCTAAATGTGTTTGAATCAATTGGCATGAGCTAGAAATGTGTAAATCAAAATTTGGCCTATTGAGTTGTGAATTAATGCAAAACTGTGCTTAATTGAACCCTAGGGCTAATTTTGTGCTAAATGAACTTGAATTGTCAATTTGGAAGTTTGCACAAGTTTCTCTTGGTACATATGTGCTTTTGCATTAATTGGTTTGTGGTTGGGATGGCTATATTAAAATATAGTCTATCAAGTTGTGGAAATGCATGGAACATGACTTTGAATGTTTAGAGTTTTAAATCTTTGGAAAAATGTGCTTGAATGTTGAATTTTAAAGCTTAGACATGTTTCATATGATGAATGAGTGTGGTTGGGTCAATTGGCATGCTTAGAATGTTTAAAACTCAAAATTTGACCCATCCAGTTGTATTTTGGCTGTTTTTTGCATAAAATGCTGCCCTGTGGTCGCTCAGCGACGTCAGAGGGTCGCTCCACGACCCTGGGTACTTCTCTGGTCGCCCAGCAACATCCCTGGGTTGCTCAACGATCTGTGCAGAAACAACACTGCACTCTCAACTTCAAACGATCGTAACTCCTTCATGTCTTATTGGAATTAAGCACATGACCACTCTTTGGAAAGCTCTTGAAGTCTACTTTCATATAAAACAGAGTTTGGATTGTTTTTATGCAAGTTGTGATTGTTTTCATTCCCTTTTGTGTACTAACAAAATTTGCTAGTGACTGTTAGCAGAAATCATTTATTGTTGGTATTGTTTGGCCTGATCTATGAAACACTCAATGATTACACAAGAGACAAACTTGATACATATGCAAATGGTGCCTTTGATGCTCTAACAACCCAGCCAGCCCTTGAAATCATCAACAAATTGGCTGCCAGAGATGCACATTCAAACCAAGACAGGAAAAACTGAAAGGGAGTATATGAGGTAGAGTCCTGATGCAGTTCTTGCATCCAAAAAGAAGTTGTCCCATAAGGTTGATGCCATGGTGCAAAGGATGGAGTGTGGTCAAAGAAGTATTGAGGATGCTGAATTTGATGAAGAGTTGAAGAATATGGGAAATTATCAAAACATCCCATATTCTAATACTTTCAATCAGGGTGGAAGAATCATCCTAATTTCTCATGGAGGGACCAGAACAACTTAAGAGATGATGGAAATTCAAGGCAATACTCTAATCAGAGGCAGTACCAGCAAAATCAGAAGCCTCCACTACCTCAAAATCAAGGGAGCGGGAAGAAGATCTTGGAGATGACGAGTGAGTGAACTATTTCCACTCAGAGCTACATGAATGATACTAGGAAGATCATGAAGAATCATGATGCCTCAATAAACAATTTGGAGACTCAAATGGGCCAAATGGCAAAGGCCATGGCTAAAAGGCTCCCAGGTACGTTTCCTACTAACAATCTTGTTAATCCTAAAGATTCCAATGCTAGAAATATTTCTATTGTCACTCTTAGGAGTGGAAAAGTTTTGAATGAAATTGAGGAGTCAGTTGAAAATAAGATTGATGAAAAAATTGAGAAAGTAGTTGAAAAAAAGAGAGGAAGTGACTAAAAAGGAAGTTGTGAAAAATAAAGAGAGTGAAGTTTCCTCCTCAGAGAAAATAACTTGCAAGGTTCCATTTCCTAAGGATTTGGTCAAGAAAATTTTAGAAAAGCAATTTTCAATTTTTTTTGGATGTTTTCAAGAAACTTCAAATCAATATTCCATTTTCTGAGGCCTTGGGACAAATGTCTACCTATGAAAAGTTCATGAAATATATTTTATCTAGGGGGAGGAAACTGAGTGAGGTTGATGAAACCATTATGTTAACAGAGGAATGTAGTACAATTTTTCAAAGAAAACTCCCCCAAAAGTTAAAAGATCCGGAGAGTTTCACTATTCCTGTTGACATTGAAGGTTTACCTGTTGCTAAAGCTTTGTGTGATTTAGGAGCTAGCATCAATTTGATTCCGCTCACTATGTTTAAAAGGTTTGATATAGGTGAGACCATTCCTACCATGATATCTTTGCAATTGGTGAACATGTCTATTAAGCATCCATATGGGATTAATGAAGATGTCTTGGTAAGGGTTGACAAGTTTGTGTTCCTATTGATTTTGTAATTCTAGACATGGAAGAGGACTCTAGAGTTCTTCTAATTTTGGGGAGACCATTCTTGGCAACCAGTAATGCTAAAATCAAAGTTGCCGAGGGTCTCTTGTCTTGAAAGTTGGTGATGAAAAAGTGAAGTTTTCTATTTATAAATCATTAAAGCATCCTAACTCTGGAGATTTTTTTGTTTGTGAATTTGTTGATGAAATTTCCTGTGAGGAATTTGTTAGGATCTCAAGGAAAGACCCCTTAGAAGCAGTACTAAAGTAGGGGTTGGAACTTGATGATCTTGAGCAAGTAGAAGAATAGGGAATTGAAAGTGTGCACCAAATGGAGGCTTTTGATTCTCTTCCAACAAAAAGAATTTGGAAAGAGGAATTGAGAAGAGATGAGGAAGCTCCAAAGCAAGAAAAGGGAGAGCTGAAGCCTTTGCCTCCCACCCTCAAGTATGCATTTTTTGAGGAAGGTAAGTTGAAACCTGTCATTATAAGTAGTGTTCTTTCCTCTCTTGAGGAAGAAAAGGTTTTGAGAGTTTTGAGGAAATATCAGTCAGCTTTGGGTTGTACCATTAGTGATATCAAGGGAAGAAGCCCTGCTGTTTGTATGCACAAAATTCTTTTGGGGAAAGATTATAAACCATGGTCCAACCCCAAAGGAGACTTAACCCAACCATGAAAGAGGTAGTGAGGAAAAAAGTGGTTAAATTTCTTGATGCAGGTATCCAATTTTCGATAGTGAATGGGTAAGCCCCATTCAAGTGGTCCCTAAGAAAGGAGGAATCATTGCAGTTGCTAATGAAAATAATGAATTGATTCCCACCAGGCAGGTGACAGGGTGGAAAGTGTGTACTGGTTACCGGAGGCTGAACTCAACTACCCGGAAATTTCATTTCCCCTTCCCTTTATTGACCAAATGCTTGACCGGTTGTTTGGATATGAGTTATATTGTTTTCTTGATGGGTACTTTGGGTACAACCAAATTGTTGTTGACCTTGAGGACCAAGAAAAAAAAAGCTTTTACTTGTCCTGTTAGAGTGTTTGCTTTGATGAGAATGCCATTTGAGTTGTATAATGCCCCAACTACTTTCCAAAGATGCAAGTTTGAAATTTTTTATGATTTAATTGGTGAATGCGTGGAAGTGTTTATGGATGATTTCTCTGTGTATGGTACTACTTTTGATAAATGTTTGGATAACTTGGAAATGGTTTTGAAAAGATGCCAAGAGAAAAATCTGGTTTTAAATTGGGAGAAGTATCATTTTATGGTGAAAAATGGTACTGTGCTTGGGCACAAAATTCCTGAAAAGGGGATTGAAGTGGATAGTGCAAAAATTGAAGTAATTGAAAACTACCTCCCCCTGTGAATGTTAAGGGTGTTAGAAGCTTTCTTGGTCATGCTTGGTTCTATAGGCGTTTTATCAAAGATTTTTCAAAAATTTCAAAGCCTATGACGAACATACTTGAAAAAGATGCTCCTTACATTTTTAACGAAATTTTTTTGGTTGCTTTTAATTTTTTGAAAGAAAGGTTTGTGACAGCCCCTGTGGTTGTTGCACCTGATTGGGATTTTCCATTTGAAATTCTTTGTGATTCTAGTGACACGATTGTGGGTGCTGCCTTGAGTGAATAAATGGATAGAGTTTTCCATGTTCTTTGCTATTCACCTAGGCTAGGGATAGTTAGATGGATAGCTCTCGGCATCATAGATGAAATGAACCATTACAGAAGTATTTGAGTTGAAAACATTTAGATGATTATGTGGATGAATTTCTATATCCATCTTCTTCTTTGTTATCCCTGTAAACCTTCTTTTACTACTTTCTTTATATAAAAAGTCACAAAAACAACTTTTCTTCAAATATCTTTTTATCCGCTCGAATTAATATCTAGTTGGTGAAACGAATGTTCACACAATACCTGAGGACGATGATCCTGTATCTGCTTTACTATGACTGAATCATAAAGGTTTAGCCAAAAGCAGTACAAATAGGAAAAAACCTTTATCAATTATGACAAAACAAAGTTTACTTCCTTTGAGAAGTCTAAATACTACCGAAATGTATTGGTGAATACTGAGGTAGTGAGGGAAAGACCGCTGGATATGCTCCATGGAAAGGACAAGTTGGGAATGGGAACTACAATACAAAAGAGACGGTGGAATGGGCTCTGTTCGCCCAATGAGAATGGGTGTGAGGTTCTAGTGTGTGAATTTTATGCAAATTCCAAATTTGATCCGTCAGAGCCAAGGCCCGCATCTCCCACCTTCAAATCAGTCCGTGGAGTTACAATCAATTATGACCTGGAAGTGATTAGATGTCTCTTGAAGCAGCCAACTATCGTACAAGATATGACAACCTTTGGGGTAATGGTCCTGGTTACCATTCTTTGCTTGATAATTACCCATTTGAAGATGTGTTAGCCACTTTGGCTATTCTTGGAATAGATTGGGAGTACGAGAAGGATAAGGTGGCTAAGAGTCACATTCTTGTGAAGTATGTGAAAGTTGAAGTTAAAGTGTGGTGCCAGTTTATCAATGACACTGTTCTTCCAAACTCTAACAAAACAGATTTAAGGAGGGAGGAAACATTGTGCATCTACTGCTTGTTGAAGGAGTATCCTATGGATGTAGCCTAGATGATCTCTTGGAGAATACATGCCACAATCAATGTTAAAAGGGCAGGATATCGCTTGGGCTATCCACAACTCATCCAAGCTGGTGTGAAGTAAGTTGGGTAACAGGACTCCTCCCATTGAGCTTTCTGTAAATTCTTGGCCTGTCATGGATGTGACGTTGGAAAAGAAATTCTACATTAATCATTTAAGGAAATTAGATGAAATTGTCACATCTAGAGATGAAGATAGGATACAACATATTCTTTTTGATCCTTCCAAGTCCAAAGCCTCTTCTTCACAAGATAATACCATTCATGCTCTATCAGATTTGATTGAGGAAGATTTTGGAAGATTTTTCACCCGCTTGGATGATATCCAGCACAACCAGCAGATGATTTGGACCCATGGATGATACATGGGTGTTGGTTTCCGGGCTCCTAGGACATCTAATGACTTGGAGAGGCGCCTACTAGAGCTGAAGCTGCTGATGAGGATGTTACAGATGAGGATCAGGATGATCCCATGACTTGATTTTGACTAGGGAGTTTCCTTTAATTTCTTTTCTTTTTTATTTTTAGGTATCTTTTGCATTTAGATGTCTTTGCATGATAACTAATGTGGTGAGTCTTTCTTTTGATTTTTAGAATTACACCTGGTCTTCTACTTGTATATTTGACTTTGCTTGCTTTTGTTGATTGGATTTTCTAGATTGTAAATGCTTGCTTTGAAAATTATTTGATAATTGGGTTTGAGTAAAGCATGTGGGAATTGTTGAGAGTTAATTGACAGGGTGTTGGGTGATTTTTGGAAAGAGCTGTGAGTTTCCAGGGTTGCCAAATTTGTGGGAAGGAGCATTATAGTTAATTTTCCCCTTAATCTTCATATTGACTATGCACTTTTTGGCTGTGAGGTTTAAAAAGTAGCACATATGTGATAAAAAAATAAAAAGCATAAAAATTTCCAAAGGAAAAGGAAGGAAATGAGTAAGAGAATGGGAGGTATTCACAACATCAAGCATACCCTCAATCATGTCTCTACCTTGCAGAATCGAAAAGGAAAATTCGCCCTGAGTTGGTAATAACTATGATGGGTTAGGAAAGAGGGGCCAAAGGCCAAAGAAAAAGAAAAACTTCACATGTGTGTGCATAATGCAACTGTTGGCTATTATTAGTGTATTGTCAATGTGAGGGTTGGGGAATGAGGAATGAAGTGTGATATCCTACGGTTTGGTGTTCCTTATTTGTCTTATTTTCTCTAATTGAAAGTACTCAACCTCTCAAACTTGATTCTTTGCATGATCCCATGTGTAAAATTCTACCCATTTATCCTGTTAAAAGTAGCAGCTTGCATTATAATCTAGATATTCGTTTTTTGCTTGAGGACAAGCAACCTTGGTTTTACACTTGCGGACAAGCTGCCGTTGAGTATACGGGTGTGATGACCCGGGGGTATTCTAGTCTTTTCATGTGTTTTTTGTTTATTTTATTTCTTTTTTCTTGAGTCTTATTTGCTATTTTTAGATATTTTTAGGTTTTAATTGCATTTACTACATTTGCATGGCTAAGCTTGAACTTTGTGTTATTTCTTAGTTGTTTTTGTTGGTTGTTAGTTTTTTTGGTCCCTGGTCATTGTTGCTGCTGAGTTTAATGAGAATATCATGAGTTTTGAGAGCTTTTTGGAGAGTTAGTTCTTAATCATGTGAGGATTATGAGGATTTATGAGAATGTCATGAGTTACTCTTGGTGTTTATGATGAGTTATTGCAGGTTTGATTAGAGTTGATGAGCAAAGAAAGTTTGATTAATGGACTTGATGAAAGGAGAAGCCAAGAGTTGAGCTGAAGCAAGAGAATTTCGAAGGGCATCTGATGAGTCCAACGCCTATGTGCTCAAGACCCAACGCCGATGCGCTAAGATGTTGCCTAAAGACTCCTGCTGCTGAAGATATCCAACACCTATGTGCCCCAAAGCCAGTGCCCATGCGTTGGCATTCTTTCCTTCCACATCTGATGGTTCGAAGACCCAATGCCTATGCTCCGGGAAGCTGGCGCCCATGTGCTAGCATTTTGTGGCTACCTTGTTATTTTTCTATTTTCCAGTGCCTATGCGCTGCGAGAGGCCAGCATTGATGCGCTGGACCTCATTTTCAGTTTTTATAAATTCAGAACTTGGTTCTTTTGAGAATTGTCTTGTTCTTTATGAACCCTTGGCTTGGAGCTATTATTTATGGAGTTGTGAGAGGCCTCTTTGAGCTCTTATTCTAGGTTTTCTTTCTTTTAATCTTTGATTATGTCTTTTTTAGCCATGCTTGGCTTAGTTCTTTCTAGTATTTGGGGATTGTGGATCCTAGTTAGGGTTATTCTTTGAATTTCTGAGTTTCTATTTGAATAAAGTTATCTTTCTATGTATTTTTTCTCTATTTCTCATTTCACTTGAATGCATGCAAGTGCTTTGCTTGTTCTTGGACAAACGGTAGTTTGGTAAGAGTAGGGGACTTGGGATTAGATCGATTGGTTTATCTACTGCTTAGGTATAAGGGTGGTAACTAACTGTGTTGGCCTGATCAAAGAACAATAACTCTTAAATTGAATTGACTAGGTACTAAGGTAATAAGGCTTAGCAATCGAGATTGAATGTTTTGCTTGATTAAGGTGTTAACAAGTGAAGATAAAGGCTACATCACAATAGAAAGATTTCTAAAGTTCATATAGGTATTTGGTTGAAAGAAGCATAATTTGGCTAGGTGAAACTAAACCTCGAGTACTGTTTTCTATAATTTGTCACAATCGTTTCGATAGAAACAAATTTTCTAATAATATATCTTTTGCTTTTCATTTCCAAATTGTAAAACTTAAGGGTGAATCAACTTAACAAAATATCTATGTGGTTTGATAATCTTTTGTATTACTTCGGGAAATTCGTACACTTGCGGAATTGCTATCAGGGACCAATCTCAATTGCGTCGTACATGATGGCACCTAAAAAACTGACTGAGATCAAGATTCAATTGGAAGACCTCACTCGAAAGGACTTCATAAGACCAAGTTTTTCTTCATGGAGAGAACCTATTTTACTAGTAAAGAAGAAGGACGATTGGTCAAGGATTTTTGTGGACTGTCGGCTACTCAATATGGTGACGGTGAAGACTTGTTACCACTTACCAAGGATCGATGACTTGATGGATCAACTTAGGGGAGCGGTTGTGTTCTCCAAGATTGATTTGAAGTCGGGTTATCACCAGATACAGGTCAATGAAGAGGATATTGTGAAGACTTCTTTCAGGACTCGTTACGAACATTTTATGAGTACCTTGTGATGTCGTTCGGAGTCACAAATGCACCTGCTGTTTTTATGGACTACATAAATCGAATCTTCGGCCTGTTCCTAGATCAATTCGTGGTTGTGTTCATAGATGGCATCCTCATCTATTCCAAGAGCCATGAAGAGAATGAGAGCCATCTACGACAAGTGCTGCAGGAGAAGGCATTGTATGCCAACCCATCGAAGTGTGAGTTTTGGTTGGAGGAAGTAAAGTTTCTAGGGCATGACATCTCAAGGGAAGGCATTGTCGTGGATCCAGCCAAGGTGGAATCGGTGTTAGCATGGGAACAACCAAAGACGGTAACAGACATTAGAACTTTTGTAGGTCTAGCTAGATACTATAGATGCTTCATTGAGGGTATTTTGAAGATAGTAGGGTCGTTGACACAGTTTACCAGAAATAATAAGCCATTTGCTTGGACAGAGAAGTGCCAGTCCAACTTTCAACTAATGAAAGAATCGTTGACAAGCTCGTTGGTTCTAGTTTTTCCACAACTAGGGGAACCCTACGAGGTCTACTGCGATGCATCTCACCAAGGTCAGGGTTGTGTTTGATGCAATGTCGTAAGGTGGTGGCTTACGCCTCGAGAAAACTAAAGACACATGAGCAGAACTACCCAACGCATGACTTGGAGTTAGTTGTGGTAGTTTTTGCACTTAAAATATGGAGACACTATCTATATGGAAGCACTTTTAACATCTTCAACGATCATAAAATTTTGAAATATATGTTTGACCATAAGGCGTTGAACATGAGACAACATCGATGGATGGAATTCATAAAGGATTATGGTTTCACGTTGCAATACCACTCGGGGAAGGCTAATGTGGTCGCGGATGCCTTAAGCATAAAGATAATCCACGTCTCTTTCATGATGGTGAAAGAGATGGAGCTACTTGAACAGTTTCGGGATCTCAGTCTGGATGTGAGGGTATCTCCCGAAAAGATAAGATTTTGGATGGTTACCATCTCCAACCATCTCCAGTTACAAGACGAACATCTTATGGATAAATGGAACTGGATCATTATGGGGAAGGCACCGGACTTTGAGGTAGGGCAAGATGACATCCTACGATGCAAAGGACGGGTCTGTGTGCCTGACGACGCAGAAATGAGGAAGTTGATTTTGGATGAGTGCCACAAGAGTAAGCTGAGCATCCATCCAGGAGAAACCAAGACGTACCAAGATCTGAAGTTAAACTTCTAGTGGCCAGGGCTGAAGAAACAAGTGGTCGAGTACGTTGTTGCTTGTTTGACATGCCAGAAGGCAAAGGTAGAACATCAGAAGCTTGCAGGATGGTCCAATCCTTGGATATGCCCAAATGGAAATGGAGCAACATATCCATGGACTTCTTGGTTTCCTTGTCACAGATACAAAAGAAGTATGACTCGATTTGGATGATCATGGATCGGTTGACCATGTCGGCTTACTTTTTGGTAGTGAAGACCACCTACAATGTGCAGAAGATGGAAGAGGTTTACGTTGTGGAGGTTGTGAGAGTACATGGAGTGCCTTCGAGCATCGTCTTCGATAGAGACTTGACATTTACCTCCCACTTTTGGGGAGCCTTGCACGATGTTTTGGGAAAGAAGTTAAGGTTGAGTTTTGCTTACCACCCTCAGATGGATGGGCAGAATGAGCGAAATATCTAGTCACTACAAGATCTACTAAGAGCTTGTGTCCCAGATAACCACGAGAGTTAGGATGAACTGCTATCACTGATACAATTCACCTACAACAACAGCTTCCATGCTAGCATAGAGATGGAACTCTATGAAGCCTTGTATGGGCGTAAATATCGAACGCCACTATGTTGGTATCAAAATGGGGAAAACCCGATCGTTGGTCCTGAGTTGATTTAACAGAGAATAGAAAAGGTGAAACAAATTAGCGAGAAGATTAAAACTTCTCAAAGCAGATAGATGAGTTATGCCGATAAACCGCGAAGATATTTGGAGTTTGAGGCGAGTGATGTTCCTTCGGGTGACACCAACGAAAGGAATAGGGAGACCTATCAAGTCTAAGAAGTTCACCCTAAGTTCATCAGACCCTATCAGATCATTCAGAGAGTGGGCTCGTGGCTTATCAGATTTCCTTGCCGCCGTTTCTCTCCAATATACATGATATCCTTCATGTTTCACACCCCTGATCCATCTCATGTTATCAAGCCGGATGATATCTAGGTGAAAGATAACCTATCGTTCGAGGTTCCACTTATGAAGATAGGGGACAAGAGTGTTCCTATGCTAAATGTGATATGGAACCAGGCAACGGGAGATGCAACCTGGGAACTAGAAGAAAAGATGAGGGAATAATACTCTAAGTTGTTTACCGACTTGTAGTTTTTGGGACGAAAATATTTTCAGGGGGTAGTATTGTAAGACCCTGAATATTCTAAATAATTACGTAATTATTTAATTTTTCTGATGTATATATACTTTGAAATTTTTTAAGCGTAAGCTAATGCCATGGGTTGCACAGCTATTTGTGTTAAGTTTTGAGGCAAAGTTTCCCGTAGACACGCCAATTGAATCCCGATTGTTGTTCAGGAAGGAATTGGACCTTCTGAATATCTTTATGACATGCATGATTTCATAAAGATTTACTGTAAGTTCAATGTGTTTTGGTTCCAGAGTCTGGAAAAGTTTCAGGCATGTAGTAAGGGTTCAACAAGAATTTGTCGTGCGGAAACCGGGCAAATTGTGACATTTCTAAAATCTCTAAACGAGATGGAAAATCTTATAATGTCGTGAGGAACCTATTTATGAAATAAAAACCGTTTTGATGAACGGGTCGAAAACATGTTGGATCACGGGGAAATATTTCGAGATATTTCAACGACCGATTCTTGACTTTAACGGGCGTTTGTGTCGAGGTGATCGAGTGGCCGACGTTTGTAAGACCTGTACATTTTTGGGAATTGAACATATTTAATTTAATTGAATATATTACTTTTCTAAAAATATTTTGTTAATATTGCTTGGTTTGAATTCTTCACACACACACATGATCATTTGACCCTCAAATATTATTTGAGTGAGAAATTAAATTTATGGTAGTCTTTGTGATGTCGTAGTCTAAATTCTATGAATTTTGACTATGATATTACTAAGGTAATATTCTGGAGAATTTTTTAGGAAAAGATTCTCGTGCTGATGTGGCAAGATCTTGTGACGTGGCAAGATTTTGCTGACCACACTCATAGGAGGGTGTGGGGCGTGATTTTCATCCTCTTCTAGAATGGGGATAATTGTTTGATTTTATTTGAGATTATATTGGTGATGTTTGAATTTAAATAATTTTTTATTTGAAAAAAATAAATATTGGATATTACTTGAGTGTCAAGTGATAAGATTGTTGGAGAATAATCTCCCTTACTTTGTGAGAGGGTTGAATATATATATATTACATTTTTACTTTTTATAGATATAGATTTATAGATTGAAAATTAGAATAAAACAAGTTATGAGAGTCCCTTTCCCCTACTCGCTATATATATATATATTTATTTATTTATTTTTTGGAGGAATATTATTAATTAATTGAAAATATGATTTGGTTAGTAGATAGAGATAAGACTGTGGGAGAAAATTGTTTTTGTCGATAGTTTATTTTTAAAGGCTTTTATGTTATTTTATTATTAATTTTTTTATAAAACAAAAACTTCATTGATAAGAAAGAGTATTTACAAAGAGTCACAATACCCCAACCAAACGAACAACCCCATCAAAGAATCAAACCCAACACTACAACTATCAGCAAACAACAAACCCGACACCAAGTGCTAGAAAAACCAAAGAGACTTTCAACGCAAATTTGGATGATTTTCCTTTAGCTGAGTCTCTAAACCTATGATCTGTGAAGAAGGTCTTGCTCCTGACCCTGGCTGTGGTTTTGATGACGACAAACTCATCAACAAAAAGAAGAAAAGAAGACTTCAAGGAATCAAGCACTCAAGTCCATCAATAGTCTAGAAGTCTTAGTATTAGGTGAGTTATGCTTCCAAAGGTTTATTAAAGCATAAAGGCTCTCAAAACACCTAATCTAATCAAGCTAAGTGTTTTCATAACTTAAAAGAAGTAGAAAACCTTAAGCAAGTCTCAAAGAATAAGTTTCTGGAAAATGGGCTTCTGTGTAATCGATTACACCATTATGGTAATCGATTACACCAAGGCAAGTAATCGATTACTCCAGTCTTGTAATCGATTACATGTTTGAAATTCAAATTCAAACTGAAACGGTCACTTGTGTAATCGATTACACTAAGTATGGTAATCGATTACCAGAACGAAAAAGTGCATCTTTTCATGAACCATTGTGTCCCAAACCTTTTGAAAAGGGTTGTGATGGTTCAAGGACGTTTCCCTTGCCTATATAAAGACCATTTGAGTCCATAAAACATAACAACAACATAGAACACACAACACACACGAAATAGACACATTTCACATGAGAAAAACACATTAGGCCAAAGCTCTTTCAAAATTGGTTCATCTTTTAGAACTTAAATCTTTTGGAGCCTAAATTCTGAGTTCATGATCTTCATGTTTACAAGAACACATTAGTTGTTCATATCTTGAAGAACTCAGAATTGTATTATGCTTAAAAGCCTTAAAGCATAATTTCTCATGTTCAATCCAATTGTGTGTTAAAGGATTGAAACAGCCAAGTGTAATATCTTCTTCATCTCTTTCTGTAAGATTGAGTTTTTCACCGTAGTATTCGGTGAAGGGTTGTTGTCACTGAAAGTGGTTTTCTTTCAGGGTTTCGATTGAAGACAAGTTTGTCTTCAAGGTCTGAGGGTGGTTTGCCTTCAGGAACTGAAAGCGGTTTGCTTTCAGGGGCTGTTGAAAGCGGTTTGCTTTCACAGGATATTGGTAGAAGTTCTTGGGGTCCTTGGGTTAGGAACTTGTAAGAAATTCTTATCAATAGTGGAAAAATCCTCAAGGGGTTTTCTTGAGGGACTGGACGTAGTCTTCGGTGGATTGAAGGCGAACCAGGATAAATCTTGTGTGTGATTCTCTTTATCCTTCACATTTACTTTCAAGTATTGTTCATATCCGCTGCAATCACTAAGATCAACTCGTGATCATCATAAACTTGAAAGTATCGATTTCAATAAGGCGAAAATTGGGGCAACACTGATTCACCCCCCCTCTCAGGTTGCTATCTGTTCTAACATGATCATCACTTTCTCGGGCCTGTTATACACAAGACCTATCTCCTTACCCACCAACCAAATCCTGCGAGCTCTAGTATTCACACGAGCTTCCCCTGGAATTGGTCTAAAAAAGCAGCAGGTGAGGGCTCCTTCTTATTATGGCTCCCCTTGGGAAGACCACGCTTCGAACCCAATAGGCACTATGGTTATGTAATATTAACATAGTAGTTAGTAGTTAGTTTAGTTTGTTCATCTTCTGCTAGAGCTATAGGTTTTTTTTAGAAAGCTCAAATATATATTAATAAAAAGCTTTGGGAACAAAACTAAAGAGGAGGACAATAAAACACGGTGATAAGCAAGCAAGAAGCTAAACACCAGCCAAGAACAGAACACTCCTGGACAACAAGACCAAAAAGCACTGCAACATCACATAACCAGAATATACACAAGCGACTGGATCACCAAAAAATATATCCAAGATCTAAGAACACACCGAAGCACCAAGATCACGAAAGGGCTAAGGACGACCTGTCAAAAACCAAAGAGCTATAGTTAATTATTAACTAAACTAGAGTTAGCAGTTAAAGTTAGTTAGAGTTAAATCATCAGTGTAGCTTATATATATTGTATCTTTTTGCATATTCAGTAATAAGAATCAGATTCTTCATTCAACATATTGTTTCTTCTTCTTCTTCGTGTGAAGTTTCTCACACTTTTATGGTATCAGAGCTTCAATATTGAAGCTCTGCTGCGAACTCTGTCACAATGCCACCATGACCACAGATGCCGCTGCCACCGCCACCGATGGATCCTTCACAGAATCAGTCAAGTCCTTTCTATGTACATCCATCAGAAAATCCAGGTGCTGCGCCGGTTAATCCACCTTTGAATTCACAAAATTATCATTCTTGGTCTCGAGCGATGAAACGAGCTATCATCGCGAATAACAAGTATCGATTTATTGATCTGACAATGGAAATTCCAGATTCATTTCATCCTTCCTTTGATGCTTGGAAATGACGCAATAATTTGGTACATTCTTGGATCCTTAATTCTATTTCAGCTTCGATTGCACAGAGCATAGTTTTCATAGAGAATGCTGTGGATGTTTGGATTGATTTAAGAGATAGATTTTCACAAGGTGATTTTGTAAGAGTAGCAGAATTGCAACAAGATTTGTATGCTTTTAGACAAAATTCCTTAAGTATGAATGATTACTACACTAAAATGAAGATAATGTGGGAAGAATTAGAGAATTATAGACCTAGTCGTTTTTGTACTTGTACTATTAAGTGTGCATGTCCTGCTAGTACATATGCAGAAGATTGTAAGCAACAAGATTAGGTCATGAGGTTTCTAATGGGGCTCGATGAGTGATTTGCTGTAGTGAAGTCACAAATTCTATTATCAAATCCATTACCTACTCTACCTAAAGTGTTTTCTTTAGCCTTACAACATGAGAGGCAAATGACTATTGTGGAAGACAATCAAGTGAATGTGAATGTTGTTGAAGGAAAAAGAAATTATGGAAGTACATATGGAAGATGAAAGAATACACGAGTTTGTACATTTTGTGGAAAAATTGGACACACTGTTGAAGTTTGCATGGTTTTCCTCCTAATTCCAAAGCAAAAACTGGTCTTTATCATGCTAATGCTGTAGATTTTGATACGGACAGTGTTCAACAAGAAGAGAAAAATCAGGTTTCTTCACCTAGGGAAAATGCTTTTGAGTCTATGTTTACTTTTGAAGATTGGCAGAAATTGAAAGCACTGTTACAACAAGGAGCAGTGTTCCAGCAAGCTTCTACATTCACTGCACCTCAGTCAACTTTGGATTCCCATGCTCATCATCATATCTGTAATATTGTTGGTTTATTCTCTACATATTATGCTATAAGTCCAGTAAATGTCAAATTGCCTAGTGGAAATTCTGCTACTGCACATTATAAGGGAACAATTCCCTTAACATCTTCTATAGTTCTTCAAGAAGTTCTGTATACCCCAGATTTCAGTTTCAATTTGATTTCAGTCTCAAAATTGACAACTGATTTACATTGCAAAGTAGTTCTCACAAAATGGTTGTGATGTTTAGGGCTTGAGAATATAGATACTTGGTTTGGGTAAGCTGCAGAGAGGATTATACTATTTGGACATGAAGCATGCTACTTTAGATACATCCAAGATACATGATTCCCTTGTAAACAATGTTATAGTTTTACCTAAGATAGCTTTATGGAATTTTAGATTTGGGCATGTTAACAATAAGAGCTTAGAAGTTTTAAGTAAAGATTTTCCTTTTGTACAAGTTCATAAGGAGAAAACTTGTGATATATGTCACTTTGCTAAGAAAATAAAGTTGCCCTTTCCTATTAGCACTAGTATTGCTGCTGCTAGACTGGAATTGATACATATGGATATTTGGTGACCATTTTGAGTCCAGACTTTACATAAACATAGATATTTTTGACAATTGTTGATGATTATAGTAGATACACTTGGGCTGTTCTGTTAAAAGATAAAGGAGAAGTGCAACTGCAAGTACAATCTTTTATCAATCTGGTTGAAAGGCAATATAATGCAAATGTTAAGGTAATTAGAACAGATAATGGTCCTGAATTTGCATTAATTACTTTTTATAACAGCAAAGGAATAGTTCATCACAAAATCTGTGTGGCTACACCTTAGCAAAATGCAAGAGTGGAAAGAAGACACCAAACTATACTTAACATAGCTACGGATTTATTGTTTCAGTCTTCTCTTCCCTCAAATTTTTGGGGATATGCTGTTTTGCATTCTGTTTATTTGATGAATAGAGTTCCTGTGCAACTTCATCAGTATAAATCACCATATCAGTTATTTCATGCTGCATTGCCAGATATAACTGAGTTGAGGGTTTTTGGTTGCCTCAGTTATGTTTCAACAACTGAGAATAGATTTACCTTTTTAATATAAGTTTGTTCTAGAAGATTGAATTTAAATCAATTACAACATTTAATATTATCTTTTAGAGATTAAATAAATCAGAAAAATATTTATTTTCTACACAGTATGGGTCGAATTCTTTCTCTCATTTGTGGAGAGGGAATTTCTTTTCTTTTTGATTTATTTTACTCAATAAATAGTTACTTGGAGAAGGGGAAAACTCAGGCCTGTTTACAACTATACATAACCTACCGGAGCACCTTAAAAAATCACACTGGAAGCACTCATCTCCTCTCTTATAGCCGCGGCCTCCTCTCTTTCTTTCTTGGAGTTTCTTCATTTTTCTCTTGTTCTTCGATTGAGGTAGGAGCCTTGCCTCCTCTAGTTTTGGTTTTAGTTTTCTTCTGAGTTTTCTTTTAGTTTTCTCTTTGATCTAGTTTTATGAAGTTGTTTTGAAAAATTTGTTAAATTCAAACGATCTTAGATAAAAATTTCCTAAACTTTGTGTATTATACTTTTCAGTAAATATCTCGTCTACACGCACTGTCTAACATCTAGAGAAGACTCGTTCACTCTACCAACGTCTACTCAGACAAAAGGGAAAACACCGTCTAAACAAAAGAGAAGCATCGTCTAAGGGAAAGCAAGAGACCATACAAGAAAAATATCTCAAATATGGTCTACAGTTGGCAAGGCCACGCGCCGAGGAAAAGAAGTGCATGTCACGTGACAAGTCTCAGAGTGTTAATGGTTACATAATCCCATACTCAGTACAACATTATCAATAAGACAAAATGAATCAGTTCTTTCTCTTTCCTTCAAATAGAAAAGATTCGCTGCAACATAAAGTCTACTTTTGAATACTTCATCATCAAAGGAAAGATTGCAGAGACAAAGAGACAAATGCATTAAATGCAAACCAGAGACCCGTTGAAAAACGGTCAAGTGGAATTGTGTGTCTCACGCTGCTTCATTACCACATCTTCAGAAACCCTATTTTGAAGTGAAGATATAAAAGGAGGACTTGAAGATTTCGGAGGACACACACACAAAGAATACGAATTTCTGAGATTCAAATTTTCAAATATTCAAGTGTCAAAATCTCAAAGAGTGAAAATCTTCTAAGTGTAAGTAATTCCTAAGAGTCAAATACTTTCAAGCTATTCACACCTCACAGAGAACCAATCGTCTGATCCTCTTTGTTTCAAAACTCAAGTATATCCTTAAGTTTCATATTCACTACCCAAATACTTAGAGTTATCTGAGCCTAAATCTTTCTACCTCACTCTTTCATAAGAGATTTTGTAGAAGAAACCATTCTTGAAAAAGAATCCAGGAGAAGTCCTTGATAATAATTGTACCAAGAGAAGTCCTTGATAATACTTGTTTCAGAAGAAGTCCTTCATAATACTTGGTTTAGGAGAAGTCCTTGATAATACTTGTACTAGGAGGAGTCTTTGATAATACTCTGGTGAATAAGAGAAAATATTGGTTAAGCCAAGGACTGGACGTAACCCTATCGTTTAAGGGGATGAACCAGGATAAAATCCTTTGTGTGCTTTATTGTTTACATTTCTATTTATTATTTTGCTGCCTAACGTTTACAAAAAGTTTACTAAAAACCTATATTTGCTTTTGAAAATTAAGTTTTAAAATAACACAATTCAAACCCCCCTTTCTTGTGCTGTTACATTATTTATCAAAATTCTTTTTTTTAAGGTGAAGTTCTTAAATAGTTCTTGATGTTCATTCTTATGTTTTTCTTAGTTTTTGGAAACTCTGTTTTGATCTTGAAAACAAGCGAAACTTCTCTTTTGAGTGTTTTTGGCCGCGGGTAACACTTGTTTTAGGGTTGGGAAGATCTTTTTGAAAGCCTACAAGATATGGTTAGGGTTTTTCCAAGTTGTTAAGTCATATATTATATGGTTAAATAATATAGAAAGTTCTATTTGCTGAAGGTTTGACAAGTGAAGTGGATTTCAATTTGGGTTTGGACTTTGACTACGTTTTTGTCCAAGGTAAGGGCACTCGGTCTTGAACGTCTTCATGTGATTGTGCCATTTTCTATTGTTGCTTGAATTTCGAAATATATTGATATTGTTGATATGCTGTTATTATTTTTGTGAAGCATGATTTGTTTGTGGATATTGATGTTAATTTACATGAAATTCATGAGAAATTGTTGAGATATTTTCAATATATAATTGTTGAAACATCTTATTGTTGTTGGACCCATCTTGATGCCATTGGCCTTTGGGCTTCTGTTTTGGACGTTGGAGGACTGTTTGTGTTGTTATGACTAACTATCATAGCATATGCATGAGAGCTAGCGGAGTTTTGACCAGTATCGGTTCTAAATAGGTAACCGTGGCGACCATCCGTATGTTAAGGACCAGGTAGGTTTGACAAGGTGGGTTACACCAGGACGTGAGTGGCGTATATGAAGAAGTGGCATATCAACGGTAGGTTACTAGTGGTGTGGCTAGTGACTGGGTGTCTGTGTAATTGTCCTATCTTTCTTGCGCGGCTGCTGGCGTTTATATCCAGATCATTTTCTTATCGAGGGGATGGACCTTTATGTGCATACATGCATACTAAAATTTGACTAATGATAGTACCTCAATTGATGGATGACATGACTTAGCTATAGTTGTTGAAAAAGCGTGATATCTTGATTGTATAGTATGTGCTTGTTAGTGTGCCTCGTTTTGTTGTATATCTTGTTGGTCATGCGTTAACCCTTTCTTGTTTGATTGCTTCGTGTGTGGGGGGCTTAACACCAAACGATGGTAGTCGACATCGTGATGAAGTATTATACCACTAGGGAGGCCCTATTTGTGCTGTTCGATGAGGAGAATCCTTCAACATAGGTGATGGATCATTGTAGCGGAGTTTGAGGATTTTGGAGTGGGATATTTCGACCCACAAGGAGAATTATTCGGATGAGGAGTAGTGTACAAGGTAAGGCTAGTGCCTTTCAGATAAAGAGCTTACCTTTGTTTGGTGATGCTTGTAGGGTGACCTTATGTGCGTTTGTATTTTTCAGCTTTGGGATTAGGGTAGTCTTCCTATGCTTTCGTGTGGTTTGCCCTGCGAGGGGACACATGAGGTGTTGATATTAGTTTTTTTATTTCTCTACAGGTTGGATAATTGACCCTTGTGGTCTCTTTTCTATTTTTTCTGCTGTTTGATATATTCATTTTTTTTCAATTGACGTCTTAGTCCTTATTTAATATTACGATAGTAACCCTCGAGAAGTCGGGGTGTTACAATGTTAGTCACAAAAGAGAATATTTAGGGAAACGTGCTAAAAAGTTGATTAGGACTTGGTTATGACATGAATAAGACAATGTGTAAGTGAAGTGACCTAATTGTGTAAGTGATTAGGACAGCTTGTCATCTAATCTTTTCTAAGTTCTCACTTTGGTCCCTAAGCCTTAAAAAGATTTAAAAAATTCCCCCTTTTTTCCTTATGTGGGTCGAAGCCTATATACATGTGTATATGGCCAATTTTGTTGTCTTGGTTTTTTTGCGCAAAGAGTTGGAGTTTTAGAGAGAAGGAAAGATAGAGAGAGAGGGAGATAAGAGAAAACTACCACCATCACTACACCACCTTGCCGCCAACACTCCACCACCCGTAAACCCCTCTTTTTCTTCATCTTCTCACCTTGATCCTTTGGAGAAAAAGATAGACAAGGAAGAGACCTTGCTTGTGGCTGGCTTGGTTCTTGAAGAAGTGTTTTTTGGGTTGTTCATGTTGCTTGAAACCCCTTGCTCCTTTTACGTTTCTTTCTCCCTTCATCTTTGGCTTTTAGAAAATGTATTTTGTTTAGTGGAAAATTAATTTTTGTTCAAAAGAGATTTTGGGAAAATTAGCTTCTTGTAACTTGTCTTTACAAAATTTATTACCACTACTTAGGTATGAAAAACTCTCAAGTTTGTTTTTGAAAAAGTTAAGTTTTTGAAAAGTGCTCATTTGCAAAAAGTGATTTTGAAAGATCCAACTTATTTTTTGCCATAGATTTGGTTAAGCCCTGTGTGTGTACCATTTTGTTTGGAAAAAAACTTGATCTTTGTTTGGCACTTAGGTTGGCCGAATTTGTTGTTATTGTTGTTGGAAAAATTTGATTTTCGAGCCTTGATTTGCTTGTGTTTTGAAGCTTATGTGATAATTGTTGAGAGAAAAGTTTCTCTTTAAGCTTGGGCTGAATTAGTGGCTTGATAACTACTTTTGGGAAAATGTAATTTAAGTCATGAGGTTTTGGTCATGGAAAATTGATTATTTGGTTATTAAAGGTTTTAAAGTTTTGGGCTTGTTTTGTGCTGGAATAGTGGAACGAAAATAAGTTTAAGGGTTAAAAGTTTTGAGAAAATAAAATCTTGAACTAGTTAAGGCATGTAGACATGGGTACGTATGTGTGGGATTTACAAGATTTTCTTTAAAGTTTAAAGCATATTTGGACATGCTACATGAATTGGTAGTTTATGAGCTTATGTGTCTAAGCTTACTAAGTGTTAGCCAACTTCCAAAGCCCTAGTTTAAGGAGTAGAGTTTAGTTGAGAAAGTTACTTAATTAGACTGTGTGTTTGTGAAGGTTCAGGGAGCGTAGGAACCATCAAGACGAGAGCAGAGTATTGTAAGGAAAGCGAACTTGGTAAGAGCACTTCGTGCTGTAAATAGCTAATTATGTCGTATATACATATGTTTTGTGTAGTGTAGGATGTGTTGGGAATATTATGGTTGACAACAGTAAGTGAATGCCGATGGTTGTTGAATCGTTGGGTGTTATCTACATATGTATTAGAAATTGTATACGGAACTTGTGTTTCATTTGTAATGTTTGATTTACAATATGACAATGATGCTTGATAACATGCTTAATTTGTTGATAACATGATGAATATTGAATTATGAAGCATGATAATATGTTGGGTTGTGATATTGCTAACATGCATCCTTGATACATTGCTCTTGATAGATTTTCAACGCAAGGTCATTGGTGGGTAAGGCCAAGTGACAAGATATGTGGTTATGTAAGACAAGCACTAACGCACAGTTGGTAAGGAACCCGGAGTCGGAAGGAAAAAATTTCTCGGTTATGCTTGATTATTTTTATGATAGAACTTGTTGGTTATTAATGGCATGACATTGTTAGATTCAAATGATTAAATGAATTATTATGTTTTGATAATTAACAATTTCGTTAAAGTTTGATATTCCTAAGAGATAGAATTCCTAACTCGTTGAAAACTCTCATATCCAGGAAGACCTATCTATTTGAAGAACTGCATGAATTACAAGGCATTATCAAGCTGCAGAAAATTGAAAGACAAGCAAATAAGAAGAAATCGCCCGGCACCTCACAGAGGAGCAACAACATACATTTTCAAGAGGAACTGTCAGAATGCACAAAGAAAGAAACTAAGCGGAGATAGTCCGACTACTCACTGAAGTCCAAGTTCGCCTACAAGTGACAGACATCCTTTCGAAAGCACCTGAGTAGCTATGATCATTCAACAACAAAGTATACTTGACCAAGTTGAAACAGCCCGGTGTTTGAATATGCTTTGACGAACAGGAATACTCTCTATCCAAAGTTGAGTAAGTCTGGTCACAAGCCTGAAGGAACATTTCCAGCTTTGAAGAATCTCTAGCCTCTATGCAAAGTAGTTGGGTGGCAACCCATTCAAAAGGAGAACTTCAAGATAAGCATAAAAGGAGAGAACGTCTGGCCACTTACATAGCAAAAACACCCTGAAAGTTGAGAACGTTCGGCTCAAGGAGTCTGTTTGTCTATATAGTACGGTTGACTACCGAATAGCATATTCAGTTGGCAACTTACTCTGTGACGAACTTCTGGAAACACTGCAAAGATTACATCTACCATGTCATGTTGAAGAATTCGTCTGTCTAAAGCATTGGAGTGCTCAAGAGACATAAATGTCAGAAAGCTTGTTTGCCTTGACATTATGAAGAGTCAATTCGGCAGAAGCATTGGAGGAATCATTCGACAAAAACTCTGAAGAATTCATCCATCATCATTGCTTCTAGCTTTAAAGACTATCTACCTCGTCAGCACATTAAATGAAGCACTGTTGATTGCAGAATGAAGAAAAGGACACAATTAATACTTTATTCCTCAGTTCCTCAACTTCTCTGCTTTTCCTCAAAGCAAGCTACCTTTGCGGAATCAACGACGGGAAATTCTGAAGACAGTATCTTCTCAACGGTCAAAACCAAATCTTCTTTTCAGAACATTTAATGATCCTTAGTTGGCATGCACTAGGATATGATGTCCAAACAAAAGCTCAAGGCTGAATATAGTAACGCGCCAGACGATGTCAACAAAAGCAATTAAAGCATGACAGGACGCATTTAATGCTGATTCAGAATTACAGAAGTATCCGTTACTCACAAGGAAGCAGAACCTCCAACGGAACTATTTTTCAAATCTTCGTCAAGCTTACTGGGAACATCTTACTGAAGATATAAATAGAGAAGTTTGCTTTCGGATCAACTTGGCGACTTGAACACAACACATTGAATATCTCTACCAAGTTGCCCAAAGAATCAAGCCACAACTCACAAGCTTATAGCCATTCAAAATTGAGTTGAGTCGTCCTCCAGTATGAAGAACCTATAGAGTGTTACTCTTATCCTACTCACACACAAACCAAACAGAGAACCTAATTCTATATCCTCTCTGTAAAATGTACTTCATCTTTCTACCTAACTCTTATTGAAGAGAAAATTGTAGAACAACAAACCCACCTTGAAGAGGAAAGGAGAAGTCCTTAGAATACTAGTTAGGAGAAGTCCTGAATAATACTTGAAAGGAGAAGTCCTTAGAATACTACGAGAAGTCCTGTATAATACTTGTTAGGAGAAGTCCTTCTAATACTGGGAGAAGTCCCATAGAATACTTGTACTATATTGATGATATAGTGGAAAATTTTGGTGAAGCCAAGGACTGGACGTAGCCCTGTTGATTATGGGGGTGAACCAGGATAAAATACCCTGTGTGCTTTAATTTTCAGTCTTAATTTAATTTTTCGATGCATGCTCATATTCATTTGAAATTAATAACTGCTTAGAAGTGAAAAGGAAGTTTTAAAAACCACACGCACAATTCAAACCCCCCCCTTTCTTGTGTGTTTTCTCACTATCAATTAGTATCAGAGCATAACCACTCTGAAAAGAACTAACATCTTAACATGTGTAGAGTGAAAATATCCATGGTCAACGTTGTATATTCCTTAGTCAAAAGCAACCATGATGTAAAGGACACAGAAGAAAATGCAATCTCAAACAAATTATCTCAAGAAAGAAGTGAAGGATCTCTAGGAGAAGCTGATGAGACATGAACAAGATCTTGCAGAAGATTCTACGCTTACTCCTGAAAAGCTCGGTTGTGAAAACCATGGTTTTCAAATCCAACTCATCTCTGGCCTCAACAATGCTGAATCTTCTGGCAACATATTCAATGAACAAGCTCTCGCTCATAAAAGATCCAGAAAAGAAAAGCTACCTCAATTCATGGCAAGGTCACGTTGGCACGATCGAATCAGGGGGATGAAGATGAAACAATACATCCTGCATTTATGGCACTCACTGACTCTTCTAACTACGAAGCAGACTAAGAAGTTAAGGTCGTGACAATCTATGACAAATTGTTTGACCACACTACAAACCATAAAGATGAGGTAACATCAAACTTTCAATTGATGAGTATGATAGTTTTTCTCTATTACTCACATACCTATGATGTCAAATGTTGCAAATGAACAAAGAAGGTATGAAATTTTAGATAACTGCATATGTCTAAACGTACATCATTTATGCAACTTAGATAGATAAGGATCTACTAAAGCACATTTTATTCAAGGAAACTAATTGCTTAGGACAACGTTTCAGACAACTGAATTGAGAGATCTGTCTACTGTTACTATTGACCATAACATCTAAGTAGACCTGAGTTATAATCACATAAATCTGTGATATATGTGAGTTAAGTTATGAAACGATACATACATATCCTTATAATTATAAATGTATTATTCTGAAAATCTATGGTGAACACATTTATGCTTGAAGTAGATTATATTTCACTTACAAACATATTATGGAGAAATGATTCTCTCAATTATATGACTAACCAGCTGGACCCAAGAAAGTATGGGTACCAAAAGTTTACAATGATCTGTTGCAGAATTCTACAACAAAGGAAAACCTCCACCGCAATAACGATCGACAGAAGCTGATCAATCATTGAGTCCAAGTGAAATAAATTTCAATCTACAATATGATGTTAGGAGGATGCTCTCTCCAAAAGAGTTCAGCTGCACCCTCACTAACAGCAATTACCTTCGGCACAGTGATAAGCGCTTAAGGTCCAACATTAACCTTCACTATGACTGAAAGTAAGAAGTAGAAGA
Organism: Acmispon strigosus; assembly: GCA_030819835.1. Taxonomy (NCBI): domain Eukaryota; kingdom Viridiplantae; phylum Streptophyta; class Magnoliopsida; order Fabales; family Fabaceae; genus Acmispon; species Acmispon strigosus. The sequence goes on from JAUAMA010000006.1 coordinate 21,050,206, forward strand.
TCTCTCGGACGAACACATCTCGTTATCGTCTGGCCAAGGGCTTGTGAATGTTAAACAATCAGAAGCCAGACGGGCACCTTTTTCAGTCCTGTTCTGGTAACTTTCCGGTTCAAGAAGAACATTGCCAGATTCAAACCCATACCTATTGACTCAACTATACTACCCCTGTTCGGTAATCCTTTCAACAAGTTAAAGCACCATATATCCTGAAGCAGGCTGTAATAACAATATGACGTCCACCTCAAAGCTCATAGCTCATGAGCAATGATCTCACAAGGAGTACTCTTGATCACTTCTATTTGACAAGTAATATTACCAGATGTTATACTAATCCTACTGCTTATAGACAATATCTCATCAAAAGCTACTAATAAAATTCTATGGAAAGAGTTCTCTATAGTGCATGCAGGATGAAGACATAGAAGCTCCTCCTAGGCTTACTGATCCATCAAGAAGATGACGAAGCTTACAATCAAAGTGCATACTGGAAGAATGCTAAATTAAAATTCCAGGACTTCAGGTCAAAAGAATTATATGTTGGTGACTATGCTAAAGACAGTATAGAAACAAGAGCCACAAATGGTGGTAGCCAGCATCGAAATATAATAGGCCAACAAAATGACAAACTGTGTAGAGCCAGACAAATACAAATATAGACAACGTCTGCCCTAGACATTATCTGACAAAAATTGAGAAGAGTTCAAACGATCACTGCGTGGTCGTAGTCTGGTGATGATTCCGTCTGACGATGACTAAACCATTTGAATCGACTCCGTCTGGGAATAACTGAAAAGTCATGGTCTGGAGTTGTAACAGCCCGATTTTTAAGTCGAGAGTCACATTGAAAAATGCGGAAAATAAAAACCTTTCAAAACATCTCAAGTTTTCCAAAACAACGTCTCACATATATTTAATAAGTGTAGCCCATAGTCAATAATATTACAGCAGGGAAAACAAGAAGTAATGAAAGTAATATGTTGCACACATGTGCTATGTTTTACAAAATAGCGGAAACTAAGTATCATCTTCAAATCTGCCCAAAAGTTCCTCAAGCTTGCATCAAAACAGCCTTCAAGCCTTCCTTCATCGCTAGTCATCTGGCGTTAAGCGCCAAAGTAAAAGAAAACACAAACAGAAACAACGAAGGGTTAACTCAAATATCAGAATATAGAAATACAATATTAGAAGTGAATTATATAGTAAACAACATTAACTATTATACTATAACTGAACAACAATTCACAATATATCTGTCAATAATTCATAACTTCACAGAATAAGCCTCATTCATCACAACCCATATGCTTGTTAGCCTTTCAACGAATAATGCACATAGCTCATTGGGTATTTGCCGTATTTGGCCAGGATGACTTAGAACATGGAAGAGACTTTTCCACACCACCCTCTGGTATGATCCCGCGACGCATAGTAGTTCGCCACATCAAAACCTAAAATCAGGGCATGATCCCGCGACGCATAATAGTTCGCCACATCAAAACCTAAAATCATGCACCTGCAGTGCATCTGTCATGACAGCAATCGAATCCTCATGAACAATAACGGTTCACTCGTTTCACAGTTATGTCAATATATACATAACGCAGTAAGCTCTTCTTACAAAATATATTCAAGCAATTCAATCTCATAACCATACAACGTATTCGTTATATCATACTATCATCAAAAACTTTCAAACAAACTCATAATCAATCACAGTCCGTGTTCTGCAATCAGAATCACAAAAATATCATAATATCGTAATACTAAGATTGAGTTACCCTTACCTTCTCTTAGATTGCATACACTTGTTCTTCAACCTAGAAATAGCATATAAACTCATTTAATTAACTCTCTTAAGGCTAGGATGAAATCTGGAAAGAAACAGAACTCAAAACGGTCGAAATCAGATTTTTTCGTAAAACAGGGCAGAACAGAGTGTCCTCCAGCGCCCCAGCGCTGGAACCCAACGCCCCAGCGTTGGCAACACCTGATTACGGGAAATCTCGAAGAAACCCAGCGCCCAAGCGCTGGATCCCAACGCCCAAGCGTTGGCCCACAGTCTGGGAGTCCAGAATCAGAGTTTTTCACGTAAAATCACTGTTAAATTCATTTCTTTAAAACCCAAACTTCTTTATGGATAAAAACCATTACCAAATTGATCTAAAACAGATTCTATATGGTCTTCAGGGATTATTCTAGAAATACAAAGATTACAACAGAGTTCTAACTTAAGGACTAGAAAAGAAACCAACCTCGAATGGTCTAAAAGATTAAAAGATTTGAAACTTCAGCTCTATCCTTCACGAACCAAGAACTCACAACGAATAGCTCTGGTCTTCAAAGAACAAGGAGAATATGGTCGCAATAGAAATAGAACAAGTTAAACTCCAAGAAGATGAACTAAATCGAATACTATGGAAATTCCAGAATTAGTAAGAGTCTGAACAACTTACCAACAAGAACGCTTCAGAAAAATGACAAGGATTCAGCTTACTTCGAAGGGAAGAAAAGGTGTGGGAAAAATGAAAGATTAACGTACTGACGAAGCTTGGTATTTATAGAGTGAGGAAACTGACTTAGAAAAGATTAAAATATTCTAAGTCAAAGAAAACGGCAAGCCATTAATGCTTATTAATGCTTCTGACATTTTATCTCCTAAGAGTCAATAAAAACGGAAGTTTATCATTCCCAAGGTATTTGGCATTCACTTTTAAAGTCAACAATAGCGGCTGACCAGACCAGACAAAACGAAGTCATAGTCTGCCAACGGAGAAACAGTCTGCCAAAACAGTCCGCCAACATAGTCCGACAACATAGTCTGCCAACATAGTCTGCCAACATAGTCTGCCAACTTAGTCTGCCAACATAGTCTGCCAACTTAGTCTGCCAACTTAGTCTGCCAATTTACAGGACGATCTCAACCAGTTTCACAGGACGATCTCAACTTCCCTTTCAAAACGTCGCCATTTCAGCCAAGGCTTAAACAATACATAATTCCATACTCAAACACATATTTCTCATAAATAAAACTTAATATATCAACCAAATAATAACTCGAATTACTAAATAATTCAAGACAAAGTATAATCAATATACTTCAAAAAGATTCAAACTATAATCATAAGAGTTACAGAGGCCAAAATACCATCACACAAAAATTGAGGGTCTTACAATACCACCCCCCTTAAAAGAGTTTCGCCCCCGAAACTACACGTTAAGAAACAAAGCGGGATATTGTTCTCTCATCTTTTCTTCCAACTCCCACGCCGCGTCCCTCGTTGTCTGGTTCCAAATCACCTTTACAAGTAGAATCTGCTTGTTCTTCAACCGTTTAATCCTACGATCTGCAATACTCATCAGAGGAACCTCAAACGTCAAATTATCCTTCAACTGAACATCATCCTGAGTGATAACATGGGAAGGATTTGGAACATATTTACGCAACTGAGATACATTAAGCACATCGTGAATCTTGGACAAGAAAGGCGGTAAAGCAATACGATAAGCCACGGGTCTAATTCTCTTGATGATTTGACATGGTCCAATAAACTTCACTTCCTCTAACAAGAACTCATACTTAGCTGAATTCGCAAAGAGAGCCTTCTCTCGCAAAACGGTCAACACCTGGCGCAGGTGTGCTTTGTGCTTCTCTCGACTCATCGAATAGATTAGGATGTCTTCAATAAAGACGACCACGAACCTATCAAGAAAAGAATAAGATCTTGCACAGAAACATACAAGATCTGGAGATTAACTCAAGGACAGTCACAAACTTGTCTAGAAAAGAATAAGATCTTGCACAAGAAATATACAAGATCTGAAGATTAACTCCAAATGGCATCACTAAACTTATAGTGTCCATCGCGAGTACGAAACACAGTCTTCTGAATGTCTGTCTCCTTAACTCGAATCTGATGATAACCAGATCGCAGATCGATCTTTGAGAAAACAGTAGTTCCACAAAGTTGTCCAACAAATCGTCAATCCTAGGCAAAGGATAACGATTCTTCACTGTCACCTTATTCAGCTGCCTGAAATCTACACAAAGTGATCTACCATCTTTCTTCTTCACAAGTAGTACTGGTGCTCCCCATGGAGAACACTAGGTCGGATGTAACCTTTCGCCATGAGATCATCAATCTGACTCATCAGTTCTACTAACTCTGCTGGTGTCATTCGGTAAGGTACGATAAAAATTGGCCCGGTTCCAGGAACCAAATCAATCGAAAACTCGGTATCACGAACAGGTGGAAATCCTGGCACATCTTTAGGAAACACATCTTCGAAGTCACGAACAATAGGAATACTCTGCACTCCAACTGACGATGATTCTCCAACACTCGCTGTTAAGAGAACCTTCAAAGCTCCTCTTCTCAGGGAGGACTTTGAAAGATAAGAGTCCAGAAAAATCGGACATCTTAAGAACATGAGTTATTACCTCCTTATATTAACAAACCAAGCAAGTTATATCCTTCTAAATTCTTATGATAAATACAAGAGTTATAAACTGGCATCCGGCCTATTTCAATAATGATAGAGTCAAACAAGGTCAACCAAAACTAAAACATAGCATCAAAGATAACACAGTGTCTACTTAGAATATTAGAGAACGACGATATAACAATACTACTTCTAAAGGAGTTTCGTCCCAAAAGCCTCAGATCAAGTTCGCAACGAACTTCCTATCCCGGAATATCAAAGGACAATTCAGGCAAACAGAGGTTGCAGTCAAACTTTTGGCAGTAGGGATAGATACCACCAAGTCGAACGGCAACTCTGACACAGGCAAGCCTAACTTTGCCACACAATCAATAGCAATAAATGGGTGAGTAGCACCCGAATCAAATAATACAAAAAGAGGAATACCAGATATGTCACAACGATCCTTGATCAGTCCCTCAGCATCATCAACTGTCTCTCCAGAGATATTATACACTCTACCGTGAGCAACAAGTCGTTTCCCACGCGTAGCATTCACAGCACCCTCCTTCTTCGGCTCTCGGCAGTCTCTAGCAGTATTCCCCAGCTTCTGACAATTCCAGCAGGTCATGGTTTTCGCAGTGCAGCTACTAGCATAATGCCCTTTCCCATTGCATTTGTAACAAACCACATTCTCGATCGGTTTCGGAGCTCCCCGAATGTCCAAGTTATCTCCAATAGGTCGGTCGGACCCAAAAGCACGCCCCTTGGCTTGCGGCCCCTGATATGGCTTCTTCTCCTTGTTGTCTCTGGCAGAAAGGAACCTGGTTGCTCCTCCACTTCCCTGTGACTTATTCTTACGGTTGTCGATGGCCTCGATGCCCTTAGCCTTCTCCACTAACTGCTGGTAACGCTCAATCCCCAAAGGTTGCACAACACGCTTCAAATCATAGTTCAGCCCGTCGATGAAGCGCTCACACATGAACTCCTCATCAATCTGGTCTCGGAAAAACCTGTAGTGTCTGGCTAGCGACTCCAACTTCGCAGCAAACTCAGCAACTGACATGATTCCTTGTCTCAGCTCTGTAAACTCCTTATCCTTAGCAGATCTCGCACTCTTCGGAAAGTATTTCCCTAGAAAAGCCCTCTTGAAGGACTCCCAAGTAACAGCTTGAAAATATGCATCCATCATAGCTCTAGCACCGTTCCACCAGTGCTCAGCCTCTCCTGATAACAAGTAAGCAGCGTAGTTCACCCTGGTTGTAACAGGGGTCTGCAAGAAGGAAAAGATCTTCTCGACCTCCTGCAACCATAAGTCAGCCTCCTCTGGGTCATATCCTCCAGAAAACTTGGGTGGATCTTGCCTCTTGAAGTCATGTAATCCTTTCATCTGAGCAGAAGCTTGTTCTCTCTCTGTCTGGGTGGCAACAGATGCAGCAGCTCGGTTAGCATCCTCTTCAGCAACATTTGCTTGGTGCGTCATTAGTGTAGTCAAGTTAGTAATGGCGGCAGCCATCTAATTCATCGCACTTTGATCTGCCATCTCTGTGTTTTGATTCGTTAACCTCTTGCTCCTATCAAGAGGGTTTAACGGTTAATCTCAACGACAGAAGCAGCAAGGAAGATTAGTCAAACATAATATAAGATCGTCCGCTTAAGACAATCTTAATCAACAACCACAACAATTAAATGACAAACAATTCAAACATAATATAAGATCGTCCGCTTAAGGACAATCTAAAGCAATTAATATCAATGATATTTATTCACAAAATTCTTCTTTCGATTGACAACCCATCAATCGATTTTCAGAATGAAATAACCCCCCAACAGCACTGGTTATCTCAACCATTGCTCTGATACCACAAAATGTAACAGCCCGATTTTTAAGTCGAGAGTCACATTGAAAAATGCGGAAAATAAAAACCTTTCAAAACATCTCAAGTTTTCCAAAACAACGTCTCACATATATTTAATAAGTGTAGCCCATAGTCAATAATATTCCAGCAGGGAAAACAAGACGTAATGAAAGTAATATGTTGCACACATGTGCTATGTTTTACAAAATAGCGGAAACTAAGCATCATCTTCAAATCTGCCCAAAAGTTCCTCAAGCTTGCATCAAAACAGCCTTCAAGCTTTCCCTCATCGCTAGTCATCTGGCGTTAAGCGCCAAAGTAAAAGAAAACACAAACAGAAACAACGAAGGGTTAACTCAAATATCAGAATATAAAAATACAATATTAGAAGTGAATTATATAGTAAACAACATTAACTATTATACTATAACTGAACAACAATTCACAATATATCTGTCAATAATTCATAACTTCACAGAATAAGCCTCATTCATCACAACCCATATGCTTGTTAGCCTTTCAACGAATAATGCACATAGCTCATTGGGTTTTTGCCGTATTTGGCCAGGATGACTTAGAACATGGAAGAGACTTTTCCACACCACCCTCTGGTATGATCCCGCGACGCATAGTAGTTCGCCACATCAAAACCTAAAATCATGGCATGATCCCGCGACGCATAATAGTTCGCCACATCAAAACCTAAAATCATGCACCTGCAGTGCATCTGTCATGACAGCAATCGAATCCTCATAACAATAACGGTTCACTCGTTTCACAGTTATGTCAATATATACATAACGCAGTAAGCTCTTCTTACAAAATATATTCAAGCAATTCAATCTCATAACCATACAACGTATTCGTTATATCATACTATCATCAACAACATTCAAACAAACTCATAATCAATCACAGTCCGTGTTCTGCAATCAGAATCACAAAAATATCATAATATCGTAATACTAAGATTGAGTTACCCTTACCTTCTCTTAGATTGCATACACTTGTTCTTCAACCTAGAAATAGTATATAAACTCATTTAATTAACTCTCTTAAGGCTAGGATGAAATCTGGAAAGAAACAGAACTCAAAACGGTCGAAATCAGAATTTTTCGTAAAACAGGGCAGAACAGAGTGTCCTCCAGCGCCCCAACGCTGGAACCCAACGCCCCAGCGTTGGCAACACCTGATTACGGGAAATCTCGAAGAAACCCAGCGCCCAAGCGCTGGATCTCAACGCCCAAGCGTTGGCCCACAGTCTGGGAGTCCAGAATCAGAGTTTTTCACGTAAAATCACTGTTAAACTCATTTCGTTAAAACCCAAACTTCTTTATGGATAAAAACCATTACCAAATTTATCTAAAACAGATTCTATATGGTCTTCAAGGATTATTCTAGAAATACAAAGATTACAACAGAGTTCTAACTTAAGGACTAGAAAAGAAACCAACCTCGAATGGTCTAAAAGATTAAGAGATTTGAAACTTCAACTCTGTCCTTCACGAACCAAGAAGAACTCACAACGAACAGCTCTGGTCTTCAAAGAACAAGGAGAATATGGTCGCAATAGAAATAGAACAAGTTAAACTCCAAGAAGATGAACTAAATCGAATACTATGGAAATTCCAGAATTAGTAAGAGTCTGAACAACTTACCAACAAGAACGCTTCAGAAAAATGACAAGGATTCAGCTTACTTTGAAGGGAAGAAAAGGTGTGGGAAAAATGAAAGATTAACGTACTGACGAAGCTTGGTATTTATAGAGTGAGGAAACCAACTTAGAAAAGATTAAGGGCATGTTTGATTACAGTTTTTAAAAACTGTTTTCTGTTTTCAAAAACTGAAAAATTTAAAAACCTGCTTGGCAAAACCTGTTTTTGAAAACTGTTTTTGAAAACAGTTCTTATTTTCAGTTTTAAAAACTAAAATACCAGAACAGCTAAAAGATGTTTTCAGTTTCTGTTTTTAGTTTTCAAATTTCAATTTTTTAAATGTTGGAAAATGTCTTATTCAACAGTTTTTTTCTGCTTTTATTTTAAAAAACAGTTTTCAAAAACAGTTTCTAAAAACTCTTTTTAAATACAATTTTCAAAAACTACAATCAAACAGGCCCTAAAATATTCTAAGTCAAAGAAAACGGCAAGCCATTAATGCTTATTAATGCTTCTGACATTTTATATCCTAAGAGTCAATAAAAACGGAAGTTTATCATTCCCAAGGTATTTGGCATTCACTTTTAAAGTCAACAATAGCGGCTGACCAGACCAGACAAAACGAAGTCATAGTCTGCCAACGGAGAAACAGTCTGCCAAAACAGTCCGCCAACATAGTCCGACAACATAGTCTGCCAACATAGTCTGCCAACATAGTCCGCCAACATAGTCTGCCAACTTAGTCTGCCAACATAGTCCGCCAACATAGTCTGCCAACATAGGCTGCCAACATAGTCCGCCAACATAGTCTGCCAACTTAGTCTGCCAATTTACAGGACGATCTCAACCAGTTTCACATGACGATCTCAACTTCCCTTTCAAAACGTCGCCATTTCAGCCAAGGCTTAAACAATACATAATTCCATACTCAAACACATATTTCTCATAAATAAAACTTAATATATCAACCAAATACTAACTCGAATTACTAAATAATTCAAGACAAAGTATAATCAATATACTTCAAAAAGATTCAAACTATAATCATAAGAGTTACAGAGGCCAAAATACCATCACACAAAAATTGAGGGTCTTACAGGAGTCCACGTCGCTCACGTTCAAGTTATTGGTAAATAGCTGTATCATTTCAAATACTAGCTTCAACATGCATTAAATCTTTCAACTGCCATGACTGCACATTTATAGCCTTTCATTTACTGCTGTGCCATGTCTATTCTCTCTCACATCAACTTTTAATGTTAATCATTTCACTACGAGAATCGAGAAAATTCTTCTGTATTCTATACACACTTAACAAAAGAGCTTCAGAAAAATAAACATTACACTTACAATTCATTTTCTACTTTCTGAATCTCTTGCTCTCTCTTCTACCTGTGCTCTTGCAACCGCTAACAACATTTTGCAGAAATTTCCTCAAAGGCACCCAAGAAGCAAGCTTCTGCCAAGCCAAAGCTGACTCCTGCTCAACAAGATGTAATTACTTTGAGGAAGAAAAACATCGCAGCCAACCGGCGTGAACAAGAAGAAAAGATCAGAAAGCAAAAGATTTCCAACATGGGGGAAAGAGATCTCATCTCTCCCCGATATCTCGACCTCAATCTCTACAACCATGTAAAGTTAGTGGGGTTGAATCTTGTGCTGTTCCAAGACTGGTCTAAACTCATGAAGATTTCTAAACCCCTGCTATAAAACCTTTGGTCAAGGAATTCTTCGACTGTGCTGTCAAGAAGGGGTCGATTACCATCAAGTCCAGATGCATGACAGTTATCACAAATGTCTGTCCTGGAGATATAGTAGTGACTCTAAATGTCAAATTAAATGAAGGAATCATCTACTCCCAAAATGGGAAATGCCTGCCATCAATCCCCAACTGCGTTTTGAAGGAGGATCCAAAACACACATGGAACCAACGTCAACAATCTGGTTGACGAGTGTAAATTCCCTCATGCCGTACTAAGCAAGATTGTGATCCCAAAAGAGGGGTCCCGCAATCTGGTCAACAAACTCTCGCACCGGGCTCTTTACCAGATGATGAACTATCAAAAGATCAACCTTCCATATTTGATCTTTCAGCACATGCTAAACACTATAGAGTGTTCTGTATCCAACCTTCCATACGGGGCACTCATCACAGCCATGGTGGGTAAGAAGAAACTCATTGATACAGAAAAAGAAGAAAATGAGTTCATAGTGTACGACTACATCTATCCTACTCCCATCAAGTTTGGGGATGTCAAGAAAATGAGGTTGAACATTGACACCTCTGAAGTTCCTGAGAATTTGCTTACTGACTGGGAAAAGAAGCAAACAGGTAATGACGTAACAACAACTCCACAAGAGGCAAGCCAATCTCTCCCAGCAACCAAATCCATAAGGCTCAAAAGAGATGCACCTGCCTTAGTGGCTCCACCCGGAAAAAGTTACCATATTTCCGATTCTGACAAAATGATCTTAGTGGAATGTTCGTCTGCTGAACCCACTGAAGCTACACCAACACTGTCTGCCCCGTAGCCCAAACGAAGACGTCTGACAAAGGCAGACCAAACAACAACCACCACCACCACTGAACAAGTTACGCCTTCTTCTGAAGATGTTGAAGATGCTATGCCAATAGCAACTTTAGTGAAAAACGTCAAAAAGACTATTCTGGAGTCTATTCCTGAAGAAGCTCAACCTTCAGCCGCTCTTGAAAAGTATCTTCCACACGTGCCATCAGTATTTCACAAGTATGTGGAAGACATTGTTGATGTAGAGGATGGTGGTAACTGTGGTTACAGGTGCATAGCCCAATGGCTTGGCAAGAGTGAAGATGATTGGCCAGAAATACGAAGAACAATTCTTGAAGAGCTTTCTTCCAGACGATCTCTACACAGAGGCATATTTGAGTCTAACAATCAACTTGAGGCAGGTTCTATGGCACTAAGGCTTGCTCCTGGAGAACTTGCTTTCTCTCCCTAGTGGTTCACTATTCCAGATATGGGGCTACTTGCTGCAACAGCCTTTAGAATCATACTGGTGACTTTGAGTCTAAGAGAGTCATGCACTTACCCTCCTCTCGTGGGTCAAGTTTCTGTTCCTCCCACCATTGTTGTCATGTGCAACATTGATGATAGCCATTGGGTAAGAGTGAAGTTGAGCAACAAATTTCCTCTTCCCTATGGTACACCACAATGGAGACCTCACTGCTCAGAAGAGGCAGAAATATGGGGTAAGCGCATTCTCTCAAGAATCAAGCGTTATAAGGAAATAGTTGATCCAACTTATGTGCATACTGTCAAAACAACTAAAAAGCCTTCTAACTCTGGTTCCGTACGGACAAGTAAGAAAAGTCTAGAGATGCTATCTCCTCAAAGGCCTACTCATTCCTCATCACTACAACCTCAGAACCCTCCTTCTAGTGAAGCACCCTCTGCAAAAACTACAAGTGAAATTCGTCCACTAGATGTTAAACATACAAGCCCTGCCAAGGAAATGATATTGTTATTGAATCCAAGTCGTTGGGTTGTTTGAACATCAGACGACGGTTCAAGATGAAAATTTGACTAACTACATGGCATTTGCATCTTGGTTCAATCGTGGACCATTCCTGTGGTTTTGGTTCAACCAAGGGTTGTTCCTGTGTAAGTGACAAACATAGCAGACGATATTGCATGATTAAGCTTCACCTGATTGTGGAATCATGAGAGACGGCACTGCATGATTAAGCTTCACCCCAATCGCGGAGTTGTGTTTGTCCTGCCTCCCGTAAGAGGTTGCTGGCATTATTTATCCAGATCATATTTTTGTGCAACGTGGTTGTGCTAAGCATTCATCCTAGACTAACCCTAGGAATTATTGTTGTTGATTATATTTGCTTATATTTATTTATTGTTGATATCTTATTTAGTTAATTGTGATAACATGTTTAAATGAGTTATTGTTTTAATATTGTGATATTATGTTAACATGTTATACCCTACTGAAGATATTATGTTGACTTTGTTATAGTGCCTTGTTTTATTTGAATTGACCCTTGCATTGTTTGATTGTATGGTTGTGTGAGCGCTTAACACTGGATGAACATGTCCTGGACGGGAGTACCCTACCCCAGGCACGAGGAGTTCAATCTCCATGAATTAGACAGAGAGTTGGCGTGGAGTTTCAACCATATTTCACGTTCTATGACTTATAGAGGTTGGATCAGGGGTTATCAGACGCGACCGATATGGAATTCTTATGGACCAGACATACTACCAAGGGATTTTGTGTGTGACGATACCTCATAGATAGGTGCTCGAGGTGCTAGCCTGTTTCGATCGGCTCTTTAGCCATACGACCCAACAGTGTAGCAGCTAACCCACTAGGGATGCTCTTAAGCATACACCTAAGAGGCATCCTGCATGACCTAGCTAAGGAACGAGCACTCCCAGCTTAGTGGTACCTTATCCGACCCGCCCGGACACAGGTCGAAGGGAAAGCGTTTTATAGGCCGCTCGACATACAATCACTCCCGCTCGGAAGCCTCACTTATGAGCTTCCCCAACACTTGCAGAGACACCTCTGGCGCGCATAAACACCATGTTCTATCGTCTCACTCTGAACTTTGAACTTTGTCTCTACTTTCCACCTTTTCACTTTGACGCTTCTTATTCACTCCTTACATTACAAGTTTTCTTTGCATTTTTACATGTCTGAGCTGAGCTCTTGGATGCTCTTGGAGCTCCCTTACTAACTTGAGCATTCGCGTGTCTTCTGCAGCCCCCCCTGACGCACTGGACTTGAAGACTCCACCTCATTCACTCCGGAGCATAGTGAACACTGCCATAGCCTCGCCAAGAGCACCCCCATCCATGATTCACTCCTGAAAATTTGGTGTCGTCTGTGGGGAAGATTCGGCAATTCAACGTCTTTCTTTCTCTTCAACAGAGTAGATGCTCAAAAAAATTCTAGATTTTTTTTCTACAATCAAACACGATTCTTTAGCAATTTTCCTCACGAATTTCCAATGGCTCCGAAATTGTCAAGTTCCAACAATCCCTGGGGAAAATCCGACTATGATCACCAATCACAGGTCGAAAAGGGAGAAGCATTTCCTTCCTCAATGCAAAGTATAATGCCGTGTGTCTTCAAACCTTTTTGTAAGACAATCTGTGATTTCCAAATTCCCTAAGGGCTGATCGAACTGCTTGATGTGGAGACTTTTTCTTAGCGGAAGGATCCAAAGGAGCATCTCAAATGCTTTAAGAATTGGGTTGATGCATTCAAGGTCTCCATGCATTCAAGGTCTCCATGCATTCAAGGTCTCCATGCCACGAAACACAAGAGGTTGATGCCATGAAGTGCAAGGTTTTTTTAACAACATTGAAAGGAGAAGCTCTCCAGTGGTTTCAAAGTCTCCATGCATTCACAATTTCGCAGTGGATTGATTTCAGCCACTTCTTCCACAGTGCATTCAAGGATAAGACGAATGGGAAAGGAAATTTGCATAAGTTGATCATATGATCATAAAATTTCCAAGCACACTGAAATAGAACAATGGTGCTACCAGAAAGTTCATTCAGTGAATCCCTTATCCTCAAACCTCCAAGTAGCTGGAGGGAGCTTGAGGAAAGAGCTACAATGTACTAAAGAACTTGCGACCTATGGGAACGCTTGTAAAATGAAAATCGTGGATATGATGCGAAGCGCGGTTCAGAGATAGAATGCATCCTCAAAGAACTCAATAATGAGAAGAAACATGGACGCTCCGCTCGGGGTGGAGTTGGACCTAGCGCACAGAACGTGCGGCCAAAAGGGGTGAACTCATGACCTCCAGAGAACGCTGGTCCCTATGAAAACCCTAGCAGGAGGCATTTACCTTCCGAGCGGGAGGGACATATAATAAGGCTTGAGGAGGAAAGAATAATTGAACATCAGGCTTCGCGAGCCCGAATGCCAAGGGGTGACTTCACCCTACGGAATACCGGCTAAGGTTCATAATGAAATGTTCAAAAGTGTCCTAGTTGATCCGGGAAGCTCGATGAGCTTGATGTATTTCAAGTGCTTCATCCAGATGGGATACGTGGCAAGAGACTTGACTCCCCTGATGAAAAAATCTACTGGCTTTGGTGGCCACGCCATAGCACCTGCCAGGCTCAAAATGTTCTCCGTCACAGTGGGACGAGGAAGAAAGAGCAAAACCATCAAGGAACAGTTTCTGGTCATGGTGCATCTCCCTGAAGCTAACATAAGTCTTGGCTGACCAGCACTCTTCGGGTTACAAGCCATAATTTCCGTTCCGAACGGTATGTTTATCTATTAGAGTAATGAATACCATAGTAGCATCTGGCTGGGAAACGCTAGGGTCAAGACACTCGACTGATAACATTGTTCTGTAAATTGAAATGCAACAGTTCTATGGCAACAATATATATCAGAGTCGAGGTCTTTTTTCCCTATGATGGGAGATTTTCTTATATGGTGATAACATATGCCTCTGACAGAAATCTTTCTATTCCACAATTGGCTATGAGATGCAAAGGATAAGTAGTTTTCTTTTAAAAAGGCATTATTATACACGCTTTTACATTTTTACTAAGGAGTATAAGTTTAATAAAACTGACACAAATTTCTTCAGAAATTATCGTTTTGTGTTTGTGTTTGCAGACGTATAGAAAAGTAATCCACCTAATGAGTACTGTCTGCTCGCCTCGCAACGAAAAAAATCACAAGCCTAAGTGACCCTCTTAATGGACACATCCTCATTGAAACCAAGCGGCGGGCGTAACCCTCTTAAGGGATATGATCCTGATCGTCTTGAAGATCGTTTTAGATCCAGGATACAAGTGACCCTTTTAAGGGACACAGTTCGTCGAAAGGGGGAATAAGTGACCCTTTCACGGATTACAATCCTTACCGCCCTGGTTGGAGGTTTCGGGCAAGTGACCCTTTTAAGGGACACACTTCGTTCAACCCGAGCGGGGCCGTCTTGAAGTAATGGATGTTTGTGAAGAGGACACAAGTAACCCTCTTAAGGGACACAACCCGCTAGAAGGGGGGTATAAGTGACCCTTTTAAGGGACACGATCCTTACCACACCTGGTTGCATATGGCGGAAAAATTAACCCTCTTAAGGGATACAGTCCACCTGGAGACGAACACAAGTGACCCTCTTAAGGGACACAACCTCGTTCAAACCAATCAGCGGGCGTAAGTAACCCTCTTAAGGGATGCGGTTCCGACCGTCTTGAAGAGAAATTAGAGACGAGCACAAGTGAACCTCTTAAGGGACATAACCTCGTTCAAACATAGCAGCGGTCGTAAGTAACCCTTCTAAGGGATAAGGTTCCGGCTTCCTCGAGGGAAAAGCTGCTCAGAAAAAAAAAAAGCAATCCACAAGAACGAATGCAGAACAGCAGCAGTAGTGAAAAAACACTAAGGTGATGTCATTAAATATTAACCAATAGACTCTAACCCCCTAAGCATGCATACGTACGTCAACATGAACTTTGCAGAATCAAAAAAGTTGAACGGCAAAGCAATCCCGTGAGTGAATGCAGGTCAGCTTCAACGAGAAGAAGAACACCAAAAGGTGAAATCACTCAGGATTAAACCAAAGAGTGTTTTAAACTTACAATGTCTGATAGGTAAAGTCCTCCTCAAGGTCATCCAGTGCTAAGCAATTTGAAGAGAGGAAATGCAGTCTGGCAACGAAGCTTGTTCCTTTACAAATGATAAAGAATGGCACTAAACGAACGAAAGCAGGGACATAAATTTCAGCCAAAAAACATGGTTCTGGTTTCTTCCCTGCAAGGTTTTTAGTTGAAACTCTAATAAGGGAGAAGGTTTATTTCCGTACCTCCATAAGCGACGGAGGACCTGAATCTCGATCGTCTTAGGCAGTTCTTATTTCCACAATATTTCGATCGTCTGTATCACAACGTTCGTCTCAACGGGCAAAAGTTTCATAATCCGATCGACAAAGTGGGTCATGCATGGGTCGTCTCTGGCTCAGTGGTTAAAAATAAATAAAAGAGAGAAAGAATAATCTCTAGCCCGATCTGCTCATGCAAGTTTAGGTGGAAAGAAAAAATAGAAGCAACTCAAAGGCGAAAAGAAAGAATGGAAGAAAATATTTTCATTCATTATAAAACAATGGATTACAAAAGGGGGAAAGACATAGAGGATTTCCTATGGGAAATCCTTTGGACTCCCTAACTAGTGGTTATGAGGGTCGTCTAGAGGGATATCGCAAGGAACAAAGGCACATCCTTCATACTTCCCTAAAACGCCCTCTTTAACAACGTGACTGGAGGAAACCCCGTTCTTCTTGAGTCGAGGGTTCAAGATTTGTAGCTGGGAAACGACATTTTGGAAGCATTGCGCGTATCCATCCTGCATGACCAACTAAAGGGGAGCAACCTGAGAGTTCACCTTCTTAGCATAAGCCCGCACTTCAGCAGTCTTCAAGTCGGCATCCCTCGCCTGCTCATCAAGGGATCTATTCTCCTTCTTGAGGACTTCCAGCTCCTCAGAAAGGAGGTCCTTTTTCTTCTCCAACGCGGAAACAAAAGTGTGCTGGTCTGCCATAATTTTGGACTCCCCGAGAAATCTCTGATTCTCCTACTCAAGTTGTTCGACCTTCTTCAAAAGATAAGCTTATTCCTGGGAACAGAGCTCATGCTCCTGGGACTTCTTGAGGATGTCCTGTTCAAAAGAAGGAAACAGCTGGTGCTTGAAGACGAAGGCACTGGCGGAAGCGGTGAGTAGGCTCATAATCATGGAGTACAGAACGTTTGAAGGGTCAAGGCCGAGGGGGTTCTTAGAAAATAGACCCTCGGAGGCGAGCCTTCCCATCATGCTTGTCTTGTCGACGTACTCAAGAAAATCATCTCCCCATTTAGCTATGAGCTCGGGGGTCAAAAAGGGGCGCCTAGCGGATTTTGCAGGCGGCTCAGGAAGCTGGTTGAACCATCTGCCTTCCTCTTCAGGCTAAGAGGAACGACCTGGTTAGGTATGAATTCCGTACTTAACGCCACCCTTTGGCATACAGGGCACCCATCATCTGCACAATGGTGATCAGGGTCAGGGCATTCGTGGTCATCCTCGTTGGTCAACATTAGGGGTTGGGTTTTGAGAGGGCTACTGGATGAATGACCCGCTCGTTCTGAATAAAATGAGGAAATGAAGGTTTTTTTCCCGGAACCCCTTCATTCCTCCTCGTAGACGTCCACAAAGAGGTCAATATACTTTAGAAGGTTTTCAGTAGTGGTGGATCCACCTAAAGGAGACACATTTGTTTGATTCTCGGCTTCTCCTTTTGGAATTTCATCAATAGGTTAGGCACCTTTCTCGTTGAAGTCCCCAAAGATTATCCCATCAATCTCCTATTTGGCCGAAAAAAAATCAATGATATTGTCCATCAGGAACAGAACGAATTAACTTCTATGAGGTTGGAAGGAGAGATTGTTAAGAATGGAGGTGTTCTTGAAGGTTAATAGGGATAAAGATATGAGGAACCGAAGATGCAAAGACGAACTCTGTATGTTGTTGTTGTTGTTATTATTATTATTATTATTATTATTATTATTATTATTATTATTATTATTATTATTATTATTATTATTATGCACTTCAAATCCCTATTTATTCATGGTTACAAGATCTGTATTTATACAGAGATAACGACGGATATTCCGAGGTCAACTATTGCAACTATTACATTGGGAATAATAAACAATAATAAATACAAGATAAGATCCCAGATATTCCGGGATTGCTAGTAAGACAAGATATTTGGCTACAAATGTCAAGGTGCCGCTCAGACGATACTTCTCGGCAGACGTTGTAGCTGGTCAGACCATGCTTCCTTATGTAGATGATCCTACACTGACGATAGGATCAAATGATAGAATGTTGTATCAGACGATACCGCAGACGATGTTGCGTATGTCTTTACAGTAGATGATACACTTCTTTAACATCCCCCCGCAAACTCAACGTAGGATGAGAAGGTGAAGCCTTCGTAGGTACTTTGAGTTTGATCCTTCATAACTGCAACATGATGTAGCATCCACCCTGGCTTTGTCCTTGTGGATTCTGGATACAAGATCCATGATCAGATTGATAGGCATTGAATATTATGTCAGGAACTGTTGCGCTCCTTTGACATGAATGCTTGTACTTGGAGCGAAGGGGTTGGAAGGGGTGGTGTTGTAAGCACATAAAGGGAGATACGATCTGTTTTCCAGATCTGCCGGAACTGCATTATTTGACATATTTTTGTTTGTTTTGTTTTTCCTGGGCATGTCCTTTAGCGGGAACCTCAAAGGTCGATGACTTGTGTTATTTTGACTGAGTCTCAAAGGCCTTACGGCTGGAATGGCTTGAGCTCAGAGGAACATTAACAGGCGTTACCCTTCTGTTCATGAGTCTCGGTGTTGAAAAAGAAATAAAGGTAAGAAGGATAAGGCTTGAGCTCAGAGGGACGTCAACGGGTGTTAACCTCTGTTCATGAGTCTCAGCGTCGAAAAATTAAAGACAGGTAAAGGATAAAGCATAAAGCTGGTTCTCAGAGGAACGTCAACAGGTGTTAACCCTCTATTCTTGAGTTTTAGGGTAGAAAATAAAGCTTGGCACGAAGGCGGAGCTTCTGCCATGGGAGAAAAGAAAAATAAAGAAACCACAGATCATACTAGCTCTGATACCATGTTAAGAACAAAGGTGTTCTTGAACGTTAAAAAGGAAAAGAGATGAGGAACCAAAGATGCAAAGATGAACATTGTATGTTCTTATTCTTATTCTTATTCTTATTATTATTATTATTATTATTATTATTATTATTATTATTATTATTATTATTATTATTATTATTATTATTATTATTATTATTATTATTATTATTATTATTATTATTATTCTGCACTTCAAATCCCTATTTATTCATGGTTACAAGCTTTGTATTTATACAGAGATAACGACGGATATTCTGAGGTCAACTATTGCAACTATTGCATTGGGAATGATAAACAATAATAAATACAAGATAAGATCCTGGATA
Source organism: Acmispon strigosus (assembly GCA_030819835.1). Taxonomy (NCBI): domain Eukaryota; kingdom Viridiplantae; phylum Streptophyta; class Magnoliopsida; order Fabales; family Fabaceae; genus Acmispon; species Acmispon strigosus. The sequence continues at coordinate 21,069,177 of JAUAMA010000006.1, forward strand.
TCCCGGGATTGCTAGCACGACAAGATATCTGGCTATAGCTATCAAGGTGTCGCTCAGACGATACTTCTGGGCAGACGTTGCAGCTGGTCAGACGATGCTTCCTTATGTAGATGATCCTACACAGACGATAGGATCAAATGATAGAATGTTGTATCAAACGATACCGTGGACGATACTGCGTATGTCTTCACAGCAGACGATACACTTCTCTAACAGAGATCCAGGGAGGTTCTTGGGGGACGACTTGGTATGAGAAGATCAGAGAAACTAAAAAAGTGTGAAGGGGTTCCGAATAAAAGAGGGGGGAAATATTTATATAAAAGAGAGTTATTTCTCTTGAAGCAAGGTGAAACGACAAAAGTTTCACTAATCAACACATCCGGTCGAAAGCAAAGCGACGTTAAAAATGCACTGCGGAACCGACCGACCATCGCAATCTCGCTCAGATCGTAGCCCTTCCAGCTCTGCAAAGCCACATCAAGCCTGGTCAACAACTACAACTCGAATCAGGGCAATGCCGAGCAGCAATCAAAGGCCCTAGAAGAGAACTGGGCCAGAACAAAACAAAACAAAGAGACCTGCATAATTGCGAAGGGCCCATTACTCAAATGCAGAGGGGCTCCAAGATGCAACAGAGGGATCTCGACCAAAAGCTTCATATAGCTTGACATGCCAACATATGCCACGCCAAGCTGGGGGGGCTCTTGTTCCGGTCGGCTCTTCAACCATACGACCCAACGACTTAGTAGCCGACCCACTAGGGATGCTCTTAAGCATACACCTAAGAGGAAGTCTGCACGACCTAGCTAAGGGATGAGCATTCCCATCTTAGTGGTACTTTATTCGACCGACCCGGACACAGGAAGAAGGGAAAAAGCTTCACAGACCGCTCGGCCTACTGCCACTCTCGCTCGGAAGACTCACTTATGAGCTTCCCCAACACTTGTAGAGACACCTCCGGCGCCCATAAACACCAGGTCCTATCGTCTCGGTCGGGACTTCGAACTTTGTCTCTACTTTCCACCTTTTCACTTCGATGCTTCTTACTCACTCCTTACATTACAAGTTTGCCATGCTTTCTTACATGTCTGGGCTGAGCTATTGGATGCCCTCGAAGCTTCCTTTCTAACTTGAGCGTCAGAGTGTCTTCTCCAAGTCCCCCCCAGACGCAGTGGACTTGAAGACTTAACCTCATTCACACTAGAGCACAGCGAGCGCCGTCGCAGCCTCGCCGAGAGCACCACCATCTAGGATTCACGCCCAAACATAGCCCGTCTTGGTTCTACCTTCGACGAGGAAGTGATGGAGTCTCGTATTCATTTCACGGCATCAAAGAGTTCTGGTGGTTCTTCCATGGCTCGTAGGGAACGCCAATGGCTACGATGGAGGGTTCGTTCGAGGAATGATCGAATGCATTTTCTCGACTGGATGAAGGCTAGGCGCAGGACTACTTGAAGGTCGCGGTGGTAATTTCGTCTTTAGTTGGTTTATTTGGGTTGGGTCTGTACATTCTTAAAATTTTTCGTATTCAATTCCTTTGGGGTCATTACATTCATGTGGTTTTCCTGCATGTTGACACAGGAGGGTTGACACTAGTTTGATTTATTTCCCTTTAGTTTTAAATAATTAGCCTACGTGGCTTTACTCTGAATATTTTATGATATTCTTTTATAGATTCAGTTTCTGCAATTTACGTCTTTGTCCTTATTCATTTTGATATTTACAGTATTAACCTTCGAGAAAATCGAGGTGTTATAATTTTAAATAGACTCTAGAACCCTAAAATATCCAATATAATCTAAATTTATTTTCATCTCTACCTAGTAGCTTATAATATTGTTAGTTTATTTATAAAAAAAATTCTTTTGGTGTAGTTTAACTCATAAGTCTATAATTTTGATAGCGTTTTTATATATAAGTTTGTTAGCAAACATAAAAGTCTTATTATGAAATAGACTTTTAAATAGGCTACCAGAGCAGACTAGGCTTTCAAGCAGGCCAGACTTGACCCGGAAAAAAAACATATTACAGGTAACATGTCAGGCTAATGCCTTAAGATTTTTTAATAGTCTAGACCTATTTAAGCAAAGTCTATCAAGGCGTAACTTATACTCACCTCTACTAATAATTATTTTCATCGAAATATCACTTCTTCGTTGTAAAATCATTTTAACACTTAGTAAAATTCTAAGCTAACCAGTTGAATCTTAAAGAGTTAAATGCATATAAACAGCATGAGAAGTAAGATCATGAGATATCCATGAATAAGACAAAAAAAAATTTGAATACTTTGGTAATATTAAAAAATAATAAATAATATAATAATTCAAAACAAATTGAAAGTGTTAAAGCAAAATATCATGAGACAAAGGAGATAGTATTTTGAATTTTAAACTCCTATTTACATGCTATATTTTGAATTTTAAATGGTTGTAGTGGAATTTGAAAGGTAACTAATATCTTTACCGTACAATAATTCATTTTTGACCAATCTTTCCAAGTCTTTTCTCCTTACTTCTCCAAGAAGGAGTCTCTGTGTCTTCCCATTCAGTTTTTAAGTAAAAGCAACAAAACCTCACTTTTCTTCTTCTGGTTACTCTGCTTCGTTCGTTCTCTTCACACGCATTTCGCACTGTGTAGTAACTTGTGATCCTGCGATTTCGAGAGTGAGATAATGGCTGCGACACCAAAGGAACACGTCGAAGAGATACGAAGGAACAAATTCTCCATTGGCGGGAAACCAAACCCTTTAACCGAGGATCTTCACCAAGCCGTCAAGAATCTCTCTGCTGAACTTTATGCGAAAGATGTTCACTTTCTTATGGAACTCATTCAGGTACGTAGTAGTAGTTACCGTTTTTCTTCTATATCGCTACTTTTTCTTCTATATATATGTATGATATGCTGTTTTGATCTTGTAATAATGCATTCAAACAATTTACTTTTTAATTTTTGGTGTATATGTTGCTGTAGAAATATTTACTCAAATCTGATTTTTGTTTTTATTTACCTTTTGTTTTTTATGCAATGCTTGATTAAGTTGAGTTTTTTTATACAATGCTTTATTAAGATGAGAGTACTAGATGGTCAAGAATTTGGTTGTTCTTTGTTTCTAACGTTCTCGATCAAGGTAAAAAAAATAGAATTATTAAGATGTTTAATTATGGTGTTTTTCAATAATTAGAATATGAAAATAATTTGCTTGAACTAAACTGTGCTGTAGAAATTGAAGAGGGAAAATGAAAGCAGAAAAACAGAGCAAACTATTTGGATAAAATATTACTACCATAAGCAAATATCTTCAGCTTTGAGCAAAAATCTCTAAACAATAACCACTTCTTCACAAAATGAAAACATTTTTTCAAATATCTTCAGCTTTGAGCACTTAGTGCATTTTCATAAACCCGTATCCAGACGAACTCAAATTATGTTTAGTTTGAGCACTTCTCTCAACACCGTTCGCGGTGATTTGACCGGACTTAGTCTGTTCATTTAGCTTCTTGTTACTCTCTCCGATCATGATATCACAAGGATCCAGTTCCTTGTAAGCTGAAAACTTAGAAAAAATATACACTTATGAAAGCGTTTGAAGTTTAATTCTATTGTAGTTACCTTCTTTTGTGCCTGATAGTTAAAAGCTGAGTATGTTTGTTGTTTCAGACTTCAGTAGCCAACATAAGTCAGTACTCAGTAGCAGGATAAAGGATTGATTCTCTCGGTCTATATAGGATAAAGCAATCTTATTCTCCAATTATATTTGTTGATAGTTGTTGATTCACTATCCTAAATATCTTGTCAACTTCCACAGAATGCTGAAGATAATCAGTACCCTGAAGGAGTGAGTCCAACCCTTGAATTCATCATTACTTCTGAGGACATCACAGATAGTGGTGCTCCAGCCACATTGTTAATTTTCAACAATGAGAAGGGTTTCTCTCCTAGAAACATTGATTCTGTCTGCAGTGTTGGGCGGTCCACAAAGAAAGGCAGTAGGAGCAGTGGTTACATAGGCGAGAAAGGTACATTCTTTCATTTATATGTGACTACAAAAATGTTATGAACTTTTGTCTCAAGAAGGACTTGTGTTAATGTTCTTGCTTTCTATGAAGATTAGTTGAATAATTTCAATTTCAAGATCTTTCTTCTAGTAAAGAGAACATTTTGTGTTCTTATACCAAAGAGAAGAAATTAAAACTAAGTTAACAATGATTTAGCAATATGTTACTATATTTTTTTTGTGAAAATTATGGTTCTTAGATTTAAAATTTTTACTATTCGATTGACGGCTTCATATCTTTTGAAGGTCATGCTAATCAAGTTTCTAAATGAGATGAATTTGCTTTGGAGATGCAAATGTTAATGGAACCTTTTCTATGGTTGAATTGCAGGTATTGGTTTCAAGAGTGTATTTTTGGTTACTGCTCAGCCTTACATATTTAGCAATGGATATCAGATAAAGTTCAATGAGAAGCCTTGTCCACATTGCAGTCTTGGTTATGTAGTTCCTGAATGGGTTGAGGAGAAGCCAACCCTTACTGACATAAGAAAGATATATGGTCCTGGTAAAGATTCCCTTCCAACGACGACAATCGTGTTACCTCTGAAGCCAGATAAAGTCAAAGCTGTGAAGCAGCAACTCTCCAGCATTCATCCAGAAGTTTTATTATTCCTTTCAAAAATCAGACACCTCTCTGTCAGGGAACACAATGAGAATCCTAAACTGACTACTGTTTCTGCTGTCTCTATCTCAAGTGAGGTGAACTTTGTGACGAGAAAGAACATGAATGCTGAATCTTACACACTTAATCTTTCTGCAGAGGAAAATTGTGATTCTGAAAAGGAATGCAGCTACTACATGTGGAAGCAAAAGTTTCCTGTTAGGATGGAAAATGTAGTGGAAAGGAGAACCGATGTGGAGGAATGGGTTATTACGCTAGCCTTCCCAAATCAGGAGAGGCTTCACAGGGGAATGAGCTCACCCGGAGTGTATGCTTTTCTTCCTACAGAGATGGCCACTAATTTTCCCTTCATAATTCAAGCAGATTTTGTCCTTGCTTCATCAAGGGAAACAATTCTCTTGGATAATAAGTGGAACCAAGGAATACTTGATTGCGTTCCATCCGCTTTTATGGATGCATTTAAGACACTTGTAATAGGTTCAGATGAAGCTCCAGTATCCAGTTTGACTCGGATGTTCAAGTTCCTTCCTGTTGATAGTTCTCCCTTTGAGAAGTTAAATCATGTCAGAGAGAAAATCAAAGCAAATTTTCTAGAAGAAGCTATTGTTCCTATTGAGACATACACGAGGCAGAAGCACTTCTACAAGCCTCGTGAAGTTGGCAGGCTACTTCCTGAATTCTGGAATATTTTGAGTAAGGCTCGATTGGAAAGAGTATACTTGCATGACCTGTCTTCTCATGATGGGAGGAAAATCTTGAGCTCCTCGTTTGACACTAGCGAGTATGACCGTATACTCAATTTTTTAGAGGTGAAACCAGTCAATGTTGATTGGTATGCAAAGTGCATCCAAAGTTCGAATCTCGTAGATGGAGTATCAGAAGAGGTTTATCTGGAGCTTCTGTTGTTTGTTACTAATAACTGGCTTTCAATGTTTAAGGACTCCAAGATGCTGAGAGTTCCTTTGATTAAATATGTTGGACCTGATGGGAGTCTGTCCCTTTTCAGTTTTTATGAATGCACACAACAATCCAAGCAAGTAGTCCTAGCAGATTCAAGCGAATCATGTCCTTGCTCGTGGCTAATTGATTGGAACAAGGAATTTTCATGTTCATCCAAGCAATTTTTTATGCCAGAAAGCACACAGCAAGCTATCTTGCGATTTTCTCAGAAGCTGTCTTTGTTGGAGTTGCTAGAAAATCAAGTTCATGTTAGGACTTTGAGACTGTACACTTTTGCAAAAGGCCTTTGCAGATCTATTAAAAATAACTGCAAGCACGCCATTGCATATGCTCATTTCTTATATCACTCATTGGCTAACTGTTATTTATCAAGCCGGGAGGTTAATGATTTATGTAGTTCAATGCCACTTGTGGACAATTACGGATCTGTGTCTGAATGCAGGCAAGGGGTTCTTGTACCTGCAAATGTGAGCAAATGGGCAGACTTGATTGTCACTAATCCATGGAGAAGCGAAAACTATGTTGAGCTTGGAAACGGGTACCTGCGTCCTTCTCATTATGCAGGCCAATATACAGGTCCTGAGAAACTCATTAAATTCCTGAAAAAGCATGCTGATGCTTCTGACATACCCTATATATCTCCTCCAAATGCTGGATTCTCTGCTGTAGAGACACCGCTTACAAAAGATAACGCCTTTTTGCTTTTGGATTGGATTCGAAACCTGAAGTCTAGAGGAGAGCAGCTGCCAGCAAGGTTCTTGAAATGTATAAAAGAAGGGAGCTGGCTTAGAGTTACAGCCAATGGATGCAGGCCTCCTTCGAAGTCGTTCTTAATCCGCTCATCACTGGGACAACTCTTGCAAAGTGGTTCTGTTCTTGTTGACCTTCCACTGATTGATGAAAACTTCTATGGGGAAAGATTGAAAGGTTATGATGAGGAGTTGAAAACAGTTGGGGTAATGTTCAGTTACAACGAAGCGTGTGAATTCATTGGAAAGGAACTAATGACTCGAGCAGCTTCTTTCACTTTAAGCAAGAGTCATGTTCTTTTGATGCTCAAGTTCATTCAGTATCTAAGGAAAAACTTTCTTCCTCTAGACAAATTTGTCAACAGCATCAGAGAGGGAAGTTGGCTGAAAACATCACATGGTCTCAGGTCTCCTGTTGGATCTGTGTTGAATGATTCAGAATGGCAAGTTGCATCCCAAGTTAGCGATATCCCTTTTATTGATCAGTCTTATTTCGGTAATGAAATATATGATTTCAAAGAGGAACTCAAGTTGCTGAGTGTGATAGTTGGCTTCAGTGAAAATTACAAAGTTGTAGTTGATCATTTAAGATCAACCTCAAATTTGGGTCATCTGTCAGCTGATGCAGTCCTTCTGATAATGGAATGCATAAGATCCTTGCATGCCCCCAGCAAACTCTTGAGTTCACTCAAGGAAACAAACTGCTTGAAGACCAACCTGGGTTATAAAAAACCAGGTGAATGTTTCTGGCATGACCCGGTGTGGGGTTGCATCTTTGAGGTGTTTGATGATCTTCCTGTGATTAATCATAAGTTCTATGGTGAGAAGATTTTCACTTACAAAAACGAGTTGAAGCAAATAGGGGTGGTTGTTGATTTTGAAGATGCTATCAAAAAAATTTCTCCTCTCTTCAAACAGAAGGCATCAAAAAATTCATTTAGTCCACTGCATATCAAGTCATTTCTCTCTTGTTGCAAGAAGCTAAAGGCAACTGAATATAGATTTCCCTCTGATTTCTCAGTCCTTATTCGTAATGAGAAATGGTTGCATACAAGGCTTGGTGATTATAGGTCCCCTAAACAATGCATTTTATATGGTCCAGAGTGGAAATCTATCTCTTCAATAACTCTTCTCCCATTCATTAATGACAGTGACAAGTGGTATGGTATGGGAATACATGAGTACAAGGAAGAGCTGAAGAGCTTTGGTGTTGTTACTGAACTAAAAGCTGGGTTGCAATTCGTGCCTAAATGTCTGAATTTTCCCTCAAACCCCTCTACAATTACTGCTGAAAGTGTGTTTTTGTTGCTGGAATGCATCCGACTTCTAATGCAAGAGAAGAAGCTTGTCATTGATGATGATCTTACAAAAAGGTTGTCAAGAAATTGGTTGAAGACACATGCTTGGTATATGCCTCCTGATAAGTGTTTGTTGTTTGATTCTAACTGGGATTTGCACCTGAGGGCAACTGATGGGCCTTTCATTGATGAGAACTTTTATGGACCTAAAATTGCATCCTACAGGAAAGAACTCAATGAAATAGGAGTTGTTGTTGAGGTAGAGAAAGGATGCAACTTAGTTGCCAGTCACCTGGACTTTCTCTCTGATTATGATAACATTGTGAGAGTATATAGTTACTTGAGTACACACTGCTGGAAACCTGAGGATAAAGCTACCAAAAAGATTTGGATCAAAGGTGGGAAGTGGGTCAATTCTGAAGAATGCATCATACATGACCCGGATAATCTCTTTGGTTCGAAATTTCATGTTCTTGAAGGCATGTACGATAAGAAGATTCTTCCTTTCTTCTCCTTCGCATTGGAAGTCAGGAACAAGCCCTCGCTTGATGATTATGTCACCCTTTGGAATGATTGGGAGAGTTCAGTGGAACAATTATCATTTGACAAGTGCAACATGTTCTGGATGTTTATCTTGAAGCATTTGGGCTTACATACAGAGAAGAAACTTTCTAAAAGCTTGAAGAAACTTCCTGCAGCATCAGGCAACAATGAAATATTTTTATTGGATAAAGATGATGTTTTCATTCCTGATAACCTTCATCTGAAGAAGCTTTTTGAGGATGAAACAATTTTCGTGTGGTACCCTGAGCAGAACCTTGCGCCATCACTGCGGTGTAAGTTATTTGACATCTACAGAAAAATCGGTGCTCGAAACATCTCTGAATCTCTGCAGAAAGAAGAATTGTCCTTACTGAATGGGGTTGAGCTCCAACAGGTTGATCCGAATACTATTTTTAATGCTAAGGGACTTGTTATGCTTATTCTTGGGTTTCTTGCTTGCTCTACCCTACAAATGGGACCAGAAAAGAGGCATGAAGCTGTTGAAGGTCTTTTAAACCTGAGTTTCCTTGAGACAGTGGGTCCAGTCACTGTAAGTTATAGTTTGTCACTCTCATCTGGTGACATTATTACAAAGAAAGCAAACAGAATGGTGCGCTGGGAAAGGCAAGGCTCCAAGTTTTTCACACACAAGATGGATGAGCTTTCTGGAAATGCACTGAGATATGCTACGTATTTTTCTGAAGCAATATCAGAGGGTGTTTTGCGCGAGAATCATGAGCATATTCCTGAACTATGTGAGCTGATCAAATTGGGCTTTGTGCTGAAATTCAAGAAAGAAGAAATTGAATTTCTGATGGAGTTCAAGAATCTGCAGATTTTCTGTGAGGATGAGGAGTTCCTCAGTTCTGCCTTCCCATCTGAATAAGTCTTCTGCATAGATCTTAAGCTTTACTTGTTACTGTAAATTATGTTTCGAGTTTGCTTGTTTATTTGCTTTTGGTTTCCTTTGTCGGTGGTTTGTGATCATTTAACTTCTGCAATTGAATTACTCAAGTACATGTCTATGACTACGATATCTTGCTTCCTTTACTTGTATCTTACCTGACAGCAGCTTTGGTCTTGGAATCTCACGTATGCAACAAAGTGGATTTCCATAATTCCAAATGGAAACTTAGCTGCTAGAAATCTATCATATATCTACGTACTAGCCGGATTAACCTGTGCAATGTCCGGGTAATTTTTGTTAAACGAAAGCTAAATTGTTTGTAATTGTATATTTTTGTAACGTCTTATTGCAAAAAGATATAAATGACCTTAAGGCAAATATCTATATTTTCCAGTCTAATGAGCGGAACAACATAGAAATAGGTTTTTTTCAAAGATACATAGAGTTCAGAACAACAGATCATAAAGGGTACACGATATTGATAAAACAAAAGGAAGCCCAACATTAGCAAGCAGACACACTTGAACTACTTAATCTCTAGCCACCCGTACCTCAATTCTACGAAGACATAATCTTCATAATTCAGGCCCTCCCCTCACAAAACAGCGAACCAACTTTATTCACCAATCGTAAATAAACGTATCTACAACTCATCCAGCCAGTGTAACTGCCCAATGTAATTGAAGTTTTGCCAAATCTCAGCAGAAATGGAGCTATTTTGGACTGGTATACATATTAAAAAATATTAATTATTACTCATAACGGTTCAAAGATTAAATTGATTAGTAATGTGTCTGACTTAAATATAAAATTCTCAAACAAAAACTAACAATTTTGTTAACAATTTTAAAGATGGAGGGAACGTAACAAATTTTTTTTATTAACAGTATATAATTTGAAGAAAAAAATAGCATATTTCAAAATAATAATTAAGAACAATAACAAAAGTCTATGTACTCACCAATTCGTGCGCAGCTGTTTGATATTCAGCAATGGTCATGACCAATTCTGAATTTTTATGCTAGTATAATAAAACAACCTGAGTGCCAGGTTCATTCTTCCAAATTCAAATTCTGGGAAAGTCCCTACTGTTCAGTCAAGGGGACTAATTCGCAAACTATTTCTAAATTTTCTTATGTCAGTTAATCTATGTGTTTGTTGATTACTTTATTCTTATCCAACCTAATATACTTCATTATAATTTTGAATGTTAAAACTAAAGAGTGGGAAAATCACTCTCTACTTTGTCAATAAAGAAAGACTCAAACTTGATACTCAAGCTATAATAACCGTGTGTTAGTTGATCTAATCGGTTATTTTATCCTTATCCAATCTAACAATACTCCATCATTTGAATATTTGTTACAAAGAAAAAGAATATCACTCTCAATAGAGTCTACACTATACACTTATATTTATATATTTTTTCTTTTCCAATATTCTGCTCCTATATTATAACAATACTCCATCATAAATTTGAATATTTGTTACAAAGAAAGAGAATATCACTCTCTACTCTATACACTTTTTTGTATTTTTTTTTTTTTCCAATATTCTGCTCCTATATTATAAAATTGAATTTTCAATTTAGAGAGGAAGACAATTTTTCTATTCTCTTAATTAACTCACATTTTTTATATTTTCTCGTTTCTAGTACTATTTACATTTCCTAAAAATTATTTACCATCGTACTCTACCATTTATTTTTAAAAACAATTAATTTCTTTCTATTTTAATAGTGAAGTTTCTCCTCTTATATCCTCCCCATTTCGGTGCGTTTGAAAGGACTAAAAACATAAGGAAGGAAAAATATCAAGCTGGAAAACCACTGGAAAATACTGTTGATGTGTGTTGGGATCATGCACGAAAATTGAGATGTGTGGGAAATCGTACTAAAAAAGCAAGTGTCTAAAATAATGCCAAAGATGGTGAGAAAATGAACTGTATGGAAGGAAATCCACACTTCACACTTATACCCTTACTCTTATTTTCACCGTAATGCACACAATGACTCACTTTATATTTAATAATAATAACAATAAGTATTAATAGATAAAATATATCGTATTACGATAATAATATTGCTTAAATATCTGAACTTTGTGTAATATTATAGTTTTGTAACATTTTATAAATTTATAATTGCACAAATATATAAATTTTTGTTAGAAATATATATTTAAAGTTGACATTTTTATGGATTTTATATATTAATATTTTTTGAAAAATACGAGATATTAATGTTAATTGAGAAAAATCTGTTTGATGACAATTTTATATAAGATATTGCAATTTAATATTATAATAATAAAATAAATGACATCAAAGATTTAGAATTGTAAATTTTACCTATTTTGGTTTTAGTATTTATAATTTATAATTCATTTAATTTAGTTGTACGTTAATTTTTTTATTTTTTATGTACTTTTTATATACAGATTTTGTTATATATAAGATGACATTTTTTCTCAATTATTGGGATTTTCTAAATTTGAAATTTGAATGTATCTAGTTTTTTTTTTGTTACAAAAGGAATGAAAGAAAACAATAAAAGAAACGAACTAAGCTACCGCATCTTTGCACAAGAGCGGAATCACAAAGGAAGGAGGCTCCTTCCAAATACGCATCAGACACCCTGTCTTAGAAGTTTCTCTCGCCAACGCATTCGCCACAGCATTTCTATCTCGCATAACATATGAGAATTGAACATTTCAGTCCTCACCCAACATTGCCCGAATAGAAGCAATAATATCTCGTTGCCAATAAGTTCGTGTGTCTCTGTTCTGGCTCATAAGCTCCACAATATCCTTACAATCTATATAGCAGACAATTTCTCGGAAACCCAAATCCCAGACAAGCTTCAAACCAGTTTGAAGCGCCAGAAGCTTCGCATGAAAAGCACAACCAGCCCCATAAGAACAAGCAAACCCCGATAACCATCGGCCAATGGAGTCCCTTACCACACCGCCACCACCCATTTGATCTGGCCCAGAAATCCAACTGCCATCCGTATGAAGATGGATCCAATTCGGTCCTTTAACAAACATGGATTCTCGAGGAGTTGGTGTTATCTTCCCCCACCTCACAAATTCATTCGGTTTTATCAAAATTAGTCACCAAACCAACTGAACAGGCCACGGGTGTGGATCAAAAATCACATTATTCCGTCAACGCCAGATACACCAGAGAATGGCAATCGCAAATGCCTGCTGAGGTCCCTGGAGGAGGTGTCGAAACCAATCATGGAAGGAGTACGCCGCAGGTGGGATTGGCAGCAAGCTTCGAAAGTGGCTCTATATCAAACGTGAATCACGACAATCACGCAAGAGATGTTCAACATCCTCATCCTGCTCGCCGCACCGAGGACAAGTCACGGTCAAACTCAGATGACACTAGAGCCTCTTCAAATTTGTCGGGAGAGCACTGCGACCTACCAGCCAAAGGAAAAACCGAACCTTCTCCGGAGCCTGAGAAGTCCAGATCACCTTCCAGTCTTGAGAGCTCTGCTGGTCATTGCGTTGTAGCATGTAGTATGCTGAGGCTGTCGAATAAACTCCTGAATTAGTTTCTGACCACAGAATCTTGTCCTCCTCCTCAGAACGCAGCGGTATACTGACCCGGGAAATCTCAGTAACTACCTCTGGTGGAAGAGGCGTGTACAATGCAGTGAAGCTCCACGTACCATGAACCCAAAGATCAGAGACATTAAGCTCCGTATCCGAGATATGCACATAAGGAACACGATGGCACAAACTCCCAGTTCCAAGCCAGTTAGAATACCAAAGCGAGGATTTTCCGTCACCCAAACACGGTTGGAAACCTTGCCTGACAACATCCTTGGCATTGATAATACCTTTCCACACATAGGAGTCCCCAGGGTGATAACTCGCTAACAACACCGAGTCAGTTCCCACATATCTCTGTTTAAACACTTGCACCCAAAGCATGTCAGTGTCATACATGAGGTCGTTAACCAACTTCCCCAAGAGAGCAATGTTATTCTACCGAGCACTGCGGATGCCAAGCCCCCCCTTTTCTTTAGGTAAAACCACATCATACCAAGGAACTAGGTTCCAACTTCGAGTTGACCCTCCCTTGGACCAAATGCAATTTCGAATTAGCTTGTCAATATGATCACAAACTGATTCAGGGAGCCACAAAGCTTGCATAGTATACACAGGCAACGACGACATGACAGACTTGGCCAAGCATAACCTCCCTGCCTTATTCAGAAGCTTATGTTTCCAAGACGCCAGTCGGGTGTTCATCTTATCAATTATAGGAGCAAAAATATCCCGAGTTACCCGACCCTTGAGGAGGGGTATACCCAGGTACTTACCAAGATTAGCTTCCCTACTAATCCTTGAAATGTCTGATAATTCCTGCTGTTTCTGCTGGCCAATGTTTCTTGAACAAAACATGCGAGACTTCTCTAAATTCACCTTCATTCCGGACGCTTGACAAAAATCAGAAAGTGTATCCGATATCAGACGCATTTTCTCCTTCGATGCATGGCAGCAGAGGAGGACATCATCAGCAAAGAACAAGTGTGAGATACCGATACCTTCCTTTGTAACTCGAATGGGTTGCCATACACCCTCTTGGACAAGTCGCTGAATATGAATGGCAAGATGTTCCATACAAAACACAAACAAGTACGGAGACAAAGGATCACCTTGCCTTAACCCACGTTGTGGAGCAAAGGGAAGTAGTTTAGAGCCATTCCAAAGGACAGAGATATTCGACCCCTGGACACCCCACATGATCAAATCCACGATGGACCGAGGGAAACCAAAGTCATATAGGGTTGCCCGTAGGAAATCCCAACTCACCCTATCATACGCTTTCTCCAAGTCAATCTTCAAGGCAACTAACCCACCTTTCTCTTATGCGTGTGAATCGTGTGCATCACCTCCTGAGCTAGAATGATGTTGTCTCTAGTCCCTCTCCCCAGTATGAAACTACCCTGAAGTGGCCCCACTAGCTCAGCAAGTAGTGGTCTGAACCTATTGATCAGCACCTTTGTAATAACCTTGTACGCCACATTGAAAAGACTAATCGGCCGCAAATCCTTTAGACGAACCGGGTCATCCACCTTGGGGATAAGCATAAGCAACGTGTCCAGTAAAGAAGGGTCAGCTCTCCCATTCTGAAATGCCATGGCAACCATGTGGTGAAGATCCGTACCCAAGACATGCCAGTACTGCTTGTAGAAGAAAGCCTGAAATCCGTCAACCCCGGGTGCCTTAAAGGATTGCATTTCCATGACCGCTCGTCGAACCTCATCAAACGAGACAGGTTGAGCCAACGCCACCCTATCCACCTCAGAGATGACCGGGGTCCTATTCTCCATGATCACATTCCGGCACACTGGCCTATCAACAGAAAAGAGGTTAATAAAGAAGTGTCGTGCCTCCTCTTGGAGCGTCGCTGGATGTGTACACCAGACACCATTTTGTATGAACAAGCCATGTATCTTATTCCGCTTTCGCCGCACTACAGTTTGAGTGTGAAAGAACTTTGTGTTCCTATCCCCAAGTCTGACCCAATGCTCCCTGGATTTTTGGTACCACAAAATCTCATCCTGCATGAGGATATCACCATACTCCTTCTGAAGGGAGCGCTCCAAACGACCCAAGGCTTCACTATCTCACCACTCAAGCTCCTTATGAACCCCATGTAGTCTTCGCTCTACACGTCGTTTCCTCGCTTGAATGCTGCCAAATACTTCCTTATTAAAAGTAAGCGAAACCTCCTGAATTAGTTAATGGGCAATTAAATTCGAATAAGCCATTTAATGGGCAATTAAATTCGAATATGCCATTTAATGGGCAATTAAATTCGAAAAATATAGCATTTAAGAAGGATGCAATGTCAGGTGCCACAAAAAAGGGAATTGAAAAATGAAAGAAAGTTAGTCCTTCGATTCTGCTTCCTTATTTAGTTTGCAGTTAAAACTTTATTATCTGACGTTATTGAATTATTTATAATTATTATTTATGTAATTTTTTGAAATTTAAATTTGGATTCTTAAATCAGCATGTTTATGATTGGTTGTGGTTTTGCCACGTAGGATAGGGTAGGGTGAAAGTAATAAAGACATGGAGTAGGGTAGGGTGGATCTAACTTTACTTTATATATATGGCAGATAGTAGATTATATAAAGAAGTTTGGCAACCTGGAGGGCAAAACAGTCATTCAATAAACCATGGCTCATATATGTGTTTTTTACCATGGACTTTTATGTAATTGTGTAGATTAATTCATAGGAGATCAATCATGGCCGTTCGTTAGTTTTGATCTTGACCATTGATTTAAAACTTTTTATATTCTCTTGAATGTTCATATGAGTTAGAGAATGAATAATTTTTCCACTATCTCTTATATTAAATGAATTTATTAATATTTAGTTATGGAATTTCATAGGGAAAACATAATTAGTTTTTATTTATTGAATTATTAATTAAATCATAATTAATATTAATATATATTTTTAAAAGTTGAATGTGGTGGATTTAATATTAAATATGATATCACTCAATAAAAAAATAAACTCACCACTAACCATTTTCCCTCCAAATATATAAATTAGTAACAATGTTCCTTGAAGATGTGCGCTTCACATACTTTTTTGTTGAGGTTTTTGCTTTAATTTTTGCAAAGGCTAAGCTTTTAGCCATTTTGCAGGTACATTGTCCCAATGGGTTTGGTATTTGTGTACTAGCTTAGAATGTCTAAATGTACTATAACTTTCTGTTAGATTTCGTAATGATTTTCTCTTTGATTCCATCATACTTTATATTGGGTGGTTTCCATGTATCATTGAATCTCCCTAATATTTCATGGCATACAAAGACAGGTTGTTGGGTTAATTCACGGTTGGATTAGTTAATAAATAATGTCTAATTTCCTTAGGCTTGTTTACTAGTTTCTCATCCTTTTGTAAAACAGGATGTCCCAATCTTTAAACCAGATATCTGAAATTGTTGCTGGAAAGATCGAATGGAAGATTCAAGTCTGTGTGCTTCATTTGTGGGAAACATGAGATTTTAAAAGGTCTTGAATTGCTAATAGTATTGAACTGCTTTTAATTGATGAATGAGTATTCTAATTTGTTTGTTTTTTCCATTTCCATTTATAAAGAAGTTTGGTAGCCTGAAGGCTAAAACTGTTATTCAATAAACAATGGCTCATGGATGTATTTTTTACCATGACTTTTTCTGTAATTTGTAGATTAATTCATAGGAGATCAATCATGGTTGTTCGTTAGTTTTTATCTTGAGCATTGATTTAAAATCATCATATATGAGTTAGGGAATTCCATAGGATACACACACTTAATTTAGATTTATGGAATTATTAATTAAATAATAATTAATATCGATGTTCAGTTTTTAAAAAAAAAATCGATGTTAATTATTAAAATTTAAAGGTTGTGAAAGGAGGAAATCAATGAGGTTAATCACATTATTGGATCAAATAGAGAATGGAGGTCGATAGCGGGAGCGGTGCGCCGGTATTCAAGGCAAGGCCGGTGGGGAAACCGTCGGATGTGAAGGTGCTAGGTGTTTCAACTAAGAAGGAGACGGGCTTTCGCGACCTACTCGTGGAAAGGCTCATGAAGGTGACTTTGGTAGAGGACAATGATTTCTTTCCTATGTTTAACATTGAACCTCAGGCGTATGCCAACATTTGTAAGCCGTGGGAGGACTGTTTAGTGGTGAAATTGTTGGGAAAGCATATTGGATATGGTGCTCTATGTGCAAAGCTAAAGACTTTATGGAAACTCTCCGGTGGCTATGAGGTTCGTGATGTACATCATGGTTATTTCCTTATCAAGTTTGAACAAGAATCTGACAAGGAAAAGGTTATGATGGGTGCTCCTTGGATGATATATGACCACTATCTTGCGGTTAAGCCATGGACATCGGATTTCATCGCGGCAAATTCAAAGATAAGAACCACGATGGTGTGGATTCGTATCCCAAGGCTAGGGTTCCAGTTCTATGACAAGAATATCTTATCAATGTTAGCTTCCGAAATAGGGAAAACCGATTAAAGTGGATATGAATACAACAGACATGTAGAGAGGGAAATACGCACGAATTTGTGTTGAGATCGATCTTACTAAGTCTGTCAAAGGTGTGATTGGTCTTCGTATCACTTGGTATAATGTTGAGTATGAGGGGCTTCATCTTCTATGCTCCAGGTGAGGTTGCTATGGCCACATGGCTCAGAACTGTGTTAACCTTCCGGTGGCGATTAAGAAAAGACCTACAGCGGCTATGGCCACTGCTGACTCTACGACACCCTCAGCACCTACCGTGGAGGAAGAAACGACATCCCTAGCTGCAACAAATGCGCTGCTCGAAAAAAACGGAGATGGTGGCGTGATTTCCGCTGGGCCAGCCATATCTGTTACGTGCCCTGATTATGCGCATGGTGATTGGCTGCTTGTTGAGAAAAGGAAGAGAAAATTTAATGATAATAATATCCATAAAACACAGGCTAATTCAGATTCAAAAATGAAGCTGTCAAGGGCGGAAATTAAGCAACGTAGATTTAGAAACAATTCTAATGCTCCGGTTCCTGTTTCGCGATTTCAGGCTTTAAAGCAGGACGTTGGGAACGAAAATGGTAGCAGCTCTAATTCTCCTACTCTTGTTTTGCGACCCCATCCATTGAATCTGGACGTGGAGAAGGATGTTATCTATAATGCAGGTGTTATTATGGAAACCAGGAATTATGACGTGCCTGTCAAGAATGGGAAGAAGAGAATCAGGAAGGAAATTACCAAATCTGGAGCAATGGCGCATGCTCTGACGTCTATAGGCTTATCTCAGACTCAACATGATGCTACGAAATATGGTGGCCAGAAAATTCACACTACTGTTGATGGAGTTCAATCAACAGTAGCTCTCCAACACCTAGGGGGAAGCAGCTATCGAATTCTGCATGAGGAGCAGGAGAAACCTTCTTCGTCTAGGATGAAGTTCGTGGATGGGAAACCTTCCGATCCAGGTGAGGCTGATCCCAACCATGTTGGGGGGCACATGACACAATAATTGCGTGCGCCGCGCGGTACCTTCTCTCCAACCTTTGTTATGGACGGTACAACTATTCGTATAATAGCTTGGAACATTCGTGGAGCAGTTGGTGCTCGTGGGTAGAGGAGGGTGAGGGACTTAATCAAAAGTTTCTAACCTTCATTATTTGGTGTAGTTGAGATGCATTGCAGTTTAGCAGCAGTGGCGCCTTTTTGGTCGAACTTGGGCTACGAGCTCGTAGGAGCAGCAGAAGTAGTGGGGTACAGTGGGGGCGTCTAGATTCTAGCACCTATTTCCAGAACTGTTACCATTTTGACTATTGACGTTCATGCCTAGGCTGTTTCTGTGTCACTGTGCCATGGACATAGGAAGTGGATCTGCACCATGGTCTATGCTAGCCCGATACCTTCTAGGAGGGACGAACTTTGGGTGCATCTTGCTAATCTCCGCCAACGGTTTCTTGACCTATGGCTTTGCTTTGGAGAATTCAATGAAATTTGTTCTCCGGAGGAGGTAACAGGAGGGGAGTTTTGTGAAGCTCGGGCTCTACGAATGCTAGATGTGATGGAGGGGTGTGATTTCATTGATTTACCAATTGTGCCGAAAATTGTTACTTTGAATTGTGTGTGTGATTTTTAATTTTTTTTTCAAAAACAATATTAGTTTTAAAAAGCTTATCAGATGATAGCAGTGGAAATTGAAAGTCTGAATAATAAAACTAATAACACACATAAATTTATCCTGGTTCACCCCTAAAACGATAGGGCTACGTCCAGTCCTTGGCTTCACCAAGATTTTCACTATTCAGCATAACAATACAAGTATTAGTCACAGGACTTCTCCAGACAAGTATTCTCACAGGACTTCTCCAGATAAAAGTATTTGAAAGACTTCTCCTTAACCACGTATTCTACAGGACGTCTCCTAAACAGAATAGAATTTCTTCTACAAAAGATTCTCTTCTTACAAGAGGGATAGTAGAAATTTGTAAGCACTATGAACTCTAAGTGTTTAAAGGTGTTTGACACTGGAGTGAACACTGGAGTTTCTTAACAGGGATGATATGGAAATAAGTTCTCTGTTTGAAGTGTGAAAAGGATGAGAGATTTGATTCTAAAAGTTTTTCACACTAAGGCGGACGACTGAACTCAAAAGAGTATGACACTAGATTTCTAAGTAAGGTTTAGAGCTTGATTGCAATAAAGACTTTGAATGCTTGAGAATTTGTTCATTGTAAGTCGCTGAGTTTTTTAGTATTCAAGTCTTCTATTTATATCATCAGTAGGATGCACGTTGATGAAGATAATGAAGTTTCATTGAGTAACAACAATCATGTAGAGCATATGTACATATCTAAAACAGATATAAAACATGCGAAGGGAGGTCATGCTTACAATTAACAGTATGGCAAGAACATTAATTAAGTCAAGCCGCACATTCAAGTCAATTTCACAACTATATTGAATCAAACCTCGGGATCGTCTATTCACAAATCTCGGTTTGCATTCAAAGGCGCATCCGTCATCGGACGTGGCCTTGTATGGTTTCGCGATCATTGATTAGATTCGTCAAACCACGTGAATGATATCAAAATAAAATGGGCAATCCATCAAGCAAAAATTTAGAAATCATCCAACGATGTCACACATCAAACAATTCTAATCCAGCATATCAGATGCCTTCAGATACTTGCATTAATATTTCAATCAATACAGTTCTAAATCGGGTCGTTCTCATAACACCGTCAACTACGATTTTGGAATCATAGTGCATACATTCACATAAGTATATGCATATGCTTAGCATCTAAATTAGTGAAGTTCCCTTACCGAAGAAATGTTTGATCCGGGTAGTTACGTAAGCTCCGTTCGTCCTGGTCGGTTCGAAGTCTCATAATCCTTCAAGAAACATAGTCTAGCTTAGAACTTGAAAATAAACCCTAAGGTCTTTCTACTGGTCTATCAAGGTCCCTATTACTTAGGCAATTGTCCTAAATGTTAGGAAGGATCCTTGGAAGTCGAAAACATTTTTTGCAACTTTGGCGACCGTTAAAAACCCTTTGGAAACTCTAAGTTACAATATCCAAAACTTCCCAAAACTTCAAAACCTTTAAAGAGAAAATAGGCTAGATGCTTACAAATCAATTTGAAGGCCTTAAACAAGATTTTGAAAGCAAAAACACACACAAAACCCCAAGTCTTCAATTCTGCCCAAACTTTGTAAATTCACAAAAAAATCCCCATTTTTACCTAAGTAATCCATTAAGTTACCCAAAACAATGTCACAACCCAAAACATAACTTCTATTACAAGTTTCTAAAACAAATTCAGAGTCTTGAACTCAAAAATCCTCTAAGTGTCAAAAGCACAATTTTTCCATTCAAAATGCAAATTTCCAATTTCCAAGTTTTCTTAACTTAGAAAAAACCCAAATCAAGATATGAGTTCCAAAATCCAATCTATCCAAAGCCTCAATGTTAATCCTTCAATTCCAAGTTTCCCAAAACCTCTAGAAATCAATTTTCTAAGGTCTTAAACATACAATTTTCTCTAGGTCCTTTTACACTAATTAGGGAAAAACCTTTCCTTTACACCCAAAATCATATACAAGCATTAAACACACAAAATCTAGTAGGAAAATAAATTTTATCTTTCTCCCAAAACAGAACCAATTCGGCCACAACACAAAAATTAGCAAGATGAATTTTTCTTCCAAAACCAACTTGTACACATCAATGGTAACAAGAAATCTATGGTGAAACTAAATTTTAAAGTTTGAAAATTACTTATTTCAAATAATCAATTCTCAAAAACTTAACTTCCAAGAAAACTAATTGGAGATATCCATAGGTCAATATCATGGGAATAACATTCCTAAAGGCAACCCTAGCAAAAACTCAACATCAAAATTCTCTAGGAATCAAAACTTAACCAATCAAAATTCTAATCGGTTCAAATTGAAGTTCAAGGTCATGGGAACAACATTAATGAAGAGGGTTCAAGATTCTAACAACTATCAAAAATCCAAACTCAACATATTCAAATTCTAAAACGGTAGGATTGTAGATCTTGAGGAAGAGAGCAACTTACCTATGAAATATTTACTCATGGGTGGGGCAAGCTCTTCTATTCTGATTCATGGTTTCTCTTGGCTATACGGTTCCCATGGGAGAGAGAAATTTGGCCATGGAGCTTGGAGGAAGAAGATGATGAATAGTTCTCCAAGTTTCACTTTCTCTCTCTTATTTTCTTCTAATTTTTCACTTATGAAGACTTAATGAAGAAAAACTCAATATAAACCCATTATGGAGGAGGGTGGGTCGCGGCTTTGATGGGCCTTAGGGGGTGAAATTTTAACTTTTCAGTAACCCTAGGGACCAAAGTTGAATGGGTAAAATTCTAGGTAAAAATATCTTTTTACTATTTGGCGACTAAATCGTAAAGTTTCAAGGTTTAGGGACTAAACTCTAAAGTTTAGAAAGTTCTATGAAAATATATAGGGTTTGTTTATTATTATTTGTCTAATCCATGACGCGTCAGTGCGTTAGTGCATCAAGGCGTCAGTTGCGTCATAATTCTCGTCGTCGTCTGAATCCGGTCATCGGTACGTTTCCCAATGTCGCTGAGAGTTTCTAACACCAGTTAGTCATTTGCTTTGGACCTCGTGCTCGAAAACTCAAGCTTGGGTCATTTTCCTCGAAGTTCATGCCGAATCTGGCCCGAAAACACTATTAACGGAAAAGCTGCTCATGAAACACTATTCACAAAAGTTTTTATCGCATATCTGGATCCGTCACGTCAAACAAAGTCATTTGGTGATTCCCAGATTTTCAATTCGAGGTCTCGAAGTCGTCTGTTTCGCTTGCTAGATTTTCGACTGAAAGTCTCGCGAGCGAGAAATGTCATTTCCGGGCTCCGGAAGGAAACCATGTCAATATTTTAGTCATTCTTCACAAAATTATTCACTGAACGTCATGATGATAGTGAGAACCTCTTATTCTCATCCGAACTAAAGGTCAGGTCAAGATTGGTTTACTACCAAGTGACGTAAAGAGCATTTCATCAGTAATTCGGCCGACGATATCATTTGTTGATGCTCGTGAGCGGATCCAAACAATACATGGAATAATTAAATAATTATTTAATTACTGAGTGAAATTCAGGGTCTTACAGTACGTAACTCTTTAGCGCCCTTAGCCTGTTTTAATTTTTGTTTATGCCCAACAATTGTGACCTTTGTCTCTTTGAGTTTTCAAGGGATGTGGTGGTCTAAAGTTTAGAATTTTACCAATTCGTTGTTCAACCTAAGAATTTGGGCAAGAGACAGAATTTTCACCCTTATTCTTTGTTTACTCCTTGAAAAAAGCCTTGAAAATTATGAACGGCGTCAACTTTTTCTTCACTCTTGTTGTCACTTAAGCTCGGAATAAGGTCCTTTCCTTTATAAGATGAGAATTGGTTGAAATTTTCTCCTATGCATTTTTGCTGAAAGAAAAAGTCTTCAAACTTTCCAACATCTCCTCTACCCTAATTTCGGGTTGATTTGTCTCAACTTGAACATAAGATTGTTGACTTTTGGCTAAGGAAATTGATACGTCCCGTGTAAGATACTTTTAAAAAATAGTAAATGGGTCGTCATCAAACATTTGTTTAAGCTTTTCCACATCTACAGGGAGATGAGGTTTTGAAGATGGAATGCTAGTTGTTTGATCTTTATCCTTTTGAGTTGAAGCATGAGTAGGGCTTGAAGTCTTCATTTTTTTGGCATAAGGATTAGGAGCACGATTGGAACTTGGAATACTTTTCCCTTCAGATTCCTGATCTGTCTTGGAAGTAATGAGATGGTGCTACAAAGGGCTATGTGCATGCAAGTGAGCAAGGGTCGGTCAATGAGACAGAGCAATTAACTTGATGTAACGTACATGCAACCATGTGTTTAATCTCATAGATTACTTAAAGGAAAAAACAAACTATTTAGGTTTTGTGCATACATATCGAAAATCAAATTCATTTGCGGAATCTCTAGCTAAATAAGGGTGTACTAGATAAGATATCCTCTGGACGGTTATCGAACATATATGAAACCTTGTATTAGCCTTCTTAAGAAGGTTTGTTCTCAAGTGATCATTTTTATAAATAATATATGTTTATCTTTTGGTAAAAAAAACCATGTTAGTGAGTGAGATGCTAGTGGTGCATTTTGTGAATGGGGGTAAAGGTAAGGTTACATGTGCCACACGTCATTGGGGTGCATGTGCGGCATGCTGCCAACTCAGATTGTTGTTCTATCGGTTCTTGTAGTGACACGCGTGCAATGGTCCATGACACGTCATCCAAAACGTTTACATCGATTAACTTTTCATTTTAGGGGTTCTCCTCTGTATCTAGAGTATATAGGGGAATTTCACAAAGTATGGCCCCATTACATGGACTTTAATTTTTTGGCTTAAATATGTTTGGGGTCCCTAACATTTGAAAGGGAATCAAATTGGGTCCTTGAAAAACTTTTTTTTTGAAATGTTATCCCTAACAAAAAAAAAAAAATCAAATTAAGTCCAAATCCTAATTTAAGATGTTGAGTCATCTAATTTTACACAGTCATCATTTCGACGTGGATTTAACTTATCCTAATCATCTTTTTTACACTTAAATTTTTATTTTTTATTCCATGTCACTAAACATCATCTTCTTCAATCTAACCATTTTCTTCATCTTCCCCCTAGCTATCTACCTCTTCCCAGTAACCTCCACCAAGCAACCACCACAAACCCAAATCTGAACCGTCATCAATCGAACCAGCCACAACAACAATAACAAACCCCAACTACAATTGATCTCCAAGATTATCGCCTCCACTATTCTTGTTAGCTCTTTCTTCTTTTATTTTTTTTCTTAGCTGAGCTTCAATCCATGTTTGCGGCTGTTCTGGGCACTAGATCTGGGGTTTTGGTGGCCTTAAGTCAAGATTGTTGGTGAGGGTGGCTAGATCTATTCACGACAAGATGCGGGCACGGCATGGTGATTGTTTGGTAGGGGAAGGGAGATTCAGATCATGAAGAAGAAAGATCGAGGCTGAGGCATTGGTGACAAAACTACGGTGGTTAGGTGAGATGTGACGTGGCGTTGGAACATCAAGGCAACTGCTGCACACGATAGAGGTTCCTCCTTCAAGGTCTCACAACGTAGCTTGCCGTGGTCAAGTATGGCGAAGGCCGTGAAGGCATGCTGGCCCTGTGACGGCGCGACCCGTAAGGGCGAAGATCTATCTCGTCCTGATTGGATTAACCCAGTTTTGTCAAATTGGATTAATCTGTGTTCATGGTTCTCGATTCTTCCTCCGATCCCCATGGTTATCGTTTTCTTCCAAAGTATAAAGTGTAACCACCGCTTGGTAGTGCTTTCTTCTTCCCATGGTTCATGGTTCTTGTTTTCAATTTTGACAAGGTAGATAGCTGGGGGAAGATGATGTTTAGGGTTAGTGAGAAAGAGAGAGAGAGATTGAAAGGTTAGATTGAAGAAGATGATGTTTAGTGATGTGGAATAAAAAATAAAAATTTAAGTGTAAAAAAGATGATTAGGATAATTTAAATCCACGTGGAAATGATGACTGTGTAAAATTGGATGACTCATCAGCTTAATTTGGGATTTGGACTTAATTTGATTAATTTTTTTTGTTAGGGATGACATTCCAAAGAAATTTTTTTTAGAGACTCAATTTGATTTCCTTTCAAATGTTAAGGACCCCGAATATATTCAAGCCCCTTAATTTCTAAGAACATGAGTTACGTTTGAAGCATTTTGCTATAGTTAGAACAAAAGCTCAAGGCAAGCAACGTATCTGATGCCAAGCGGGCAATTGAAGTTAAGAATTCAAAACAGTTGGCACCAAAACTTGATCATGATGGAATCATTCTCATTAGAGTTAGAGAGACATAGAGAAACATCGATCAATTAAAAAATTGCAAGCCATCGAAGCAAGAATGGAACCCTCAAAAAGGCCTTCTAGTATGTTAAATTGGCACTCCAATTCCGTCAAAGGCAAAATTTTCGATAACTTAAATCCTATTTGTGAAGCTGGCCAAAAATGTACTCTCAAGGGGAAGTTCGTGATCGTCCAGAATCACGGGAAATCAATACCTGGAAAATCGGTTTCTGTTCAGATTTATAGTGGGACTGAAGTGGATCCAAGTAAGTACTTACTTCACTTTAATTTCTACTACACAAGCTAAACATGTCTGTATTTTTTGTTTATTAAATTGTTCTCACAATTCTAATCCGAATGTGGTGAAGGTTAACCGTCTTTCTAATTGTGCGGCTCATAGGAATCGAATTTTCAACCTAAAAGTTCAAATAACCATTTTTACCTCTGTTACAAACGACAACAATATTTTGGGTTCAGTACTATTTATTTCATTGAGAAACAAAATTCTGTTAGTTTTTCTTTTGAAATGAATTTTTTTTCACTAGTGTACAGCATTTAACATATTTTTTTGACGGAACTCTGGCTTACCAATACCAAATTTCGTCTTAATAAGGTGAACATTTTAGTATGCTAGGTACTTCTAGGACTAGGACTAATATGAAAATACAGATTTAAGGACTAATTTGATGGATGAAATTCTATTATCCATGAACCATCAATAAAAAAATTATTATTTAATATTTCATACTTATAAATATCTAATTTAACTGAAATTTGAACTAAATATTCACACTGTATCTAATAAATATGAGTCATCTTTCTTGAATCTCAGTCATTCTCACAAAACACCATACTTCAGAAATTGATACGTCGGCTTTTCAAAACAAACATTTTTCTGTCTCCATTAAAAAACAAAATTTTAAAAAACATTTTTTCCTCTCTTCATTAAAACCAATTTTCTCTCTCCATTAAAATAAAAAAATTTCCTCAGAGACGTTACTTATATCTGTTTCATACAGTTACCAAAAAATTTCCTCTTTTAATAAATTTGGCTTATCTAAAAAAATATAATTTGGAATTATTTAATCATATAAATCACGAAAATTAATCATTTATTTTTCTCATCCTTCAAACGTATTCATCGATACTCTCTTCCTCACCAGTCTCACGATTTACGCACACAATTTCCTCATCAGTTCCAATTTTTCCTCAACCACGATCAGCGTATACAAATTTCGGTTCAGACCATAATGGGTTCACATAATCTCATTCGAAAATCAATTTCAGAGATTCTAGAAATTGTAAGTTTTCTCTTTAATTTGGAATTTAATTCAAGAATCAAATCTGAACTTTTCTCTTTGTTTTTCGCTCTCCATCCTTTGGTAAGTTCACAGTGCTTTTAACTTTAAATTATATTAAGCAATATTTAAAAACTAATAAAATAAAAGAACAATATCTACATTAAGAAGTTATCTTCAATCTGTTTTTATTTTAAACTATTTTCATTTTCATATGTTTTTATTTTAACATGAAGTTAATAGAATTACTGAAATTTTTTTACTATAATTTACAACATATATATTTCTGAATGTCATTATATTTAAAATAATATGATTCAATAATTATTTAATGTTTTAATAATATTTTATCATAATTAATATTATGATATCTATTATTATTATTATTATTGTGCTAAAGTAATTGGAGTTCTAAAATAATATTTATTTTACTTTCATATTCAAACACTATGTTTTTACTTTATTTTCTATCTTAATAATGATTTATCATATTATATTTGAGTCAGATATAATTTATATGAAATTGAATAAAAATATATATAATTAATTACATAAAAACAATGTGACCTCTATAACGATATCAAATATAACCAGTAACAATCACTTGCAAAATTATACTTTTAAGTATTTAAATTATTATAGGTGGAATTTCAAATGTATTGCACGGACTACTTATGTATTACATAATTTAACCGTTGAATTTGCTAAACTTATATTATAGAAAAAGTTATGAAATCAATAACTTCAAAAGAAACCGCCACCCTTATGAAAATATTTAAATCGGATGCTTTATTATATGATTTGTTTTAGAGTTTTGGCAGTGTAAAAAAAAAGTTTACATCATCAACCAATATTTTTTTTAATTAAAATATTTTTTCACATCTTTAAAACATGATTAATTGTTGTTTTTGGATGTATTAAAAACATGATTAATTGGCATTGTAAAAACTCTTGACACTATTCTAATTTTTCTCTTTTGTTTTAAGAATTTAATTTTGATGCATTGACAGTGTAAATAGTTTTACACATGCATCCAATCACATCTCTTTATTATGCATTTAAAATAATTTTTAATTCAATTTTAATTATGACATGACAAATTGATGGATTTTAATCGGATGCATCTTTACACTGTCAGATCATCAAAATTATATTCTTGTTTTAATAATAAAGTGATTGCTTTATTATATGAATTAAATGTACATACCGTCAATTTACACAGCTATTCAATTGAATTCCTCTTACGCTGTGATTAGTTGTCGATGTAAAGGGGTTGGCTAAATGACCCCATAATTAATTGGGGTCATTTAACCCCCATGCTCATATGGACCAATAAGATTGTCCCATAATTAAAATTAAAAAATAATGTGAAAATAAATAAAATAAATAACACAATATTATTGGTCCATGTAGACATGGGGTTAAATGACCCCAATTAATCATGGGTCATTTAGCTGACCCCCGATGTAAAACCATTTTACACCTACATACATATCCATTAAAATCTTATTATATATGTTTTCAATTTTGTATTGCATTGAACAGATACCGGTAAAGGGAAGTTAAGCGAGAAAGCATATTTGAAGGAGGGTGGGAGCAAGGAACATGACCATGATGCACAAACAATGGCATATAAAATTAAAATACACGTTGACTCACATTTTGGAACCCCAAGAGCTTTTGTGGTTCAAAATAAATACAAGAAGAAATTCTTTCTTCTGCGTGCATCTATTGAGACTTCTAACTGTCGCATCATTCACTTTGATTGCAATTCTTGGATATTTCCCATCAAGAAGACCAAATTTGACAGCCTCTTTTTCTCAAATAGAGTAAGGCCGCGTTTGAAAGAGTTCAAAAGAGTTTATCATATAACATTACTTTTTATATTGAGTAAGTTTATGACCTGTAAATTATTATGAGTTCATTTTCATAACTGACTCAGATTAACTTGTGAATAAGGAAACACACGTACCTATAAGCCATTTTGAGTTTATTTCAATAAATTTATCAAATTAGTTTATGAATAAGTGTTTATTATCGTAAATGCATAGTTAAATTGTTTACTGAAACTACCCTTAGTCCATCACATACATATATGCTTGTTTTACTGCCTATTCTATGTTTGATTAATTATTCTTAGGCATTCAAACAGTATATACACCCTCACACACACCTTATTTTTGTCTTTATCTTTCTTTTTATTACATTTATCATATATCACATTGATTACTCTTCTCTTTTTCTTTGGGTGTTTGCACTTTGAAGATGTGTCCGAATCATTTTCCTTCTATCTTAAATGAAAATTTATAACTAAATTGTCATGACAGTGCTACCTTCCAAGTCAGACACCAAGGGCTCTAGTGGAACTAAGAAAGGAAGAGCTTGATAGATTGAGGGGCAATGGAATGGGAGAAAGAAAGGAATGGGATAGAATCTATGACTATGACTGCTACAATGACCTTGGTGATCCTGGCAAAGGT
Source organism: Acmispon strigosus (assembly GCA_030819835.1). Classification (NCBI taxonomy): domain Eukaryota; kingdom Viridiplantae; phylum Streptophyta; class Magnoliopsida; order Fabales; family Fabaceae; genus Acmispon; species Acmispon strigosus. Next base: position 21,098,059 of record JAUAMA010000006.1, read on the forward strand.
CCAGAGCATATTAGACCTATCCTTGGAGGCTCAAGGTTATATCCATATCCACGTAGAGTAAGAACTGGTCGAAAACGCAGTTCAGCAGGTACTTAATTTACTTGCCCCTCACTTTGATTCCAATTGCGGCCGCATCAACCCGCATTTGTCTCAATTCTGCGATGCACCGCAATTTAAAACTCTGATTGGAACTGCAGCCTATTAACATGCATCAATCCATAAAACATTTGCTTTATAGACAAAGCATAACATTTGAAATTAAGCTTCATTCTCTGCTTTGGTGTTTCTTACTTGCATTTTTAATTTGACCCAAGAGGACATTCAATCTAAGCAAGAATATAATCCAAAGGGCATGAGCTACATCATGTCTGCAAAATAGTCTACCAGTTTTCTCAGACAACACTCCACTCCAGAGTTGATTTTTGAATAAAGATTGGTGTACAGTAGACCACTAGAGAGAGATAGAAAGAGATGACAGATAAGTGACAGATGTGATATATGATGTGATGTGTGCAGAAGAGAGATATAGAAAAAAAAAGGTGTCTAGAGGTGTCTGCACTGTAGAGTGGTTTATAAATCATTACCCTTGATTTTTCATTCCTTGTTTCATGTATCTCAAATGAAATTTTTAGGTCCATCTGAAAGCCGGCCACATGGAATGAATTTTGACATATATGTTCCTTCAGACGAGAGATTCAGCCCCAGTAAATTGAAGGAGCTCAAATCAAAATCTATCCATGCCATGGTTCAATGTCTGTCATCAAATGCAGAATCAGTATCTCAGAGAAGTTCTCGAAGCTTTGAATCATTCGACGAGATACTTGACTCGTTCTCTAGTAATAGAAGCCAAGCCATAGTGGGATGTATCAGAGACAACTTGAAGAAACTTGTACCAGTGGAGTACTTAAAGGAAATGACTCATGCAATCAACGAAAACTATCGGCAATTTCCTGTCCCTCAAATCATATCTGGTAAAAGAGCATGATGTGAATGTTTTAGTTACCAAGTTACATTGCTAGTTAGTTAGTTTAGGAGCTCAATTGTATCAGTAACTAAATAAACCTTAGATGGCATAGGTAATTCATTAGAAAGTTGTATCATTGGTGAAGATAGGTGCTTCATGACATTGTTTTCTAAGATATCTTTTGCCTTCTGTCAATGCTACTAGTTGATGCAAAATTTATGACATTGTTTTCTGAGATATCTTTTTCCTTTCAGAAAATGAATGGGCTTGGAAAGATGACATGGAGTTTGGGCGACAAATGCTTGCAGGAACTCACCCAGTCAGAATCCAGTGCTTGATGGTACTTTGCACTTATCAAATGGCTTTAGAATTAGACCCCGTTTGGAAGAGCTTATATGAACTTAACTTATAGTATAAGTGTTTATGCAAGCGTTTGAGATAGCTTATGTAAATAGCTTATGACCTACCTATAAGCTGTTTTGAGCTTATTTTCATAAGCTATTCAGAGTAGCTTATGAAAAAGAGCTTATGCTTATATATAGCTTGTTTTCAATTCATTATAATAAATATCTAAAAAGAACTTATTAATAAGCGCTTATGCCATAAGCGCTTATGGTCATAAGCGCTTAATTAAGCTGTTTTCCCAAACGGGGCCTTAATATGCTTTGTTATGAAGAACAAGTGGAGCCTGTAATGAAATAAGCAGGATAGGCTAAACATTTAGTGCAGATATCATGATAAGTAAATATCAGAACATAGCTTCTTAAAATGAAACCAATATATCATTTCTTTTAAAACAGTTGTACAAAATTACTAAATTAGCCTGATTCTTGTATTTCTGAAAGTGGATTGTCCATAACAAAGTATAAGAGATAGATTCTCAATAGTAGATCAGTAACTTGAAAAATATCATTGGACAGTGTTTTGATCTCTAGGAATTGAACAAATTTTTCACATGCTTCATTAGTACAACACTGACACTATCATATTCTTCATCTCTTGTAGTAAGGATGTGACCTGATAGAAACAATTGTAAATAGCTTCCCAGAGAGAATATCCAATGAATGCAACTAATTCATTAGAAGTTTCTCATTGTCCTTCAATTTCTTTTGAACAATTGTAAACTCATATTTTAGGCCTATTGATTGTTGTTTTCAATTTACCTTTCAGACATTCCCACCTCAAAACAAATACGGAGTACAGAGTTCAATGAAAAAATCAATTATAGAACAGAAACTTGAAGGATGGACACTTCCTCAGGTTAGTAACAACAATCTATCTCAATTTTATGATTTTCACTTCCTCAGGTTAGTAACAAAAATCTATCTCATGACATATAAGAATGAGGATCTTATTCATGCACAAAACTGTGTCAGGCACTGGAACAAGGAAGAATATTCATGGTGGAGCACCATGACTATCTCATGCCATATTTGAACAGAATCAACGCAAACGGGGTATGCGCTTATGCATCGAGGACACTTCTGTTCTTAAGGAGTGATGGCATGCTCAAGCCACTGATAATAGAACTTAGCTTGCCAGGCTCATCTCTAGGTCATGAAATCCAAAGGATTTTTCTTCCGGCGAAGCAGGGAACACAAGCCGCACTTTGGCAGCTTGCTAAAGCTCATGTTTTAGCTAACGATGCTGTTTATGCTCAATTAATTGTTCATTGGTGAGTTAAAATCTTTCTGCAATCACAAAAGTTCTAAATCTAATTCCTATATATCACATCTTTTTACTTGACAAAGATTCTTTGCCCATTTCTGTTTGCTAAATCAAGATGATAAGGGGCGTTTGTTAGACTGTATAAAAAAATATACCTAGGAATATTAGGATGAGAATGTTATTTCTGGGCATCTTTAAAAAATGTGTTTGGTTAACAAATTTGATTCTTAGGAATCTTTTCTAACATTACTGACAACAATTATGACATGCGTTTGATAGTGAATGCATATTCCCAGGAATAAATAATGAAATTATTAAAATACCCTTAAAAAAGGAAAAAGTAGACGGAAATCGTGGGTAAATAAAAGGGTAAAATAAATTTTTCCCATAAAATTATTGCTACCTAGTTTAGAACATTTCCGGGCATCTTTGCCCACCCCTGAAATGGGAATGTTGATGAGGGTGAATGTGTGCAAATAACTTACCCGGAATGAGGGATGCCAGAGTAAATTTTTTCTAACCTGCTAGCAAACAGGGGAATCTACATCCCCACCATCTCATTCCTGAGTATATGTTTTTATACCCTTCTAACAAACGCGCCCTAAGTACCTTAAAAAACCATGCTAATATTTTTGTAATAAACAAAGAATCATGGAGAAGTTAAGTACTCTGGAGTTAAAAAATTTGCAGGTTACATACCCATGCAGTTGTTGAACCATTTGTTATTGCCACCAAAAGACGGCTAAGTGCTATGCATCCAATCCACCGGATATTGAATCCTCATTTGAAGGACACTATGCACATAAATGCTTTGTCAAGGCTTATCCTTATAAATGCTGGAGGAATTCTGGAGAAAATATTATTCCCTGGTGAAATTTGTATGCAGATATCCTGTGACCTCTATAAAGAGTGGAAATTGAATGAACAAGGACTTCCTGCTGATCTACTCAAAAGGTATATTGGACACTACATCCATTTACCAGAAAATTTCATGGCATCTTTCATTCTGATTGTTACCATGATATGGTGGTGAGTGGTGACATTGGTTGACATTTGGCAATCGATGATTTGGGCTTATAGGAGTCTTAGATGTGTGTATTAGCATTTCATCTTTTGAAGATTGTTTGGCATGTGCATTAAGAGTTGTTTATCATGTGCATTTAAGAGTTGTTTATCATATGAATTGGAATATGGAATGGGGTGCAAAATAATGAAATTAAATTGAATTGAATACAGTAAAAAGGTACCTGCGTATAAAAAAAATTACACTATCAACCAATCACATGATAAAGATGTGGGAAAAAAAGTTTTTACTTAACTTAATTGATTGATGTAGCACTATCTTTGAGATATGATCGTTTAATAGTGTAAAAAATCGTTCAACTGACAGTGAACCAAAATTAAACTCTTAACTAAAATGAAATAAAGTTATGATTTAAATGATGGGATACTTTTATGATGAAATATTAAAAATGGCATATTGCATCTGATACTCACAGATTAGAGAGGAAGAAAACACAATGTGCTCTTCTAATCCATCTTATTTGATTTTTAACCAAACTAACAAGGGAACCTAATATAATTCCATCTAATTTTATTTTCTTATGCCAGCTCTTTCAGTTGATCCAAACATAGCTCTGATCTATCCAGCATAGGACTTGCCCACTTTCAGTATCAAGGATGAAGATCCTTTAATCTTATTTGGTGTTCTCTTTTCTATCCCACCAATCAAATTATGCCATGTAAGCATGAGTATGACAATTATAACCTTACATGGGTTGATTTTAAATGGCATAGCACAATTTGATTGGTGGAACAAGGAAGTGGGCACCAAATGAGGATAAAAGAGTTCACTCCCAATATCAAATACAAAGATTTTCTCCTTGTGAAATGAGTGCTTCACTAAGGAATTATAACCATTCATTAAACAATTATTTGCAATATTAATAAGGGGGTTAGATTTCTCACCCATGAACAAGTTGTGACACCCTCTGAGTTTTGCCTTCCAAGATATAAAACTCGGAAAATTTACCTTCCAAGATATAAAACCCGGAAGGGAAAGAGAGGTGCAGAAATGGGTTGTTAGGGTGAGAAATCTAACACCCTATTAATAACTATACATCCATGACAATCTCAACCACTAATTTTCTAATTAAATCACATAAGAAAGTGCTAATCCAATTGCTTTTGCAGGGGCATGGCAGTAGAAGACCCAGATGAAAATAACCCTGCTGCAATTCAGCTTCTGATGCTGGACTACCCCTATGCCATTGATGGAATTGAGATTTGGGTTGCCATCAAAGAATGGGTCAAGGACTTCTGCTCATTCTTCTACAAAGATGATGAGGCCATCAAGTCCGATGTGGAACTCCAAGCTTGGTGGTCAGAGATCAGAACTCTCGGCCATGGCGACAAACAAAGTGAGACATGGTGGTGCCAAATGACAACACTCACAAACCTTGTAGAAGCCTTAACAACTCTCATATGGGTTGCTTCGGCACGCCACGCAGCTATAAACTACGAGCAACAACATGGATACAATGTTAACCATCCCACACTATGCAGGAAGTTTGTTCCACTAGAAGGAACAGTTGAGTTTGGTGAGTTCCTCAAGGACCCTGACAAGTTTTTCCTCAAGATGATACCTGAAAGGTTTGAGATGAGTGTTGGGGTGGCATTGGTTGAGATTCTCTCAAGGCACACTAGTGATGAAGTTTACTTGGGTTGCATGCCTTCACCTGGTTGGATAGACAGTGAGATTATTCAGAACAGATTTGCTGAATTCAAAGTAGAGTTGAAGGAGATTCAAACAAGGATCTTGCAGAGAAACAGGGACCCCAAGCTTAAGAATAGGCGTGGCCCTGTGAAAATTGACAACACTCTTTTGCACCACCCTGAGAGGTCTAGTTTTGGGTCAAGAAGATGGAATCACAAGAAGAGGAATGCATGATATAGCATATCAATTTAACTTGTAAACACTGACATATATCCCACCTTCAAGAAAGAAGATTTGAATTTGTTATGTAAAGTTGAATAAAAAGAAACAAATTCACACAAATTGAATTTACTATTATGTAGCACATAACTCTTTCATCATCCCATAGCAACACATAAACCTTATGTGTGCCATTGGTATTGATCAAACTAGAGATTTCATGTATGGATAAGAATTGATGATCTTACCTTTGAAAAACTAAGTAAAGTATGTCTAGTTTAGAATTTGGTGAGCTGAAAAATAAATCTACCTTCGGAAAAACCTCTCATTTAAAGGAACCTGAAAGCTTTCATGCGTAGGATACCTAGTCGTACTTTTCTAAAATAATGTCAAGATTTTCCTACAAAAACAGACTTTGTATAAGATAGTAAACAAAGAGGCTAGACAAAATCTCCACTTTTCTTAACAAAGAGTCTTTGCATGTTTGCACCCTACTAGAATCGATTCTAGATATAAAAGTTGTAACATGTAAATTGCCATAGCCCCAGAGTAGAAAACTTGCTAGGTCAATTGTCATAGCCTCATATTATTGAATATAAAAGCATATTAACATAGTAATAAGTTAATTGAGGGAAACATAGAATACAGATATAACTTCCGGAGTTTTGGTCGTCATACCCCCATTGTAGATCATTAATAAATTACATAGAAATTACAAAAAGATATTATTCCATTTTTTCTCATATTGGCGATCCAGCGAGAAAGCGTTTATAAAAATTCAATGCCTCTCGTGATTTATATTCCGGAACAGTATGCCCAGACACAAACCTTTAAGTCATAAAAGTAAGATTTTTGTCATATCTTTGAACATACCTGCAACCAACAAAGATAGTTAACTCTATTTCTAGTCAAGATTGGTCTGTGATACAATATACAACGTGAAAAAACAATGTCTGGGACATATTTCCTAACGAGTGAAGGATACATGTACTCATAGATCCAGTACCAGAAATGTGTTCTAACATGCTTGGTAATGTGCAGTGTAGTTCATTATAAAAGATCATCTTACCTGGATTTATAAACCATTGCAGAAACAACACAAGGAACTTCATATAAAATCTTTTGATTTAAGTGACAAATTGAAGGTTCAGTTAGTAAGATAAGATAAGAGGGAAATGGAACTAATAAGTACCCAACAACTTGACCATTGGAAAACCAAGACCTCCATTCATCAATAATATTGTATCCCATTGATCTCGTCCATTCATAACACACTTCATCTACAAACTATATTCTCATGTAGTGTTTGAATCCAGTGTTTTCTTACTGTTTTCACATTTTGTTGAATATTAGCATCATGACAAAAGGAATTCTAACTCAAGATCTTGTTGTTCTCCTCTGTAATGAAATGTTAAATTCTTCCACTGTATTCTTATATTTTCCAGGATGAAGAAATCAAGGGCACAACAGCATGCATCCAGCAGGAATATGTCAGTGAAAACTGGGAAATAAAAAGGTCCCCATTTCCCAACCTATTATTGGAGCGGCCAATGCTTTGAACAAGTTTAGTATATATATGTTCAAAGAGAAGCCTCGGGAGCTTGAGCATAATTTCTAGTTAACTAAAAATCAGACAATAATACATAGGATGTAGCAGCAATGGTGCGGGTGAGCAGATACGAGAAATAGAAGGGAAAAAGTTAAGTTTCTTGCAATGTAGCAAGTCAGCAATGCATTCTTGAGAAGATTTTGGAAAGAATGGTGCTGGTGGTGGGATTCAGAGCGACTATGTGTTGGAAAAATTTGTAATATTTCAAAAGTTGCAAGTGCAAAACGGAGGATTTGCCCCCCTGCGCGCACGATGTAATGGGTCTAAAAACTCTTTTGCAAAAATTTCTTTTGCACCGTCCAACCCTAGAGATTCCCGCACCGGCTACCATGAAACAAAGAGCTTGCCGCCCATACCTTAATTACCGCCGCCCACCTCTTAATTATCCACTAACCAGCTTTCCAAGATTTTTCCTCCCTATATATAGAACCCAGTTTCGCCCCTAAGACACACTGATCTCTCTTCTTCTCCCTAATACTGAGTTTCCTGGGTTTACTGCTTCACACTCGCTAGTTCTGAGACCTGGTTTCTACCACCAGAAGGGGCTGTTGAATCTTAGGAGAGTATTTGGATATCACCCAAATAAAACTCTCAAGGACAGTGAAATCAAATTCACGCCTCAGTCAGATTCGATTTGTGATTTTCGTTTCTGTTTTATACTTCAAATTCCAACACTATGATATAGGGTGGGTAAAATGGACCTAATGGTTGTAATTTGGGTAAAAATACTTTCAGTGACAAATGGTCATATTCACTATCACTATTAGCATTGGTAGGCAAATTGTCATAGGATTAACAGCACAAAACAAAGATTCTGATGAAGGTATCCTCACAACATTAATAGAGAATGATTCCTTCCATTAAAATATGTCATCGACATATTTGTAAAACTATGCCTCTAACGCAGAAATGTCATCTTCGGCAAGCTTTTCAGGATGAAAATCAAAATAATGAAAGAGATTTAGAGAAAACAGCTAGAACTGAGGAGTTTCTTTGCAGACATAGTAAACTTTGAAAAGAATGTTCAATGATAGACAGTCAAACCCTAAATAAAGTTGAATCGTGCAGTATACCAATGGCAATTGGCAATGAAATTTAAAATATGAAAGCAGCTAATTAACAAAGTGCAACTTTTGACCTATTCCGTGGCATATATAAACCTGAAAATTTCTCCAACAGATAAATTAAAAGCTAAGAGAGTAAGACAGTAAATGGAACATGCATGTATAGCATTGTGAAACAACTTAGAGGCACACTCGTTGAAGGATTCTGGTAGAACTGAAGCAGAACCAGAATAAAAATAGAACAGAACAACAGAATATGAAGTATTATCCAATAATCTTCTCGTTGAACAATGTGATCCAGGGTATTCGTGAAACCTTAATCCTTTTTCAATTACAAATCCATACCTTTCTACCTTGGTTTCCACCTTTAATGCACCTTTCTCAGATATAGCCAAAATCCTAACTAACTCTAGATATATTCCAATCAGTTTTTTTATTTTTGAATGGGATATATTCCAATCAGTTAGTTGGGGTGTTATCGATGACCCGGGATTATAAGCATATTTTTCCTTTCTTTTTCTTTATTTTTATTTCTTTTCATTTGAGTCTTTTATAGTTTTTATTTAGTTTGGTAGGTTTTTATTTAATTTGTGCATTAGCATAGTAGGTTAGTGTTTTATTTTACTTACCAGAGTTTTTATTTTATTTTTGCATTTGCATATAGTTTACTTATTATTTTGTTTTTAGTCCTTTTATTTTTGTTTTATTAGAGTTTTAGTCCTTGTTAGAATTCTGGTCATTTTTAGGTGGTTTATGGGTGATTTGATGAAGAAGAAGAGGAGTTAGAGCTGAATGGGTTTGGGGATTAAATGAAGAGTTGAAGCAACAAGCAAGAAAAACATTTTCCACATGTTCAAATGGTGAAGAATGAAGGTTTCAGCTGGTGAAAAACATCCTTGAAGCCACCATAAAGCCTCATCAAAGCATTGATGAAAGGAATCAAAAGAGAAGGTCAAGAGCAAGAAAATGAGGAGTCTGTCGTGCTCCTAACGCCTGAGCGTTGGGAAGCCAACGCTCATGCGTTGGCTCTCTGTTAGAAGGCAAGGAATTCATCCTATTCCCAGCGCCCAAGCATTGGAATCCAACGCTCGAGCGTTGGCTTGTTGTCAGAATTGGCTATAAATATAGAGTTGGCTTTTCTGTTGTATGAACCCTGAAACCTTGTACTTGGATGAGTTCCTTCCTTTGTAACTTTGTTCTTGAAGCTTGTAAGAGGCCTTTGGAGGCCTTGTATCTAGGTTTATGTTATTAGCTTTATGTTTAATCTAGCCATGCTTGGCTAGTGCTTTCTAGCATTCGGGTTTGTAGTGAATCTTTTATCCAGTTTTGTTTTAAACTTCTGTTTTCACATGAATAAAATTCATTGTTCTCTATATCTTCTTCCTCATGCTTAGTTATGCTTGGTGCACACAAGTTTTATCATGCTTTCTCTTGCACAACGGTAGTTGGTAAGGTTAAAGGGAAATGGGATTAGATTAATCGGTTTATCCGCCACTTAGGTATAAGTGTGGGAACTTATTGTGTTGGTCAGAACTAAGAACACTAATGCTTCAATTGGATTAACTAAACACTAAGATATTAGGTTTGATAATTGTAATTGAAAGTTCTATTTGATTAAGGCATTAACAAGTAGAAATCCTAAGCTAGAGCACCTAAGAACGATTTCCGAGTTCATATGATTTTCAGGTTGTAAGAGACATAATTTGGTTAGGTGAAACTCAAACCCGAGTGTTATTCTTACCATAGTTGTCTTTCTTCTTGCTTTATGTTATCAATAATCACAAAACAACCAAATTTTATCCTTTTTATTTTTCTACTCTAACAATTGAGTTTAAAGTCCAAAATCAATTCATATCCCTGTGGAGAACGTATCTTTTATATTACTTCGATATTTTATGTACACTTGCAGAATTGCTATCAGGTATCCCCAGCTACCTGTCTAGTGTAGACCATTTTTGCTACCGCTTACTACCAGAATCAAATCAAATAAATGAATAAGGGTTAATCATCATTGGTCCCTGTGTTTGTGTGGTTGTCTAGGTTTGGTTCCTTCCCGGAAATTTTTTAGCCTATAGTCCCTAAGATTACATGTTGGCTGGTTTCAGTCCTCGCCTGAGGGTGGAGTTCCGGCTATGGTGCTGAGCGGCAGGTCAGAGCTGACGTGTCATTATCCACGTCAATTTTTTATTAAATTTTAAATGACATGAATAATTAATAATTAAAATAAAAATAAGTAAAAATTCAAAAATTAATTCTCTAAACAAACTTAATTTCTAAGTTAACTAAAAAACTTAATTTCTCAATTAACTAAACAAACTTAATTTCTAAATTAACTAAACGAATTCATTCTCTTCATGTTTGATTTAGATGCTCTTCATCTTCATGTTCATGTTCATCTTTTCATTGGAAAACCCAGAATCAAAACACCAAATCCTAAACCCAACAGCAGCAACCCCAAACCCCTCTTCCACCCAGATTTGTGCTCCACCGTTCGAAACACTGATTTAAGATTCTTAGCTTTCAACCACCGCACCGTTCGACCCTTCACCGACTTCGCCTCCTGATCTTGGTTCACGCATTAGGTGCGGAAAGCCCGATCGTCAAAGGAACACAACTCCTTCCTCCTTGTTCAACTAAGCCACCACTACCACTTCGAGATCAAGTGGTTCGATGACATGACCTCCACCGATGTCTTGGAAAGCCCGATCTGCAAGGAGGTTGAGGATTTGAAGTTGATGATTGTTGAGATTGGCTCATTAGCATACCTGAAGCCCACGCATGTGCGTGGATTTCCCAGCGCACATGCGTGGGAATTGACAATCAGAGGTGGTTTTCCAAAGACTCAGCGCATGTGCATGGCTCTGCCAACGCACATGCGTGGCCCACGCATAAGCGTGGGATCTCCTGCGCACATGCGCAGGATTGCGACGTGCAGATGTATCCAGGAAGGGAGTACACGCATGTGCATGGCTTTTCTGCGCACATGCGTGGGGATTCCGTAAAATCTGATGATTTAATTGTTGTTTCTGTTTTAAGCCGATATCTATTTATTTTAGGATCTGATTTGTTGGGGATTGTGATAGGGTTTTAATGCGATATTATCTTGTAATATATGGATCATTAGAATCCTGATATATGTTGTAACACTGTAATCCTAAAAAGTACTTCTGAATGAATTTGAGCTATAGCTACTCTATAGCCGCAGAAGAAGGCTCAATTGGCCGAACTGCGTGAACAAATATTCCTGTGTTCTTTCTACCTTAATTTCTCCTAAGTTACTTTGTGCAATCCAAGTGTTTTTGCTAAAAATTGGTATCAGACAACAACATGACTTCTGGTGGAGAAAAATTCGATGTTGAAAAGTTCAATGGAATGGACAATTTTGGTTTATGGCAACAGAGAGTCAAAGATTTGTTGGCTCAATAGGGATTACAGAAGGCACAGTGTGTGGAGAAACCGACAGGTATGTCAGACATAGATTGGACGGAGATGAAAAAGAAGGCTGCTGGATTGATACGTCTCTGCGTTTCAAACGATGGGATGTTTCATATCACATATCTCACGACTCCGAAGGCCGTTTGGGACAATTTGGAGAGTCAATATCAATCCAAAATGTTGATGAACAAGCTGTTTGCGAAGAAAAGGCTTTACAGTCTGAGGCTGTAGGAGGGAAGTGACCTACAACATCATGTCAACCACTTCACCACGATAGTTGTGGATTTGGTGAGACTTGGGGTGAAGATTGACGATGAGGACAAGGCAATTATTTTGTTGTGTTCGTTACCGAGTTCCTATGATCACTTGGTGACTACTCTTACATACGGAAAGGACGCAATCACGCTTGATGCCATCACGTTTACACTCTTGTCTCATTCTCAAAGGAGACAAATTGTAGAGGAGGGAAGTCAGGGTGATGGTCTGTTTGCTAAGGTAGGTCAAGATCATGGAAGGCACAAGGGTAAGTCTGCAGGGAAGAAGAAGCATTCTAAATCCAAGCAGAAGAAGAATACAACAGAGTGTTTTAACTGCAAGCAGGTTGGTCACTAGAAGAAGGATTGTTCGAATCCTTCTAGCTTTGCAAACGTGGCTCAAACTGATGATTCCGGCAGTGAAGGAGATATGCCTAGTGTCTCATCAGGTAAATGCACAGATGTATGGATTCTTGATTCTAGATGCTCTTATCATATGATGCCGCACCAGGAGTGGTTCAGTTCGTTCAAGGCAGGCAGTTTTGGATTTGTCTATTTAGGTGATGATAAAACATGTGATATCACCGGAATATGACAAATCAAAATTGCTATGGATCATGGTGGCACGCGTATATTGGATAATGTGAGGTATGCCCCAGATTTGAGGAAGAATCTAATTTCTTTAGGTACTTTACAAGAGAATGGATACTCTTTCCGTTCTGAAGGAGGTAAGGATACTCTGAAGGTTTGCAAAGGTGCATTGACAGTGATGACGGCAAAGCGTACTGCAGGGAATATTTATCGCTTGTTGGGGAGCACTGTTGTAGGTGGCGTTGCATCAGTTGACACTGACAATGATGCAACACGGCTCTAACATATGCGTCTGGGTCATCCCAGTGAGAAAGGGGATGATGGAACTACATAAGAGGGATCTTTTGAAGGGTGTTCGTAGCTGCAAGATGGACTTGTGCAAGTTTTGCATGCTAGGCAAGCAGTGTCGTGTTCGGTTCAAGATCGGGGAGCATGAAACAAAGGGAATCCTCGACTATGTTCATTCAGATGTGTGGGGGCCTACTCGGCAGGCTTCTATCGTAGGTTCTAGGTACTTTGTTACATTCATTGATGATTTTTCTTGGAAGGTCTGGGTATTTTTCATGAAGCACAAATCTGAAGTTTTCAAGAAGTTCATATTGTGGAAGGCTGAGGTGGAAAATCAGACAAGGAGGAAGGTCAAGTATCTGCGGTCTGATAATGGGACAGAATACACTGATGCATAGTTTAAGTGGTTTTGTGAGGAACACGAGATCCGTAGGCATTATTCAGTGAAGAAGACACCATAGCAGAATGGTGTTGCAGAGAGGATGAATCGATCTCTCACAAAGAAGACAAGGTGCCTTCGATTGCAGGCAGGATTGTCTAAAGGTTTTTGCGCAGAGGTAATAAACATGGTATGTTATCATTTCAACAGGTCTCCGAGAGCTTCATTGGATGGAAAGGTTACAAAGGAGGTGTGGACAGGTAATCTTATTAATCTCAAATATTTGAGGATTTTTGGTTGTCCAGCTTATGTGCATGTTTCCAGTGATGAACTATCCAAATTGGATCCCAAGTCCAAGAAGTGCATTTTGTGTGTATCGTCTGATACTTATTGTGTGTATCGTCTGATACTATCGTCTGAATAAGTTAGCATTCTATTGTCTGTATGGCAGCATCATGTGCCAAGTTGAATCAAATGCATAACTATATCGTTTGGTCAGTTAGTCATGTCAGCTGTCTATGTGTGATAGGTGTCAGCTGTCCATGTGTGATAGGTGACCCGCCGATTATGTTGGCGTCAATTATGTTGAACCAACCTCCTACAAGAAAGCTCTTCAAGATCCTTAGTGGAAGCAGAGTATTCATCAACTTGATGTCAACAATGCCTTCCTGAATGACACACTTGATGAAGATGTCTACATGGACCAACCACCGGGGTTTCAAACTGAAGATCGAACCTTAGTCTGTAAAGTCAACAAAGCTCTTTATGGTCTCAAACAAGCTCCCCGATCTTGGTTTGACAAATTAAAAGGGGCTCTGCTACGATTTGGCTTCAAGGCCAGTTGCTGTGATCAATCTTTATTTGTCTGCAGTACAGCTTCTTGTTGCATATACATCTTGGTCTATGTTGATGGTATTATCATCACTGGCAGTTCCTTACCTCTCATTCAGCAAATTGTCACCCAGCTTAATGCAGTGTTTTCACTGGCAGTTCCTTACCTCTCATTCAGCAAATGTTGGATTACTTCCTTGATGTTCAAGTTTAGCATCTGCAAGATGGATCTCTTCTCCTATCACTGTTAGTCTAGATAGCAACCTGAGAGGGGGGTGAATCAGGTTTACCCGATTTTCGCCTTGATACCTTCTTACTTTCAAGATGAATGTAAATACAAACGATTGCAGCGGAAATAAGCGTTGCTTGAAAGTAAAGATGAAGGGTAGAAGAATTCACACACAGAAATTTATCCTGGTTCACCTTCTATCCACCGAAGGCTACGTCCAGTCCCTCAAGAAAACCCTTGAGGATTTTTCCACTATTGATAAAAATCTCTTACAAGTCCTTACACCAAGTACCTTAAGAATTTCTATCAACTACCTGTGAAAGTACACCACTTTCAACAGCCCCTGAAAGCACACCACTTTCAGTCCCTAAAGGCAAACCACCTTCAGACCTTGAAGGCTGAACCACCTTCAATCCACACCCTGAAAGTACACCACTTTCAGTAACAACAACCCTTCACCGAGACCCACGGTGAATACTCAATCTACCAAAAAGAGATGAAGAAGAGTTTACAATTTGGCTGTATCAATCCTTTAACATACAAGCGGATTGATCATGAGAATTATGCTTTAAGGCTCTTAAGCATAATAAGATTCTGAGTTCCTCAAGATATGAACAACTAGAGTGTTCTCTTAACAATGAAGATCATGAACTCAGAATTTAGGCTCTTTGAAAGTTTAAGTATCAAAATACTAATAAATGAACAATTTTGGCAAAGCTTTGGCCTAATGATATATTCTCACGTGTTGTTTTGTTTCTGGACTCAAATGGACTTTATATAGGCAAGAGGAACGACCTTGAACCAATGCAACCCTTCCAAAAGGTTTGAGACACAATGGTTCATGAAAAGATGCAACTTTTCGGGTATGTAATCGATTACATTACTTAGGTAATCGATTACACTAAAAGCCGTTACAGTTTGAATTTCAAATTCAAACATGTAATCGATTACAAGCAAGAAGTAATCGATTACCTGCCTATGTGTAATCGATTACCAGAAAGGTGAAATCAATTACACTCAAGTCCAATATCCAGAAACTTGAACTTTTAAGATCGGCTTGAGATATCCTGGTTGAGCAGTGAATTCGAAGAGTCCATCAAAGACTATAAAATTGAGCTTCTTGGGAGACAACCCAAGTCAGGTTTGCTTGTTTTCATATTTAGTTTTTTTTCTTTTGATGTTCTGCATTTAAAAAAAAAAAGGAAATTTTATGCTGCAGGAAACCCAACGCCCAGGCGTTGGAGGCTCAACATTCATGCGTTGAGGCCCTGCCAAGCTGCCCAGGATTTTATAAAATCCAACGCCCAAGCGTTGGAGGGGACAACACTCATGCATTGAGCCCCTGGAATCCCAGTTTTATTTTCTTTAATTCCAACGCTCAAGCATTGGAACCCCAACGCTCAAGCGTTGGAACCCCAACGCTCATGCGTTGAGGCTCAGGCAGGAGCATACTATTGGAAATTTGTGTTAGAGTAAAATATTTAAATGAATTAACCTATTTTGATAAATAACAATTTCGCTAAGTGTTACTGACTTCTTTAAAAGGTCTCATATTCAGGAACACTTATGAACTGAAGACATGCTGCAAAGATCTCGACAAAACATTATCAAAAAGCAAGTGAAGAATCCGTCCGCCTATGAGAAATTAGTCTGCCTTCAGAGAAAAGTTCGTCCGCCTGCAAAGACCGTCCGGCTTAATCACTGACGAACACATGGGTTGACTAAAGAGCAATGATTGAAGACCTGTGCAAAAGGAATTAGCATAAAGGTGATCGTTTGCTCAAACTGAAGATGAGCTGTCATGCATCTCTTGGTGGTTCAGAGCATTAATGGCGAAAGAGACAGAATTAAGCGCCTTATTCTTTGAAGATTAAAATCCTATGACATTCCTTAATTCAAGCTGCTTTTTCTGAATTAACGGTGATATCTTCTGATCATCGTATCTCCCCAACGGCCAAATTCAAATCTTCTGGTCAGAGCATGAATTACTGGATTAGCTGTAATGCATATGCATTAATTGCAGCCTCTGTCAACCAGAACAAAAGCATCGCCAGACGATACCGCTCTCTATCTGTTGAAGAAACATTCCTCACCTGGCAGACCACAACAGCAGATGCAGAAGTATCCGTTACTCACAATCAAGCAAAAATTCAACGGAACTATTTTTTAAAATCTTCATTGAAGCTTCCAGTTATCATCCTAGTGAAGATATAAATAGTGGTCTCTGCATCATCCTCAACTTGGCGACTCATACACTATCAAAGCATTCAAATCTTTCAAGTCAGTTTACAATTTGAACAAGCTTTAGTCAAGAACACTCAGTAACCTTAGCCTTCTCATTTTCTGAGTTTAGTCGCCAACTAGTGTGAAATCCCTTACAGAGTGAAAACTCTTATCCTTTCTCACACAAGCCTTTCAGAGAACCAATTTAAATATCATCTCTGATTTTAGAACTTCATAGTTTCTACCCACTCTTTGTGAAGAGATTCCTGTAGAAAACAAATCTTCTTGAAAAAGAACTGGGAGGAGTCCTGTCAAACACTCGAGAGATAAAGGAGAAGTCCTAGAATACTTGTAAAGGAGTAGTCCTCAGAATACTGGGAGAAGTCCCTGAGAACACTTGTACTATTCTGTTGAAATAGTGAAAATCTTGGTATAGCCAAGGACTGTACGTAGCCCTGTCGATTAAGGGGGTGAACCAGGATAAATATTGTGTGTGCTTTATTCTTCAAGCTCCAAGTTTATTCCCGCTGCACATATTGTTTAACGTTTTCGAACTAATAATCATTATATTGTAAAAAAAGATTTAAAAAGTCACACACACAATTCCAACCCCCCCTTTCTTGTGTGGTTTTATTACTATCAATTTGTTGTGCTGTTAAGTGATTATGAAAGTTGTAATATTAGAGCCATGTATGAATAGGTTTCTCTATAAAAAATGAAAAATATAGAAAAATGGAAAAAAGAAAAAAAGAAAAAAAATGAAGTGGTGGGGTGAGAAAGAGTATGAGAGTAGTAAAATTCATTTCATTCATCCCATACATTCTGCTACTTTGTTCAAAAAAAAAAGAGAAAAATTTGAGAGAACCTATGTGTTGTATGTTTAAGCTCTTGTTCTGAAAAGAAAATCACTTAACATGAGTCATAATTTGAGTCAGCCACTTGAGTTGCCAAGTTCTTGAAATTCATACCTGTTTCTGAATCCTTAGCCAAGTTTCAACCCTTAATAGTCTCTCCAAAGTTGCATTGCTGTACTTGTTTGGTTTTGATTTGAATGATAGGCAGATTAGTTTCATTTCACTTGTGTATTCATGAGCTGATTATTTTTGGGAGCTTAACTGATGAACTCATTCTGCTGTTTTGATAATTATCATACTTGGTTTTCTTGATGAACTTTGTTTTCCTAACTTGCATGTTTTCAACCAGCCTTGTTTTAATTGAAATATGTATCATGTGTTGTGTTTGCTTGCTAGGGTGATTCGTTCTGAGCTTGAGGACAAGTTTTTCTATAAGTGTTTAACGCTTGAGGACAAACTGTCGTTGAGTATAGTGGTGTGATGACTGGGATTTGTATGATCTTTTTAGCATCTTTTTCTTTATTTTTATTTTATTTTTATTTGTGTCTCATATAATTTTTATTCATTTTATTAGGTTTTTGTTTATTTTTGCATTTTCATATAGGTTAGTAGTTCTTTTATGTTTTTTTAGGATTTTTATTAAGTTTTAGTTGTTTTATTTTTAGTTTTATTATTCTTGTAAGAATTCTTGGTTTTATTGGGTTGTCAATTGAGGAAATGATGGAGTAAAGGGAGAATTGAAGAAGAGAATGAAGGCTGATTGTGGTTTTGGAATTAAAGGCAAAGATGAAGCATCAAAGCACATGTTTAAAATGTTGAAATGAAGAATTGAAGAAAGACATAAAGTGCTTCAGCTGTTTCAGAACAAAGGAAAGGCCACATGAAAGCCCTTGAATGCCATCAAAGCCTTGCCATTAAAGGAGGAAAGAAGAGAGCAAGAATGTGAAGCAGCAGACGAGCCCAATGCTTGAGCGTTGGGGAGCCAATGCTCATGCGTTGGCTCTCGTCCAGAACATGCTAAATTGATTGATTTCCAACGCCTGAGCGTTGGAAGCCAACGCTCATGCGTTGGGATGCTGACAGAAAAAGTTATAAATAAGCTTCTTTGCTATCTCTGTAAAAAGATACCTAGACACCCTGAATACCTAAACACTTTGTTTCTAAGCTTTGCCTGGAGTTGTGGGAGGCCACCTTGAGCTCCCAATTCAGGTTTTTATTTTTATTATGTCTTCCTTAGCCTTGCTTGGCTAAGTTTTCTTTTGTATTTGGGTTGAAGTGAATCTTCATAATACTATGCCTTAGGTTTCTATTGTTTATATATGAATAAAGTTTCAGTTCTCAGTATCTTTTCCCTGTTATAATATTATTCTTGCTGTACACAAGTTTACTTGCTTATTTCTTGCACAACGGTAGTTGGTAGGATTTAAGGGAAATGAGATTAGATTAATCTGTTTATCTGCCACTTAGGTACAAGGGTGGGAATCAATTGTGTTGGAAATAACTAAGAACTCTAATGCTTCAATTGGATTAACTAAACACTAAGGTATTAGGTTTGGTAATTGTAATTGAAAGTCTATTTGATTAAGGCATTAACAAGTAGAAATCCTAGGCTAGATCACCTAAGAACTTGTTATAATTTCATATATGTAAAATTGATTCTGAAAGTTTAGTTATGTGAAGTGCAACTCAACCCTAGTACTTGTTTTATCATCATATTTCAGTCTTTATGCTGTTATCTAAAATCCAAAAACAAAACAAATATTTATTTTTCTGTTTCAAACTCTAAAAAATTGATTTCAAGTCAAACAAATCCCTGTGGAGACAATAATTTTTTATACTACTTCGATACAATCTGTACACTTGCAGAATTGCTATCACAGTGAGCGTGATTAGTCAATTTCTTTACTTTCCATGTGAAGGACATTGTGATGCTATAATTCGCATTCTAAAATATATTAAAGGAGCTCCAGGAAATGGTCTCTTGTATGAAGACAAAGGTCATGCATGAGTTTTAGGATACTCTGATGCAGATTGGGCTGGCTCTCCTACCTATAGGAAATCCACTTCTAACTACTGCATTTTCATTGGTGACAACTTGATTTCCTGGAAAAGCAAGAAATAAATTGTAGTGGCAAGGTCGAGTGCAGAAGCAAAGTATCGGGCCATGGCCTCCGCCACTTGTGAGCTTATATGGCCCAAACAGTTACTTAAAGAGCTTAGGTTTGGGGATACTATGCAGATGACACTCATTTGTGATAATCAAGCAGCTTTACATATTGCCTCGAACCCTGTGTTTCATGAAATAACCAAACATATTGAAATAGATTGTCATTTTATTAGAGAGTATCATATCAGGGGACACCACCACTAGTTTCGTCAGTTCAAACGATCAATTAACATATGTCTTTACTAAGTCTTTGAGAGGTCCTAGAATTAGTTTTATATGTAACAAGCTTGGTGCGTATGACATGTACGTTCTAGCTTGAGGGAGAGTGTTAGATATTTTGTAAATAAGTAGGATATTTTGTAGCATAACCATTGTAAATAGGGTAACAATTATATAATAGACTCCGATGTGTAGTTGAAACACGGATTCACCAAATGCCTCTTGTCTATTTCTTCTTATTCAACAAATCATAAAGCTAAAACTTTGACACACACAAACAAATTGAAATTTTACAATTCAGAGAAGATAACACAACAAAGATTAGCACCAAGTGACAATCTTGCTTACCAACCGATTAATCCAGAGAAAACTGAATACTGACTGGTGACGGGCATGGTGGGACTTGCACTTCAACAATACCTTCAAGCATATGGGTCACCGTTCTCATGGTGGGTCTAAGACCTGGATCCTCTTGAACACACCAAATGGCAATCATCACCAACTTCTCCAAGTTCTTCTCATCCTCCAATGCCTCCTGGTCACCCTCAACCAAGGCAAGTAAAGCACCATCTCTGTAACAGTCATAAGCCCAATCTGTGAGGATTGCTTTCGCTTCATCTTCTGACTCGTGTTCCACATTCCTTCTGCAGGAAACTATCTCAAGTAGCAGCACCCCATAACTATAGACATCCACCAGAGTCGTGATAGGCATGTTTTTGAACCATTCAAGCGCAACATACCCTTTGGTTCCCCTTATGGCAGTGTTGGTTCTGCTCTGGTTCATCTTCAAGAGCTTGGCCAATCCAAAGTCGCATATTCTTGCATTGAGGGAATCATCAAGGAGTATGTTCTGAGGCTTTATGTCACAGTGGATGATCTTTGCACCACACTCTTCATGTAAATACACAAGTCCTCTAGCAATCTCAATTGCGATTTGTAGCCTCAGTTTCCAACTGGGTTTTCCCTTTCCCCCGTTATTGAAAAGAAAACTTGCCAAAGTCCCATTGCTCATGTACTCATAAACTAGCAAACGCTCGGATCTAGCCTCACAGAATCCAAGTAAACGAACCAGGTTCTTGTGATGAGTAAGACCAATGGCATTCAACTCATTCTTGAACTCCTTGTGAACCTCTTCCAAGAGGAAAGTGTTCAACTTTTTCACTGCCACCCGGGTTGTTATGGAGCCCATGTTCAGGACTCCTTCATAAACAACACCAAAAGCTCCCCTTCCTAGCTCTTTGTCGAACCCGTTAGTGGCTTCTTCCAGCTCCTCGTAAGTGAAGCAACGCAGATTTGTTTCAAGTTCAACACCGCTACCAGTAGTATCTTTGCTAAGCTTCTTCTTGTGATGAAAAATGAAGCAAGTGCTGAAGCAGATTGCCCCAATCAATACAAGATTGAGAAAAGCAGAGCTACCCAATAGCACAGAGCCAACCAAAACTAAAGTGTTCCTGTTCTTGTTCACGATGATTGGAACAACTAGAGAGGAATTGTCTTTCCTCACTTTCAAGAACGCCTTAGCACCATTGAGAGTGGCATCAACTCTCCCATTTGAAAGTGGCATCTTCTTCTTCCAGCAGCTATCACCAAACCTGAAAATGGCAACAGAACACAAACAATCTTCCATACAAGATTTCTTGCACTGTTCTTCAGTGAAAGGCTTTTGCAGCACAGAATCTGATAAAGGCCAATCAGTATTTATCAAAACCTCATACTCATAGAGATCCTTCCGGTCACTGAGTTCATCTTCTGCACATCCTTGGATAAAATCAGCCTTGCAGCTACCATAAGGATCATTAGGATCAATCAGTGAGTAGCTTTTTGGGCACTGACATTTTGGCCTCTTATCATCACCCAAGGTACAGTAGCTGTTATATCCACAGATGCCGCTACCTTCATAAAAAAGGGAATTGCAAATATTATCTGGTTTAGACCACACTTGAGTCCAACCTCCGCCCCCAGTTGAATTCTTCGGATACTGATAGAGTGTGAACACCCCATCAAAATCAAGAGTTGCTCGAAGATAAAACTTAGTCGTAGATAGTGTACTCTCTGTTGGAATGTTGTATGTTTCATTGTTCTCTCTCAAAACATACAAGTCCCCTGAACTGTCAAAGATCAGTTTTGTTCCAGGACTTGATGAGCTGGATTCGCTGGTTATACTTGCATAATATTTCTCATGAACATACTCAGATGGCAAATTTATAGAATACATCACAAGGTTTCCATCATCTTGGAAACGTAGCTCAAACCTTCCCTTGCCGAAATTTGCATCCCTGAGTCTTGAAGAAAGGTTTCCACCCTTTTCAAGAACTTGAGAGGGCAACAAGGTGTCCCTAGGATGCTTGAAAGTCTCCCAGACTGTGTTGGAGTTACCATCCACAAGCACAAAGTTTCCAGTGTCATTGAACACACCAAGAGAAACACTATTACTGAGTTCTCCAGTGTTCCATAACTCCTCACCACTGGGACCAGTGAGCACTAGTCCTGCTGCACCAGTGAGCTCCACTTTTGAGCCCCTTGGAGCAGGGTTGCCTTTGTCAGCATACCAGACAATGGTCTTCTCTGGAATCTTGGCATACCAAGTTGAAAGCAAGAAAAGGTTAGTGTCCTTAAGTTGGAGAAACCCAAAGGCAAATTCACCGGAAGGTGAAACCACCCAAGGGGAGTTGCTGTTTCCTGCATAAAGAGAATCACCTATGGTTATGTTGCTTCTGGTTTGGGATACAACACAGATGGGTAGCAGAATCAGTGAGCAGAGGAGAAAGGGAAGCAGAGAGGAAGTAGTTAGAAGAATGAACTTGGTTCATACGTCTGTGTGATCTTTTTCTATATATAAGATAGTATTAGTTAGAAGAATGAACTTGGTCAATACGCTTGTGTGATCTTTTTATATATAATTAGGACAATCTTACTGATCCATGTGAACATGGGGTTAAATGACCCCAATTAATCATGGGGTCATTTAGCCAACCCCTAAATTTTGTAATATAAGTTTAATTTGCATTTAAAAGAATATTATGAAAGTAAACTTAAAAATGTAATTTTTATTTAGATTATAAATATAAATTAAGTCAAATATAAACATACTCTTAATTATATAATAAAAAGTAAAAAACTATTCAAAAGAATTTCATATCAAATATGAAATTAATTTTAATACTAAAAAATAATTAGTTTTCACTAAAAGTTATGATGTGATGGTCTTTGTGTCGGTTGACTTGTTGCTGGACTTCGTCAATTTAATAAATACTGCAACTGCCAACCCGAAATGTCCTTTAATACATTAATATTTTTTTTTTGAATCAATACATTAATTATTTAAAAAAGTGAAAATTGAACAATTTCTGTTTCGAACATGATTAATAGTATTTTATTTTTATTTTTAAATAATATTTATGAATATTCTTTATTATTAATTTGTAAATTTTAAAAGTAAGTTGAATATAACTCAAATAAGGAAGGTTATTATAGAAGATTCCAAATCTTAGTTTGGAATCATACTTGATTACCGTAAATGTAGGACTTCTCTCAAGACCCTCTATTTTTGTCTCTGAATCTTTGTAAATTGTATTTTAGCTCTTGGAGCTTATAATATTTATGATTTGGTCCTTGAATGTTTGATATTATAATTTGAACCTTGTTAGACCTTGTGCTTGATGCTTGCTTGTAATAATATTTTTGCTTGAGTTATAGCAAGATGAGCTTTGGTTTAGTGGTTGAGACTTAGGGATTTCGGTTACATGGCGAGGGTTTCGAATCTTGGTTAATGCTGATTTTATTTGTTAATTTCTGAGTTTGTTATGGGAAAATAAGTAAATAAATTAAGTAATAGAAATTTTATTTAACCAAGAACAAGACCAGATACGTTCTGTTATCTGTTGGGATTTTGAAAGGAGATTGAGGTTGCTGATTTTCCCCTATTTTCTAGTGCTGCGTCGTGTGAAACAAGCTTGGTCAACAACTCAATCCCTTTTTCCTCTCTTTTGTTCTGCTGAGTAAAAATTCAAATAAAAAGAAAAGAAGAAAACAGCATTATAGTGGGGAATATGCTGCTGAAAAATAAGGAAATAAGCTGAAGTAACTCCCCACTCCCTTGAGTGGTGCGTTCAGCATATAGTGGGAAGGGAAGCTGAATTCATTCCACTCCTCTTTACTCAAACAAACACGTTAAACACTCCTGAGATAAACCAGTCCAAGTGCACAAAAACCACCCTTTGTTACTGTTGTATTTTCTTCGAGAAAACCAAGCCTTCATTTCCATTCCTGTACTGTGCTTCTTCGAGTTCTTCATTCTCCTCTCCTTGTTGCTGTGCTCAAGTATCCTCTGTGGATAGGGCAAGGACATTCTCTTCACCTCTTTTCAAAATTTATGGTAAGCAATACTTTTCTGAGTTCTTAAGAATCCATGGTTGTTGAGCCACGCCTCTGAACAATTCTAACTTTTCTCCTTGCTATACTTGGCTCTCTGTTCCATTCCAAGGTTTCCGTCGTCGAAGGTGCAGCCGTCTCCGTGGTCGTTGAGCAAACATTGTTTGAGTTCGTGGCCGGCAATAGCATTCTTTCCTAGTTCGTCTGAGACTTTGAGGTTGGTTCCTTTAAGGCTTCTCTAAGTAATACTCTTTCAACTTTGGTTCCTTGAGTGTTGGGCATGGAATTCTTAATTTGGAGGAAAATTGATTTGTGGCTGACAGAACCCTTGAAACATTTCCGGTTCAAAATGATTGTTGTGTCTAATGAGTTTTGGTTTTGATGAAAATTCCTTTCTAAATTGGTTTCCGATGTTTTTGGCCTAGAACAACTCTTTTCCGTGAAAAACCCTAAGTAAAAACTTGTTATGGAATCCTTTCAATAGAAGAAAATGTGAGTTTGTGTTTCCACCCTTGGGATAGCTTATTGAACATTGCTTATATGTTGTTTATAGGTGGAGGAACAATCTTATGCGACCAAGTCGGAGGTAAGGGTAACTTCTTTTTAGGAATCGATTGCCATTTGTGATTTCTATGTTTTGTGAATTCTGCTGTTGTTGGCCTTGAACATGCTTTGGATTGGTTAACTGATGTTATAACATGATGTACATGATCTTTATGATGTTGGAATTGATGAATTAAATTGAATATTGAGTAAACATGATGATGATGATAGAAAAGGAATTGAAATAAAACTTGCATATGATACTATGACTGAAAATTGTGTGAACTGTTGGTTCATGAGGATAAAGATGTTGATTAATTATGTCATAGCATATGCACTATATTTAGGATGTTTAGGTTGATGTGACTGCATTTTGTCCCGTGGAATCAACTGAGGGCAATGTGGTGGTACTTTGTCCCACGTGATTGTCCTGCCCTTGTTCTGGGAAAACCTTGGCCATAGCTATGCATATAGTTATTATAGGAGTAACTTGCATATTTTGGAGAATTAAATGGAATAATTTTGAGAATTTAAAACTCTGTATCTAATGCTGTCAATTTACTACTGCTGGATTTTTGCTGTAAATGGTTGTTGTATGTTTTTTTGAATTTGCTCTGTTGTTGTTTCTGTTTCCTTGTAATTATCACATAGTGGCAATTATAATTATTGATGTTTTAGAAGTTAACCATTTACTGTTTGTTTGTGTGTTTGATTGGGCGCTTAACGCCACAGGTGAGCAACATGAAGATTAAATGGGAAATTAATTTTTTGGAAGCTGATGATGAAGAGAAGAAGTTGAAGAAACATGAGAGTTATTGTTGTTTTCATTTTATCAAGACTTAGAAGAATTTATGTTACCATTATTTATTTGGTTGTTGTACGTTAATTATATTACCTATGGATTAATAATTATGGATTAAATATTTTTGAGCGACGTTTCATTTTGGAAAGAAAATTGAGTTGTCTTTTTGAGAGGTTTATGAAACTTATATTTCTGCGTATTTACAATGTGACATCTGACCAGAAATCGGGGCGTTACACTTCTCAACATACTCTCATTCTTAGAGTTGGGCATTTGAAACGTAAAATTTAAGGAAATGAACATATGTGAATGACCCATATATAATTGGTATCCAATAAACAAATTTAAGATAAACTCTGATACCATCTTGAATTTAGAGAAATTGATAGAAAATATTAGGTTCAATTTGTGTAGGTAACAGTGGTGCACAATAAATAATTAAATACATAATATCTCATTTTTCTATTTACATGATTACTTCCCTATTTACAAGATTAGGTTACCTAATAACAAACCATAAATAAAAGATATCTAACATTCCTCCTCAAGAAGCATGTATGTCATATGCACAACTTGTTACAAATATAATTAACACGAAGAGCTCCCAAAAAACTTAGGAAGCGGTTGCCGTAGCCAATGTCGTAGCCGGAGACAGTAGCAATTGCCGAAAAGTTGAGCGGAAACTGCTGGAAAGAACACACGGAAATGTGTAAGGACGAAAACCAAAGATAGAACATGATCACCCCTAAGAACAATTAATACAAGCTCAAATCTTAATATACAACGAATGAAGTGGTTGTTGGAGAGAGAAGCGCCCATAACCGTAAAACCGAAGTTGAAAAACTCATATCTTATACACTATAAGTCTAGAAATCGGAAAACAATGTCAGATATGGAATGAGGATGGAATGGCGAGTCCGACAACACAAGTCGAGGTCGGATGCACCGCCACTCGTGGCGGTGAGTAAGGTACATGGGCTCCACGCACGGATGAAAATTCTTTTTTTTTTAGATAAAACAATTTTTTTACGGTCTAAATTGTTTTTGTGATTCATCACTCTCTTGAGAGAAGTTTATAGATAAAAAAATTAATTTTAAATAGATATTCCGAATAAATTACTTTTAGAATAAAATATAATTTAGTATAAATTTAATATATATCTAATCTTTTATTAGAATTAACGTAAAAAAATTATAATTATAAATAAACATATAGTTTTCTTAAATAAAAACATAAAAAAATACTTTTTCCTCATTTCTATTCCAAGTCCGTAAACAAGCCAATGTTTTTTTTTTCTGTATTTAATTGATTTCGTAATTTTGAGTCGAATATGACCACTATGGCGGTAAAGTTTTTTCTACCAAATATTTAATATTTGCATTCACTTAAAACGTAAGTATCTGCTTGCTTAAACTAGAACCACCCAATTCCAGTTCAACCAAAATCTTTTGTAAGTGCCACTAATCGACCAATGCTGCATATATTTGACATATATATTTTTTTAATTTTTATTATTTGATTTTTCCAAGCCCCTGTCGTAATTGATAATAAATTACCATGGTCCCTATAATAATTTTTTTCAGACGGATGACTCAACGCGTGTGTTTAAGTTTCTTTGCTTTTCCATTCAAAAAAAAAGTTTCTTTGCGTGGCTTCTAGGGTGCACATGCACCCTAAATGGTGCACCGTGCACCACTCTAAATGACCTGCTACAACAGGTTTTTTTACTTGATATTTAAAAAAATTTAAAATAGTAATAATTAGTTAATTACATTTTTACCCTTAAAAAAAGGGTAAAAATAAATCATAAAAAGAAGATTAACAGAGAGAAAGGGGTTTATAGTAATTAACAAATTAAAGTTATAATAAATTATAAAAATAAAATAACCTGTAGAACCAGTTACCGGTTACTTACCTGGACATTTGGCGCGATCTTATTGGTCAAAAGCTGATGGTGCACGGTGCACTACTTAATTGGTAGTTCACATTATACAACACCGTTTCTTTGTTTGTTTTTCCTTCTATATTTTTTTGTTCAAACCGTGTGCTTAGGTTTGAGTACCTGTTAAAGCAGCGTGTGTTTAAGTTTTCTTCTTCGTGTTTTTTTGGACAAAGTACGTGTATCTTTTTGTTGATGATAAAGCGTGTTTTTATTCTTTGAATTTTCTTAGCTGAGACAACCCCATGGATGCGGTGTTGAATTGGAACAAGTTTCACATCCCTCGGCACAAGTGAATAAAGAAGAAAGATCAAGTAAACTCATGGAGAAGACTCACATTACCAATGATGGTGAGGGTAGAGGGAGGGTAAAACTATATATATTTAAGTTCTTTGTTTTAAGATGCACTAGGGCTGAAAAATACTTTAAACATATATTTGTATTTTCTTTTTTTCTTATATTCTTATTTTAGTGAATGTAACTGTACTGAAATCATGAGATGGTTAGGAGTGAAGTCTATGCATTGTAAAATTTGCATATATTATTTATTCTCTGGTTGTCGCTTTCCACAAAAATTGTGATTTTCTCCGTTTTAGGAGTTTTCCACGATATATTATATTTTGTGCTAATTGTGTTTTAGGTTTATTTCTATGTGGCGTGACATGTTTTTTCCAATAGTGGTATCAGAGCCGCTTGTTCAATCATGGTGACGATTTTAAGATAGTTTATGCTAAGGTGGAATACATTCTTAATATGCTTTGTGATTGTTGAAAACCAATAATGCTTCGCTCTTTCATGAAAACCCGGATTAAAAGAACGATACAAAGTTGACCGATTGTCAAAATACCACATTCAGAGACCCAATCGCACAAAACAACAACTTAAAAGTAAGTGCTTCAAACACAAGAGCTCACTAGTATAAGCCGTAGCACATCCTCTCTAGCAACAACATTTTCCTTCTCTTCCAATAGATGAGATTTCAACCTATTAAAACACAAGAACTAGGAGCAGATCTCCTATCACCTACATCATCTGCCCAATCTGCGTCTGAGTGTGCAATAGCATGCCCTCTATCAATATAAAAAAGTCCTTTTCTAGGTGAGTCTCTTATATATTGAAGGATCGAATGACTCTCACAAGAAGAGTTTAAAAACTGATTGAAAACACTAACAGAGAATGATATATCAAGCCTGGTCATCATGAGATAATTGAACTTCCCTACTAACCTCCTATACCTTACAGGGTTAAAGTAAGGTTCCCCTAGTTAAGCAGAAGCTTCACATTAGGGTCCAAGGGAGTATTCACATTCTTGATGTCAAGAAATCTAATGCTTCCAAATATCAAGTACATACTTTCCTTGCCAAGTGCGGCCGCAATTCTAGCCTTTAATTGATCAATCTCTTTATCACAATCTACTTTAACATTACATGCCTAGTGATTTTCTTAAGTACGACAATCTTCTCTCTCAAGTAGGGATTTTCTTTTTCCCAAGCTTTCGACTTTCCTTTAAAGTTGGCATATATGTGCTAGTCTATATCTTGTGCATTACATTTATATCATTTTCAAGAGTTGGTATGATCCTTTTCAATTTGGTTCAATGCAGACCTTGGAAGGTGCTTCCACTTCCCAATTCAGGATGACTTCCTCAATGAGTCAATGATGGGCTTTATAATAGTGCTGATTCTGGAATATCAGGAAACTATAAATTTGATACCTTTATATTGATTTGCCTCTCCTGGCTTTCTGGGTAAGTTAAGGATTTTCTCTTTAGTTTTAAGTACTCTATTTTTTCAATCCTATTTAGGAATTTGTGTTTGTGTATGCTTTTAAGCAAGCATATATGAGATCTGATGAACAGGGTAGCCTGATGCAGCTTTATTGTTGGTCATTATTTCCTTGGATTCCTCAGAAGCTGTTAGTGGCAATACATAGTACTTTGGCTCCCCTACAGGATTTCACACCAGCAATGTATTCTAGTGTAGGGTCTGTATTTGTTAGCTCTAATGGGAAGATGCTCTGGTAAGAAACACTCTTGTTCATTTTACTGTTTGTTTGTGCTTACCGTTGTGTTCTTATGCTCTCTGCCATGTAAAAGTTGAAGCCAATGCAGATCAATTTTTTTTTTTTTGAAACCTCAATGCAGATAATTATTCTGATTGTAAGCCATGATTCCTATGATTATCCCGCTTACCTACCTGTATTATCTACGAAAGGCAATCCTATTCGAGCCAGAAACATTTACATTACAGTGAAGCCCAATGAGATTTTTTTCCATCCTTATGGGAAATCAAACATGTACCATTTGAATCAACCAACGGTTGGTATCTAGTTCATTATTTTGGTTCTGATGC
Organism: Acmispon strigosus; assembly: GCA_030819835.1. Lineage (NCBI taxonomy): Eukaryota > Viridiplantae > Streptophyta > Magnoliopsida > Fabales > Fabaceae > Acmispon > Acmispon strigosus. The sequence continues at coordinate 21,127,776 of JAUAMA010000006.1, forward strand.
TACCGAGTGATGATTCCTAGACACATGAATAGTATCAAACACCAAACATTTCTTATTTGTGACGGTTAAAAACCGTCACAAAATTGCATATTTATAAATTTATGACGTTTTTTTTACAATTTTGTGACAGTTTTTAACCGTCACAAAAAAGAGTGTTTGGTGTTTGACACTATTTATATATTTACCGATCATTTTTGGATTGTAACTGGTCTGAAGATCCCCAAGTAGAGATTAAGCTATGTCTCTCAGCTACTTTACTTGTTCATTTTAATATTCTAAAAAATATGCATTAAACAAAAGGCTTAAATATGTTTTGGGTCCCTCACATTTGAAAGAGAATTAGTCCAGGTCCCTGAAAAAATAATTTGTTAAATTGGGTCCCTGTAATATGTTTTTTTAATCAAATTAAGGACAAATTGCAAATTAAGCTTATTAATGATTCTAATTAGCACAGTCAGCAGTCCCAGTCACAATTTTTTAATATTAACCCAGATTTTTCATTCCAAGTCAGCATTTCTGAATAATCTGAAATTGTTTTTAACCTTTCCTCACCCAAAAATTACTTTTCCCCCAAATTAATTATCCTCAACCCTAATGTTATGAAGAACTGGAAGGTTTGAGGGGAAGAAAGAAAAATCGCAGGAATTGGAGGAAGTAGAAGGATGACGGAGAAGACGGCGTAGAAGACGTCGGCAAAGGACGAAGGACGCAGGAGAAGGACGAAGCATAGGACGCAGGCAGAAGGACGAAGGAGTAGAACCCAGGAGAAGAACGCAGGCTTCGAGGGAGAGAAGAGCTTCAAAGCATAAGGACGAAGGAGAAGAACCCAGGAGAGGAACATTGTTAGTGATGGCTTCTGATTGTAGAAGATGAAGACTCAGGACAACGAATCCACAAGCAGAAATAGGTTTGGAGGGGGTTCGAGGACATCCTGCAATCAATCTCGTCCCAATGTTTGTGGGTGTGGAAAGGAAGTTGTACTGTACACAACCAAGAAAGGAAAAAACATAGGAAAACGATTCTGGAGGTGCCCTGATTGGAAGGTATGTGTATGAATTCTGTTCATTGTTCCTTGTATTCATGATTAATTCTGTTTTTCTCTCTATTAGGAGATTGGACTTGTGATTATTTCTGTTGGGTTCATTGTAACGATGATGTCTTGGAGAAACATTTTAGTGGATTCATGACGAATATGGAACACATGGATGACAAGGAAGACAATAAGGAGATACTATGCATGAAGAACAAGAAGATTGCGAAGCTAAAGATGAAACTTGGAAAGGCAAGGGTGAAGGAGAATTTTTTGTGGCTTTTGTTAGGAATCAGTTGGGCTATAACATTTGTAATGTTTTTTAGGGGATTGGTATGAATTTGTAAGATGTGGTGAAGGAAAAGAGATAGGGATGAATTTTCAATGTTGTGGCTTTTGTTAGCACATGCAGTTGTGGCTTTTGTTTTATGCAACCTTTTGTTGTGGCTTTTGTTTAATGCTACATTTTGTTCATGGAAATTTGAGGATTAGTTGTGGATCACAATTTCTGGATTATAGTTGTTTCGCCATGGATTAAAGTTCGATACTGTAATTTATTTTCCAATCTGTACTTCAATTTAATCTGTAGTGGAAGCTTGAAACAGCAATAATCAACAAGGTTTTGGAATTTAAACTGTAATTTTTTTCTTGAAACAGCAAATTAAACTGTAATTTTTTTCTGTTGGAATCAACTAGTACAAGCTGTTGAACTATGAACAAGGTTTCAGCATATGAGAAGAAGCAAATTTCTTGGAAAGCACAATATAGGAAGCTGCAAACTTTGGCAGCAATAATCAACAATATTTAACACAATAGTTGGGAAGCACAGGGTATTGCATCTGAAAAAGTCACAATATTCTATTATGTTGCACTAAATGGTTACCATCAATGCCACAACCAAAATAGAACATTAAGTAGTCACTACACAAAAAGACACAAACTATGGGCCAAAGGACATTGGTGGTCCCCTATTTCATATTAGTTAATGTTATTACAAAAAAGCATCCTTCTTGACCATAACATCTACCATGTGACCAAACCCACTACTTTTGCTGTCTTCTGATGACCCTTTTCTGCCCACCTCCTTCATTAATAGCTACATCACCTTCTCTTCCACTTTCTTCACAGACTCTTCCTCTCTTCAATTGAGCAGATCCAGAAACCAGTTGTGAGGAGGATACTCCTCTTCCTCTGCCCCGTCCTCTTCCTTCTGCAGGCATAGTAGGCTGTGAAAGTGAAATATTAGGCTGTGAGGAGGACACATAAATAGCAAGAGAGGGGTAGAAAAATGAAGTACAATATATAGAGAGGATAAGGAATTTGGTTCTCTGTTTGGGTTGTGTGAGAAGGATGAGAGTGGCACTCTATGAATACTTCACACTTGTAGACGACTTAACTCAGATAAGAGATGACTTTGAGTTTCTGAGTTTTGGCTATTGAGCAGATTGCAATGAACTTAGAAAGATTTGAATGCTTTGATCATTTGGAAGTCGCCAATTGAATCCGGATGCTAAGTGCTCTATTTATATCTTCAGTGCGATGTGCCCTGTAAGCTTGATGAAAATTTGAAAAATAGTTCTGTTGGAGTTTCTGCTTCCTTGTGAGTAACGGATACTTCTCCATCCCTGAAACAGCATTAAGTGCATTCTGCCATGCATTTATTGTAGCATTAATTGCTTTTGTTGACGTAGTCTGGCTCTTCAATGCTTTCAGCCTTGAGTTCACGTTTGGGTATTAATTGCTCGTGGATGCTAGTAAGAAGGAGATTAAATGCTCTGAACAAGATATTTGAATTTGATCGTTGAGGGGATCCGATGTTCATGAAATCACGTTGTTGACTCTGAAAAGGTTGCATGATTTAAGGAATGTCATAGCTTTTGCAGGAATGAGGAATGAAGTATTAATTATGTCCCTTTCTTCATTCTGCAATCAACAGTGCTTCATTTAATGCGTTGATGGGGTAGAAAATCTTTAATGCTTTGAAACACTTTTGTCAAACGAACTCTTCAGCACTTTTAAGCGAATGAACTCTTCAGTAGTATTGGCGAACGAACACTTCAGATAGTTGCCAAACATTCTCAGAAGGCGGACGTACTCCATTGGGCGAACGTACTCAACTGGCAGACTAACTCTTTGATATGATGTCAGACGTACTTCTCTTCTTTGCTTTTCTTGAAGTTCTACTTTTGATAATGCCTTGTATGTATGTATGCAGTTTGTCTTCAAGTAGATAGATGTTCGTGAGTATGAAATATTCAAGTGTTAGAACATCTTTGTCTCATGATATTAAACCTTGAGTGAAATTGTTATTTATCAAAATATAGTAATTTATGAAATCGTTTGAATCTAACAATCTCCCCCTTTTTTACAATGACAATTTTATTTGAGAAAAAGGTTTAATATGTATATCAGAGCAAGTGTGTAATTTTCAAAGATAAATCAATATTGGAAAACCTGTGCTGTTTTTCTTAAAAGTATTTCTTATCTAGAAAAACATGAGCGATCTTGAAAATACTCGCAGACGAAAACACTTTTATACCTTAGCATTATTTTTAGCAGACGTGGACGCTTTATAACTCAACATTATTTTTAACTCCCCTTGAGAAAAATAATTTACTAAGTTTTCTTTCTATTGCTCCCCCTAAACATGATATATGGGTTTCTAGGTAATCTTAAGATTTTCACCCCCTAGGATAGTACTTCTCCTATTGAATTTTTCTCGATAATTTTATCCCCCTTTGGCATTATCAAACATAATAGAGACAGTGCAGCAAAGCAGATAATCAACAGAAGCAAAATATGAACTGAATTGCAGCATATATAGATATGAATAACCAAAAATGCAGCAAAGTAAGCGTTTGAATGATAATGTAAGTAGATAGAGTTTAGGGATAGAAGGATGTCTTCATGTGATCGAAGAGTTTGTTTAGCGTCTCCTGCACCAACTCCAATCTGGCATCCATGTGACCCTTGATTTCTTTGCGCAATTCGTCAGATTGTCCCTTCATTTCTTGACGTAATTCCACAGCTTTCTGATCGGCGGCTGCTTGCATTGCTTCAATCTTCTTCTCCAACAGATCAACTCTATCATCGCCGTCCGGCTGAGCTGAAGTGATTGCTTTGTCATCTGCTCCTGCAGCTGGTTGTTCGACATTGTCCTCAACCATCTGATTTTGGGCATCGTCCTTTGGCAAGGCAACAGAAATAGGCTGAGCAGACAAGATCATAGCATCAGCAGATTCAACTTGAGAAACAACAATGGATATGGGCTCCGGAGAATGGACTTGTTCATCGGCAGACTTCACAGGAGCAATGGGAATGTAATACGGAGCTTGGCATGTAACAGTTGGAATTAGAGGTGATGGCTTGGAGAACTTTAGAGGCAGATCAGGGCACCTTTGTGGTCTTGGAAAATAAGGAATAAGGACAAGCGTCCAGTGTCCAAACCTCATGACTAGAGGATCAACGCTGCCTACCAAAAATAGAGGGATGTGCGCCACATGTAAAAATGCAAAAATAATGACTTTCCATTCAAAATGGAACATGTCATCTCTGTTTCTGATTATGAGAGTCAGCTTGATATCCGCACAGCCAGGGGGTGCCCATAATCCTGAAAGGAAACAAAAGTTGAATCCTAGTAGTTCAACAGACAAACTCAGAAAAATGTGTGCATTCTGCAGAGAGGCTGGCCGCTTTCGTTTGTTGATTTGGGAAGGTAGAGAGGATCGTGGCCTTCGGGAGAACTGTGGCATGAAATGGATCTCACTGTTGGAAGGGTTGTATTGGCGTTCAAATGCCTCATAATGTTGCTTCGATGGATTTGATTTGGCCATCTTTGTTGGTGGTTGAGATGAATGAGTAAGTGGCGGTGGCACTTGAAATGTGAGAGGAATGGAAGATGAAGGCTTGTGAAGCTTGGCCGCAAGATCTGCTATTCAAGGCTCTTCTGGATCTGCACAAAAAGGTATAGGATCTATATTGAGAGCGGTTGTGACCTTTGGCAGACTTTGTCTTTGGGCTTGGTCTTGGACCAGACTTGATTTGTCAGCCAGACTAGAAACTTTCTGACCAGCCAGACTTGAACTGTTATGACCAGCCAAACTTTGAGCTTCCTCAACTTGTTGTTCAATTTCTTGTGCATGTTCCCCAGGCTCTTGAGCTATTTCTCCAACTTCCAGAACAACCTCTTTAGTATCTTGCACTGCTTCAGCAACTGGTTGGATTATTACCACAGATTCTTGGACAACTTTTGCAGTTTCTAGTGTTGAGTCTGGGGTGGCTTCTTGCTCAACAACTTCTTGCACAACAACTGGTCGTGGAGGAGAGACCATTTGATCTTCTTCTTTCGAATCATCAGGAATCACAATGTGATGAATCACATCAGGTAACTCAAACAACCTATCCAAGAATTTGTCAGAATCGCCCTAAAGCAGGTCCTTGAAATGTTGAACTCGAGGAAGGACAGGATTTCCCCAATCCTTAGCAGCTGGCGTGCAGTGATGCCTCCACTGTGGAGAGGCTATAGGCAAGGGAGATTTTTCAACAAGTTTTACTCTCACCCAATGCCTATTGTTTATGTTACCTAATACGGCAATTGTGGATTCTTTAGCAACAGGCCCCAGCAGGGGAAAATACGTACAACATTGGTTTGGTGCCAATGTTACCGGTATTATGTTGAATGTTGTAGCAGCTAGTAAATGAGATAGATACCTGGGGAGGTGGCGGTGGGTGTGCCCGCCGCTGGGGCATGTCCCGCCTTCCGAACTCTGGGTGTGGCGGGTGATTTCTTCATTCCAGATTAGCAAAGGCTGCTGTCTGTTGTGGATTGCTGCGATTTTCCCTTGTAGAGTCTCGAGGTTGTTCCCTTCGGGCGAATGTATCAGCCTGCCGCCCTCGCCCTTCCTGCCATCTTGAAGGCGCGTCCAACATATCCCGTGCAGGTTTCTGCTCATCATCCTCCTCTTCTAATATGAAATCCTGAACCCGCGCCCTTAGGTCAATCATGTCACGTGGCGGGCGCCTACTAAGCTTGTTATTCAAAGCTCCCGCCCGCAATCCTTGCTTGAAGGCGTTCACACAAGTCTCCTGAGGCAAGTCTTCAATCTGTCTAATGTGGCATTGAATCTTGCCATGTATTGTTTTAGGATTTCCGTCACGCCTTGACGGATGTTGAACAAAGCTGCCGTTGTCACCCGCTGAGTCCTACTCGCCGCAAAATGTGACAAAAATTTGTGTGAAAATCCCGTAAAGCTATTTATAGAGTACGAAGGTAACTTTGAAAACCACGCCAACGCTGTCCCCTTCAACGTGGAAGGAAACATCCTACATCTCACGGCATCAGACGCTTGACTGATCACCATTTTAGTCATAAATGACTGTAAATGTTCCTTGGGATCCGTCTCGCCCAAATAAGTATCCAGCACAAGATGCTTCACAACATCAGGTATGGGAACCGCCTGGATGGCAAGTGAAAAGGGATGAAACTCCACCACACTCTCAGCCTCTTTGAAGCTCTCCATTCCCGGATCCTTTTGCTGGCGAAAGTACTCCAACTGAGCCTGCAAATGTTGGTTTTGCTGTTGCACAAAATCTAAAGCACCACATACCCTATTCCATTCAGCAAGAGAGATGTTGAAAGGAGTCGGGTTTGGCATGCCACCACCTGGCGTCACCACCTGCGGCTGCTCCAGATTACGGTTTGGACTCCGTTCTGGCGAGGGAGGCGGTACGAGTGGATTGCCTGCCGTCCGTCCTCCCCGCCCACGGCCTCGCCCTCTTCTTCCGTTGCTTGACATAGCCTCTTCCCTCGTGAACATGGGGTTTGGTTTACCTTTCCCCACAGACGGTGCCAAAATGTTATGGGAATAGAACAGTATAGGAGAGAAGTGAGACTATATTGTTATTAGAGAAAATCTGAACCCTTTTACATGAGCCTCCCTTGGCTATTTATAGGGAGAAAATCCATAAATGACATTTAATTAAAACTAAACCTATGGGCCTCAAAGGTTAGGCCCAATATATTACAAAGTCCATCCCTCTATGTGTATTACAAGTTTACCCCTGGAATTACTACCCAAGGCCGCTCCTCGTCCAGATAAGGGGCTCAATAGCGCTATGAAGGGGAAGAAGGGGCGCTCTCCCTGTCCAACTGTCAAGTACATCGTGCTCGCCTGTAGGTCATCATATAATGTTTTGATTGGACGTGACACTCTTAGTCAGATTTGTGCAGTCATATCCACAAAGCATTTGAAGTTCAAGTATCCGTTAGCTAATGGGCGGATAGGAACGTTGGCGGTCGACCAGATTAGGGCCCGTGAGTGCTATAGCGAGAGTGTGGCTAGTTATGGGAAGCAGAATGCCAAGGTTGGGCACCGGCGTTATGAGATCAGTGAAGGTAGTAAACTTGATCCAAGAGTAGAAGTACCAGGGGCCCGCCCGAGCCCTATTGAGGAAACAAAAATGGTGAAGGTAGGACAAAGGATGTTGAAAGTGGGAACACAATTATCTCCTGCCCAGGAAGACCGCCTCAATTGTCCCAGGCATTAGCCCGAATGTGATTTGTCATAAATTAGCAATTCAGGCGGATGTAAAGCCGGTCGCCCAGACTAGAAGGAAAATGGGTGAAGAACGGATTAAGGCAGTCAAGGTGGAAACAACGAAGCTTCTGGAAGCAAATTTTATTAGAGAGGTTAAGTACCCAACTTGGCTGGCGAATGTGGTGCTTTTGAAGAAGGCGAACGGAAAATGGCGCATGTGCACCGACTATACTGATCTGAACAAGGCGTTCCTGAAAGACGCATACCCATTGCCCAATGTTGACAAGCTAGTTGATGGGGCGTCTGGAAATGAAGTCCTTAGCCTGATGGATGCCTTTTCAGGTTACAATCAAATATACATGCATCCGCAGGATGAGGAGAAGACTGTGTTCATGACACCAAAAATCAATTATTGTTACAAAACAATGCCTTTCGGACTCAAGAATGCAGGGGCGACTTACCAACGCTTGATGGACAAGGTATTCGAAGAGCATGTGGGTAGGAATATGCAAGTTTATGTGGATGACATGATTGTTACATCCGTCAAAACAGAGGATCACTTGGCGGATTTGGGCGAGGCGTTCGGACGAGTGAGGCATTATAATATGCGCTTGAACCCTAACAAGTGTTCTTTTGGGATTCTGGGTGGAAAATTCCTAGGTTTCATGGTAACGGTCAGGGGTATTGAGATTAACCCTGATAAATGCAGGGCGATCTTAGATATGGTTAGCCCGTCTACGGTTAAGGAGGTTCAACGTTTAGCTGGAAAGGTCGCTTCCTTGGCCCGTTTCCTACCACATGCAGGAGAGAAGGCGGCTCCATTTTTCAAGTGTTTAAAAAAGAGTTCAAAGTTTGAGTGGACACCTGAGTGCGAAGAGGCGTTCAAACAGCTAAAGCAGTTCTTGTCCAAGCCTCCAATCCTGCAAAAGCCAATGGTGGGCGAGCCGCTCCTACTGTACTTTGCCATCACCAACCACGCCCTTGGTTCCGTAATCACACAGAAAATTGAAGGTGAGTTACGTATAATTTACTTTGTGAGTCATACATTGCAGGGTGCTGAGAAAAGGTACCAGAGGATTGAGAAGGCAGCCCTGGCGGTCTTGGTCACGTCCTGACGTCTGAGGGCTTACTTTCAGAGTTTTCAGGTAAAGGTTAAAACAGACTTACCATTAAAGCAGGTCTTGCAGAAACCTGACCTTTCAGGGCGCCTAGTGGGTTGGTCTGTTGAATTGTCAGAATATGGCTTGATATATGAGGCGAGGGGAAAGGTCTCGCCCTAAAGGTTAACAGAATTTGTGGCAGAATTAATAATGGCAGGCGAGGAACCGGGTTCCAAAGCATGGGTCTTGCATATTGATGGGTCGTCCAACTCGCGCGGCAGTGGGGCGGGCATAATCTTGAGTGGCCCGAATGAAATTCAAATTGAGAAATCTTTGAGATTTGAATTCAAGGTTAGTAATAACCAAGCTGAGTATGAGGCATTGCTGGCGGGCTTGGGTTTGGCCAAGGAACTGGAGATAGAGACACTGGAAATACGGAGTGACTCTCTGCTGGTCACCAATCAAATAAAAGGCATTTACCAGGTTAAAGACCCACGACTGGAGAAGTACTTGAGTCGAGCTCAAGATTTGATGAAGGGGATTCAGAGTGTAGGGATCAGTTATGTGCCCAGGGAGCAAAACCAGCGAGCCGATTTGCTCGCCAAGTTGGCAAGTACAAGGCGACCGGGAAATTACAGGTCGGTCATCCATGAAATAATGCATTCTCCAAGCATTGAAAGGGTGGAGCAAGTATGTGTTGTGGCTTACGGGAATACTTGGATGTCCCCAATAGTTGAGGTACTGACCGAAGCTTCTACGGGCTCGATTGGGATCACGCCAGAGAGAAGGCGGGCTGCCAGTTACTTCACAATGATACAGGGAGAGATATACAGACGAGGCTTCCCTGCACCTTTGCTAAAGTGCGTCGCCGAGCATCAGGCTCAGGAACTGATGAAGGAAGTACATGAAGGGGCATGCGCCAGCCATATTGGAGGTAGATCGTGTGAAGAAGGTCTTGCTCCTGACCCTGGCTGTGGTTTTGATGACGACAAACTCATCAACAAAAAGAAGAAAAGAAGACTTCAAAGAATCAAGCACTCAAGTCCATCATAAGTCTAGAAGTCTTAGTATTAGGTGAGTTATGCTTCCAAAGGTTTATTAAAGCATAAAGGCTCTTAAAACACCTAATCTAATCAAGCTAAGAGTTTTCATAACTTAAAAGAAGTAGAAAACCTTAAGCAAGTCTCAAAGAACAAGTTTCTGGAAAATGGGCTTCTGTGTAATCGATTACACCATTATGGTAATCGATTACACCAAGGCAAGTAATCGATTACTCTAGTCTTGTAATCGATTACATGTTTGAAATTCAAATTCAAACTGAAACGGTCACTTGTGTAATCGATTACACTAAGTATGGTAATCGATTACCAGAACGAAAAAGTGCATCTTTTCATGAACCATTGTGTCCCAAAACTTTTGAAAAGGGTTGTGATGGTTCAAGGACGTTTCCCTTGCCTATATAAAGACCATTTGAGTCCAGAAAACATAGAACACACAACACACACAAAATATACACATTTCACATGAGAAAAACACATTAGGCCAAAGCTTTTTCAAAAATTAGTTCATCTTTTAGAACTTAAATCTTTTGGAGCCTAAATTCTGAGTTCATGATCTTCATGTTCACAAGAACACATTAGTTGTTCATATCTTGAAGAACTCAGAATTGTATTATGCTTAAAAGCCTTAAAGCATAATTTCTCATGTTCAATCCAATTGTGTGTTAAAGGATTGAAACGGCCAATTGTAATATCTTCTTCATCTCTTTCTGTAAGATTGAGTTTTTCACCGTGGTATTCGGTGAAGGGTTGTTGTCACTGAAAGTGGTTTACTTTCAGGGTTTTCATTGAAGGTGGTTTAGCCTTCAAGGTCTGAGGGTGGTTTGCCTTCAGGAACTGAAAGCGGTTTGCTTTCAGGGGCTGCTGAAAGCGGTTTGCTTTCACAGGATATTGGTAGAAGTTCTTGGGGTCCTTGGGTTAGGAACTTGTAAGAAATTCTTATCAATAGTGGAAAAATCCTCAAGGGGTTTTCTTGAGGGACTGGACGTAGTCTTCGGTGGATTGAAGGCGAACCAGGATAAATCTTGTGTGTGATTCTCTTTATCCTTCACATTTACTTTCAAGTATTGTTCATATCCGCTGCAATTACAACGATCAATTCGTGATCATCATAAACTTGAAAGTAACGATTTCAATAAGGCAAAAATTGGGGCAACACTGATTCACCCCCCCTCTCAGGTTGCTATCTGTTCTAACAATTGGTATCAGAGCGGAAGTTTAGGTAAGTTATTCCTAAGATCCGGGAAAAGATGGCATCCTCTTCCAATCATGGAACAAGTGAAGGACATAACATAAACAGGCCACCATTCTTCAATGGAGAACACTATGACTTCTGGAAAATCAAGATGAAGATATTCATAAAGTCATTAGACGCAGGAATATGGAAAGTCATTGAAGAAGTTCCCTTTGTGCCTGTAACAACAGATGAAGAAGGAACTTCACAACCAAAATCAGAAAGTACTTGGAGTGATGAAGAAAAGAAGAAGGTTCAACATGATCTCAAAGGAATGAACATCCTTACATCTGCTCTTGGCATGGATGAATTTTTCAGAGTATCAACGTGCACTACATCGAAAGAAATATGGGATACGTTGATGGTGACTCATGAAGGAACAGATGAAGTCAAGAGATCAAAGATCAATACTCTATCTCAAGAATATGAGATGTTCAGAATGCTTCCAGGAGAAAAGGTATTAGACATGCAAAAACGATTCACTCATTTAATTAATCATTTGATTGCTCTTGGTAGACAATTTTCAAACAGTGACTTGAACATGAAAGTTCTAAGATCACTTACAAGAGTATGGCAACCAAAAGTAACAGCCATCTCAGAGAAGAAGAGTTTATCAAAAATGACTCTTGCAACTCTTTTTGGAAAACTCCAAGAACACGAGTTGGAATTGAATCGTTTGGAAGAAAATGAACAATATGAGAAGAAGTATCGATCCATTTCCCTAAAAGCAAAAGAAAGCATCAAAGAAGATTATGATGCAGATTCTGAAGAAGAAGATAATGGGAATGTGAATCTTCTAGTAAAGAATTTTGGAAAGTTTCTTAAAAGAAAAGGTTTGAAATTCAACAACAACAAATCTTTCCAAAAGAACAATGAATCATCCTCCTCTCAAAAGATCACATGTTTCGAATGTGGTAAACCGGGACACTTCAAATCAGATTGTCCAAATCTTCAGAAGAAGAAACATGGTCTAAGAGAGAAGTTCGAGAAAAAGGATCAATCTACTCGAAGAGCATATTTGGCTTGGGATGATAATGAAGTAAGTTCATCATCTGATTCTGATAAAGAAGAAGCACAAGTTGCTTTGATGGCCTCACATGATTCTGATATTGAAGATTCCCAGGTTAGTGATAATGCTATATCTTTTCATGACTTAAAGTTTACCATGGAAAATATGTTTAAAGTATGTCAAGAATTTTCTAAAGTTAGTACTAGGCAAAATGAGTTAATTTCTTCCCTAGAAAGTAAATGCAGAAATTTACAAGAAGAACTAGATATAGTAAAATCTAAGTTAGACATTACTCACAAATGCACTAAGTGTAGTTCTTTAGAAGAAAAGATAGAAAATCTTCAACAAAGAGTAAACAACTTCAATAAAGGAAAACAGAAGTTAGATGATATCCTAAGTGTTCAAAGACATTCAAACAATAAATCAGGTTTAGGATATACTTCTTACCCAAAGACAAAAGAGGATAGGAAAACTGTGTTTGTAAAACCAAACCATGTTTTAGGATCTTCTAGTAACAGTAAGATTAATCCTGTTAGGAGTACAAACAATAGGAAGAACATTCAAAATAGACCTCCTAAGAAGATTCATCCCTCTCCTAGACAAACCTCCAGTCACAATCATTATTCTTGTACTTATTGTAACAAAATAGGACATACCCCTAGTAGATGCTACTACAAACATGTAGGAGTACCAAATAGGGAGTACATTTGGGTTAGAAAGGATGTTAACTTAGAAGGACCCAAAACTTGTTGGGTTCCTAATACCCATGTCTGAACTTTGTCATGTAGGTGTGTATGAAAGCAGCAAAGGATTTATGGTATCTTGATAGTGGCTGCTCATCACACATGACAGGAGACAAAACCAAGTTTTCTTTTCTTATACCTAGGGAAAAAGGTTTCGTCACATATGGTAACAATCAAAAGGGAAAAATACTCGGTATTGGAAGAATAGGCACACCCCCTCAAACAGTCATCGATAAAGTTCTTTACGTTGATGGTTTGATGCATAATCTTCTGAGTATTAGTCAACTATGTGATAAAGGTTTGAAAGTTGGTTTTATTAATGATATATGTGTTGTGAAAGATGTGAAAACTAAAGAAATCAAGTTTTCTGGATATAAAGTAAACAAAGTCTTCATGATCTCATTGGAAGAAATTCCACAAAATGTGAGATGTCTTTTGGCCAAGAATAATAGTGATTCATGGCTATGGCATAGAAGACTTGCACATATTCACATAGATCATTTAAACAAACTAGTCAAGCATGATCTAGTTGATGGGCTTCCAAAGATAAAATTCGAGAAAGACAAGCTTTGCGATGCATGTCAAAAAGGGAAGCAAACCAGAACATCCTTCAAACCAAAGAACATAATTTCGACCTCAAGACCTCTTCAATTGTTACATATGGATTTGTTCGGACCTTCTAGAACTAAAAGCCTCGGAGGTAATTTCTATGCACTTGTTATTGTTGATGATTTCTCTAGATTTACATGGACTTTATTTCTTCCTCATAAGAATGAAGCCTTCAATGCATTCAAAAGATATGCAAGGCTTGTTCAAAATGAGAAGTCTTTAAAGATCTCTTCTATAAGAAGTGATCATGGTGGAGAATTTCAGAATCAACAATTCCAAGAACTATGTGATGAAAATGGAATATCACATAACTTCTCTACTCCGAGAACACCACAACAAAATGGTGTAGTAGAAAGAAAGAATAGATTACTCGAGGAATTAGCAAGAACCATGCTGAGTGAATCAAGTCTCCCTAAATATTTCTGGGCTGATGCTGTGAGTACTGCTTGCTATGTTTCCAATAGAGTTCTTATTAGACCTATCCTTAAGAAAACACCCTATGAACTCTACAAAAGAAGGAAACCAAACATCTCTCATCTACATGCTTTTGGATCAAAATGCTTTGTCTTGAATAATGGAAAGGAAAACCTTGGAAAGTTTGATGAAAAATCTGATGAAGGTATATTCCTTGGGTATTCTTTGACAAGTAAAGCATATAGAGTCTTTAACAAGAAAACTCTATCTGTGGAAGAATCCATACATGTTACCTTTGATGAATCTAAATCTTCAATAGAAGATAAAGTCAATCTTCCAGATAATGAAGAAGATGACATCATTATTAATGAAGATTCTCAAAAGGATGGAGATCAGAATCCAATACAAGAAGAGCACATTGAAAGTAATACTTATCAACTTCCAAAAGAATGGAGAACCCATAGGGATCACCCAGTTGATAATATTATTGGTGATATTTCTAGAGGCGTTTCTACAAGGCTACGCTTAAATGATTCAGTTTTGAATATGGCCTTTGTCTCTCAAATAGAACCATCAAAAGTAAATGATGCTCTAGAGGATGAGTATTGGATTGTAGCAATGCAGGAAGAACTAAACCAATTTGAAAGGAATCAAGTTTGGGAACTTGTCCCTAAGCCTAGTGACAAACATGTTATTGGAACAAAGTGGGTGTTTAGAAATAAGTTAGATGAAAATGTTATTATAGTTAGGAACAAAGCAAGATTAGTTGCTCAAGGGTATAATCAAGAAGAAGGCATAGATTTTGATGAAACTTATGCACCAGTAGCAAGGTTGGAAGCCATAAGACTATTATTGGCGTATGCTTGTTCTTTAAATTTCCCATTATATCAAATGGACGTCAAAAGTGCTTTCCTGAACGGATACATTCAAGAAGAAGTCTATGTGAAGCAACCTCCAGGATTTGAAGATCCAAAGTTCCCTTCACATGTCTTCAGATTAAAGAAGGCACTCTATGGTCTTAAGAAAGCCCCTCGTGCATGGTATGATAGATTAAGTACTTTCCTTTGTGATAAAGGATTTCAGAAGGGTAAGGCTGATACAACCTTGTTCATCAAAAGAACCAAAGGTAATACCTTATTAGTTCAAATTTATGTTGACGATATTATCTTTGGTGCAACTAACGAATCTCTTTGTAAGGATTTCTCTAACATGATGCAAGAAGAATTTGAAATGTCCATGATGGGACAATTAAATTTCTTTCTTGGTTTGCAAATCAAGCAATCAAGTGATGGAATATTCATCAACCAATCAAAGTTTTGCAAGGAACTTTTAAAGAAATATGATTTGGATGATTGCAAAGCCATAGCCACACCTATGGGGTCTAACACATATTTAGATCAAGATGAATCCGGTAATCAAGTAGATATTACCAAATATAGAGGTATGATCGGATCTCTTTTATACTTATCTGCAAGTAGACCTGATATTATGTTTAGTGTGTGTCTATGTGCTAGATATCAAGCATCTCCTAGGGAATCACATTTGAGTTCTGTTAAACGGATTTTCAAATATTTGAAAGGAACTACAAATGTTGGATTGTGGTATCCCAAAGGAAGTGTTTGTGATTTGATTGGATATTCTGATTCTGATTATGCTGGTTGTAAAACTGAAAGAAAAAGTACAAGTGGTACTTGTCACTTGTTAGGAAATGCCCTTGTTTCTTGGTCTTGTAAGAAACAAGCATGTGTTGCTCTAAGTACTGCAGAAGCAGAATACATTGCTGCAGGAAGTTGTTGTGCACAAACTCTATGGCTCAAACAACAACTCAAAGATTATGGCTTAGAGCTGGGCTGCATTCCAATTAAATGTGACAACACAAGTGCCATTAATCTCACTAAAAATCCTATCATGCATTCTCGAACTAAGCATATTGATATACGACATCATTTTCTTCGAGATCATGTTATGAGGAAAGATATTGAGATTTCATTTGTGGATACACATAATCAGTTAGCAGACATCTTTACTAAGCCTCTGCCTAAAGAATCATTTTTCAAAATAAGAAGAGAATTAGGAATTTTAGATGAGCATGATATTTAATGTAACATGTTATTTGCATAAACCTTATATGTTCATTTGCATTAAGTGTTTATATATGAAAATGTGTTACATAGGATTCTAGAGCCTAGAACTTGTCCTAGTAATCGATTACCCTAGGATTCGTAATCGATTATCCATGTTCTAAGTCCTCGAGCTCGTTAGAAACATCTGAGTAATCGATTATTCAAACTGCCATAATCGATTACACATTCACAATTTGAAAATTTTCAAATTTGTAACTGATGTAATCGATTACCCCAACTGCAGTAATCGATTACCTACTCGAAAAATTGCCAAAATTTCAAATTTCCCTCCATCTTTTGAAATTCAAACTTGGCATAACAGCTCCGTAATCGATTACTTAAACTGCTGTAATCGATTACATGATCGGGATATTTAAGCCAGCATTAGGAATTGATTAGTAATATCCTCCAAAACCCTCTTAAGGTGCTGAATATTCTCTTCTCAACTTTCCTCCTCAACCAACTATGGATTCCTATCATTCTCGTTCCTCTCGACCCATGAACCTTACAAGACTACTCACAACCACCCATCAAAGAACTAGGTTTGCTTCACGATTCATCAATCAACTCATCCGTAAACCTTTGTTTGGTGATTTGGATTCCTTTGTCGACAATGGTCACACATTTCCCGCCTATCTCCGTTATCAAAATCTTGAGGAGTTTATCTCTATGTGCAATCCCTACTATCCTGAACTAGTAAAAGTCTTTTATTGCAACTTAGAACCTTTGCAAGATGGATTTCAAAGTTCTGTCAAGGGGATTCTTATTCGACACTCCCTATCATCTTTTGGTCGATGCCTTGGACTTCCTTCATCGGGTGCTCTCTTGGGTCCTAACCTCCCTTGCCCCTGGTCTGACTATAGCCATGACTCCTTTTACAAATCTCTGTGTCAATTTGAATCAGTAGACCTCCAGAAAATTCACCTACCACAACACTACCTCTTGCCCATACAACACTGACTATAGCCATGTTTACCCCCATCCCCCATGCTTTATGTTGCAAAATATACTTGTATGTATGCCTGTACATTTTTTGGCCTTTTCTTCTTTTTGATGAAGTCAAAAGGGGGAGAAAGGTTCTGTGCTCTTAAAGATCATATGCAGGAATTCAACAAGTACATTAGAAAGGGGGAGAGATATGAGAAATACTAGATTCCATCAAATAGGGGGAGTTAAGCATCAAGAATGCATAAATGATCTTCAAGTATCAAGAATGTGTTTGCCATCATAAAAAAGGGGGAGATTGTGAAGAAGGTCTTGCTCCTGACCCTGGCTGTGGTTTTGATGACGACAAACTCATCAACAAAAAGAAGAAAAGAAGACTTCAAAGAATCAAGCACTCAAGTCCATCATAAGTCTAGAAGTCTTAGTATTAGGTGAGTTATGCTTCCAAAGGTTTATTAAAGCATAAAGGCTCTTAAAACACCTAATCTAATCAAGCTAAGAGTTTTCATAACTTAAAAGAAGTAGAAAACCTTAAGCAAGTCTCAAAGAACAAGTTTCTGGAAAATGGGCTTCTGTGTAATCGATTACACCATTATGGTAATCGATTACACCAAGGCAAGTAATCGATTACTCAAGTCTTGTAATCGATTACATGTTTGAAATTCAAATTCAAACTGAAACGGTCACTTGTGTAATCGATTACACTAAGTATGGTAATCGATTACCAGAACGAAAAAGTGCATCTTTTCATGAACCATTGTGTCCCAAACCTTTTGAAAAGGGTTGTGATGGTTCAAGGACGTTTCCCTTGCCTATATAAAGACCATTTGAGTCCAGAAAACATAGAACACACAACACACACGAAATATACACATTTCACATGAGAAAAACACATTAGGCCAAAGCTCTTTCAAAAATTAGTTCATCTTTTAGAACTTAAATCTTTTGGAGCCTAAATTCTGAGTTCATGATCTTCAAGTTCACAAGAACACATTAGTTGTTCATATCTTGAAGAACTCAGAATTGTATTATGCTTAAAAGCCTTAAAGTTTAATTTCTCATGTTCAATCCAATTGTGTGTTAAAGGATTGAAACAGCCAATTGTAATATCTTCTTCATCTCTTTCTGTAAGATTGAGTTTTTCACCGTGGTATTCGGTGAAGGGTTGTTGTCACTGAAAGTGGTTTACTTTCAGGGTTTTCATTGAAGGTGGTTTAGCCTTCAATGTCTGAGGGTGGTTTGCCTTCAGGAACTGAAAGCGGTTTGCTTTCAGGGGCTGCTGAAAGCGGTTTGCTTTCACAGGATATTGGTAGAATTTCTTGGGGTCCTTGGGTTAGGAACTTGTAAGAAATTCTTATCAATAGTGGAAAAATCCTCAAGGGGTTTTCTTGAAGGACTGGACGTAGTCTTCGGTGGATTGAAGGCGAACCAGGATAAATCTTGTGTGTGATTCTCTTTATCCTTCACATTTACTTTCAAGTATTGTTCATATCCGCTGCAATCACAACGATCAATTCGTGATCATCATAAACTTGAAAGTAACGATTTCAATAAGGCGAAAATTAGGGCAACATTGATTCACCCCCCCCTCTCAGGTTGCTATCTGTTCTAACAGATCGTTGGGTGCAAAGATTCTAAGGGCGGGGTTCTATTAACCAACCTTAAGGAAGGATTGCCAAGCCTTTGTAAAGAAATGTGATAAGTGTCAGGTGTTTGCAGATTTGCACAGGGCGCCCCTAGAGTTAATGGCGACTATATCCTCTCCGTGGCCATTCGCCCTTTGGGGGGTGGATCTGGTCGGACCATTCCCTTCTGCTAAGTCGCAAATCAAGTATATCTTGGTGGCGGTTGATTACTTCACCAAATGGATAGAGGCAGAATCGCTCGCCTCCATTACTTCTGAAAAGATAAAAAAGTTCTATTTTCAAAGACTTATTTGCAGGTTTGGCATGCCTCAAGCGATCATCTCTGACAATGGGACTCAATTTTCAAGTAAGGTATAGATAGAAACCTGAGGGGGGGGTGAATCAGGTTTACCCGATTTTCGCCTTAACAAACCTTCTTACTTTCAAGATAAAGATGATCACAATCGAGTGCAGCAGAAATAAATGTTGCTTGAAAGTAAAGATGAAGATTAGGAGAATGCATACACAAAATTTATCCTGGTTCACCTTCAATCCACCGAAGGCTACGTCCAGTCCCTCAAGAAACCCCTTGAGGATTTTTCCACTATTGATAAAAATCTCTTACAAGTGCTTACACCAAGTACCTTAAGAATTTCTATCAACAACCCCTGAAAGCACACCACTTTCAGTCCCTGAAAGCAAACCACTTTCAGAACAATCAACCTTCACCGAACCCTACGGTGAATATTCACTCAACCAGAATGAGATGAAGAAGAGTTTACAACTGGCTGTATCAATCCTTTAATACATTGATCATGAGAGTTATGCTTTAAGACTCTTTAGCATAAGAAGGCTCTCTTGATTCTGAGTTCTTCAAAAATATGAACAACAAATGTGTTCTTTTACAATGAAGAGTAATGAACTCAGAATATAGGCTCTTTGAAAGTTGTAGAACAAACGCTAAATGAACATGAAAGAGAAATTCAAGAGTAATTTTGGCCTATTTCGTGTATGTTGTGTTTCTTGACTCAAATGGACTATTTATAGGCATAAGAGATCATCCATGAACCAACACAACCTTTCCCAAATGATTTGAGACACAATGGTTCATGAAAAGATGCGACTTGTCGAGCATGTAATCGATTACAGTACTTAGGTAATCGATTACGCTATGTGACCGTTGCTGTTTGAATTTCAAATTCAAACGTGTAATCGATTACGAGCAAGTTGTAATCGATTACTTGCCTATGTGTAATCGATTACCTTAAGGGTGTAATCGATTACACTCAAGTCCAATTTCCAGAAACTGAAACCTTTAAGAGCGGCTTGAGTTTTTCTACCTCTTTTAAATTATGAAAAGGTTAAACTCAATAAGCTTAAGTATTTTAAAGAGCCTTTATACTAGAGAAGCCTTTAGAAGCATAACTCACCTAACTAAGACTTAGGTAGATATTGAATCATGTTGCACTGTTTCCTCTAAGTCTTCTTTTCTTCTTTTTGTCGATGAGTTTGTCGTCATCAAAACCTCAGCCAGGGTCAGGAGCAAAACCTTCTTCACAGAACGGGGAATCCATAATCGATTCACTTCAGTGGAGCACCCACAAACGAATGGTCAAGCAGAGGCTGCTAACAAAGTAGTTTTGGCAGGGTTAAAGAGGCGTCTTGACGAAGCAAAGGGGCGGTGGCTGGAGGAATTTCCCATTGTCTTGTGGTCCTACAACACCACTCCTCAGTCGACCACAGGAGAAACGCCATTTAAGCTGACTTATGGAACAGATGCCATGTTACCAATGGAGATGAAGAATAAGGCGTGGCGAGCAGTGGCAACTGATCCAGATCACAATCAGAGCAATTTGTTGGTAAGCCTGGATTTGGCTCCTGAAATAAGAGAAGAAGCTCGCCTTAGAGGAGTAGCCATGAAGCAGCGAATATCTCGAAGATACGACACACGAGTCGTCCCACGCGCAATGCGTGTGGGCGACCTAGTGCTTCGTAGACGAACAGGTACTGCAGATGTCAACAAACTAACGCCCAAATGGGAAGGAGCATTCAAGATTACGGAAGCTTTGGGCGATGGAGCGTATCACCTATCAGATTTATTTGGAAAAAGAGTCCCAAGGTCTTGGAACGCCACTCATTTGAGGCATTATTATAGCTAAGTGTACACCATGTAAGTGCGTACTTCTTTCTTTGACAAGAAACTCTAAAGAGCCGCCCTTGCGGTAGCGTACGAATAATGGTCCAATAGTGACCTAGTTAAATTCAATAAAGAGGTAAAGTCAGAGCTGTCCAAGTTTTTGCAATATGGCCCAGTGGCGGTCCAGATCCTACTTAAAAATTCCAAAGGTACAAAGCAAGGGCGCGGAGGATTCTCCTCACGGAGTTTTTAAGATTCTCCCTAGGGGGAGTTCTGATGAGGCGACCCTTACAACAAAATTTGGCTGCCCCACATGTCAATATAATGCAAATTGGCACTAATGTGGGATCGCCCGAATAAAGCTTTGTTCAAATTCCGAGGCCTAGTGGTGGTCTAAATCCCAAGGCCCAATAGTGATCTAGATTCCAAGTTACAATACTAAAGAAAAGTGGTCCAGTGGAGACCAAAGAAATTACCTTTCACCGTTTCCAAAAAGCCAAGGGGGAATAATACCCTCTAGTGATGACTTTCTTGATTAGCCTGCTATGGCGATTCGAGAAAGTTACCTGGAAGTTTCCCTTATTCGTTATTTCTTCACGCCAATTTTTTACGGCCACATTTTTATTTTCCAAGGTTGACATGGTTGTTGGAGGAATGGAATGAAGAGAACAAATGAGTTTAGAGGATGCGTTGCAAAATATTTTTGATATGGGTTGTGATGGGGTCTTTTTATAGGAATTATCTATGCAAAACATTTCACAGCATTGATATGTTTCTAGATTGGGAGTTTTAATCATATTTGAATATTATTTTATTTGGTACAGATTTAAATACAGGATTGTTGACGGGTTATATAGAATTAATTCATATACTTTAACCGTGACCAAGTCAAACAATTATATCTAAAAAAATCTAATTCATTCAATGAAATTAAATGAAATAATACTATAATATAATATAATGCAATTTAATATGATATAAAATAATATAATGTAATATAATATAATATAATATAACATAACATAACATAATATAATATAAAGGCTTAATAGCACTTTTGGTCCCTCACTTATCACGATTTGACACTTTTAGTCCCTAACAAAAAAAAATTAGCCATTTTCGTCCCTAACATTTACAGAAAGTTGCACTTTTGATTTTCCATCCATATCTGTTAAGAATCTAACGGAATATTCCTTTAAAATTAATTTAAAATATAAAAATAAAAAATCAGAAACATTTATTTCCCAAAAAATTCCTAATTCATCATCTTCAAAATCACCATCTCCATCAAATCCCTAAATCAAAGCCCTAAATCAGACCTCACCAAAACCACCTCTCCATTAGAAACATTTATTTCCCAAAAAATTCCTATTTCATCATCTTCAAAATCACCATCTCCAACAAATCTCTAAATCAAAGCCCTAAATCAAATCACCTCACCAAAATCACCACCACCACCACACCAACCTTCTTCAGCCACCACGAAATCCATCCTAATCGTCACCCTTCCAAGCCTCTGATTCCTCCAACCACCGCATCCTTCCTTTTATCCTCCAGAAGGAGAACGAGAAGAACGAAAAGAAGGAGAAGAATGAGAAGAAGGAGATCGAGACAGAGAGGGAGATCGAGACAGAGAGGGAGAACGAGAAGAAGGACGATGCGACAGCGCGACGGCTTGACGGATCGACGGCGGTAAAGGCGCGGCGGCGCGGCGGCGCGAGAGGACGACGTTCTTCTTCTCCTCGCCGCCGTCATTCTCCCTTCATCAGCTCGTCGTTGTTCTCTCTGCCTTCAATCCATCCCCTTTCTTGAAAACCCTAACTTTCTCATTTCTCTCCTTTCAATTTTCTGTTTCAATTCTTGAATCTTTTGTGATTTTTGAGTTTTGGGGTTTCACTTTGAAAGAGAAAGAGAGTGGCTCTTGGTGATTTTTTGAGTTATGATGTTTTGCTTCTTTTCCTTGTTCAGTTTCAGAAGCATAACACAAATATTTTGAGTTCTGGTTTTTTGAGTTCTAGATTTCTTGAGTTCTTGTGTTTTGCTGATTTTTTGAAGCTCATTCCCTCTTTCTTTTTGCAAATGTTGACTTGATGTTGGTAGAAGGGGGAAAAAATTCTGGGTTTTTAGATTAGAATGATGAAGAAGTTGCTTGGACTAGATGAAGAAATTCTGGGTTTTAAAATTCTGGGTTTTCATTTTTGTTTTTGTTTTTTATTTATTTTTTAATAAAAAACCGTTAGATTTTTAACTGAAATGGATGGAAAATCAAAAGTGCAACTTTCTGTAAACGTTAGGGATGAAAATGGCTAAATTTTTTTGTTAGGGACCAAAAGTGTTAAATCGTGATAAGTGAGGGACCAAAAGTGCTATTAAGCCTAATATAAATATAAATATAATATAGTATAATATAATAAAATATAACATAATATAATATAACCTTATCCTCGGTAACGTTGGTAAAAACTCTATGCTCGTTCAAAAGATGTTTATAGATACGCGCCCTACATCACAAAAGAAATATAGGAGTCAAGTCTCAATCTTGGTAAGCATACTAATTTTAATAGATGTGCTCATTGTTTACCAGAATCAAAGGTTTAGGTTGGGAACATCAGAAAATTTTCAAGAAAATAATAATGAAATTCAAAAGAAACAAGAATTCAGAGATTAAAGTCTTTAAGGTTACGATGGTAATTTACAATGGTCCCCTACTTTTTAATAAAGTTAACGATTCTTTTGCGTGCGAATTCTACCTCTCAAGCTGTTAATTAGTTTGGCGACATAAGTTTGAAGTCTTCCCGAAAAATCACTATCTTGCTAGTGTGAAAGAACTGTTAATGTCGGGAAGTCCTATGTGTAACAAAACATGGTGGAAATATTGAGAAACCTATGTGTTACACCTTTTAAAGCATTTCTATGAATCACAAGTCATATATATGATTATCTCCGATTCTGGTAACTAAAAGACTATGGTTAAGTGGTCATAATTATTAATGGTAATACCACGAATGAACTAATCTTAGAGAAACAATTCCATCAAACTGTGGAAAACAAAATAATGGAGTAAAAATTAGTGTTTACATCATCAATTAAATATAAACTCAAGAGTGGATGCTTAGCAACTCATCAAATACATGAAGATCCCGAATTCCTACTCGTGGCTAACATCCACAATCTAAAGGAAGAGATAAATTCATCACTATCCTAGTTTAGTCTCAGCTGCTGCAGTTTGATGATCTCTAACTGCAACACCTGTATTAAGATTCCTTACTGTCTAGAAGCATCCTCTTGTTGAATCCCCAGTAAAGGCTCTATCAGTTCTCCTTAAAATCGATCACAATTCTTGACTTAAATTAGTTGGCTCAGACAAACAGCATGTTGTGCTTGTAAAGTAGCACGATCTTGCTTTATGATACAAGGGACACCATTTTTGAGCTCTGTATTTTAGGTCCACTGTGACGTATTCACGATTGTGCTAATCTTCACTATTGCGCTCTTGGTCCTTTTCAGCTCGTTAACTTTTCTTCTCTTTTCCATGCATTCTTTCAAGTTTTCAGCTTTATCCTGTGTAATTCATATTTGTCATTAAGATAGTTAGTTTTGTAAATGTCATGAAACAATAAGGGACAATTTTTTGTGAGAAAATTTTGGAAAATTACTGAAAAATAGATTTTTAGCATGGCCCTGAAATATAGAATAGTAATGTCATTCAAACACTAATTTCGAGTAAGTAGAAAACGGTTAGGCCAATGAGCAACTTGCAGTTAACTCTCTTGAAGCGCCGTAGCGGGCTATTAAAGGGTAGTGATGACTTTCTTTATTAGCCTGCTATGGCGATTCGAGAAAGTTACCTGGAAGTTTCCCTCATTCGTTATTTCTTCACGCCAATTTTTGACGGCCACATTTTTATTTTCCAAGGTTGACATGGTTGTTGGAGGAATGGAATGAAGAGAACGAATGAGTTTAGAGGATGCGTTGCAAAATGTTTTTGATATGGGTTGTGATGGGGTCTTTTTATAGGAATTATCTATGCAAAACATTTCACAGCATTGGAATGTTTCTAGATTGGGAGTTTTAATCATATTTGAATATTATTTTATTTGGTACAGATTTAAATATAGGATTGTTGACGGGTTATATAGATATTATTCACACACATTGACCGTGACCATGTCAAACAATTATATCTAAAAAAATCTAATTAATTCAATGAAATTAAATGAAATAATACTATAATATAATATAATGTAATTTAATATGATATAAAATAATATAATGTAATGTTATGTAATACAATATAATAAAATAAAATATAAATATAATATTGTGAAGAAGGTCTTGCTCCTGACCCTGGCTGTGGTTTTGATGACGACAAACTCATCAACAAAAAGAAGAAAAGAAGACTTCAAAGAATCAAGCACTCAAGTTCATCAATAATTCTAGAAGTCTTAGAATTAGGTGAGTTATGCTTCTAAAGGTTTATTAAAGCATAAAGGCTCTCAAAATACCTAATCTAATCAAGCTAAGTGTTTTCATAACTTAAAAGAAGTAGAAAACCTTAAGCAAGACTCAAAGAATAAGTTTCTGGAAAATGGGCTTCTGTGTAATCGATTACACCATTATGGTAATCGATTACACCAAGGCAAGTAATCGATTACTCCAGTCTTGTAATCGATTACATGTTTGAAATTCAAATTCAAACTGAAACGGTCACTTGTGTAATCGATTACACTAAGTGTGGTAATCGATTACCAGAACGAAAAGTTGTATCTTTTCATGAACCATTGTGTCCCAAACCTTTTGAAAAGGGTTGTGATGGTTCAAGGACGTTTCCCTTGCCTATATAAAGACCATTTGAGTCCAGAAAACACAACACACAAGAACAACAACATAGAACACACACACACATGAAATTTACACATTCCACATGAGAAAAACACATTAGGCCAAAGCTTTTTCAAAACAAGTTCATCTTTTAGAACTTAAATCTTTTAGAGCCTAAATTCTGAGTTCATGATCTTCATGTTTACAAGAACACATTTGTTGTTCATATCTTGAAGAACTCAGAATTGTATTATGCTTAAAAGCCTTAAAGCATAATTTCTCATGTTCAATCCAATTGTGTGTTAAAGGATTGAAACAGCCAAGTGTAATATCTTCTTCATCTCTTTCTGTAAGATTGAGTTTTTCACCGTAGTATTCGGTGAAGGGTTGTTGTCACTGAAAGTGGTTTGCTTTCAGGGTTCTGGTTGAAGACAAGTTTGTCTTCAAGGTCTGAGGGTGGTTTGCCTTCAGGAATTGAAAGCGGTTTGCTTTCAAGGGCTGTTGAAAGCGGTTTGCTTTCACAGGATATTGATAGAAGTTCTTGGGGTCCTTGGGTTAGGAACTTGTAAGAAATTCTTATCAATAGTGGAAAAATCCTCAAGGGGTTTTCTTGAGGGACTGGACGTAGTCTTCAGTGGATTGAAGGCGAACCAGGATAAAATCTTGTGTGTGATTCTCTTTATCCTTCACATTTACTTTCAAGTATTGTTCATATCCGCTGCAATCACAAAGATCAACTCGTGATCATCATAAACTTGAAAGTAACGATTTCAATAAGGCGAAAATTGGGGCAACACTGATTCACCCCCCCCCTCTCAGGTTGCTATCTGTTCTAACAATTGGTATCAGAGCGGAAGTTTAGGTAAGTTATTCCTAAGATCCGGGAAAAGATGGCATCCTCTTCCAATCATGGAACAAGTGAAGGACACAACATAAACAGGCCACCATTCTTCAATGGAGAACACTATGACTTCTGGAAAATCAAGATGAAAATATTCATAAAGTCATTAGACTCAGGAATATGGAAAGTCATTGAAGAAGGACCCTTTGTGCCTGTAACAATTGAAGAAGGAACTTCACAACCAAAACCAGAAAGTACTTGGAGTGAAGAAGAAAAGAAGAAAGTTCAACATGATCTCAAAGGAATGAACATTCTTACATCTGCTCTTGGCATGGATGAATTTTTCAGAGTATCAACATGCACTTCATCAAAAGAAATTTGGGATACTTTGATGGTGACTCATGAAGGAACAGATGAAGTTAAGAGATCAAAGATCAATACTCTTTCTCAAGAATATGAAATGTTCAGAATGCTTCCAGGAGAAAAGGTATTAGACATGCAAAAACGATTCACTCATTTAATTAATCATTTGATTGCTCTTGGTAGACAATTTTCAAACTGTGACTTGAACATGAAAGTTCTAAGATCACTTACAAGAGTATGGCAACCAAAAGTAACAGCCATCTCAGAGAAGAAGAGTTTATCAAATATGACTCTTGCAACTCTCTTTGGAAAACTCCAAGAACATGAGTTAGAATTGAATCGTTTAGAGGAGCATGAACAACATGAGAAGAAGTATCGATCAATTTCTCTAAAAGCAAAAGAAAGCATCAAAGAAGAATATGATGCTGATTCTGAAGAAGAAGACAATGGAAATCTGAATCTTCTAGTAAAGAACTTTGGAAAGTTTCTTAAAAAGAAAAATGTTAGATTTAACAACAATAAAGCATTCCAAAGAAACAATGAGTCTTCTTCATCTCAAAAGACTACATGTTTTGAGTGTGGCAAACCGGGACATTTCAAGTCAGATTGTCCAAATCTTCAAAAGAAGAAACATGGTCTAAGAGAGAAATTTGAGAAAAAGGATCAACCTACTCGAAGAGCATATTTGGCTTGGGATGATAATGAAGTAAGTTCATCATCTGATTCTGATAAAGAAGAAGCACAAGTTGCTTTGATGGCCTCACATGATTCTGAGGTTGAAGATTCCCAGGTTAGTGAGAATTCTATATCTTTTCATGATTTAAAGTTTACCATGGAAAATATGTTTAAAATATGTCAAGAATTTTCTAAAGTTAGCACTAGGCAAAATGAGATAATTTCTTCCCTAGAAAGTAAATGTAGAAACTTACAAGAAGAACTAGATGTAGTAAAATCTAAGATAGACATTACTCACAAATGCACTAAGTGTAGTTCTCTAGAAGAAAAGATAGAAAATCTTCAACAAAGAGTAAATAACTTCTATAAAGGAAAACAAAAGTTAGATGATATCCTAAGTATTCAAAGACATTCAAACAATAAGTCAGGTTTAGGATATACTTCTCATCCAAAGACAAAAGAGGTTAGGAAAACTGTTTTTGTAAAACCAAACCATGTTTTAGGATCTTCCAGTAACAGTAAGATTAATCCTGTTAAGAGTAAAAACAATAGGAAGATTAGTCAAAATAGACCTCCTAAAAAGATTCATTCTTTTCCTAGACAAACCTCTAGTTACAATCATTACTCTTGTACTTATTGTAACAAAATTGGACATACCCCTAGTAGATGCTACTATAAACATATAGGAGTACCAAATAGGGAGTATATTTGGGTAAGAAAGGATGTTAACTTAGAAGGACCCAAAACTTGTTGGGTTCCTAATACCCATGTCTGAACTTTGTCATGTAGGTGTGTATGAAAGCAGCAAAGGATCTATGGTATCTTGATAGTGGCTGCTCATCACACATGACAGGAGACAAAAACAAGTTTTCTTTTCTTATACCTAGGGAAAAAGGTTTCGTCACATATGGTAACAATCAAAAGGGAAAAATACTCGGTATTGGAAGAATAGGCACACCCCCTCAAACAGTCATCGATAAAGTTCTTTACGTTGATGGTTTGATGCATAATCTTCTGAGTATTAGTCAACTATGTGATAAAGGTTTGAAAGTAGGTTTTATAAATGATATATGTGTTGTGAAAGATGTGAAAACTAAAGAAATTAAGTTTTCTGGATATAAAGTAAAAAAAGTCTTCATGATCTCATTGGAAGAAATTCCACAAAATGTGAGATGCCTATTAGTCAAGAACAATAGTGATTCATGGCTATGGCATAGAAGACTTGCACATATTCACATAGATCATTTAAACAAACTAGTCAAGCATGATCTAGTTGTTGGGCTTCCAAAGATAAAATTCGAGAAAGACAAGCTTTGTGATGCATGTCAAAAAGGGAAGCAAACTAGAACATCCTTCAAACCAAAGAACATAGTCTCGACCTCAAGACCCCTTCAATTGTTACATATGGATCTGTTCGGACCTTCTAGAACTAAAAGCCTTGGAGGTAATTTCTATGCACTTGTTATTGTTGATGATTTCTCTAGATTTACTTGGACTTTATTTCTACCTCATAAGAATGAATCCTTCAATGCATTCAAAAGATATGCAAGGCTAGTTCAAAATGAGAAGTCTTTAAAGATCTCTTCTATTAGAAGTGATCATGGTGGAGAATTTCAGAATCAACAATTCCAAGAACTATGTGATGAAAATGGAATATCACATAACTTCTCTACTCCGAGAACACCACAACAAAATGGTGTAGTAGAAAGAAAGAATAGGTTACTTGAGGAATTAGCAAGAACCATGCTGAGTGAATCAAGTTTCCCTAAATATTTCTGGGCTGATGCTGTAAGTATTGCTTGCTATGTTTCCAATAGAGTTCTTATTAGACCTATCCTTAAGAAAACACCCTATGAACTCTACAAAGGAAGGAAACCAAACATCTCTCATCTACATGCTTTTGGATCAAAATGCTTTGTCTTGAATAATGGAAAGGAAAACCTTGGAAAGTTTGATGAAAAATCTGATGAAGGTATATTCCTTGGTTATTCTCTAACAAGCAAAGCATATAGAGTCTTTAACAAGAAAACTCTATCTGTGGAAGAATCCATACATGTGACTTTTGATGAATCTAAATCTTCAATAGAAGATAAAGTCAATCTTCTAGATAATGAAGAAGATGACATCATTATAAATGAAGATTCTCAAAAGGATGGAGATCAGAATCCAATACAAGAAGAGCACATTGAAAATAATACTTATCAACTTCCAAAGGAATGGAGAACCCATAGGGATCATCCAGTTGATAATATTATTGGTGATATCTCTAGAGGCGTTTCTACAAGGCTACGCTTGAATGATTCAGTTTTGAATATGGCCTTTGTCTCTCAGATAGAACCATCAAAAGTAAATGATGCTCTAGAAGATGAGTATTGGATTGTAGCAATGCAGGAAGAATTAAACCAATTTGAAAGAAATCAAGTTTGGGAACTTGTCCCTAAGCCTAATGATAAACACATTATTGGAACAAAGTGGGTGTTTAGGAATAAGTTAGATGAAAATGGTATTATAGTTAGAAACAAAGCAAGATTAGTTGCTCAAGGCTATAATCAAGAAGAAGGTATAGATTTTGATGAAACATATGCACCCGTAGCAAGATTAGAAGCCATAAGATTGTTATTAGCGTATGCTTGCTCTTTAAACTTTCCATTATATCAAATGGACGTCAAAAGTGCCTTCCTAAACGGATATATTCAAGAAGAAGTGTATGTGAAGCAACCTCCAGGATTTGAAGATCCAAAGTTTCCTTCACATGTCTTCAGACTTAAGAAAGCACTCTATGGTCTTAAGCAAGCCCCTCGTGCATGGTATGATAGGTTAAGTACTTTCCTTTGTAATAAAGGATTTCAAAAAGGTAAAGCTGATACAACCTTGTTCATCAAAAGAACCAAAGGTAATACCTTATTAGTTCAAATTTATGTTGATGATATTATCTTTGGTGCAACTAACGAATCTCTTTGCAAAGATTTCTCTAACATGATGCAAGAAGAATTTGAAATGTCCATGATGGGACAATTAAATTTCTTTCTTGGTTTGCAAATCAAGCAATCAAGTGATGGAATATTCATCAATCAATCAAATTTTTGCAAGGAACTACTAAAGAAATATGATTTGGATGATTGCAAAGCCATAGCCACACCTATGGGGTCTAATACATATTTAGATCAAGATGAATCCGGTAATCAAGTAGATATTACCAAATATAGAGGTATGATCGGATCTCTTTTATACTTATCTGCAAGTAGACCTGATATTATGTTTAGTGTGTGTCTATGTGCTAGATATCAAGCATCTCCTAGGGAATCACATTTGAGTTCTGTTAAACGAATTTTCAAATATTTGAGAGGAACTACAAATGTTGGATTGTGGTATTCCAAAGGAAGTGTTTGTAATTTGATTGGATATTCTGATTCTGATTATGCTGGTTGTAAAACTGAAAGAAAGAGTACAAGTGGTACTTGTCACCTATTAGGAAATGCTCTTGTTTCATGGTCTTGTAAGAAACAAGCATGTGTTGCTCTAAGTACTGCAGAAGCAGAATATATTGCTGCAGGTAGTTGTTGTGCACAAACTCTATGGCTCAAACAACAACTCAAAGATTATGGCTTAGAGCTGGGCTGCATTCCAATTAAGTGTGACAACACAAGTGCCATTAATCTCACTAAAAACCCTATCATGCACTCTCGAACTAAGCATATTGATATACGACATCATTTTCTTCGAGATCATGTTATGAGGAAAGATATTGAAATTTCATTTGTGGATACACATAATCAGTTAGCAGACATCTTTACTAAGCCTCTTCCTAAAGAATCATTTTTCAAGATAAGAAGAGAATTAGGCATATTAGATGAGCATGATATTTAAGGTAACATGTTATTTGTATAAACTTTATATGTTCATTTACATTATGTGCTTAAGTATTTATATATGAAAATGTGTTACATAGGATTCTAGAGTCTAGAACTTGTAAAAATATCCAAGTAATCGATTACCCTAGGATTTGTAATCGATTATCCATGTTCAAAGTCCTCGTGCTCGCTGGAAATACTTGAGTAATCGATTATTATAACTTCCATAATCGATTACATGTTCAAAAGTTTGAAAATTTTCAAATTTACAACTGCTGTAATCGATTACCTTAACTACCGTAATCGATTACACGCACGATTTTCTCTATAAAATCAGCATTTGTCCTCTGCCTTTTTGCCTACCTTTCTTCATATACAATCCTTCTTCTTCTAAGTCTTAAAGTTGCCATGGGGTCTCTTCCACGTCCCTCAAATGTTTCCTCTCCAATCAATGTGTCTCGAAGGGAATCCTCCACAGATCCTCTGGTGTTGTCTCGCTATCGCATTGATGTTCAAACCAATGCTGCATCAGCAGGACTATCTCCCTTTTATACCATTCCTTCAAACTTCTCACAGGAAACCAAGGTTATACTAGAAAGGATGGATATCCTGTCACTTCGGCTTTCTCAGAAGTTAGGCCAACTGGAGGATACCATTCGGTCTCGTTTTATACTTGTGGAACATCGCATCGAGGCCATGCACTCCTTCCTGCGTAAGGAAATTGAGAGCCTTCAAGAACTTGATCCTTCTGAGAACTCTGAGGATTCTAGTCAAGTCTAGGTTTTGAAGTCTTGTGTCTCTATATAGTTATCTATCTACCATTAGGATTTCCCTATTTTCGCGAAATGGCTTTATCTAGTTATTGTAATCCCTCTACTACATATGTTTAATATGTCTTAATTTGTACTCTTATGTATTTGCTTTCTTATATATATATATATATAAAGTACTGGTTGTTCATGTTTTCCATGTTTACCCCCATCCCCCATGCTTTATATTGCAATATATACTTGTGTGTATGCCTGTACATTTTTTGGCCTTTTCTTCTTTTTGATGAAGTCAAAAGGGGGAGAAAGGTTCAGTGTCTTTAAAGATCATATGCAGGAATTCAACAAGTACATTAGAAAGGGGGAGAAAAATCAGAAATACTAAATTCCATCAAATAAGGGGAGTTAAGCATCACGAATGCATAAATGATCTTCAAAGTTTCAAGTATGTGTTTGCCATCATCAAAAAGGGGGAGATTGTGAAGAAGGTCTTGCTCCTGACCCTGGCTGTGGTTTTGATGACGACAAACTCATCAACAAAAAGAAGAAAAGAATACTTCAAAGAATCAAGCACTCAAGTTCATCAATAATTCTAGAAGTCTTAGAATTAGGTGAGTTATGCTTCTAAAGGTTTATTAAAGCATAAAGGCTCTCAAAATACCTAATCTAATCAAGCTAAGTGTTTTCATAACTTAAAAGAAGTAGAAAACCTTAAGCAAGACTCAAAGAATAAGTTTCTGGAAAATGGGCTTCTGTGTAATCGATTACACCATTATGGTAATCGATTACACCAAGGCAAGTAATCGATTACTCCAGTCTTGTAATCGATTACATGTTTGAAATTCAAATTCAAACTGAAACGGTCACTTGTGTAATCGATTACACTAAGTGTGGTAATCGATTACCAGAACGAAAAGTTGTATCTTTTCATGAACCATTGTGTCCCAAACCTT
The DNA here is from genome assembly GCA_030819835.1 of Acmispon strigosus. Lineage (NCBI taxonomy): Eukaryota > Viridiplantae > Streptophyta > Magnoliopsida > Fabales > Fabaceae > Acmispon > Acmispon strigosus. The sequence goes on from JAUAMA010000006.1 coordinate 21,160,610, forward strand.
TTGAAAAGGGTTGTGATGGTTCAAGGACGTTTCCCTTGCCTATATAAAGACCATTTGAGTCCAGAAAACACAACACACAAGAACAACAACATAGAACACACACACACACACGAAATTTACACATTCCACATGAGAAAAACACATTAGGCCAAAGCTTTTTCAAAACAAGTTCATCTTTTAGAACTTAAATCTTTTAGAGCCTAAATTCTGAGTTCATGATCTTCATGTTTACAAGAACACATTTGTTGTTCATATCTTGAAGAACTCAGAATTGTATTATGCTTAAAAGCCTTAAAGCATAATTTCTCATGTTCAATCCAATTGTGTGTTAAAGGATTGAAACAGCCAAGTGTAATATCTTCTTCATCTCTTTCTGTAAGATTGAGTTTTTCACCGTAGTATTCGGTGAAGGGTTGTTGTCACTGAAAGTGGTTTGCTTTCAGGGTTCTGGTTGAAGACAAGTTTGTCTTCAAGGTCTGAGGGTGGTTTGCCTTCAGGAATTGAAAGCGGTTTGCTTTCAAGGGCTGTTGAAAGCGGTTTGCTTTCACAGGATATTGATAGAAGTTCTTGGGGTCCTTGGGTTAGGAACTTGTAAGAAATTCTTATCAATAGTGGAAAAATCCTCAAGGGGTTTTCTTGAGGGACTGGACGTAGTCTTCAGTGGATTGAAGGCGAACCAGGATAAAATCTTGTGTGTGATTCTCTTTATCCTTCACATTTACTTTCAAGTATTGTTCATATCCGCTGCAATCACAAAGATCAACTCGTGATCATCATAAAGTTGAAAGTAACGATTTCAATAAGGCGAAAATTGAGGCAACACTGATTCACCCCCCCCTCTCAGGTTGCTATTTGTTCTAACAAATATAGTATAATATAATAAAATATAATATAATATAATATAACCTAATCCTCGGTAACGTTGGTAAAAACTCTTTGCTCGTTTAAAAGATGTTTATAGATAAGCGCCCTACATCACAAAAGAAATATAGGAGTTAAGTCTCAATTTTGGTAAGCATACTAATTTTAATAGATGTGCTCATTGTTTACCAGAATCAATGGTTTGGGTTGGGAACATCAGAAAATTTTAAAGAAAATAATAATGAAATATAAAAGAAACAAGAATTCAGAGATTAAAGTCTTTAAGGTTACTATGGTAATTTACAATGGTCCCCTTCTTTTTAATATAGTTAACGATTCTTTTGAGTGCGAATTCTACCTCTCAAGTTGTTAATTAGTTTGGCGTTGTAAGTTTGAAGTCTTCCCCAAAAATCACTATCTTGCTAGTGTGATAGAATTGTTAATGCCAGGAAGTCCTATGTGTAACAAAACATGGTGGAAATATTGAGAAACCTATGTGTTACACCTTTTAAAGCAATTCTATGAATCATATATACCACGAATGAAATAATCTTAGAGAAACAATTCCATCAAACTGTGGAAAACAAAATAATGGAGTAAATATATGTGTTTACATCATCAATTAAATATAAACTCAAGAATGGATGCTTAGCAACTCATTAAATACATGAAGATCCCGAATTCCTACTCGTGGCTAACATCCGCAATCTAAAGGAAGAGATAAATTCATCACTATCCTAGTTTAGTCTCAGCTGCTGCAGTTTGATGATCTCTAACTGCAACACTTGTATTAAGATTCCATACTGTCTAGAAGCATCCTCTTGTTGAATCCCCAGTAAAGGCTCTATCAGTTCTCCTTAAAATCGATCACAATTCTTGACTTAAATTAGTTGGCTCTGATAAACAGCGTGTTGTGCTTGTAAAGTAGCACGATCTTGCTTTATGATACAAGGGACACCATTTTTGAGCTATGTATTTTACGTCCACTGTGACGTATTCATGATTGTGCTAATCTTCACTATTGCGCTCTTGGTCCTTTTCAGCTCGTTAACTTTTCTTCTCTTTTCCATGCATTCTGTCAAGTTTTCAGCTTTATCCTGTGTAATTCATATTTGTCATTAAGATAGTTAGTTTTGTAAATATCATGCAACAATAAGGGACAATTTGTTGTGAGAAAATTTTGGAAAATTCCTGAAAAATAGATTTTTAGCATGGCCCTGAAATATAGAATAGTATTGTCATTCAAACACTAATTTCGAGTAAGTAGAGAACGGTTAGGCTAATGAGCAACTTGCAGTTAACTCTCTTGAAGCGCCGTAGCGGGCTATTAAAGGGTGGTGATGACTTTCTTTATTAGCCTGCTATGGCGATTCGAGAAAGTTACCTGGAAGTTTCCCTCATTCGTTATTTCTTCACGCCAATTTTTGACGGCCACATTTTTATTTTCCAAGGTTGACATGGTTGTTGGAGGAATGGAATGAAGAGAACGAATGAGTTTAGAGGATGCGTTGCAAAATGTTTTTGATATGGGTTGTGATGGGGTCTTTTCATAGGAATTATCTATGCAAAACATTTCACAGCATTGGAATGTTTCTAGATTGGGAGTTTTAATCATATTTGAATATTATTTTATTTGGTACAGATTTAAATATAGGATTGTTGACGGGTTATATAGATATAATTCACACACATTGACCGTGACCATGTCAAACAATTATATCTAAAAATATCTAATTAATTCTATGAAATTAAATGAAATAATACTATAATATAATATAATGTAATTTAATATGATATAAAATAATATAATGTAATGTTATGTAATACAATATAATAAAATATAATATAAATATAATATAGTATAATATAATAAAATATAACATAATATAACCTAATCCTCGGTAACGTTGGTAAAAACTCTTTGCTCGTTCAAAAGATGTTTATAGATAAGCGCCCTACATCACAAAATAAATATAGGAGTTAAGTCTCAATTTTTGTAAGCATACTAATTTTAATAGATGTGCTCATTGTTTACCAGAATAAATGGTTTGGGTTGGGAACATCAGAAAATTTTAAAGAAAATAATAATGAAATTTAAAAGAAACAAGAATTCAGAGATTAAAGTCTTTAAGGTTACGATGGTAATTTACAATGGTCCCCTTCTTTTTAATATAGTTAACGATTCTTTTGAGTGCAAATTCTACCTCTCAAGTTGTTAATTAGTTTGGCGTTGTAAGTTTGAAGTCTTCCCCAAAAATCACTATCTTGCTAGTGTGATAGAATTGTTAATGCCAGGAAGTCGTATGTGTAACAAAACATGGTGGAAATATTGAGAAACCTATGTGTTACACCTTTTAAAGCAATTCTATGAATCATATATACCACGAACGAAATAATCTTAGAGAAACAATTCCTTCAAACTGTGGAAAACAAAATAATTGAGTAAATATATGTGTTTACATCATCAATTAAATATAAACTCAAGAGTGGATGCTTAGCAACTCATCAAATACATGAAGATCCCGAATTCCTACTCGTGGCTAACATCCGCAATCTAAAGGAAGAGATAAATTCATCACTATCCTAATTTAGTCTCAGCTGCTGCAGTTTGATGATCTCTAACTGCAACACCTGTATTAAGATTCCATACTGTCTAGAAGCATCCTCTTGTTGAATCCCCAATAAAGGCTCTATCAGTTCTCCTTAAAATCGATCACAATTCTTGACTTAAATTAGTTGGCTCTGACAAACAGCGTGTTGTGCTTGTAAAGTAGCACGATCTTGCTTTATGATACAAGGGACACCATTTTTGAGCTCTGTATTTTACGTCCACTATGACGTATTCACGATTGTGCTAATCTTCACTATTGCGCTCTTGGTCCTTTTCAGCTCGTTAACTTTTCTTCTCTTTTCCATGCATTCTTTCAAGTTTTCAGCTTTATCCTGTGTAATTCATATTTGTCATTAAGATAGTTAGTTTTGTAAATCTCATGCAACAATAAGGGACAATTTGTTGTGAGAAAATTTTGGAAAATTACTGAAAAATAGATTTTTAGCATGGCCCTGAAATATAGAATAGTAATGTCATTCAAACACTAATTTCGAGTAAGTAGAAAAGGGTTAGGCCAATGAGAACTTGCAGTTTACTCTCTTGAAGCGCCGTAGCGGGCTATTAAAGGGTAGTGATGACTTTCTTCATTAGCCTGCTATGGCGATTCGAGAAAGTTACCTGGAAGTTTCCCTCATTCGTTATTTCTTCACGCCAATTTTTGACGGCCACATTTTTATTTTCCAAGGTTGACATGGTTGTTGGAGGAATGGAATGAAGAGAACGAAAGAGTTTAGAGGATGCGTTGCAAAATGTTTTTGATATGGGTTGTGATGGGGTCTTTTTATCGGAATTATCTATGCAAAACATTTCACAGCATTGGAATGTTTCTAGATTGGGAGTTTTAATCATATTTGAATATTATTTTATTTGGTACAGATTTAAATATAGGATTTTTGACGGGTTATATAGATATAATTCACACACATTGACCGTGACTATGTCGAACAATTATATCTAAAAATATCTAATGAATTCAACGAAATTAAATGAAATAATACTATAATATAATATAATGTAATTTAATATGATATAAAATAATATAATGTAATGTTATGTAATACAATATAATAAAATATAATATAAATCTAATATAGTATAATAAAATAAAATATAACATAATATAATATAACCTAATCCTTGGTAACGTTGGTAAAAAACTCTTTGCTCGTTCAAAAGATGTTTATAGATAAGCGCCCTACATCACAAAAGAAATATAGGAGTTAAGTCTCAATTTTGGTAAGCATACTAATTTTAATAGATGTGATCATTGTTTACCAGAATCAATGGTTTGGGTTGGGAACATCAGTGGCCTAGACGCGCCCTCAAACTTTATTCAAAATAGTGGCCTAGAGGCGCCCTTAAACTTTATTTCTTTCAAGATAAATGGCCCAGAGACGCCATCAAATTTGGTCTCTTCCAAACAATGATCTCGAGGCGACTTCAAAAAATTATTTCTTTCAAAGCAATGGTCAATGGTGACCCAAAAATTATTTCTGTCAAAAAATTGCCTAGTGGCGACCCTGAAAATTATTTCTTTCAAAATGGTCCAGTAGTGACTTGAAGAACTAATGACTGTGTTTGCAGGTGAGAAATATAGAAAACAGGTAACAGGATGAGGAAAGCATGAGGCACAACTGGGCGAGTAACCCCAGCCCAACCTGGCGAGTAATTCTCCATCATACTTACACTTTCTGGATGGGCGATCAAGTTGTAATAGGGCGAGCTGTTTCATGCTTCCGAGGCTCAGATAGACTTGTGGGCTGGCACCAACTCTTGTAGGCCGAGTGACTTCTTCCTGGCGGCTCCAGTTGACATGATGATCACTTCATTCCACACTAGGCGTGTCGACCCCACCCAGCGTCACATTCACTCACATTTTCATGCTAGGATTGGCGACATATTTACTCTCCGCGCCCAGGCCTTAGGCGACTCATTTCTCTATAGAATGCTGTACTCTTTTTCCTTCACTAGGTTTTTATCCCACAGGGATTTTCCTAGGAAGGTTTTAACGAGGCACGTTCTATAGGGATGACCGCCCAAAGGAAGCGTCGGTTGGAATTACATGGCGAGTACTCTTTGAAGACACACTTCATCTTCGTGCCTCAGACTTGGTGTCTTGTGGGCTTGTGGGCTGGGCGAGTGCCTCCCCCCGGTGGCGGGCCATGAAGACTTATGAAGACACTTCGCTTTCATACTTCAAGCTCGGTGTCTTGTGGGCTTGTGGACAGGGCGAGCGCCCCACGACAGTAAGAGGGCGACCAACATTAGTAAAGGGCGGCCCATAATGGCGACCCAGGGGCTTATTTGTAATACATAGGATATTGGGCCTGATCTTTGAGGCCCATAGGCTTAGTCTGAATTAAATGTAATTTATGGCCATCCTCCCTATAAATAGCCAAGGGAGACTCATGTAAAAGGGACCTGAATTATCTATTCTCTATGCTCTCTCAATTCGAGAACAAGTCTCAGCTACTGCAGTTTGATGATCTCTAACTGCAACACTTGTATTAAGACTCCTTACTGTCTAGAAGCATCCTCTTGTTGAATCCCCAGTAAAGGCTCTATCAGTTCTCCTTAAAATCGATCACAATTCTTGACTTAAATTAGTTGGCACTGACAAACAGCATGTTGTGCTTGTAAAGTAGCACGATCTTGCTTTATGATACAAGGGACACCATTTTTTAGCTCTGTATTTTACGTCCACTGTGACGTATTCACGATTGAGTTCTAGGGGTACTCCACATATGTCAACAGACAGATTCATACGGCGCACATCACTAAACTTGATAGGAGTAGCAGAGACATAATCAAATGAAATGTATTGCATCATTTCAATAGAGGGGTCGATTAGTCTTTTGTGATGCATAAGAGCTGAGATAAGAGATCCATAGGGAAGGTTGGTGTTGGACTGTTCTAGAGTATGAAACATGTATTGAAACAGAAGGTCATGCCAATTGATTTTCTTGCGATGCTGCAGTTGGAATAGAGCCCATTGAGAGAACTTATTTACTAAGTCTCGAGAACCTTCTTTTGGCAATACAACCTTACTAAGAACAGCATGAGGGAAAATGCATTCTTCAACAAGGTTTTTCACTCGACGAGAGGTGGAGCTTTTTGGAACCTCCTTCCATATAGTAAAGGGAGTGCTTTCAGAGTTTTCTCAAGAAGAGGAGCAGCAGACCCCATCGAGAGGAAGATTGAGGAGTTGAGATATGTCGCTGGTGTGTACATCAATCACTTGACCCAAACACCGTGTTCGGATGTGATTAGGGTTCAACTTAACAGCGCAGTCGTAGAATTCTTGAACGAGAGGCTTGATTATTGAAGTTTTGGAGATTTCGAACAAGTTTCGCCATGCTTGTGAGAGTAGGAGATCAAGTCCGGCCACCTTCGCATGTTCAAACAGCTTCAGATTGATATACCTAGGGGTGACAAGCTTTCTGTCCCCCCAGATGTTCAACCTTCACAGGACCAATTTCATCACTTTGTTGTTTACGATTGCGAGCAGTGAGATCAAGCTGTTTCTAGATAATTTGAGTCTCTTCCGTGCTTAGGATTCCTTGAGCTTTTCCATTTCTTCGTTTGTTAGGAGCCATGATTTCTGTAGAAAGGGAAAGTAGAAAGACAACTACACATGCACAGAGTATGATGAATGAGTGTATTGAAACGGTTATTAAAGATATATTTTCAAAAACCGTTAGTTTTTATGTTGGAGAGTGTAAATATTTTCTCGATCTTATCACTCTCATGATGAATGATGCAGTTAATTAATGCGTATTAAATGATGAGAGATAAGGAGTGCCAAGATTTATGTATGCGTGCTGAGCAAGTAATACATATGAAAAGACACAGCTGTTTCAGCATTAAATGCATATCTCGTAGTGGATATTGATTTTAGAGCAAACTAGCCAGACGAACATAACACAGGTATATTTATAGTGCAGGAAACATCCCTATTCTTTCTCTAAGGCATGCAAACTTATTTTCAATTAGTGGCTTAGTAAATATGTCTGCCAGTTGATCATCAGAGGGTATGTATGAAATGTCAATATTTCCTTTGGCTACATGATCACGAATAAAATGATGTTTAATTTCAATATGTTTGGTTCGTGAATGCAACACAGGGTTCTTTGTAATATTAATGGCACTTGTGTTATCACATAATAATGGAATGTTATGCTCAAAAATATTATAATCTTCTAATTGATGCTTCACCCAAAGAAGTTGGGTGCAGCAAGAACCTGCAGCGACGTATTCTGCTTCAGCCGTTGAAAGAGAGATTGTGCTTTGTCGCTTGCTTGCCCATGAGATTAGACAATGCCCTAGAAAGTGACATCCTCCACTTGTGCTTTTTCTTTCTATTCTATCTCCGGCATGGTCAGCATCACAAAATCCTCTTAGCCTGAAATCATCACCTTTCTCATAGACTAGACCAAGATTAGTTGTTCCAATAAGATAACGAAAAATGCGTTTTACTGCACTAAGATGAGATTCTTGGGGACTTACCTGGAATCTTGCACATACACAAACGCTGTACATGATGTCTGGTCTACTTGAAGTGAGGTACAACAGTGAACCTATCATTCCTCTATATTTGGTTGAATCAACCGGAGTTGATTCATCACCTTTATCTAGTATGGTTCCAGGATGCATTGGAGTTCCCATGACTTTTGCTTTCTCCATGCAATACTTCTTTAGTAGATCATTGATGTACTTGGTCTGATGAATGTACGTTCGAGTTCCTTCCTGTCTGATTTGTAATCCTAGGAAGAACTTTAATTCTCCCATCATACTCATCTCGAATTCACTTTGCATCAGTTTTGAGAATTCTTGACATAGAGCTTCATTAGTAGCCCCAAATATTATATCATCGACGTACAGCTGTACCAGAATAAAGTCCTTGGACCTCTTTCTTCTAAATAGAGTGTTGTCGATGCTTCCTCGAGAGAATCCATTGTTCATCAGGAATGAACTTAAGCAATCGTACCATGCACGGGGTGCTTGCTTTAACCCATATAATGCTTTTCTTAGCTTGAAAACGTGGTCTGGTAGATCCTGATCTTCAAATCCTGGAGGCTGCTTCACGTAGACTTCTTCCTCAATGTACCCATTTAGGAACGCACTCTTTACATCCATTTGAAATAGTTTTATAGAGTGCTGACATGCAAATGCTAGAAGAATACGTATGGCTTCAATTCTTGCTACTGGCGTAAACGTTTCTGTATAATCGATTCCTTCTTGTTGATTATACCCTTGGGCCACCAGACGAGCCTTGTTTCTTGTGACCTTTCCATTTTCATCCATTTTATTTCTGAAAACCCATCGAGTGCCTATGATAGACTTGTCTTCTGGTTTAGGCACCAAATCCCAGACTTTGCTTCTCTCAAATTGATTTAGTTCTTCTTGCATGGCTAGGATCCATCCTTCATCCTGAAGTGCTTCTCCTATGTTCTTTGGTTCTATCTTAGAAAGAAACGCACAGTTAGCATAATCATTAAAAGTGGATCGGGTTCTTACCTTTTCATGGACATTTCCAATAATTTGCGTTAGAGGATGATCTGGTTTGAATCTCCAGTCTCGAGGCAGTGAGATACCACTGGAGGTCATAACTTGACTTGAGGAAATATCGTCAGAAGTAGTTTCACCAACTTCGTCCGGTTGAGTTGAGGAGGGAATGATTGAGTTTGTCTCTTTGTCGGACGATGATGGCTGAGCCGGATTTGATGAAGGAGCTTCATATATTTCCAGTTCATCATCTTCTGAGGTTATCTGATTTACATCTACGTGCTTATCTTCAAACTTAACGTTGATAGATTCTTCAACCGCCATGGTTCTGGAGTTGTATACTCGGAATGCCTTGGAATTGGGTGAATATCCCAAGAATATTCCTTTATCTGATTTTGCATCAAACTTTCCAAGATCATCCTTTATGTTGAGTAGAAAGCATGAACTTCCGAATGGATGAAAATATGAGATGTTTGACTTTCTTCCTTTCCACAGTTCATAGGCTGTTTTCTTCAAGATGGGACGCATGAATATTCTATTTTGAATGTAACATGTTGTATGAATGGCTTCAGCCCAGAAGTACTTGGGTAAAGATGTCTCGTTGAGCATAGTCCTGGCCATTTCTTGAAGTGACCTGTTTTTCCTTTCGGCTACTCCATTTTGCTGAGGAGTTCTTGGGGCAGATACTTGATGAAATATACCATTCTCTTCGCAGTAATGGTTGAATTATTCATTTATAAATTCTCCTCCTCTGTCACTACGGATGTTGGTGATGCAGTACCCCTTTTTCATTTTGAATTCTTTTCGCAATGATTAGGAAGGACCTGAAAGTTTCATCCTTTGTTCCAAGGAATTGTACCCAAGTGAATCTGGTGTAGTCATCAACGATGACAAAACAAAATCTTTTTCCAGAACAACTAGCCGTTCTATTGGGTCCGAACAAGTCCATGTGCAACATCTCCAGAGGTCTCTTTGTACTAACAACGTTCTTTGCATGAAAATAACTTTTTAATTGCTTTCCTTGGAGACATGCTGAGCATGTATCATCAGATTTGAAAGACAGATTTGGCAGACCACTTACTAAATCATGTTTGATTATTTTAGCAATGGTCTTTAAGGATGCATGCCCTAGCTTCCTGTGCCAGATCCATTTATCATCCTCTGCTGATACTAGACATGTTACCTTTTGACTTGCAAGGTTTTCCAGGGAGATCTTATATAGATCTTCTTGTCTCTGAGCTTCAAAGATAATCTTGTCATCCTCATTAGTGACACTACACTTCAATTTGGTGAAGGAAACAGTGAGTCCACTATCACACAATTGACTTATGCTAAGTAGGTTATGTTTCAATCCTTCAACTAGCAGAACCTTCCGAAGTCATTGAAACTAAAATAATTAGATAACCTCAAAGTTCAACATAAAAACAATCAGAGTTTAATACCAGATTCCTACATATCAGTCTTTACACTGATTGACAAACATTATATCTAAGGTAACTAAAATCTAAGCATGTTACAAATTGTACCGGTTTTGGAAAATAACTGCATTGTTTTGTCTGCATACTCCAAGGGTCTCAAACCTTTGAATTTAGACTTACTTAATCTCAGCATGCCATTTACAAATTTTTTATGCCTTCCTTTCAAATCTGCTTTCATTTTTCTTCTGTATTTCCGAAAATTCTGCTGTCAAGTGTGTGCTGCATTTCATCATGCTGAATTCATTCAACTCCAATGCTTTTTCTCATAAAAGCACACGTGAAACGTTTTATGCAAAACAATCAACCATTTTTACAGCAATTTGGAATTTGTATAAACATATAGGGTCAAAGCATTTTGACAGCAATTTGGAATTTGTATAAAAGCACACATTTTTTTAGCAATTTGGGCAGAAACTCAAAAGTGTGGATGGTACTTACTTGGTTGAAGCAACTCAACTATATCAGCTTTCCCTGACTGCTCCTGAAATACATAAGCACATGATAAGAATTCCATAATTTTGTAACTAATAATTGTAAAGACATGATAAGAACAACCACGGCGCAGGGAAGAGAAATGTCAATTTAATTGAGCGAAGGAAATTCAAAATTTGAGGGGATATAGAAAGATAAGGAAAAGAATTCAACAGAGAATGCGAGGCTGAAGGGAAATAGGCGAAATTAGAGGAAGAAGGCAGCGGAATTTGAAAGGAATTCGAGGAAGAAAGCAGTGTTGGAGCGAAATCTGAGGAAGAAAGAAGGGAAGGAAATGCGAAGAAGGGATATACCCAGTGATATTGCAGTATGCGAAATATGAATCTGATTAAATGTGAAGTGTCAAAAGAGGAATAGGTGCAATGTTGGAGCGTGAGAAGCACTGCTTTGGGGAAGAGAAGTTTATGTTAAGAGAATATGACGTGGCTAAATGATAGTGAGAGTGGAGTGAGTGAGTACCTCACTCTCTAGAGTGTAGGCTCACATTTATAAGATACTCTGTAGACTGTGTAGATTTTTTATGTGCATAATGCCCCACAACATAACATTTATGGATCCCTCACACAAGGAAGTAGGGATGGCAAAAAAAATCATACCCGTGGGTACCCGACCCGACCCGAATTTACGGGTAAAACCCGTTCTGTTTGGGTTTGGGTTCGGGTTTTACCCGATTCTGAAAGTACTATTCGGGTTCGGGTTTGGGTATGGTGAAACCCTACTCGAACCCTACCCGAAACCCGATCTCTATATATTAAATTTCTAAAATATCTTTTTATATATATATATATATATATATGGGGCGTATCAAGTGAGAGCGATGTTTATTATGAGAGATGAGAGCGTTAAATCATGACCGTACAACCATTCATGAGTGGTTGAGATTAAAAGTAATTTAGTGGTCACATGACTTTTTAAAAAAGTCACATGCCATTTTGTTTTAATCTTGACCCTTCATGGTAGATTTAATGGCTAAGATTTAACGCTATCATCTCTCATAATAAACATCGCTCTCACTTGATACGCTCCCTATATATATATATATATATATATATATATATATATATTAGTACTTTAGCAGTGATTACTAGGATTTCATTGTTTCAACTTTCAATTTTCTGAATATATATCTTTATATATATATTCATGATCTTGAATATGGAATTTTGAATTGGCTTCTAGAGTCATTTTTTAAATCATTATGAGGATGTTGCTGCTACTGCATTAGTAATCGGGTTCGGGTATGGGTCGGGTTTTCGGGTTTTTTATGGTTTCCCTTTGTTTACCGCGGGTATGATTTCGGGTATGGGGAACCCGAAACCCAACGGGTTCGGATTTGGGTATGGTTTTTCTACCCGAATAGGGTTTGGGTTCGGGTTCGGGTATATGATTTTGGGTTCAGGTTCGGGTATGGTTAAACCCGCACCCGACCCTACCCGTTGCCATCCTACAAGGAAGTGTTTTAGTTTTTTGAAAATGTTTTTGCAGCATAACATTTTGGGCTTGTTGAGCCCATTTGAGGGGTCTCAAGTCCCAGTGAAGCCGACTAAAACCCTAATTCATTTTTGTGAGCACGCCCCAAGAACCGAAGCCTTCAGGGAGACATCTTTCGTTCTTTTGCAGGAAGAGATTGCAGAAAATGAAGGTTTCATTGCGAAGCCCTAACACTTGCTCATGTTTTGATTTCCTACTATGTTGTTGCTTCAGTTTCTGCAATTTTTGTGCAGTTCAACATTGCAAATCCCACCACTGGCTGCCAGAAGAAGCTCGAGATCGATGACGATCTGAAACTGTAATTCCTTTACTTTTTTTTATTTTATAATCTGGGATTTGGGTTTTTAGTTTTCGTTTCTGGTTCCAATGTCAGCGCGCGTGTGGTATGTTTCTGCATATCAAACGCTACGTTTGGCGCATAGTTTCAGTCATAAGGTTGTTAAGTTCAGATACGAGTTTCCTTAGGTGTGTTTTCTGGAGTTAGAAGTTGTGTTACTATCTATCAAACCTTACAAAAAAGTGTTCTATGATGAGTTTTCTTCAAGCTATGGGTAGCTATTGGATGCTGGAAAAAATGCTTAAGAAAAATGTTGAAGTGGCTTCACTGGAACTTTATTGAATTGGGTCTTCTTTCAGTTAATGAGTTGGGTGAAACACATGTTTTTGCTGGCAAGTGACAATGTATATACATTGAAGGTTATTGAGTATTGTATGTCTCATAGAATAAGGGTAGCATTTTTATTTTTGAAAAAATATCCGAAACAAAATGTTGATTTCATATGACAAGACTTGTTTTTGTACACTGGGAAAAAGATTCAGTATTGTTTAGGGACAATTACATCAAAATCTTTTAGTTTCTTAGTTTACTGCATTTAAATATTTATTTGTCTGGCTCTGTCATTCTTTAAGTGTACCAATATAGCAATAACAGAGTTTATGTTATTTGTATTAGCAGTTACTCTAGGAGGATTGTTTAATGTGTCTCAAACAATTTTAGTAACTCTGTTAACTATCTTTTTAGCTTCATAATGTTTCAGTTTATGCTCTTATGTACTTCCTGGATGTAGCTATATCAAGAAACCTGTACAGTCCAATGAGCTTGCATTTTTCTTTTCCCTTTTCACTGAAATTGGAATGTGTCAATGTACTAGACCTATAGTCTTTTAGTTTGGCAAAGTAATATCTTAAATTGTTAGGGTTGACTTTTACAGTGTTAACAAAATTTTCACAATGTAATTTTGCCCTTTCAGTAAAATAGCGTGAGGAAAGTGATTAATCTTGAACAGTTTGTCTTCTTGATATTTCTTATGAGTAGTTATTTCCATTCTAATCCTTAATCTTTTGGTATTGGACTTTTACTAAAACTAAATTGAGTAGATATAGTTGTTTTCTTATTGTTTATATTTTATTCAATTCATAGTGAGTAGTTGTACCGAGTAAGGCCAATTGCCCCCATTTTGGTCTGTTCCAGAGCTGTCAACTCCTTGTGCCTATATTTACTGTTATAATATTCTACTTGAAATTGCAGACGGGCATTTTGGGACAAGAGGATCTCACAGGAGGTCAGTGGTGATGCTCTGGGTGAGGTATGCTCTGTTGCTGAAAACCTTCAAATATCTGTTCCAATTTTTCTGGGTGATTAATAATTGACCTTTTCAACATTTTACATTCTGCTACCTTCAGGAGTTCAAAGGCTACGTCTTTAAAATCACCGGTGGTTGTGACAAACAAGGATTCCCAATGAAGCAGGGAGTCCTCACCCCTGGCCGTGTTCGTCTTTTGCTCCACAGAGGTAGGACTGTGTTAGGATTCTAGATATCTATTTTGTTTAGGAAGATATATTTTACTTTGGAGTTCATATTTTATTTTGGGTTGGGTTATCTTTTATTTTAAGAGTATATCTTTCATTTCTTGGGGATTAAGTCTATCTCTATTAGGATTAGTTTATTATAAATGAGAGTTCTCTCATTAGGTTAGGTTGGGCAAGCTATTGATTATTGAGTTAGTAAGGTTTTTACCTTGTGAAGGGGTTTCCCTTGTAAAAGAAGGTTTCCCTTCTTTGGGTTTCTATTATTATTAATAGATTCAATTTTATCTTATTTTCCAGTCTTAAATATTCAGAAAAACACAAAATATTCCCTTTTGCTGTTAGGATTTTCGGATCCTAACAGACTGTCATAAAAAGCTTCATTTTTTTGTGGTCAATTTAACAGATTATGTTTGTCTTTTGCTGTATGCTCTACCATTTGTCCAACTCCTTTGTTCTGCATTGGAATTTGACCTTGTAGTGGATTTCCTATTTGACATCCACAATGTGTTTAAGGCCTCTTTGTTTAAGAACCCTTATTGTCTGATTCCCTCACCATTTCTGCCACATGCTTTTCTCTTTGTGCTATGACTGTTGAATTTCTGAAGAATCCTCTTTATAGCAGGATTGAATATATCTTACACATACTGGTCATGAGGGGTATCTTAATTTTCTTTGCCTTGATTGTGTCAATAGGAACTCCTTGTTTCCGTGGGTATGGAAGGCGCAATGGAGAGCGTAGGAGGAAGTCTGTTCGTGGGTGCATTGTCAGCCCAGATCTCTCTGTTTTAAACTTGGTAATTGTGAAGAAGGGCGAAAATGATTTACCAGGGCTGACTGATGTCGAAAAGCCAAGGATGAGAGGTCCAAAGAGAGCATCTAAAATTCGTAAACTTTTCAACCTGTCTAAGGAAGATGATGTGAGGAAGTATGTCAACACTTACCGTCGAACCTTCACTACAAAAGCTGGTAAAGTTTTTTGATCTCGTAAATCTACTATATAGTTTTGTCATATGATGTTGAGAACATGCCAGTAAGTATAGAAAGGGGGAGATGGAAATTTGGTACTGGTAAAATGAGTTGAAGTTTAGCACATTAATATATACTTTGTAATATCTGCAACTCAGCTGCCTAGTTTTTACCCTTATTTTTGTAATCATCTGCCTGGTCCTAAGTTAATATTTATGTAGTCCAAATGTTTAATAGAGATACCACTGACAAGATAACTTATTTGTGGGTAAATTAGGGCCTGTCAAAACAGTTTATTAATTGTTTTGTAGAGTTCTTGAAAAACATTTGTTATTTTCAGTTTTTAAAATTAATATCCCAATTCCCAACACATCTCTCTGATATTTTCTGCTTTTGTTTTAGTTTTCAATTTGTAGGTCTTTCAACTTGTACAACATTTTGTTTAAATTGTTCTTTTATTTTATTTTGAAAAATAGGTTTTCAACGATATTTCTGAGGATAATTTTTAAATTCAGAAAAATGATAAGGGAATAGCCCGTGTTTTAGTTATTTTTAAAATGTCAATATTTGGTTTTAGTACCTGATTTTAAAATGCCCCATTATGGTCCCTCATTATTCGAAATAGCATCACTTTTGTCTCGATGCTAACAAAATGGTTATACCAATACCCAACAGTATTTGTGGTACCGCACATCCATTACGACTGTTCAAAATATCAGTTTGCACTAAAATGCAAAAAAGTAACAGAGGAGCATATACATCGAGGAATGAAGTGAGACTATTTAAAATGATGAGGGCCCAAAATGGGGTGTTTTAAATAATCAAAATCTTAAACCAAAATATTGATAATTTTACCGTGATTAAAAAACACTACCCTTTATTTGTTTTTTTTCCCCAAGTTATCCCACAGCCGGCAGCCATGAGACTAATTCCCGGGGCTTTGAGATCACAACCCTTTATTTGTTGCTTTATGGAACATATGCATTATTTTTCATCATGTCATTATTATTATTATTATTATCAATTTCTATAGTGCCATGCATTAAACAGTAAGATTGACATGTATTTTCCATTATCATATTTTTAAAAGATATGACCTCATGAAAATTTAAGTATTTAACAACTGCATTGCTTGAGAAACAAGCTCAGGTATGCTGTTAAAAAAAATGTCTCATGTCGACTATTTCAAATTAGGAAACTAAGATGCATGTTGATGGTGCAGTTTGGGTTGGCAATGAAACCCTTTTGGGTTGGAGAGCTGTCTGTCATAATTTGTGATGGTTACTCTGGGGAGATCCAATTAAAATTGGACGGATGCAAGCATAATTACATATGAACTGTGGTCTAAGTTATGGAATTTTTGTTGCAGGGAAAAAGGTGAGCAAAGCTCCAAAGATTCAAAGGCTGGTGACTCCTTTGACACTGCAAAGAAAGCGGGCAAGGATCGCCGACAAGAAGAAGAGAATTGCAAAGGCAAAATCAGAGGCGGCTGAATATCAGAAACTTCTTGCCTCCAGATTGAAGGAGCAGAGGGAACGCCGCAGCGAGAGTTTGGCGAAGAGGAGATCCAAGCTTAGCAGTGTGTCTAAGTAAGCTACCACTGTATAGGCTGGCTGTTTTGGCAGATAAAGATATGGTGAGGTTTGATCTTCATCCTAGTTTTGGTAGTATCATTCTATGATGGTTGTTGCTCTTTAAATGCATTCGAGGAATGTTGTATTTCACGCGATCTTATTAAAGAATTTTACCAGCTTGAGTTTTGTACGCATTTGATGTTTGTAGCTTGTCGGTATTGATGAACTTGCATATATTTTTGCACTTCATTTTATCTATGGCGTGATTAATGTGAACAGAGCATTTTATTTTTATCTATTTTCTAAGAAATTCTCCTCGCTGGTCTTGTCTGTTGGGTCCTAATTTTTTAATCCTCTTGCTCTTAATTTTTCCATCATTTCGTGAAATTCCCGATACACTGCAGTTGGAACCGCCAAATTCACGATTTTTATTAACAGTGGCATGACATTTATATAGTTGTAGGAAAAATGATCATCAATATTGGTTTTTTATCTAATTGAAAGGTGTATTACAAAATTAGAAATTCTTATGTACACCTCGTGTTTTGTATGAGGAATCTGCCACTGCAATGATGTGTTTATTTTCGGGTTAATGGTTTGTTTGATCCTGAGTTTGTACCAAAGTTTGCGATTGGTCCCTCATCGGAAAAAAGTTTGTTATAGGTCCCTCAGTTTGTACCAAGTTTGCATTTAGTCCTCGCCGGAGACCGGAGCTCCGGCAAGTGCTTACCCGGACTGCTGACTGTATTAATAGTGCTCACGTGGATTTTTTTAATTATTATTGAAATTCCAAATAATTAAATTCATTTCGAATTTAAAACCCCTAAACTATTCGAAATTTTAAATTAACCACTAAGTCCCTAAACCCTCAATTCCCTCAAACCTAATTAAGAAACCCCAATTTCAATTTCTTCTCCTTGCTGAATCAAATTTGTGAGATTGCGTTCTTCTTCTTCTCGTTTTCTTGCTGTTCTGTTCGCCCTTTGACTCATCATCCCCTTCTTCCTGTTCAGTTGGTCGATTGATGAACTAACCCACATTAATTACCATTATAATTGTAACTCTGTTGTACTCAACCGGACAAATGAAGGTAATGAAGATGGACAGGACAAGCAAGAGTGAACAAATAGTGAAAGACAAAAATTATCCTCAAACTTCCATTTCATCCCTTAAGCTAAAAGGTTTCCAGCGCTCACGGATCATTTTATTAGCAGCAAATTTTATCATCTTCAAATGTCGAAAACAAAACAATCCGCGAAGGATTTTCATCATCTTACTAAGAAACGTGAATCACAATCAAGGAATGATGAATCGAAGGGCGAACAGAACAGCAAGAAAATGAGAAGAAGAATGACCCAGTCCCACGAATTTGATTCAGTAAGGAGAAGAAATTGAAATTGGGGTTTCTAAATTAGGTTTGAGGGGATTGGGGGTTTAGGGGCTTAGGGGTTAATTTAGGATTTAGAATAGTTTATGGGATTTAAATTTGAAATGAATTTAATTATTTGGAATTTCAAAAATATATTAAAAAAATTCAAGCGCTATTGATACAGTCAGCAGTTCATGTAAGCACTTGCCGGAGCTCCGGTTTCCGGCGAGGACTAAATACAAACTTGGTACAAACTGAGGGACCTATGACAAACATTTTTCCGGCGAGGGACCAATCGCAAACTTTAGTATAAACTCAGGGACCAAACAAACCAAACCATTAACCCTTTATTTTCTAGAAGATATAATTCCCTCACTGAACACAAGTTAGCTCATGAACCTTTTTTATATCATATAACTTTTTTTTTGGGTCACTTTTTATCATATAACCTTAAGTTGAACGATCTATCGAGTTCAGTTTTTCTTGTGGTTAAAAATTAGCAGTTTTTATGGGTTGGATTAATCGGTTGATTTTAGGTGGTTTGGCTTTTGTAGCAGTTAGGTTTTGCTTACTTTATGTATCAGCTGCTTGTAGTGACGGTGAACATGCTTATTCTTAAATTTTAGTCTTACATGATGTAAGTGCTCTTGGACAACCCATTTGCGGTTTAATCTAAATATTTTTGATAAAAATAATAATAGTGATTTTAAATTTACATAAAACAGTTATTTTTTAAGATTTTTATAATAAACCAAATTTTATTTCGTTTACAATCATCTCTTTATTCGAATTTCCATTTTTCATATATATTGTTTAAATAAGTTATTCAAAACTTGTGGATATGTTCATTTCCTCTTGTAAAAAAAAAAAAAAAAACAGGTGGATATGCCGAGGACAAGGAGTTGGGGTAAAGGTGATCGTACAAGGAGTTGGAATTTGGTTCCGTGGAAAGAGAGGTCTTACCCGAAGGACATGGGTCGTCTTGGCCTCCATTGTGCTCGTCTCAACAATATCGCCATGCTTGAGAAGTTAGTTGAGAGTCTTCTGTACTATAGAGGGAAGTCGTAGGTAATAGCTTTATCTCAAAATTATTTGGCCAATGAGATAGTTCTAGATGGGGAATACAAGGTAGGAAACTCGAATGTTTGGAAGGGCATTGTTAGGGCCAATGATTACTTACACCACGAGTTTCGGGCACAACTAGGGGATGGGCCTGCATCACTTTGGTATGACAACTGGTTGGGGTTTGGTAAACTCTGTTTTAGATTGTTCATGTTTCAGACACTGGACTCAGGGTGGTAGATTTATGGTTGGGTTCTTCATGGAATTTTGAGTAGTTGTATACAGTGTTACCTTTGGATGTGAAGGAGGAGATCAGTGTTGTTAGAGTGCCTACCCATTCGGCGGGGCACGACGCTATTCGCTGGGCAGCCGCAAACGACGGTAGGTACATCGTGTCCTCAGCATATGCAACATTGGGCGACTTCGACGTAATTGATTCAGGGTCGTGGAAGCGTGTTTGGCGCTGTAAGGTTCCTGAGAAAATTAAATTTTTTCTATGGCTTCTTAAGACGGAGGGGCTTCCCACTAATGGGAAGAGGTATTGGAATCATCTCAGCGATTCAGCTTCTTGCTCGCGTTGTGGTGCAACTTCAGAGAGCTTGTCGCATCTCTTTCGCAAGTGCCCCCACTCTTGTTTGCTCTGGCGTCATTTTGTCTCGATATTACCACCTCTCAATTCCCATGTCCCGTTCTCGATTTGGCTCGTGAATTTACTTAAGCAACAGCAATGTCTCTTGGGAGTGGCTGTGTTATGGTGGGGATGGAGATGGAGGAATGAACAATGCTTGGGAGAGAACAAGTGGGAGCTGAACCAAGTGCTACGGCGGGTTCTATCGGATGTCACTGCTTGGCGGACTTATCTCTGTTCAAAGCATCTTTCTCCTTCGGCACCAGCTGTTCGTATGGCGCCCTTTCAGCTGCTGGTTGATGGAAGTTGGATTCCGAGTTATGCAACTATGGGTGGGGATGCTGTGTTAATTGGTTTTGCTCGTGGTTGGAGCTCCGCAGTGTCAGCAAGTTCTCTCCGTGGGAACGCATTCCTCCTAGAGGTTTTGGCAGTGGAGTTGGGTTTGACCCATGCATGGGAGCTGGGTGTCCGCGATGTCGTATGTGCGTGTGACTGCGAGGATGTGGTGCAGACATTACAGATACGTAATGATATTAACACCTTCTGGGATAGGGAGGAGATCACCAAGGTGAGGGATATGCTTAGTTGGTATTAGAATGTTTCCGTTATCCATGTGGCAAGGGAGGAGAGTAACACTGCGGAGTTTCTTGCGAAACAAACAGCGCATCATGGAACTCCCCGACGGGTCTGGAAGCAGCCTCCGTCTTTTGTCTATGCGTCTATGTATCTTGACGCTTTAAATAGCTAGTTTGATTTTCTTTTTTCCTCTTGTAACAAAAAAAACAGCTTCTGATTATCTCTCTAACTTAATTACTTTAACAAAATAGTTGTTGAAAATAACTCAGTCAAGCATTAAAACATTCTTAAAAATGATAATTTTTTAAGGCTTTAATATGTTTTTAGGTAGTGTTTGGCCCGGCTTTTTTATGACTTTTAAGTTACTTTTAAGCTAAAGCAGGGCCAAACACATTTGTTGAAAAAGTTCTAAAATTTTAAGTGACTTATTTTTATAACATAAAATAGAAATAAGTAACTTTTTAGAAAAACTTATAGAGATGAGCTTTTTACTTAAAAGTAACTTATTATTATTATTATTATTATTATTATTATTATTATTATTATTATTATTATTATTATTATTATTATTATTATTATTATTATGACGACCACCCACGCCACCGCCACCGCCGCCGCCACCTCCACAGTCCACCGTCCCTCCGCTGATGACTGAATTTCATATGATGTTTTTAGGGTCTTTTTAGTCTTTTTTAGTTTCTTTTTATTGAGTCTCACATAGGTTTTTATTCTTTTTTAGATTTTCTATTTATTTTTGCATTTTCATATAGATTAGCTTTTATTTGTTTTTTAAAACTTTATTTATATAATTTTAGGTATTATTATTAGTTTTTAGTCATTTTAGAGAACTGGTTGAATTAAGCATATTTGTGGGGACCAAAGTGCAAATTGCAGGAATTGGGGGACTGAAAATGAAGTGGAAGATGAAGCACCATTCTTATTTAGAACATGTGAAAAAGGCCATGAATGGAGAATTGATAAAGAATGGTGGTTTCAGAAGTAAAGAGGGGACAAGAAGGTGGCCATTTGAATGCCATTAAGGGCCATGAAACTCCACCCAATTGAAGAACAAAACAGCCAAGAGGAGAAGCTGCAGAGGTTCCCAACGCCTGAGCGTTGGCAAGCCAACGCTTGAGCGTTGGGACATTGTCAGATTTTATTATAAATAGGGCCTTTTTAACTGTCCCCAACGCCTAGGCGTTGGAAACCCAACGCTAGAGCGTTGGGACACTGGCAGATTTTATTATAAATAGGGTCTTTGCATTCCTTTGTAAACACACATTCACACCCTTCATACCATCTTTCTTCTTGGTTCAGAGCAATTTCCTGGACTTGTAGGAAGCCTCTTTGAGCTCCCAATTCAGGTTTTTCTCTTTATGTTTCTCTTAGCCATGCTAGGCTAATTTCTCTTGTATTTGGGTTGATATGAATCTTCATAATACTATGCTTTAAGTTTTAATCTTTATATATGAATCAAGTTCTTGTTCTTAGTATTTTATCCCCATGCTTAATTATTCTTGGTGCACACAAGTTCACTTGCTCAATTCTTGCACAATGGTAATTGGTAGGATTAGAGGGAAATGAGATTAAATTAATGGATTATTCATCACTTAGGTATAAGGATGGAAACCAATTGTGTTGGCTAGAACTAAGAACACTAATGCTTCAATTGGATTAACTAAACTCTAAGGTATTAGGTTTGGTAATTAAGGTTGAAAGACTATATGATTAAGGCATTAACAAATAGAAATCCTAGACTAAAGCACCTAAGAACTGGTTCTAATTTCATGTGTAAAAGTGATTTTAAAAAGCTAAGTTAAGTGAAGTGAAGTGAAATTCAACCCAAATACTTGTTTACTCATTTTATCATTTTATTGCTTTTAGTCTTTTTTCTATCACAATAACAAAACAAAAACATCTTTTATTTTACCACTTTGAAAAACCAATTATAAAATCAACCAATCCCTGTGGAGACGATATCTTTTATATTACTTCGATTAACTCCGTACACTTGCGGATTTGGTCATCAAGTTTTTGGCGCCGTTGCCGGGGATTGGTTCTTTGATTTTTAGTTGGTTATTTAGTGTTCTTTTATTTTTAATTTTTGCTGAGAACTGGTATTGCTAATTCTGTTTGCTGAATTTTCTTTTTAGGAATAGAAATGACTGAAACATTCGAGCAAAGGTTGGCAAAAATCCGGTCAGAAGTTGAAAAGGAATATGAAAAGAAAAAGCAGGATGCCTTCACTCTAATTGATGAGTTTTACTCTGAATTAGATTGCAAGAGCAATGCTGGATTTTTGCCAAATCCTGAGCAAGAATGTAAAGCCAGAAAGATTCTTCGAGAAAGGATACGAAGCATTCTGAGGAGGCTGCCCAGGGATGAACATCAACCACCCGTTCATGAAAGTGAACCCGTGGTTCAAAAAGAGGAGGTGAAAGAGACCTCCATTGTAGAATTGGTCTTTGAAGACAAATTGGAGATAGAGGAAGAAGAACCTCAAGGGACCTATGTTATAGGTTCAGAAGATCAAGACAAAGGACAAGGGGAAAATTTTCTTATCCCCTCCATTTGTAAATTTACTGTTTTTTCCTTGAAAGCTGAAAATTCATTGGGCACCATGATGTATTTGTGCCAAAATTTGCATGATTTGCGGGGTTTAATGAATTTTGTAATAGACGTCGGTTGAAAATTGATTAGTGAAAAGTCTACCAAAGACTATAACATTGGACTTCTTGGGAGACAACCCAAGTGCATCTTTTGTTTTGTTATGTTGAATAAATTGTTGCAGGCACCCCAACGCTCAAGCGTTGGAGGCTCAACGCTCATGCGTTGAGCCCCAGCCAAAGCTGGCCAAGATTTCATAAATCCAACACTCAAGCGTTGGAGGGGCCAACGCTCATGCGTTATGCCCCTGGAATCCCATTTTTTATTTTTTTTATTTCTAACGCCCAAGCGTTGGAACCCCCAACGCTCAAGCTTTGGAGCTCGGGCAGGGCTGTTTTAGTTGTTTTATTTTGTTAAGTTTTTTTTTTTAAAAAATTCCCCACTTCTCTTCCACTTCTTTCAACTCCCCACTCTTCCTTTCCATAACCCATGAATCCAGAACACCTTCTAATCTTTTTGCAAGCACTAATTGATCACACACTTCACCTTGGCTGGGTGTTTTGGTTCTTCTTGGTTTTTATCTTCATCTTCTTATTACACATTTGGTTCATTGACATTCAAGGTATATATTCTTCTTTTGCTTGAAATTTCTTCCAGTTTCTTCTTTGAATTATCTGAACCATATGTTAGTATTGAGATTGTTTGGAAAAATTGAATTATAGGAGGAGTTTGGTTCTGTTCTTGCATGATGGATTTGCATTTAAATTGTGTTGTTTTTAGGACTACCCACCAAGTGTTTGTTAAAATGTCTGAATGGTTTTTCTTGAGTTCTTCCAAGGTTTTTCTTGCCTAGTTCTTATACTATTGATTATGGAAGGCTCAATAGAATTCTTTTTAAAATAGGTGGGCAAGTTTCCAGTTCTTGAACTTGGTTTTGGAAAAGAAGCTCTATTTGGGATTTTGTTTTGGAACTAACATTTTAACAAGTTTGTTACTTGTAGAATTTTTATATTCATTTTGCAGTATGGCACCCAAGAAAAGAGCCATTGAGGAAGACCCCATGAATCATGTTTGAACTTAACCAGTTTTACTTTTAGCTTTTGTCAATTTTCTTTTCTTTATTTTTCTTTTTAGAATTTTTAAATTGCATGAGTCAGTACTATGAGTCCAGTTAACACACCATGATGCTTTAAGGATTTTATCCAGTTATCTGCTGTTTAAAAATTGATACATTGCTTTGATGCGGTTAGGAATGCATGCTGTTAGAAATGATTGATTCTTGATTGCTGGGTCTTGGTATGAAATTTTCTGAGTTCTAAAAAGGGTACCACTTACCCTATTCTTTTTCTGAGTGCTGAGAACTCTGATTGCATGATTGTGAAATTTCTTCTGCCTTGTGTTGCATGTCGATTGGGATTTTGTATACTTTGTAAGTTGTGAAGAGATTCTAGGAATTTTTGAAAACTCATATTCTTGCTTGAAATTGAATTTCCAATAGTAGCCCCCTTTGAGCTTTAAAAAGAGTCATTTTGTTGGAGCCTACTATTGTGAAAAAATTATTTGAGTTGTTAGAAGTGATTCATAAATTGAAAATTAGAGCTATGTGAAGGTGCAAGAAACACACAAGAAGGGGGGGGGTTTGAATTGTGTGACTCATTTTCAAAGTTTCTTTCGTTAATTTTGAATGTTAATCATTTATTTGCTTTTAACGAGAGTTCTTCATAAAGCATATGAATATGCATGCAGCGGTAATATGACATAACATGAAAAGTAAAGCACACATAATTTTTATCCTGGTTCACCCCCCATAATCGATAGGGCTACGTCCAGTCCTTGGCTTCACCAAGATTTTCCACTATTTAAACAAATAGTACAAGTATTATCAGAGACTTCTCCCAACAAGTATTCGAAGGACTTCTCCTATCAAGTATTCGAAGGACTTCTCCTTACAAGTATTATTAGGACTTCTCCTTACAAGTATTATATAGGACTTCTCCTGACACCTTTTACAAGGTTTGGTTTTTCTACAAGAATTCTCTTCAAATAAGAGTGGGTAGAAACAACGAGGCTCAGTTTATACAGAGAGGATATGAATTTGGGTTCTCTGTTTTTGGGTTGTATGAGTTGGATAAGATGAGAGTAATACTCTATGAATTTCTCACACATAAGCACTTCAACTCAGGTAGAGGTAGAGGTAGGCTTGAAGCATCCTGAGTTGGAACCAATGGTGTCTTGGTTCTTTGGACAAACTTAGTTGGAATATGGAAGTTTAAGTCTAAGTTTCCCAATTGCTACGGAAGCGGGATTCTCTATATATATCTTCAGTTGAAGATCTTTGTTCTTTCTTCACAAAAGAAGAGAAAAACCTGCCCGAAGTGTTTCTTCCTCTTTAGCTGTAAGTAACGGCTAGTTCTGCATTTTTCAGCAGGTCTGAGACACGATCTGAGAGGCATTGATTTCCTTGGGTTGACATCGTCTGGCTTCATTTGAGCGAGTAGCCTTGAGCTATGTCTTCTGTATTTAATGCGTGGAGTTTCAGCTGTGGTACTTGCTTTGACAATTATACCCCAGTGCATGCCAGCTGGTGTTCATCAAGTTCCTTGGTCAGATATTTGAATTTCGACCGTTGAAGGTGTACGATGCTCAGAGATTCTTGCCGTTGATTCCGCAATGTCAGCTTGATTTGAGGAAAAGTAGAAAAGCAGTGGGACCAAGGAATATCGTATTAATTGTGTCCCTTTCTACTTTCTGCCATTGCTAGTACTTTAATTAATATGCAGACGAGGTAGATGTCTTTTGATCCAAGAAGCAATTATTCATGGTGAAGAGAATAATTTCTTTAATGCTTCTGTTGAGCTAATATCCTCGTAAAACACATTTCTTGATGTTTGTACCTTTGGCGCACTCTGATACTTAAGCAGATGAATTCTTCCTTAGGATTTGGTAGACGCAGTCTCCATAGAGTATTTAGAATTCCGTTAGTGAATGGCTTGTATAGGCAGACAGTCTTCCTTCATTTCAGTCCTTCTTTAAGGATGAGAATCTTCTTGGCTTATAGAAGACTGAATCTTCTCTTTTCTTTTGCTTCTACTGAAGTTCTCCATCTGAGAGAGTTGATACACAACTTCTTTATATGATGCTAGAGAAGCTTCGAAGCCGAAGGTGTTTCTTCATGAGTTGTCATACTCTTTCAGCTTTAGATGAAACAGTCTTCCTTTTGATCACTGTAGGTTTAGGTAGCGGACTGTTTCAGCTTCTTGAAGTAGACTTTGACTTGAGAGCACATAGCTTGATAGAGTGTCCTTGAGAGAGGATGTTTTCTATTTGAAGTTACTGAAGAGTGGATTTTATATGATGTTTTTAGGTAGTTTTTAGTCTTTTTATTTTATTATTTTTGAGTCACATATAGGTTTTTTATTGTTTTTATGTAGATTTTATATTTATTTTGCATTTTGCATATAGATTAGATTTTATTTGTTTTTCTAGCTTTATTTTATATTTTTAGGAATTTTTCTAGTTATTTTATATTTTTAGAAAAAGCTGGTTTAGTTATCATTTTTGTCCAGGGACCAATGTGTAAAGTTTCAAGAAATCAAGGTCCAAAATGTGAAAGTTCAAGAGTGGAGGGCTAAAAGTGAAGATTGAGAGAATAAAAGGGCTTGAATTGGAGTGCTAACCAAGAGAGGACCAAAAGTGGAAAAGAAGAATATGAAGCAACTCTCTTCAAATTAGCAATGGGAATTTATGTTGAAGGATTGATGGTAGTGGGAGGAAGGTTTCAGAATTGATTAAGGGCTGAGTAGTGGCTTTTTATGGCATTCAAAACCCACTACCATGAAGAAGGAAGGAAAAACTTGAAGTTGAAGAAGCAGTGCCCAGCGCTGCAGCGCTGGGAACCCAGCGCTCAAGCGCTGGGCCTCGGTCTGGAAGTGGGATTTAATTGCTGAGGTCAGATTTTTGCTATAAATAGGGAGGCAACTTGCACTTGAAAAACACACCTTCTTAGAATACAACAAGTATTCTCTCTTTCTCCCTCTTGAGCATTGTTCCTAGGACTTGTGGGAAGCCATATTTGAGCTCCTATCCAGGGTAATTCAATGTCTCCTTTAGCCATGCTTGGCTAAATTCTTTTTAAGTTTTTGGGTTGTTTTAGTTTATAATTCATGTACTAGTTTACTTTTACATTTCTGAATAATATCTTCAATTCATGTTTTATTTCTTTGTTCTTCATTAATCTTGTGATCAAAAGATTTCTTGCTTTCTACTTATGTCATAAGGCCATTTGGTAAGTAGTAAGGGAAATAGGAAATAAAAAAGGTTATAAGTTTGCATTTCTTAAGGCTATAAGGATGTACGTAACTTTGTGTTGGCCCGGATTCTTTCTTCATCTTCTTTTCTAATTAACTAATAACCAAGGCTATGGAGTTAGTAATTAGGTAAGAAAGTTCTACATTTCTTAAGGCTATTAGGATGTAGAAATTTAGGCTATAGCACCATGAATATGAATTTAAAGTTCAGAAATTTAGTAAGAGTTTTCTAGCATGTTTTATAAATTATGTAAATCAACCCAAGAACTTAAATTCTTCTCATCTTATTTGTTTTATTATTTTATGCTTTTGCTTTCATCTTGTCCTAAACCAAACATCAACCATATCATTTTATTTTTATTGCACAAGTACTAAATTAAATATTAATAAGAACACCTATCCCTTGGGTTCGATCTTTTTGTATTACGCGATAGTTAATCGTACACTTGCGATTTTCCTTATCAAGTTTTTGGCGCCGTTGCCGGGGATAGGTTTTGTTCTTTTTATTATTTTGTTTAGTGCTTTTTGTTTATTAAAAAAAAATATAAAAAAATATTATTTGTGTGATGAACTGGTGCTGCTAATTTTGTTTGCTGAGTATTGGCAGGTATAGCAATGGCTGAAACATTTGAGCAAAGGGAGGCAAAATTCCGCGCTAAAATTGAAATAGAATATGAGAAAAAGAAGCAGGAAGCTTTCACTCTTATTGAAGAATTCTATTCTAATTTAGAGTGCAAGCGGAATGCGGGATTTTTGCCAACCCCTGAGCAAGAATGTAAGGCTATGGAGGAGCTACAAATGAAAATCCAAAGCATTCTAAGGAGGCAGCACAGGGATGAACAACAACCACTTGTTCATGAAAGTGAACTTGTGGTTCAAAGAGAGGAGGTAAAAGCAACCTTCATTATAGAATTTGTCTCCGAAGACAAATTGGAGATGGAGGAAGAAGAACCTCAAGGAACTTATGTTATAGGTTCCGAATGGCAAGGCAAAGAACAAGGAAGGGAAAATTTATTTATCTCTTCCATTTTTAATTTGAATATTGTTGCTTTGTTAGCTGAAAAATCATTGGGCACCATGATGCTTATGTGCCAAAATTTGCATGATTTGCGGGGTCTAATGAATTTTGTAATAGACCCCGGTTGAAAAGTGATTTTTGGAAGGGTCTATCTCGGACCTTAACAATGAGCTGGTTGGGAGACAACCCAACTTAGGATAGTTTAAGTTTCTGTCTTTTTAATTTTCTGCATCATTCTTGTAAATAAATAAAAGAAAAAATTCTATGTTTTTGCTGCAGGAGAGGAGCGCTGGAGGCCAACGCTCAAGCGTTAGGCCCCTGCTTATCACCTCTGATTCCAGATAATTCCAGCGCTCCAGCGCTGGAGGGCTAGCGCTCATGCGCTATGCCCCTGGAATCTCAGCTTTTTTTTTTTTTTTTAATTTCCAGCTCCATAGCGTTGGAAACCCAGCGCTCAGGCGCTGGGACCTCTGATTGCCCAGTTTTTATTTTAATCCAGCGCCCAAGCGTTGGCATCCCCAACGCTCAAGCGCTGGAGCTCGGGCAGTGTTGCTATTTTGTTTTTATTTGCTGCTTTTAGTTTTTAATAAAATTTTGTGTTCACCATTTTCTGAAAGATTTTAGATTCTTTGAGTTTTCCCTTGTTTCTACAATGGTTTTGATTTTTGGGAACTCAAGAATTCATGTTTTTAGGTGGACACAATTTTTCAACCCATGATCTTATTTGTGTTGTTTTGGGAACTAACAAGTCAAGCAAGTTTCTGCTTGTAAGACTTTTGTTTGTTCAATGTTACAGGATAGGTACTAGAAGGAGGAAGAACCCTCTTGAACTTAAGTGTTCAAATTGATTTTTACATTGAGGTTCCCTTGGACCTTTGTGGAAAATTTGTTACTATACCAGCTTCTTAGTTTTAGTTTTTCTTTTTATAGTTTTTTTTAGTTTAGTTTTTCTGTTTTCTTTTTGCATGAGTCTTGAGTATATTATCCATTCTGAATGTTGCTATAGCTTTGTGAAATGCTTTATCTGATTGAACTGCTTTGTGAAAAAGTTCTATGTTTTTAAGCAGTTAGGATTGCATGTTGTAGAAAGGATTTTTGATATCTTGATTGTTTTGGTTGTTGGCAAAGTTTTTCTGAGTTCTAAAAAGGGTACCACTTACCCTATTTTTTTCTGAGAGCTGAGGTCTCTGAATTCTTGATTGGGAAATTTTTCTGCCTTGTGTTGCATGTTGATTGGAGTTTTGTACACTTTGTGAGTTGAGAAGAGATTATAGGCATTTTTGAAAACTCAGATTTTTGCTTGAAATGTTATATCCACTAGTAGCCCCTTTTGAGCCTTAAAAGAGTCATTCTTTGGAGCCTACTTTATGTGATAATTCTTAAAGTTGTTATTGTGATTCATGTGCTGAATTTGTTAGAGCTATGTTTTTGGGTTTCTCTCTAAAAAAGATGAAGGAAAAAATTTGAAAAATAAGGTATGTGCCTTAGGAAAAAAAATAATGAAGTAGTGGGGTGAGAAAGAGTATGAAGGGAGTAAAATTCAAGTCATTCATCCTATACATTCCACTACTTTGTTCAAAAAAAAAAAAGAAAAAAAAGGGAAAAAAAATTGAGAGAACCCTTGTATGAATTGTTGAGCTCTTAGTCAAGGAAAAATCACTTAACAACAATTTCTGAGTCAGCCACTAGAGTTGCCAATTTCTTGAAATCCATACCTTAAATTGATCAACCCTTTTGGCCAAGTTACAACCTTCAGAAATCTCTTCAACATCACTTGGTTGCTTTACTTCAGTTTTGATTTGAATTATAGGCAGGATTATTGAACTTTCTTGTTTTCTAGGAGAATATCATTTTGTGAGCTTAATTGATGAACTCAAACATGTTAAAAGCCAAGCCTAACTTTCTTGATTCTTTGTCTATAAAACATGCATGTCTCCCTTTACTGCTAAGCTTTCTGTGAAAGGTTTTTGTGCTTCAAGTTGTAATCAGATAAACTTTCTCAAAACTCAAGGACGAGTTTTTCTTTAAGTTTTGTCGCTTGAGGACAAGCTGTCGTTGGGTATAGTGGTGTGATGAGTGGATTTTATATGATGTTTTCAGGTAGTTTTTAGTCTGTTTATTTTATTATTTTTGAGTCACATATAGGTTTTTTATTGTTTTTATGTAGATTTTATATTTATTTTGCATTTTGCATATAGATTAGATTTTATTTGTTTTTCTAGCTTTATTTTATATTTTTAGGAATTTTTCTAGTTATTTTATATTTTTAGAAAAAACTGGTTTAGTTATCATTTTTGTCCAGGGACCAATGTGTAAAGTTTCAAGAAATCAAGGTCCAAAATGTGAAAGTTCAAGAGTGGAGGGCTAAAAGTGAAGATTGAGAGAATAAAAGGGCTTGACTTGGAGTGCTAACCAAGAGAGGACCAAAAGTGGAAAAGAAGAATATGAAGCAACTCTCTTCAAATTAGCACATGGGAATTTATGTTGAAGGATTGATGGTAGTGGGAGGAAGGTTTCAGAATTGATTAAGGGCTGAGTAGTGACTTTTTATGGCATTCAAAACCCACTACCATGAAGAAAGAAGGAAAAACTTGAAGTTGAAGAAGCAGTGCCCAGCGCTGCAGCGCTGGGAACCCAGCGCTCAAGCGCTGGGCCTCGGTCTGGAAGTGGGATTTAATTGCTGAGGTCAGATTTTTGCTATAAATAGGGAGGCAACTTGCACTTGAAAAACACACCTTCTTAGAATACAACAAGTATTCTCTCTTTCTCCCTCTTGAGCATTGTTCCTAGGACTTGTGGGAAGCCATATTTGAGCTCCTATCCAGGGTAATTCAATGTCTCCTTTAGCCATGCTTGGCTAAATTCTTTTTAAGTTTTTGGGTTGTTTTAGTTTATAATTCATGTACTAGTTTACTTTTACATTTCTGAATAATATCTTCAATTCATGTTTTATTTCTTTGTTCTTCATTAATCTTGTGATCAAAAGATTTCTTGCTTTCTACTTATGTCATAAGGCCATTTGGTAAGTAGTAAGGGAAATAGGAAATAAAAAAGGTTATAAGTTTGCATTTCTTAAGGCTATAAGGATGTACGTAACTTTGTGTTGGCCCGGATTCTTTCTTCATCTTCTTTTCTAATTAACTAATAACCAAGGCTATGGAGTTAGTAATTAGGTAAGAAAGTTCTACATTTCTTAAGGCTATTAGGATGTGGAAATTTAGGCTATAGCACCATGAATATGAATTTAAAGTTCAAAAATTTAGTAAGAGTTTTCTAGCATGTTTTATAAATTATGTAAATCAACCCAAGAACTTAAATTCTTCTCATCTTATTTGTTTTATTATTTTATGCTTTTGATTTCATCTTGTCCTAAACCAAACATCAACCATATCATTTTATTTTTATTGCACAAGTACTAAATTAAATATTAATAAGAACACCTATCGCTTGGTTTCGATCTTTTTGTATTACGCGATAGTTAATCGTACACTTGCGATTTTCCCTATCAGTTACTGCTTCATCCCTCGTGAGTCACCAGACTGTCTTTACATGAATGCTTTCCTTTTTATGTCTTTGACAGTATTTCCTTCAGGATGACCGGTCGGTTTCTTCTGGCAGACTGATTCTCTTGGTGATGCTTTGGGATTCATTCAGTCTCTTCAGTAGATAGATATTCCTGGATATGAGAAATTTCACTGTGTTAGGAATTCTATCTCTAACGATATTAAATATTAAACCTTAAAGAAATTGTTAATTATCAAAACATATTAATTCATTTAATTATTTGAATCTAACACTATGTATGTGTAGGACCCTCTTTGGAAAAAAAAATGAAAATCTTAAGTAAGTTCTTATGATTTGAAAAAAAAAGTGTAGAGAAAAATAAAGAGGTCCTAGTGTTGTTCAAAGCTCTAGATTAAAGAAAGATCACCTAACAACATATTCTGAGTCAGCCAAATAGAGTTGCCAAGTTCTTGAAATTCACACCTTGATTGTTTAACCCGTTGGCCAAGTTACAACCTTCAAAAATCTCTTCAAAGTTACTTAGTTACATGGTTTCAATTTTGATTTGAATGATAGGCAGAATTATTGAGCTTTCTTGTTTTCATGGAGAATATTCATTGGTGAGCTTAAATTTGATGAACTCAAAAGATTAAAGTACCAGGCCTAACTCTCTTGATTAATACCTTTGAACATGCATGTTTTCCAAATCCGCTGTGCTTTCTTGTGAAAATGTATCTTGTGCTTCTTTGGTTGATTGGATAAAACTTATTCAAAGCTTAGGGACAAGCTTTTCTTTAAGTTTTGATGCTTGAGGACAAGCTGTCGTTGGATATAGTGGTGTGATGACTGGATTTCATATGATGATTTTAGGGTCTTTTTAGTCTTTTTTAGTTTCTTTTTATAGAGTCTCATATAGGTTTTTATTTTTTTTTATATTTTCTATTTATTTTTGCATTTGCATATAGATTAGCTTTTATTTGTTTTTTAAAACTTTATGTATATAATTTTAGGTATTTTTATTAGTTTTTAGTCATTTTAGAGAACCGGTTGAATTAAGCATATTTGTGGGGACCAAAGTACAAATTGCAGGAATTGGGGGACTGAAAATGAAGTGGAAGATGAAGCACCATTCTTATTTAGCACATGTGAAAAAGGCCATGAGTGGAGAATTGATGAAGAATGGTGGTTTCAGAAGTAAAGAGGGGACAAGAAGGTGGCCATTTGAATGCCATTAAGGGCCATGAAACTCCACCCAATTGAAGAGCAAAACAGCCAAGAGGAAAAGCTGCAGAGGTGCCCAACGCCTGAGTGTTGGCGAGCCAACGCTTGAGCGTTGGCACTCTGCTGGACGTGGGAATTTAATTGTTCCCAACGCCTAGGCGTTGGAAACCCAATGCTAGAGCGTTGGGACACTGTAGATTTTATTATAAATAGGGTCTTTGCATTCCTTTGTAAATACACATTCACACCCTTCATAACATCTTTCTTCTTGGTTCAGAGCAATTTCCTGGACTTGTGGGAAGCCTCTTTGAGCTCCCAATTCAGGTTTTTCTCTTTATGTTTCTCTTAGCCATGCTAGGCTAATTTCTCTTGTATTTGGGTTGATATGAATCTTCATAATACTATGCTTTAAGTTTTAATCTTTATATATGAATGAAGTTATTGTTCTTAGTATTTTCTCCCCATGCTTAATTATTCTTGGTGCACGCAATTTCACTTGCTCAATTCTTGCACAATGGTAATTGGTAGGATTTGAGGGAAATGAGATTAAATTAATGGATTATTCATCACTTAGGTATAAGGATGGAAACCAATTGTGTTGGCTAGAACTAAGAACATTAATGTTTCAATTGGATTAACTAAACTCAAAGGTATTAGGTTTGGTAATTGAGTTGAAAGACTATTTGATTAAGGAATTAACAAATAGAAATCCTAGGCTAAAGCACCTAAGAACTAGTTCTAATTTCATGTGTAAAAGTGATTCTGAAAAGCTAAGTTAAGTGAAGTGAAATTCAACCCAAATACTTGTTTATTCATTTTATCATTTTATTGCTTTTAGTCTTTTTTCTATCACAATAACAAAACAACAACATCTTTTATTTTACCACTTTGAAAAACCAATTATAAAATCAACCAACCCCTGTGGAGACGATATCTTTTATATTACTTCGATTACCTCCGTACACTTGCGGATTTGGTTATCAGCCGCCACCATCGCCACCGCCCCGCCGCTGCCGCCAAGACCATCGCCTCGCCGCCACCAAGGCCATCACCACAGTCGCCACCACCCTGCCGCCACCACCCCGCCAAGGCCACCACCACATAGGCCACCACCACCACCACCACAGCCGCCGCTGCCACCGCCCCGCCCGCCGCAAGGCCATCGCCCCGCCATCGCCACCTCCACCACCACAACCGCCATTGTCCCCGCCACCTCCATATATGAATTTTTTTTAAAACAGTTTTACCAAACAACTTTTAACTTAAAAGTAGCTTTTGAAGTTATAAAAAACTGAAAACTGACAAATAGCTTCTTCTTTTTTTTAAAAGCTCTTATTTTTAACTTTAACTTAAAAGTAGCTTTTAAGTTAGAAAAAAGCTGGGCCAAACAATGCCTTAGTCTTCATAAAATATCTCACTTTTTGTTGTGGTCTTTTTTTTTCGGCGTGTCACCTTTAAATTGACTTAACTTAATATTTTAGTCTCTCCGTCGTTAGTGGGAGATGGTTAAGTGCGTTTGGTACACGGTTTAAAAAATGATACCCAGGAATCTTATTCCCGGGAATATTAGG
This sequence comes from Acmispon strigosus, assembly GCA_030819835.1. Taxonomy (NCBI): domain Eukaryota; kingdom Viridiplantae; phylum Streptophyta; class Magnoliopsida; order Fabales; family Fabaceae; genus Acmispon; species Acmispon strigosus. Next base: position 21,195,261 of record JAUAMA010000006.1, read on the forward strand.
GTTAATGGTTCAATTGGTCCCTGAAGTTGTACTGAAATTTGTGTTTGGGCCCCTCCCCAGAAAAATGACGTTTAGTGGCGGTCTTTTTATAATTATTGGCTGTTTTTTACGCCACTAAATGTCATTTTTCCAAGGTGGACCAAACACAGATTTCGGTACAACTTCAGGGACCTATTGAACCATTAACCCAGAATATTATTTCTTGATATCTTTAAAAATTGTGTTTGATTAACAAATTTGATTTCTGTGAATCTTTTACAACATTAATGAGAACAATGAAATTATTAAAATACCCTTAAATTTTATAGCATGCGTTTGGTAAGGAATGCATATTCCCAGAAATAAATAATGAAATTATTAAAATACCCTTAAATGTTTTTTTAATGTAATTATTAAAAATGAAATAAAAATGAAAATAAAGTGAATATTATATTTATGCTATGAAATAAACATTTTTTTATAAAAACTACATATACTAAAATCATATTTCTCAAACTAAATTATTTAATATTACACTAATATTATATTAGTAGAATTACTAAAATGATATGATTTAAAAATTATAGAATTAAATATCAAAATTTTAAAAATAATAAATATATTATTTGACTTTATTAAAATATTTAGCTAACTTCATAAATTAGTTTAATTTTATTAAAACTTCTAACTTTATTTACAATTATAAATAAAGAAGGGGCAAAATAGATTTTTCCCAAAAAGAATTACTCACCTGGTTAGAAGCTTCCTATGAATCTTTGATACCCACTTCTAGAGATGAAAATGTTGAGCCGTGAAATATGGGAGAAACAATTTCTCGAGAATATATTATGCTAAGACATTTTTATTTTTAATATTCTACCAAAGAAGGGAACTTTCATGTTCTTATCAATAATTTGCCATCTCTAGTTTGTTGTGATGTATCAGTTTGTTAGGAATTTGCATATTATCTCTTGCGTAATCTTCTATGAATCTATTAGGATATTTGATATGCTGTTTTATCTCTATTTAATTGAATAACATAACTTCTTTAAAAGAAAATAATAGAATAACATAACTTCTGCGGCAAAGTATATTCTCTATTTTTGTTAAATTATAAATATTTCATCTAATATCTAATATTAGTTCTTTTATTAAACTTTTTCGGACCGAAACTCGTTGAGGACTTGGGTTTCCGTGCGATAGTGTGTTATATGGAATGTAAGGATATTGTGGAGATCCTGAGCTAGAACAGGGATACTCACAACTTTTGGCAAAACATACTATTGCTTCTATTCGAGCTATGTTGGTTGGTGAGTGGAAAGTCCAATTCTCCTATGTCTCACATGATAGGAATGCGGTGACGGATACGTTGGCAAGGCAAGCGTCTCACACAGGATGTTCGTTGCGTGTTTGGAAGGAGCCTCTGTCTTCGGTAATCTCGCTCCTATACAGTAGCTTAGTTGTTCCTGTTGCTTGTTTTCATTTCCTTATTTAACCCAAGAAAAAACTTTTCTCTAAATGTAACGTGACCTTCTTACACAGAGATACGTGTTTTTTAAGCAGTGGACTCTAAATATAGTTTTGTAGTTGATTAGACACAAGTGTCTTCTAAATAAAAACAAAACCAAAAGAGCTGTGCCACATGGTTCGAAAAAATTCACCTACGGATTGGTTTTTCCAACATTCTCTTAACAACCATACATTGTGGGCTCCATTATTAATTAAGTGATTTATAAAATTGTCCAATGAAAACAAAGTAATGCCCAAGCTACAAAGTGTGCTTGTTAGTGTAGCAAACTGGAGCATAGAAAATTCCAAACAGAGAAAGTACAAGAAAAGTGAGTTTTCAAAACTCGGTTCACCCCTTCTTTATATGCAGGGAACATACACTGCTATAAAAATAAACAATTGCTGATATTCGAAAATGACAAATGCCGTTGATTATTACGTGAATATTTGGAGAAGTTTGTGACGACAGAAACTGTTTCGAAATAGAAAGGTTTTATTGCACAAGTCAAGTTTTAAACATGAGGAAATTGCTTACGAACAGTTTTTGTAATCTATGGACTATACTGGAGTTTAGGAAAATTGTAGAACACGTTTTGTTAGCCTAATTAAACAAAAACACAGTCCACCTAGAAATTAGATAGAAATGATTTCAGGATAAATTTTTGAGATTTGCGTTTGACGCCCCTTTTGCGTCATACGTCCCCCATTTGATCATTTTACTCCTTTGCCCTTAAAAAAAACTTCAATATATCCATCTTCTTATCACTCTCATTTTCCATTCTATTCTCTCCACCCCCTTTTCCAATTTTCCCCACCACCCTCCCTCATCCCCTCCAACTTGTAACCACCACCACCTTCATCTTCTAACCACCACCTCCTTCATCTTCTTACAACCACATCCTTCATCTTGTAACCACTACCTCCTTCATCTTCCTACCACCATACTTACCACCATTCCCTTGCAAAACAAGTACTCATCAACATATTCTACATTCCATTTTCCATTCGGCATTCATGGGAGGTATGGTCCCTCCCCCTTATCGTTATGTTTCTGCTGTTGATGTATTGATCAAGGTCCAAATCGCACCTACACGTGCGATTAATGGACTGGTTAAGATTCGCACCTTAAAGTACGAAATCCTTGTACATTTAAAATATCTCTCGCATCTTCGAGTGCAATACGTAACTATATACTAATGTGTTATTTTCGTTGCCTTAAGTGGGATTTGATGATCTAGTTCGCTGATTTGTGGTATTGTGTGCTGCATATCAGTCATGAAAACCTTGTTGTCAGAGGAGGCTGAAGATCATGGTAATGGGAAAGAATTAGTTGTTGTCGTCAAGACTGAAGATGATGGTTTAAAACAGTCCTCTGGTAATGAGTCTTCTTCTGCTTTCCCTGTTGACTGTACAGAAGCATTTACAACCGATAAGGTTTGTATTTGTGTTGTGTTAATATGATTTACTGTATCTACCGTACAATAGTCTTATGTGATTTTATTCTTTGCAGGTATTCGAGACTCGACATGAACTCTTTGACTAGGCTCGGGCAGTTGGGAAGGAGAATGGTTTTGTTGTTGTAACTGCGAAGTCTGATTATGGAAGTGTAAACAGGAAATTATTCCTGACTCTAGGTTGTGAGCGTGGTGGAAAATACAGACCGTACAAGGGGAAGTTGACAAATAAGAGCACTGGGACAAGAAAGTGTGAGTGTCCCTTTAAGCTAAAAGCAAGATGATTAATTTGACCTGGAAGGGTGGATCACAAATTCGTGGTACATCAGCCATGCCTGGTCAATCTCCTCACAAGAAGGAGCCTCGAACATCGGAGCAGGAGGTATGACCTGTATATATCCAAATTGTCACACAACTCTCTGAGGCATGTGGGGGTGCATTATCCCAGAATAACGTAACCACCCGCTGAAGAGGGATATGTCATCAAACGCCCAATCATGTCTGTGATCCTCGTACGGTGTCCAGGATATGATATCACCTGATATGTCGTCTAAATTTTCTCTTTTCTGAGCAATGGACCCGTCTGCCTTAGTGCATGCCCACCTCATCGCCCGGGGCATGTTCTCCGTGTATGCCTGATTTACCTTCCTAGGAAACAAGGAGGCCGAAAAATGCTCGTAGATCCACGCCTGTTAACAAGTACAAAATGTAAAAAACATGAGCAACACATGTGTTATATTCATACAGTGAATGAGTGCAACAAATTTTGACGGGGAAAAACCTGAAGGAGGGTGGTGTACCCGGATATAGACAACGTGTTCCTACGACTTGCAGAACTTAAGCACTCATACATATAAGCCAACGCCGCAGCCCCCCATGCAAAGTTCCCAACGGATCCCAGATCAAACAGAAGAGAAAGGTATCGGACCTGTACCTTGGTCCTTGTCTTATCAGAAAGAGCGTGATGCCCAAGAGTCGGAGCATATACGCCTTCGCGGCCGCATCAAACTCTCCATTCCTGAGTTTCATGTCGACAATCGACTCCAACCAGCAGAAACGTACATACTTACCCTTTTTTTTCAGCAACTCTGAATTGGCCCGAGTTCTAGTCACCCGTAACTGCGTAGCAAGAACCTCGACGCACTCATCACTGTACTGGAAGAGTGAAGAAGCTGCCTCAGACCGGGATGTGTAGAAGAGATGACACATCATCCAGTGTGATTGTCATCTCTCCACATGGCAAATGTAAGGATGACGTCTCAAGGTGCCACCGCTCCATGAAAGTTGATATCAACCCTCGGTCGTATGTAGTGTATCTACAATCCAGGAGAGATACAAGACTAGACCTAGCTAGGACATCACATATGTATGCATTCCCCCCAGTCATATCTGCCCAGAGCCTCTTCTCGTGATTGTACAACCTTAGCAGCGATCGATCCAGTATGTTGCCATTAATGTAACTCCTCCACACCCTCCTAGCAACATAGGTGCCATAGCTCCGCAGCACATTCAGATTACTCGGTCCACCTGGGAATGAGGTCAACTGCTTGTCAGCTTTGTCAATTGCTTGCAGTCTTCGCTTCAACTCCTTCTTCACCCCGTCATCAAGGCCCCCTTCTTCACGATCATCATCGTCCTCATCGTCACCACCATCATCACCATCACTGTGCTCTTCGCCATCACCCCCATCAGCCTGATCATACTCACTATATTGCATCTCCTCAAATGACTCATAATGGCCCACATTACCATTATCACCAACATACTCCTCTTGTTGCGCTTCATACCTGTCCCGGCATTGTTCCTCCTCCTCGTACTCAGCCTCATTATATGAGGGTTCCTCCACCACCGGAGCCTTTCCCCGCCGCCTACGGTGCGAGGCATGACCCCTTTGTCGGATGTCTTCCACCTGATTTTGTTCTTCGTCATGTTCAACCGGGCGACCTGTGACACGAGTCCTTGCCATTTCTGTCACAACAGGAGCAAATTACAAATGCTTAGTTTCAATCCAAATGACTTAAACAGCAAAAAAAAAGGGAATTGGTTGCACATGAAAATTACAAATGCTTAGTTTCAATCCAAGTGACTTAAACAGCAAATTAACACTATTTAGAGTTCTGATAAACACATTCTAATAAATTTAATTAAAATAAAACCTAAAATTAAAAAACGCACTCCAGCAACAAAGAAACTAAGCAACCAAGATGGAAAGGAAAATGATTCAATGCAAGCATAAGAGAAATACACTGCCAAGTGTACAAATTGCACCTCAAAGTGCAAGTTTTATCCAGCAACTAAAAACTCAAAAAAAGGCCATACAAACCCACCAACAATCCATCTCCAGAAACCAAAAATAGAGAAAGAGGAAGAAGAAACCATTCTAATCACGTCATTCGTAGCAGGACAACAAGAAATCACAAAAATGGGGTACAAAAACCCATCCACATGCAAAACAAAGTATAGCAGAAAAACAGAGTACAAAGAAAGAAGAGGAAGAGCCATTACCTTGACCTTGCTTTTGATGGAGATTCGAAGATGCAATCACTTGGGCTCGTGGTTAGGGAGTAAAATGGAAGAGAAGAGAAGAGAGCAGAGGTATTGGGGCTAGGTTTACAGAACTTAAAAGATAGAGGAGGTGGGTTCGTGGGTTTTAAACCCCTCGACTTTTTGTTTTATTTTTTTCATTTTAAATGATAATCGCATCCTTGAGTGCGATTCTAAGGGTCATATCGCACCTCAAGATGGATATTGTTTTCAAACAAAAAAAATTAAATTAAAATCGCAGGTCAGAGAGCGATTTGCAACCATTTTTCGCACTTGATTGTGCGAATAATAACCAGAGCTCGAAAAAAAACTACGATGCAAGTTTTTTCTTTCGATTGGAAGAATCGACCTTGGTTTCTTGCTTGTTCCTTCCGTCCAGGAAAATATTAAAGGAGATGGCAAGAAAATGGTGGGAGAGAAATGGTGATGGTGATGAGTTGAAGAGGATGGAGTTGGGGTATGACATTTTTGAATTTTTTTTGTTACAAACTTTTTTTTTTCTTCTACAAAGGGGTATTTTGGGAATTATCAAAAAAGGGGGTGTATGGTGCAAAAGGGGCATCAAACGCAACTCCCTAAATTTTTTGTATGATATATAACTAATAAAAATAATTTAATTTATAAGAACTAAACATAAAAAAATTTATAATCATATTCAAACTTTTATGCTATGTTTGGTTTATAGGTGAAAATAAGCGAAAATAATACAAGTGAAAATAATATAAGAGAAAAATCTAAGCGAAGAATAAAATGATTTTTTAGTTGTTTAAATTGAGTGAAAAAGAGGACAAAATAGATATAAAAGTAAAAGAAAGGAAAATGAGTTTTTTTTACTTGTTGTTTACATATATATGTAAATTTTAATAATAACCTTATTATTAAAAAATATTTTTAATCATATAAAGTTAATATTATAGTATAAAAATTAGAAAAATTATTTATAATTATAGTATTTAGAATTTATTTTTATAGTATGTTTTATTTTTTAAATAATAATAACTATACGACCAAAAAAATAAAAAAAATAATGACTATTATTATTTATTTTTTAGTTGATTATCTATATTAAGTAGTTAATTTAATTAATTAGTGAAAACAATAAAATATGAATTGGTTGAAGGGTATATGACTATATCAATGGGTCTTTGGTTAATTAACTCTATTATATTTTCTTACCAATGTCGGGAGGTATACTAAAAAGGCACCATTCATCTCCTATAAATTCATTTTCAAGGCATATTTCTTTGTCACCAACTTATTCCCTCTTAAATTTCCTATAAACAAACACCTTTAAAGATAGAGTAGAATTGATAGTCGAGCTGTAGCAACTCGATTTTAACAATTGAGAGAAAGTTCATGAGTCAAGTTGGGTAGAGATTCCTACTTCTAAACATATAAGACAAGATTTCTTTTACATTAAACTCTTAATTCTTATTTTTAATTTATTCAAATATCTTGAGGGTTTATTATGGATTTATAATATAAAATTATTTTAAAGATTTAAAAACCATAAATTTGATAAATTACAAGAAGGTTTAAATATGTTTGGGGTCCCTGACATTTGAAACGGAATCATTCTAGGTCCCTGAAAAAATAATTTGCAAAATGTAGTCCCTAACATATTTTTTTAATCAAATTAAAGACAAATCTCATTTTAAGCTGATTAAGTTATCTAATTAGTTCCGTCAGCATTTCCACGTGTCAATTTTCTTTTTTTTAATGTCAGATGTAAATTAAAAAAAAAACCATGTCATTTATAAAAAATTTCTACTAATATAATTTTACCGACCCGAAATCACTTTTACCCCATTCCATTTAGGAATCCTAAAATTGACATATCCAGAAATCATTTTTACCCCATTCCATCTTGGAACCCTAAAATTGACATATCCAGAACTACGGTATTCTCTTCCTCACCCTCTCATTCATCTCTCTCCTTCAAGCCACCACCACCCCTTCTTCCTCCACCCCCCTCCTCTTTCAAACCTTCGCCCTCAACCGCTACAGCGCCGCCCCCACCATTCCAAGCACTGTCGTCTCCGACCAGAAGCACCGGCGTTATCCCACCACCGCGTGTCCTCTTCCTCTGCTTTGAACTCTGCTCGTCGCCTTTGTTCCAGCACTAGTTTAGAGCACGCGCTGCCACACCGTCCAAGCTCGCGCCGTCGTACCATTCCAGGTTCGTGTCGCTGTTTCGCTGCTCAGTCCGCCGCCGCCGTCATTCGTTCCACCGTGAATAGTCACTAGAAGTTCCTTTTCTTCTCTCTGAATCCCGCTGCCCATTATCCTCTATTCAAGGCTGCGCCGCCGCCACTCCTTTACCCCATTCGAGGCTCCTCTGTCGCTGATCCTCCCCCTCTGCTCGAGGCCCCTTCGCCGTCGATTCTCCTCTCTGTTCTAGGCCGCCGACGCCGCACACTCCATCGCTCTTGAATCGAAACTTCTCAGACCCCATCTCACTGTGTTTCTCGTACCCCCTTCGGTTAGTTCGCTCCTGTTTCCTCTGCATCCTATGGCTCAACCAACTCTCCCATCCTCACCTCGCACACTGCCATAGCCCGCAGTGTGAAGAAGGTCTTGCTCCTGACCCTGGCTGTGGTTTTGATGACGACAAACTCATCAACAAAAAGAAGAAAAAGAAGACTTCAGAGAATCAAGCACTCAAGTCCATCATTAGTCTAGAAGTCTTAGAATTAGGTGAGTTATGCTTCCAAAGGTTTATTAAAGCATAAAGGCTCTTAAAACACCTAATCTAATCAATCTAAGAGTTTTCATAACTTAAAAAGAAGTAGAAAACCTTAAGCAAGTCTCAAAGAACAAGTTTCTGGAAAATGGGCTTCTGTGTAATCGATTACACCATTATGGTAATCGATTACACCAAGGCAAGTAATCGATTACTCCAGTCTTGTAATCGATTACATGTTTGAAATTCAAATTCAAACTGAAACGGTCACTTGTGTAATCGATTACACTAATTATGGTAATCGATTACCAGAACGAAAAAGTACATCTTTTCATGAACCATTGTGTCCCAAACCTTTTGAAAAGGGTTGTGATGGTTCAAGGACGTTTCCCTTGCCTATATAAAGACCATTTGAGTTCAGAAATCAGAGAACACACAACACACACGAAATATACACTTTTCACATGAGAAAAACACATTAGGCCAAAGTTCTTTCAAAATTAGTTCATCTTTTAGAACTTAAATCTTTTGGAGCCTAAATTCTGAGTTCATGATCTTCATGTTCACAAGAACACATTAGTTGTTCATATCTTGAAGAACTCAGAATTGTATTATGCTTAAAAGCCTTAAAGCATAATTTCTCATGTTCAATCCAATTGTGTGTTAAAGGATTGAAACATCCAATTGTAATATCTTCTTCATCTCTTTCTGTAAGATTGAGTTTTTCACCGTGGTATTCGATGAAGGGTTGTTGTCACTGAAAGTGGTTTACTTTCAGGGTTTTCATTGAAGGTGGTTTAGCCTTCAAGGTTTGAGGGTGGTTTGCCTTCAGGAACTGAAAGCGGTTTGCTTTCAGGGGCTGTTGAAAGCAGTTTGCTTTCACAGGATATTGGTAGAAATTCTTGGGGTCCTTGGGTTAGGAACTTGTAAGAAATTCTTATCAATAGTGGAAAAATCCTCAAGGGGTTTTCTTGAGGGACTGGACGTAGCCTTCGGTGGATTGAAGGTGAACCAGGATAAAATCTTGTGTGTGATTCTCTTTATCCTTCACATTTACTTTCAAGTATCGTTCATATCCGCTGCAATCACAACGATCATTTCGTGATCATCGTAAACTTGAAAGTAACAATTTCAATAAGGCGAAAATTGGGGCAACACTGATTCACCCCCCCCCTCTCAGGTTGCTATCTGTTCTAACAATTGGTATCAGAGCGGAAGTTTAGGTAAGTTATTCCTAAGATCCGGGAAAAGATGGCATCCTCTTCCAATCATGGAACAAGTGAAGGACATAACATAAACAGGCCACCATTCTTCAATGGAGAACACTATGATTTCTGGAAAATCAAGATGAAGATATTCATAAAGTCATTAGACGCAGGAATATGGAAAGTTATTGAAGAAGGTCCCTTTGTGCCTGTAACAACAGATGAAGAAGGAACTTCACAACCAAAATCAGAAAGTACTTGGAGTGAAGAAGAAAAGAAGAAGGTTCAACATGATCTCAAAGGAATGAACATCCTTACATCTGCTCTTGGTATGGATGAATTTTTCAGAGTATCAACGTGCACTACATCGAAAGAAATATGGGATACGTTGATGGTAACTCATGAAGGAACATATGAAGTCAAGAGATCAAAGATCAATACTCTATCTCAAGAATATGAGATGTTCAGAATGCTTCCAGGAGAAAAGGTATTAGACATGCAAAAACGATTCACTCATTTAATTAATCATTTGATTGCTCTTGGTAGACAATTTTCAAACAGTGACTTGAACATGAAAGTTCTAAGATCACTTACAAGAGTATGGCAACCAAAAGTAACAGCCATCTCAGAGAAGAAGAGTTTATCAAAAATGACTCTTGCAACTCTCTTTGGAAAACTCCAAGAACACGAGTTGGAATTGAATCGTTTGGAAGAAAATGAACAACATGAGAAGAAGTATCGATCCATTTCCTTAAAAGCAAAAGAAAGCATCAAAGAAGATTATGATGCAAATTCTGAAGAAGAAGATAATGGAAATGTGAACCTTCTAGTAAAGAATTTTGGAAAGTTTCTCAAAAGAAAAGGTGTGGAAATTCAACAACAACAAATCTTTCCAAAAGAACAATGAATCATCTTCCTCTCAAAAGATCACATGTTTCGAATGTGGTAAACCGGGACACTTCAAATCAGATTGTCCAAATCTTCAGAAGAAGAAACATGGTCTAAGAAAGAAATTCGAGAAAAAGGATCAACCTACTCGGAGAGCATATTTGGCTTGGGATGATAATGAAGTAAGTTCATCATCTGATTCTGATAAAGAAGAAGCACAAGTTGCTTTGATGGCCTCACATGATTCTGATGTTGAAGATTCCCAGGTTAGTGATAATTCTATATCTTTTCATGATTTAAAGTTTACCATGGAAAATATGTTTAAAGTATGTCAAGAATTTTCTAAAGTTAGCACTAGGCAAAATGAGTTAATTTCTTCCCTAGAAAGTAAATGTAGAAATCTACAAGAAGAACTAGATATAGTAAAATCCAAGTTAGACATTACTCACAAATGCACTAAGTGCAGTTCTTTAGAAGAAAAGATAGAAAATCTTCAACAAAGAGTAAATAACTTCAATAAAGGAAAACAGAAGTTAGATGATATTCTAAGTGTTCAAAGACATTCAAACAATAAGTCAGGTTTAGGATATACTTCTCACCCAAAGACAAAAGAGGTTAGGAAAACTGTGTTTGTAAAACCAAACCATGTGTTAGGATCTTCTAGTAACAATAAGACTAATGATGTTAGGAGTACAAACAATAGGAAGAATAATCAAAATATACCTCCTAAGAAGATTTATTCCTCTCCTAGACAAACCTCTAGTTACAATCATTACTCTTGTACTTATTGTAACAAAATAGGACATACTCCTAGTAGATGTTACTACAAACATGTAGGAGTACCAAATAGGGAGTACATTTGGGTTAGAAAGGATGTTAACTTAGAAGGACCCAAAACTTGTTGGGTTCCTAATACCCATGTCTGAACTTTTTCATGTAGATGTGTATGAAAGCAGCAAATGATTTATGGTATCTTGATAGTGGCTGCTCATCACACATGACAGGAGACAAAACCAAGTTTTCTTTTCTTATACCTAGGGAAAAAGGTTTCGTCACATATGGTAATAATCAAAAGGGAAAAATACTCGGTATCGGAAGAATAGGCACACCCCCTCAAACAGTCATCGATAAAGTTCTTTACGTTGATGGTTTGATGCATAATCTTCTGAGTATTAGTCAACTATGTGATAAAGGTTTGAAAGTTGGTTTTATCAATGATATATGTGTTGTGAAAGATGTGAAAACTAAAGAAATTAAGTTTTCTGGATATAAAGTAAACAAAGTCTTCATGATCTCATTGGAAGAAATTCCACAAAATGTGAGATGCCTTTTGGCCAAGAATAATAGTGATTCATGGCTATGGCATAGAAGACTTGCACATATTCACATAGATCATTTAAACAAAATAGTCAAGCATGATCTAGTTATTGGGCTTCCAAAGATGAAATTCGAGAAAGACAAGCTTTGTGATGCATGTCAAAAAGGGAAGCAAACCAGAACATCCTTCAAACCAAAGAACATAGTTTCGACCTCAAGACCCCTTCAATTGTTACATATGGATATGTTCGGACCTTCTAGAACTAAAAGCCTCGGAGGTAATCTCTATGCACTTGTTATTGTTGATGATTTCTCTAGATTTACATGGACTTTATTTCTTCCTCATAAGAATGAAGCCTTCAATGCATTCAAAAGATATGCAAGGCTTGTTCAAAATGAGAAGTCTTTAAGGATCTCTTCTATAAGAAGTGATCATGGTGGAGAATTTCAGAATCAACAATTCTAAGAACTATGTGATGAAAATGGAATATCACATAATTTCTCTACTCCGAGAACACCACAACAGAATAGTGTAGTAGAAAGAAAGAATAGATTACTTGAGGAATTAGCAAGAACCATGCTGAGTGAATCAAGTCTCCCTAAATATTTCTGGGCTGATGCTGTAAATACTGCTTGCTATGTTTCCAATAGAGTTCTTATTAGACCTATCCTTAAGAAAACACCTTATGAACTCTACAAAGGAAGGAAACCAAACATCTCTCATCTACATGCTTTTGGATCAAAATGCTTTGTCTTGAATAATGGAAAGGAAAACCTTGGAAAGTTTGATGAAAAATCTGATGAAGGTATATTCCTTGGATATTCTTTGACAAGTAAAGCATATAGAGTCTTTAACAAGAAAACTCTATCTGTGGAAGAATCCATACATGTTTCTTTTGATGAATTTAAATCTTCAATAGAAGATAAAGTCAATCTTCCAGATAATGAAGAAGATGACATCATTATAAATGAAGATTCTCAAAAGGATGGAGATCAGAATCCAATACAAGAAGAGCACATTGAAAGTAATACTTATCAACTTCCAAAAGAATGGAGAACCCATAGGGATCATCCAGTTGATAATATTATTGGTGATATTTCTAGAGGCGTTTCTACAAGGCTACGCTTAAATGATTCAGTTTTGAATATGGCCTTTGTCTCTCAAATAGAACCATCAAAAGTAAATGATGCTCTAGAGGATGAATATTGGATTGTAGCAATGCAAGAAGAACTAAACCAATTTGAAAGGAATCAAGTTTGGGAACTTGTCCCTAAGCCTAGTGACAAACATGTTATTGGAACAAAGTGGGTATTTAGGAATAAGTTAGATGAAAATGGTATTATAGTTAGGAACAAGGCAAGATTAGTTGCTCAAGGATATAATCAAGAAGAAGGCATAGATTTTGATGAAACTTATGCACCAGTAGCAAGGTTGGAAGCCATAAGACTATTATTGGCGTATGCTTGTTCTTTAAATTTTCAATTATATCAAATGGACGTCAAAAGTGCTTTCCTGAACGGATACATTCAAGAAGAAGTCTATGTGAAGCAACCTCCAGGATTTGAAGATCCAAAGTTCCCTTCACATGTCTTCAGATTAAAGAAGGCACTCTATGGCCTTAAGCAAGCCCCTCGTGCTTGATATGATAGGTTAAGTACTTTCCTTTGTGATAAAGGATTTCAGAAAGGTAAGGCTGACACAACCTTGTTCATCAAAAGAACCAAAGGTAATACCTTATTAGTTCAAATTTATGTTGATGATATTATCTTTGGTGCAACTAACGAATCTCTTTGTAAGGATTTCTCTAACATGATGCAAGAAGAATTTGAAATGTCCATGATGGGACAATTAAATTTCTTTCTTGGTTTGCAAATCAAGCAATCAAGTGATGGAATATTCATCAACCAATCAAAGTTTTGCAAGGAACTATTAAAGAAATATGATTTGGATGATTGCAAAGCCATAGCCACACCTATGGGGTCTAACACATATTTAGATCAAGATGAATCCGGTAATCAAGTAGATATTACCAAATATAGAGGTATGATCGGATCTCTTTTATACTTATCTGCAAGTAGACCTGATATTATGTTTAGCGTGTGTTTATGTGCTAGATATCAAGCATCTCCTAGGGAATCACATTTGAGTTCTGTTAAACGAATTTTCAAATATTTGAAAGGAACTACAAATGTTGGATTGTGGTATCCCAAGGGAAGTGTTTGTGATTTGATTGGATATTCTGATTCTGATTATGCTGGTTGTAAAACTGAAAGAAAAAGCACAAGTGGTACTTGTCACCTATTAGGAAATGCTCTTGTTTCATGGTCTTGCAAGAAACAAGCATGTGTTGCTCTAAGTACTGCAGAAGCAGAATACATTGCTTCAGGAAGTTGTTGTGCACAAACTCTATGGCTCAAACAACAACTCAAAGATTATGGCTTAGAGCTGGGCTGCATTCCAATTAAATGTGACAACACAAGTGCCATTAATCTCACTAAAAATCCTATCATGCATTCTCGAACTAAGCATATTGATATACGACATCATTTTCTTCGAGATCATGTTATGAGGAAAGATATTGAGATTTCATTTGTGGATACACATAATCAGTTAGCAGACATCTTTACTAAGCCCCTTCCTAAAGATTCATTTTTCAAGATAAGAAGAGAATTAGGAATTTTAGATGAGCATGATATTTAAGGTAACATGTTATTTGCATAAATTTTATATGTTCATTAGCATTATGTGCTTAAGTGTTTATATATGAAAATGTGTTACATAGGATTCTAGTGCCTAGAACTTGTAAAAATGTCCTAGTAATCGATTACCCTAGGATTTGTAATCGATTATTCATGTTCTAAGTCCTCGTGCTCGATGGAAACATCTGAGTAATCGATTATTCAAACTGCCACAATCGATTACACATTCACAATTTGAAAATTTTCAAATTTGTAACTGATGTAATCGATTACTCCAACTGCAGTAATCGATTACATGCTCGAAAAATTGCCAGAATTTCAAATTTCCCTCCATTTTTGAAATTTAAACTTGGCATAACTGCTCCGTAATCGATTACTTAAACTGCTGTAATCGATTACATGCTTGGGATATTTAAGACAGCCTTAGAAATTGTTTTGTCATATCCTTCAAAATCCTTCCACATTCTGCTTCTTATCATCCAAGAAACCATGACTTTTTCTCCATGCCTTTCCTCGGCCTTTTGTCCTCATAATCCACTAAATTTCTCCCGTCTTCTTCCTACTTCTGATGAGAAAACTCGATTTATTTCTCATTTTCTCACCCAAACAGTTCAAACTCCATCTTATGCTGATTTAGACTCTTTCATCGAAGCTGGTCTAACATTTCCCGCTTTACTCGGAGATCAATATGTTGATACTTTCCTTACATCAACCATACCCTACTATCCCGAGTTAGTCAAAGTATTCTACTGTAACTTGCAAGTTGCAGGAACCAGTATTACTTCTTCTGTAAAAGGGACTACTATTCAGTATTCTCTTGTCTCTCTTGGCAAGTGCTTGGGCCTTCCATTTTCTGGTGCCGAGTTGGGAACAAATCTGCCCTGCCCATGGCCTGAATATAACTCAAATGCTTTTTATCGAACTTTGTGTCGCTTTACCCCTTCCGAAGTTCAGAAGCTTCATCCTCCTCACACCAGAACCTGTCCCTTTCATGTTGATGTTTTCACCACAACCAACCACTTGCTTCATTACTTTTTTCATCACATCCTTCTGCCTCAAGAAGACCTTCATGCTCATATTAGTGAGTTAGAGATTCAAGTTTTATATGGCATCCTTCACGGTCACGCCATTAACTGGACATTCTTAGTAATGCACCATATGCTTACTTGCCAAACTAAAGCACAATCATTTCCCTATGCTCCAAGTATCACTCGTCTTCTCCTTCAATCTGGAATTCCCATTGACGACTCCTATGATGTTCGCTCTTTAAATTACAAGTGCGTTAATTCTAGGATACTTTCAAGCTTAGGTTTATTTCATGACTATGGCATTGATACTCTTTCTTGGTTACTTCATTATGACGGTATTGGAATCTTGTCCGATGATGACGACATGTCTGATGATTCTTAATTCTATAGGTTTTACTTGTTTTATTCACCATTACTATGTATACTCTTACGTATTTGCTTTCTTATATATATAAGTGCTGGTTGTTCATGTTTTACACATTTACCCCTATTTCCCCAATGCTTTATGTTTCAATATATACTTGTGTGTATGCCTGTACATTTTTGGCCTTTTCTTCTTTTTGATGAAGTCAAAAGGGGGAGAAAGGTTCTGTGCTCTTAAAGATCATATGCAGGAGTTCAACAAGTACATTAGAAAGGGGGAGAAATATGAGAAATACTAGATTCCATCACATAGGGGGAGTTAAGCATCAAGATTGCATAAATGATCTTCAAGTATCAAGAATGTGTTTGCCATCATCAAAAAGGGGGAGATTGTGAAGAAGGTCTTGCTCCTGACCCTGGCTGTGGTTTTGATGACGACAAACTCATCAACAAAAAGAAGAAAAAGAAGACTTCAGAGAATCAAGCACTCAAGTCCATCATTAGTCTAGAAGTCTTAGAATTAGGTGAGTTATGCTTCCAAAGGTTTATTAAAGCATAAAGGCTCTTAAAACACCTAATCTAATCAAGCTAAGAGTTTTCATAACTTAAAAAGAAGTAGAAAACCTTAAGCAAGTCTCAAAGAACAAGTTTCTGGAAAATGGGCTTCTGTGTAATCGATTACACCATTATGGTAATCGATTACACCAAGGCAAGTAATCGATTACTCCAGTCTTGTAATCGATTACATGTTTGAAATTCAAATTCAAACTGAAACGGTCACTTGTGTAATCGATTACACTAATTATGGTAATCGATTACCAGAACGAAAAAGTACATCTTTTCATGAACCATTGTGTCCCAAACCTTTTGAAAAGGGTTGTGATGGTTCAAGGACGTTTCCCTTGCCTATATAAAGACCATTTGAGTTCAGAAATCAGAGAACACACAACACACACGAAATATACACATTTCACATGAGAAAAACACATTAGGCCAAAGTTCTTTCAAAATTAGTTCATCTTTTAGAACTTAAATCTTTTGGAGCCTAAATTCTGAGTTCATGATCTTCATGTTCACAAGAACACATTAGTTGTTCATATCTTGAAGAACTCAGAATTGTATTATGCTTAAAAGCCTTAAAGCATAATTTCTCATGTTCAATCCAATTGTGTGTTAAAGGATTGAAACAGCCAATTGTAATATCTTCTTCATCTCTTTCTGTAAGATTGAGTTTTTCACCGTGGTATTCGGTGAAGGGTTGTTGTCACTGAAAGTGGTTTACTTTCAGGGTTTTCATTGAAGGTGGTTTAGCCTTCAAGGTTTGAGGGTGGTTTGCCTTCAGGAACTGAAAGCGGTTTGCTTTCAGGGGCTGTTGAAAGCGGTTTGCTTTCACAGGATATTGGTAGAAATTCTTGGGGTCCTTGGGTTAGGAACTTGTAAGAAATTCTTATCAAAAGTGGAAAAATCCTCAAGGGGTTTTCTTGAGGGACTGGACGTAGCCTTCGGTGGATTGAAGGTGAACCAGGATAAAATCTTGTGTGTGATTCTCTTTATCCTTCACATTTACTTTCAAGTATCGTTCATATCCGCTGCAATCACAACGATCATTTCGTGATCATCGTAAACTTGAAAGTAACAATTTCAATAAGGCGAAAATTGGGGCAACACTGATTCACCCCCCCTCTCAGGTTGCTATCTGTTCTAACACGCAGGACCTCCGAGAATCGACGATGGCACCAGATGTATCCCCTACATCCTCTGGCTCAACCAACTCTTCTTTCTGCTTGTGTTCTTCAGGAAATTTTAGGGTTCGTGGATATAACCAGAAATGATTTGGGGAAGATAAATTAATGTGGTATAAATGACATGGTATTTTTTAATTTACATCTAGGATTAAAAAAAGAAAATTGACACGTGGAAATGCTGATGAAGCTAATTAGATGACTTAATCAGCTTAAAATGAGATTTGTCCTTAATTTGATTAAAAAACATATGATAGGGACTACATTTTGTAAATTATTTTTTCAGGGACCTAGAATGATTCCCTTTCAAATGTCAGGGACCTCAAACATATTTAAGCCTTACAAGAAATTTATGGGAGATGAGGTCGAAGTTTAAAAGGAGGTAAATTTTGGTATTTTTCTATTATTTGAAACTTGATATTTTGACTGGTGAATTTTAAATGGAAAAATATTCAAAATGATTTAATAAATTCATTTTCTAAGGATTTTAGTTTGAATTTAAGAATTTAATGCATTCAAGTTAAAATTTCTTAGGAGATATAAGTTATGTTGAGCAACACCTAACTGATAAGCTAACTGAAAACGAAAAAGTTAGTTGAAAGCTTATAAGCTAGTTGATGGCTAAAAGCTGAAAAACTAGCTAATTGAAAAAAAAAATATTTGGCAAAACTAACGGTTAATTGAGGTAAATTGTAAAATGAAATAGGAGGGCACTATACTATATTTATGGTTTTTATATTTAACGTTACTTTATTTACATATAAATATATATGTGATAATCCTGTAAAAAAAATACATGTGATAATAATTCAATTATCACTTTAAATATTTTAATTTATTTTAAATTATTTTTCACCTTAAAAATATAATATTAATTTTCACTTTTCATGGCTTCACTACTCTTACCATTGATGGCTCCTTGAATCATGAGCTTCATCATATTGGGATGAGGGCAGTGGTTTTTAACTCAGCAGGTATTTGGCAGAGAGGATTTTATGCAGGAAAGCATTGTGTAGACGCTATCTGTACTGAGGTGCAAGCTCTTAAACATGGTCTCTTTCTCCAGTGGAGTATGAAGGTCAAGAAGGTTTTTTTTTTTTTGAGGTGAATTGCCTGGAAATTGTGGAGTCTCTCTTCAGGATGAGAGATCCAAGCTTCATAAGTATCTAGTGATTTCAACTCTTGGACCGTAATTGAGATGTTCATCTCTGATATATTTCTAGAGAAGCTAATGGCCCTGCACACAGCCTTGTGAAAATATGAGCAAGATTGTAGTTGTGTTTTTACCATCTTTGAGGATCCTTTTGAGCCGGTTGTGCCTCTTATCTTCAAGGATGCTTTACGTGTTTAGTCTTTTTTTCATTGATGTACCAAGAAATATAAATAACTTTAAATTTTTATTTAACATAATAAATTTATATTTCTCTAAATTTATAAAATATTAAAGACAAGTGCAACAATGACAATTATGTGTCTGATAGAAAAATATCATAAATTTGTTTTAAATATAAAAAAAGGTAATGAAGGAATTTTATAAAAATGATAAAGTTACGAATGAGAATAAATTCAATAAACTTTAGGTTATAAGCTACTTCAAGTAATTTATTTAAAAAGTTATAAGTTACTGAAATATGTTCATTTACCAAACACAATTTATTTTTTAAACTAGTTAAGTAAGTTTTAAACTAGCTTAAAACTTAGCCAAACATAGTTATAATAACTACATATCAGCCAAAGTGAAGTGACTTAAAAATAGCTCATTCTATTTTAATTTTTTTTTTTGTTTACATAGGAAGATAGCTCATTCTATTTTAATACTTTTTTTACATAGGAAGATAGCTCATTCTATTTTAATGAACATGTAGGTGGTGAGCTATTTTTTTTTGGGGCACAGATGATACATGCTACTTGAGGACTTTATCTTAACTACTAGGTCTTGAATTTGAATCCCCTCATGTCATATAATAACGTTGAGTAAATATTGTGTTTATATCTCTTTTCCTAAATATTAAAATAGTCAATATATTTAATGCATTTTAGTTAAAAAATAAACACGAAACTTAAACATGAGAAGATTACATGAGAGAATCACATGATCCAAATCTTAATTTGACAGCGCTGTTACTCCAACGGTACTCCACCATGCTTGACAAGTTAGATACCATGATCATTAATCCTTATCTTAAGGAGTTCATTACGGCATTAGATCTACGAGTGGGACAATAATTATGAATAGGAATTTTGAATTTTTAAGCAGGTTAAATAATGCAGAGAGTATAACATGAGTTTTGTTTTATGATTAGTGTAGATTACAAATAAAACAAAACATTATGCAAAAGATTAAAAAAAACATTCTACTTCTATTGGAAAAAAAGGTGTAGTTAAAGAGTAGAAATCAAAATGGATTGTTCTATTATTTCTTGGATACATTTAATCTGTCTTAGTTTTATTTTAAAAATTTAAAATAAATTAAAACAATTAGTCAATATCAAATTATAACAATTAGTCCCTTAAGCAAGTGGTTGGGGGTTCGAATCCCAACTCTTGTGAATGGAAAAAACTCATTGGTCAGCCCCCTACCGCTTCGTGCGCTGACCGTGGGGCGAAGGATTAGTCTCACGGCAATCGGCTGTGGGGATACCTTGGTAAGACAAAAAAAAAAAAAATTATAACAATTATATGTTGTAATTTATTTACATCTTTTTGGGGCTGGGCTGGACTGCCCGCCCTCGAAGGACTTTAATACGAGACGTTTGCGATAAGAATCGAGTGAAGACGCGCCCATGGGAAGAGACAACACGCCCAAGTACTGCACACCCCCGGGGGCCATAGCTTGCTCGGAGAAGAAAATATGGAAACCTAGGATTACTTGTTCTAGTTAAAACTTTGTAGGGGTATTTGGGACAAGGATTGAAAAAGGCCCAAATGGCCTTTTTTAAGGTAAATCTAGGGTTTTGAATTTCACCCACTATAAAAGGGGGAGCTTCCATGTAACCAGCACGTCTTTTTTTACTATTCAATTCCATAAAGAAAATTCATAATATCTTCTTAAGGTTGTTAGCTTTCTTAGTTGTTACTGTCCTTGCCTCGACAAGAACATTTTGGCGCCGTCTGCGGGGATCGAACCCACGATCTTCCTAGCTGAGAATCTTTCCTTTGATGATGAGAACTAGATACGGTGGACGAAAAGGAGGTCGGTATGGACAACCGCCACAACGGTGAGGGGTGGGACGTGCACTGGGAAATGTCGGAGATAGAGAGCCGGTGCAGCAAAACCTAGAGCCAGTGCCTGGTGTGACGGATGATCAAAGGTTGGAGGAGAAAATATCAGTGGAATAGCCCCAAAAATATAGTATATGCTGGATCAGCAACAACACCGCTTGTCCAGCAACCCCCACTCTCGGCGACGGAGTTCCAACAGTTCTTGGCGACCATTCAAGACGTACAACACCATAATGAACACTTGCAAGTGCAACTCACATATTTGCACCAGCAATGGCTTTACCACCTTGGAGAACGAGTAGAGGCGCAAAAGGTGGTTGACTTCCAACTGTTTTCTCCAGTGGTGGTCGTGGTGGAGATTCCAGAGCATCTGCAAACGTTTACGTTGAATTCATATTTGGGAGACTTAGATCTAGTTGACCACCTTCGGTACTTTAACATAAAGATGGTTATTGGTGGGGTGGCGGGCGCAGTGAAGTGTTGCTTGCTGCCTTCAACCTTCAAGTCAACGATGATGACGTGGTTCGTCACTCAACCGCCCTACTCAATCACAAACTTCACTGACCTATCCACTAGGTTCTTAACTCAGTTTTCAGCGAGCCAAGCCCAGGAAGTAACAACGGTGGCCTTGTACAACATGATACAGGTGCCGGTCGAGACATTGAAACAATATACGACCAGATTTAACAAGCTCTCAATCCACTTAGAAGACTCAAATCCAACAACTTGCGTAACGCCCTTTAAGCATGGACTAAGTGCGAGGGCATTAAATGATAACATCAGTCGATGACCCGCCAATGACATGGAAGAGGTACGGGCTCGCACAAAGGAGTTCATTTTGATAGAGGAGGATGACTTACAAAAAAGGATCCGGGAAGGCCTGGTACAAAAGGCGGTTGCAACGACAAGTCGCCCAGGCGACAGACCAACGAATGTACATGACCCCTGGTGGGCCAAAAACAGGCGGACACACGAATGAAGAAGGCCCACCCGCCAAGGGCGGCACCGTATCTCGCCATACAACAACCAAACACGCGCGTGTGGAACATAAATGAACAGCCACTGGAGGCAGGAACGCCCTTAACAGCAAATCTGACCACAATCTTCAAAGACGTAAACCAAACTAACTTGGTTCGCTACTTGCCCCAAGCACAGCGGCCAACACTGAATGCAAACACATCTAAGTGGTGCGGGTATCATAGGGAGCTTGGACATGATACAGACAGTTTTTGGACGCTAAAGAGGGAGATTGAGAGGCTGCTAAAAGCAGGCCACGTGGGAAATTATGTCAAGATGGAGCCTCCTCCCCCTCCAACACTGCTAGTAGTAGCAGAAGAGGTAGTGGTGGAAGAACAACTCCCTGCAACACCTACAATTGAATTAGGACAACCATCGGGATTTCGCAATTCCATCTTAGAAGGTTTCAGAGTAAGAAGTTTGAGCAATAAGGCATGGAAAAAATATGTAAGGGCCGCCCAATCAGTCTTTTTCGGTGAGGGGCGGGTTTGAGCACCTGGACATAGTATTTACCTCCAGAGATTTCCAGAACGTACAACCACAGGAAAATGACCCAGTGGTGGTCAAGATACGGGTCAACAATTATGTCACTGCAAATGTGTTGTTAGGCCAAGGGAGCTCGGCATACATCATATATGGGGACTCCTTAACAAAACAGGGGTTTGCAGAGGCCGACCTAAAGCCATATACAGGCACACTCATACGGTTCACAGGAGAAAGGGTATTAGTTCTTGGGTATGTAGAACTACAAATAATGTTTGGTGAAAATGACATGGTGTGAATACTAACCACCAAATTTTTGGTTTTGACATGTGCATCTCCATACAATGTTCTGGTGGGGTGGGATACATTGAATAAGCTATGCGTTGTAATATCAACCGCCCACTTAATAGTAAAATACTTAAATCCTACTAGGAAGGTGGGCATCATCCGAGTAAATCAGAGGCTTGCCTAACTGTGCTACACAGAGTGCTTGAGTTTGTACGAACCAAAAGCAGCAAAGGAGGGTCATCGGTGTTATGAAATATATGTGGATGATAAATCATGTTTGGATCCTGATAGCGAAATCGCAAGTGCACGATTCAATATCGCGTAATAAAAAGATCGAACCCAAGGGATAGGTTTCCTATTATTATAATATTTAGTACTTGTGCAGAAAATTTAAGAGATGAAATATGATGTTGGTTTTTTAGAACAAGCAAGAACAAAAGCATAAAATAACAAAGAGATAAATATGATGAGAATTAAGTTCTTGGGTTGAATAACATAGAATATAAAATATGCTAGCAAGTTCCTACTTAATTTCTGAATTTTAAGTCCAAGTTCAAGGTGCTATAGCCTAGTATATCTACAAGTTAATCTCTTACACATTGTAGAACTTTCTTTTTAATTACGAAACCCAATTTCTTGCAATTTAGTTAACCAAATAAGAAGATGAAGATGAAGTTCAGGCCAACACAAAGCTACGTCTATCCTAATCTCTTAGCGATATATACTTATAACCTTTTTTAATTCCTATTTCCCTTACTACTTACCAATTCTCATTCGTATAAGTAATAAGCAAGAACACTTGTGATCATCAAGATAAAATTATGAACAAGGAAATAAAACAAGAACTGGATATATTATTCAGAAAGGTAGAAGCAATACTAAAACATAAATTATACACTACTACAACCCAAGAAACTTAAAAAGAATTAGCCAAGCATGGCTAAAAGAGTCATCTAATTACCCTGGATAGGAGCTCAAGTATGGCTTCCCACAATTCCTAGGAACAATGATCTTTAAGAAGGAAAGAAGAATACTTGTTGTATTCTGAATAGGTGTGTCCTACAAGTGAAGAAAAACTCCCTATTTATAGCAAAAACCTAACCTCCAGCGCTTGGGCGCTGGCATTCCCAACGCTTGGGCGTTGGGATGCATTAAAAACCAACGTGCAAAAATAGGCCCAGCGCTTGAGCGCTGGCTTCCAACGCTGCAGCGCTGGGTGCAACCTCTAACTCACATCCTAGTCAGAGGTCCAGCGCTTGAGCGTTGGGACTTCCAACGCTGCAGCGCTGGGACGAACACTGGCAGCTTCTTCTTGGATTCCTTTCTTCTTCAATGGTGGAATTGATTGGCTTAATTAGGCTCATTCAGCCCCTAATAAGTTCTGAAACTCCTTCCTTCCACCATTAATCCTTCAAACCTTATTTTACATGTGCTTAAATCAAAGAGAGTTGCTTCACATTCTTCAATTTCACTTCAAGTCCTCTCTTTGTTAGAACTTCAATTCTGGCCCTTTGACTCCTTCAAACTTCACTTTTCATCCTCCTCTCTTGAACCTTTACACTTTGATCCTTTATTTCTTGAAACTTTACAAATTGGTCCCTGAATAAAAATGATAACTATACCAGCTTTTCCTAAAAATATAAAATAGCTATAAAAATTCCTAAAAATATAAAATAAAGTTAGAAAAACAAATAAAAGCTAATCTATATGTAGAATGCAAAAATAAATATAAAATCTAAGTAAAACTAATAAAAATCCTATATGTGACTCAAAAATAACAAAATAAAAAGACTAAAAAGAACCTAAAAACATCATATAATATCCTGTCATCAGATCCAAGGGA
Organism: Acmispon strigosus; assembly: GCA_030819835.1. Taxonomy (NCBI): domain Eukaryota; kingdom Viridiplantae; phylum Streptophyta; class Magnoliopsida; order Fabales; family Fabaceae; genus Acmispon; species Acmispon strigosus. The sequence goes on from JAUAMA010000006.1 coordinate 21,219,526, forward strand.
TGAAGGCAAGGTGGATCACCCCCAACCAACTGAAGAAACAAAGGCATTGGCTATTGGGAGCAAGAAATTGAAAATTGGAAAACACCTTTCCAATGAGCAATAGGGACGACTGAGAGCACTGTTGGAGGAAAATATAGATCTATTTTCTTAGACAGTCAAGGAAGTCCCAGGGATTGACCCGAATTTCATCTACCACCGACTAGCAGTGAATCTAGAAGCATAGCCAATAGTCTAAGCCAGACGGAAGATGGGCAAAGAGAAAGAAAAGGCAGTCCGCCAGTGGGTAGGGTAGGACCCCGCCCTCGGAGGAATTTAATATTGAACGATGGCTCAAGCAGTGTGAGAGGTTTGATTTATCAAACCAGGTATAGCGTGCCTCCCTGGTTAATCTTTCTGAAAATACCGCCCTGGCACACTGGTCGAAACCACCAGTTGGAGGGTGGGCTCGAGGTGAGAGTGACAGGAGTTAAGACATGCTCAGACTTCAAGCCTCAGGAATAGTTTCTTGTTGGCTTGTGGGCTAGGCAGGCTTGTGGGTACTGTGTCTTCGTGCCCATGGGAAGAGACAACACGCCCAAGTACTGCACGCCCCTAAGGGCCCTGGCTGGCTCGGGGCAGAGAATATGAAAACCTAGGATTACTTGTTCTAGTTAAAACTTTGTACGGGTATTTGGGCCAGGGACTAAAAAAGGCCAAAATGGCCCCTTTTAGGGTAAATCTAGGGTTTTTAATTCCACCCACTATAAAAGGGGGAGCTTCCATGTAACAAACACGTCTTTTTGACTATTCAATTCCATAAGGAAAATTCATAATACCTTCTTAGGGTTGTTAGCTTTCTTATTTGTTGATGTCCTTGCCTCGGCAAGAACAATCATGAAACAACAAAACTGTTGGAGGGGCGTTTTATACGTGAAATACAGTACCCAACTTGGTTAGAAAACGTGGTAATGGTAAAAAAAGCTACTGGAAAATTGCGAGTGTGCACTGATTATACAAGTTTAAACAAGACATGTCCTAAGGACTCTTACCCATTGCCAAACATAGACAAGCTTGTGGATGGGGCGTCAGGCCACGAGATACTGAGTTAGATGGACGCTTATTCTGGATACAACCAAATACAAATGCACCCATAAGATGAGGAAAAAACAACATTTATGACCGCCCAAGTCAATTACTGTTATCGAACAATGTCATTTGGGTTAAAGAACGCAGAAGAAACCTATCAACGGCTAATGGATCGTGTTTTCCACACCCAGATAGGAAAAACATGGAGCTATATGTTGATGATATGATTTTAAAATATTAGAGGGGGGACGACCATCACATAGACTTGGGTCAGAAAGCCCAACATGAGGTTAAACCCCGAAAAGTGCTCATTTGGAATCCAGGTGGAAAGTTTTTGGGCTTCATGATTACATCCAGGGGAATTGAGGTAAACCCGGAAAAGTGCAAGACGATCATAGAGATGAAAAGCCCAACCTCAGAGATGGAGGTCCTACGATTGACTAGGCGGCTAGCAGCCCTGACAAGGTTCATGCCAACATCGGGAGAAAAGGCCGCCCCGTTGTTTTAGTGTTTAAGAAAGAATACGCCTTTGACTTGGACACAGAAGTGTGAAATGGCATTCAATGAGTTGAAAAGATTGTTGGCGGGTCCGCCCATCCTGTCTTAACCACATCCAAGCGAGCCATTGTTGCTGTATCTAGCCATCACAGAAACGACAATTAGCACAGTACTGATGCAAGAAATAGAGAATCAGCAGCGCATAATATACTTTGTGAGTCATACCCTCCAAGGCCTAGAGGCGCGATATCAAAAGATAGAAAAGGCAACCTTGACAATTTTGATAACAACCAGAAGGCTAAGGCCATACTTTCAAAGCTTTCAAGTGCAAGTGAAAACTGATATGCCACTAAGACAAGTATTTCAAAAACCAGATTTGTCTAGACGGTTGGTAGGCTGGACGATCAAGCTGTCAAAATATGACATCAGGTATGAGGCAAGGGGGAAAGTCAATGCCCAAAGCTTGGCTGACTTCGTGGGGAGATGAACTATGATCAGGAAGACGAAGCAGGGTGGATCTTCTATGTGGATGGGTCGACCAATTTGAAGGGAAATGGAGCCGGAATCACAATTGAGGGGCGAAAAAAGTTACGATTAGAGAAATCGCTGAGATTTGAGTTTAAGGCAAGCAACAATCAAGCCGAGTATGAAGCACTGATAGCCGAATTAAGACTCGCCCATGATCTGGGGGTTCAAGATTTAAAAATAAAAACTGATTCGTAACTGGTGATGAATCAGGTGAAAGGAACCTATCAAGTCCGAGATCCACAACTTGGAAGGTACTTGGCAAAAGTCCAACAACTAATGGAAAAAATACCAAATGTAGGCTGGTGACTGGATTGTGTATAACTTTAGGGTCTTTTTAGTCTTTTTATTTTGCTTTTATTGAGTCTCATTTAGGATTTTTATTGCTTTTATTAGGATTTTATGTTTATTTTTGCATTTTGCATATAGATTAGCTTTTATTTGTTTTTTAAACTTTATTTTATATTTTTAGGAATTTTTATAAGTATTTTTATATTTTAGGAAAGCTGGTAGAATTAGTCATTTTTGTTCAGGGACCAAACTGTAAGTTTCAGGAAAGAAAGGGCCAAAGTAAGAAATTTCAAGATTTGGGGGCTGAAAGTGGAGTTTCATTAAAATGAAGGGCCAGAAGTGAAGTACTAACAAAGAGAGGACCAAAAGTGAAAAGATTGAATATGAAGCATCGCTTCTATTTTGCACATGTGAAAAATGATGAGTGGAGAATTGATGGTAGTGGGAAGGAGTTTTTAGAAGTTAATTGGTGGCCAATGAAGGCCATAATGGCCATCAACTCCTCCACCATTGAAGAGCAAAACAGACAAGGAATAGCAAGCATCAGCCTTGCCAACGCTCAAGTGTTGGAAGCCAGCGCTCATGCGCTAGGCCCCTGTTTCACACGTCTGATGTATTTAAATCCCAGCGCTCAAGCGTTGGGAAGCCAACGCTCCAGCGCTGGGTCACAGGCAGATTTTTGCTATAAATAGGAGTGCTCATCCTTTGTAAAATAACATCCCTTACTTCAAAATACAACAAGTATTCTTCTTTCTTCCTTGAGAACATTGTTCCTGAGAATTGTGGGAAGCCATTTTTGAGCTCCTAGTCCAGGGTAATCCAATGTTTCTCTTAGCCATGCTTGGCTAATTTCTTTTTAAGTACTTGGATTTTTTTTAGCTTATAATTATGTTTTAGTTTTCTTCATCCTTAATTCTGAATAATATTGCAAGTTCATGTTTTATTTCCTTGTTCTTCATTTATCTTGATGCGCACAAGTGTTCATGCTTATTTCTTATATCAATGGAAATTGTTAAGTAATAAGGGAAATAAGATTTAAAAGAAGCAATATGACATATCACTAAGGAATTAGGATAGACTTTGCTTTATGTTGGCCTGAACTCTATCTTCATCTTCTTCTTTAATTAACTAAATTGCAAGGAATTGAGTTTAGTAATTAGAAAGAAAGGTGTGCAATGTGTAAGGAATTAACTTGTAGAAACCATAGGCTAGAGAATCATGAACTATTGTTTTAAAATTCAGAAATAAGGTAGAGGTTTACTAGCATATATAATAAGTTATTCATTTCAACCCAAGTGGTTAATTTCCACAATCATCTTATCTTTATATTTATGCTAATCCAAGTTCTTGTTCTAAACAAAACAAAGTTAAAATCAATTTTAATTTTCAGCACAAGTTCTAAACAAATTGATAATTGGACACCTATCCCTGTGGGTTCGATATCTTTTATATTACTTCGATAATCAACCGTACACTTGCGGATTTGGTCATCATAGGCATACAATATGTCTTGAGGGAGAAAAATTAAAGGGAGGATGTTCTAGAAAAATTGGTAATCACAAGAAACATGGAATCTACAAAATAGTAATTCAGGAGACGCTAGCGCGCCCGAGCATAGAATTAACGGAGATCTGTGTCGTTGAAAAAGGCACCCCATAGTGGATGAATCCTATATTACAAGTCATGTCTAATGATCCAAGAGATCTGAGTAAATATCCCAAAGAACTACGAAATCAAGCAACCTTCTACACGGTGCTAAATGGGTAACTGTACCGCTGAGGTTTCATGACCGTACTGTTGATATGCGCAGATAACTTGCAAGCCCAGAAAATAATGAGGGAGCTGCATCAGGGAGTTTGCGCAAGCCACATCGGAGGACGATCGCTGGCTTACAAGGTCATACGGGTGGGCTTCTATTGGCCGACCATGAGAAAAGACTGCATGGAGTATGCCAAGAGTTGTGTAAAATGCCAGTTACATGTGAACCTACACAGGGCACTCGTGAATGAGTTAACAAGCATATTTTCGCCCTGACCATTCGCCATGTGGGGAGTGGACTTAATTGGACCATTCCTAGTCGTAGGATCATAACTGAAATACATTCTTGTAACAGTGGAATACTTCACTAAATGGATAGAGGCGGAGCCTTTAGCAACCACACGGCCGCCAAAATAACATTTTTTTACTGGAAAGGGTTTATTTGCAGGTTTGGAGTTCCCATGGATATAGTTTTAGAAAACGGCACGCAGTTCTCAGAAAATACAACAAGGGAGTTTTGCGAGGGAGTGGGGATACAAATGCGGTTCACTTTTGTAGAGCATCCTCAATCAAACAGACAAGCGGAGTAAGCAAACAAAGTCATAATAGCAGGATTGAAAAGGTGGTTGGACGATGCAAAAGGGAGATGGGTAGACAAGCTACCAGTCGTGATTTGGGCATACAACACCACAATGCAGTCAAGAACAAGTGAAACACCATTTCAAATGACATATGGAACTGATGCTATGCTACCAGTGGAAGTCCAGATAACTCGCTAAGGGTCTAGGTGGCTAATGAACATGATAATCAATTGGGGTTAATCTCAAACTTGGTAATGCTGCCGGAAGTACAGGGAGAGGCACGCCTAATAGAAATGACAAATAAACAGATGGCGGCACGCCGCTATGACACAAAGGTAGTACCTAGAAAAGTGAAGGAGGGTGATTTGGTGCTGCAAAAAAAGATGGGAACCGCCCATGTGAAAAAATTAACTCCCACATGGGAAGGACCTTATAGAGTCTTGACATTTGTAGGCGGCGGAGCATATCAGCTGGAAGATTTGACTAGCAAGCGAGTCCCATCGTCATGGAATGCTTCAAACTTACGTTTCTATTATAATTGAAATGTAAATAAAGAACTCTTTTTTCTCTCTATAGAGAGTTTTTAATGAGGTGACCCATAAGTAGTACATATAGATTTTAAATAAATGAATTTATGTGAAAATACAAAACCAACTACAGTGTGAATGGTACAAAGTTTCCTATGGTGTTAAAAACCAACAATATAAGTCTCCCCATAATGGGCCGAGCCAGTACCCACTGAGCCAAGCCTTGGGCGACCCCAAATGGCTATTGGGATCCAAGCTAAAGTCTCCTTTGGAGCAAAAGCCTCACCCCAAGTGAGTGGAAGCCTAGATAAACAATAAAATCAAGCCAAAGTCTTAATGAAATTAAAACGTTAAGCAGAAGCCTTGTAAGACGATCCAAAGACTCAGTCGTATGCTTAAAAATGTGATTGAATAAGAAATGGGAGTCACAAAGAGGCGCTCGATAAAAAAGTCAGAATGATAATGTAAACGCCATAAAACTGGGCAATCAAAATAATAGAACGTGGAAGGAAAATGCGGTAAGAAACATTCTAGTCATGTGAATAGAATAATAAGAGTACATGAGAAAATAACAAAAAAAAGGTAGTACAAGGTATCTAACAAAATAAAAAGGAAAATATAGTTATTCTACTGGCCATCCTCTTCATTGATAGGGTCGCCTCCATTATCGGGGTTGGGGTCGCCTCCATTCTTGTTGGCAGGATCCCCCTCATTATTGTCCTCATCTCCCTCATTTTCATCCTCAGGACTTGATCCATCTTCTTGCTCAAGAAGATTAAGGTCTTTTGGGTGGGGGATGAACTCAGGATCTTCCCGCCCCATGATTTCCCTATTTACAACCTTTTTGCAGATGCCGGTGCGGGGAATGCGGAACTTTGGGTCAATGAAGACGGCCTTCTTCCGGGCGGCCTGAAAACCCCAAGCAAACTGCGCAACACTCTTATTCTCATAAGTTTTCTGCAGTTTATCATGAGCTTTTTGCAGGTCTTCATATGCCTTGCGCAATTCAGCATATTTGACATCCTTCTTAGCAAGGGCTTGGTAGGAAATAGCTTTTTATTTCCCAAGGCTCCCTTCTAAAAGGCGAACGTGAGTTTAAGAATCCGCTAGATCCTTAGCCTTAGCTTCATAATTCTTATTTTCATCAACACACTTTCGAACAGCCTCAGCAAGGCTAGCCTTCAGGGTATCAATACGCCCCTGGAAGTTCCTTGTAACGCCCTAATTTTGGGTCAGGGTAAACATAGTAATTAACATAAAATTTCATGAAAACCTCTCAAAACTCAGGTTTTAAAACAAAGTCAACTCTAAATAATACGATATAATAATTCGTAAGTTTGCACAAATAGCGTGCCCAAAATATCAAGTATGAAAATAGTGGAAAAAGGTCTTCGACTCTTCATTGTCCAACTCTTCAAGTCTTCATGCTTTTCTAGTGTCCCCATAGCTTTGCAACAGAACTATTCCTTGCGAGAATCATCATCTTGAAAATCTATGGCGTTAAGCGCCCAAACAACAAACAAAACAAGCAGAAAGAGTTAACTCCTTAAAACAAGATAACATGAATAACATCGAATCATCAATTAAAACATTATAGTAAGCACCACAACCGACAACAAAATTTATGAAGCCCTGAACAATCCAAAAAGGTAGTGTCAATTTATAACTTTGAACGATACAACAACAGGATATCAATTTTCCACATTGAACGACATAACAACATAATATCAAATTATAACTTTGAACGACAACAACTACAGGATATTCAATTTACACATTGAACGATAGATCAATAGAATATCAAATATACATTGAACGGTAGAACAACATAATATGCTTGTTAGTCCTAATAATAGCTACAGGCTTAACTATGGCCAGAATTCGCCAATCAAGACAAGATGGTCACGTGGGAAAAACTACCACCACACCACCCTCAAGGCAGATCACATGGGACAAAGTGCCATCACATCTCCTTCGGAAGATCACACGGGACAAAATGTCGTCACATCAACTCTTAAACATCCTACTAGATGCATCTGCAATGACAATAACAACAATAATCAAGTGAACCAACAGTTCATATCAAGCTCAGAGTCATAGTATAATAGCATAAGTAGTTATGATTCGACTCAGTTCAACAACCAACATCAACATGCTATAGTCATGATCAAGTAATAAGTTTTAGCCTCAGAAGCATAATCCAACAGTCCGACATCAATAAGTAATATTCAGGATCAGTAAAGAAAATTCAATTCTAAACACATCGTTCAATACAATAACCACCAATAGCAAGTAATAACATAACCAATTCAGTTTTAAATCACATCGTCCAATACACACAACAGAGATAAATCACAAGCAAATCAAATATAAGGCATGCATGACTCGAGACACTCTAAGACCAAGTTACCATTATCGTCAAACGTAGAATCGCATAAGCCTCTCGTCCAACCTTGCAAGAACATAAACAACAATCAATAACGTTGAACGAGACGAGACTCCAACTATATTCAGAAATCCGAGGACAAAAGACAAGGAAGAACAGAAACCGTTTTCCTGAACTTGGCAAGAGTTGAACAAGAAAGGAACCTACCTTGTGTCTGTTTGATCAAAAAGAAAAGAAATGGTGCTTGTTCGTCTAGAACTCGAGAATGAATTGTCTAACATAGTGAAGGAAAGACTGGAAAAACTCAGTGATAGAACCCTTGGAAAAGAAGGAGAAAGATGGGAACAATAATTAGAATTTATTTCAGAAGGCTAGTTTAAACCTTAAACCCTTCACGAATTCAGAACTAGAATTTTGCTCACCTTTGAACTATTGGAAAGAAAGAGGAAAGAGCGTTTGATCTTCAGAGATAAAGGAATCGTGCTAAGCAACATAGAAGAGGAAGTCCAGGTGCTCTCATGTTTGCCTAAGTGTCTGATAGTGATAAAACACACAAGAAATGGGGGTTTGAATTGTGTGTGTAGTTTTTAAACTTTTTTTCAGTTATAAACACCGTAGAGGGTTCATATGACAATAAGAGTGTGTGCAGCGGAATTTAGTTTAAACTAAAAAGTAAAGCACGCATAGTATTTATCCTGGTTCACCCTCATAACTGACAGGGCTACATCCAGTCCTTGGCTTCACCAAGATTTTCACTATTTGATCAAGATAGTACAAGTATTCTGCAGGACTTTTCCTAGTATTCAAAAGGACTTCTCCTTGCAAGTATTATACAGGACTTCTCCTAATATTAGAAGGACTTCTCCTTACAAGTATTATACAGGACTTCTCCTAACTATTCTACAGGACTACTCCTGATTCCTTTTCAAGGTAGCTTTGGTGTTCTACAGTATTCTCTTCAACAAGAGTTAGGTAAAAAATATGAAGAACATTTTACAGAGAGGATATGGATTTAGGTTCTCTGTTTAGGTTGGCATGTGGGTAGAATGAGAGTAACACTCTATGAGCTCTTCACACTGCCAGGCAACTTAACTCAATTTAGGATGGCTTTAAGCTTGTGAGTTATGACTTGGTTCTGTTGGCAACTTGGTGAGAATAAGTGATAATTTAGTATTCAAGTCGCCAAGTTGATCTGAAAGTAAACTCCTCTATTTATATCTTCAGTAGGATGTTTCCAGTAAGCTTGACGAAGATTTGAAAAATAGTTCCATTGGAGGTTTTGCTTCCTTTTGAGTAACGTATACTTTTGAAATTATGAAACAACATTAAATGCATTCTGCGATGCATTCATTGCAGCATTAATTGATTTTGTTGACTCCGTCTGGTCCTTTAATGCTTTCATCCTTGAGCTTTTGTTTGGGCATTGAATGATAGTGCAAGCCAGCTAAGAGAGCATTAATTGTTCTGAACATAAGATTTGGTTTTGACCGTTGAGAAGATACGATATTCAGAAAGACCCTCTATAGTTTCTGAAAAGATTGCTTGAATTGCGAAACAGCAGAGATGTTTGCAGAAACGAGGAATAAAGTATTAATTGTGTCTCTTTCTTCATTCTGCAATCAACAGTGCTTCATTTAATGTGCTGACGACGTAGATAATCTTTAATGCTTGAAGCAGTTTATGACAAACGAATTCTTCAGAATCTTTGTCGTACGATCTCTTCAATGTTTCTGCCAATCGAACACTTCAGAATATCTAGGCAAACGAACTCTTCACCAGAGTCGCCAAACGTTCTCTTCAATAGTGTTGTCAAGCGAATTTTTCAGATGTTTGCCAAACGTTCTTCTTAACTTGACTTGGCACACAAACTTTTTAACATGAGTACCCAGACGCACTCCTTAGGTGAACGTACTCTTTACTGTGAGAGTACTCAATAGACTGACTTTTTGATGAGTGGCCAGACGTACTCCTCTGGATGAGTTGCCACACAAACACTTTGTTGAAAAGCCAGATGTGCTCCTAAGCTGGATATGCTCCTTCAGGTTTGTGACCAGACTTACTCAACTTTGCCAAGCGTACTTCAATTTGTCAAGGAACGTTCAAACACCGGACGGTCTCAACTTGTCAAGTGTATTTTAGTGTTGATTGAGAACAGATACCCAAGTGCTTTTAAGTGTATGACTGTCACAGTAGGCAAATTGGTTCTTTTGGTGTGTTTCCGGATGATCTCCACTTATGTGCTTTCTTTTGAGTTGTCGAACGATCTCCATTTATTTATTTTTCTTTGAACTTCTTCATTTTGATAATGCTTCGTAAGAATGTATGCAGTTGTTCTTCATTTAGACAAATTTTCCTATATGTGAGAATTGATGACAGGATAATATATGATGTTTTTAGGTTGTTTTTAGTATTTTTATTTTATTATTTTTGAGTCACATATAGGATTTTTAGTATTTTTACATAGATTTTATATTTATTTTTCATTCTGCATATAGATTAGCTTTTATTTGTTTTTCTAACTTTATTTTATATTTTTAGGAAATTTTATAGCTATTTTATATTTTTAGGAAAAGCTGGTATAGTTATCATTTTTGTCCAGGGACCGATTTGTAAAGTTTCAGGAATTGAAGGATCAAAGTGTAAAGGTTCAAGAGTGGAGGATGAAAAGTGAAGTTTGAAGGAGTCAAAGGGCCAGAATTGAAGTTCTAACAAAGAGAGGACTTGAAGTGAAATTGAAGAATGTGAAGCAACTCTCTCTTAATTGAGCACATGTAAAATAAGGTTGGAAGATTAATGGTGGTAAAGGGGAGGTTTCAGAACTTATTAGGGGCTGAATGAGCCTAATTAAGCCAATCAATTCCACCATTGAAGAAGAAAGGAATCCAAGAAGAAGCTGCCAGTGTTCGTCCCAGCGCTGCAGCGTTGGAATTCCCAACGCTCAAGCGCTGGACCTCTGACTAGGATGTGAGTCAGAGGTCGCACCCAGCGCTGCAGCGTTGGAAGCCAGCGCTCAAGCGCTGGGCCCATTTCTGCCCGTTGGTTTTTAATGCATCCCAACGCCCAAGCGTTGGGAATGCCAGCGCCCAAGCGCTGGAAGGCTGATTTTCACTATAAATAGGGAGCTTTTCTTCACTTGTAAGACACACCTACTCAGAATACAACAAGTGTTCTTCTTTCTTCCTCAAAGATCATTGTTCCTAGGAATTGTGGGAAGCCATACTTGAGCTCCTATCCAGGGTAATTCGATGACTCTTTTAGCCATGCTTGGCTAATTCTTTTTAAGTTTCTTGGGTTGTAGTAATTTATAATTTTATGCTTTAGTATTGTTTTTACCTTTCTGAATAATATATCCATTTCATGTTTCATTTCCTTGTTCTTCATTAATCTTGTGTACAAAAGATTTCATGCTTTCTACTTATGTCATAAGGCCATTTGGTAAGTAGTAAGGGAAATAGGAAATAAAAAAGGTTATAAGTATACATTTCTTAAGGCAATTAGGATGGACGTAACTTTGTGTTGGCCTGAATTCCTTCTTCATCTTCTTTTCTAATTAACTAATAACCAAGGCTATGGAGTTAGTAATTAGGGAGAAAGTTCTACATGACTTAAGGCAATTAGCTTGTAGAAATTCTAGGCTATAGCACTATGGAATTGGACTTAAAATTCAGAAAATAAGTATTTACTTGCTAGCATATTTATAGATTATGTAAATCAACCCAAGAGCTTAATTCTCATCATCTTATCTCTTTATTATTTTATGCTATTGTTCTTGCTTGCTATAAAAACCAACATCAAATATTCATCTTTTAAATTTTCTGCACAAGTACTAAATAATATAATAATAGGAAACCTATCCCTTGGGTTCGATCTTTTTATTACGCGATATTGAATCGTACACTTGCGATTTGGGTATCAAGTTTTTGGCGCCGTTGCCGGGGATAGGTTCTAGTCTTGTTATTATTTTGTTTAGTGCTTCTTAAAAAAATAAAAAAATAAATATTTTCTGCCTAACAGTTTGTTGCCATGTGGAAAGAAGATCCTTTAGAGACTATAATCTCTGAGGGGTTGGACTTTGAAGATATTGAAAGCAATGACGAACAGGTCATTGAAATGGCAAAATATCTGGAAGCTGCCCAGTTTTTCCCTTCAAAGAACAATTGGGTAGAGGAGCTGAAGAGAGAAGAAGAAGTTCAAGAGGAAAAGAGGGAATTGAAGACCTTACCTTCTACCCTTAAGTATGTATTTCTTGCAGAAGGTAACAATAAACCTGTCATTGTGAGCAGTTCCCTCTCTCCTCTTGAAGAAGAAAAACTGGTAAGAATTCTTAGAGCTCATAAATCTGCTTTGGGTTGGACTATTGAGGACATTAAGGGCATAAGCCCCACTGTTTGTATGCATAAAATTTGTTTAGAAGAACAAGTTAAACCTGTAGTCCAACCCCAAAGAAGACTTAATCCTGCCATGAAAGAGGTGGTAAGGAAAGAAGTGATTAAGTTGCTTGATGCAGGGATCATCTATCCCATTTCTGATAGTGAATGGGTTAGCCCCGTTCAGGTAGTTCCCAAAAAAGGGGGAATTACAGTGGTTCCCAATGAAAATAATGAATTGATTCCCACCAGGAAGGTAACTGGATGGAGGGTTTGTATAGATTACCGGAGGTTAAATTCTGCCACCCGGAAAGATCATTTTCCCCTTCCTTTTATTGATCAAATGCTTGACAGGTTGGCTGGCCATGAGTACTATTGTTTCTTGGATGGATATTCAGGATACAATCAAATTGTTGTTGATCCCAAGGATCAAGAGAAAACTGCTTTTACTTGTCCCTTCGGGGTTTTTGCTTATAAAAGAATGCCTTTTGGCTTGTGTAATTCTCCAGGAACCTTCCAGAGATGTATGTTTGCTATTTTTTATGATTTAATTGGTGAATGTATGGAAGTGTTCATGGATGATTTTTCTGTATATGGCCCCAATTTTGACAAGTGTTTGGGCAATTTGGAAAGGATTCTAGTTAGGTGCCAAGAAAAGAATTTGGTACTTAATTGGGAAAAATGTCATTTTATGGTAAAAGATGGCATTGTGCTTGGGCACAAGATTTCTGAAAAAGGGATTGAGGTAGACAAAGCTAAAACTGAGATTATTGAAAATCTACCTCCTCCCACCAATGTTAAAGGTATAAAAAGCTTTCTTGGTCATGCAGGTTTTTATAGGCGATTTATAAAAGATTTTTCAAAAATTGCTAAGCCTATGACAAATCTCCTTGAAAAAGAAACTCCTTTTATCTTTAATGATGGGTGTTTGGCTGCTTTTAATTTGTTAAAGAAAAAACTTGTTTCAGCCCCTATCATTGTTGCTCCCCAATGGGATTTACCTTTTGAAGTTATGTGTGATGCTAGTGATAATGCAATAGGGGCTGTTCTCTGTCAGAAAAATGGAAAAGTTTTGCATGTAATTTACTATGCTAGTAAGGTTCTGAATGAAGCTCAAAAAAATTATGCTACAACTGAAAAGGAGTTGTTGAGTGTAGTTTATGCTTTAGATAAATTCAGACCTTACGTTTTGGGTACCAAAGTTATTGTGCATACTGACCATGCTGCATTGAAGTACTTGTTTGCTAAGCAGGAAGCTAAACCCAGGTTGATCAGGTGGATCTTACTCTTGCAAGAGTTTGATCTTGAAATTGTGGACAGGAAAGGGAAAGACAATGGTGTAGCAGACCATTTGTCAAGACTTGAAGTAGGGAACTCTAGCCCAATTCCTATTCAAGAGGAGTTCCCAGATGAGAAGCTTTTAGCTGTCCAAGAAATAGCTCCCTGGTATGTACATTTAGCCAATTTTAAAGCTGCTGGTGTGTTGCCTTCTGAATTGACTTGGCAACAAAAGAAAAAATTTCTGCATGATGCCAAATTCTTTTTCTGGGATGAACCTTATTTGTTTAGAGAATGTTCTGATGGGATCATTAGAAGGTGTATTCCAGAAAAAGAATTTGAGGCTATTTTATGGCATTGCCATGGCTCCGATTATGGAGGCCATTTTTCAGGTGAGAGGACCGCAGCTAAAGTCCTCCAAAGTGGTTTTTATTGGCCTACTATCTTCAAGGATAGTAGAGAATTTGTGGTAAGGTGTGATCGCTGTCAACGAACTGGTAACATCTCAAGAAGGAATGAGATGCCCCAAAAAATGATTTTGGAAGTTGAGCTTTTTGATGTTTGGGGCATTGATTTCATGGGACCTTTTCCACCTTCTTTTGGTTGCCAGTATATTTTGGTTGCTGTTGACTATGTTTCTAAGTGGGTTGAAGCATCAGCCCTTCCCACAAATGATGGCAAAGTGGTTCTGGATTTTCTGAAGAAAAAGATCTTCACTAGATTTGGGGTGCCAAGAGCAATAATCAGTGATGGAGGTAAGCATTTTTGTAATAAAGCTTTTGAAACTCTTTTGAAAAAGTATGGTGTTAATCATAAAATTGCTACCCCCTATCACCCCCAAACTAGTGGACAAGTAGAGGTTTCTAATAGGGAGTTAAAAAGGATTTTGGAAAAAACAGTTGGTACCTCAAGGAAGGATTGGTCAAAAAAATTAGATGACACCTTGTGGGCTTACCGAACTGCGTTTAAAACTCCTATTGGAACCTCTCCTTACCAGTTGGTTTATGGTAAGTCTTGTCATTTACCTGTGGAACTTGAGCATAAAGCCTTTTGGGCTTTGAAACATTTGAACATGGACCCCAAAGAAGCTGGGGATAAAAGACAGGTACAGGTACATGAGCTGGATGAATTTAGACTCCAAGCATACCACAATGCTAGGATCTACAAGGAAAGAACAAAAAGGTGGCATGATAAGAAGATCTTGCCAAAAGAATTTAGTCCAGGACAACTTGTGTTATTATTTAACTCAAGGCTGAGGTTGTTTCCTGGAAAGCTGAAATCAAGATGGACAGGACCATTTTTGGTCACCAAAGTCTTCCCTCATGGTGCGGTTGAGTTGGAAAATCAGGTTACAAAGAACACATTTCTTGTCAATGGGCAAAGACTAAAACCGTACCTAGGAAGAGATGATGAAAGTCAAGTGATGACTGTTGAGCTTGCTGACCCCTAATTGATTAAAGGGAAGGGTCTATCTCGGACCTTAACAATGAGCTGGTTGGGAGACAACCCAACTTAGGATAGTTTATAATTCTGTCTTTTAATTTTCTGCACCACTCTTGTAAATAAATAAAGAAAAGAAATTCTATGTTCTTGCTGCAGGGAGGGCCAGCGCTTAGGCGCTGGAGGCCAGCGCTCATGCGCTAGGCCCCTGCCAAATCCCCTCTGATTCCAGTTTTACCAACGCCAAGGCGTTGGGGGCCAGCGCTCATGCGCTAGGCCCCTGGAATCTCGTTTTTATTTACGGTAATTCCAGCGCCAGAGCGTTGGAACCCAGCGCTCAAGCGCTGGAAACCTCTGATGCCCAATATTTGACCTAATTCCAGCGCCCAAGCGTTG
Organism: Acmispon strigosus; assembly: GCA_030819835.1. NCBI lineage: Eukaryota > Viridiplantae > Streptophyta > Magnoliopsida > Fabales > Fabaceae > Acmispon > Acmispon strigosus. The sequence continues at coordinate 21,234,638 of JAUAMA010000006.1, forward strand.
GCATACCCAACGCTCAAGCGCTGGAGCTCGGGCAGAGGCTCTGTTTGTTTTTCTTTTTGCTGTTTTGCTGTTTTAATAAATTTTGTGTTCACCATTTTCTAAAAGTCTTTGATTCTTTGAGTTTTCCCTTGCTTCTATAACTGGTTTTAATTTTTGGGAAACTCAAGAATTCTTGTTTTTAAGGTGGACACAATTTTTCAACCCATGTTCTTAATTGTGCTATTTGTGGAACTAACAAGTCAAGCAAGTTTTCTACTTGTGAGACTTTTGTTTGTTCAATTTTTGCAGGAAGGAGAAAGAGCCCTCTTGAACTTAAGTGTTCAAAGTAATTTTTACATTGAGGTTCCCTTGGATTATTGTGGGAAATTTGTGATTGTGCCAGCTTTTTAGTTTTGTTTTCTCTTTTTATAGTTTTAGCTTTATTTTTAGTTTAGTGTTTCTATTTTTGCATGAGTCTTGAGTATATTATCCAGTCTGAATGTTGCTATTGCTGTGAGTGCTTTATCTGATTAAACTGTTTTTGAAAAGGTTCTATGTTTTGAAGCGGTTAGGATTGCATGCTGTAAAATTGATTTTGGATATCTTGATTGTTTTGGTTGTTGGCAAAGTTTTTTTCTGAGTTCTAAAAAGGGTACCACTTACCCTATCTTTTTCTGAGAGTTGAGGACTCTGAATTCTTGATTGTGAAATTTTTCTGCCTTGTGTTACATTTTGATTGGGATTTTGTTTACCTTGTAAGTGGAGAAGAGATTATAGGCATTTTTGAAAACTCAGAGTTTTGGTTTGAAAAGCAAAAATCCACTAGTAGCCCCTTTTGAGCCTTAAAAGAGTCATTCTTTGAAGCCTACTTTGTGTGATATTTTTAAGTTGTTATTGTGATTCAGGTGCTGAAATTGTTAGAGCTATGTTTGTGGGTTTCTCTCTAGAAAAAGAAGAAAAAAATTGAGGTATGTGCCTTAGAAAAAATATAATGAGGTAGTGGGGTGAGAAAGAGTATGAAGGGAGTAAAATTCAAGTCATTCATCCCATACATTCCACTACTTTGTTCAAAAAAAAAAAAGAGAAAAGAAAAAGAAAAATTGAGAGGACCCTTGTGATAATTGTTGAAGCTCTTAAGTTGGAAAAATCACTTAACAACAGATTCTGAGTCAGCCATTAGAGTTGCCAATTTCTTGAAATCCATACCTTGAAATATTCAACCTTTGGCCAAGTTACAACCTTCAGTTTTGTGATAATTGTTTTTAGGTTGTTTTTAGTATTTTTATTTTATTATTTTTGAGTCACATATAGGATTTTTAGTATTTTTACATAGATTTTATATTTATTTTGCATTCTGCATATAGATTAGCTTTTATTTGTTTTTCTAACTTTATTTTATATTTTTAGGAAATTTTATAGCTATTTTATATTTTTAGGAAAAGCTGGTATAGTTATCATTTTTGTCCAGGGACCGATTTGTAAAGTTTCAGGAATTGAAGGATCAAAGTGTAAAGGTTCAAGAGTGGAGGATGAAAAGTGAAGTTTGAAGGAGTCAAAGGGCCAGAATTGAAGTTCTAACAAAGAGAGGACTTGAAGTGAAATTGAAGAATGTGAAGCAACTCTCTCTTAATTGAGCACATGTAAAATAAGGTTGGAAGATTAATGGTGGTAAAGGGGAGGTTTCAGAACTTATTAGGGGCTGAATGAGCCTAATTAAGCCAATCAATTCCACCATTGAAGAAGAAAGGAATCCAAGAAGAAGCTGCCAGTGTTCGTCCCAGCGCTGCAGCGTTGGAATTCCCAACGCTCAAGCGCTGGACCTCTGACTAGGATGTGAGTCAGAGGTCGCACCCAGCGCTGCAGCGTTGGAAGCCAGCGCTCAAGCGCTGGGCCCATTTCTGCCCGTTGGTTTTTAATGCATCCCAACGCCCAAGCGTTGGGAATGCCAGCGCCCAAGCGCTGGAAGGCTGATTTTCACTATAAATAGGGAGCTTTTCTTCACTTGTAAGACACACCTACTCAGAATACAACAAGTGTTCTTCTTTCTTCCTCAAAGATCATTGTTCCTAGGAATTGTGGGAAGCCATACTTGAGCTCCTATCCAGGGTAATTCGATGACTCTTTTAGCCATGCTTGGCTAATTCTTTTTAAGTTTCTTGGGTTGTAGTAATTTATAATTTTATGCTTTAGTATTGTTTTTACCTTTCTGAATAATATATCCATTTCATGTTTCATTTCCTTGTTCTTCATTAATCTTGTGTACAAAAGATTTCATGCTTTCTACTTATGTCATAAGGCCATTTGGTAAGTAGTAAGGGAAATAGGAAATAAAAAAGGTTATAAGTATACATTTCTTAAGGCAATTAGGATGGACGTAACTTTGTGTTGGCCTGAATTCCTTCTTCATCTTCTTTTCTAATTAACTAATAACCAAGGCTATGGAGTTAGTAATTAGGGAGAAAGTTCTACATGACTTAAGGCAATTAGCTTGTAGAAATTCTAGGCTATAGCACTATGGAATTGGACTTAAAATTCAGAAAATAAGTATTTACTTGCTAGCATATTTATAGATTATGTAAATCAACCCAAGAGCTTAATTCTCATCATCTTATCTCTTTATTATTTTATGCTATTGTTCTTGCTTGCTATAAAAACCAACATCAAATATTCATCTTTTAAATTTTCTGCACAAGTACTAAATAATATAATAATAGGAAACCTATCCCTTGGGTTCGATCTTTTTATTACGCGATATTGAATCGTACACTTGCGATTTGGGTATCAAGAATATTCAAGAAGTTAGGAATTTTATCTCTAACACTATTAAGCCTTGAGCAAAATTGTTATTTATCAAAACATAATAATTTATTAAATCATTTGAATCCAACGGAGTCGCTATTTATTTAGAGGTAAAACCGAGATCAAACTCCCACAAGATATTAACAACTTCTGTTACTTAACCTTATCTTCCTAATCTTTATCTTTTAATTCGAAATTAACTCCGAACAACCCACCGATCTCTTTAACAAACAGAAATGGTTTCTGTTACAAAAACAGAGCATGCCCGAGATATTCTCTATAAGATATATTCTTTTCAATTTTCTTTATCTTTAACTAAAATAGAATCTATACAAGATAGGAGGAATAAACAGAATGAAAGGAAAGGGATAGTGAGAAGATAGATTTTTCATTCTGGAATGTTCCCAACGATGAGGTAAAACAGAGCAACAACTTTCACGTTTTGAGTTAGAGACGATGCTCCCACCACCTGTAGACGATACTCTCTAAATGATACTCTCCCATCCCGTAAACGGTACTCCCACAAGCTGTAGACAGTACTCTCTAAACGATACTTTCACATCCTGTAAACGGTACTCTCATAAGTTGTAAATGATACTTCCCATAAGGTACTATCAGACGATACTTTCTAAATGATGCTAACAGATGATACTCAAACTTGGTAAAATAAAACACATTTTAACATCATCAAATACAATAGAAAAGGACCAAACTGCAAAATAACATAGTTTAGGGACCTAAACATAATTATTAGAAAAACGAGGGTCTTACAATACTACCCCCTAAAAAGAGTTTCCACCTTGAAAGTAAACGTCTATTAATAAATCAGGGTATTACTCCCTCATCTTATTTCTAACTCCCACGTAGCGTCTCTCGTGAGTTGATTCCAAATCACCTTCACCAACGAGATTTCCTTGTTCTTCAGCTGTTTGACTCTCCGATTTGCGATCTTCATGGGTGGAACTTCAAAGTTCAAGTCATCCTTCAACTGAATGTCGTCATTCATGATAACATACAAAGGATCTGGAATGTACTTGCTTAACTGGGACACATGCAGAACATCGTGAATTTTGGCCAAGAAAGGTTGTAAAGTGATACGATAAGCCACCGATCCAACCCTCTCGATGATCTAATATGGCCCATTGAACTTTGGCGTCAGCTTCTTTGACTTGATTTCTCTCCCGACTCCGGTAGTAGGTGTAACACAAAGAAACACGTGATCTCTAGGAGTAAACTCCAATTCCCTTTGTCGGTTGTCCGCGTAGCTCTTCTGTCTACTCTAGGACATCTTCATCTTATCTCTGATATGCTTCACCTTCTCTGTCGCCTGTTGAACTAACTCTGGTCCAACTATCAAGTGCTCTCTATCCTGAAATCAACACAAAGGGGTCCTGCATCTTCTTCCGTACAGTGGTTCATAAGGTGCCATTCCAATACTAGCATGGAAACTGTTGTTGTAAGTAAACTCGATCAATGGTAAAAGCTCATCCCAACTCCCCTGATTTTCTAGCACACAAGCTCGCAATAGATCCTCTAATGACTGAATCGTCTACTCAGTCTGCCCATCCGTCTGTGGGTGATTAGCGGAACTCAAACTCAACTTCGTACTAAGAGCTCCCTGCAGAGCCTTTCAGAAGTGAAAAGTAAATTTCGAATCTCTGTTGGAAACTATGGTCAAAGGCACTCCATGTAGTCGCACGATCTCAGCAATGTAGACTTCCGCAAGGTGCTCCACTTTTTACGTCGTATTTACATGTAGAAAATGTGCTGATTTCGTCAAACAGTCGAGGATAACCCAAATAGAATTGAATCTCTTCCGTGTGAGTGGCAAAGCCACCACGAAGTCCATGGGTATACTATGCCACTTCCACTCCGGTACATCGAGTGATTGATTCATCCCGACAGGGTTCTGATGCTCTAACTTCGCCTTCTGACAAGTCAGGCACGCAACAACATATTCAGCGACATTCCTCTTCATGCCCGACCACCAAAAATGCAACCTCAGGTCCTGATACATCTTTGTTGCGCCCGGAAGAAGGCTCAGTCTGCTTTTGTGACCTTCGTCAAGGATTAATTTCCTCAACCCAGCATCACTCAGCATACAAACTCGTCCTTTGCAATGCAGAATGTTATCAGATCCAACTTCAAAATCTGGCGCTTTCCCAAACTGGTTAGCTTCCTCTTCTCGATCAACTCCTGGACTTGCACATGCTTGGTCTTGATCTCCTTTAGCAAATCACTGGAAACAATGATCATCCTGAAACTCAACTTCCCGGGTGTCACCTTGACCTCTAGAGTAAGATCTCGGAACGCCTCGAGCATCTCTAGCTCCTTGATCATCAACAAGGATATATGGATCACCTTGCGACTTAGGGCATCTGCCACCACATTAGTTTTCCCTGGATGATACTGCAAAGTGAAGTTGTAGTCCTTCAGAAACTCCATCCAACGTCTCTGCCTCATATTCAAATCCTTCTGATCGAAAAGATACTTCAAACTCTTGTGGTCACTAAAGATGGTGAACGTGCTTCCATATAGATAATGTCTCCATATCTTGAGCGCAAAAACCTCTGCTGCAAGCTCCAAGTCATGCGTCGCATAGTTCTTTTCATGAATCTTCAGTTGCCTTGATGCATAAGCCACAACTTTTCGGTGTTGCATAAACACACAACTCAAACCCTGGTAAGAAGCATCACAGTAAACCTCGTAAGGTTCATCGCACTGTGGTAGCACCAATACCGGTGTGATTGTCAAACGCTTCTTCATCTACTGGAAACTCGACTCACATTCTTCAGTCCATGCGAACGGTTGATTATTCCACGTAAGCTTCATCAAAGGTCTTGCGATATTTGCAAAACCTTCGATGAACCTCTTGTAGTATCCAGCTAAGCCAATAAAACTCCTGATGTCGGTTGTGGTCTTCGGTTGCTCCCACATCGTCACTGCGTCAACTTTTCTCGGATCAACAATGATGCCTTCCTTGGAAATGACATGCCCCAAGAACTTCACCTCTTCAAGCCAAAACTCACATTTAGCAGAGTTAGCAAAGAGGGTCTTCTCCCAGAGAACCGTCAACACCTGTCGTAGATGCTTTTCATGCTCCTCTCGATTCTTCGAGTAGATCAAGATATCATCAATGAACACGACCACAAACTGGTCCAGAAAAGGATTGAAAATCCTATTCATATAATCCATGAACACTGCAGGCGTGTTCGTAACTCCAAATGGCAACACCAAGTATTCGCAGTATCCATAACGAGTACGAAAAGCAGTCTTCTGAATATCCGCATCCTTGACTTGAATCTGGTGATACCCAGACCTTAAGTCTATCTTTGAGAAAATAGCTGCTCCTCGAAGTTGGTCCATCAAATCATCAATCCTGGGTAAAGGATGATGATTCTTCACCGTGACTTTGTTTAGCTGCTGGTAGTCAACACAAAGATGCGATCTTCCGTCTTTCCTCTTCACAAGCAACACAGGTTCTCCCCATGAGGAAACACTGGGTTGAATAAAACCCTTCGCCGTGAGTTCGTCAATCTGATTCTTCAGCTCAGCCAATATTGCAGGTGCCATCCGGTACGATGCTATAGAAATCGGTCCTGTTCCAGGAACCACGCCGATAGAGAACTCCACATCACAAACAGGGGGTACTCCCAGCACATCCTTCAAAAACACGTCTTCAAACTTTTGAACAATCACGATAAACTGCACGCCATTTGTCTTCAATTCTTCCACGTTTGCCGCTAACAGAACTTTTAGAGCTCCTCTTTTTAAGGAGGACTTCGAAAGGTAAGAGTTCAAGAACTCTGACATTTTAGGATCAGGAACAACTACCTCCTTATTGGTGCAATCCAATATAACATGGTGGTGGGACAACCAGTCCATGCCTATGATTACGTCCAGCTGCTTAAGGGGTAAACAGATCAAGTTCGCAACGAACTTCCTATCCCGGAAAATCAAAGGACAAGCCAAGCAAACAGAAGTTACAGTCAAACTTTTGGCAGCAGGGATAGATACCACCAAGTCGAATGGCAATTCTGAAACATGAAAATCTAACCTTTCTACAAAATCAATTGTAATAAAAGAGTGAGTAGCACCCGAATTGAAAAGTATAATTAGAGATGTACCCGCGACGTCGCAACTATCTTTAATCATCCCTTTAGTGTCGTTTGCTGCTTCACCGGTGATATTGTAAACTCTACCCTTAGCGATAGGGCACTTCCCTCAAATAGAATTCATAGTTCCTTTAGTCTTCAGAGTCTGGAAATCCCTTGCAGTGTGTCCCGGCTTTTTATAGTTCCATCAAAGAATAGTCTTCTCAGTGCAGGTGTTCGCATAGTGCCCCTTCTGATTGCATTTGTAACACACAATCTCCTCCAGTGGCTTCAGTGCTCCACGAATTCCCAAATCACCTCCAGCAGGTCGGTTTGACCCATGAGTGCGTCCTTTGGATTGTCGTTCTTCCCTTGTTGATTGCCTCAGCGGTTGTCAATAGCCTCTATGCCCTTTTCTCTCTCCACCAACATCTGGTAACACTCAATGCCCAACGGTTGCACTGCTCTCTTTAGCTCGTAATTCAGTCCGCCGATGAAATGCTCGCACATATACTCCTCATCAACCTGACCTTGGAAATATCGGAAATGCCTAGCCAATGACTCCATCTTGGCTGCATACTCAGCTAGGGACATGCTCCTCTGCTTGAGTTCCATGAACTCCGACTCTCTGGCAACTCTAGCGCTCCTAGGAAAATCATTTCCCAGAAAAGCCCTCTTGAACAAATCCCATGTGATAGCCTGATGGTCAGCTTCCATCATTACTTTAGCACCATTCCACTAGTGCTCAACCTCCCCAGTCAATAGATACACTGTGTAGTTCACCCTGGTTGGTGCAAGGGTTTACAGAAAAGTGAAGATCTTCTCAATCTCCTGTAGCCACAAATCAGCCTCTTCATGATCATACCATCTAGAGAACTTAGGAGGATCCTATATGTTGAAGTCATTTAATCCTCTCATCAGAGCAGTGGCCTTCTCCCACTCCACCTGTTGTGCCTGTGTAGCAGCATTAGCAGCAGGCCGATTCGCCTGCTCTTTAGCATGAGCTGCAACAGCGTTAGCTTGATACGTCATCAACGTGGTTAAGTTAGTGATGGCGGCTGCCATCTGGTTCATGTTGTTCTAGTCGGCCATTTCTATATCTTTACTTGATAACCTCTCATTCCTGCTTATAAGAATATTTAACAATAATTTAGAAACAGAAATAGCATAAAGTTAGATAACTACTCTAAATAATCATATACTATTAGGTTATCCACTCAAGGAACAACCTTCTAACAAACAAAACAAATAATCAAACGTTTAACCTATATTACTCTTCTTTCGATCGACACCTCATCAATCTATTTCAGAGTTCAAACAACCTAACAAACAAATCTACCCAAAAGCTCTGGTTATCTTAACCATAGCTATGATACCACAAACGTAACACCCCAATTTTGGTTCTAGGGTCACATAGTAATTAACAGAAACTTTCATGAAAGCCTCTCTCAAAACTCAGTTTTAAAAAAAAATGTCAACTCTGAATAATACGATATAATAATACTCATAAATAAATTTAGTAGAAATAGTGACTGAACAAAATAAATAATTCTTATGTTTGCACAAATAGCGTGCCCAAAATATCAAGTAAGAAAATAGTGGAACAAGATCTTCGACTCTTCATCGTTCAACTCTTCCAGTCTTCATGCTATTCCAGCGTCCCCATAGCTTTGCAACAGAATTATTCCTTAGGAGAATCATCCTCTTGAAAATCTATGGCGTTAAGCGCCCAAACAACAAACAAAACAAGCAGAAAGGGTTAACTCCTTAAAACAAGATAGCATAAACAACATCAAATAATTAATTCAAACTTTACAGTAAGTACCACAACCAAAAACAAATTTTATGAAGCCCTGAACAATCCAGAAAGGTAGTGTCAATTTTTAACTTTGAACGATACAGCAACAGAATATCAATTTTCCACATTGAACGATATAACAACAGAATATCAAATTATAACTTTGAACGACAACAACTACAGGATATTCAATTTACACACTGAATGATAGATCAATAGAATATCAAATATACATTGAACGATAGAACAACAGAATACGCTTGTTTGTCTTAATAATAGCTACATGCTTAACTATGACCAGTATTCGTCAATCAAGGCAGGATGGTCACGTGGGACAAACTACCACCACACCACCCTCAAGGAACATCACATGAGACAAAGTGCCATCACATCTCCTTCGAAAGATCACACGGGACAAAGTGCCGTCACATCAACTCTCAAACATCCTAGTATATGTATATCCTATGACAGTAACAACAATAACCAAGTGAACCAACAATTCATATCAACCTCAGAGTCATATTATAATAGCATAAGTAGTTATGATTCGGTTCAGTTAAAAAACCAACATCAACATGTTATAGTCACGATCAAGTAGTAAGTTTCAGCCTTAGAAGCATAATCCAAAAGTCCAACATCAATTAGTAATATTCAGGATCAATAAAGAAAATTCAATTCTAAACACATCGTTCAATACAATAACCACCAACAACAAGTAATAACATAACCAATTCAGTTTTAAATCACATCGTCCAATACACACAAGAGAGATCAATCACAAGCAAAAAAAAAAATATAAGGCATGCATGACTCGAGACACTCTAAGACCGAATTACCCTTACTATCGAACGTAGAATCGCATAAGCCTCTCGTCCAACCTTGCAAGAACATAAAACACAATCAACAACGTTCAACAAGACGAGACTCCAACTATATTCTGAAATTCAAGGACAAATGACAGGGAAGAACAGAAACTGTTTTCCAGAACTTGGCAAGAGTTGAACAAGAAAGGAACCTGCCTTGTGTCTGCTCAATCAAGAAGAAAATAAATGGTGCTTGTTTGTCCAGAACTCGAGAATGAATTGTGCTAAAAACTTAAAAAGGAAGTTCTCGAGCAGCAGAAGGTAAAAGAAGGGTTTGAGGAATCAAAGAAATATTTTTTGAAATATATTTTCTATCCTGAGTAATAACTATTACAAGCTTTGTATTTATACATAATGGAAATAAACAGACGAGACTGAAATGTAAATGACCGTGCCGGATATCCCAAGGTTAACTGTTACATTGGAAATGTAACCTACAACATTGGAAACATAAACTACTAATAAACAAATAATAAACCTGAGAGAAGATAAGTTTGAATCCCAGCTAATCCGGGATTGCCATTATTACAAGATAACATGCGTTACAGCTGGCGAGGACACATACGATATGTCTGGTCAGACGATAATCTTGGTTTGGACAGACGATCCATTTGTTCCAGTGCGCGGAAGATCTTGATCAGAAAATGGTCAGACGAGCTTTTCATTGTTGATCTTTTCACTTCAATACAAGTCACAGACGATGTCTGTGATTGTTGCTGCACGCCTCCAACAGGAGATGATTATTATCTCTAACAAATTATCTAACGTGACAAAGGAAAAGCTGGAAAAACTCTGCGATAAAACCCTTGGAAAAGAAGGAGAAAGATGGGAACAGGAATTAGAATTTATTTCAGAAATATGGTTTAAACCTTAAACCCTTCATGAATTTAGAACTAAAATTTTTCTCACCTTTGAACTCTTGGAAAGAAAGAGGAAAAAACGTTTGATCTTCAAGAGAGAAAGGAATCGTGCTCAGAAACAGAGAGGAGGAAGTCCAGGTGCTCTCATGTTTTCCTAAGTGTCGCTATTTATTTAGAGGTAAAACCGAGATCAAACTCCCACAAGATATTAACAACTTCTATTACTTAACCTTAACTTCCTAATCTTTATCTTTTAATTCGAAATTAACTCCTAACATTCCACTAATCTCTTTAACAAACAGAAACAGTTTCTGTTACAAAAACAGAACATGCCTCTAAGACCGTCGATTTCTTTGTATTTATATTTTGGTCCCTGGACTACTTCATAATTTTCAATTTGGTCCTCGTTGATTTCTTTTGGTTTTGTTGAATTTAATTATATTGGATTGGGTATTATCAATTTTTGAGTATCATCTTATAGCTTCATCTAAGGCGTACCGTCTACTATTTTGAGAGTGTGCCGTCTGCAGTTTGTGAAAGTATCGTCTACAGCTTGTGGTAGTACCGTTTACAGGATAGGAGAGTGTCATTTAGAGAGTACTGTCTACAGATTGTACTGTTTACAGGATAGGAGAGTATCGTTTAGAGAGTACTGTCTACAACTTGTGATCATACCGTTTACAGGATGAGAGAATATCATTTAGAGAGTACCGTCTACAGCTGGTACCGTTTACAGGATGAGAGAGTACCGTTTACAGTTGGTGGGAGCATCGTTTGCTGTGTACCGTCTTTACCAAGAACGTGATCGTTGTTGCTCTGTTTTTCCTTATATTTGGGAATGTTTCATAATGAAGATCTATCATCTCTCTATCCCTTTTATTTTGTTCTTTCTATTCTACATATCTCGTACAGATTCTGTTTTAATTAAAGATAAGGAAAATCGAAAAGAATATCTCTTTAGAGCATATCTCGGGCATGCTCTGTTTTTGTAATAGAAAATCCATTTCAGTTTGTTAAAGAGAACATAAGTCTTTTAGAAGTAAATTTCAAATTAAAAGATAAAGATTAGGGATATAAGGTTAAGTGACAGAAGTTGTTAATTTCTTGTGGGAGTTTGATCTCGGTTTTTCCTCTAAACAAATAGTGACACTTAGGAAAACACAAGAGCACCTGGATTTTCCTAAGCATGTTCTCTCTCGAAGATCAAACATTCCTTTCCTCCTTCCCTTTTCCAGAGTTCAAAGGTGAGCAAAAATTCTAGTTCTAGATTTGTGAAGGCTTAAAGTTTTGACCATGTTCTGGAATCAATTCTAATTCTTGTTCCATCTGTTTCCATCTTTTCCAAGGGTTCTATCACGAAGTTTTCTAGCCTTTTCCCCCGTTACCTTAGACGATCCATTCTCAACTTCTGAACATATAACACCGTTTCTTTCTTCTTGTTCGAGCAGACACAAGGTTGGACGAGAGAGGGGCTTATGCGATTCTACATTCGACGGTAAAGGTAACTCGATCTTAGAGTGTCTCGAGTCATGCCTGTTTTATGTTGATTTTCTTGTGATTGATTCTAACTATAACATGTTGATTGTTGGTTTTGAATGAAAGTGAGTCATATCTACTTGTGCTAACATACCATGACTGTTTGGGATTATTATTGAACTATTGGTTCACTGGATTATTGTTGATTTTGTCATGGCATATGTATTATGTAGGATTTTAAAGGTTGATGAGATGGTATTTTGTCCCATGAGATCTTCCTAAGGTGATGAGATGGTATTTTGTCTCATGTGATCTACCTTAAGGGCGATGAGAGGGTAGTTTGTACCCTGCGACCGTCCTGCCTTGTGTGGCGAATTTCTGGCCATAGTTAAGCATGTAGTAATTATAGGACTAACATGCATGGTTTTTGTTGTATCGTCTGAGCTTATGAAATTGATGTTTTTGTGCTATACTGCCTAAGCTTGATATAATTGATGTTTACTCGTTGTTCATGCTGGAACGTTTGGGTTCTATATAATTATTGTACTGTTGTTCTTGTTGTTTGTTTTAAGAGTTAACCCTTTCATTTTAAGAGTTAACGCCATAGATTATCAGAATGATGATTCACGTGACAAATAATTTCGTTGCAAGCTTAAAGAGAACTAAGGGAAATCCTAGAAGCCTAGAAGACTTGAAAGATCAAATGACGAAGAGTTGAAGATTTATGTTCTGCTACTATTCGTACTTCTTATGTTTTCTTTTGGGAACATGTTTATGCAAGACTTATTATTATTTTGATTACTCTTAGTATCTTCTGTCAATAAATATTGGGGATTATTATCTCTACTATTATTAATGTCGTTATGTTTTTGAGAAAATGATTTTTGGAGAAAGTTTTTGTAAAAGTTTCTTTCGGTTACTAATGTGACTGTTAAGAATAGGGAAATGTGCGTTCCTGAAAGGGAAAAATAAAAGGATGGGTTGAGGAATTCACGGTTACAAGTTTTGTAATTATACAGAGTGAAAAATAAGACAATACTGAAATCATAATGATCGTTCCGGATATCCCGAGGTCAACTATTACATTGGGAATGTAAACTACAATAAAAAATAATAAATACAAGATAAGATAAGATAAGATAAGATAAGGTAGAATCCCGGCTATTCCGGGATTGCTAGTACGACAAGATTTCTGACTACAACTGTCACTAACTAACTCAGACGTTGCAGCTGCTCAATCCTACTCAGACGATAGGATCAAATGATAGAATGTTGTATTAGACGATACCTCAGACGATACTGCGTATCTCTTCACAGAAGACGATACACTTCTCTAACAGTGACCCCTAGCCCAAAATTGGGGCATTACAATGCCCGAGATATTCTCTACAAGATATATTCTTTTCAATTTTTCTTATCTTTAACTAAAACAGAATCTATACGAGATTGGAGGAATAAACAGAATGAAAGGAAAGGGATAGCGAGAAGATAGATTTTTTGTTTTGGAATGTTCCCAATGATGAGGTAAAACAGAGCAACAACATTCACGTTTTGAGTTAGAGGCGATGCTCCCACCAACTGTAGACGGTACTCTCTAAACGGTACTCTCCCATCCTGTAAATGGTACTCCCACAAGCTGTAGGAAGTACTCTCTAAACGACACTTTCCCATCCTATAAACGGTACTCTCATAAGTTATAAACGATACTTCCCAAATGATACTATCAGACAATACTTTCTAAACGATGCTAATAGTCGATACTCAAACTCGATAAAATAAAACATGATTTAACATCATCACATCCAATAAAAATAAAAAGGACCAAACTGCAAAATAACATAGTTCAGGTACCTAAACCTAATTATTAGAAAACTGAGGGTCTTACATTCCCGATCACCCTGCACGCCTCAATGCGCTCTTCATCTACCCGACACATGTTATCACCAAAGCTCACCATAATTTTGGCAGCCGCAAGAATCTTTTTGATAGCCTGGGAGGTGGCATTCTTCGGCCCCATGGAGTGGAAAGTCTCACCTGTTTTCAAAGAAGAAGGCCTTTATGAAACTAAGGCCATCAAAATCTTGGCTCCAAACGTCAAACTTCAAAGCAGCATCATCCTGCCTCATTTTAGTAGGCCGCTTACTCGCATCAGGGTGAGGGGTTGAATGCATCTGAACCAAGCATTCGCCATCATTGTTAGACGAATGAAGCAGAATTGGTCCTGGTGGAATGAGAATAGTTTGGGACACCTGATAGATCACTTAGCGTGTGGCCACTTCACGCGTAGCTTCAGTCGTCTGGGCTCGCGGGAAGATTTGGAGGTGTACTCATTCTTTTTGGAACACTTGATTGGACAGTCCTCATTGGCTTTGTTTTTCTTCAAAAAATCCCTGTTAACTATGGCAGTCTAGGCGGCCAGGAGCTCAGCCATCACATCTACAGAGAGCGTTCCAGACATTTGCACTGTAATAATCAAAATAAAGGGTAAGAAAGCAGCATGGGGAAAAATGAAATAAAACAAAGGAAGAAAAATTACAAAAGAAACGAGAAAACCGCCGACTTTTAGCAGCATTAATGAGGCCGACCCTATTAATTTGATCGAGGGAGTTAATATAGTAAGCGGCTTTCATTTCATCAATGGTGAGATGGCTGGTTTCAACCTCTACTAGATGAAGGGGGATTCGGCCCAATAAAGGACTATGAAAAAGTTTGGAAGACCAGTCTTAGAAGTTAAGGCTAAGCAAGAACCAGAAGATTATTTGGCGAGGAGATTTTATAAAAGTAAAAGAACACGGTGTAAGTAGGGAAAACACCCAAATGATCACACAGGATCTCAAAACACCTGAGAGAACTCCAGGCATTCGGCAGCAAATGGCATGGGGCGATTTTAAGAAAAGAAAGGCATTCACGAATGAAAGGAGAAAAGGGTAGTTTGAAGCCAAGGTCCTGAAAAAGGTAACTATAAACTTAGAAGAAGTTGGTGGGGAGGGGAGTCACTATTGGGTGGTCGGGAGGTGCAAACAATCTCACTCTCACCATAAGGGGCAATTTTCAATTGATCTTCGTAACCGTCATGAGTGAAACCACCCACATTCCCTCGGAGGTTTTTCAAGGATGAACGCCCTAGCCACATCGAAAAGGTAGTGTTCACAGAGGCGTCAGGCCACCTAGTGATGACATCAGGAAGGGAGGAAATAGAGTTTGTCGTGAAGGTTGTAGGAGAAGGAGGGGGTGAAGGCGGTGCGGTTGGGGCGGATGAACCCCTACCTCAAGAAGGGAAGGAGATGGAGATCGATCAACCACCGTGATGGAGTCTGAAGATAAATCAGA
Source organism: Acmispon strigosus (assembly GCA_030819835.1). Classification (NCBI taxonomy): domain Eukaryota; kingdom Viridiplantae; phylum Streptophyta; class Magnoliopsida; order Fabales; family Fabaceae; genus Acmispon; species Acmispon strigosus. Next base: position 21,249,837 of record JAUAMA010000006.1, read on the forward strand.
CACGTCAAAGAGGGACAAAGAGCCTAGGGTGATCGTTGGTTTTTTCCCCTTTAAGTCAGAAGGCATTTTTTGGAAAAGAAGAAAAAGGGAGGGACGGGGAAAATGCAAAGTAAAAGGGAACTGAGAAAACAGAGGAATAAGGGGAAAGTAGGCTCACTGGGGACTGAGCAAAGCAAGAGTAGCGAAGAAGGCGACATATACGATGGAGGAAGGAACCGGAGAAAAAGGAATAAAAGCGAGAAGAGGTAGTGAAAGAAATGGAATATGAAAGAAATGAGGTTTATATGGGGTATGGGCAAAAGAGATGAAGATATGGGTGTTTGGGCGCCAAAACAAAGCGTGGGGGAAAATTAAATGTAGTGGATTTTAAATGATTACCTCGAGTTGTGCAATACATGATTGACATTAAATGCTTTGGTCATGGTTACAACAAACGACACGACGTGATAAGACATGTGTCAGATGCGTCACTTAGAGAAAACATTGGCAAGAGGCGATGCCTGACAAAGGTCGCACTGGTCAAAACCACCAGTTGGAGGGTGGGCTCGAGGTGAGACTGACACGAGTTAAGACACGCTCAACCTTCGTACCTTAGGCACAATGTCTTGTGGGCTGGGCAGGATCGCTCCGCCCTCGAAGTAATTTAATACAGGACGCCCGTGATAAGGATCGGATGAAGACGCACCCATGGGAAGAGACAGCACGCCCAAGTACTGCACGCCCCCGAGGGCCCCAGCTGGCTCGGAGTAGAGAATATGGAAACCTAGGATTACTTGTTCTAGTTAAAACTTTGTACGGGTATTTGGGCCAGGGATTGAAAAAGGCCCAAATGGCCGGCCCCTTTTAGGGTAAATCTGGAGTTTTTAATTCCACCCACTATAAAAGGGGGAGCTTCTATGTAATAAACATGTCTTTTTTACTATTTAATTCCATAAGAAAAATTCAGAATATCTTCTTAAGGTTGTTAGCTTTCTTAGTTGTTGATGTCCTTGCCTCGACAAGAGCATTTTCAATGTTTTTTTAAATGATAAATATTAATCGAAAAAATATTATCATTTAACAGTATTGCATTACCCTCCTCTCTAGTTTTTAAAAGGCATTGACTTCCCCTCTTTCAAATATAATTTTAAATTATAGAGGGGTGTTGAGTGTGTATAATGATACATCTTAGGGGAGGTTAGTTCAATAGTGATAAACTTCAAGATATGTTAGTGCAATGTTTCCAATAAAATAAGCATGGTTAGTGTCTAGTTAAATATTAGAGGGGAGATCAATGCAATAATTCAGGGGAAGTCGGTGCAGTTTGCCTTAAATGATAAGACTTACATACAACATCCTATTTTTGTTACAGTTGCCGAATTACAAAATGACACGCAAGTTTGAAAAAAGAGAAGTTAAAGAAGTAAAATATTAAGAAAGTGGGGCGCTAAGTTTTTCATTTGGCAATAGCACAAAAAATATTTATATAAATTTTGTTGTTAAGAACCAAGGGTTCTTTGAAGAAGAAAAATGAGAAATCGAAGATACTAAATGTTCTTTCTATTCTGATTAATTCATTGTACAAGCTCTATTTATATACAGAGAGACTGACGAAAAACAAACAAGGTCCCGTTTATTCCGGGTCAACACTATTAGACAGGATCCCGGATAATCCGGGTCAACTGTCACACTTGGACAGCTGGCATGACTAACTGGCCATACGATACAGTTATACATTCGATTCAACTTGGCAGACGGTGCTGCCATAAAGACGATAGAATGCTGCCCTATACAGATGATGGGTATCAGACGATACTGCATATCTCTAACAGCCCCCCTCAAACTCAAGGTGAGTGAGAAGGAACAACATTTGCAAGCACATTGAGTTTGCCCTTCATTGCTACAAAGTGTTGAGGAAAGAGAGGTTTGGTGAAGATATCAGCCAGTTGATCCTAACCAGGAATGTGATAAACAAGCAATGACTTGTTTTGAACTTTCTTGCAAACGAAAAAGATGTCCAATTTCATATGTTTTGTTCTGGTGTGCAAAACAGGGTTGTAGTTAAGGCCATAGCTCCCATGTTATCACAATATACTGTAGGAACTTGGAAATGAGTCTTTAACTCCCTGATGAGAGATTGAAGCCAAAGAAGTTCAACAGTAGTGTTGGCCAAGCTTCTATATTCTGCTTCAGTGCTTGACCGTGAGACAATCCTCTGCTTCTTAGAGCTCCAAGACACCAAGTTGGGTCCAAAGAAAACACATGAACTAGAAGTGGAACGTCTATCGTCCGAATCTGAACCCCAATCAGCATCAAAGTAGGCAGTCAAGGGCACAGCAGCTTTAGAATTGCAGGGCTTGAGAAGTAGACCATGAGAGATAGTACATTTGAGGTATCTTAGTATGCGCTTGACAGCCTTCCAATGAACATCTAGAGGCTGGCTCATGAACTGACAGACTTTGTTGACAATATAGATAATTTCAGGTCTGGTGAGAGTGGCATATTGCAATGCGCCAACAACAGACCTGCAGTTGGTTGAATCAGCATATAAGTCAGTACCATGTTTGCTGAGTTTCGCTCCACTTAGAATAGGCGTAGATTTCCCTTTGCATTGGTCATATTTTCCTTGTCAAGAAGATCTCCTATGGATTTAGATTGTGATAGGAGAAGAGACCCATCTTGCAGATGCTCAACTTGAACTCCAATGAAGTAATCCAAGTACCTAGTTGTTTGAGTGAAAACTTTGTATTGAGCTGGGTGAAAATTTTCTGAATGAGAGGTAAGGAACTGCGAGTGATGATAATATCATCAACATAGACCAAGATGTATTTGCAATAAGAAGTTGTACTGTAGACAAATAAATATGGATCACAGGAACTGGCCTTGAAGCCAAATCGTAGCAGAGCCCCTTTTAATTTGTCAAACCAAGCTCAGGGAGCTTGTTTGAGACAATAAAGAGCTTTGTTGAGTTTGCAGACTAAGGTTAGATCTTCAATTTGAAACCCCAGTGGCTGGTCCATGTAGACATCTTCATCAAGTGTGTCATTCAGGAAGGCATTGTTCACATCAAGTTGATGAATATGCCAACATTTAGTGACAGCTAATGACAAAATGAGACGGATAGTGATTGGCTTCACAACGGGGGGAAAGGTTTTTGAATAGTCAAAACCTTGAATCTAATTGTAACCTTTGGCCACAAACCTAGCTTTGTATCTTTCAACAGTGCCATCAGCCTTTTGCCTGGTTCTGAACACCCACTTGCAACCTGTTGGTTTTCTGTTAAGTGGTCAGGAGACCAAAGACAATGTGGCGTTTTGTTGCAAGGCGTCAAAATCTGCCTGCAAAGCCTGCTTCCATTGGGGATCTTGAAGAGCCTTCTTGTAGAAGGTTGGTTCAACCTGAGTTAAAAGAAGTTGTGGCTGAATAGTGTCAGTCTTCGAACGATTTTACATAGTGTGCGTGTTGACTAGAGGAGGCGGAACTGAGAATGTCGAGGGCCTAGTAATACTAGATTTGGATCTAGTTTGCATAGCATGAGTGTTGACTGGTGCTTGTTGATTACTAGATGATGCTATAACATCAGGAGACCGATCAGCGGTAGACGATGATGTAGAACCAAACGATGTAGGAAAAGCCGACGATGAAGGATCTGCAGACGGTTCAGGAACAACAGACAATGTTAGAACTGGATGAACAGATAGAGAAGACTCCTCCATGGTGGTAGAAGGAGTTGAAAATATCTCTGTGTATGGGTACCTGTATTCATTGAAAATACGTCCTTTGACACAAAAAATTTCCCACTTGCATCTAAACATTATAACCTTTGTGGGTAAGGGAATAACCAAGGAAGCTACATTCCCGGGACCTAAACTGAATTTTAGAGACATTGTAAGAATGGGGAAAGGGATAGCATGCACACCCAAAAGCCTTCAAGAACTTGTAATATGGGTGAACACTGTGAAGCTTATAGTAAGAGCTAACATTGCCTAAGACAAAGGTAGGCAATCTGTTTATGAGAAAAGGTAGTTGTTAAAAAGGCATGATCCTAGTACTGATGGGGGATTTTGGCTTGAGAAAGTAAAGAAAGACCAGTTTCAACCACATGTCTGTGCTTGCGTTCCACACTGCCATTTTGATGATGTGTGGGGGCAAGTCAAACGATGAACAATTCCTGTTTGAGCAAAATGAGAACTGAGGGGTTTAAATCCAGTGCCTCCATCAGTTTGAACAACTTGAAGTTTCAAATTTAATTGCAATTCAATCATTGCTTGAAATTGAAGAAAGGTGGCATAAGTTTCTGATTTCTTTCTTAAAGGAAAAATCCACGTATATCGTGTGTAGGCATCAACACAAGTAAGAAAATAAGAATAACCAACAGAAGATTCAATGGAGGCTAGTCCCTATAAATCAGAAAACACAAGTTCTAAAGGTTGAGAATAAACTGTATTACATTGAGAAGAAGGTAATCTATGAGATTTACCCATACAACATACATTACAAACACGAGAAATAGCTTGAAAAGGAACTGAAATATTACATTTAGTCAAAACAGAATGTAAATTCTCATGAGTAGGATGACCTAGTCGATTATGCCAAAGGTCATAGGAGGTGGGTCCTACGAGTGAGCTACTAGTTCTTTGTGGTTACATGTGTTTAGGTAAAGTAAATGAGGAGGAAGTGGGAGCTCGCATGACAGAAGGCTTGTTCTTGAAGAACTTGGAAGCATGCATGCCATCAAAAAGCATTTCTTTTGTGTGATGATGTATGTGTGAGCAGAGCAGGCGGTGGATTGTCAAGAAGCTGACGCTTGCGAGAGCGAAGAAGGTATTCCTCATGAGAAATAAGCATTGCTTCTGCTTGAGAGACAGAGCATGACACCTCCCGATTGCTGACAAGGGGCATAAGAGAGTTATACTCATCCGGTAATCCATCAAAGATAGCTTCAATGTGATCTCAATATGAAACAGGATCACTGATGGAGATGAGAGCATTGACAATTGTCTTAATGCGTTTGAGATAGTCAGGGAGAGATTGTGCCCCTTTGACAATGGTGCGAAGCTCTGAGCGATGATTTGCGGATTGTGCTAGAGAATGTACATTGAATAAGTCATGAACTTCTTGCCAGATCTGCCAGGACCGTTTGCAGTTAACAACCGTAGGCAGAACAACAAACGATAGTGAAGAAAGCAACCAAGTGAACAATGTTGAATCCTATTTGATCCAGGTTGTGTAAAGAGGATTCTCAACAGATTTTTAACAATCATGTCAGCACCCAATTTTGTCCGCCTTAATTGAAATTTAATTTTTCATAGATATTTAGAGTTTACTTCTTAATTTTACCTTTTAGTTATGTGAATACTAATTTGTGCTTTTTTATTATTATTATCTTTATTATTATAATTATTATTATTCTGATTATTATTATTATTATTGTCTAAAAAAGAAAAGAAAAAAAGAAAAATGAAACAAGAAACAAGAAACAAGAAGGTAACGTGAGTGACCAGCAAAGAAAGAAAAAAAGAGAAAATTATGGTGGTGGCAGCATAGTGCAGTGCACCCTTAGCCTATACAAGAGCAAAAATGGTTTGCTAATTCTCTCAAGTTATTATACCAATTAAGGTAAAGCTCTTCCTGCAACAAGCAAAATGCAAGGCTCAAAATCTGACTTCAATTCAATCAGAAGATCCAGCAGCCAAAAGAAGAAGATTTGAGCAAGAATTTGAGGATAAAATGGGAGTGAACAGAGAAGAAAAGGGGGGAAAGAACCAACACTGAGAATCACCCTCATCATCACCCTTCACCGTCTCCCTCACCTGCCATCTCTGCACCCAAACCATCACTGCCGTGCACCAATATCACAACCAAACCCAACCACTTCTTCACCACACACACAAAACCACTCTCATTTTAAAATCAACATAAAAGTGTAAATCAGGTCTCGTCCTTGGACTCGGCTGAGGTTTTGATGAAGACAAACACATCACAAAAAGAAGAAAGACTTCAGAAAAGAAAAGAAAGACTTCAAGAAGACTTCAAGAAAGAAAGGAACAGAAAGATGTGAAGACTTCAAGAAGACTTCAGAAAAGAAAGACTTCAAAGAACCAGGCTCAGAACGTCAAGATCAAACATGAAGGTTCTTGTTTTAAGTAAGTCTTGTCAACTTAGTGTGCTATGCTTTATTAAGGTTAAATTGCATTTGAAGGCTCATAAAAGATCAACTAATTGAGTATAATATGTTCTCACAAGTAAAACTTGGTAGGAACACTCAATTAGGGCTTGAGATGGTTAAAACTGAGTTTCATACTTGCAGTAATAGATTACCAGGCAGTCAGTAATCTATTACCTGTCAGTCAGGCATAGCGTAATCGATTACCAGTTTTCAGTAATCGATTACCAGGCAGTCATTAATCGATTACCAGATTTCAGTAATCGATTACCTGTCAGGAAATGGCACTCGGATCATAACGGTTATAGCGTAATCGACTACCAGAATGTTGTAATCGATTACCAGGTCGACAGATGTGTCTTTTCATGAACCATTGTGTCTCAAAATGTTTGGGAAAGGTTGTGTTGGTTCATGGACGACCTCTAGTGCCTATATAAAGTCCATAGACGCTCAGAAACATAAATGACTTGGTCCATAACTTTAATATTCATTAAAGTCATCATTCTGAGTTTCTGTTCTCTCATTTTCATAAGAACACACATGCTGTTCATCTTTTGAGAAACTCAGAATAAGAGAGCCTTCATTGTAATTTCCTGGAGCATACAAACTAAGATCAATCCATCTTGTCCAAAGGATTGAATCAGCCATTGTAAAGGCATCTTCTTCTTCATCTCTTGAATGGGTTTGATTCATTCACCGTGGTTTTCGGTGGTTGTAAAAAGGTCCATCGTGGTGTTCGATGGTTGTGGAAAAGGTTCTTTGAATCGGGTTTGATTCAAAGTCCGCCGTAGGGTTCGGCGTTTGTGGAAAAGGTCCTTTGAATCGGGTTTGATTCAAAGTCCGCCGTAGGTTTCGGCGTCATCAGTTGGTGGTTTGCCATCTGAGGTTTGACAAGAATTCTTAAGGTTCTTGGTGTAAGTACTTGTAAGAAATCTTGATCATAGTGGAAAAATCCTCAAGGGGTTTCTTGAGGGACTGGACGTAGCCTTCGGTGGATAGAAGGTGAACCAGGATAAAATCTTGTGTGTGATTTCCTCTTCCCTTCATCTTTTACTTTCAAGCAATCCTTAATTCCGCTGCAATCATAACTATCATTTCGTGATCATCATTATCTTGAAAGTAACAATTTCGATAAGGCGAAAATCGTGCAACTCTGATTCACCCCCCCCCTCTCAGGTTTCTATCTAGGCTAACAATTGGTATCAGAGCGTAAGTTTAGGGAAGTTGCTCCTAAGATCCGGGAAAAGATGGCATCCTCTTCCAATCATGGAACCAGTGAAGGATTCAACATAAACAGACCACCATACTTCAATGGAGACCACTATGACTTCTGGAAGATCAAGATGAAAATCTTTATAATGTCATTAGACGGTGAAATATGGAAAGCCATCGAAGAAGGTCCGTTTGTACCTATGAATGATGTGTGAGACAGTAGACAACCAAAACCAGAAAACACTTGGAATGAAGAAGAAAAGAAGAAGGTTCAGTATGATCTCAAAGGTATGAATATTCTTACATCTGCTCTTGGCATGGATGAATTCTTCAAAGTATCTACGTGCAAAACGTCAAAGGAAATATGGGATACTCTAATGATTACTCATGAAGGCACTGAATAAGTAAAGAGATCAAAGATCAATACTCTTTCACAAGAGTATGAGATATTCAGAATGTTGCCAAGGGAAACGGTGCTAGATATGCAGAAAAGGTTCACTCTCTTGATCAACCATCTAATTTCTCTTGGAAGAAATTTCACCAACAGTGATCTGAACTTAAAAGTCCTAAGATCATTATCAAGAGAATGGCAACCAAAGGTAACAACAATTTCTGAAAAGAAAAGTTTTTCAAAGATGGCATTGGCTTCACTTTTTGGCAAGTTGCAAGAACATGAACTTGAACTCAAAAAGATGAAACAACAAGAAGCAATTGACAAGTTCATTCGACCTATTGCTTTGAGAACTAAAGTTGCAAGATATGATAGTTCACAAGAGGAAGTTTCTCAATCCGATAGTGATGATGATAATGATGAGGATATAAGAATCATTGTGAAAAATCTTTACAAAATCCTCAAAAATAGAGATTGTCATAATCTTCAAAGAAAGAAGCATGGCTTGAAGAAGAAATCTGAGAAAAAGGTTTTCAAACCAAAGAAGGCATACATGAAAAACAATGAAGCAAGTTCATCATCCGATTCAGAGAATGAAGCGCATCTCGTCCTGATGACAACACATCATTCTGATGATGAAAATGAAGAGGTTAGTAATGCAATTTCATATGTTAAATTACAAAGTATCTTTGATAGATTGCATGATAGTTTCTTGAGTTTTTATGAAGTATATGCATATCAAAGTAGGATCATTTCATCTCTACAAAGTAAAACTAAAAGCATGCAAGATGAATTAGATCAAGTAAAATCTAGAGTAGATATTCAAAGTGATTTAGGTTCATCTGATCATAGTCATCCTAGTGATGTTAAGAAAATCATTTTTAGACAAAGAAGTTCATATAACCTTGGTAAGATAAGGAGGGTACATAATGGTGTTCAACTTAGAAAGTCATATATCAAATCTTTCTATCATCTTAAAGAGAAAGTGTCTAACATAAAATTTAAGTGTACGTATTATTCTCCTAGTTATCAAAGAAACAAGGAAGTCCCCAATGAAAGATTCATATGGGATGTGAAAGATAGTAACCCAAAAGGACCCAAAGACAATTGGGTATCTAGAAAATGTCAATAAGCTTATTGTGCAGGTGTGCTTGAAGACCTTGTGATCAGAAATGTCATATACAAGGGATGGTCTTTCAAGACACAATATTAGAATATGGTATTGGTAAGAGAAATTCTAAAACCTTACATCTTTCAAAAGGTATTAAGTTGAATAGTAATGCATTCTTAGGCATCTGCATTTACATCATAGTTCTATGTTAGATATATCCTTCATGCAGTGCTTATCTAATCTGAAATTTTAAGTTTTTAGACATGATAACCGATTACATAGTATACGTAATCGATTACAGGGATGTTTTGGCCCAGGATTATTTCAGAAAGCTTCAGTAATCGATTACTGGAAGTCGATAATTGATTACATTAGGGCGAAAATGGAAAATAGTTGACTTTCAGAGTTTGGCTTATGTTTTCATATATTTTGGGTTGTAATAGTTTAGACATAACTTTTGGATGGTTTGATTTCTGCTTGCACGTTTAATTATATATTCTGAACCTATCTGGTTATGCTTTAATTGCGTATGATGCATAAGTTTCAATATTCTGTCTTGCTTACCCCCACTCCCTACGATTCAAATGTCTATACTACTTGTTAGCATGTATGGAATATGCTTGGACTCATCTTCTTTTTGATGAAGTCAAAAGGGGGAGAAAGGGTCCTGCGCGTTGTAAAGTTTATTTACAAGGAAAGCTACAAGTGGAACAAAAAGGGGGAGAATAGTTCTGATGTATATTATGCTTCTCTTTATTTCGATTATCCTGGAATATTTTTTATGGCTTTTTCTTCTTTTTGATGATGTCAAAAGGGGGAGAAAAGTCTTGTGTATGCTTGATCATTTTTCAGGATACTGTGCTTCATTTGCAAAACAAAGGGGGAGATATAATTGCAAAACCAAGGGGGAGATACAAGACAAGAAAGAAAGTCTATTGATCTATCAATGTTCAAGCATGATGTTTGTCATCATCAAAAAGGGGGAGATTGTAAATCTTGTCTCGTCCTTGGACTCGGCTGAGGTTTTGATGAAGACAAACACATCACAAAAAGAAGAAAGACTTCAGAAAAGAAAAGGAAGACTTCAAGAAGACTTCAAGAAAGAAAGGAACAAAAAGATGTGAAGACTTCAAGAAGACTTCAGAAAAGAAAGACTTCAAAGAATCAGGCTCAGAATGTCAAGATCAAACATGAAGGTTCTTGTTTTAAGTAAGTCTTGTCAACTTAGTGTGCTATGCTTTATTAAGTTTAAATTGCATTTGAAGGCTCATAAAAGATCAACTAATTGAGTATAGTATGTTCTCACAAGTAAAACTTGGTAGGAACACTCAATTAGGGCTTGAGATGGTTAAAACTGAGTTTCAGACTTGCAGTAATAGATTACCAGGCAGTCAGTAATCTATTACCTGTCAGTCAGGCATAGCGTAATCGATTACCAGTTTTCAGTAATCGATTACCAGGCAGTCATTAATCGATTACCAGATTTCAGTAATCGATTACCTGTCAGGAAATGGCACTCGGATCATAACGGTTGTAGCCTAATCGATTACCAGAATGCTGTAATCGATTACCAGGTCGACAGATGTGTCTTTTCATGAACCATTGTGTCTCAAAACGTTTGGGAAAGGTTGTGTTGGTTCATGGACGACCTCTAGTGCCTATATAAAGTCCATAGACGCTCAGAAACATAAATAACTTGGCCCATAACTTTCATATTCATTAAAGTCATCATTCTGAGTTTCTGTTCTCTCATTTTCATAAGAACACACATGCTGTTCATCTTTTGAGAAACTCAGAATAAGAGAGCCTTCATTGTAATTTCCTGGAGCATACAAACTAAGATCAATCCATCTTGTCCAAAGGATTGAATCAGCCATTGTAAAGGCATCTTCTTCTTCATCTCTTGAATCGGTTTGATTCATTCACCGTGGTTTTCGGTGGTTGTAAAAAGGTCCATCGTGGTGTTCGATGGTTTTGGAAAAGGTTCTTTGAATCGGGTTTGATTCAAAGTCCGCCGTAGGGTTCGGCGTTTGTGGAAAAGGTCCCTTGAATCGGGTTTGATTCAAAGTCCGCCGTAGGGTTCGGCGTTTGTGGAAAAGGTCCCTTGAATCGGGTTTGATTCAAAGTCCGCCGTAGGTTTCGGCGTCATCAGTTGGTGGTTTGCCATCTGAGGTTTGACAAGAATTCTTAAGGTTCTTGGTGTAAGTACTTGTAAGAAATCTTGATCATAGTGGAAAAATCCTCAAGGAGTTTCTTGAGGGACTGGACGTAGCCTTCGGTGGATAGAAAGTGAACCAGGATAAAATCTTGTGTGTGATTTCCTCTTCCCTTCATCTTTTACTTTCAAGCAATCCTTAATTCCGCTGCAATCACAACTATCATTTCATGATCATCATTATCTTGAAAGTAACAATTTCGATAAGGCGAAAATCGTGCAACTCTGATTCACCCCCCTCTCAGGTTTCTATCTAGGCTAACAAAAAGCCCCAAAACAAAATAGATTTGAGCCTCAACCAGAGAAGAAGAAAAAGATGAAAGAAGGACCAAATCAAACCAAAATCTGACCAAGACTAACAACCCCTTTCAAAAACCCCTTCATCGACCCACCGCTCCTCGACCACCATCGTCACTGCTGTCTTCGTCCTCCATGACCTGAAGTGCCGGCGGCGCCACCACAACCTCGTCTTCCTCCGGCCGCACCACCGTCGAGCCGCCTCGTGCACCACTCTCTGGCCGCCGCCGTTCCTCGTCGTCAAGCTCCTTGTCGTCGCCTCCTCTCACGCTCTCTCTCGCGGTTTTATCTCTCTCCCTCGATCCCCTTTCTCTTTTTTGCTCTCATCTCACGTCTATTCCTATCTTTTTTGCAGCAGTGTTTTTGATTTTTGATTTTTTCTATTTAGTGTTAATGTATTATATCTGATATGTGTGTGTTTTTATTAACATTATTATTATGTGTGGGTTAAGCCAGTGTGTGGGTTTGTGTATATGTGTGGTTATTAGTGTTAATGTGTGGGTTTATTACTTTATTATCATTGTTACTTTGTTAGTAATAATTCTTAATTGATTTTAATATTCTAAATTTTTGGCATTTTCCTATTTTTAATTAGTTAGACTCTAGACTTTTTTTTTTTAATTTTAGTCCCTATAAATATTATATGCTCCTGATTATAAAAAATTCTAAAAAATAACAATTTTGTTTAGGCAATACCAATGGTCATAATGGAGTAGCAATTCTGCCCATTACCTCATCAAAATCCTTGACTACCCATTTGGTAGCACGGGATCCCAAAATATAAAAACGAATAGTTTTTTCTCAAATAAATCAACGGTGGAAATAGAATAGCATTTCTATCATTTACCTCGTACAGTTCCTATGGCTACCCATTTGGTAGCATGAACAACTTTAAAATTAAAACTAAAAAAAAACAAACAAAGAAAATCTCTTCAAATTTAAAAAACACTAAATAAAATCAATTTAAATCTTAAGAACTACGTAGCCTTGATTTCTCTTCGGAGATACGTAGTACCGGGCAACAACCCCGCCAGACACCCTTTTTTAAATCACCTCTTTTTAAATCAATTTAAAAACCTTTAGAACTACGTAGCATTGATCTTCCTTTTGAAAGGAAGTACGTAGGACTAGATTCACACCTATCAGGCTAAACAAAATAAAATAAATATTTTTTCTTTTTTTTAATAATTCCCTTTCTTTGTAAATAAAAAAAATCTTAAAAAATAATAACAAAACCTTCTTTTTAATTAAAACAAATATTTTAATAATTTTTGCACAATCGATCTAAGGTACCGTCTTAGACAAGCGCTGTGGGGTGCTAATACTTTTCCCACGCATAACCGACTCCCGAACCTAGATTTTATGATTCGTAGGCCTTTTATTTTCTTTTTAGGTTTTCTAGTGTTTTCCTTTAAAAAACATTAGTAGCGATTCTGTCTGTGCTATATGAGTCAGCGCCGTCCCCGCCGCGACCCCGGTAGCGACAAATCAGCATCAGACAAAAAACGAGGTGGGATTGTTGGATTCACAAGAAACTTTTCCAGACTATGTTGTTGAACAACACCTTCAACGTGTTGTACCCAGGAACGAAAATTTGTTTCATCAAGTTTGATTGAAACAATATGTGAAAAGGAAGGCAAAGACGAAGTCTGAACTTCTGCCATAGCGGAAAGCATAAAACAAGATCACAGATCGAGACTAGCTCTTAATACTGAATGTTCTTTCTATTCTGATAATTCACTGTACAAGCTCTGTTTATATACAAACTGTTTATATACAGAGAGAGACTGACGAAAAGCAGACAAGATCCCAGGATCCCGGATAATCCGGGTCAACTATCACACTTGGACAACTTGCATGACTAACTGGCGAGACGATACAATTATGCATTTGATTCAACTTGGCAGACGGTGCTGCCATACAGACGTTAGAATGCTGCCCTATACAGACAATACAGGCGATGGATATCAGACGAGACGATACCGCATATCTCTAACATTTGTCCAATAAAAACTAATTAATACCTCATGATGCCATTTTACTACAGTATTTGAATTAATTAATGCTAATTGACAAAAAAAATTAATTAATGCTATATTCTTGAAACTTTTATTAGATGATATTCTATCAAATATAAGAATATTAATACTTATCCATAATAAGAACATAAATTAGAAATAAATAATAAGACATAATAAAACTTCTGTAAAAAATTATTGTTGAATTTTGAATTTGTCAGTTTCTAGTAAATAATAAATACTATCATTACATGCCAAATTTGTTGCTGATCTTCTGCATTTAAATATCTCTTCTTCTCCTTTCAAAAAAATAAAAATCTCTTCTTCTCTCTCTTAATCATTCTACTTGTAACAAACTCTTGCCTTTTAAGGTAACCAAGGCATCACAAGTTGCAGTTTTATTTTATTTATTTATTTTTGGGTCCTTAAGGTTCCAGCTTCAGCTTGGTACTTAAAACACACACTAGGTAGCAGTAGACCCATCATCACTATGTCTATAAATTGGGATTCAACCTGTGTAGTTGTTGATAAGATAATTTTTTTTAATTTTTCCAATTTGCTCTATTTTAACCAGCAAGAATGGCCAAGGCACTTGGCACTGTTTGTTTGGTCTCACTTCACGTTTACCTCTGCTTTGTTGTGCTGACCCAATCAGCTCCAGAATCTGCTCTCGTAACTCAGATTCCAGGCTTCAATGACACATTACCTTCCAAGCACTATGCTGGGTACTTCAATTCGCACTTTTCAAATTGTCTCTTGAAAATTGTGCGCTTTTCCTTTTTCAATTTTTTGAAATTTTGTGCTTATTGAAGAATTGCATTTATGCAATGAAGGTATGTGACAGTGGATGAAAGTCATGGAAGGAACTTGTATTACTATTTTGTTGTGTCAGAAGGTAAACCTTCTGAGGATCCAGTGGTTCTGTGGCTTAATGGGGGACCTGGTTGCTCTAGCTTTGATGGCTTCGTATATGAACATGGTAATTGTTCTTTATTCACTTTGTGCTTTTAGGATGAACAAGAAGAAATATAATCTAGAAATGGTTTGCAATTATTCTTTTAGTTTATTCTACGTAGATTTGCTAGCTTTATAATTAACCATTAGCAGAAAATAACTCTAGTTCATTTGTTCTATTATTTGTTGATCCATCTTCAGTTTTTCTTAATTCTTCTGGAATTGTAATTTGATTTATTAATCATGTGGAAATTGATGGTGCCCTTTCAGGCCCTTTTAATTTTGAAGCTGCAAAGACAAAGGGAAGCCTGCCAACGCTGCACCTCAATCCATACAGCTGGTCCAAGGTCTGAACTTTTTGAACTGCATTGAATTTAGAATGGGAATCTTGATTTCTTCCCATAGTTATGGTTTTAGGTTTAGTATTTGTGTAATTAATCAAATACTAGTTGTGTTTTGCTGTGATTAATTTATGTATGGTTTTGTGTTATAGGTGTCTAATATCATATATTTGGATTCTCCTGCTGGTGTTGGGTTTTCCTACTCTGAGAATAAAACTGATTATGAAACTGGAGACATTAAAACTGCCACTGATTCACACGCCTTTCTCCTTAAGGTAGTTAAGGAAAGAATTTGAAGATTTTGATGTAATATTTGAATAGAAAAGTCTGTATTCTCAATTTTCTTACATTTCAAGCTTTTTTGTTTGGAAAACTAGTGGTTTGAACTATATCCTGAGTTCCTTTCCAACCCGTTCTTCATTGCTGGAGAGTCATATGCTGGAGTTTATGTGCCTACTCTTGCTTCTGAAGTAGCGAAAGGTACTGGAATGTAGAAAGTGTTGTTGATAAAGTGTCGAATAAATGTGTTAGAATCACGAGTAAGGTGCAGTTTCTTGATCTTTTTGCAGGAATTGACGCTGGTGTAAAGCCCAATCTGAACTTCAAGGTGTTTCTTTTTCCTTAAGTGATCAGTTTATATTTTCAATCCTGTGGCTGCAGTCTAAAAGTCATTGTTTGCAGGGTTACATGATTGGAAATGGTGTAACAGATGACAAATTTGATGGAAATGCACTTGTTCCATTTGCACACGGGATGGCTCTAATTCCAGATGAATTGTTTGAGGTGAAAATAAACCCCTCAGTTATAGGCTTATAGCAATATCATCCAGTGACGGTGACTTAACATCATTTTATCATATTATAAACTATTAAATTTATTGCTTGTTGTGTATTTTTATATATGAAGTATGTAAAATCGACAATAGTTAATACATTCTGCCATATCCAGACAATTTAAAAGTTAGTCATATTTTGTGCCTTTTCAGCCAAGCTAATTTTCGTATCAGAACCTAATTAATTGACTTATTCAGCGGTTGATTTGTTATGGACTTAACTTGAGATAAAAATTCCCAACACTGTTTATATTAAAATAAGGTAATCTATCATTTTAGGTACATCACTGAACCATTACTGCTATCTGGAATGCATTTTCCATTGTAAAATATAACAATCTGTATTTTTCTTCTATATAAAAGCCGTATGCATTATTTAAGAGCAAGTTTGGAACTTATATTTATTTTACCTTGCCAGTCTTTTGTTTGAAACCTTGTTATGTTTTGCTTTCTTTTAAATGTTTCATTTAGTCTTGTTGCTTGCTGCTACAGGAGGTTAATCGTGAGTGCAAAGGGAATTTCTACGATCCACTCAGTGCGAATTGTTCAAGCAAGCTTGAAAAAATTAATGAGGTGGCTTAACTATATATGATAGTAATGGCAGGAACATGAACTAAGTGGATTTCGCACTCATTGATCATTCTTTCTATTTTAGGACGTTGATGGGTTGAACATATATGACATTCTAGAACCATGCTATCATGGCACAGAGGCTGAGAAGACTAAAGCTTCCTATATTAGATTGCCACCTAGCTTCCGGAAGTTGGGTGAGACTGAGAAACTTCTTCCTGTGAGGAAAAGGATGTTCGGACGCGCTTGGCCCCTAAGAGCACCTGTCAGAGATGGACCTGTTCCAACTTGGCCTCAACTGATGAATAGCAATAATGTTCCGTGCACTGTAGGTTTCTTTTCTACTGTCCAAGTGTCTATATTTACCATCCACTTCCGCGCTGCCAATTGATTTTCATTGCTTTATCATTGCATTAAATTTAAGGTATACTTGCATACACCTCAGAATTACTAATTCTTTATTGCCAAACAAAAGGGAACTACTAATCATTGGATCTTTTGTAAAACAGAAATAGGTTATAGCTAAATTGTTAAATGATGAACCGTCCTGAAAATGTGCTCAAGTTAGTGAGTGCAAGATGCCAAAATGAAGTACACCATTAAAAGGTGTTTCAAACCTTATATATTTGAAACATTGCTTGTTCATAAATTTAGATAAGAAATAAAACTTGATTGGAGACATATCTAGCAAATAATGATATGCCAGATTTCATAGGTACAAAATTGTTGGTTCATAAATTATGCTCTTGTTTCTAATAGTGGTGTTTTATTAGTCACAATTGCTAAGGGATTTTAAGTTCTATAGAATTCATGCCTGATACGATTCACTTTGATCCTTCCCTCTTGTTACAATTTAGTTTAGACGAACATGTTTTTGAACAGTATTTTCTTTTCACTGTCTTATTATATCATATCCGCTTTACTCAAATGTTGTCGGGGTTCTATATAAAGGATATTATGATCATCATTCTTATAGTTGATATTATTGTATTATCAATTGTTGTTTTACTAGTCACAAGATCTAACGTTATCTTTAGGATGACGTAGTTGCGAACTTATGGTTGAACAATGAAGCAGTCAGGAAAGCAATTCATACTGCACAGGTGAGTTTTCAAGCAAGATACCTATACTGTGGATGTGAAAAGCAATGATCTTGATCTTTCTGATGAAACAGACAAGTGAGGTCGGTCGATGGGATTTATGCACAGGCAAAATTAACTTCAATCATGATACTGGGAGCATGATCAAATATCACAAGAATCTAACTTCCAAAGGATATCGAGCACTCATATACAGGTGAATTTCCAGCATGAAAACATTTTTAGACTTCTAGTAGCCAAAACTATTCCATTGCTATACATTTAGGGGCAATCCGTTGTTCCAGTTAATGGATGAAACATGAGAAATAGAAGTTGGATAATATTTCAACTTTTCCCTTTTATTTTAGTAGGAAGTATTTATTATTTTTTCCATCATTGCAAGTTTTAAAATAACCACTTAGATGATAAATAAGCTATTTATTATTTTAGTTGATTTGGTTCTGATAGTAGGCGGTGGGATAGTTAGGATTTTGGCTACATAGGAGAGACTAGAGTGGTGCAGGAAAGTAGGAAACCAAGGTAGGAAAGGTATGGAATTGTAATTGAAAGCGGATCAAGGTTCCACGAATACCCTGGATCACATTGTTCAGAGAGAAGATTATTGGATAATACTTCATATTCTGTTGTTCTGCTCTATTTTTATTCTGGTTCTACTTCAGTTCTACCAGAATCTTTCAACGAGTGTGCTTCTAATTTATTTCACAATGCTATACATGCATGTTCCATTTATTGTTTTACTCTCTTAGCTTTTAATTCATCTGTGGGAGAAATTTTCAGGTTTATGCCACAGAATAGGTAAAAAGTAGCACTTTGTTAGCTGCTTTCATATTTTGAATTCATTGCCAATTTCCATTGCTAAACTGCAGGATTCAACTGTATTTAGGGTTTGACTGTCTATCATTGAACATGCTTTCCAAAGTTTACTGTGTCTGCAAAGTATCTCCTCAATTCTAGTTGTTTTCTCTAAATCTCCTTCATTATTTGAATTTTATCCTGAAAAGCTTGTTGACGATGACATTTCTGCGTTAGAGGCATTGTTTTACAAATATACTGATGGCATATTTTCATTCAAGGAATCATTCTCTATTAATGTTGTGATGATACGTTCACCAGGATCTTTATAGTGTGCTGATAATCCTATGACAATTTGCCTAACAATGCTAATAGTAATAGTGAATATGACCATTTCTTTATTATTTTGGTAAATGCAAAGATAGCTATTCTGTCACTGAAAGTATTGTAATTACATTTATGAACACTTTGTTATCAGCCAAATTACAACCATTAAGTCCATTACCCATCCTATGTCAAAGTTTCTCTGAATTCCACCAGCAGCAAAATTCTTTACAAAATCTTCTCAATACTGCATTGCTGACTTGCTACATTGCAAGAAACTTAACTTTGCCCCTTCAATTTCTCATATCTCCTCATCCACACCATTGATGCTACATCCTATGTTTTATTGTCTGATTTTTAGCTATCTAAAAATTGTGCTCAAGCTCCCAAGGCTTCTCTTTGAACATATATATACTAAACTTGTTCAAAGCATTGGCTGCTCCAAGCAAAGGTTGGGGGTGACTTTATTGTTTCTTATGTATTAAAAATTTACAATTAAAATATATATATCTTCTTACTTTTAACAATGTCAGTGGCTTGAAAGTAGAAAATATCACCATTATTAAGGGAGTTATCCACTTTTCTATTTCCCAGTTTTCACTGACATTTTCCTGCTGGATGCATGCTGTTGTGCCCTTGATTTCTTCATTCTGGAAAATATAATAATACACTGGAAGAGTTTAACATTTCATTTCAGAGGAGAAGAACAAGATCTTGAGTTAGAATTCATGTTGTCATGATCCTAATATTCAACAAAAATGTGAAAACAATAAGAAAACACTGGATGCAAATACTACATGAGAATATAATTTGTAGATGAAGTGCGTTATGAATGTTAGAGAAAACAGATAATGACATATATGCAGGCAATAATGTTCTTAACTTAGTGCGCATGATCAGAATATGGGTAAAATATCTATCTCAGCAAGCTGATCTCAGAAATCACTTTGCCTTTCTGTAAATAGAACGTTATACTTAGCATAGCACTGGGTGTTTTCTTACTATAATCCTTCTTTGGGAGTTCTATACTTTTATTTGAGTACCAGAACCACAAAATTCCCTTGTAGTTACCAAAACAGATATATCTCAAGTTCTTTGCCTCACAAGTTATTGTCACTGTCATAATTCTTCTATTAGAAAACTTGAAAATTTTCATGTTTCTGGCAGTGGTGATCATGACATGTGTGTTCCATTTACGGGGAGTGAAGCATGGACGAGATCAATGGGATACAAGATTGTTGATGAATGGAGGCCTTGGTTTTCCGGTGATCAAGTTGCTGGGTACTTACTATTTCCATTTTCCTCTAACCTTATCCTACTTAATGAACCTTCGATTTTGTTAATTACTTAAATCAAATGATTTTATATGAAGTTTTGGTGTTGTTTCCCCAATGGTTTATAAATCTAGATAAAATGACCTTCTTTAATGAACTAAACCGCACATTACGAAGCATGTTAGAACTTTCACATTTTCTGGTACTTGATCTACGAGTACATGTATCTATTTCTGTTACTTGGCACTATGAGTTTAGGACTCTGAGATTGCAACCTGTTACTAAAACATGTCCCAGACATTGTTTTTTCACATTGTATATTGTATGATAGAGCAATCTTGACTAGAAATTGAGTTAATTATCGTTGTTGGTTGCAGGTATATTCAAGGATATGACAAAAATCTTACTTTTATGACTATAAAGGTTTGTGTGTTAAATTGCAAATTGGTACCTTAAATTGCAAGTGTACTAGTATTTGATGCGATTATATTGGTGCAGGGAGCTGGGCACACTGTTCCGGAATATAAACCGCGAGAAGCTTTGGATTTTTATAAACGCTTTCTCGCTGGATTGCCAATATGAGAAAATTAGAAAATAAGGAACAATATCTTTGTAATTTATTGATGATCAATAATGGGGGTATGGAAATGAGAACTTATATCTCTATTCTATGTTACCCCTTGAATTATTACTATGTTAATATGCTTTTTATATTTAATATGAGGCTATGGCAATTGACCTAGCAAGTTTACTACGCTCGAGATGTGGCAATTTACTAGTTACAACTTTTATAGCTCTTGTGAGTTGTGACGAAGAAAATGTTCGAAATCTCTCCATATATATTAAATCAGAGTATTTCATTTGTATGTCTTAAAATTTTGGGTTTTATTATTTCAAAGATAAAAATGTCATTTTAAATTATTTTAAATAGTTAAATTCTCTTTCAATTTAATTATCCACATTTTTCCTTTTTGATATTAACTATCTTTTCTCTTTTAATTTATACTAGCTGAAGTTCTTGTTGAAATTTAAATAAATTTTATTATTAAAATAGCATGCACTAAATACATACTCCCCTATATATCTATCACTATTTTAATCTTGTTTTTGTTTCTAATTATCTGTCACTTTTACAATTTCAAGAGAGTATTAATTATGTTTTACCAATTCTACCCTTAGTTTAATGGTGATAGGAAATTAAAAAGTCAAAATTAAGAAGAGAAATAAAATGTATGTTAGGAAGTTAGGTAGTAACATTAATAAAAATAAGAACATTAATACAATTCTTTAATATATGTGGAAAACTTTAAAATAACCGTTATTAAGGAACGGAGGGGTATCATTTATAGGTTAAAGGATATTTATCAATTTTTTCTATAACACTTTTTTTATAGCTTAACTCTTATGCAAAACTTTCCCACAAAGTAGTTCTGAAATATTTATCCTCTTTCAAATTAGTCTCCAAATTATGTCGTTAGACGAATAGTAATGATTAAAGATAGTTTTTTTTTTTGAAAGAAATGATTAAAGATAGTTTCTGGACTACTTTTAGTAAGAATTATTATGATTCTATCATGTGCGATTCACGGATGAGTTTTTCTACAAATTGTTTGTCAATATTACATTTATAATACATGTGAACGCACGGCCGCACAGTTTTATTTACAATATTTTTTAACATTTTATAAAAATATTATTGTTAAAATAAAAATGACAAATAAATAGATTTTACTCATAATATATAATAAAGTAAAAATAATTGTGGTAATACATTTCAATTAATAGTATTAGATGTTTTCTTTTTTTTAATACACCGAAAAGTTAACAAACAACGAAAAAACTAAACAGCACCCAAAGAGTCTCTCAGCAAAAGATTTTTGTATAAATAATTAATATTTATTAAATTTAATAAGTGATATTTAATAATTAGCATTGAAGTAATTTTAACGTCTACCAAAAACAAAGTAATTTTAATAGTTTAATAATTTATTTATTTAATAATATGAAAAATCATTAGTGAATTTGAAATATTTAAAATTTAGTAATAAGTTTTTAATTTATAAGAGCATTCTTTTTTATAGTTTTTATCAACAATATAATTAATTTTAACTCTTACAGTTAAAATAAGTTATAACTTTAATAAAATGCAGCTAAAGAAGCGTGCTGCTACCGTGCTCTGCTAGGGTTTCGAAACTTCTTCTCCCTTAGCGGCGGTTCCCTGGCCGGCGGCCAGCTCTCTCCACTGCGCCGCCCCCGTGACGCTTCTTGCTGTGCTCCCCGCTGCTCGATCTGCCTCTGCTACGCGTTGCTCACTCTGCCTCTCTCGAAGCTGGCTCATTCTGCTTCGCGACACAGTCCTTTCAACCTGCATCGTGGCTGCGCTTCTGCTCTGATTGACCACAAGGGCGTGGCCTGCTTCTGATCTATTTCCTTCGTCCTGCTCTGCGTCCTGTTCCTGTGACCTGCTTGGTGGAGGACTGAAAATGAAAGAGCAAAAAAGTGAGGGGGGAAAATAGAATTAGGGGAAAGATAGCAAACAAATTAGGGATTTGGGTGGGAATCTGGCAAATCAAAATTAGGGATTCCTAAACCCCAGAACCTCGCTCTCTCTCGCTCCAGAACCGCGCCCTCTCTCGCTCCACTCCACCATCGCCTCCTCTCGATCCAACTGACAGAGTAACACTACTTTTTTTTGTCTCCGCCGATCTGCTTCCGTTGCCCTCAGTTTCAACATGAACCAATCCGCCATTGGGTTTGAAAACCCAATAGGATCTTACGCTCCGGCAGTGCAGGTATGTTTTCTTTCTCTCTTTCTCCGATCGCTTTTCGCTTCGGTTTTCGTTGGCTCCGATTTCTGGTGCAATGTGAGAATGAATTGATCGAAGTGCAATGTGAGAATGAAGCTTCTTCGATCATTTACTCTCATTTTTCATTTTTTGTTGCGAATTTCCATTTCGTTTTGTGCTCTGGCGTTGGGGTATGAAGTCTCTTCGAATGTGATTGCTGGGCGGTTTCGTTGGGTGTAGTTGAGTAGGGCAATTGGATTCTATTCAATTTTGACCTGAGATTTACGGGAGGGGAAAAACCTAACTTCAACTGAAATTTTACACATCTATGTTTTTTTTTTTGAAATATCATGTTGCTAAGAAAATGAAAATGTATTATTTGTTATGCCAAGGGTTGGATTTTCTTCATCATAAGTTATTCAAATTTTTTTTTGGTGATATTTGTGCATTTGTGCCATATATTTGGATTAGCTTATTTCGTGATTATAAAAGCTTATAATCAAAATGATATTGAGTGAACTTTTGACTAAAGAGCAATTTTTTGTGTACAAATTAATTAAGCAAAGCCACCTATGTGCTTAATTATGTGCAAAAGTAAGTAATTAAGGTATTGGCTGTTGCATGGTTCATCAAACTGTGTGTAGATGAGATTATTATTACTATTATTATTATTATTACTACTTTCTTTTATATGCTTCCAGTCTGCCACATTATTTGATTTGCTGCTGTCCCTGGATTATATTTTAAGCGTTGCTTTTTGTGTTTGTATTCATACGTACAATTATATATATGTATATCTATCTATCTATCTATCTTATATATATATTCCAGTTTATGTACTGTTAATATCTGCATTCATCATCAATTTAGGTTCTCAAGCTTCAAGAGTTTCAGTTATTACTTATTAGTTGTCCTTCTAAAATGTAGGAGCTAATTGTTATCGATGATGTGCTCTCTGCCATGGTTGGGGTTGAAGGACGATATATTTTAATCAAAACAGTTCGTGGAAAGAAGGATGATATTACTTTCCTGGTTGACCCGTCCATGGATTTGGCACTGCAGGTGAGAGTTAGCACGGTTTCTCTACATCATTTTGAGCTGCAATGAAAACATTAGAGGTGCTAAACCTCCATTTTACATTTTTGCTTCATGGTGAAATTATGATTGGATATTTAGGTGGCAAACCTTGCTAAACTGGAAATGGAAATGCATTTTACACAATTTATAGGGTATTTAATATGTATGTTATCCTAAACTAATGCGGGACATCATGGTGAAAGGCTCAATACTTCCACAGTTCCATTTAGATTTTTCTTTCATTGTTTGCAACAGCTCTTATTTCAATCTTGTAACTTTTGTAATGGAATGTTAAGCATATAGGTCTAGCTTAGAATTCAAATAATGCAATGCTTTTTCCTTTAATTTTGTGCCCTGATTTTGTTAGTAACTCAAATAAAGGAATTTGTTTTATACAATCATGGTTTATAGTTTTGGCCATTGTTTGTAGTCTGCTCCCTAAATGATTGGAGGTTTATGCAACAGCAACGAATACACAAGTGAGAATCTGATGGTGAATTGTTAGGATCGGATAAATCCTAACAGGAAAAGGGAATATTTTTTGGTGTTTTTTGATTATTTAAAACTGGAAAATAACATAAAAATGAATCTATTAATAATAATAGAAACCCAAAGAAGGAAAACCTTCTTTTACAAGGGAAACCCCTTCACAAGGTAAAAAACCTTACTAACTCAATAATGAATAGCTTGCTCTAACCTAAGGAGGGTACACTCCTATTTATAATAAACTAATCCTAATAAGATAAACTTAACCCCCAAGAAATACAAAAGATATACTAAACTAAAATAAAAGATAACCTCCTAATATAAAAGATACTCTAAATCTAAAAGATAACCCAACTAAAATACAAGATTAACTCCCAAAATAAAATATAAACCCTAAAATAAACTAGATATTTAGAATCCTAACATGAATGTAAAACTGGCTTATGCTATATCTGTTTAACTTTGGACTATGGACAGTATAATGACATGATGGTAGAGTGCCATTAATTGTCCCTGAATTAGTTTTTATGTTGCAGGAGTTGGCAAAACGGATATTTCCTCTTTGTAGGGGCTTTTTGTTGATCAACCAATTTGTGGAGTCAAGGTCTCAGTTCCAGAATGGCCTAGTTAATCATGCCTTTTCTGCTGCACTGAGGGCACTTCTTATCGTATGTTTTTCTGAACAGTGAGTCATTTGGTCAATTTACATTCCATTTGAATTGGTTCTTTGCTTCTTGGTAAACACACTTTTATATGTGGAACAATGTTGGGCTATGTTTTGATTTGAATGCTTATAGTATACTGTCTGTTTCAGTAAATTTAATATGTTACTAGGTTCAAGTATTTGCATCTGAAATCTAGATTAGGTGTTGATAGGCTACAACCAATCATTTACATTTGAATGTCATCAAGAAATAGAGGACTGCAAAACAATGAAAATGAAGGTTAGAATTATACATGACCAAAGCAAAGTATAGATTATATACTTTCTTTTTCTCTTTGTAGAATAAAAATGGGAAGATGAAAAAGATTAAAAATCAAGGAGGCAATCGTCAAAAGTAAGAGGAAGATGAGTAGGGCAAGCAACCAGATGACAGTTATTGCCTGCCATAATTATATAATTTTTTTTTCTTTTTTTGGTTTGGAAGTAGCCCAACCTGGTCTTAAACTTCTATTGCTAATGCGTTATTTTGTGTGGTAGACTCATTGGTCTGGCCTAAGGTGTTACAAGTGATAATGCTCAATGCCTTTCAGTGGCTTTGTGTACTTCAACTTATTTCATCGAATTCTTTTATGAGTGAAGCTTAAAGTCATTGTCAGTAACTTTTATTTTCTGATGGGGTTGGGGGAGATAGAAGCATCATAGTCTCTAGAAGGTACGGTAGTATGCGCTTTTGTATTTTGAAAATTCTCGCTTCTAAGTGTTATGAACTAACTATCCCAAAAGCATAAGCTGTTGGGAAAGGACACATGAATGATTTTACATTATATATCTAATTTTCCCCATCATGCAAGATCACATTGGGCTTTAAGAGTGGACAATGCATAGGCCCACCTTCCTTATGCTTCAATTCAAATTTTTGTTAGAATATTGAGAGGCAACGAAGGTTGAACTCCAAATCACATGGTTATGGAGTCGTCAAAATGAGTTGTTTCAACAATTTTTTCGCAGTGTTTTCCCTATAATTTTAGCATCCCAAAAATGATACATATTTGCTAGCGGATAACGGTTATCCCCTAGAGCGCTACGCTATAGCCCCGCAATATCTGCTATTTGACAACATTGTGGGATATGTGCGAGACATACATTGACTTCATTAATTTTTCTTGGAACAGTCATGAGTCATGTTCATTCTTGAAATTTAAGCATTTGCAGGCAACTCATCATGGGTGGCCTAATAATGGAATGAATTTAGGATAGATTCTGATACTATATTGGATTTTGGCTGGTACCTAGATCTACCCCATATGGGACCTTAACAACACCAGGGTGGAGGATGTTCCCCCAGGTCTTGTTGCTTTTCTTGAGACTGGTGTTTTGGGCATAGCCCCGATTTATCGCATTTAATAAATTTACGTTACCTTCAAATAAAATAAAACGTGGAACCTTAACAAATGCCTAAGAAACATAAGCTATATTTGGTTGATGGAAGAGAGATAAAATGGAATGCAATTGAATGGAATGATATATTGTTCAAAATGGGATGATATGTAGAGTCACTAGAGTTGGGCTAGTGGTGAGGGGTTTGGGTAATTTGCATGAGATCTTAGTTCAAACCTCATTGCCACCATTTTATATGTTAGAAATATAGCAATATCATTTGTGTTTTCACCCAATAGCTTAAGCTTTTGAGATATTTGGTTCATGACATGGTATCAAAGCCTCTATGATGAAGAAGTCCGGAGTTCGATCATTGTTGCCCCCATTATTCTTATAAAAAAATTGAATTTCAGCATAAGGTAGGTGGACTTGTGCATTGTCCACGCTTCAACTCCAATTGGCTCTTGTGTGAGGAAGCGTGCTAGAAATATAATATAAAATCATATTCTTCACCCAACAATTTAAACTTTTGGCATACTAGGTTCATGACAGTATACACACAAACCGCAAACTTCGCGTGGAGGAGATTTTTAAGTATTGGTTTTCACATATTTACAAAATTGCCATCCATCTCTCCCTCTCCCTTTTGTTGAACTAAAGCAGTTCATTTCGCACTCTTGTATTCTTATTCATCTCAAAACCTAAATTCTTATTAATACCTTCATTTTCTCTACATTCTCGTGCCTTTGGTGCTGGAATTTCATGCTGGAACGTGTGTTAATCTGACTATTGTATGTCTTGAATGAGCAAGCTAAATTATTTATGATAGGCAAAAACCAATGTAGCATAAAGTAACAAAATGATGTTCGCTTCTGTTGCAGTTCTGCATATATCATACATTTTGATTAAATATGCAATTTGAATAAGAACCTTCTTTTTCTTTTATGGGATCATTTTACCAGGATTACCAGGCCCTGGTGGCACAGCTTGAGCACCAATTTCGGCTTGGGAGACTTTCCCTTCAAGGATTGTGGTTCTACTGTCAGGTGTGGAGTTGTCTTGATTTAAAAAGAAAATGTTTGTCAATACTTGCTGATTATTCTTTCAATGCTGTGTTTCAGCCGATGATGAGGTCAATGCAAGCATTATCTACTGTCATACAGAAGGCTTCAGTCAACAACTTTTCTGGTTCTGCTGTTCTTAACTTACTTCAGAGCCAGGTAAGGAATCTTCCTTGCATTGTTACCGTTCTCTATATATGTTTTAAAACCTCTCTTCAATGTCATGAATCAGTTTCTTAAACAATTAATTCTCTCCACTATGCATTTTGTTGTTACTAGGCAAAGGCTATGGCTGGAGATAATGCTGTCAGGTTATTGCTAGAGAAGATGACACAATGTGCAAGTAGTGCTTACATGAGCATATTAGAAAGGTTACCCTTTTTCTCCTTCCAGTATACTATTCATCTGACTAGTAAATGTGTGATTCTTTTCTTATCACAGGTTCCCTTGCCTTTGAGCTTTTGGGTATGTTTAGATGTAAGGATAAGGGAGTGGAAGGAGTTAAAGGAAAAAATGGAAGAGAAAGGGAAGGAAAAGAATGAGGGAGGTTAAATAATTATTTTGCTTCCTTTTGTTTGGATGTTTAGAAAATGCTCATAAAAGTGAACATGGATTGGTTTTGTAGGATCACTTGAAAGCTCTCATATACTTTCCATGCTTTCATGAAACTCCTAAACATGAGGGTTTGATCTTCCTTTTCCCTGCTTCCTTTTTCCATTTCCTTCATCTAAACATAACTCTTAACGCTCACACATAGCCTTAGCCATGTTAACTTATCCTAATCCAATCTTTTCCCTAACCCCTCATATAGAAAATAAAGAATAGTTGATCCTAGTCCCTTTATCTGATCAGTGATCACTAATATGTATATCGGTAGAAAAGTCATAAATGATATACCAAATCAGACTGCTTTTTGTATTGGTATGTCATTTACCACAAAATTAATTTCCACTGTTGTGTGTTTTGTCCAGTGTTGTTAATTGCAGATGGCGGGTCATGGCCGAATGTCAAAATGATATTTGATAACACTGGTTTTGTCATGACATTTCTCAATTGTCAGTTATATTTGCTCCAAGGTTGTCAGACTCGCGAGTCTACCCAGACTCGTTTTGGGTAGGTAGACTCGACTCGTCGAGTTGACTCGTAGACTCGTAAGAGTCAGTCAAAAATGAAAAAATACTATATAAAACCTGTCATAAGGAACTACTATTACATCTATGATCATCAAAGAGACATTTAATCAAATATACCACACCATAAGTGTCAAAACAAAATACCACAACATTAAGTACCACAACATTAAGTACCAAAAGTACATAGCCAAAGTACCACAAAAGCAAAATTATCCAAAACATTTCAAATCTGCCCACACATTATCCAAAACCAAAATTCAGAAGCAAATAAGAAGCAGAAGAAATAAGAAGCAGTGAACTGAAGAGTGAAATCTTCATCATGAAATTCGGGAAATAAGAAGCAAGGAGAAGAGGAAGAAACGCAGCAAGAAGGAGAAGAGGAAGAAACGCAGCAAGAAGGAGAAGAGGAAGAAACGATGGAACAGAACCTTACCAAAGCATAGGAGAGACCGAGAGAGACGAGCGTCGAAGGACTTCGCGAGGAGTGGAAGGAAGAGCGACGGCCGATGGGCTTCGACGGCGGCGGTGCTGCTGCGGAAGAGCGACGGGCTTCGATGGCGGCGGCGCTTCTGAGAGAAGAGCGACGAGGCGGCGGTGCTGAGAGAAGATCAGAGAGGTTCGAAGGAAATCGAGGGTCGAGGTTCGAAGGCTCGCGGCGCAGGTTCTGAGTTTTGTGAGGTAAGTTTCAAATTAGGGTAAAATTGGGGGAAAACTGAAAAAAAAAAAAACACCTGACTCGGTGACTCGCCTTCAAACCCGCGAGTCACCCGAGTCTGACCGAGTCAGACCGAGTCAAAGCAAAAAACGAGTCAACAACCGAGTTGACCCTTTTTTCACAGGTAGACTCGCTGACTCGTACGAGTCTGCGAGTCGACCCGCGAGTTTGACAACCTTGATTTGCTCTATCGGTCTCTTACACTAGTGTATTATTGTGATTTAGACTTTTCTTTATTATAGATTTGTTGATAAACGAACATCAGTTGGCACTTGGCAAGGTTGTTTTGGAGAGGACCTTTGATGCAATATAAAAATGTTTAGCACTTTTGGCAATAATTACCCTTGTCTTGGGTGCTCTTTTTATCAAGTGTTGATTGACTCTAATCTAATTAGCACTCTGCTTTCTTGTCCTTTTGGGAATTATACAATACTGAAGATGGGTCTATGAAGGAGTTATAGATGATCCTTATGGTGAATTTTTCATCGCAGAGGACAAATCTCTTCAAAAGGTAGATAAAAATCTAAAATCACTTAGAACAGCCCAAAAATAATAGCAAAACTTGTTTTTCCATATGGTTTCAATTTCAAATTTTCTGTAGGAGAGTCTCACTCAAGATTATGATGCTAAGTATTGGCGACAACGTTACAGCCTCAAAGATGGAATTCCTAGTTTCCTTGCAAATATTTCGGGGACAATCTTGACCACAGGAAAATATCTAAATGTCATGAGAGAATGTGGCCATAATGTTCAGGTATTGTTACTGTTATATTTCGTATGCAGATTAAATTTACCTTCTCAATCCTTCATGTTGAAGGCTTCGTGTGAAATATTTTATTGCTTTACAAGTAGTTGCTTCACTAAATGTAGTTACCTTTTACTTTAGGTCCCTCCATCTGAAAATTCAAAACTAATGAGCTTTGGTTCAAATCATCAATATCTTGAATGTATTAAGGCTGCATATAACTTTGCCAGTGGTGAACTCTTGAATCTCATTAAGGAAAAGGTAAGGTTATAATATTATTAGGCAATGAGATTCTGTGATTACGTTATAATGCTTCAGCAATAGTTATTGTTAAAATTCCAAGTTCTGATGATGAATTATGTTTGTATGTTTAGTATGATCTTATGGGAAGGCTGCGGTCTATAAAACACTACCTTCTTCTTGATCAGGTATGATCATGATCCTCTCACAATGTTCAATTTGAGACAATACCTAGCCATGCTGGAAAAGCTAAAACAGTATAAAGGATCTACATTTAAGGGTGTTTAGTTTGTGTTTATGTTTTTATTTAGTTGATATGTTTTCACTAATAATTACAAAAAGGCTTAATAGCAGTTTTGGTCCTTCACTTATCACGAAGTTGCACTTCTGGTACCTCACAAAAAATATTAGCCATTTTCTTCCCTTACTTTGACAAACGACAGCAATTTTGGTCCTCATCACTATTCTGTAAAAAAACTAACATTTTACAGTGTTTTCATAGGGACGAAAATAGTGGTGAGGGACCAAAACTGTTGTAAAGTTTGTCAAAGTAAGGGACGAAAATTGCTATCGTTTGTCAAAGTAAGGGATGAAAATTGCTAATTTTTTTGACTGAATAGTGATGAGAGACCAAAACTGCTGTCGTTTGTCAAAGTAAAGTACGAAAATGACTAATATTTTTCGTGAGGGACCAGAAGTGCGACTCCGTGATAAGTGAGGGACCAAAACTGTTATTAAGCCTTACAAAAATGTCAAATTGTTTTTTACTTTCTTTCTTGTTACAGAATTTACAAAGGAAATGGGACAACAAACAAGAAACGTAGTGAAAATGAGGTGGCATTTTTGTAATTTTAATATAAATATTTCAATTGAAAATAAGAATAAAAAAAAACCAAGCGCTCCCCAAGCATTATTGGAATATTCCTTCTCTTTTGCTTTTCTTGTGGCGAGTTTAGAGATGTTAGATGCGATCACATACTTGTATTTTGAAGGCATATGATAGATTTGAATGGAACAATACAATAAAAATAGTTCTAAATCCCGATTAAGGGTAGGAATGTGCCAAACGACTTATTGGGGCCTATGGCCTGGACTAAATTAGGCGTAAGTTAGGTTTATTTACTCAGTAAATTAGGTCAAGAACGTTCTAAAAGCCTATTAAGCTAAAGAGGACATACAAGCTATCCAAAAAGTTTTCTAGACCTAATATGCCGACTTTACTAAGTAGATATAAATATTATAATACTATTTTTATAATTGGTTGTATTATTACCATATTAGATTATTTTTATAATAATTTGAAATTATATACTTGTTGACCTATTCTGTTGGCTTAAGAATGACTTGAGCCTATAAGTATATTTAGAGATAGACTTATGATGTATTTCAGAGTCTCTTATGACTAGGTTTTAAAATAGGCTTTCAATTTAATAAAGATGGGTCTCGATAGCTTTTAGCCTTTTATTGAGAGATAGTTGCTCAAAGACAAGACAAAACAAAGAACATTAAATTCTATTTGTTACAATACATGGGCTGAGTTTGTTGAGAAAATATATAAATTCTATTTGTTACAATTAACAAGTGAGAGCTACAAATATACTGAAGAAGTGAGGAATTACATAGTCATATTGTGATGCATGAGTTAAACATATCAGAAGGGAGAAGTCGGGTATCACAGTGTACTCGGAACTTGTTGATTTTTTTTTTCTTTTTCTTTCTGTTAAATACTTATTTGGCATGTATCAACAATGTATCGAAGCGTATATCCGGTACCAATACCGGGGGCATTTTGGCATATCAGTGTGCTTTGATGTACAAGATCTGGTCAGAAAGATGGAAATGAGGTTGTGAATTGTGATTAGGTGGAATCAGAAATTATGTGCAATTCACTAGCGGTCAATTATCAGCTAAGATCTTCAGATCTGACATTTCATTAAGAGAAAATGTGTTTGTACAAGGGAGGAATACTGGAATGAGTTGGTATTTGAATTATTTTCTAGAGAGGCTACTTTCAGTCAAAGGTGACATGGATAACATTAGGTGTGAAATTCTGAACCTTGAGCCAGTTGGTTTATTTTGAAATTAGTTAAACATTGAAGAGAAAGAAGACAGGAACTTTTAAGCAGCTGTAGCTTGAATTATTTAATAGGGTGGACCTTTTTAAAATTGGTCCACCGTTGGACCTAGGGGCATTTTGGACCCTATCACTACTTTACTCTTGGCACCACCTGAATCATTCTCCTCCAAACGCTCACTCTCCGTTTCAGACTTTGCCTTCGCTATACTTCCCTGCTCCATTTCGATCGAGACGTTGAAGAAGAAGATTGCTTCCTCTTTCTTCCCCTATCATCAGAGTCATCATCACTTTCGCTCTCATCTGAATCGTTATATCTTTGCTTATTCTTCTTCCCCTTCCTGCTCCCTTTCCTTTTACTGTTCTTTCTCCGCTTACGATCTTCTTCTTCTTCTTCTTCCTCTTCGGATTCTCTATCGATATATGATTTCCTTGAAGTGCCAGCAGAACTCTTTCTTCTCTTCTTCCACGTGCGGGAATTGTTCGATTCACTGTCTTATTCGCTATTTGATGATTTCTCTGATGCGGATTCAGATTTTGCCCTAGGTTTTATCTCCTTGTCGCTCTTTTGATTGCTGTCGTCTTCGTATTTCTTAGAAATTTCTTCCGCTTTGTCATCATCTTTCGGATCCTCGTTCTCGTTCCTCGGAGGACTCGACTTGTCATCATTTTCCGGATCATTATCCTCGTCTCTCGGAGGACTCGGCATGACGTTCCAGATACAATGCATCAGCGCCTTCCTCGGGGCGTAAATGTCACAGGCATAGAGGAGGAGCCAGAGGTGGGAGGGAGGGGGTCGTGTGGTGGCTTGAAGAGAGAATAGTTGCGGTTTGAAGGTTGCCGCCGTGGGTGAAAACGGCGGTAGCCGCGTCGTTGTGGAGGTTGCAGGGTGGTGGTGGTTCAGGGTATTGGGGGAGGGAGAGAAATGAGTTATGGTGGTTTTACAATTTTACCCTTTTAATACAAGTGCAATCCTAACCATTGATCTAAAGAATATTCCTAGATTCCAAGAACAAATCGTGTTTAATCATGGTCCAACGGTGGACCAATTTTTAAAACGTCCACCCTTGTCTTCACCACTCAATAGAGACTAACTTTTTAGTCTTCAAACTTTCAGTCAAAGGTAACAATGATAACATCAGGTGTAAAATCCTTAATCTTGTACTAATTGGTCTTTCTGAAACTAGTCAAACATGTGTTATTCATATTGTCCATTGAACTCTGCCAATTCCTCATTAAGATTTTGATTCCTGCACTTTCCTTGGGGATCTATATTATGTGTAAGTAGTTGTATGCTGAAAAAAGAAACTTTTGCAAGAATGAAAGGCTTTACTTTGAACATTCTGAGTTTTAGTTTTTCATGGTTTGTTCATTGGAATATATAAAGGGCTCATCAGGTGAACACAGAGAAGGGACCTTGTAAGAAAATATTGAGCTTGTTTGACATAACTAGTCCTTACATTTGTATAGACATTATATATTGATT
Organism: Acmispon strigosus; assembly: GCA_030819835.1. Lineage (NCBI taxonomy): Eukaryota > Viridiplantae > Streptophyta > Magnoliopsida > Fabales > Fabaceae > Acmispon > Acmispon strigosus. Next base: position 21,283,257 of record JAUAMA010000006.1, read on the forward strand.
TCTTCTTCTCTTGGAAGTGAATTCTCAATGTCACAATTATAACGTACACTCTCTTTTTCTGGGCTGTTTTTTTATCATGTTCATGCTCACACAGGGTGATTTCTTAGTACATTTTATGGATATTGCTCGAGATGAGCTAGCCAAAAAGCCTGATGAAGTCTCAGTTGAGAAGCTGCAGGTATAGTTGTGGGATGTTCCTCACTTTACCATACAGCTTTTTTTCTCGTAATAATTTTGAGTTGGCATCTGCCTATTTCAATTTTGAAATGTTGCCAGATTCTAATAATGTGCTTTTCCTTTCTCTTTTGTTTTGTTTTTTCCCTCACCTTTGGTATGACAGTCTCTTCTAGACCTTGCTTTGCGTACTACAGCAGCTGCAGCAGATCCTTTTCATGAAGGCTTAACCTGTGTTGTGGCAAGTAACCAATTCAGCTTGTAAGAAAATCTTTTGGGGCTGTAAATTTTAGTATCCGCACATAATGCAAATTGTACACTTTCAGGAAAGGTCGTCTTTGCTTAAAAGGTTGGGCACCGTTAATGATCTTCAAGTTAGCCAGAGAAATTCTGGCAACAATGATCTTCAGGAAGAACCTGTTAGCATCACTTGCCTTGAAACATTTTCACTAAGTTATAAGGTCTTTTTCTTCTCTTTAAGTTTATGAGGGAGTTTACTTTCTTTTTTAGTTGCATCATTTTGATGTTTCTGTTTTTGGTTGTTTTCAGGTGCAATGGCCATTGTCTATAGTATTATCACGTAAAGCCCTTACAAAGTACCAGTTAATTTTTCGATTTCTTTTTCACTGTAAACATGTTGACCGTCAGCTGTGTGGAGCATGGCAAGTACATCAGGTATGGCTATGAGTGCCTTTGCATCGCTTGGTCTGTCATGTTTTTCTCGTTTTTCACTTCCATTTTGCTCCCATATTGCAGGGAGTTCGTGCTCTCAAAACACATGGAACTGCTATCTCCAGATCATCTCTTCTTTGTCGTAGTATGCTTAAATTTATCAATAGTCTTTTGCACTATCTAACATTTGAGGCAAGTTTTACTTTTCTTTATGAATGTGTGTGTGTATTTGCACGCGCTTTTTCTAAGTTGACATTATTGAAACCAGATTTTTGTATGTATGTTTTAAGAGGAGTGCTAACAACACTCTCTATCACTCTCTTTTCAACACTTTCTCTTTAATTGGTTAAAATTCATGTGGGTCCCACCAATTTGGTAGTGGAACCCATAAATTTAGTAGACCCTACATGAATTTTAACCAATTAAAGAGAGAGTGTTAGAAAGAGAGTGTTGCTACCATTTTTTATGTGTAAAATCTTATCTGTATGACCAAAGGTTATAGGACCGGATAAAAAAGTCACTTTTGCTTGTTCCTTAACTGAGCAGTAGGGTCATTGATTTATGACTAATGCTTATTTTTTAGGTTATTGAACCCAATTGGCATCTGATGTATAACAGACTTCAGTCAGCAAATAGCATAGATGAGGTAAGTGTTTGTTATTTTGCATTTCAAAATTGATGTATAGTACCAGTTACATACATAATACTTGCATGTCTTTTTGTTCCTGGGTGAATTATTCTCTTTTAGGTGGGTGGGGATGATGGATGCTTGAAATAGTCTGACATTCTCTATCTGAAACAGGTTATACAACATCACGATTTTTTCCTTGATAAATGTTTGCGAGAATGTTTACTTCTTTTACCTGAGCTGCTGAAGGTTAGTTTCACTATGTTTTCTTTTTATAAAATGTTCTTTGTTTTTTACTCGAATGATTGTGCAATTATTATTTTGGGTAGTAAAAAGTATCACTTCTCCTGAATCCTGAATAAGATATAGGAGTGAAAGAGATATCTTCGTAACAGGAGGTGCCGACTGCTGAATAGAAACTCGATAAGATCACACATTAAACACAGAATACAGTAGTATGCAATTACTCTCCTATATCAAGGTGATATCAGATCACTGCGGTCTTTAGAATACTCCTTCTTCTGAAACAGTGTGGATAGGTCAAATTACATAAGTAGGAAACTCTAGCTTAGCTGAAAATATAAATAACATCTGAAGAGCTAGGAAAAGAGCATGACATATGTAGAGATTTAACATATAGTGTGTGTGTGAATATGAGCAAACTGATAAAAAGTTAAACAACATAAATCATAATAGCATATAACAAAGAAGATTACATTTTCAACAAACCATCTCATAACAAAAAAATAATATATACATTATTGCCAAAGATTTGTGACTTGTGTGTGCGTGAGATTGAATTTTGTATGAATATGATCAAATTGCATAAAAGGTTAAACAACAACATAAATAATAATAGCACGTAACAAAGATGACGTTTTCAACAAACTAATCTCATGATAAAAATAAAATATACATTGTTGCGAAACTAACAATGCCCATCGAAGTGGACATTGCTGTGCAAATTGAGAAAAAGGAGACATGAATTTGGTTACTTCTCCATCGCCGGCCACTGCAAGCGAGTATCGATCACGAAGGAACGAGATAATGAGTTGATTCAAATTGTTGATGAGGTGGGTAGGGTGTTATGGTATTTGATGTACATGATGCAGGTAGGGGTTTCATCCTTGTTTGTATATATTAAAGGAAAGAAACTAATAAAAAGATGTAGTTTTGATTAATGTGTACTCAAGAAGTACTAAAACACTACCTTTCTTTGTTTGAAAAATTATTTCAGTTAATAACATTGCCTACCATTAAATACCCAAAACCATGTACCCGGTACGTATAAGTAAGCAAAAAAATGAAGTATCTATGCTTCAGAGTTACTAGTTGAATTAAGCAATAAAGGAAGGTAATGAAATCTGAAACTGGAACTGAATTGAACCATGCAATAATTAAATTACAACAGAAATTAAGTTAAATGTGAAGTGCAATAGAACTGGAGCAAGAAATTCAAGAACTAATAGTGGTGATAATGCGGTTATGATTTTGAATCTTCCTAACTCAAAACCTATGTTGGGAATTATCTTCTGATTCTGCTCAATTTAAGAATTGAAATTGAATTGATGAGGAAAGAAAACCTTTATCCATTGAATTAACAGAATAAGCTTTTACCTCTGGTTTTGTTTCCATCGATTGACCCTCTTTCACTCTCCAAAACTTCATATTTTCTTGTGCTTGCTTCTTCCTCATAATCTTGAATCTGTACTGGTATGTTCTTCTTCTGCGAACTTTCTTCGTCACAGTGTGACATAGTTTCCAATCTTAAAAAACGCAATTCGAACTGTTGACGATCAAGCAAGTAAGGACAAACCGATCTCAACTATGTGTCTGTGTTTGCGTTCCACACTCCCATTTTGATGATGGGTGGGTCGACAGGCGAGTCTATGAACAATTCCAAGACTCGCAAAGTGAGGTGTAAGAGGTTTGAACTCCCCTCCACCATCAGTTTGGACAGACTTGATTTTAGGGCCAAGTTGTAGCTCAATCATTTTTTGGAATTTTATGAATGTGATATAGGTGTCTGACTTTCTTTGCAAAGGATAAATCCATGTGTGCCTAGAATAAGCATCTAAACAAGTTAGAAAATAGGAAAAGCCACAGGATGATTCAATGGAGGCAGGCCCCCATAGATCTGCAAATATTAATTCAAGAGGTGCTGTATAGGAAGTAGTAGATAAATAAGAAGGTAAGCGACGAGCTTTGTCCAAACAGCATGCTTTGCAAACAGAAAATCTCGTTTTATTAGGTAATGGAATATTACAATGCTTCATAGCAAGTCTTAAAGCCTCATGATGAGGATGCCCTAAGCGGCTATGCCACAAGTCATAAGAAGTAGGACTCATGCTTTCACTAAGACTAGGACAAGAAGTAGTAGATATTGGAAGCTGATCAGGAACTGGAAGTTGATTAGAACTGGAAGTTGCTTGAAAAACAGAAGGAACAACAGCTGGAGAAGACAAAGTTGGGCCAGTAGTAGATAAACCATCAAAGTAGTAGAGTCCATCTGGTCCAACATGACCACTAAGAAGGATTTCAGTGGTGACCTGACATTTAACAAGACAGTAAGTATCCCAAAACTCAAAAAAGACACTGTTATCTTTGGCAAACTGACTAACGCTCACAAGATTTTTAGTGATTGAGGGTACTAGAAGCAGTTTTTTAAGCACTAAAGACTTTTTTGAGTTTAAAGGAGAGAGAAAAGAAGCAGAACCAATAGATTGGATTTTCAAACCTTGGCCATTCCCCATTAATATTTGCTCAGGGGAAGAGAAGGAAGTGCCATTTGCCACAGCTGAAGGATCATGTGTCACATGATGTGTTGCACCTGAGTCTGGACACCACAAATCTTGAGCAGAAGAAGGGTGAATTGGGCCAGCAAGCAGTGCTTGAGGAGGTCTCTGTGGCTGTATTGGAGGCCTGAAGCCACTGTTTGGGAACCCTTGTTGATGCATGCCACTGCTGCCAGTCCCATTGTGAGGCCAATACACAGGAGGTTGAGGTGGATAAGTAAAAGGCAACATCTGACCAAGTGAACCAGAGCCATAGGAGTGTGGGCCTTGTGGACTTGGCCCGTAAGCAAATGAAACAGGCTGTCCTGGTGGTTGTGGGTGGCTTGGTAGTTGGCCAGACATTTGTGAGTTGCTGACCATGTTGAGAAGCTGGCCCAAATGGTGGTTGAGGCCCATACTGATGAGTTTCACCAAACTATGGCCCATACTGACTTGGCCCAAAAGATGGAGATTGACCTTGGTGAGTTGGCCCTGGTTGTGGTTGAGTTGGGGTCCTATAGTAACAGTGAGAGGCAGTGTGGCCCCACTTTGCACAAATCTGACATTGAACATTTGAGTAACGACCTCTGCCGCGTCCGCCACCACGGAAGCCGGAAGAACCATCACCACGTGGCTGCGAGTTAGAGGGATTGTGATAGTCATTTGCACTTGGCACGTTGTCGCCATAGCCAGATGCAAAATTGGCTTGAGGATTTATGTTTGGAGCAGCAGCCATAGGAACTGTGCTCGGTTGTGAAACTTGTGTGGGAAGAACAAAGGCTGCTGAATCACCAAGTTGCTGTTTCTTCATACGTTCAAGTCGCGTTTCAAAAGCGATAATCGACGATTCAATTTCGGAAACAGAAGTCTGATGAAGGCGATTGAAGGCTATAGAAACAAGAGGATTATACTCCTCAGGTAGACCATCGAAGATAGCATCAAGGTGATCACGATGACTCACAAGGTCTCCAATCGTGACTAGCGTGTTAACAATTGTTTTCACACGCTTAAGGAACTCAGAAACAGAGTGTGTCCCCTTGGTCATGTTGTGTAATTCTGAGCACAGTTTTGCTGATTGAACCTGATTCTGTGACTGAAAATAATCATGAATGGCATCCCAGACTTGCCATGATTGCAGACAGGTCAGAACAGTGGGAAGAAACGAATCAGAAAGCGTCGAAAGCAACCAAGTGAATAGATGAGAGTCTTGTTTCTCCCAGGCTAGATGCGCAGGGTTAACCTTGTCTCTGGTGCGATCAGCGTCATTCAGAAAACGTGGAGGAGGGTCTGGATTCACAATATATTGATGCAAATTGTATGTGCAAATCACACCTTCTACCTGTTGATGCCAGGAGAAGAAGTTCGTGTCATCAAGCTTGATTGTGATTGAAGGAGAAAAATTGACACTCGAATTCGAGGCTCCTCCGGGTGGAGGAACGGGAGATGCGGAAGCCATGGATTATAGGATTCGAACAGAGCTCTTGATACCATGTTTGAGAAGTAGAAAAGAGAGGATTGTAAATTGAAACAGAAACGTAATTCTATTTTCCCCAAATAATAAAGTGTACAAAGTACACCTTATATAGTAGCACAAAGTGATAACAGCAACAACTGTTAAACAACAGAATATCTTAACTAGGATAATTAAGCTAACAACTAACATAACTAAACAGGTCACTAATTAGGTCCTAAATAAGTGGGATTTCAAATCTGAATAACAGAACACTGATAGATTCCAGATAAGGGGAGTTCGAATACTCTCCTCTAATACTGGTATTGGAGAGAGTCAGTCTCTCCCAACTCTTTCTACAGAATTTCCTGAATAATTCAAATAGTCTGGTACCTCCTCTAATTATAACTTCCTAACAACAATAAATTGTCCTAATAGCCAACACAAAACCATTTTATTAAGTCTAAAATATGCTATTTTAACTTGCAAGAAACTAAGAAATAGTATAGTATTTTGCAACACAAAACCATTTTAACTTGATTGCAGTGGAGTGTAAAATATTTTGCTAGTCTTTATTTCATTAAAATTTGTTGTATTTGGTTTATGAGATATATGATATTTTGTCGCTAATACTATAAGTGATTTTAAATTTTGTTTAGTATGTGTAATTTTTTTTCCCCTGCTACTTAAATTTTCTGGTTCTGTCCTTGCACTTCAACAACACCTTCAAGGTGCAGTAGCTGTTAAATCCACATTCCACTACCTGAACCTGAACGAATAGCGCAAATGCAGATATTATCTGGTTTAGACCACACTTGAGTCCAACCTCCACCCCCAGTTGAATTCTTCGGATACTGATAGAATGTGAACACCCTATCAAAATAAGGGTAGCTTGAAGATAAAACTGAGTAGTAGATGATACTGTACTCCTTCTGAAATGTTGTATTTTCCTTGTTCTCTCTCAAAACATACCAATCCGCTGATCTGTCAAAGATCAGTTTTGTTCCAGGACTTGATGAGCTGGATTCTGCTGTTCCACTTTCATTTTATATAGTTAAACTCCTATGTTGGCAATATGCTAATTTCTGTATACTTCATGCCCATATACATGGAAAGTAATCTAAAATTACTAAATAAATCCGCTTTTCTTTTTCGGTTATGATGTGGATTTATCACTTCTCTTCCTGATTATTTTTATTGAGTTCTCAATTGCAGAAGGTGGAGAGGCTTAAATCCATGTGCCTTCAATATGCAGCATCAACTCAGTGGCTTATATCATCATCTATTGTATTACATAGTCCAGAGGAACCTAGTGATGGTTCAATTAGAGCCAAGCAGCGGAAATCAGGTCAGATCCTGAAGTCAACCACAAGAAATGCGGCAGTCACTGATTCTGTTCTGTAAGTCCAAAAGCAATAAATTTGCAAAACGTTTTATTTATTTTGTACTAATGATTTCACTAATCATGAGCATTCTGACCAAAATAAATAAATGCAGGAAATTTGAGAAGGAATTTAATGCTGAACTTCAGAGTCTTGGATCAATCTTGAGCAGTAGCTCCCAGGCAGAGCCCTATCTGACCCATCTTGCACAATGGATTCTTGGTGTTAAACTTGAACGTAATGGTTTGTGATTCGTTTTAACTGGATTATCTGTAAGATACTTAAGCAATCCTTGGTAAGTTACTGTAATTTTTGAGTGTGGGTCTTGACATTCTTACTAAGGCTTGGGGTGTGGTATATTTGTAGCTTTATTTTACAATGTTTCTTTTTTATTTTTCTCTCTTATGGGTGTTTTGTAATGTTTTTGCCAAACTGTCTTGGCCATATAAAAGCAACAACTATTTGATACAGCCTAGGTTTTTGCTATACTTCATTTGCGTTTTATTTTTTGTACTGGAGTGGTTATGTTGTAGTAAATTAAAATAGGTCCAGCGACAAATGATCTCTTATTAAATATTAAGGACATTTTGCTTTCTATTAAGTGAAATTATTTATAATAGTTGTATATACCATTTGAGTTCTTATTTGCACGTTTAAATCCACCACTATCCCATTGGTTCTCCCACCATCCCTCTATTTTATTAATACTCAAAATACCCTTAAATTTTAAAAAACTAAATTGTCTTAAAAAAAACTGCAATCCTTCCTCTTCTCTTCTTCTCCCTTTCTCCTCTCAACCCACTCAACATGCTACCCACCCTTCTTCGTCAACACAAGTTTCTGCACTTGCTTGTGGTTGTTGTGGGTGTTCTCGATATTAAGTTTTAAGATTTTCACGATCTGAAAAATAATTGCACTTGTAAGTGCGATTTTTCCTTTTATTTTGCACTTACAAGTGTGGTAGTATATACTCTCTCCGTCCCTAGTTTATAAACTAATATTGACATTTATATGGTGTCCCTAAATATAAGTTAACTTAATAAAAGTTAAAAAAAATTTCTTCATATTTGACCTTGCATTTATTGATAGTGAAACACTATTAATACTATAATGAATGAAAAGTTTTATCTTAAATAGGGACAAATAGGGAAGATTATACAATTTTTTTTAAAACCGATGCATCAACTAACATTATCATTTATTTTCTTAATAAACGTGAATTTTATAATGTTAGTTTATAATTAGAGACAAATTGAGTATTAAATTTGTTTCCCCTTTGTTCCCTTTGTCTATGCACATCGAACAATTCCAGCCCCTCTGTCTATGCATATAATCTTAATTTTTCTCCTTGTTCTCTCTCAAAGTATTCTCCTTAATTCTTGCCATATTCGATGTGCATTAAATATATGCTCAACTGATATAATTTAATTTCTCTCCTATCATAAATACTTAATTCCCAACATGCCCCCTTTCAACCAGTTTCATGTTTATAAATTATACTATCGCACATGTAAGTGCGAAATAAGAGGAAAAATCACAATTACAAGTGTAATTATTTTTTCAGATTGTGAAAAACTCAAAAAGAAAAATTACATTATCGCTTTTGTAAGTGCGAAATAAAAAGAAAAATCACACTTACAAAATGCAATTTTTTTTCAGATCGTGAAAAATTAAAACATAAAAATAAATTATACTATCGCTCTTGTAAGTGCAAAATAGGAGGAAAAATCGCACTTACAAGTGAGATAGTATAATTTCAGATTGCGAAAAACTTATAAAATTTTTTTAATTTTACTATCACACTTGTAAGTGCGAAATAGGAGGAAAAATCGCACTTACAAGTGCAATTTTTTTTCAAATCGTGAAAAATAAAAATAAAATAAAAAATTACATTATCGCACTTGTAAGTGCGAAATATGAGGAAATATTACACTTATAAGTACATTTTTTTTCAGATCGCGAAAAACTTAAAAAAAAAATATATTATATTATTGCTTTTGTAAGTGTGAAATAGGAGGAAAATCGCACTAACAAGTGCGATAGTATTATTTCAGATCGCGAAAAAACTTAAAAAAAAGTTTAAATTATACTATCGCACTTGTAAGTGCGAAATAGGAGGAAAAATCGCACTTACAAGTGCTATTTTTTTCAAATCGCGAAAAACTAAAAAAAAAAAGACGTTAAATATGAGGGAGGTTGGAAAAGGTGATGGGTGGGATGGAGAAGATGATGAGTGAGGTTAGCTTGAAATTGAATGAGGATAATTATGAGGGAAGATTATGGTTTATATACAAGAAAGATGATGGTGGTTGCGAAGGTGAATAATGAAAGGGGATGGAGGTGAGAATGGTGATGAGCAAAGGAAGGGGATGGTGGTAAGGGATAGGTAGTGAGGAAGGAAGGTCATGGTGGTAAGGGATATGTAGGGAATAAAATTTATTTTTAGGAGTAAAATGGTAATTAAACCATTACTAGGAGTGGTGGGAATAGAATGGAGATGGTGGTGGAACCAATTCCCTTAAATTTTTTCACATTTGAACATTTTCTCTATTACTCCCTCCGTTCCTTTTTATAAGAGCTAAACCAACTTTGCACACCCCTTAAGAAAATTAGGTAATATAATTTTTTTGCATTAAATTTGTTCTCAAATGTTGTTGAATTTCCAAAATTGTCCTTACCATATTTCTTTTTAATCTCTTTCCATCATTAATGCAATTCCATATTTCCAGAATTGAATAGGGGTAAAAATGTGAAAAAATAATTAATATGACACAAAACCAGTGTTTTAAAACTCGGACCGGTGATCGACTCGGTCAAGGTACTGGGTCAATGGGTCACTGGTCGGACTGGTTTAACTCGGTGCATATTAAAAAATTCTATAAATTAATAATATTAGCTTGATAAATTCATGCTTTAATCACAAATTCAATTTCGGCACTCTCAAATTCAATTTCAGCACCCAAGTCCCAACACTGGCAACACATGAATACCCTTGTAGTTCCTAATTTCAGCACACACAAGAAATTATCCAACAGAAAATTACAGATACCAACAGCAAATAGCCAAATACAGCTTATGTCAAGTTAAATAAGCAAGGTGAAATTAAGGTATCAAACCTTGGAAATGTTTACTGGCTTAGTGATGGACTACACAGTTCAAGCAGGAAGAAGAAGCAAGGATGACGAAACAGAAAAGGCAGGGAGAAGTAGGAACGACACCACGACGAAGCAGCAGAAAAGGAAACTCGAGGAGGGACGATGGACGAAGAGGAAGCTCGACGCCGCGAGGGACGAGGCACGAGGCACGATGGACGGTGGACGAAGCAGAGGAAGCTCGACGCCGTTGAGTAAGATGGTCGAAGAAGAGGAAGCTCCAGGCCGCGAGGGATGATGAACGAATAAGAGGAACCTTTGCTGCTCTGCCTCTGCTGATTGCTCACTGCTGCTTGATTTGGGGACTTAGAGAATTAGGGCTGAAGAAGAACCATGCAAAACGACGTCGTTTTGCTGTCCTGTAAAAAAAAAAAGGTGCCAGACCGGTCTAACCGAGATCGGATCGAGCCACCGGTCCAACCAACGAACCGGCCGAGTCTTACCGGTTTGATCCGGTTCGACTGCATATCCGATCCAAACAGTGACCCAAACCGGCCACACCACCGGTTACCGGTCGGACCGGCCGGTCCGGTCCGGTTTTTAAAACTATGCACAAAACCTTATGTGGTTCTTATAAAAAAGAACGGACAACACCCCTCATTTAACTCTTATAAAAAGGAACAAAGGGAGTAATATTTTCATAGGGGAGCATCTCTTAATTGTCAAGATGGAGTAGTGAGCAATTCTTAGGTGAGCACACACCCAACACCTCACTTTTAAGCACAACCAATAAAAAGCGTACACGTAATTAAAATAAAAAATAAATAAAACAAAACAGAAAACACGTGTGCCCTTTCTTCTTCCTTTTTGTTCTCAACAGCCGCACCCTCTTCTCTTCTCCATCACAGCCTTCTCCCTCTCACTCTTCCCCTCGCTATCTTCTGCCTCCGATCTCCTTTCTCAAACCACTACATCGTTCACTACTGGTTCTTTATTATTATGTGATATAGGCAAGCACAATTGTTAAAATTGGAATAATAGAAAGAGGAACTGATAGGCTCGCTGAACTTTTCATCTTTAAAAAAATTTACAAGCCTATAAACGAAGAGTACCACTACAACCAAAATTCTGCAATCTTTTCTACTCTAATCACATGGAAAAAGAGAATCAAGAAGATGAGGGAAAAAACCATGGAGAATAAATTGGAGATGTGAAGAGACATGTTCAAAATTGAAAAGAGAGGATAAAAGAATGAAAAATTGAACATACAAAGAGTTTCGTTCTTCTTCGTCATAATTGAAAAGAGAGAGGAAGATGAAAAGTCACAGTTAAGGTAGCAATTAGTGTTTTAAAACTCGGCCCGCTGAGCGACTCAGCCGAGATACTAGGTCAGTGGGTCACTGGTCGGACCAAGGGATCACTGGTCAGACCGAGGGATCACTGGTCAGACCGGTTGACTAGGTGTATATTAAAAATATATAAAAAAATCCAATGTTATATGGATTTAAAGTATAAATAATAATAGACGTGATTAATCACTAATATCGTTGTGGTGCAGTAGTAATAATGTCGCTCTTCTATTTCTAGGTCCTGTGATCAACTCCCTAGGTGACTCGCCAGTTCAACCAAAAATCGACCGAGTCACCGGTTTGATCATTATGATAATAATAAAACACCACAAGAAAGGGGGGTTTGAATTGTGTGTGTGATTTTTGAAATCTTTTCTTTTAAACAGATATAAGTTTCAAATACTTTTCAAAGACTAGTGCAGCGGAAAATTAATCAGAGTTGAAAAGTAAAGCACACAAAGAATTTATCCTCGTTCACCCCCTAATCGACAGGGCTACATCCAGTCCTTGGCTTCACCAAGACTTTCACTATTTACTCCAAATAGTACAAGTATTATGCAAGACTTCTCCTAGTATTCGCAGGACTTCTCCTTACAAGTTTTATACAGGACTTCTCCTAACTTAGTAATCAGCAGGACTACTCCCTATTCTTTTAACAAAGAAGGTTCAGGTTTCTACAAAGTCTCTTCAATAAGAGTTGGGTAAAAAGATTAATGACAGGGTACAGAGAGAATATAAAGGTTGGTTCTCTGTTTGGGTTGTGTGAGAAAGATAAGAGTTTCACTCTATGAAAGCTTCACACTATGGCAGACGACTTAACTCAGGAAAGGATGACTTTGAGTTTCTGAGTTTTTGCTATAGAGCTGATTGCAAGAGAATGACTTAGAAAGCTTATGAAATTTTATCGTTGGAAGTCGCCAATTGAATCAAGTGTCTAAGTCCTCTATTTATATCTTCAGTAGGGAACCCCTTGATGAACGTTGGTGAAGATTGAGGTGTTTTCGTTTGAATTTCTTGCTTCTGAGTGTGCAACGGATACTTCTGTAGCTCTGTAACAGCATTAAATGCATTCTTCGATGCATTAATTGTAGCATTAAATGCTTTTGTTGACTTCTTCTGGTTCTTCATTGCTTCTGCCTTAAGTGATAGTTTGAGCATTAAATGCTTGTGGAAGACAGCAAAGAGATTTTCTTCTTTCTGAACAAAGGATTTGATTTTGACCGTTGAGGGGATACTATGTTCGAAAATCACGTCGTTGACTCTGAAAAGTTGTGCTTGATTTATGGAATGTCAGAGTGTTTGCTGATACGAGGAATAAAATATTTATTATGTCCCTATATTGAATCTGCTACAAACAGTGCTTCATTAAATGCTTCGACGAGGTAGATTTGCCTTTATTGCTTGAAGTATTGACGGATGAATTCTTTAGCACTTAGGTGGACGTACTCTACTAGCAGACGAACTCTACTGGCAGACGTACTCTACTGGCAGGCATATTCTTCAACGAGTTGCCTGACGTACTCCATAGGCAGATATATTCTTTTAAAGTGTTGCCAGACATACTCTCCTTCTATGTTTTTCTTCAACATTCTGCTTTTGATAATGCTTTCAAAGGATATGCAGATGTTCTCCATTTAGATAGATGTTCCTGAAATGTCAAATACTCAAAGTATTAGGAAATCTTTATCTATCAATATTAAACCTGTAAAATTGTTATTCATCAAAATATATTAAAAATGTGGAATCGTTTGAATCTAACAATCTCCCCCTTTTTGATAATGACAATTTTAATTTGAGAAAAAGGTTTAATGAGGTTATTTCGAAAAAGATAGTATCAAAGTGGCTACTTTATTTTCAGAGCATCTACACGTTTTCTCTTTTCATAGCTTTTTCTTTAAAACTAAGATAATCAACGTTTATCTTTTTAAGTTTTCTTAGCTTGAAAAACATGAACGTATCTGTTTGGAAGCATATGTTGCGACGTAAAAAAACATGGTATCAGAGATATAGATTGATTTGAATACATAACTAGCAGACGAGAACTATTTTTAGCTCCCCCTTAGGAAAATAATTGTCTAAACCTATACTTAGATTTCTTTCATTGCTCCCCCTTACTATGAGATCTATTTTTCTAAAGGAAAAGACGTTTATCTAACTTAGGATTGAGTTTTCTATAATGCTCCCCCTGAGTTAATTAGTTTCTAATTCTATGCATTTTTCTCCAATACTTCTCCCCCTTTGGCATTAGCAAAAATATGTAAGGATGATATTAGAGCAGAAAATATGAGCATGCAAGCAAAAATGAACTGAAGTGCTTCAGGTGTATATAAAAATGAAATAATCCAAAAGCAAAATTGTTGATCTATTAAATAAACTTAGTCATAAAAATTAAAGGGTTAAGAGTTGAAGTTGGTCTTCATTTGTTGGATGAACTGGATCATCATATTCTGCAGGTTGTCAAATTTTGCATCAAAGCGTGCAATCAGTTCCTGCTTTATGGTTTCAGAAGGTTGCTCATTAAGTGCATTCAACTCCTCTATTTTCTTGTCCAATGCTTTGACTTCGCTTCTGACATCTGTAATCTTTGCCTGAAAAGCATCAATAGCTTTATCTTCATTGACTTCGTCTTCCTTAGGTAGGGCAACAAAGATAGGTTCAGGGGAGATAGCAGCATGTTGGGCATCGTTTTGTGCCTGAATTTCCGAGCTGGATCCCAACATCGCTGAGTTGATAGTGAAGGGGAACTTCAGGGCAACCGTATGAATTGCAGGTGTTGGTGTTGAAGGAGGCAGACTAGATCCAGGATATGGCTGTGGATTGGGCTGAAATCCGCAAGGAATCAGGATAAGTATCCAATGATCCAGATACATCACAAGAGGGCCAGCTCCATAATCCAGAAAAACAGAATGGACCCCACATAGATATTTGGAGATGAAATCAACTTCCATTCAAAGTGGTACATATCATCTTTGTTGCGAATAATGATGGTAAATTTGAGATCTGCACAAGCAATAGGTGCCTAGAGTCTGGCACGATAACATAAATTATAACCAAGAAGTTCAACAGACAAACCAGGAAAAAAGAGGTTATTCTCCATTGGCATTAGCTTCTGCCTCTTCCAAAGTTGTGGAATCATCATCGAACGAGGTCTTCTTGGTATTTGTGGCATGAAGAAAATCACTGGCTTTGCAAGTTCTAGAGATTTTTTTGATGAAGCTTTGGGTTGAGGGGATGGCTGGGGAGCAGGTGAAGCAGCCTTAGGTTGAGGAGATGATTGATGAGTTGGTGAAGCAGGCATCTCAGACTGGGTTAAATTTGAAGCATAAGTGTGTTGAACCCCAGCAGCAAGTTCCTCAAAAGAGGGTGGTTCTAGATCAGCACAAAATGAAATTTCCACATTGGGCAAGTCTGCATTGCTGGCCAGACTTTGTCCTTCTTCCTGTGCCAGACTTGCTCCTTGAGCCGGACGAGGACACTCGACCGGACTAGGTCCTTTGACCGGACTAGTGTAACATTTAGCAACCGGACGAGACTTTTCAACTTCCGTCGGACGAGGCACTTCATGAGCAGCCGTACGAGGGCTTTCTTCAACCTGTTTCTTGGGTGGTGAGAGCATTTCCTGCTCATTCTCAGCATCATTATCTTGAAGGTTGTGAATTACCTTTGGCACTTCAAACAATGTGTCTTTGAACTTGTTGCTTTCAACATCAATAATTTGTTTGAAGTGTTTCACCCTAGAGATAAGTGGGATTCCCCAACCTTTTGCTGCCTGAGAACAGTGATGCTTCCATTGCGGTGTGACTGTTGGCAGTGGAGAATTTTCATGAAGCTTCACTCTTACCCAGTGGCGATCATTAATGTTGCCAAGCACTGCAATTGTGGGTGAAGGAGATATTGGTCAAAGCAAGGGTAGGCATGTGCAACACTCCTTTTGCGCCAAAGTCACCAGAACAATATTGAACGCAGTTGCTGCCAATTGGCCTATGTCGGGCACTGAGAACCACTTGGGTTCGAATGTTATTTCCCCAGGGGCCAGCTTTAAGGCCATCAGAACAGAATCCACTTCCTCATCAAAACTTAGAATTTGCAAGTGAAGAGGTCTACGATCAATGATGAGTCTTCTCCTGATATCATGCCAGTACTCTTCATTGAAATCCAGCCATCCAACAATGCACTTGTAGCCACAATTGCCATCATCTTTGACATCCATGATATCTGCAATGTAGTTGTGAAAAGTAGAGGGCAGATACTTGAGATAATAGGCATGAGAGGCTGAAAGAAGATCAGCTGGATGAGGCACTTCTTCAGACTTGTCATATGGAATCTTCACTTCCTCTTGTTGAGAGGATTCAGCTTGGGTGGATTCCTCAGGAATTGTTTCCAGTTTAGCTTTTTGAAAACTTGGCATGAATGCTGAGATTGGCATAGCATCTTCAACATCAATAAACGAAGGCTTCGTCTGTTCAAATGCTGTAGACGGAGTAGTTGTCTGATGAAACTTCACCAAACGACGCCTTTTTGATTTGGGTGCAGACGAGGGCGCTTTATTGCCTTCAGCGAACGAGGACACTTTGTTGTCTTTAGCGGATGAGGGCACTTTGTAAGACAGAGGCCTTTTTGTCGTTGGTTTTCTAACTCCAGGCAATGCTTTAGCTGCCTTCGAAGGAGACGAGGCCAGTTCTTTAACCAACTGCTTCTGAGTCCACTCACTAAGCAGTTCTTTGGGAACCAGAGAATAATCAACAACAATTCTCATTCTTTTTACATCTCCAATCCTGATTGGGGTGGAGTAGATGTAGTCGTGTTTGATGAACTTGCAAGGTTTTCCAAGTTCGTCTTGTATAGATTTCCTTGTCTCTGAGCTTCAAAGATCAAGTTTTCATCGTCGTCTTTGACTTTACACTTCACACTTTCTTGAAGGTAATAGTGAACCCACTATCACATAATTGGCTTATGCTAAGTAGGTTGTGTTTTAATCCTTCAACTAAGAGAACCTTCTGTATGACAGGAAGAGGGGCCTTACCTACATCTCCTTCTTCGACAATGAACCCCATCTGGTTACCTCCAAAGGTAACTGTCCCTCCATTATTTTTAGCACAGATCTTTAGGAACAAAGACCCTTTTCCCGTCATGTGTCGTGAGCACCCATTGTCCAAGTACCATTGTTCTTTTAGGTTTTCTGTTGTTAAGCACATCAGCAAGAGGAACAACCATTGACTTAGGTACCCATATTTTCTTGGGTCCTTTCTCGTTAGTCTCAGCCCTGGGTAGGACTTTCTTCCTATAAATAGTTTTACTTGGAATATGTTTTTCTTTTCTTTTCACAACAAAAGTCTTAGGTTTGTATAATTTAGGATCAGACGATATGAACTTTATTTCAAATGCGACATGCTTAGGTGATGAATGAAATTTGTCAGACGAAGCATTTTTACCGGTAGTATTATCATCATTTTCGTTGAACCCTAGACCACTTTTATCATATATTGTTTTATTACTACCACATAGCTTGACTAGGTTATCATGACCTAGAGTGAAAGTAGAAAGATCATTTATTAACCCCTTAACTCTTTGTTTAAGAATGTTAACTTCTTCCCTCGAATGTTGTTCTTGTAAAGCTTTGTTTTTCTTCATCAGCATAAAAGTTACTTCTTTTGATGCATGCAATTCTTTTTCAAGTTTAGCATACTTCTTCTTTAAACTACTATACTTAGTAGATAGAGAATGAGAGTAATAAAGTAATTCATTATAATCATCTTGTGAAATTTCAGAAATTACCTCATCTTTGTCGTCTGTCTCAGCAGCAGAAGAGTCCACAGTCACCATCATGACTACATCTTCATCTGCTTCATTATTAGACGAGTCAACAGACACCATGAAGGCACAATATGATTCTTCATCATCATCTTCTTCTACCTCTTCATATTCAGATTGTTCCTCAGACTCTTCATTCTGACTTGAGAGAGCTTTCTTTTTGTGGAAGTTCTTCTTCTAAGCTGGTCTCTTTGCCACACGAGGACAATCTGCCTTGATGTGGCTAGGCTTTTTGCACTCGAAGCAGACGATCGACCCTTTGCAAGAACTTTTCTCTCCATCTCTTCTTGATTTGGAAGTGGATTTTCCTTTGGTCTGATCTCATCTGTGCTCATACTTGGATTGTTTTCTTTTAGCCCACATCTTCTTAAATCTTCTGTTAAAGAGGGCTTGCTCGTCGTATGTGTTGTCAGACGAGGCTTCAGCTTCGTCAGACGATTCCACAGCCTTAAGAGCCTTGGGGGAGCTAGATTTGAAGGCCACAGATTTGCTGGCCGTGGGCTTGCTTCGTTCTGCTTCAGCATCTTCTGCAAGTTCCATCTCATGGATTTTTAATTCTCCCAATAGATCTTCCACTTGCAAGGTAGATAGATTCTTGGCGGCTCTTTGAGCTGTAACAAATGATCTCCACTTTGGAGGTAGACTTCTGAAGATCTTTGTGACTTGCTCTTTATTGGTGAAGGCTCCGCAAGGAATCAGGATAAGTATCCAGTGATCTGGATACTTCACAAGAGGGCCAGCTCCATGAATCAAGAAAAACGAAATTGAGATGGATATTTGGAGATGAAATCAACTTCCATTCAAAGTGGAACATATCATCTTTGTTGCGAATAGTGATGGTAAATTTGAGATCTGCACAAGCAATAGGTGCCCAGAGTTTGGCACAATAACATAAATTATAACCAAGAAGTTCAACAGATAAACCAGGAAAAAGGAGGTTATTCTCCATTGGCATTAGCTTCTGCCTCTTCCAAAGTTGTGGAATCATCATCGAACGAGGTCTTCTTGGTATTTGTGGCATGAAGAAAATCACTGGCTTTGCAAGTTCTGGAGATTTTTGTGATGAAGCTTTGGGTTGAGGGGATGGCTGGGGAGAAGGTGAAACAACCTTAGGTTGAGGAGATGATTGATGAGTTGGTGAAGCAGACATCTCAGACTGGGTTGAAGTTGAAGCATAAGCTTGTTGAACCCCAGCAGCAAGTTCCTCAAAAGAGGGTGGTTCTGGATCAACACCAAATGAAATTACCACATTGGGAAAGTTTGCAATGTGAGTGGTTCGACGACGTGAGCTCCACCGATATCTTGGAAAACCCGATCTTCAAGGAGGTCGAGGATTTGAAGTTGACAATGAAGGAGGAAGCCCACTCGCGAGGCTATGGAGGCGACAAACCCAAAACGATTTGGAGATGGGAGTTGGGAGATTGGGTTTTGCGTTGGCAAATGGAGGAGGGAGTGCAGAGAAATGAGGAAGAAAAGGAACGACGATATGGAGTGAGTGGAGTCATTTTTTGGGATTTTGTTTTTGGACTTGGGAATTTTATTTCTGGGTGTGGGATTTTTTCTGGCTTGGTCAGAGAGAGGAAGAAGGAGAAGGCAGCAACGACGGTTGGTTTTGGGGGGACAGATCGGAAGTTTCGTAGGGTTTTGGTGATGAAGATTCGAATGTGAGGGAGGGTGAAGAAGTTGATGGTGGTGGTTGCTCCTAGATCAGTGATGACATGGGAAAAGGAAAGTGGGTGGATGATGAAGGTGATAGTTCACTGGTTGTGAGGTTGAGGGTGGTGGCTAATGTTGAGGTTCGATGGTGGGGAAAGGGAGAAAGAATCGATGCTTCATTTCTCAGAGAAAGGGTTCAAGACCCGATTTTTATTCTCCCCATTTCCTTCACGAGTGTTGCGGCTACCTCTTTGTGGTCCTTCTGTGCTTTCTTTTTATGGATAAATCTTTTTTGGGTTTGGGGAATGGGTTATGGGTTTGTGAAGATTTATGTTTGCTGTTTAATGTTTTGAAAGAGTTTAGGAATGGAAGAATTATGAAGGTTTGTGGAAATGTATGAAGAAAGATAAAGATGAAGAGCTCTTCAGTGTTTTGTGTTAATTTTTATGCCACGTATGCACTCGCTTGACACTGAGCACCCTTGCAGGAGCTCCGTCCTCAGGCAAGGATCAAAGGCAAACATGGTGCAATCATAAGGACTTATTGATGTCTTTTTCCCGATTAGGGACCTATCGCAAACATGTATACAAGAATATATTATTATTATTTTATCTCTAATTTAAAGCAAAAAAAGGTTACAAAAGGATTTAATTATGAAAACTTTCGTAAAACTTTGGAAGGTTGTAAATCACTAAGGTTGTGCCGGATTTGATCCCATAACATGCTGTTGAATTAAATAAACCAATTAACCAAACCACTAGTGTAGGTTTGTAAATCATTGTATCTAATCCTCGGTTGAGAGATTAATTGCAGTAAATCTTGTGAAGGCGGCAAGGTCACCGGACCGGAGAGATTAATTGCAATAAATCGTGTGAAGACATGTGACAAGGTTACCGTACCACCACTATAAGACCCTCAATTTATGATATTTATATTTTGGTCCCTAGACTATTTCATATTCATGATTTGGTCCCTGGACTATTTAGTAGTTTCAGTATTGGTCCCCGTTAGGCATTGTTTGGTTTTGTTGGATTATTTCATAAATAGATTTTGTTTTGAACATCTTACTCGAACTTGTGGTGAGGAAGAAATGATATCTTCAAATATTTGGTTGCTAGATTTGGTTGTTAATTGTTACTTTTTGAAATATCTTTTATTAGTGCAGATTTTATTCTCTATTGTTTGTTATTAATTGAATTTGAAGATAGGAGATTATCTCTAAGGTTTGAAGATTATTTTCTGAAGACTTGGTTTTAAATGTTTGATATTAAGTGATTATTAATTCAGATTACAATTTTATTTAGAGCAGATTCTGTTATGGTTTAAAAACAATATCTTTAGGATTTAATTTAATTTAAGACTTAATGGGATTTAAATTTGAATCTTGGATTTATATATTCTGAATATTTGTTTTGTATATTGTTTGTTAAGTGATAGTAAATTTAGGATATCTTTTAACAACAGATTCGGTTTCGTTTTAAAATATCTCTAGGATTCGTTTTTGAAGAAGGACTTGAAGGAAATTAGAAACAGAATCTTAAAGACAGGAAATCAGAAAACTAAACCCTCCTTCTTGCCCTAGGGTTAAAATTTCGTGCACCTTTATAAGTATAGAGGTTGCCTCTATGTTTCTATCTCAAGCCTCAGACCCTGGTCTCCAAGTGTGCTGGAAGAAGAAACCCTACTCATTTCTCCTTGCTGCTGCTGCTGCCGCCAATTCTTCTCCTTAAGGCCAAGCTCTTGATTTTCCATTTCCTCTTCCAGTTTTCTACTTGGTGTTACCTTGGTAGGTTTCCGTTCTCTTTCATTTCTGTTTTCTTCCGACGAATAATTTCATAGTGACTTCGGTTTTGATTCTGTCTTTCTTTCTTCCTTTCATTCTCCTTCAAGGGTTTTTGATCGAAGACTCTTGGTATTCCTCTAACTCGTGGACGGCTATCAAATTGAAGTTCTGGACATGCAACCTCATCCTTGATCTTTCTTGATCGTTAGAAGCATCAAGGTTGGTTCCTTTCGACTTCCCTAGGATTTCCTAGACTACAAGTTTTAATGACTTCAAAACCCTAATGTGTCCTAAAGAGAAAATTGTTTTGTAACCCTAAACACTTTGAAAATTTATGTTGTTTTGATGGGAGAAACTTATTTATGAAGAAACTATGTTAGAAAACCTTTCTGGACTCTTTCTATATAAAAAACTGCTGTTTGCTGGGCTCCTAGTAGGGAGCTAGCACCATGATGCTGGGATTCTGCCTGTGTTCGACCTTCCAGACAGGGAGCCAGCGCCAGGGCGCTGGCATACCAGCGCATGGGAGCTGGGCCCCTGTAAGCCAAATTGCTGTTATTGTTTAATTTGCTTAAAAATCCTTTTGGGGGTTGTTTTCCACCCTTGTTTCAATGATTGTTGATTGTTGTTCATTATTTTATCTTGCTCAGGTGGGAGAACACGTTTATGCAACCTAATTGACAGTAAGGGTAACTCACGTCCTAGAGAGTCTCGAGTCATGCATGATTTTACGTTGTTTTGCTTGAGTTGAACATGCTTGATTGTGATTGATTTTTCTCTGGATTTCTGAACATATCTTATTGCTGTGGATTATTTGGATTATCATGTTGAGGTTGAGTTTCATGGTTGATCTAAACGTAACATGATTGAGTGTTTTCTAGTTATTGGAATATAACATGTTTACCTTGCTGTATACCATGACTGTTTGGGTTTATTGCTGAACTTTTGGTTCACTGGTTGACGATGTTTTTGTCATGGCATGTGCATTCTTGTTGAGGGAATTCCATGGATGTCATTCCATGGGATTTACTTGGGGTGTCCCATGGATTGTTGTTCCATGTGGTCTACCTAAGGGTGGTTGGATTGGTTGTCTTTCCCATGTGATCCTCCTGTCCCCGTTTGGGTCGATATATTGTTTGTGGCCAGAGTAGAGCATGTAGTTGCATTTTGAGGATTGTGTTTTGAACTCTTTGGGTTAAATGTGTATTTTGTAACTGTTGTAATCTTGTTTCTGCTTATAAAATGTTTAGTGCTATTCTTAAAAACTGTTGATGTTGGTACTGTTTTGTAAGACTGTTGTCTCTGTAATACTGTTTACATTACTGCTGTTGTTTATACTGTTAGATTTGTTACTGTTTTTAATATTATGCATGTTGTTGGTATGATACTCTTGTTGTTTGTTTTTAGGAGTTAACCCTTTCTATTTTGTTGTTTGTTGTTTGGGCGCTTAACGCCGTAGATGTACAACATGAAGACTTAATTGATGAGTGAATTGTGGCCAGCTAAGAAGATGATGGAGGATGGCTTGAAGACTATGAAGAACAAATACTTTCTGCTATTTTCTTTTAAAATGACTTAGCACAAGTGTGGTGCAAACTATTATTATTGATTTTCATTACATGATGAATTATTTATTTTTGGGAATATTATTATGATTAAATATTTATTGGGAGAATTCATGTTAAAAAAGAAAACTGAGTTATTTGAGAGAGGTTTATATATTTTCCTCTTATTACTATGTGACCTTGAAATTGAGGCGTTACATTTGTGGTATCAGAGCTTTGGTTGAGAAAACCGGAGCTGTTGGGTAGATTTGTTTGTTAGGGTTTTTGCATTCTGTAATCGGAAGAAGAATAGTGTGAATTAAATGTTTATTTATTTTATTTGTTTGAGATTGTTCCTTGAGTGAAAGATCTAATTGGATGTAATAATTAAGGTAGTTATCTAACTCCTTGCTATTTCTGTTTCTGGATTAACTGTTAACTGTTCTAACAAGAAGGAGTAATAGGTTAGCAAGTCGAGATATAAAAATGGCTGATCCCGAACGCTATAAATCAGTTGACCGCCGCTATCACTAACTTAGCCAATTTAGTGACGATTCAAGCGAATGTTGCTGCGGCTCAAGCAGAAAATGAGGCAAACCAGACTGCTGCGAATGCTGTTACACAGTTGAGAGCGGTGCAATCAATAAAAATTGAACATTACTTGATGCTGGAGGAAAAAGCAAAGGAAGAATTGTAAGACCCTCAAATTGAACATCACTAACTTAGCCAATTTATTTTTCGATGTTTAGTTTCGAGGACGGATCTCTTTTAGGGGGGTAGCATTGTAAGACCCTCGATTTTTGATATTTATGTTTTGGTCCCTAGACTATTTCATATTCATGATTTCGTCCCTAGACTATTTAGTAGTTTCAGTTTTGGTCTCAGACATGGTTTGGTTTTGTTGGATTATTTCAGAAATAGATTTTGTTTTGAACATCTTACTCAAACTTGTGGCGAGGAAGAAATAATATCTTCAAATATTTGGATGCTAGATTTGGTTGTGAATTGTTATTTTCTTAAATATCTTTTATTAGTGTAGATTTTATTCTCTGTTGTCTGTTATTATTTGAATTTGAAGATAGGAGATTATCTCTAAGGTTTGAAGATTATTTTCTGAAGATTAGGTTTTAAATGTTTGATATTAAGTGATAATTAATTCAGATTACCATTTTATTTAGAGCAGATTCTGTTATGATTTAAAAACATTATCTTTAGGATTTGATTTAGTTTAAGACTTAATGGGATTTAAATCTGAATCTTGGATTTATATATTTTGAATATTTGTTTTGGATATTGTTTGTTAAGTGATAGTAAATTCAGAGTATCTTTTAACAACATATTCGGTTTTGTTTTAAAATATCTCTAGGATTCATTCTTGAATGAGGACTTCAAGGAAATTAGAAACAGAATCTTGAAGATAGGAAATCAGAAAACTAAACCCTCCTTCTTGCCCTAGGGTTAAAACTTCGGGAACCTTTATAAGTATAGAGGCTGCCTCTTTGTTTCTATCTCAAGCTTCAAACCCTAGTCTCCAAGTGTGCTGGAAGAAGAAACCCTACTCCTTTCTCCTTGCTATTGCTGCCGCCCATTCTTCTTCTCCTTAAGGCCAAGCTCTTGATTTTCCACTTCCTCATCAAGTTTGCTACTTGGTGTTACCTTGGTAGGTTTTTGTTCTCTTTCGTTTCTGTTTTATTCCGACGATTAGTTTCATAGTAACATCGATTTTGATTCTGTTTTTCTTTCTTCTTTTCATTCTCCTTCAAGGGATTTTGATCGAAGACTCTTGGTATTCCTCCAACACGTGGAAGACTATCAAATTGAGTCTCATATAGATTTTTGTACATTTTATTAAGATTTTCTATTTACTTTTGCATTTGCATACAGATTAGCTTTTATTTGTTTTTTTAAACTTTATTTATATATTTTTAGGAATTTTTATAGTTATTTTTATATTTTAGAAAACTGGTTGAATTAAGCATATTTGTGGGGACCAAGGTGAAAATTTCAGGAATTGGAGGACTGAAAATGAAGGCAGAAGATGAAGCACCATTGCTTCACCTTGGTTAAAACATGTGCTAAATGAAGAATTGAAGAGGAATTAATCACAAAGGTGAAGGGTTACAAAGCTAATGGAGAAATAAAGCACCAATGACTTGTTTACCATGTGCTAAATAGAAAGAATTCAAGTGCTGCAGCAGTTTTGGAATAGGGAAGAAGCCACATCAATGCCATCAAGTCCATGCCATCAAAGAGCCAAGAAGAGAAGAAGAATATGAAGCAACAGCGAGGCCAACGCTTGAGCGTTGGGACGTGGTAGCATTTGTTATAAATATGGCCTTTGCTTTCACTTGTAAACACACCTTCACTTTTGAATACAACAAGTATTCTTCTTTCTCCCTTAAGAGCATTGTTCCTGAGAATTGTGGGAAGCCATACTTGAGCTCCTAGTCCAGGGTAATTCAATGTTTTTATTAGCCATGCTTAGCTAATTTCTTTTTAAGTTCTTGGGTTGTTTTAGCTTATATTTTATGCTTTAGTTTTCTTCTTCTTTGTTTCTGAATAAAATTGTTAGTTCATGTTTTATTTCTTTGTTCTTTATTTTATCTTGATGATCACAAGTGTTTATGCTTACTTCTTATAACAATGGAAATTGGTAATTAGTAAGGGAAATAGGATTTAAAAGAGGCAATATGACATATCACTAAGGAATTAGGATAGACTTTGCTTTATGTTGGCTTGAACTTCATCTTCATCTTCTTCTTTAATTAACTAAATTGCAAGGAATTGAGTTTAGTAATTAGGAAGAAAGTTCTACAATGTGTAAGGAATTAACTTGTAGAAACCATAGGCTAAAGCATCATGCATTCTTGTTTTAAAATTCAAAAATAAAGTAGAAGGTTTCTAGCATATTTTATAAGTTATGTAATTCAACCCAAGTGCTTAATTTCCATCATCATCTCCTCTTTATTTATTTATGCTTTTCCAAGTCCTTGTTCTAAACAAACTAAAGCTAAAATCTAGTTTATAATTTCTGCACAAGTTCTAAATAAATTAATAATAGGACACCTATCCCTTGGGTTCGATGTCTTTTATATTACTTCGATAATCAACCGTGCACTTGCGGATTTGGCTATCACAACCTCATCCTTGATCTTTCTTGATCGTTCGAAGCATCGAGGTTTGTTCCTTTCGATTTCCCTTTTCCTAGAATAAGAGTTCTAATGATTTCAAAACACTTATGTGTCCTAAAGAGAAAATTGTTTTTTAACCCTAAACATTTTGAAAATCTATGTTGTGTTGATGGGAGAAACTTATTAATGAAGAACCTATGTTAAAAAACCTTTCTAGACTCTTTCTGTATGAAAAACTGCTGTTTTCCACACCTGGGCGCTGGCCTCCCAGCGCCATGGCACTGGGATTCTTCCTCTGTTCGACCTGCCAGACAGGGAGCTAGCGCCAGGGCGCTAGCATCCCAGCGCATGGACGCTGGGCCCCTGTCAGCCAGATTGCTGTTTTTGTTTAATTTGTTTAAAAATCCTTTTGGGGGTTGTTTTCCACCCTTGTTTCAATGATTGTTGATTGTTGTTCATTATTTTATCTTGCTCAGGTGGGAGAACATGTTTATGCAACCTTATCGATGGTAAGGGTAACTCATGTCCTAGAGAGTCTCGAGTCATGCATGCTTTTACGTTGTTTTGCTTGAGTTGAACATGCTTGATTGTGATTGAGTTTTCCCTGGATTTCTAAACATATCTTATTGTTGTGGATTATTTTGGTTGTCATGCTGAGGCTGAGTTTCATGGTTCATCTAAACGTAACATGATTGAGTGTTTTCTTGTTATTGGAATATAACATGTTTTCCTTGCTGTATACCACGACTGTTTGGGTTTATTGCTGAACTGTTGGTTCACTGGTTGATGATGTTTTGGTCATGGCATGTGCATTCTTGTTGAGGGAATTCCATGGATTTCATTCCATGGGATTTACTTGGGGTGTCCCATGGATTGCTGTTCCATGTGGTCTACCTAAGGGTGGTTGGATGGGTTGTTGTTTGCATGTGATCCTCCTGTCCCCGTTTGGGACGAATTCGCCCCCGTTTGGGCGATATATTGTTTATGGCCAGAGTAGAGCATGTAGTTTCATTTTAAGGATTATGTTGTGAACTCTTTGGGTTAAATTGGTATTTTGTAATTGTTGTAATCTTGTTTCTGCTTATAAAATGTTTAGTGCTGTTCTTAAAAACTATTGATGTTGCTACTGTTTTGTAAGACTGCTGTCTCTGTAATACTGTTTACATTACTGCTCTTGTTTATACCGTTAGATTTGTTACTATTTTAAATATTATGCATGTTGTTGGTATGATACTCTTGTTGTTGAAAGTAATGAAACAACACAAGGGGGGGTTTGAATTGTGTGTGTGATTTTTAGTAAAGTTTTTGTTCAAACCAGATATAAGTTTTGAAAGTGTTTTCGAAAACTTGTGCAGTGGAAAATAAACAAAACTGAAAAGTAAAGCACACAAAGAGTTTATCCTGGTTCACCCCCTTAATCGACAGGTCTACGTCCAGTCCTGGGCTTCACCAAGATTTTCACTATTCGCACGAGCAGTACAAGTATTATGCAAGACTTCTCCTAGTATTCGAAGGTCTTCTCCTTACAAGTATTATGCAGGACTTCTGCGTAAAAGTATTAGACATGACTTCTCCCAATTCTTTTACAAAGAGTGCTTGTTTTCTACAAAGATCTCTTCAATAAGAGTGAGGGTAGAAACAATTTAAATACAAATTACAGAGAGCATATGAAAATAAGTTCTCTATTTTTGGAATGTGAGAAGGATAAGAGTTTTCACTCTATGAGAATATCACACAGGCAGACGACTGAACTCGGAATGATATAACTGTGAGTTTCTTAGTATGTTTGAGAGCTTGATTGCGTTGTAAGACTTGACTGCTTAAGATTTTTTATCGTTGTAATTCGCCACTGATTCCAGTGTTTAAGTCTTCTATTTATATCTTTAGTAGGATGAATGTTGGTGAAGATCTTGGAGTTCCGTTTGAATTTCTTCTTCTTCTGAAGGTGCAACGGATACTTCTGGCAACCTCAGGAACATTAAATGCAAACCTGCTAAGCATTAATTGCAGCATTTAATGCACTTGTGTATGTCGTCTGGTCTTTGCTTATCTGTTTCCTCTTATAACGTCTGAGCATTTAATGCTAAGAAAAGCAGCAAAGCGAATCTTCTTCTTCTGAACATGGAGATTTGATTTCGACCGTTGAGGTGATATGATGTTCAGAGAATAGTACCGTTGACTATGAAAAGTTGTGCCTTGATTTACGAAATGTTCAGACATGGCAGGCAGATACGAGGAATATAATATTAAGTGTGTCCTTCCTTGAATCTGGTGCGAACAATGCTTCATTAAATATTCAGACCTTTGTAAGTCTTCGTTGTTGGAAGCATTGAGGAAGACGTTCTATTGTAGAACGTAGTAAGACGATCTGCATGGTCATGGTTAGATGTGCTTCTTGAATGCAGTAAGACGATCTTCTTCTTCGAATTATTTAAACGCGGTGCTTGTGAGTTCTTAAGATAGGGCAGACGTGCGTTTCTTCCATGTGATAGATACTTCCTGAAATATAAAATATATAAAGTCTTAGGAAATCTTTATATATCAAAATTAAACCTTGAGTAAAATTGTTATATTCAAAACATGATAAAAGGTGAAATCGTTTGAACGTAGCAATCTCCAACTTTTTGATGATGACAATTTTGTTGAGAAAAACGTTTATTTCTTATTATAAAAAAGAATCAGAGCATAAATCTTCGTCTTAGCAAGCATAAGGTATGAGATTTAATATTTTTAGATATCAAAGCGTTTATGTCTTAAAATCCATAGAAGATATCAGAGCTTTTAGGAGTTATCATAGCATGTTTATATGTGGATACCGAGCTTTGTTGATTTGATTTAACTGCATAAATCAGAGCAAGTTATTTTGGTACTTGAGTTCAACTTTTTAGCTTAAAGTAACGGCAGACGAGTAAACTCTCCCCCTCACATGTATAGCCTATATTAAGTCTATCATGATTCTTAACTCCCCCTTAAAGCAATAATTTTCTAAGTTATGCTAGGGTTTGTTTTTCTCTTTGCTCCCCCTAAAATCAAGCTTTTTCTAAGACTTTCAATCTAAGCCTAAGCTTTTACTTCCTATTTTCTATTTCTCTACCCCTTTCTTCCTAAACTTTCTCTCTATTTCTCTCCTCCTTTGTCATTAGCAAAAAAAGAATATAGCAGACTGTCAAAAGAAGGAAATATAGCAAAACATAGGATATCACAAGAAAAGATCAGAGCAGAAAATAATGATGAGAAATTAGCAACACATACTATAAAAAATTGTTTGGTAAACTAAAAGTGCAGGAATGTAAAAAGAGTTAAGAGTAGAGAGATAAAAGGGTCTCTTCATGGCATCTACTCGAGCATCTTTGTCATCAGTGACTGCAAGGTAGAGAAGTTGGCATTCATTTTATCTTCTAAGTCATCGATCCTCTTCTCAGACTTGGCGTCCAACGCTTTCATCTCTTTCCGCATCTCATCTCTAAGGGTCTCGATCTTCTCGTCAAGCTCAGCAATAACCTGTGCATTCACAGGGTGCTCTTTTGAAATAGGGGTTGATGGGGACTCAACCATATATGAAGATTCAGGAGCCGGGGAATTCCATGTGGATTCCATACCAAGAGATTGAGTAGCCAAAAGTGCACTGCTTATAAATGGCATAGCTTCAGCAAAATTTAGCTCAAGAGCTTGAAATCTAGCAAAATCTTCCTTGGATAAAGAAACTGGAAGAGCAGGAAGTGGAATTGCAGGTTTCCAAGATGGCAGCAAGATAATCGTCCAAGAGCCAAGAATGATAATGAGGGCGCTTAGATGCTGAATGAGAAAAACTGAGATATAACCAATGTGGCCTTGAGATCTCCATACAGTCCAATCAAAATGATATAGATCGTCTTGCTGGCGATCTAAAAGCTTAAATGTTAAGAGCAGACAGGACCGAGGTGCCCAAATCTGTGCGTCATAGCAAAAAGGATACCCAAGAAAAGATATGGATATACCAGGAAGAAGTTGAAAATTCTTAAATTGGGTCATCTTCATTCTTTTCCACGTGCTTGGTAAACTTGAAGATCTTTGACGAGTAGGCACACTGACCGCAACTTCCCGTGCAACAAATTCAGCTCTCAAGGGTTAAAGGGGTTGAGCAGACGAGGAGGTAAGAGTATCTGAAACTCTTATAGGCGATGGAGACAGGACCTTTGCAACATAAGGAGGTGAAAGAACTTCGTTGACAGGAATAGAGGATTGATGAATTGGACTTGGTTCTTCTTCATCAATAATCACATACTCATGAGTAGTAGTGGGAACTGAGAAGAGATTGTATATGAAAGCATCTTGTTGATCATCAATCATCTTCTGAAATTTTCGCTTCTGAGGGAGAAAAGGAGTTGCCCAAGCAGACGCATCGTCAGAACGATGATGTACTCATTGAGGATACAACAGAGGCAAAGGGGACTCCTCTTTGAGTTGAACACGAACCCAGTGATTTTTATACACATGTCCAAGACCGAAAACTTTAGGTGAGGACGGCACTGGTCTGGTCAGAGGCAAATATACGCAACTTCCATCGTTTGACAGAGTTATCAAGACGATATTGAAGGCATTAGCAGCTACTAGCCACATATCTGGTACAGAGAACCTGGTAGCATTCAAAGTAGAAAGATATTCATCCTCAGAACTGAAAATCTTCATGTGTAAGTCTTTCTTGTCTTCCATTTCAGTGATCATATGGGCACGAATTTCAGGCCATCTTTCTTCTCCCATTTGGAGCCATTCTGCAATGCACCTGAAACCATAGTTTCCGTCATCTTGTACATCGAAGATGTCTTCAATGAAGGGGTGAAAATGGCTAGGCAGCATGTGCAAATAAGAGTTCAGTGCAGACGGAGGTCGGTTGACTAGAGCATGAACTTCATTATCTTCTTCAGTAGGCGGTTTACCTTCTTCAATAGAAATAGCTTTAGTCTGAGGAACTGATTCACCCAAGATTGCTTCACCAAGAGGTTCAGATACAACAACATGTTTAACTTTAATAATCTATTCCAAATGAACTTCTGTCTTACCCCTTTTGACCAGACGTCTTCTCTTAGGGGCAGGCTCAGACGGTTGGTTAATTTTAGCAGACGGTGCAAGCTTCCTCTTCTCATACGGTTGCCTCAATGAACGAGTTTTGATAGTAGACGGTGGGGGCAGCCCATTCCCTTGTTGTGCCTCAGACGATGGTGGCACTATAGAAACAGTCTTAGCCATTGTTTTAGAAACTGTAGCCTCCTTCTTTGTATACTTTCTCAACAGTGCTTCGGGCACATTGGAAATGTCGATTTCCACCTTCATTCTTTTTATATCTCCAATCCTGATTGGAGTTGGAAAGATATAATCTAAAGAAATGAAAGATGTTTCTTCTATTTCCTTTGTTAGGTGACCCAGTGTACCCAACATAGAAGAGATCAGAGACCTATAAGGCAAGTTGCCATGGGTACTTTCAAGAGTGTTCAGCATATGGTGAAATATTAGATAGGGTAGGTTGATCTTGACACCTTTCATCACTTTGTATAGGGCATAATGAGCCAGCTTGTTGACAAGGTCTCTTGAGCCTTCCTTGGGAAGGATCACCTTGCTGATCACACTGTGGGGGAAGATGCACGCTTCTGCAAGGTTGTTGACAGTAGCACTTCCTATCTTGGGATCCTGGTTCCAAATGCAGTTAGAATCTGAAACGGCATCCATCCACTAGGTGTTGTAGCGGTATCCTTCTCCAACATCCATATCCAACGCAACAGTAATGTTGGAGTGATAGATGTTTATGATCTTTCTCTGGCAGCGGGTCCGAATGTGACTTCCACTGACTTTGAAGGTGCAACCATAGAATTCCTTGATTACTGGGGTGACGGCATGATTCTGAGAGACTAGGTACATATTTTCCCAGTCTTGTTGGAGGAGCTCTTCTATGCCTGGAACCTTTACGTGCTTGAATAGGTTCAGGTCTATGTATCTTGGAGAAACAGTGGCCTATCTCCCAAGTTGGCAACCGCTGGTTTTCCAATGCTTTCAACTTGTTCCCTCCGGTTGACGGTGGTAAACCTTTCTCTATTTCTCATGATGGACTCCTGCGCCGGAGTTAGCTGGGGAGGAGCGTTCACTTGCTTATTTTTTGCTTTTGGTGCCATTGAAGGTTTTCTGCAACAAACGTTAGTGTGCAAGAGAAGAGAAAAATGAGTGCTAGGGTTTCAGAGTGTAAGAAATTAAGTGAGTGTGATGAAAAATTTTCAGGAAGTCACTTTTGATGATATGCATGGAATGTAAAAGGTTTTCTAGGTTTTCGTGAAACGAAATGATTGCTTTTTGAAATTTCAGGAGAGAGAAGGTTAAAATCCCACGCGCATTAAATGCGACGTGATTAATGCTTCAGAACAAAAACAGTTAAATAATAAAAGCGTAAGAAAGAAGCTAGTTATTGAGGAGACAACACGTTTCATATTCACAAGACGTGAACCGGTGGGTAAGACGATGTCGTTTGAACTTCACAATGTTGACCTCAGACGTTCATGTTATCAGACGATAAGCGAGTTCTTGTCATCTGTCCTTTCGTTGTTTTCTGCAAATGGGTTAGTACAGACGATATATTCTATAATACAGGAAACATGCCAATACTTTATCTTAGATAAGTAAATTGATTTTCAATAAGAGGCTTGGTGAAAATATCAGCTAGCTGATCATCAGTATGCACATATGATATATCAATATTTCCTTTGGCAACATAATCACGAATAAAATGATGTTTAATTTCTATATGCTTGGTTCTAGAATGATGAACATGATTTTTGTGTTATCACACAATAAAGGAATGTTATGCTCAAATATGCTATAATCTTCTAATTGATGCTTTACCCATAAGAGTTAGGTGCAGCATGAACCTGCAGCTACGTATTCAGCTTCAGCAGTTGACAATGAGATAGTGCTTTGTCGTCTGCTTGCCCAAGATATTGGGCATTGGCCCAGAAAGTGGCATCCACCACTTGTGCTTTTTCTTTCTATGCGATCTCCAGCATAGTCTACGTCGCAGAATCCTCTTAACTTGAAATCATCACTTTTCTCGTACACTAAGCCAAGATTAGCAGTACCTATGAGATATCTAAAAATTCTTTTAACAACACTTAGGTGAGATTCTTGAGGATTTACCTGGAATCAAACATGTTAAAAGCCAAGCCTAAATTTCTTGATTAAATATCTGTAAGCATGCATGTCTTCCTTGTCCGCTAAGCTTTCTTGGAAAGGTTTTTGTGCTTCAAGTTTTAATCAGATAAACTTTCTCTAAACTCAGGGACGAGTTTCTCTTTAAGTTTTGTCGCTTGAGGACAAGCTGTCGTTGGGTATAGTGGTGTGATGAGTGGATATTATATGATGTTTTTAGGTTGTTTTTAGTCTTTTTATTTTATTATTTTTGAGTCACATATAGGATTTTTATTATTTTTATGTAGATTTTATATTTATTTTGCATTTTGCATATATAATAGTTTTTATTTGTTTTTCTATCTTTATTTTATATTTTTAGGAATTTTTATAGCTATTTTATATTTTTAGGAAAAGCTGGTATAGTTATCATTTTTGTCCAGGGACCGATTTGTAAAGTTTCAGGAAATCAGGGGTCAAAGTGTGAAAGGTCAAGAGTGGAGGATGAAAAGTGAAGTTTCAAAGAGTTAAAGGGCCAGAGTTGAAGTGCTAGCAAAGAGAGGACTTAAAATGGAAATCAAGAATATGAACCAACACTCTCTAAATTAAGCACATGGAAAATAAGGATTAAAGGATGAGTGGAGAATTGATGGTAGTGGGAAGGAGTTTTCAAAAGTTAATTGGTGGCCTATGAAGGCCATAATGGCCATCAACTCCTCCACCATTGAAAGGCAATTTTTTTTGCTATAAATAATAGTGCTCATCCTTTGTAAAAGCCACACCATTTCAGAATACAACAAGTATTCTTCTTTCCTCCTTAAGATCATTGTTCTTAGGAATTGTGGGAAGCCAAACTTGAGCTCCTATCCAAGGTAATTCAATGACTCTTTTAGCCATGCTTGGCTAACTTCTTCTTTAAGTTTTTGGGTTGTTTTAGTTTATAATTCATGTTCTAGTCTTTTTCTACATTTCTGAATAATATTTCCTTTCATGTTTTATTTCTTTGTTCTTCATTCATCTTTATGCGCAAAAGATATCTTGCTTTCTACTTATGTCATAAGGCCATTTGGTAAGTAGTAAGGGAAATAGGGAATAAAAAGGTTATAAGTATACATTTCTTAAGGCAATTAGGATGGACGTAACTTTGTGTTGGCCCGAATTCCTTCTTCATCTTCTTTTCTGGTTAACTAAATACCTAGGCTAAGGATTTAGTAATTAGGAAGAAAGTTCTACATTTCTTAAGGCAATTAGGATGTAGAAATTCTAGGCTATAGCACCATGAATTTGGATTTAAAATTCAGAAATTAAGTAGGAGATTTCTAGCATGTTTTATAGACTATGTAATCCAACCCAAGAGC
This sequence comes from Acmispon strigosus, assembly GCA_030819835.1. Taxonomy (NCBI): domain Eukaryota; kingdom Viridiplantae; phylum Streptophyta; class Magnoliopsida; order Fabales; family Fabaceae; genus Acmispon; species Acmispon strigosus. The sequence goes on from JAUAMA010000006.1 coordinate 21,317,207, forward strand.
TTAAATTCTTATCATCTTTATTTCTTATCATTTTATGCTATTATTTCCATCTTGTTCTAAACCAACATCAAACACATCTTTTAATTTTTCTGCACAAGTACTAAATATTATATTAATAAGAACACCTATCCCTTGGGTTCGATCTTTTTACTACGCGATAGTCAATCGTGCACTTGCGATTTGGGTATCAGTAACATTGTCATCGTCGTCTGTGACTTTACACTTCACACTTCACTTTCTTGAAGGTAACAGTGAACCCACCATCACATAATTGACTTATGCTAAGTAGATTATGTTTTAATCCTTTAACCAAAAGAACCTTCCGTATTACAGGACGAGGGGCCTTACCAACGTCTCCTTCTCCGACGATGAACCCTTTTTGGTTACCTGTAAAGGTAACTGTTCCCCCATTCTCCTTAGCACGGATCTTTGGGAACATAAACCTTCTTCCCGTCATATGTCACGAGCATCCACTGTCTAGGTACCATTGTTCTCTTTTGCTTTGTCCTGTTAAACACATCCGCAAAAGGAACAATCATGGTTTTAGGTACCCAAATTTTCTTGGGTCCTTGTTTGTTAGTTTCAGCTTTGGGTGGAACTTTCCTCCCATACAAGGTTCTCCTTGGAGTTTGTCTCTCCTTAGACTTTACTACAAACGTTGCAGATTTAGATGATATAGCATCAGACGATATAAATTTAATCTCAGATGTATCATGCTTGGATGATGACTCAGACGTATCATGCTTGGATGATGATGCATGTGACATTTTAGAAGATGCATTGTAAGACGATGCAGCATTATCATCATTACTATAAAAACCTAAGCCACTTTTACCATACATGGTTCAGTTATTACCACTAAGTCTGACCAGGTTCTCGTGATCCAAAGTAAAAGATGAAAGATCACTAATTAAGACTTTGACTCTTTCCTTGAGAGTTTTAATCTCTTTATAGGGTTCTTTCAAGATTTTGTTTTCCTTGGTTAGCAAAAAAAATTCTTTCTTAGTTGCATCAAGTTCTTTTTGTAGTTTTGCAAACTTTTTCTTTAACCTACTATATTTTGCAGATATTGAATATGAATAATCAAGTAATTCATTATACTCTTCTTGAGAGATTTCAAATGTTACCTCATCTCCTTCGTCTTCTTCGTCGTTAGACGAGTCCACAGATGCCATGAATGCCCAGAATGATTCTTCATTATCTTCTTCTTCCTCTTCAGACTTTTCTTCTTAGCTTGTGAGAGCCTTATTTTTCCTCCTGAAGTTATTCTAGGCTAGTCTCTTTGAGAGTCGAGGGCACTCAGATTTAATATGACCAGGCTTTCTGCACTCAAAGCAAACGATAGAGCCTTTACTGGAGTTATTCTCTTCATTTCTCTTGGAGCTGGATGAGATATTTCATTTTCCTTTCTCTTTCCTTGGCTCATTTTTGGTTTGTTCTCTCTTGAGCCGCATCTTCTTGAATCGTCTGTTGAAGAGGGCTTCCTCATCGTCTGAGTTGTCAGACGATTCTTCAGCTTCTTCCGATGGTTCTTCAGCTTTTAGAGCTTTAAAGGATTTGGATTTAAATGCTACAGATTTGCCTACTGATTTTCTCTTCTTAGCTTCATCAACTCCTGCAAGTTCCATCTCATGAACTTTTAGGGCTCCTAGAAGATCCTCCATTCTTAAGGTGGTGAGGTCCTTTGCTTGACGGGTAGCAGTCACCATTGATCTCCATCTTGGTGAAAGAGATCTCAGGATCTTGGTTATCTGATCCATATTTTTGTATGTTCTTCCAAGATTTCTCAGTCCATTTAGGATGATTTGAAATCTGGAAAACATGTCATCAATAGATTCATGGTCCTTCATTTTGAAGGCTTCATATTGTGCAACCAGCATGTTTATTCTGTTTTGTTGCACACTTGAGGTTCCTTCATGAGCAATGGCTAGCGTATCACATATCTCCTTAGCAGTGTCTAAGCCATCAACCTTGTCATGCTCATTCTTGCTTAGAGCACATGTGAGAAACAATCGCGCTTTGGCGTTAAGTTGATTTTCAGTACGTTGTTCGTCTGTCCATTGTGCTTTGGGAATGGCTTCTCCTGCAGCATTTCTGGGGACATAGTTGCCTTGCTCCACAATGTCCCAGAGTTTAAAGTTTGTAAATTCTATAAATAGCTGCATGTGCTTTTTCCAGTATGGGTAGTTGGAGTCATCGAAGAATGGCGGCTTGTTTGTAGCCACGCCAGTCGACATTGTGTTGATCCCCATGGATCTTTTGCTCGAACACCTGTTAAGATGTTAGTTTCTCAGAGCCGTTTAGCTTTGATACCAATTGAAAGTAATGAAACAACACAAGAAGGGGGGGGGTTTGAATTGTGTGTGTGTGATTTTTAATAAACTTTTCGTTCAAATTAGATATAAGTTTTAAAAGTGTTTTCGAAAACTTGTGCAGCGGAAAATAAACAAAGCTGAAAAGTAAAGCACACAGAGAGTTTATCCTGATTCACCCCCTTAATCGACAGGGCTACGTCCAGTCCTTAGCTTCACCAAGATTTTCACTATTCGCACGAACAGTACAAGTATTATGCAGGACTTCTCCTAGTATTCGAAGGACTTCTCCTTACAAGTATTATGCAGGACTTCTCCTTACAAGTATTAGATAGTACTTCTCCCAATTCTTTTACAAAGAATGTTTATTTTCTACAAAGATCTCTTCAACAAGAGTGAGGGTAGAAACAATTTAAATGCATATTATAGAGAGGATATGAAAATGAGTTCTCTATTTTTGGAATGTGAGAAGGATAAGAGTTTTCACTCTATGAGAATATCACACATGAAGATGACTGAACTCATAATGATATAACTGTGAGTTTCTGAGTAAGTTTGAGAGCTTGATTGCGTTATAAAACTTGAATGCTTAAGTTTTTTATCGTTGTAAGTCGCCACTGATTCCAGTGTTTAAGTCTTCTATTTATATCTTCAGTAGGATGAAGGTTGGTGAAGATCTTAGAGTTCCATTTGAACTTCTTCTTCTTCTCAAGGTGCAACGGATACTTCTAGCAATCTCAGGTGTAAACCAGGTCTCGTCCTTGGACTCGACTGAGGTTTTGATGAAGACAAACACATCACAAAAAGAAGAAAGACTTCAGAAAAGAAATGGAAGACTTCAATAAGACTTCAAGAAAGAAAGGAACAAAAAGAAGAAAGACTTAACGAAGACTTCAGAAAAGGAAGGAAGACTTTAGGAAAACTTCAAAGAACTCAGAACATCAAGATCAAACATGAAGGTTCTAGTTTTAAGTAAGTCTTGTTAACTTAGTGTGCTATGCTTTATTAAGGTTTAATTGCATTTGAAGGCTCATGAAAGATCAACTAATTGAGTACAATATGTTCTCACAAGTTAAACTTGGTAGGAACACTCAATTAGGGTTTAAGATGGTTAAAACTGAGTTCTGGACTGTCTGTAATCGATTACAGATGTGTGTAATCGATTACAGGAAGTGTGTAATCGATTACCACAAGTGTGTAATCGATTACCAAGTTTGAATTTTGAATTCAAACTTCAACGGCATGATGTAATCGATTACACTAACTGCTGTAATCGATTACCAGGTCGACAGATGTGTTTTTTCATGAACCATTGTGTCTCAAACCGGTTGGGAAAGGTTGTGTTGGTTCATGAACGACCTCTAGTGCCTATATAAAGTCCTTAGACACTCAGAAACATCAATGACTTGGTCCATAACTTTCATATTCATTAAAGTCATCATTCTGAGTTTCGGTTCTCTCATTTTTCATAAGAACACTCATGATGTTCAACATTTGAGAAACTCAGAATGGAAGAGCCTTCATTGTAATTGCCTGGAGCATACAAACTAAGATCAATCCATCTTGTCTAAAGGATTGAATCAGCCATTGTAAAGGCATCTTCTTCTTCATCTCTTGAATCAAGTTGATTCATTCATCGTGGTTTTCGGTGGTTGTAAAAAGGTCTTTTGAATCGGGTTTGATTCAAAGTCCACCGTGGTGATACGGTGTCATCAGAAAGTGGTTTGCTTTCTGGGGTTTGATAGGTCCTCTTAGGGTCCTTGGCACAAGTATTGCTAAGAAGACTTGATCAATCAGAAGTGGGTTGCTTCGGGAAGATTGATAAGAGATCTTAGGGTCCTTGGTGCAAGTATCCGTAAGAGTACTTGATCATTGTAAATCTTCACTGTGGAATTCAGTGGAGTGGTTCTTCAGAAAGTGGTTTGCTTTCTGGTATAGTGGAAAATCTCTATGTGATCAGAGGACTGGACGTAGCCTTCTGGGATTGAAGGTGAACCAGGATAAAATCCCTGTGTGTTCTTCTCATCCTTCATCTTTTACTTTCAAGCAATCCTCAATTCCGCTGCAATCACAACTATCGTTTCGTGATCATCATTATCTTGAAAGTAATAATTTCAATAAGGCGAAAATCGGGGCAACTCTGATTCACCCCCCTCTCAGGTTGTTATCTGTACTAACATCAGGAACATTAAATGCAAACTTACTAAGCATTAATTGTAGCATTTAATGCGCTTGTGTAAGTCGTCTGGTCTTTGCTGTTCTATTTCCTTTTATAACATCTGAGCATTTAATGTTGATTCATCACAGAGATTTGATTTTGACCGTTGAGGTGATACGATGTTCAGAGAATAGTGTCGTTGACTCTGAAAAGTTGTGCCTTGATTTACGGAATGTTCAAACACGACAGCCAGATACGAGGAATATAATATTAAATGTGTCCTTCCTTGAATCTGGTGCGAACAGTGCTTCATTAAATATTCAGACCTTTGTAAGTCTTCGTTGTTGGAAGCATTGAGGCAGACGTTCTATTGTAGAACGTAGTAAGACAATCTGCATGGTTATGGTAAGACGTGCTTCTTGAATGCAGTAAGACGATCTTCTTCTTCGAAATATTTAAACGCGCTGCTTTTGAGTTCTTCAAGATAGGGCAGACGTGCGTTTCTTCTATGTGATAGATACTTCCTGAAATATAAAATATATTAAGTCTTAGGAAATATTTATCTATCAAAATTAAACCTTGAGTAAAATTGTTATTATTCAAGACATGATAAAATGTGAAATCGTTTGAACTTAATAGTTGTTTGTTTTTAGGAGTTAACCCTTTCTGCTTTGTTGTTTGTTGTTTGGGCGCTAAGAAGATGATGGAGGATCGCTTGAAGACTATGAAGAACACATACTTTCCGCTGTTTTCTTTTAAAATGACTTAGCACAAGTGTGGTGCAAACTATTATTATTGATTTTCATTACGCGATGAATTATTTATTTATGAGAATATTATTATGATTAAATATTTATTGAGAGCCAAATTCTTTTTAAAAAAGAAAATTGAGTTATTTGAGAGAGGTTTATATATTTTCCGCTTATTACTATGTGACCCCTGACCTTGAAATTGGGGCGTTACAACCACTTTCGGCGAGGACCAAAGTTGGATAATTTCCCAAATATTACCATATTCAAACTTTGCCTACTATACAAGGACCAAAAGCTTATTTAACCATTTTCCTTTTCTTTCACATGTGGAACTTGAACTGACGACTCAAGTAGATTTGCTTTGAAATAAAGTTCCCAAACTCGGTGAAAACTATTTACATATCAATTGTTTGAACAAAATTTGCTTTGAAACCAATAAATTACCTGTCATACATTGATCCATTGATCAACTATAATGAGGGTTTCAAATATAGATCATTAAAAAACAGTTCACTCCTGGCATATTTACATGTTTCCATTTTCATCTACTGATGAATCAGAAGCAGAATCATCTAGTGTTGAATTCGATGTAGTCTCCAATTGACTCCCACTCTCACTATCTGAAGTTCCCATTGTCCTTTCTTCATGAGGGTGTTTCAGGAACCAATACATTATACTAGCTGTAAGGGTAAGGATCATCTTTTGGTTCACCTGAAATTGAGTAACAGCAGTGTCACAAAGTAAGTAACAAAAATAAAAACTCGAACCTAGTTGGAAACGACATTATTTAATCAATGCTTGCTGACTATTTATGAATGAGAATGACCTAAAATGTGAGGAAATACATAAAGTTGAAGATTCATTCAGACTAAACTGAATGGATTAGCAGCTTTAGTAACATTGAATGATGAACAAGAGAGGGGGAGGGAGAAGTGACATAGTATTGATTCCAAACTACCTCAGTGATGTCTTCAGGAAGCAGGAATATAGAACATCCAAGCTTTCTTGCAATACTGATAATGTAGGTGGCATTCATCGTTTTCTCTTGATCTGCATGAAGCAAGTTTTTGTTTTATGAACATGTTATAGGAATGTAAAACCCAGACCAAGGAAAAGTACAAAATTTCAAAATTTTACATACATTTCCACACAACAGTTGTGTAATTGAAAGACATAATTTTGAAGTTCATTCTCTGTGGCAGATATGGGAAAACTCCAAGAGATTGACCCGAAAAATATGTGAATCTTACCTCATTAACTTCTCCCTCTCCTTGTACTCTTTTCACAACCAAATGACCTAAAATGATACAATCCTCTCACTTCTCCCTCTCCTTGTACTCATTTTTTCTAAACAAACGAAGCATGAGAGAAAAGGAAGGACCTAAAACTAGCACTAGAGAAAAATGATAGTCGCTCTTATTTGTTATCAAAAGTTGGTAATGGTCAAAAACCAAATTTTTAGTATACCTTTTACATAGTTAGACCCAAATAATATAATGCAATTACTGCTCCTAGAATCTCATCAGAAAAAAATTGAAACAAACAAAAGAATCCCAAAGCAAGGAAAGGAAGTCACATGTATCAAAGAATCCGACGTTCTACAACAACACTACTGCATTCTGAATATCAAGTGATTCACAAATTGAAAGAGTAAATAAAAACATACCAGTTACTCCTTTTGTCACAAGACCCCAATTAACAGCTCTGGGCTGCACAGAACTAAGAAGCTCAAGGAAAAATATTCCATCTGATAAACTTTTATCCTGAAATTAAAAATTGTAACAATTAATTAATGAACTTATTCTGTAATCCTTAAATCCCTGAACATGTGCTTCTGCTCAAAAATGAAAAAAGCAACATAGATAGACGAAAGATTTACCAAAAAAACAAAAGAAAAGAAAAATATTAGTTAAACAAAATAATTGTAATCACATTGCATGGTTATGATCTAATTTCAGTAATAATCAAGACAATTAATCCGAGAAATTAAACTTGTATTGGTGGATTTTGTTCTCATTATAGTTACCATATTGATTGGAATCCAAAGGCAATATCTTAATATTTACTACAAAATCAGAGATAATGTGACATGCTTAAGCAATTTGTTTCTGGCTATTTATCAACCCTACCACTCTCAAGGCTTCTTTTTTACCAACATCATGCCAAATTTACATACATGAATGCTCTGCCGCAAAGCAAGCATCAAACACACACAGTTGGCGTCAACAAAATGCCATGACATAGTTTGGTGGCACACTTTGGTCATTGTGCTACCAGACTCAATTCCAGCCCATGTCACCAGAAAAAGCATCTTGTCTTGACAGTCAAAGCTGTTTTTGCAATATCTTATCATAATTCTTTAGTCAATATGCAAGCCCCTTATAATCAAGGAATGTGAATATGCAAAATCCTATCCATAAGTTGGCTCACTTTATTGTTTATCTAGTCTCCTTAAATGATTTTGGCTTCTATGATTAGAATAACATGAACAAAAAACGTAAATTAATAAATAATATTAGACGAGAATAAACTCAGTATCTTTCCAATCTATTAAAATTACAAGATGTTGAAATCGTAATTGTAAATACAACCCTAATTTTCGCTACATTGAATTAGAATTACAAGTTGCTGAAAACAAGCTCCTCTGTTAAAACCAGACAAACCTCTAATAATACCATCCTTTGATTTGCAAATCATATTTTTGACAGCTTTGATGTAGCAGATTAAATAAATTGGATATAAAAGAGGACCACTAGATCTAGCCCTTAGATTTCCATTTTAGCCAATAAAATCTAAAACCAAAAAGAAAATAGGGAACCTGATATTTCAATTTCCATAATAATGAAAATAAGGCCAAAAAGCAAAACTAACAAACAAGATAAAGTCATTAATCTCCAGCAAATGATCTAGTGGAAGGATTTTCAATACCTTAAAACTATTCATGCGGCTTTGACTTCCTGAGCCGCTAACTTTGCTGTTGGCCCATTCTAAAATATCAGCATCAGTTATTTCCCTCCCATGAGAGTGAAATCTCAAGTTCTTTAGGAGTTGGAGGATGTTGCATCGCATCAATTGCCACAAATAAGCTAAAAATAAAATCAATAGTATTTGATTTAGATTCAGTCTATACCCACTAACATCTTAAGAGAAGACAGAATTATGAAAAGTTTGATAGAAGGGATATGCGAACATTTATTTGATTGGAGAAAGCTCAATAGATCAATGGATTCAATACCAGATATCAGCATGTAATTTGTAGGTCAACCTACCTAATATTAATTTTTTATTTCCCTGCACAATATCATTCCCAGCAACATTGACCAAGGAAAACTTAAGCTGTTTCCCTAATTTCACAACTTGGTTGCAGTTCTCTACTTTTCTAAATGGCATCTTAATTGGAGGTTTGTTAGCGATCTTCCAATTGACAATCCCCGGTGACACCTTATCAAGAGTCTCTAAAAGAACCCACCTGCAAAGAAGCAACATCATACCAACTCAATGGATAATAAAGATCAAAAGAAAATAAAGCAAGCTATCCTGAAAACAAGCGTGTCACTATCATTTCAAAATAGAAAAAATTCAACATAGCAAATATAACTGAAAGAAATTACATAATTCAATTAAAACTTGAACATGATTGAATAAAAAGAATTAATATTCAATTGATTGCACTCTACAAGTAGTTTCAATTCCATACAAAAAGCTTATAACAAAACAAGTTCAAGCGTAAAATAAATAAGAGAAATAGTAAGAAAGCAGGAGATATTGCACCCGTTTCTGAGATCCTCAAATACATTGTTGATATAGGCTGAATTTCCAAGGCTGTTAATCCAAAGGCGAAATGCTCTCTCTTCTCTAGAGTCTTGGGTATCATCTGGCAAAGTTTCAAGGAGAGAAATCTGTTTTGTCAGGGCTGAAAGTCCATTCCTACAAGAGGGGAGTTGAGTTAGCTACCATATATTACTCAAGAACCAAAAATAAAAAATGAGAATATTTCAAACTCTTTGACAAACATAGAAGGTGGAGAAATGTTAATATGCATAGAAAAACTTAACTTATTTTCAAAAGATGAACAGAAATATAAGAACTAGATGAATAGTGGTGATTATGTTGTTAAAAACGTAGCAGTTAGCACAGCTAATTGACAAACATATGAACTGTGCAATCTTTAAGTAAACATATTCAATGTCAGAATGTGATTAACATGCATCTTAACATTTAGTGTATTAACATAATCTTCAAATGAACTTTATTTAAGTTTGACATTACTCTTGTTTTCATTCCTAAACCTTAACTTCCAAGATTTAAGTAAGGGTCAGATAATTTTACTTGAGACTTAACCACTGATAAAATTAAACCAATAGTTAATGAAAGCCTAAAATCAAGTTCCATTTTCTACCGCTTCATCCATCAATAACCTAGATATGAGACATTTCTAAATTTATCATAATATAATATTTTCAATAGGGTTATTTACCAACTATCCTAAAAGCTTAAGCTGAGCCCATCGGGATTGAACCGGGACAATGCAGTGGCTCACCTATCTTGTGCTGAAACTATGCTCTTCTTAATTAGAATAATGGGGGTGCAGCAAGAATTGAACTCTAGACCACTTGGTCATAGAGGCTCAGATATGTCATGCTAAAACTCAAGTTGTTGGGTTAATGATTATATATTATAATTCTAACAAATAGAAAGGTTTTTCTCACCTGTGCTGAAAAATATGTGCAACAAATGCAAGATTAAGATTTGGGGATCCTTCCACTATGTCTCTTGCAGTTAAGTATCGCTTGCAACCCATCTTGTCAGCATGTTCGAGGACTAACTTTGCTCTTTCAAAGGGGTTTTTTACAGCCAGTGTGGAGGGATTAGTGTATTCAGGTGCAAGAACATTTAGAAGGTGTGCATAAGCCTCAGCATCCTGGAGGGTCAGAACCATACAAGTTCAATAACCAGATATTTACAAGAAATACATTATGAAGCTTCTGTTACTGTAAAATAGTACTGAATGAAGAAACACAATGGTTCTAATTGTCCAAAGCAAGAGAAAGAATATCAGTACATTGATTTTAAAAACAAAAAACAAAAATTCAGTTACCTTCACATCAGAGGAGAAGTTGGTCACAATCTTCTTGTACTCTGCCTTCTTTAAATGGAAATTCATCCACCTTAATAAGATCTTTTCTGGTGGAAGATTCATCAACTCTTCCATATCCTGTTAGCTTAAGAAATATTAAGGCAAGATATACAAGAAATGATTAAAATATGAAATGATATTGAAAGAAGTATTTACCTTACTATCACCAAGCAACTCAAGCAGCTGAGGGGTTTTCTTTAGATTGAGGTCAGCCAGTAATTGTATCTAATTTATAACCACCATCAGGAATGTCAAAGCATACCCCCCAAAAAAATTAATATGCAGTATGCAGTCCCATTAATCCAGAAATTAGAATGCACAATTTAGAAAATTCCAGATTTATTTGGATGATATGAGAAATGTTTTCACAAATATAAACCAAAAAGATTATAAACTTCTATTTGTGATTGTTTACCTTAATAATCTGTGAAATCAGCCCAAGCACCAGATGACGCTGAAATAACAATACAAGAAAATCAGATACTACTGTACAGAACAAAAATAGAAGAAAAAATCTCAAATGAGATCATGGTCGACTCACTTATCAAACAGACAAATGCCACTTAATCAAACAGACAAATGCTGAACCCCCCCCCCCCTCTTCACGTGCACCATATTTTTTGTTTAACGAACCTCTCCCTCACAATTGATCATTGGATACCAGTTATGCATCCGTTAGGCACAAAACCTCTTTTCAAATTGTCAAGCTTTTTTATTTATGACAACTTCTTATATGAACATGACAGACCATTTAGACAGGCAGAACATGAATCTGCAGCTGGTTTGAAATTCTAAATCATATTTGAGGTGTAGACTATGCTCGTAAAATAGGTGTATATGAAATAGGTTAAATATAATAATGCAGCAACTTCCTAAGTCTAACACATTAAATTCATAAGAATCACTGTCATAATGTCCCAGTTTCATGAGTAACATCAGAAAACTGAGACTTTAGACGAAGTGTAGCCCATCACAAAACTTCACCTCTGTTTGGAATCAATAAAAAAAGGGGGAATTAGATTGACTAAGAATCATTTTGAAGCAGAAACCAAATCCATTTTATTTAGAAAGCAAATCCAGCAAAGTCTGACCACCATATTTGAGTTGATTTTTGTATGTGCACAACTAAAATAAAAAACAAAAAGGAGAGCTAAGGCTTAAATTTTGTGGTTCAGTGCACATACCCACAATAATGCATTTATATATGGAAAGTGAAAGGCCTACAAACATACTCTTCCTTCAATGAAGTCCTGGGTTCCAATGTTGACTACTGTACATCCAATTGCCTTAGCAGAGTTAAGGCAAAGAGTGTGATTTTCATTTCTTTCCCATGGATTGAGTAATCTTTTTGTATTGATTGCCCGTTCATCAATAGTCCTTGGAACTGCCACATTGATAAGCTTGCTGCAACAGCGTATAATTCTTTTAGAATGAAATTGTCATGAGCAGTAAAAATAGTAAACAAGTGAAAATGTATAGTACCAAAGAAGAACACCGTCTTTCACAATTTCAAAGAGCTCATTGGTTGAAGGATCAATAGGAAGGTATTTCTTGAGGAACTCATCTTGAGCAAGATAGTGATTTATATGTGCAACATATGATGCTTTCTCAGATTCACTTATTGTGTGAAGCAATGTGGTTGTAGCCGCCTTAAGGAATGCCGAAGAGTTCTTTGGACTACTTCCTATTCTAGAATTTGCAAATATTTGTAGTTTCAGGTAGACCTGTCATCATTATAGCAAAGTCACTAGTTATCAATCAGATCAAAATTTGACTTTTCCATAACAACTGAAATTGTTTCACATAAAGTATACTTCCAGTATTTTTCTACTCTCTCTATATGAGGTGAACCAGTTCGAAAGTTGATCCCAGTGTGAAGTTCGGTTACTAAGACAAACAATTGAAAATGAAGGGTGAAATTCTGCTTCTGGGTTCAGGAAAATAAGGAAACTGGAAAATTAAAAAGTACAAATATATCTTTTGAGCCAAGGATTCAAATAAGAAAAAGGAAAAACATATATACTCTTTGCAATATTAAAATAAGGAAAACTCTACTAAATCAACCAGCTGATATTTTATCGCCTTTAGAGCTGTGAATTCAATTTTTTTCTAAATATTATGTGCCCTGTTTCAAAGATATTGAAAAGATTTAATTTAAGATTGTCATAAAAGAAAACAGTAAAGGGATCAGGGGGAAAAGAGAGAAACAAGCAAAGATAAAGGCGATCCGTAGTGGAAATAGGATTTCTATAAAGCAAAAAGATACACCACCCTCAGAAAGTTGATACTTGAATACAGATGATAGTAAATCAAGATTACAAAATTCACCTTAAGAAACAATTCAAAATCAACCTCCTCTTCTGTGTTCTGATACAAATCCTGGATGTGAGAAGCTCTCTCCTCCTCACTCAGACTTTCCCCCACAACCTTCAACTTGGACATCTTGGAAGCCAAATCAGCAATCACAAGCTTCCCACTCTCCCTCCTCATGCTCATGAACTACACCAACCATGGACAATGATCATGACCCAGAAACCCAATCGCAATCACAACATAAAACAAAATCCAATTTTCCCAAGAAAAAAGAAGCAAGTAAAGCAAAACCATAGATTCAACACGCTGCAGCAGCTCGACAATTTCTTGCGTACCAAACAGTTTGGATTGTAACCAAGATGAACTTACATGGGTTTTCAAGCTGCGAAGCTCTGCTTGTGTGAACTGATTCTGAAGCCATGGATCTGAAACAAGGATCCCCCAGTGACTAGACATGTTTTCTGCTACAAATTGAAACAGATGGGGGAAAATGCAGAATGAGAAAGGAGAAGAAAAAGTGTATGTATATAGCTATTCAATCAATCAAACAGTTGGTGTGCGTCTCAATTTCTCTTTCTCATAAAGCTCCAAGTGTGGTGGGAAGTGAGAGAGGGTGGGAAGAAGAATTCCCAACACTATGGGACAGTTCAGAGCTGTCAAGAGTTCAAAAGTTGTTCTGTGAGAGTGAGATGGGAAAAAAAAGAAAGACGGAAATTCAAATTATTAGAATAATAAGTTTGTAGTAGCTCCTAACATTGGGGTGGGACCCTCTCTTGCCCGTTAAATACTTTTTCAAAATTTTACTTCCAAGTTCAAACATGATCTTGTTGGCATCCTCTGTGCTTAGTTATATTTATTTATTTAAGCTGTAATAATCTCAAGTTCTCAACTATCAAACTGTTTGTTTATTTATTTTTACCTAACCCTGAAAGTGGTGTGTTTTTTAATATTTTATGGTTTGATAAATGCTTGTCATTAGAAATTGCCAACGGATATAACGGGAGGAAATTTTAGTCCTTGAAAAATATAGGGTTCGTGGTGACTTTCGTCCCTAGTAAGAAAATAATCAAAATTATTTCTGAAAAGATAAAAAAAAATCAACTTAGTACTTAGAAGATGAAAATCACGATTCCTTTAAAAATGAAAAATGACGGCTTATTTTAGTCTTTAATGGTTTGTGTTGGAGTATGGCTCATTCTAATTTTGGTCTAAATCTGTTTAGTTTATAAGAATTTGATTTAAAGTGTGTATGAGTTTACGAGGATATTATTGTAATATGTGGACTATTAGTACCCTCTCATATAAGTATAATTAGCATTGTAACTCTAGGAAAGTGATTGATTTTGCTAATCAATAAGACGAAGCTATAGCTATCCTATAGCCGCAAAGGTAAGCATAGTTTGCCGAACTGCGTGAACAAACTTTCGTGTGTTCTTGATCGCGTTTTCTCTATACTCTTATGTTTTTCGGGTGCTTTTGCTAACAACTGGTATTAGACGACGGTGACTTCTGGCGGTGCAAAATTCAATGTGACACGGTTCGACGGAACTGGCAATTTCGGATTATGGCAACAGAGAGTCAAGGATTTGTTGGCTTAGCAAGGATTACAGAAGGCGCTGGGAGAGCAGAAACCGGCGGATTTGACTATCACGGATTGGGCGGAGATGAAGGAGAAGGCCGCGGGGTTGATACGTCTATGCGTTTCAGACGAGGTGATGTATCATATTCTGGATCTCACAACTCCGAAGGATGTTTGGGAGAAATTGGAAGGCCAATATACTTCCAAAACGTTTATGAACAAGTTGTTCGCGAAACAACGGCTCTATAGTCTAAGGATGCAGGAAGGATCTGATCTGCAGCATGAGGTCAATCACTTCAACAATATCATCACTGATTTCGTGAGACTTAGCGTGAAGATTGACGATGTGGACAAGACAATTATTCTATTGTGCTCGTTACCGGGTTCCTACGATCACTTGGTGACTACTCTTACATACGGGAAGGACGCTCTCCAACTGGATATCATCAGGTCTACACTCTTGTCTCACTCTCAATGGAGACAGAATGTAGAGGAAGGAAGCCAAGGTGAAGGTCTGTTTGTGAAAGGAGGTCAAGATCGTGGGCAGAACAAGGGTAAAGCTAGGAAGAAGATGAGGTCTAAATCCAAGCAGAGGAAGACAGCAGAGTGTTATAATTGCAACCAGATTGGGCATTAGAAGAGGGATTGTCTGAATCATTCTAATTCTGCAAACGTGGCTCATACTGACGATTCCGGCAGTGAAGGAGATATGCTTTGTGTTTCATCCGGAAAGTGCACAGAGGCGTGGGTTCTTGATTCTGGTTTCTCTTACCACATGACGTCGCACTGGGAGTGGTTCAGTACGTTCAAGCCGGGTAGTTTTGGATTTTTCTAAATGGGTGATGACTGTAACACCCGGAATTTTCCCCAGTAATTAAATAATTATTTAATTATTCCAAGGTAATGTTTGGATCCTCTCGGCAGCATCGACAAGCGTTATCGACGAGCGAAGTATCGGTGAAACACCTTTTACAGCACTTGGTAGGAAACCAAGATAGACCTGACTTTGAGTTCGGACAAGAATAAGACGTTCTCACTATCACCACAACAATCAGTGGGAAATTTCGTGAAGAACGACTGTAATATTGATATGGTTTCCTCTCGGAGCCCGGGAAGGATTTTTCGCCCTAACGGGACATTTAGCCGAAACTTCAGCAGGCAGAACGGACGACTTCGTGACCCTAGATCGAGAATCTAAAAAGCCCCAAATGATTTCTTTTGGCGTTTCGAGACCAATTTCGTGATGACAAATTTCATGAATAGTGACCCGGTGAATAGTGTTTTCGAGCAGCGTGGCGCGGACTTCGAGAAAGATCGACCCGGCCCCGAATTGTGCGGGCCCAGTACCCCGAAACCAATAAATGATCCCGGGGCATATATTCTCAGTGGTACTGAGATACTCATTGATGACCAGAACCAGATGACGACCAGTGACTTGACGCACTGACGTAGTGACGCACTGACGCACTGACGCGCTGACACGCTGACGCACTGACGCGTCATGATTGGGAATTTATTATTAAGCAAACCTAGATATTTATTAGAACTTTCTAAGCTTAGATTTTAGTCCCTGAACTTTGAAACCTTATGGTTTGGTCCTCGATAGTAAAAAGTTTTTTTTACTTTAACCTTTTACCATTCCAACTTTGGTCCTTAGGGTAAATGAAAAATTAGAGTTTCACCCCCCATTGGAGGCCCATAGCCACGGCCCAACACCCTTCTTAAGGGTTAAATGTGGTTTTTCTTCTTCAAACTTCATTAATTCATGTTTAAGTGAGTTTTAGAGAGAGAAAGTGAGAGTTTTCTCACTATTCATCATCTTCTTCCTCTCCTCATCACCATGGCCGAACCTCCTCCTCACCATGGCAGCCCCTTCCTCTTCTCTTCTTCACTTGGTGCGTTGAGGTAAAATGCTTTGTTAGAATCAAATAATTTACTGAATTACTATATTTTGATAAATAACAATTTCGCTAAGTATTTCTAACTTCTTAATAGCTTTCATGCTCAGGAATATTTGTTTACTTGGAGATGCACTGCGTGGACCTCAATAAAGCATTATCAAAAGCAGATATTCAAGTAAAGAATAGTAGAGAAATTCGTCCGACCACTGCCTTTGTGAATCAGTCTGCCAGCTGATCACATCCACCTGAGAGAGTCCGTCCGCCTATGATGAACGTCTGGTTGATCAGTCACTGGATGTATTTATATGAAGAATTTTGGGTTGACTAAACAACAATTGAAGACTCGTGCAAAAAGTAATATCAGGAGGTAATTGTTTGTTCAACATAAAAATGAGTTGTCAAGCACCACTTGTCTCCTCAGAGCATTAATGGTGAAAAGGACAGAATTAAGCGCCTCATTCCCTGAAGATTCAAATCTTCTGACATTCCTGAATTCAAGCTGCTTTAACGGAATTAGCGGCGAGCCTTTCTGATCATCGTATCTCCCCAACGTTCAAATTCAAATATTCTGGTCAGAAAATTAATGACTCCCTTAGCTGTAATACATGAGCATTAATTGCAGAAGCTATGGATCAAGGTAAAGTGCATTACCAGACGATATCAACCTCCGTCATTGAAGAAACGTTAATTGTTTGGCAGATTGCAGCAGCAGATGCAGAAGTGTCCGTTACTCCCATTCGAGCAAAAATTCAAACAGAACTATTTTGAAGATCTTCAGCAAAGCTTCCATTAAACACCCTACTGAAGATATAAATAGTGGACTTAGCATCAGTTTCAACTTGGCGACTTTTACACAATCAAAGCATTCAAACTTTCAAAGTTTATTATCTGCAATCAAATTGTTCTAAGCCAAACACTCAGCAATCTCAACTTATCTATTATCTGAGTCCAGTCGCCAACCAGTGTGAAGTTCTTTACAGAGTGAAACGCTTATCCTTTTCTCACACAAACCCTTCAGAGAACCAACTTGTTTATTATCTCTGAATCCTGCTTTTCACATTTTCTACCCACTCTTACTGAAGAGATTTTGTAGAAACCAAGTCTTCTTGTAAAAGAACTGGGAGGAGTCCTGTCTAACACTCGGAAAGGAGAAGTCCTGCTAGAATACTTGTAAAGGAGTAGTCCTAAGAATATTGGGAGAAGTCCCTGAGAACACTTGTACTATTTTGATAAAATAGTGAAAATCTTGGTTAAGCCAAGGACTGGACGTAGCCCTGTCGATTAAGGGGGTGAACCAGGATAAACATCGTGTGTGCTTTTTTGTTCAGTTGTAGAATAATTTCCGCTGCACTTCTTTAACAAACGTTTTCGAACTTATAACTGTTATTTCACGAAAAGAAGCTTAAAAATCACACACACAATTCAAACCCCCCTTTCTTGTGTGGTTTTATTACTATCATGCTCCCCTCCTCTTGATCTACACTTCTAGCGATTCGGTTTATTTGTTGAGTTTGATTTTTATGCAAGTAATAGAACTTGAAAGACCCTTCACAAATGTTTTTGCCACTACCCTTAGCTTCATTTTGAACCGATTGGATTTTTGATTGAATGAGTTTTGGTTCTTTGAAGAATTTCAAGTTGAGTTTTTGTTAGGGTTTCTTTTAGAAAAGTTATTCCCATTGGATTGATCTTTGAAAATCTCCAATTTGTTTTCTTGGAAGTTTAGTTTTTGAAGAATTGATTATTTGGAAAAAGTGATTTTCAAGCTTTAGGTAACTATTCATCATTGATTTCTTGTTGCCTTTGATGTGTGCAGTTGGTTATTTGATGTATACGCTATGGTCTGCACTAGACCAGATTTGGCACAAGTTGTGAGCCAAGTCTGCAAGTAAACCACAGAAGCATCATTGGGAAGCAGTCAAGTGGATACTCAGGTACTTGAAAGGTACAAAAGTTCATGGTATCATGTTAAGTGGTGAAAGAAGTGATCTAATAGTTGTGGGATATGTTGATTCTGACTATGCAAGTAATATGGATAACAGGAGGTCGACAACAGGATATGTGTATACTCTTGCTAGAGGACTAATTTGCTGGAAATCGTCAGTTCAATCCATAGTTGCAATGTCTACAACTGAAGCTGAGTACATGGTTGTAGCTGAGGCAGCAAAATAAGCATTATGGCTTACAGGGTTAGAGAAAGAACTGGGTGTTGAGCAAGGTGGATTTTAGTTGCATTGTGATAGCCAAAGTGCCATTTTCTTGGCAAACAATCAGGTGTATCATGCTAGGATAAAGCACATTGATGTGAGGATCCACTAGATAAGAGAGTTGGTTGTGTCTTGAAAGATACGGCTTGAGAAGGTTCATACTTCAGAGAATGAAGCTGATATGTTGACCAAGCCAGTTACCAGCGACAAGTTCAAGCATTGCTTGGACTTGTTACGTGTTTCTCGGTGTTAAGCAGAAGAGAGGCCCAATTTCGAAAGTCAGGATTCTGAAATTGAGCAGTGGATCTTCACAGGGGCTTGAGAATTTTCCAAGGTGGAGATTGTTGGAGTATGGCTCATTCTAATTTTGGGCCAAATCTGTTTAGTTTATGAGGATTTGATTTAAGGGGATTGTGTAAGGGTTTACGGGGATATTATTGTAATATTTGGATTAATAGTATCCTCTCCTATAAGTATATGTAACACTATAACCCTAGGAAAGTGATTGAATTTGCTAATCAATAAGACGGAGCTATGTCTACCCTATAGCCACAGAGGTAGGTACAATTTGCCGAACTGCGTGAACAAACTTTCGTGTGTTCTTGATCACGTTTTCTCTATACTCTTTTTTTTCTGGGTGCGTTTGTTAACAGTTTGTTTAGTTTAGAGGAGGTGTAAAGAGAAAAAGTGAGTTGAGGGAAAATTAGTAGAGAAAAAATGGTGAGAAAAAATAAATTTTATAAGTTGTTTATTATAGTAGAAATTGAGGAGAAAAAGAAGATAAATAATGATGTGAATTCTCTCTTTGATTGTTTAGTTCAATATAGAATAGAAGAGAGAAGATTGACGTAACGCCCTAATTTATGGTCAGGGGTCACATAGTAAATAAGTGGAAATATCTCTTCAAAACCTCTAAAAAACAACTCAGATTTTCAAAACAGAACGTTGATGACTGGACTTTATATGGTCTTTTTAGTGTCTTTTTATTTTATTTTATTTTATTTTTATTAAGTCACATATAGTTTTTACTTTACTTTGTTAGAGATTTCATTTTATTTTTGCATTTGCATATAGTGTAGCAACTTTTGTGTTTTTAGTCCTTTTAGTTTAGTTTATTTCACTTTTAGTCCTTGTTAGAGGTTCTGGTCAATTGAGATGCATTTGTGGGGATCTTGATGCAAATAAAGGGAGAAATGTGGCTGAGTTAAAGAGAGAAGAAGAAGCATCATCCACCATTAGCTCATTTAACATGTGTGGAATTGAGAAATTGAAGAAGGGTTAATGAAATATTGCTGTTTCAGAACATTTTGGAGGCCAGATGAAAGCCAATCAATGTCGTCAAGGCCTGGCCATAAAAGAATAAAGAAGAAAGAAAAGAATATGAAGCAGCAGACAAGGCCAACGCTTGAGTGTTGGCATTCTGTTTGGGCCTAGAATTCACTTATTCCCAACACCAAGGCGTTGGGACGCAGGAAAATTTTGTTATAAATAGGACATTTGTCTTAGGTTATTATCATCTTTTGATCCATCATCTAGTAGCTTAGATTGTCTTTTATTTTCTTTAAAGCACTATTTCTGGAGTTGTAAGAGGCCCTTTGGAGCCCTTGTTTTTGGTTTTGCTTTTTATTCTATTTATATTTTCCTTAGCCATGTTTGGCTAAGCCCTTTTGCATTTGGGTATTATGTGAATCTTTTCTAAGTTTTGCTCTAAGCTTTCTGTTGCTCTATATGAATAAAGTCATAGTTTCTTGAATCTTTTCCCCATGTTTATTTAGCCTGAGTCGACGCAAGTACTTTGCTTATTTTCTGCACAATGATAGTTGGTAGAAATTAAGGGAAATGGGATTGGATTAATCAGTTAATCCGCCACTTCGATATAAGGGTGAGAATCAGTTGTGATGGCCAGAAAGAAGAATTCTAATGCTTCAATTGAAATAGTTAAATACTAAGGTATTATGTTTGGTAATTGAAATTGAAAGTCTATTTGGTTAAGGTATTAACAAGTAGAAATTCTAGGCTAAATCACCATAAAATTGATTACTGAATTCATATAGTTATTTGATTGTGGAAAGCATAATTTGGTTAAGTGAAGCTATTACCCAAGTGCTATTTTTATTAGAATTTCTTTTAGTTTTTATGCTGCCTCAAAAATCAAACAAAAAATATCTTTTCTTTTTCCAACTCTAAAGAATCAATTTTAAGTCAAACCAATCCTTGTGGAGACGATAATTTTTTATATTACTTCGATACAATCTGTACACTTGCAAAAATTGTTATCAAGTTTTTGGCGCCGTTGCCATGGATTGGCTTTTTGATTTTTAATTGGTTGATTAGAGTTCTTTGTTTTTAATTTTTGCTGTGAACTGGTATTGCTTAATCTGCTTGCGGAAGTTTTGTAAGGTTAGCAATGGCTGAAGCATTCAAGTAAAGGTTGGAAAAAATCTGAGCTGATTATGAAAAGGAGAAGCAGGAAGCTTTCACTATCCTTGATGAGTTTTACTCTGATTTGGAGTACAAGTGCAAAGCTGAATTTTTGCCAAGTCCTGAGAAAGAATGCAAGGCCAGGGAAGAATTACAAATGAAGATGCAAAGCATTCTGAAAAGGCAGCCAGTGATTTAACAGCCTCTCATTGACCCTGTAAGTGATCCTATGGACCAGGGCAAAAATCTAAAAACTAGCA
The DNA here is from genome assembly GCA_030819835.1 of Acmispon strigosus. Classification (NCBI taxonomy): domain Eukaryota; kingdom Viridiplantae; phylum Streptophyta; class Magnoliopsida; order Fabales; family Fabaceae; genus Acmispon; species Acmispon strigosus. The sequence goes on from JAUAMA010000006.1 coordinate 21,338,247, forward strand.
AATGGGACAATGTTATTTTGACTGCAAAATCTGTTTCTCTTCCCACCCCGGAAGAGGAAGAACAAAATCCCTAGAAGAGTTGTCCATAGGTGAACTTGTACGGGAAGATGGTGAGGTTGAGGCTGAACAAGTTTGCATTATTCTGATGACTGAATGATGTCAGAATTTGCACGACTTGAAGGGTTTACTAAATTTCGTAATAGACCCTGGTTGAATGATTTCTGGAAGGAACCAAGTCTATCGAAGACTATAAAATCGAGCTTCTTGGGAGACAACCCATGTCCAGGTTTGAGTATTTTAATTCAGTGTTTTTAGTTTTTAGTTTTTAATTTTTATTTTCTGTTTGTATTGTCCTGTTTCAAAAAGAAATAAAAAATAAAAAATAAAAAATTGATTCTGATTGCAGGGGGAGCCAACGCCTAGGCGTTGGAGGCTCAACGCTCATGCGTTGAGCCCCTGCCAAGTCCCAGGATTTCTTTTAATTCCCGCGCTCAGGCGTTGGAGGGGCCAACGCTCATGCGTTGGGCCCCTGGAATCCAAGAGTTATTTCTTTTAATTCCAACGCTCAAGGGTTGGAACCCCAACGCTCAAGCGTTGGAACACGCACAGAACAGTTTAAGTGTTTTGTTTTTCATTTTAAACACTAAACTTCCCAACTCCCATCTTCTCTTTTCCTCACCCACGAACTCAACCCACCTTATAACACCATTTTCACCCATTTCACCCCACACAAACACACTCCACTTCATTTCACTTGGATTGAGTTCCTCTTTGCTGCAATTTGTTTCTTCTTCAACCTCTGTGTTTTGCCCTTTTGAACTTCAAGGTATGGTTGGTGTTTTTCTTAGTTCTTCTTCCACTACTTTGTTGTTTAAATTAAAATGCACATGTTGATTTGGATTGTAGTTTGTTCTATGGGTTGTTGTTAGTGTTTTAGGATGGGAAATTACTGCATTTTCTTGTTAGAATTTGTACATAATTTTGCTGTTTTAGAAACTGCCCACCATGTGTTTGATGAAATGCTTGAATGAGTTTCTTGAGTTCTTCCAAGTTCTTTCTTGCCTAGTTCTTATACTATTTGATAATGGGAAGACTCAAGAGTGTTTTTATGAAAAGGGTGGGCAAGTTTATTGTTTTTAAACATGGTTTTGAATTGAAGTTCTCAATTGGGTTGTTGAATATTATTTAGGACTAACATTCTAATGATTTTGTGAATTTTTGGAATCGTTTGTTCACTCTTTTCAGAATGGCACCTAAAAGAAGAGCTGAGGAAGAGGCCCCAATCATTGAAGAGGATTTCGATGATGACAGATTCCTCTCCTTAGAAAAGGAGAAATATTACAAAGGGGTGGTCTCTCAGAAGGAGCTTATCAGAGAGAGACCTCTAAAGATTGAAAGAGACCCTTGGAGGATGCAGGAAGTTGTTGCCCAAAGGAAATGGGACGTGCTGTGTAACCCAATTGCTGATGGGTTTCAGACCCTAGTGAGAGAGTTTTATGCCAATGCTCGGTATGACTCTACTGAGGAGATCCCTGCCATCCCAACTTACAAATCATGGTTCTGAGGGACTGTCATCAATTATGGTCCTGAAGCCATCCGGAGGTTGCTGAAGCTTCCCATTAAGGCCCAAGATAGGGCTATGTTTGGAGAAAATGGGGAGAGCTTCAATGAGCTGCTAAATCATTATCCCTTTGATGAGATTCTGGAAGCCTTAGCAGTCCCAGGAGCTAGGTGGAAAACAGAGAGGGACAAAGTGACTAAGAGCTACATTTTCCGGAAATATGTCCAGCCAGAGGTCCGAGTTTGGGACCACTTCTTTGGAGATACTCTCTTCCCAAGCTCCAACAAAACAGAGCTGAGGAAGTAGAGTGCCTTATGCATTTACTTCCTGCTGAACAAACACCCCATTGATGTGGCCCAAATTATCTCTTAAAGGATCCATTATGTAGTGAACATTGACAAGAAGGGTAAGAGGTTTGATACCCTTTGTTGATCACCAGGCTGGTACACGCCAAGTTGGGAGTAGCTGCAACTCCCCCTACTGAAATCCACATCCACCCTCTCCCGATCATGGAATGGGAAGTTGCAAGTATAATTTATGAGGATCATATTGAGAGGTTTGAGAAACAGGGGCACCCACTTGACGTATCACCTCCCAGGTTGAGGGCCAACACTAGGTCCATTGTTCTTCCAGTGGTACCAGCTCAGCCTTCTCAGCCCACTTGGCAAGAAGAGGCCTTTGGAACGGTGTTCCACCACATACACCGTATTTCTAGCAACCAGCAACTGATGTGGGATTATGCAGGCTATAATGATTCCAGGTGGCAGAGGTGCCTTGACCCCACAGAGCTGGAGCAGAGGTTGATGAGCATGAGCCTGTATGGCTATCAAGCAGGGAGCAGCAGTGGAGTAGGTGCAGGAGAAGCTGAAGTTGGAGGCTCAGGAGGAGCTGCTGAGGAGGAAGACCCCATGAACATCTGAAATGACTAGTAGTTGTTTTATTTTATTTTGAGATTTTTATTATTTTTCTTTTATTTTCACATTCTTATTTTTACTTTTAGGACTTTTATTTTTAAGAACTAAGAATGATTGCCTAAACTTTCAAGTGGTTTCACTTTAAGCTAAGTTTTAAATTTTTTTTGATACATATGTTGTTGATGCTAAGTAGAAATGCATGTTGTTTAGGAATGTGAGTGGATTCTTGAGTACTAAGTTCTGATATGATTTTGAATTGAGTTCTTAAAGGTTACCACTTACCCTGTTTTTCTGAGTGCTGTGAGAGAACTCTGAATTACTTGTGTTTGTGCTTTTCTGCTTGGAATTAGATGTTGACTAAGCTTGTGCATGCTTTGCTATTTTGAGAGAAACTTTTAGGAATTCTTGAAAACTTAGAGTTTGTAAATATTGATATATTTTCCATTAGTAGCCCCCATTGAGCCTGAAAATTGAGTTTATTCTTTCTAGAGTCTATTATTATGAATGTTGCAACTGTTGTTGAGTGATTTTGAAAAAGTTTAGAGCCATGAATGATTAGGTTTCTCTCTTGGAAAAAAATGGAAAAAATTTTGAAAAAAAAAAGAGGAATAAAATTATGAAGTGGTGGGGTGAGTAAGAGTATGAAGGTAGTAAAATTCTGTTCATTCTTCCCATATATTCCACCACTTTGTTCAAAAAAATAAAAAACTAGAGAGAACCTATAAGCTGTAAATGTTTAGCTCGTGTTTTGAAAGAAAAAATTACCGAACATAATTCTGAGTCAGCCACTAGAGTTGCCAAGTTTTTCAATTCCATACCTATTTTTGAACCTTGGCCAAGTTTCAACCTTCGATAAGTCTCTCCAAAAATTGCACTGCTGTATTTGTTTGGTTTTAATTTGAATGATAGGCATGTTAGTTTCATTTCACTTGTTTATTCATGAGCTGATTATTTGTGTGAGCCTAGTTGATGAACTCATTCTGCTGTTCTGATCATTATCATACTAGGTTTTCTTGATGAACCTTATTTCCTTGACTTGCATGTTTTCAACTAGCCTTGTTTTTATTGAAATATGTATCATATTCTGTGTTTGCTAGCTGGAGTGATTTGTTCTGAGCTAGCTTGAGGACAAGCTCTCTTTAAGTGTTTTACGCTTGAGGACAAGCTGTCGTTGGGTATAGTGGTGTGATGACTGGATTTTATATGGTCTTTTTAGTGTCTTTTTATTTTATTTTATTTTTATTGAGTCTCATATAGTTTTTACTTTACTTTGTTAGAGTTTTCATTTTATTTTTGCATTTGCATATAGTGTAGCAACTTTTGTGTTTTTAGTCCTTTTAGTTTAGTTTATTGCACTTTTTGTCCTTGTTAGAGGTTCTGGTCAATTGAGATGCATTTATGGAGATCTTGATGCAAATAAAGGGAGAAATGTGGCTGAGTTAAAGAGAGAAGAAGAAGCATCATCCGCTATTAGCTTATTTAACATGTGTGGAATTGAGAAATTGAAGAAGGGTTAATGAAATATTGTTGTTTCAGAACATTTTGGAGGCCACATGAAAGTCAATCAATGTCATCAAGGCCTGGCCATCAAAGAAAAAAGAAGAAAGAAAAGAATCTGAAGCAGTAGACAAGGCCAACGCTCATGCGTTGGCATTCTGTTTGGGCCTGGAACTCACTTATTCCCAACGCCAAGGCGTTGGCAAGCCAACGCTTGAGCGTTGGGACACAGGAATTTTTTTTTATAAATAGGACCTTTGTCTTAGGTTATTATCATCTTTTGATCCATCATCTAGTAGCATAGATTGTCTTTTATTTTCTTTCAAGCACTATTCCTGGAGTTGTAAGAGGCCCTTTGGAACCCTTGTTTTTTGTTTTGCTTTTTATTTACGTTTTCTATTTACGTTTTCCTTAGCCATGTTTGGCTAAGCCCTTTTGCATTTGGGTATTATGTGAATCTTTCTAAGTTTTGCTCTAAGCTTTCTGTTGCTCTATATGAATAAAGTCATAGTTTCTTGAGTCTTTTCCCCATGTTTATTTAGCTTGAGTCGACGCAAGTACTTTGTTTATTTTCTGCACTATGGTAGTTGGTAGAAATTAAGGAAAATGAGATTAGATTAATCGGTTAATCCGCCACTTAGGTATAAGGGTGAGAATCAGTTGTGATGGCTAGAAAGAAGAATTGTAATGCTTCAATTGAAATAACTAAATACTAAGGTATTAGGTTTGGTAATTGAAATTGAAAGTCTATTTGGTTAAGGTATTAACAAGTAGAAATTCTAGGCTAAATCACCATGAAATTGATTTCTGAATTCATTTAGTTATCTGATTGTGGAAAGCATAATTTGATTAAGTGAAGCTATTACCCAAGTGCTATTTTTATCAGAATTGCTTTTAGTTTTTATGCTGTGTCAAAATCAAACAAAAAATATCTTTTCTTTTTCCAACTCTAAAGAATCAATTTTAAGTCAAACCAATCCCTGTCGAGACGATAATCTTTTATATTACTTCGATACAATCTGTACACTTGCAGAAATTGTCATCAAACGTCTCTCAATATTTAGAAATAATATTAAACCCATACTAGTTTTTTTTTGGTTACATAAGGAATGAAACCCATAACTAGTTTAATTAAACATCGTAAGAATCAAAAGATAAATAAATAGTAAGTTGCACCAACAACGTGCTAGTTGTTTAAAACAGCGGGAAAATACAACACATAAATTCTCCTCATGAGTCTCCGGTTCTTCTAGACCTTCTTGGCTCCATCTTACACTTGTATCAAAATTCAGCCTTCATGCACATCCTCGCCCTGGTTGTCTATGCCTTTAAGCGCCCAATCAACAAACAACAAACAGAATGGGTTAAATCCAAAGACAAGAATAATTAATAGTAATTGTGATACAATAATCAACAATTATAATCAGAAATATAGATAGGAAACTACAGAAACAACCACGAAAAAATATACATGAGTTCTCAATTAAATATCACACAACCATGCATGTTGGTCCTCAATAGCTATATGCATAACTATGAGCAGAATTTTACCCAAACAGGGCCAGGACGATCACGTGGGATGACGATCCACCACATCGCCCTAGGAAGATCCCACGGGACAAAGTGCCATCACATCAACCTTAAACATCTTATATATAATGCATATGCTATGACAAAATAATTATCAACATCATGAACCAATAGTTCACACCTCCCTTTAGTCATAGTATCATCATATGCAAATATAGTCAAATTAAACTCAATAGTTATTATCATCATGTTATAATTCGTATAACTCAATCCAATTCTTTAAACAGAAACAACATGTGAGTTAAAGGACATCGTGTAACAACCTCAACGTCAAGTTTCAAATAACCCAAGGACAAGGCACAAACAAAAATACTCAAGATAAATTCACAACATATCACAAACCGATAGACACTCTAAGACCGAGTTACCCTTACCGTCGAACATGACTCATAAACTTCAAGTCCAACCTTGCAAAATAATACAAAGTACATTCACTCAATTATCCAACGAAAATAGCGGAAAGAAAACAAAAACTCAACCCCCAAAACCTTCATCAAACCCACCGCCAGCCCTAAGGAAAAGAGAGTTTCGAAAATGATTTTTGACACTTAAGAAAGCATGAAGCTTCAGCCTAAAGGGAGACAAGAAGATGAATTTGATTTTAAAATCTTGACAAGAGTTGAACATGTCTTAAGATTAAATATCATCCCCAAAACCCTTCTGTACAATATAAAAGAACTGAAATTTAGGAGGAACCTACCTTGTTTGGCTTGCTTGATCGAGTAGAAGGGAAACACAACCCTTGTTCTTCAATGATTGAGAGGAAACTCGAGTAAGTTGAATGAGGGAATGCTGGAAAAATACTAAGTTGGAACTCTAGGAAGAGAGGAAAGAAATGAACCAAAGAATTCAGGATTGGAAGAGTATGAATAACCTACCAAAGATCCACCACCAAGCACTCTTGAAGAGGAATGGAAGAGCAAAACTTGACCACAAATAGGGAGAAATAGGGGCGGCAGCAGCAGCACAAGAAGGAAGGATTTTCAGCACTTGAGAGTCTAAGGTTTGCACTTGCAACGTGAGAAAAACGAGAGAGAAAGTCTCTACTAATTGCTTTGAAGATTTCAGCCCAAGGAGAGAGAAAGGATTCGGCCAACGCACTCTTAATTTGAATTATTGCTCACCAATTCCATTAAGCACAAGACCAAGCCATCAAACCCCATCAATGCCCTTAATTCTAATTTTAAAAACAGCAGAAACTGTTACAGATGCTACGGATCAACACCCTTCGAACGATGCTGCCAACGATGGACATCAACGTTAAATGATAGCCACCAATCGTGAATGATAGGCACCAAACCATGGACGATTGGCACTTGCGAACGATACGCTTCACAAGCTGTGAATGATCCTTCTCCATGCTGAACGATACTTCCACTCTGAACGATACTCCCACACTAAACGATGCTTCCATTCTAGACGATGCTTCCACACTGGACGATACTCCTACACTAAACGATACTCCTGTATTGAAGATACTCCTACACTGGACGATACTGGCAAACGATGCATGCACAGGTTGTAAACGATGCTCTTCCTCATGCTGTAAACGATGCGTTTTCAGCCAAGACTAAACGATACATGGATTGATTACATAAAGAAAAGTTTAACATCAATAAATTCAACAAAACTCATTAGGGAACAAATTGCAAAAATACAATAACTCAGGGACCAAAACATAGATATACAAAATTGAGGGTCTTACAATTGATTTGTATAAACTTACATGTTTAACATAAATATAGAATATTAAAAATTAATTTGAATTATTTATTGGAGTTTGAAAAGGGTAAAAATGGGATAAATGAAATAGCTCTCTCTCAGTTGTAGAGTTAGAAATAGGTTGAGTTGGGCTTTACATAAATAGGTCTAACCTGCTAAAAAATTTCGAGGCTTAAGTCTAACATGTTACTTGTCATATGTTTTTTTTTTGTTTGGCCTGGCCTTTTTGAAAGTATGGTCTAACTTTATAGCCTATTTAAATGTATATCATAATAAGATATTTGAGTGGACTAACAAATCTATGTGTTATTAGGCCAATTAATGAGTGATGCGTGCCAAAATAGCATGAAATATGTCTTGCTTTCACTATGGGTTTACGCTCAATTGTTGCATTTACTACATAGAACTCATATACTTTCATGTGTATTTGTAATATGAGAAATAATGTAATGACACAAGAAATGGAGGTTTGAATTGTGTCTTTTTCAAACAACTTCTGTTTAGATAAAAACAGTACTAGTTCAAAAGCCTTTTTGAAAAACTGTGTGAGTGCAGCGGAAGTGATTAAAGCAGTAAAACAATGCAAAATAAAGCACACAAGCAATTTATCCTGGTTCACCCAAATATCGTGGGCTACGTCCAGTCCTTGGTCTCTCCACCAAGATTTTCACTACTCAACCAAGTATCAAGGACTTCTCCTTCACAAGTGTTCTAAGGATTTCTCTTCAACAAGTATTCTCAGGACTTTTCCTCAACAAATATTCTTCAGACTTCTCCTTTACAAGATAATTTTCCTTCTACTTTGAATCTCTTCAAAAAGAGTGATCTAGAAAACTTTTAGCACTTGTGACTCTATAGAGTTTTTCAGATTGTGTTTGACTCTAAGGGAAAACTACTAAGAGCTTTTACAGAGAAAGAAAGATAAACGTTTTTGGTTTCTCTAAGCTGGAAGTTGAAAGATTTTTGACACTTGAAGATATTTTCACTTTACAAATCGTGTTCTCTTCTTTTCTTTTTCTTTCAAATCTTCAGAGTCTTCCTTTTTATATTGTCCTTGTCTTTGGCTGAGTTAACGTTAAAGCGTTGTGGACTTTAGTTGACCGTTTGAGCCAAACGGTTATTCCTGAATGAGCAATAAGTGCGACATTTAATGCATTTTCCGTTTGGTGTCCTTTGGCCAGAAGAAAATCCCAAAAGGTGATACATAGGACTTGTAGCGGTCTTGGGCAGAGAAACTTTCCTATTTGAGCAGGAGTTGGTAGCCGAATCTTGATGTGACGTATTGGTGTCTTCCAATTTTGTACTCATTCTTTGTTCCTTGTGCCCTTTGCATTTTCAGATAGTCACATGAAGAATTTTAAATAGGAGTGTACTTAAGATTCTCTTTGCTTATTGAACCGGATGATATCTTCACGTTTAGTTCCAAGTTTAGACTATGAATTCTGTTGAACTGTAGATCTGCAGACATTACATGTAATCATGAACGAGAGGAGTATAGAGACGATACATTTTCCTGAAAGAGTAAACCATTTAGAGTTTAGGGAAAATTTTGACTAAACTTTTTAGACGTTGTTATCATTCAAAATAAAGAGTAGACGATGTGTAATTCGTTTGAACTTTACAATCTCCCCCTTTTTGATGATGACAAATATGAGGAGAAGAAGGTCAAAATTAAAAAAGGGATATAAACAGTAAAGCCTAAATGAAGGTGATTTTTCTTTTAGAAACGCCCTCTCCCCTTTATATTTCGTGTGATATCATCTTCGTTTGAACCTAATAATGGACGATAGGTAGCCGACATTGCACTTAGATGATGTACACGATGATCATATCATTTATGCCTCTTCCTTCTCCTGCTCTTTAGTTAGTAAACATAATATATAATTCACAAGGCAAGGTGCATATGAAAACTTTCTCTCACATATATGAATCTATTCTTAATGAGAGTTTGAGTAAAGATATCTGCAAGATGATTTCCTTGAGGTTGATTGATGGCACGCCATTGTCATTAAATGATAGACTATCGTTGGACGATGCAGATTACTTGGACGATAGATAAACATTGAACCATTGTGCTTTGTTGGACGATGGTCCTTCATTCGGGTCAAGATTTGATAGTTCATCTTTAAAGTTGATCAGCTCTTCATTGATCGATTCTTTCATCACTTATGATGAGACCTTTTTGGTCCCCACTAAGGTAACTGTTCCTCCATTCCTTTTCAACATGGATCCTTTGGAATGAAGACCTTCTTTCTGTTTAGTGTAGCAAGCATCCATCTTCCTGGTACCATAGTTGGTTTCTGCATTGACCTATTAAACAAATCTGCAACGGAAACAATCATGGTCTTCAGTATCCAAATAGTTTTGGGTCCTGTTTTGTTAGTGGAACCTTTGGGAGGGACCTTCTTGATATAAGGCGTCCTCTTTGTTGTTTCTTTGAGTTTATGTTTTACCACAAATGCCACAGGTTCAGGCGACATAACATTGGACGATACAAATTTAATGTCAGATGATGCAGTATTAGACGATGTAACAGTAGGGGATGCACATGACATATTGGATGATGCATGTTCAGATGATGTATCACTATATCCTAAACCACTTTTATCATATAAATCTGTATTATTTCCACTTAGTTTAACTAGATCATCATGCCCATTAGTAAAAGATGATAAGTCTTGGATTAAAACATTTATTCTCTTTTTAAGAGTAGTAACTTCGTCAGAGGTGTTATGCTTTTTCAAAACTTTATTTTCCTCAACTAATAAAGCATTTTCATGCTTGGACATTTCTAGTTCTTTTTGCATTTGTGAAAAATTTTCTTTAGACATTTATATTTTGAGGATAATGCATGAGAATAATCAAGTAATCCATTAAATTCTTCTTCTAAGTTCTCAAGAGATACCTGATCACCTTCGTCGTCTGATGCATCAATAGATGTCATGTACGCACAGAACGGTTCATAGTCTTCATCTTCATCATTGTTTGAGCAATCTTCAGACTCCTCACTCTGGCCAATGGGTGCTTTCTTCCTCCTGTTGTGATCCTCTTCTCGCCTTGAGCTTGATTGGGGCTTTCTTTGTCTAGACTCCTTCTTTTGATCTTTGGATTCATTTTTGCCTCTTTGAGGTTTTTGTTAGGTTCAGAACGTTAAAGGGAGATTGTTGCGTTAAAGGGAGATTGTTAAACTCAGAACATTTCATTTTGATTGATAACAATTTTACTGTTGAGTTACGTATTATGTGTTTCACGAAGTATCTCCATCGTCCAGAGACTGAATGCAAGTATCATCCAGAGACTGAACGCAAGTATTGTCCAGAGACTAAATGCAAGTATCATCCAGAGACTAAATGAAAGTATTGTCCATAGACTAAATGCAAGTATCGTTTAGAGACTGAATGCAAGTATCGTCCAGAGAATAAATGCAAGTATCGTCTAGGGATTGAAGATGACGTATCGTCCAGAGGCAGATTCTCAAGTATCATCCACAATGAAATATTTGCTTAGTCATAAAACGATATTAACCTAGCACAGGAACAAATTCAATCACGCATCAAGATAAAAGCATCGTCCAGAGATTCGATTAATTATGAAGAGACACGTCAGAATGCAGCATGATTAAAACATGGTACATAGATTCAGTCCTCGAGAAAGGAAAGAATTCAAATAAAAATCAGAATCATGCACCTCCTCTACTGGAAGTCAACGATAGAGAATCATCAATTTAAAGAGGGAGAGAATCAAGCTGGAATCATTCAGAAGAATCAAGGATATTCAAGACACATAGCCATTGGTGAACAGTAAAGTATTAATGGTAGAAGCAAGTCAACGACAAGCTTTGTCGAGGAATTGAAGTCACACTCACACTATAAAAGGACCTCTTGTGGCATTGAAGAATACACACCGCAGTCTCACAGACAACAATTCTTTTCACGTCTATTCTTTCAATTTGCACACGACTCACACTCTTTAGTTTCTAGAAAATTTTTTCAGCCAAGTCGTGAAAATCAAGTGAGAGAGGAAAACAGAGCATAGAGTCAAATTTTCAAAACAGCCTCATTTGCAAAATCTCCAGTATTGTCTCAATGTCAAAATCATTTACAAAATACTTAGTGTATATTGAGTCAAATTTCTTCTACTATCACTCTTTCGAGAAGAGAACCTGTTTGTAGAAAATCTTGTTGTAAAGGAGAAGTCATGCATAATACTTGGTTTAGGGAGAAGTCCCTAAGAATACTTGTTTATAGGAGAAGTCCTGCCTAATACTTGTACTATTCAGGGTTGAATAGTGTAAAATTTTGGTGAAGCCAAGGACTGGACGTAGCCCCATTGATTAGGGGTGAACTAGGATAAATCTCTTGTGTGCTGTTTTTATTACTTGCATCGTTTAAGCTTGCATCGTCCAACGTTCACTGCTTGTATTGTTCAAACGTTTCTACAACACGCATATTCCACACTTTTCACTTCTACTGCTTAAAAAATTTTAACCTATCGTTTACAAAAGTGTGTGTTTAGTTCTTAGCCTTATCATTTCAATACAGACACAATTCAACCCCCCTTCTTGTGTCATTACGTTATTTATCAATTGGTATCAAAACTTCAGCTTTGAGAAACTACCACCTTCGCAGGTGCAAAGAAAAGATCCATGGAAGGCCACACATTCCCAACAGGCGCAACAACAACAAATAGGCCACCATTTTTCGATGGTTCAAATTATCCCTACTGGAAAAAACATATGAAATTATTTATTGAGTCTATAAATTATAAAATTTGGGATATTGTTGAGATTGGTAAGTATGTTCTTAAAAATGCTGCAAATGAACAATTCCGAGAGCTCAATGGACTGATGAGCATCAAGTGGAAAATCAATTAAACTCCAAAGCCAAATTGTTTCTCACATGTGCTCTAAGCAAAACAGAGCATGACAAGGTAGATAGTCTGGAAACAACAAAGGAGATTGGGGACACATTGGCAATGGCTCACGAGGGAACATCCAACGTCAAACACATGAGGATCAGTATGTTGGTTGCATAATATGAGGCGTTCAAAATGAAAGAAGATGAGTCAATTGATGACATGTTCTCATGGTTCCAAACCATCATCAATGGACTCAAAAATCTGGGAAGGAGCTACAACAATCTGGACCAGATCACGAAGATTCTGATATGCCCTTCAGCAAAATGGTGACTCAAAGTCACAGCCATTCAAGAAGCTAAGGATCTCACCACCCTAAGAATGGAAGATCTTCTGGGATCATTGAAGGTACATGTGATTGAACTAGCAGAGTGCATGGCAAGAAAGAAGAACAAATCTATAGCATTCAAGGAAAAAATCTCCAAAGCTCCAATTGTTGAAGCATCGTCTGAAGAAGCAGAAACGTCATAAGACGATACTGATAGTGAAGAAGCATTGTTCAACCAAAGGTTCAAGAAGATGTGGAAGAAACATCAACAAGGCAGAAATGAATCTAAAGGTCACAAAAAGGAGTCTAGGAAAAGAAACCTTCAATCAAGCTCTAGACGAGAAAGAGGGCAAAGCTTCGACAAAAGCTCCACCGTCTGCTTTGAATGCAGGAAGCCTGGACACATGAAAGCAGAATGTCCAAAGTTGAAAAAGCCGTTAAAAAACAACAAGAAGAAGAAGGAACTCATCGGACAGAATGATGAGTATGAAGAATCCTCAGATGATGATAAAGATGAGGATGATGATGAAGCATTTTATGCATTCACGGTATCCATCGATGAATCAGACGACAATGAGGATGACCAGGTCACATCTGAATCTCTTGAAGTTGATTATAATGAACTGCTTGAATATTCCCATGCTCTATCATCTAGATATGCATGTCTTAAGAATTTTTTTTCACAAATGCAAAAAGATTTAGAAATAGCCAAGCATGAAAACACTTTATTGGTTGAGGAAAATAAAGCCTTAAAAGAAAACTTTTCTTCAGAAGAAATAGTCACTCTTAAAAAGAGAATTAAGGTATTAATTCAAGACCTTTGATCTTTTACAAATGGTCATGAAAATCTGGTTAAACTAAGTGGAAATAATAGGGAATTATATGATAAAAATGGTTTAGGTTATAGTGATACATCATATGAACATGCATCGTCCAATATGTCATGTGCATCGTCTAATTCTGTATCCTCTAAAACTGAATCGTCTGATATCAAGTTTGTATTGTCCAATACCCTATCGTCTAAGCCAATAACGTTTATGGTAAAATGTAGTATGAAACAAACAACTGAAAAGACATCCTATCATAAGAAGGTTCCACCCAGAACAAAAACTAACCAATCAGGATCCAAGAAAATTTGGGTACCTAAAACTATGATTATTCCTGTTGCAAATGTGTTTAATAGGACAAAGCATGTGTTTAATAGGAAATGCTCTTGTTTCTTGGTCTTGTAAGAAACAAGCATGTGTTGCTCTAAGTACTGTAGAAGCAGAATACATAGCTGCAGGAAGTTGTTGTGCACAAATGTTATGGCTCAAACAACAACTAAAAGATTATGGCTTAGAGCTGGGATGTATTCCTATCAAGTGTGACAATACTAGTGCTATTAACCTTACCAAAAACACCATCATGCACTCAAGAACGAAGCATATTGATATAAGACATCATTTTCTTTGAGATCATGTCATGAGAAAAAATATAGAAATTTCTTTTGTAGACACACACACAACCAACTAGCTGATATTTTCACTAAACCTCTTTCTAAAGATTCCTATTTTAAAATTAGGAGAGAATTAGGTATATTAGATGAACTTGATGTTTGATTATGTGTTTACATGTTAGATTCTCTGAAAATAAGCTCTATTAGTAGTTTATCAAACTCAGTAATCGATTACACCATTCTGGTAATCGATTACACAGGTAAATTTGGCCCAAGTTTTAAATAGAGAATTAGAGTAATCGATTACCTCAGATTTGTAATCGATTACCAACAAGCTTTTGGCCCACGTGTTTTTCCAGAGTTTGAGTAATCGATTACGCAAAAGATAGTAATCGATTACAACAAGTTTTTGGCCCAGTAATATTTCCAGAGATTTCTGGTAATCGATTACCATATTATGTAATCGATTACCTTCTCGAAATTTGAATTTATATTCAAATTTAACCTCCAGTAATCGATTACACAACTTACTGTAATCGATTACATGTTCGAAGCAGTTATATATCTGACCTAAATTCCTTTCCCTCCTATAATTTTGAAATTCAAAATTTCCCAAAAATCGTCAAGTAATCGATTACTTAACCACTATAATCGATTACATGCTCTGACAATATAAACTGATTGTCTTATTCATATCATAATCCTCTTACATGTTCAAGTTCCTCTCATCTTCAGACTCCTTGCCTAAAAATCTTGCCACATTCTCTCTTCAAACTTCCTATCATGGCCTCTGATTCTCGTCCTTCAAATGTTACCTCTTCTACAAATCCTCCAAGACAATCCATGATTCCTATGTTAATAATTGTTATCGAGTGGACATACAGACAAATGTCGTGTCTGCTGGACTATCTCCTTCTCCATTCTATGCGATTCCTTCGAACTGCTCTCAAGAAACTTGAATCATTCTTGAACGCATGGATATCCTGGCCCTTCGACTCACACAAAGACTGAGTCATTTAGTGGATACTATGTTAGTTCAGATAGCAACTTGAGAGGGGGGGTGAATCAGAGTTGCCCCAATTTTCGCCTTATCAAAATTATTACTTTCAAGATAGTGATGATCACGAAACGATAGTTGTGATTGCAGCGGAATTGAGAATTGCTTGAAAGTAAAAGATGAAGGATGAGAGGAATTCACACACGGAGTTTTATCCTGGTTCACCTTCTATCCACCGAAGGCTACGTCCAGTCCCTCAAGAAAACCCCTTGAGGATTTTTCCACTATTGATAAAAATCTCTTACAAGTTCCTAACCCAAGGACCCCAAGAATTTCTACCAATATCCTGTGAAAGCAAACCACTTTCAACAGCCCCTGAAAGCAAACCGCTTTCAGTTCCTGAAGGCAAACCACCCTCAGACCTTGAAGGCTAAACCACCTTCAATCAATACCCTGAAAGTATACCACTTTCAGTGACAACAACCCTTCACCGAATACCACGGTGAAAACTCAATCTTACAGAAAGAGATGAAGAAGAGTTTACAATTGGCTGTATCAATCCTTTAACATAGAAGTGGATTGATCATGAGAATTTATGCTTTAAGGCTTTTAAGCATAATATGATTCTGAGTTCCTCAAGATATGAACAACAAAAGTGTTCTTATAAACATGAAGATCATGAACTCAGAATTTAGGCTCTTTAAGGTTTAAGTTCTAAAAGATGAACTAATTTTGACAAAGCTTTGGCCTAATGTTGTATTCTCATGTGTTGTTGTGTTCTGGACTCAAATGGACTTTATATAGGCAAGGGAAACGTCCTTGATCCATCACAACCCTTTCCAAAAGGTTTGGGACACAATGGTTCATGAAAAGATGCAACTTTTCGTTCTGGTAATCGATTACATCACTTAGTGTAATCGATTACACTAATAGCCGTTTCAGTTTGAATTTCAAATTCAAACATGTAATTGATTACAAGAAAGAAGTAATCGATTACTTGCCTAGGTGTAATCGATTACCATAAGGCTGAAATCGATTACACTGAAGTCCAACTTCCAGAAACTTGATCCTTTGAGATCGGCTTAAGGTTTTCTACTTCTTTTAAGTTATGAAAACACTTAGCTTGATTAGTTTAGGTGTTTTAAGAGCCTTTATGCTTTAATAGACCTTTAGAAGCATAACTCACCTAAACTAAGACTTCTAGACTATTGATGAACTTTTTAGCGCTGTTTGTTCGAAGTCTTCTTTTCTTCTTTTTGTCGATGAGTTTGTCGTCATCAAAACCACAGCCAGGGTCAGGAGCAAGACCTTCTTCACAATCTCCCCCTTTTTGATGATGGCAAACACATTCTTGATACTTGAAGATCATATTTGCAATTTTCTTGAAGAACTCCCCCTGTTTGATGTAATCTAGTATTTCTCCCCCTTTCTAACGTACTTGTTGAAATCCTGCATATGATCTTTAAGAAACACAGAACCTTTCTCCCCCTTTTGACTTCATCAAAAAGAAGAAAAGGCCAAAAGTACAGGCATACAACCATACAAGTATAGAATTCGAAACAAAGCATAGGGGTATGGGGGTAAAGATGTAAAACAAGAATAAAGCACAATCATCCAAACATCTTATAGAAAATAAGGAAAGTACAAGCAACAACAAAAAGAAAGTTATATAAAGTAAGATTACAAACTTCAACGGGGAAGGGGAAACTAGCCTAGAAAACTAAGAGTCATCGGACACGTCTTCATCATCTGTCGATGGGTCAATGCCGTCATAATGAAGCAACCAAGAAAGAGTGTCAATTCCATAGTCATGAAATAGGCCTAAACTAGATAGTATCTTTGTATCAACACACTTGTATTTAGAAGATCGCACATCATACTTATTGTCGATGGGAACACCAGAATGAAGAAGAAGGCGAGTGACGCTATGGGCGTATGGAAAAGACTGCTGATGACAGGATAATATATGATGTTTTTAGATTGTTTTTAGTCTTTTTATTTTATTATTTTTGAGTCACATATAGGATTTTTAGTATTTTTACATAGATTTTATATTTATTTTGCATTCTGCATATAGATTAGCTTTTATTTGTTTTTCTAACTTTATTTTATATTTTTAGGAATTTTTATAGCTATTTTATATTTTTAGGAAAAGCTGGTATAGTTATCATTTTTGTCCAGGGACCGATTTGTAAAGTTTCAGGAAATCAAGGATCAAAGTGTAAAAGTTCAAGAGTGGAGGATGAAAAGTGAAGTTTGAAGGAGTCAAAGGGCCAGAATTGAAGTTCTAACAAAGAGAGGACTTGAAGTGAATTAAAGAATGTGAAGCAACCCTCTTTGATTTGAGCACATGTAAAATAAGGTTTGAAGGATTAATGGTGGAAGGAAGGAGTTTCAGAACTTATTAGGGGCTGAATGAGCCTAATTAAGCCAATCAATTCCACCATTGAAGAAGAAAGGAATCCAAGAAAAAGCTGCCAGTGTGCGTCCCAGCGCTGCAGCGTTGGAAGACCCAACGCTCAAGCGCTGGACCTCTGACTAGGATGTGAGTCAGAGGTTGCACCCAGCGCTGCAGCGTTGGAAGCCAGCGCTCAAGCGCTGGGCCTATTTCTGCACGTTGGATTTTAATGCTTCCCAGCGCCCAAGCGTTGGGAATGCCAGCGCCCAAGCGCTGGAGGTCAGTTTTTTGCTATAAATAGTGAGCTTTTCTTCACTTGTAAGACACACCTATTCAGAATACAACAAGTGTTCTTCTTTCCTCCTTAAAGATCATTGTTCCTAGGAATTGTGGGAATTCGATGACTCTTTTAGCCATGCTTGGCTAATTCTTTTTAAGCTTCTTGGGTTGTATTAGTTTATAAATTTATGTTTTAGTTTTGTTTCTACCTTTCTGAATTTATTTCCAGTTCTTGTTTTAATTCCTTATTCTTAATTTCATCTTGATGATCACAAGTGTTCTTGCTTATTACTTATACGAATGAGAATTGGTAAGTAGTAAGGGACCTAGGATTAAAAAAGGCTATAAGTATATTTCGCTAAGAGATTAGGAAAGACGTAGCTTTGTGTTGGCCGGAACTCTATCTTCATCTTCTTCTTTAGTTAACTAGATTGCAAGAAATTGGGTTTAGTAATTAAAAAGAAAGTTCTACAATGTGTAAGAG
Organism: Acmispon strigosus; assembly: GCA_030819835.1. Taxonomy (NCBI): domain Eukaryota; kingdom Viridiplantae; phylum Streptophyta; class Magnoliopsida; order Fabales; family Fabaceae; genus Acmispon; species Acmispon strigosus. The sequence continues at coordinate 21,356,309 of JAUAMA010000006.1, forward strand.
ATTAACTTGTAGATATAATAGGCTATAGCACCTTGAACTTGGATTTATAATTTAGAAATTAAGTAGATACTTGCTAGCATATTTTATATTCTATGTCAATCAACCCAAGGACTTAATCTTCATCATATTTATCTTTTTATTATTTTATGCTATTGTTCTTGCTTGTTCTGAAACCAACAACAAATGCTCATCTTTTAAATTTTCTGCACAAGTACTAAATATTATAATAATAGGAAACCTATCCTTTGGGTTCGATCTTTTTATTACGCGATATTGAATCGTACACTTGCGATTTGTATATCAACTGCGCTTCATTTCTGCATGTGAGCATATGATGCATCACCAGGAAGGTCCAGTTGATGGCATGACAATTGAGAATGCCATACAATATTTGGAGTTCTAACTCACTAATATGAGCAAGGAGATCTTCTTGAGGCAGAAGAATTTGATGAATGAAGTAATGAAGCAAGTGGTTGGTGGTGGTAAGGACATCAACATGAAAGGGACAAGTTTTGGTGCGAGGGGGATGAAGTTTCTTTATCTCAGAAGGAGTAAAGCGACATAATGATTGATAAAACGACTCGGAATTGTAGTCGGGCCAGGGGCAGGGCAAATGAGTTCCCAACTGTGCACCAGAAGTGGGAAGACCCAAACATCTGCCAAGAGATATAAGAGAGTATTGAACAGTAGTCCCTTTAACAGAGGATTTGATGCCAGTGCCTTGAACTTCCAAGTTGCAGTAGAAAACTTTGACTAATTCTGGATAGTAAGGAGTAGTTGACGTGATAAAATTATCGAGATATTGATTCCCGAGTAAAGCAGGAAACGTGAGGCCAGCGCCGAGGAAGGAATTGAAGTTGGCATAGGTGGGTGTGCAAATAGTTTGTTTGACAAAGTGAGAGATAAATCGAGTTTTCTCAGCAGAAGTGGGGAGAATACGTGAGAAATTTAATGGATTGTGAGGACAAAAGGCTGAGGATAGGCAAGGAGAGAAAGATATGTTGCCGTGGATGTTAGAAATCAGGATTTAGAATGAATCTTGGAAGGTATGTTTGATCATCATCTAAGGCTGATTTAAATAGCTCGAGCATGTAATCGATTACAGCAGTTGGGTAATCGATTACAGAGCAGTTGATCTGAATTTGAATTTCAAAAGAAGGAGGGAAATTTGAAATTCTGGCAGTTTTTCGAGCAGGTAATCGATTACAGCAGTTGGGGTAATCGATTACTGGAAGGTTAAATTTGAATTTATTCAAATTTTGAGTAGGTAATCGATTACAGCAGTAGGGGTAATCGATTACTTATAGATTTCTAACAGGCACGAGGACTGAGATCAAGGATAATCGATTACAGGACCTATGGTAATCGATTACTAAGACATTTCTATAAGTTCTAAGCTCTAGAATCCTATGTAGCACATTTAAAATACATATTGAAGCACATAATTAAGCTAAATGCATAAAAACATATATTATCACAATGATTATGCAACAAATCATGTTACTTTAAATGTCATGCTCATCTAATATGCCTAATTCTCTTCTAATCTTAAAGAATGAATCTTTAGGAAGAGGCTTAGTAAAGATATCTGCTAATTGATTATGAGTATCCACAAAAGAGATCTCAATATCTTTCCTCATAACATGATCTCGAAGGAAATGATGTCTTATATCAATATGCTTAGTTCGAGAATGCATGATGGGATTTTTAGTGAGATTTATGGCACTTGTGTTGTCACATTTAATTGAAATGCAGCCCAGCTCTAAGCCATAATCTTTGAGTTGTTGTTTGAGCCATAGAGTTTGTGCACAACAACTTCCTGCAGCAATGTATTCTGCTTCAGCAGTACTTAAAGCAACACAAGCTTGTTTCTTGCAAGACCAAGAGACAAGGGCATTTCCTAGCAAGTGACAAGTACCACTTGTACTCTTTCTTTTAGTTTTACAACCAGCATAATCAGAATCAGAATATCCAATCAAATCACAAACACTCCCTTTGGGATACCACAAACCAACATTTGTAGTTCCTCTCAAGTATTTGAAAATCCGTTTAACGAAACTCAAATGTGATTCCCTAGGAGATGCTTGATATCTAGCACATAGACACACACTAAACATAATATCAGGTCTACTTGCAGTTAAGTATAGAAGAGATCAGATCATACCTCTATATTTAGTAATGTTTACTTGAACACCGGATACATCTTGATCTAGATGTGTATTCGACCCCATTGGTGTGGCTATGGCTTTGCAATCATCCAAGTCATATTTCTTTAATAATTCCTTGCAAAACTTTGATTGATTGATAAATATTCCATCACGTGATTGCTTGATTTTCAATCCAAGAAAGAAATTTAATTGTCCCATCATAGACACCTCAAATTCTTCTTGCATCATGTTAGAGAAATCCTTACAAAGAGATTCGTTAGTTGCACCAAAGATTATATCATCAACATAAATTTGAACTAATAAAGTATTACCTTTGGTCCTTTTGATGAACAAGGTTGTGTCAGCCTTACCCTTTTGGAATCTTTTATCACAAAGGAATGTGCTTAATCTATCATACCATGTACGAGGGGCTTGCTTAAGACCATAGAGTGCCTTCTTTAATCTGAAGACATGTGAAGGGAACTTTGGATCTTCAAATCCTGGAGGTTGCTTCACATAGACTTCTTCTTGAATATATCCGTTTAGGAAAGCACTTTTGACGTCCATTTGATATAATGGGAAATTTAGAGAGCAAGCATATGCCAACAAAAGTCTTATGGCTTCCAACCTTGCCACTGGTGCATAGGTTTCATCAAAATCTATACCTTCTTCTTGATTATAACCTTGAGCAACCAACCTTGCTTTGTTCCTAACTATGATACCATTTTCATCTAACTTATTTCTAAATACCCACTTTGTTCCTATAACATGCTTGTCACTAGGCTTTGGAACAAGTTCCCAAACTTGATTCCTTTCAAATTGGTTTAGTTCTTCCTGCATTGCTACAATCCAATACTCATCCTCCAGAGCATCATTTACTTTTGATGGTTCTATTTGAGAGACAAAGGCCATATTCAAAACTGAATCATTTAAGCGTAGCCTTGTAGAGACGCCTCTAGAAATATCACCAATAATATTATCAACTGGATGATCCCTATGGGTTCTCCATTCCTTTGGAAGTTGATAAGTATCATCTTCAATGTGCTCTTCTTGTATTGGATTTTGATCTCTATCCTTTTGAGAATCTTCATTGATAATGATATCTTCTTCTTCAACATCTGGAAGATTTACTTTATCTTCTATTGAAGATTTAGATTCATCAAAAGATACATGTATGGATTCTTCCACAGATAGAGTTTTCTTGTTGAAGACTCTATATGCTTTGCTTGTTAGAGAATAACCAAGGAATATACCTTCATCATATTTTTCATCAAACTTACCAAGGTTTTCCTTTCCATTATTCAAGACAAAGCATTTTGATCCAAAAGCATGTAGATGAGAGATATTTGGTTTCAGCATCAGCCTAGAAATATTTAGGAAGGCTTGATTCACTTAGCATGGTTCTTGCTAATTCTTCAAGTAATTTGTTCTTCCTTTCTACAACACCATTTTGTTGTGGTGTTCTCGGAGTAGAGAAATTATGTGATATTCCATTTTCATCACATAGTTCTTGGAATTGTTGATTCTGAAATTCTCCACCATGATCACTTCTCCGAGGCTTTTTGTTCTTGAAGGTTCGAACAAATCCATATGTAGCAATTGAAGGGGCCTTGAAGTCGAAACTATGTTCTTTGGTTTGAAAGACGTTCTGGTTTGCTTCCCCTTTTGACATGCATCACAAAGCTTGTCTTTTTCGAATCTTATCTTTGGAAGCCCAACAACTAGATCATGCTTGACTAGTTTGTTTAAATGATCTATGTGTATATGAGCAAGTCTTCTATGCCATAGCCATGAATCACTATTGTTCTTGGCCAAAAGGCATCTTACGTTTTGTGGAATTTCTTCCAAGGAGATCATGAAGACTTTATTTACTTTATACCTAGAAAAATTAATTTCTTTAGTTTTCACATCTTTTACTACACATATATCATCAATGAAACCAACCTTCAAACCTTTGTCACATAGTTGACTGATACTCAGAAGATTATGCATCAAACCATCAACGTAAAGAACTTTATCGATGACTGTTTGAGGGGGTGTGCCTATTCTTCCAATACCGAGTATCTTTCCCTTTTGATTGTTACCATATGTGACAAAACCTTTTTCCCTAGGTATAAGAAAAGAAAACTTGGTTTTGTCTCCTGTCATGTGTGATGAGCAGCCACTATCAAGATACCATAAATCCTTTGCTGCTTTCATACACACCTACATGACAAAGTTCAGACATGGGTATTAGGAACCCAACAAGTTTTGGGTCCTTCTAAGTTAACATCCTTTCTAACCCAAATGTACTCCCTATTTGGTACTCCTACATGTTTGTAGTAACATCTACTAGGGGTATGTCCTATTTTGTTACAATAAGTGCAAGAATAATGATTGTAACTTATTGTTTGTCTAGAGGAGGAATGGATCTTCTTAGGAGGTTTGTTATGATTGTTCTTCCTATTGTTCATACTCCTAAAAGGATTGGTCTTAATGTTACTAGAAGATCCTAATACATGGTTTGGTTTTACAAACACAGTTTTCTTAATCTCTTTTGTCTTTGGGTGAGAAGTATATCCTAGACCAGACTTATTGTTTGAGTGCCTTTGCACACTTAGAATATCGTCTAACTTTTGTTTTCCATTATTGAAGTTACAGACTCTTTGTTGAAGATTATCTATCTTCTCTTCTAAAGAACTACACTTAGTGCATTTATGTGTAATATCTAACGTAGATTTTACTACGTCTAGTTCTTCTTGTAACGTTCTACACTTACTTTCTAAGGATGAAATCAAATCATTTTTCTTAGTGCTAACCTTAGAAAATTCTTGACATAATTTAAACATATTTTCCATAGTAAACTTTAAATCATGAAAAGATATAGAATTGTTACTAACCTGGGAATCTTCAACATCTGAATCATGTGAGGCCATCAAAGCAACTTGTGCTTCTTCTTTATCAGAGTCTGATGATGAACTTACTTCATTATCATCCCAACCCAAATATGCTCTTCGTGTGGATTGATCCTTCTTTTCGAAGTTTTCTCTTAGACCATGTTTCTTCTTTTGAAGATTTGGACATTCTGACTTGAAGTGTCCAGGCTTGCCACATTCGAAACATGTGATCTTTTGAGGGAAAGAAGACTCATTGTTCCTTTGGAAAGATTTGTTGTTGTTGAATTTCACACCTTTTCTTTTAAGAAACTTTCCAAAATTCTTTACTAGAAGATTCGCATTCCCATTGTCTTCTTCTTCAGAATCTGCATCATAATCTTCTTTGATGCTTTCTTTTGCCTTTAGAGAAATGGATCGATACTTCTTCTCATGTTGTTCATTCTCTTCCAAACGATTCAATTCCAACTCGTGTTCTTGGAGTTTTCCAAAAAGAGTTGCAAGAGTCATTTTTGATAAACTCTTCTTCTCTGAGATGGCTGTTACTTTTGGTTGCCATACTCTTGTAAGTGATCTTAGAACTTTCATGTTCAAGTCACTGTTTGAAAATTGTCTACCAAGAGCAATCAAATGATTAATTAAATGAGTGAATCGTTTTTGCATATCTAATACCTTTTCTCCTGGAAGCATTCTGAACATTTCATATTCTTGAGATAGAGTATTGATCTTTGATCTCTTGACTTCATCTGTCCCTTCATGAGTCACCATCAACGTATCCCATATTTATTTCGATGTAGTGCACGTTGATACTCTGAAAAATTCATCCATGCCAAGGGCAGATGTAAGAATGTTCATTCCTTTGAGATCATATTGAACCTTCTTCTTTTCTTCTTCATTCCAAGTACTTTCTGGTTTTACTTGTGAAGTTCCTTCTACTTCTGCTACAGGCACAAAGGGACCTTCTTCAATGGCTTTCCAAATTCCTGCGTCTAATGACTTTATGAATATCTTCATCTTGATTTTCCAGAAGTCATAGTGTTCTCCATTGAAGAATGGTGGCCTGTTTATGTTGTGTCCTTCACTGGTTCCATGATTTGAAGAGGATGCCATCTTTTCCCGGATCTTAGGAATAACTTACCTAAACTTCCGCTCTGATACCAATTGTTAATTCAGATAGCAACCTGAGAGGGGGGGTGAATCAGAGTTGCCCCAATTTTCGCCTTATTGAAATTATTACTTTCAAGATAGTGATGATCACGAAACGATAGTTGTGATTGCAGCGGAATTGAGAATTGCTTGAAAGTAAAAGATGAAGGATGAGAGGAATTCACACACGGAGTTTTATCCTGGTTCATCTTCTATCCACCGAAGGCTACGTCCAGTCCCTCAAGAAAACCCCTTGAGGATTTTTCCACTATTGATAAAAATCTCTTACAAGTTCCTAACCCAAGGACCCCAAGAATTTCTACCAATATCCTGTGAAAGCAAACCACTTTCAACAGCCCCTGAAAGCAAACCGCTTTCAGTTCCTGAAGGCAAACCACCCTCAGACCTTGAAGGCTAAACCACCTTCAATCAATACCCTGAAAGTATACCACTTTCAGTGACAACAACCCTTCACCGAATACCACGGTGAAAACTCAATCTTACAGAAAGAGATGAAGAAGAGTTTACAATTGGCTGTATCAATCCTTTAACATAGAAGTGGATTGATCATGAGAATTTATGCTTTAAGGCTTTTAAGCATAATATGATTCTGAGTTCCTCAAGATATGAACAACAAAAGTGTTCTTATAAACATGAAGATCATGAACTCAGAATTTAGGCTCTTGAAGGTTTAAGTTCTAAAAGATGAACTAATTTTGACAAAGCTTTGGCCTAATGTTGTATTCTCATGTGTTGTTGTGTTCTAGACTCAAATGGACTTTATATAGGCAAGGGAAACGTCCTTGATCCATCACAACCCTTTCCAAAAGGTTTGGGACACAATGGTTCATGAAAAGATGCAACTTTTCGTTCTGGTAATCGATTACATCACTTAGTGTAATCGATTACACTAATAGCCGTTTCAGTTTGAATTTCAAATTCAAACATGTAATTGATTACAAGAAAGAAGTAATCGATTACTTGCCTAGGTGTAATCGATTACCATAAGGCTGAAATCGATTACACTGAAGTCCAACTTCCAGAAACTTGATCCTTTGAGATCGGCTTACGGTTTTCTACTTCTTTTAAGTTATGAAAACACTTAGCTTGATTAGTTTAGGTGTTTTAAGAGCCTTTATGCTTTAATAGACCTTTAGAAGCATAACTCACCTAAACTAAGACTTCTAGACTATTGATGAACTTTGTAGCACTGTTTCTTCGAAGTCTTCTTTTCTTCTTTTTGTCGATGAGTTTGTCGTCATCAAAACCACAGCCAGGGTCAGGAGCAAGACCTTCTTCACATACTATTCGCTCTCGATTCATTCTTCTGGAAGGACGGATAAAGTCTATGAACGCCTTTCTGCGCCAAGAAATCGAAAAACTCAAAGAACTTGATCTGTTTGAAATGTATGAGGATTCTGCTGATATATAGTTTCATAAGACTTTATCTATTGTGATATGACTTTATCTACTATAATAGCTTTTCAATTGGGTTGTAATAAGCATCAACTTAAGTACTATGCCGTGTGCTTGTTTGTTTGCTTCTATTAAGTCCTTAAACTTTTATGAATATCTTTAATTAATTGTGGTGTTTAGTTTTCATATTATAACTTGTTTACCCCCACTCCCTATAGTTTCAATTTTTATACTACTTGTTAGCCTATATGGAATACATTAGACCTTTTCTTCTTTTTGATGACGTCAAAAGGGGGAGAAAGGTCCTGTGCTTTTAAAAGATCATTTACTGGGAATGCTACAAGTGGAACAAAAATGGGGAGTTGCATCCGATAGGGGGAGTTCTGAAATAACCACAATAATGATGATCTTCAAAGACAAAGACATGTGTTTGCCATCATCAAAAAGGGGGAGATTGTGAAGAAGGTCTTGCCCCTGATCCTAGCTGAAGTTTTGATGACGACAAAATCGTGTACAAAAAGAAGAAAAGAAGACTTAGAAGAACCAGGGCAACATATCTCAAGCTACACTCAAGGGTTCTAGCTTTGACTAAATCTTACATTTTAGGTAAGTTATGCTTCTAAGGTTTCTTTAAGTATGAAGGCTCTAAGACAATTAAAAGTAATTGAGTATAATCTTTTTCATAAGTTAAAAGTGATAGAAAAACTCAATTAGGACCTAGAGTTTCATTATCTAGAAAATGGACTTTAGTGTAATCGATTACACCCTTAAGGTAATCGATTACACAGAGGCAAGTAATCGATTACAGCTTGCTTGTAATAGATTACATGTTTGAATTTTAAATTCAAACAGCAACGGTCACATAGCGTAATCGATTACCTAACCTAAGTACTGTAATCGATTACCTGCTCGACAGTTGCATTATTTCATGAACCATTGTGTCTCAAAACGTTTGGGAAGCCTTGTGTTGGTTCATGGATGATCCCTAGTGCCTATAAATAGTCCATTTAGTCTCAGAAACGAATAACATAATTGATAGAATTCATATACAACTTTCATATTGTCGCAACCGGGGTCGCGGCGGGGACGGCACTAAAAACAATTAGTAAACAGACAGAGTCACCACTAACGTTTTTTAAGAGGAAAACGCTAGAAAACCTAAAAAGAAAATAAAATGGCCTACGAAACCTAAAATCTCAGGTTCGGGAGTCGGTTACACGTGGGGAAGGTGTTAGCACCCCATAGCGCCCGTCAAAGACGGTACCAAAGATTGATTGTGCAAAAAATTATTAAAAGACTTATTATTTACAAAGAAAAATGATATTATTTACAAAACAAAAATGTTTATTTTATTTTATTTAGCCTGATAGGTGTGAACCTAGTCCTACGTACTTCCCTCAAATGGAAGATCAAGGCCACGTAGTTCTAAAAGTTTTTTAATTTTGAATAGATATTTTGTTATTTTTGGATTTTTTATTGGGTTGCCTGACGAGAGTGTTCCCGCTCCTACGTACCTCTATTGAAGGGCTCAAGGTTGACGTAGTTCTAAAGGTGATTAAAGTGATTTAAAGAAAATTGGTGATAAAAAAAAGGGTGCCTGGCGGGGTTGTTGCCCGGTCCTACGTATCTTCGAAGAGAAATCAAGGCTACGTAGTTCTTAATTTTAATTTATTTTAATTTATGAAACAGAAATAGAAACAGGATGCAGAAACAAAATACAGAAACAGAATGCAGAAACATAATGTAGAATACAGAATGCAGAATACAGAAACAGAATAATACAGAAACAGAAATACATAAAATGAAAAACAGAAATACAGAAATAGAAATACAGAAACAGAAATATAGAAACAGAAAAGAAACAAAAAAAGAAAACAGGAAAGAAAGAGAAAAGAAACAGACACGGCGTGTTGCAATATGGTGGAGGTGGCGATGAAGAAGTGTGGAGCAACGGCGGCAGCTGGGAGGAGGAGCGCGCGGCGACGCTGGACGCTTGGAGGAGGTAAGGAGCGGCGGTGCGGCTTGGAGGAGGCAGGGAGCGGCGGTGCGGCTTGGAGGAGGTGGCGCGAGGTGTGATGACGAGATGAAGAAGCGGCGGTGCTATGAGGAGTGGTGGAGCAGAGAGATGGCGGTGGGTGGGAAGCAAGAGTGGTTTGGTGGCTGGGTTCGTTTTTTGGTCGAGAGAGGGAAGAAGGAGAAGGTTTGAGGACGATGAAGGTGGAGGCGGGATGTTTGGTCGAGGGGTGTAAGAAGATGATGGGGCGGTGGCTAAAGGAAAGGTGGTGGCTAGGTTGCGGCGGCTAGGGGGGGAGGAGCAAGGTGGCGGCCAGTGAGGGAGAGAGAGTGTGTGTTTTTAGGGCTTTGAGAGAGAAGGGTGAGGGTGTGTGACGGCTAGAGAGAGGGAGATGGAGGCTGGTAGTGAGTGAGGGAAGAAGAAATATTTAGGGTTTGTGTGATAGTGTGTGGAGGCTACCAGAATAATATGAGTGTCTTTTAGGGTTAGGGAGAGTAGGCTTAAATAGGGTAGCATTAGGGTTTGAGTGAGGGGTGAAATGACTAAGTTTCCTTCCTTTCCTTGCTTCTGCTTCCTCTCTTTTTCCTTTGGGCTGCGGCCCATTTTTCTTCCTTTCTTTTTTCTTCTTTTTCCTTTTTCTCTTATTATTATTTATTTATTTTTTTAATAAAAATGAAACATAATAAAAAGAAAATTAAAATAAAAAGGTCGGACAAAATTGGGTGCTGACACATATTCAGTAGAGCCAAAATTCTGAGTTTCTAATTCTTCATTTTCAATAAGAACACTTATGCTATTAAACTTTTGAAGAACTGAAAATAAGAAAGAGCCTTCATATGATGAGTGCCTAAAGCATAACTTCTATGTTCAATCCATTCTTATGTTAGAGGATTGATTCGGCTGTGTAGAAATCTTCTTCATCTTCATTCTGGTTGAGTGAAAGTTCACCGTATGGTTCGGTGAAGGTTGGGATTCTGAAAGTGGTTTTCTTTCAGGTTGTTGATAGAAATTCTTAAAGTCCTTGGTGTAAGAACTTGTAAGAAGTTTTTATCAATAGTGGAAAAATCCTGAAGGGTTTCCTGAGGGACTGGACGTAGCCTTCTGTGGTTTGAAGGTGAACCAGGATAAAACCTGTGTGTGATTTCTCCTATCCCTTATCTTTTACTTTCAAGCAACGTTTGATTCTGCTGCATTCACAATCATCATTTGTGATTATCTTTATCTTGAAAGTAACAAGTTTTGTTAAGGCAAAAATTGTGCAAACCTGATTCACCCCCCTCTCAGGTTGCTATCTATACTTACACTTAGCAGTGTCTAAGCCATCAACCTTGTCATGCTCATTCTTGCTTAGAGCACACGTGAGAAAAAATCTCGCTTTGCCATTGAGTTGATTCTCAGTACGCTGTTCATCTGTCCATTGTGCTCTGGGAATGGCTTCTCCTGCAGCATTTCTGGGGACATAGTTGCCTTGCTCCACAATGTCCCAGAGTTTAAAGCTTGTGGATTCTATAAATAACTGCATGTGCTTTTTCCAGTATGGGTATCTGGAGCCATCGAAGAATGGCGGTTTGTTTGTAGCAGCGTCAGTCGGCATTGCGTTGTTCTCCATGGATCTTTAACTCTTACGCTTGTTAAGATGTTGGTTTCTCAGAGCTGTTACGCTATGATACCAATTGAAAGTAATGAAACAACACAAGAAAGGGGGGGTTTGAATTGTGTGTGTGATTATATAAAACTTTTCGTTCTAATCAGATATAAGTTTTGAAAGTGTTTTCGAAAACTTGTGCAGCGGAAAATTAACATAGCTGAAAAGTAAAGCACACAAAGAGTTTATCCTAGTTCACCCCCTTAATCGACAGGGCTACATCCAGTCCTTGGCTTCACCAAGATTTTCACTATTCGCACGAGCAGTACAAGTATTATGCAGGACTTCTCCTAGTATTCGTAGGACTTCTCCTTACAAGTATTATGCAGGACTTCTTCTTACAAGTATTAGACAAGACTTCTCCCAATTCTTTTACAAAGAATATTTCTTTTCTACAAAGATCTCTTCAACAAGAGTGAGGGTAGAAAAAGTTGAAGTACAGATTACAGAGAGGATATGAATATGGTTTCTTTGTTTTGGAGGGTGAGAAGGATAAGAGTTTTCACTCTATGAGAATATCACACAAGCAGACGACTGAATAGGTTTGAAAGACTTGGAATGCTTAATATTTTAATCGTTGTAAATCGCCATTGATTCTAGTGTTCAAGTCTTCTATTTATATCTTCAGTAGGATGAACATTGGTGAAGATCATTGAGTTTCGTTTGAATTTCTTCTTTTCTGAAAGGTGCAATGGATACTTCTAGCAAGCTATTAGAAGCATTAAATGCAAACCTGCTATGCATTAATTGCAGCATTTAATGCAGCTGAGGACGTCGTCTGGTCTTTTCTGGTCTGTTTCCTTATATAGTGCTTGTTCATTTAATGCCAAGGGAAACAGTAAAACGTATCTTCTATTCTGAACGCGGAGATTTGATTCTGACCTTTGAGGTGATACGATGTTTGGAAAATAGTGTCGTTGACTCTGAAAAGGTGTGCCTTGATTTAAGGAATGTTCAGACACGGCAGACAGATACGAGGAATATAATATTAAATGCGTCCTTCCTTGAATCTGGTGCGAACAGTTCTTCATTAATATTCAGACCTTTGTAAGTCTTCGTTGTTGGAAGCATTGAGGCAGACGTTCTATTTTAGAACGTAGTGAGACTATCTGCATGGTCATGGTAAGACGTTCTTCTTAAATGCAGTAAGACTTTCTTCTAGAGCATAGTCAGACATTCTTCTTCTTCGATACTTTTAAACTCGCTGCTTTTGATTTCTTCAAGATAGGGCAGACATGCATTTCTTCCATGTGATAGATACTTCCTGTAAAATAAAATATTCAAAGTCTTAGGAAACCTTTATCTATCATATATAAACCTTGAGAAAAATTGTTATTATTCAAAACATGCTAAACAATGAAAACGTTTGAACTTAACAGTTGAGATATCTTCCAGTTTTAGAGAACTTTCATGCAACCACAACTTATAGCTGGGGTTCAGCAATTCTCGCGAACCTGTATCATGAAATGTGTTATGCAAGTCGTTATAATCGAGCGGAGATCGGCGGTTGCGCGTATTTGTTGCAGATGTGGGCATGGGAAAGGATCCCTTGACAACCTCTCGCAACATTGCATCCCAGACAACCTCTCGCAACAAGGTGTGCCCTCATCCTTTGAATAAATTCACAATACTCATGTCGTTTACATATCTAGAACTTATACAATTCGCACTTGTATTTCGGATAGATGGACAGGTAAGGGTAAAAAGACAGTTTCTTGCTTCTCGTTCAACGTAGATTCACAATACTCATGTCCTTTTCAGGTTAGTTGCCTCCCGTTCAGCGGATTGTATCTTTTCAGGTTACTTGTGTCCGGTCTTTCTTCGTGACGAAAAAGACAGTATCCCTTTATGTTACTTGCTTGCTGCTCGGTAGGCTGTATCCCTTTCGGGTTACTTGTCTCATGTCTTTCCCATAGACGAATTTGATGCTCGGTTCTTAGAATTAGAGAGGATTCTCTCTCAGTTGTGACGGTGGCTTGCGGTGGTAAATCTCCCTGAGACAATACTGGTCAGACTCTGGCCGGGCGATGTTCCATTCTTGGTCGTTCAGCCCAGCCTTATGGCGAATGCTCCTACACATGCCTTTTGGTCGGCTGAGATGCCCTCAGGTCGCATAACTTTGCAGCCGGCTGGAACAATTATACATGAAATTAAACTTATGATTGTGTTATGATAATTTGAAGTTCCCATACACAGTACATAGAACATTATTGTTTTATTCCATTCCATTCTATTACGTTCTGTTACATCCTATTCAATTTCTTTACCAAATACTACCTAAGACATCAAGCCAAGCCATACTCCACTTAAAGATTAAATGATAATCAAGCCCTTACAAACCGTAATACAATCGAGCATCTCAAATACTCAATACAATACAAGCTTGCTTACTCTAGTCAACTTCAACATTTAATAACAAAAAATAAAAAACACCATACAACTCTAAATAAAATGCTACAAATTCAAATAACATACTTCAGATCAGAATGCTTCTTGCCTCGATTTTTGCTTTTAACTTCATCTTCTTTTTTGTTCGGTGGAGATCATTTAATGTTATGGTAGTTGTGCTAACCATCTTCACCGAGTAAACCTTTTTATATGGCTAGCAGCTATGGGTAAAGCCATCTTTTTTTACCATGAAGCTCTAAATTTTTAAGTTGCTATTTGAAGACACGACGGTTTCGAAGAAGGAAGAGGAGATAAGAAACATGAAGAAGGAGGTGGGTAGTAGTAGAGATGAAACATAGAAAAAAAGAAAAAGAGAACATCATACTTAGAAGAGATCTCGCACGTGAGAGAAAAAGCTTGACCTTGATTGTGTATTTTGATTCATATTTTTTATAAGTACATTTGGGCTAATTACAACCCTGACCTGATTGTAGAAAATCTTATCCATAGAAGAAAAAAGAGAGACTAAACCCTCCGAGACCACAAGGAATATGGGGTGGGCCGAACCAACTGAGATTAGTTACCTTGTAAAAGCTAAAGACGTGGTATAAAATCGAAGTCGGTGGTTAGCATTGTTTTGTTTGTTCACATAAAACTTGTAATCAATATTATTTAATTAAGAGCATCTCTAATGGAGATTTAAAAGTGAGATTTTAAAATAAGATTCAGATTTTATAAAATTCCACTTATTGGAGAGGGGCGACATGTCTTGGGATCTTATTTTGGTGTCGTTTCTCTTTTAAAGTGGGATTTTAAATAAAATAATATTGTTTCTCACTCATAGAACCAACAATCAACCAACAGAAATATTTTATGTATTTTATTTAAAATGTATTGTCATTTAATTTTCAATAATATGTATTTCCTTTTATTTTTAATTAAATAATATTATGCTGAACTTTAATTATATATTTCCTATTTAATTGATATTTAATTATATTATATTTTTTTTAATTATTAATTATGTTTGTATAAGATTGTTAGCTTAATTTAATTTAATATTAGGTGGAAATAAATAATATAAATATATTGTTTATTGTGGGTCCAACTAAAAGTAAAATAAGATCCCAACTACTGGAGCGAAATGTGCAATGAAATCTTATGGGTGTCTTAAATCCTATGTGCCAGTATGGACTCACCAGAAGTGTTTAAGACACTAAAATAAGATTCCACCATTGAAGATACTCAAACTAAAAGGTAGAAGAGGGGTATAGAGCCATTTGAGAGTTAGAAAAGGAAGCATTTTTTTGCAATAAATAATTGAGGGAATTGCAGGAGTCTTTGCTGTTTTTGCTACACACCCTAAAACACTAGAAATCATTATTCAGGTCCACTGCTGAAGCATACTTTGATACTGCAGATATCGAACATTTCTATCACACGGTGTATCAGAATGGGGCCTTCCAACACATGGTTTCATGTATCGCTAACTGGACATGGAAGCTTCATCATTGCTTGCTGATTTAGGGGTGTCGCTAAAGGTTGATTTGGGGCATGCTTTCGTTTGATGCTATTTATCATTGAACATTTGATTAATTTTTGTTATTGTCAGGGTTTTAAATCAGGGGTTGTGTAATTGGCCCTGTAAAAAATGAGGTTAAACAACCACATCTTATGTGGTCCAATAGCTTAATCACAAGTGTTTTAATCGATGACACCTCATTTTATCGTGCTTTAAATTTTATAATGTTCCAATTTTATTTTATTTGAGTTTATATTAATTGGTGCTTTTTTATTTTATTAAAATATGAGTTTAATGTAATATTTAGTGTCCTGAAAATCGGATTGAATTAGCCCGTTGGATCGGTGTTGGCTTGAAATTTTACTAAGAGTAAAATTAAAGTGTTTATAATATTTTCGACTCAGACAACTCGACTCTTAACCAAAAAATGGCTAAGTGTTAGAAGAAATGCCATACTCATGTTTCTCTACCAACCCATGGTTTAGTCGAAATAAGACTCTAACTTAACCATGATTTATTCATCATATGCTGCATTAGTCAATAAATAAAACTTCATTTGTTGTAATCCGGGTTCGAAAAACATTTAACTCAAACACCCATATATGCTCAAAAGTTCAAATGCAGGCGACTCAATAGCATTCACTGAGAATTCTGAGTATGTGTTGTCCAAACCTTTATCATTTAATGCAATGTTACAATTTTCTGCCAATTTATCTTATTTGCTTTACGTTTCATGCAATTACCGAAGGCTACGTCCAGCCCCTCAAGAAACCCTTGAGGATTTTTCCACTATTGATAAAAATCTCTTACAAGTTCTTACACCAAGGACCCTAAGAATTTCTATCAATTTCCTGTGAAAGTATACCACTTTCAGTTCCTGAAGGCAAACCACCCTCAGACCTTGAAGGCTTCACCACCTTCAATCAACACCCTGAAAGTACACCACTTTCAGTACCAACAACCCTTCACCGAAATCCACGGTGAATACTCAATCTATCAGAAAGAGATGAAGAAGAGTTTACAATTGGCTGTTATCAATCCTTTAACATACAAGTGGATTGATCATGAGAATTTATGCTTTAAGGCTTTTAAGCATAATAAGATTCTGAGTTCCTCAAGATATGAACAACTAGAGTGTTCTTATAAGCATGAAGATCATGAACTCAGAATTTAGGCTCTTTAAAGTTTAAGTTCTAAAAGACTTGATGAAAGAACTATTTTGGCAAAGTTTTGGCCTAATGTTGTATTCTCATGTGTTGTGTGTGTTCTGGACTCAAATGGACTTTATATAGGCAAGGGAAACGTCCTTGAACCAATGCAACCTTTCCCAAAAGGTTTGAGACACAATGGTTCATGAAAATATGCAACTTTTCGTGTGTGTAATCGATTACATCACTTAGTGTAATCGATTACACTAATAGCCGTTTCAGTTTGAATTTCAAATTCAAACATGTAATCGATTACAAGCAAGTGGTAATCGATTACTTGCCTAAGTGTAATCGATTACCAGAAAGCTGCAATCGATTACACTGAAGTCCAACTTCCAGAAACTTGATCTTTTGAGATCGGCTTAAGTTTTTCTACTTCTTTTAAGTTATGAAAACATTAAGCTTGATTAGTTTAGGTGTTTTAAAGAGCCTTTATGCTTTAAGAGACCTTTAGAAGCATAACTCACCTAAACTAAGACTTCTAGGTAATTGATGAACTTTATAGCGTTGTTTCCTCTAAGTCTTCTTTTCTTCTTTTTGTCGATGAGTTTGTCGTCATCAAAACCTCAGCCAGGGTTAGGAGCAAGACCTTATTCACACTTCTTTCCTCCTTAAGAGAATTGTTCCTAGGAATTGTGGGAAGCCAAACTTGAGCTCCTATCTAGGGTAATTCGATGCTTTTTTAGCCATGCTTGGCTAATTCTTTTAATTATCTTGGGTTGTTGTAGTTTATATTTTATGTCTTAGTTTATTTCTACATTTCTGAATAATATTTCCAATTTATGTTTTATTTCCTTGTTCTTCATTCATCTTGGTGCACATAAGATCTCTTGCTTATTGCTTATAACAAAAGGCCATTTGGTAAGTAGTAAGGGAAATAGGATTTAAAAAAGGCTATAAGTATATATCACTAAAGGAAATTAGGATAGACGTAGCTTTATGTTGGCCTGAACTCCATCTTCATCTTCTTTTCTGGTTAACTAAATTACAAGGACTTGAATTTAGTAATTAGGAAGAAAGTTCTACACTTTTAAGGAATTAACTTGTAGAAATACTAGGCTATAGCATCATGAACTTTGTTTTAGAATTCAGAAATTAAGTAGGAATTTGCTAGCATATTTTATAGACTATGTAATTCAACCCAAGTGCTTAAATCCCATCATCTTTCCTTCTTTATATTTTATTGTTATTTTTGTTTTTGTCTTAACCAAACCAAATGCAAAATATATCTTTTTATTTATTCTGCTTAAACTCTAAACAATTTAGTAATTAGACACCTATCCCTGTGGGATCGACAATCTTTTATATTACACGATAACCATCCGTGCACTTGCGGATTTGGCTATCAAGTTTTTGGCGCTGTTGCCGGGGATAGGTTCTGTTTAAGTTCTTTTTATTATTTTGTTTAGTGCTTTTTGTATATATATATAAAAAAGAAAAAAAATATTTCTGCCTAACCGTTATTTGCCATGTTGAAAGAAGATCCTTTAGAGACTATAATCTCTGAGGGATTGGACTTTGAAGATATTGAAAGCAATGACGAACAGGTCATAGAGATGGCAAGATATCTTGAAGCTGCCCATTTTTTTCCTTCAAAGAAAAATTGGGTAGAGGAACTAAAGAGAGAAGATGAAGTTCAAGAGGAAAAGAGGGAACTGAAGCCCTTACCTTCCTCCCTTAAGTATGTATTCCTTGAGGAAGGTAACAATAAACCAGTCATTGTGAGTAGTTCCCTCTCTCCTCTTGAAGAAGAAAAATTGGTAAGAATTCTTAGAGCTCATAAATCTGCTTTGGGTTGGACTATTGAGGACATTAAGGGCATAAGCCCCACTGTTTGTATGCATAAAATTTGTTTAGAAGAACAAGTTAAACCCGTAGTCCAACCCCAAAGAAGACTTAATCCTGCCATGAAAGAGGTGGTAAGAAAAGAAGTGATTAAGTTGCTTGATGTAGGGATCATCTATCCCATTTCTGATAGTGAATGAGTTAGTCCCGTTGAAGTAGTTCCCAAAAAAGGGGGAATTACAGTGGTCCCCAATGAGAACAATGAGTTGATTCCCACCAGGAAGGTAACTGGATGGAGGGTTTGTATAGACTACTGGAGGCTAAGTTCAGCCACCCGGAAAGATCATTTTCCCCTTCCCTTTATTGATCAAATGCTTGACAGGTTGGCTGGCCATGAGTACTATTGTTTCTTGGATGGATATTCAGGATACAATCAGATTGTTGTTGATCCTAAGGATCAAGAGAAAACTGCTTTTACTTGTCCCTTCGGGGTTTTTGCTTATAAAAGAATGCCTTTTGGCTTGTGTAATGCACCAGGAACCTTCCAAAGATGTATGTTTGCTATTTTTTATGATTTAATTGGTGAATGTATGGAAGTGTTCATGGATGATTTTTCAGTGTACGGCCCCAACTTTGACAAGTGTTTGGACAATTTGGAAAGGATTCTAGTTAGGTGCCAAGAAAAGAATTTGGTACTTAATTGGGAAAAATGCCACTTTATGGTAAAGGATGGCATTGTGCTTGGGCACAAGATTTCTGAAAAAGGGATTGAGGTAGATAAATCTAAAACAAAGATTATTGAAAATCTACCTCCTCCCACCAATATTAAAGGTATAAGAAGCTTTCTTGGTCATGCAGGTTTTTATAGGAGATTTATAAAAGATTTTTCTAAAATTGCTAAGCCTATGACAAACCTCCTTGAGAAAGAGGCTCCTTTTATCTTTAATGATGATTGTTTGGCTGCTTTTAAATTATTAAAGGAAAAACTTGTTTCAGCCCCTATCATTATTGCTCCCCAATGGGATTTGCCTTATGAAATAATGTGTGATGCTAGTGATATTGCAATAGGGGCTGTTCTTTGTCAAAAAAAAGGGAAAAGTTTTGCATGTGATTTACTATGCTAGTAAGGTCTTGAATGAAGCTCAAAGAAATTATGCTACAACTGAAAAGGAGTTGTTGAGTGTAGTTTATGCTTTAGATAAATTCAGACCTTACGTTTTGGGTTCTAAAATTTTTGTGCATACTGACCATGCTGCATTGAAGTACTTGTTTGCTAAGCAGGAAGCTAAACTCAGGTTGATCAGGTGGATCTTACTCTTGCAAGAGTTTGATCTTGAAATTGTGGACAGAAAAGGGAAAGACAATGGTGTAGCAGACCATTTGTCAAGACTTGAAGAGGGGAACTCCATCCCAATTCCTATTCAAGAGGAGTTCCCAGATGAAAAGCTCTTAGCTGTCCAAGAGATAGCTCCATGGTATGTACATTTAGCTAATTTTAAAGCTGCTGGTGTGTTGCCATCTGATTTGACTTGGCAACAAAAGAAAAAATTTATGTATGATGCCAAATTCTTTTTCTAGGATGAACCTTATTTTTTTAGAGAATGTTCTGATGGGATCATTAGAAGATGTATTCCTGAAAAAGAGTTTGAGGCTGTTTTATGGCATTGCCATGGCTCCGAATATGGAGGCCATTTTTCTGGTGAGAGGACTGCAGCTAAAGTCCTCCAAAGTGGTTTTTATTGGCCTACTATCTTCAAAGATAGTAGAGCATTTGTGGAAAGGTGTGATCGTTGTCAACGAACTGGTAATATCTCAAGAAGGAATGAGATGCCCCAAAAAATGATTTTTGAAGTTGAGCTTTTTGATGTATGGGGCATTGATTTCATGGGACCTTTTCCACCTTCTTTTGGTTGCCAGTATATTTTGGTTGCTGTTGACTATGTTTCTAAGTGGGTTGAAGCATCAGCCCTTCCCACAAATGATGGCAAAGTGGTTCTGGATTTTCTGAAGAAAAAGATCTTTACTAGATTTGGGGTGCCAAGGGCAATTATTAATGATGGAGGTAAGCACTTTTGTAATAAAGCTTTTGAAACTCTTTTGAAAAAATATGGTGTTCATCATAAAGTTGCTACCCCCTATCACCCCCAAACTAGTGGACAAGTAGAAGTTTCTAATAGGGAGTTAAAAAGGATTTTGGAAAAAGTAGTTGGTACCTCAAGGAAGGATTGGTCAAAAAAATTAGATGACACATTGTGGGCTTACCGAACTGCGTTTAAAACTCCTATTGGAACCTCTCCTTACCAGTTGGTTTATGGTAAAACTTGTCATTTACCTGTGGAACTTGAGTATAAAGCCTTTTGGGCTTTGAAACATTTGAACATGGACCCCAAAGAAGCTGGGGATAAAAGACAGTTACAGGTACATGAGCTGGATGAATTTAGACTCCAAGCATACCACAGTGCTAGGATCTATAAGGAAAGAACAAAAAGGTGGCATGATAAGAAGATTTTGCCAAAAGAGTTTAGTCCAGGACAGCTTGTGTTATTGTATAACTCAAGGCTGAGGTTGTTTCCTGAAAAGCTGAAATCAAGATGGGCAGGACCATTTTTGGTCACCAAAGTCTTCCCTCATGGTGCGGTTGAGTTAGAAAATAAGGTTACAAAGAACACATTCCTTGTCAATGGGCAAAGACTGAAACCGTACCTAGGGGGAGATGATGAAAGACAAGTGATGACTGTTTTGCTCACTGCCCCTAATTGATTAAAGGGAAGGGTCTATCTCGGACCTTAACAATGAGCTGGTTGGGAGACAACCCAACTTAGGACTAGTTTAATTTTCTGTCTTTTAATTTTCTGCATCATCTTTGTAAATAAATAAAAGAAAAAAACTCTATGTTTTGCTGCAGGAGGGGCCAGTGCTCAAGCACTGGAGGCCAACGCTCAAGCGTTGGGCCCCTGTTAATCTCCCTTGATTCTAGTTAATCTCAACGCTCAGGCGTTGGAGGGCTAGCGCTTATGCGCTAGGCCCCTGGAATCCACCCAGTTTTTATTTTTATTTACAACGCCCAAGCGTTGGAAACCCAGTGCTCAGGCGTTGGGACCTCTGATTGCCCAGTTTTTGTTTCTTCCAGCGCCCAAACGTTGGAAAACCCAACGCTCAAGCGCTGGAGCTCGGGCAATTTTCTGCTTTTTTTTTTTTTTATTTTTTGTTTTCTTGGTTTTTAATAATTTTGTGTCCACCATCTCTTAAAAAGTTTTAGATTCTTTGATTTTTCCCTTGCTTCTATAATGGTTCTGATTTTTGGGAACTCAAGAATTCTTGTTTGTTTTTAGGTGGACACAATTTTCAACCCTTGTTCTTATGTATGCTGTTTTGGGAACTAACAAGTCAAGCAAGCTTCTGCTTGTGATACTTCTGTTTGTTCAAATTTTGCAGGAAAGGCACCAGAAGGAGAAAGAGCCCTCTTGAACTTGAGTGTTCAAAGTTGAAATTGCAAGGAGGTTTCCTGGACATTTGTAAAAAAAAAAATAAAAGGAAAAATACCAGCTTTTAGTTTTTAGTTTTATTTTTAGTTTTAGTTTTATTTTTGCTTTTAGGTTTTTAAACTGCATGGTTGAGTGTCTTTATCCAGTCTGAATGCTGCTATTGCTCTGTGAATGTTTTATCTGATTGAACTGCTTTTTGAAAAGGTTCTATGTTTTGATGCGGTTAGGATTGCATGCTTTTAGAAATGATTTGACATCTTGATTGTTTTGGTTTTTGGCAAAGTTTTTTATGAGTTCTAAAAAGGGTACCACTTACCCTATGTTTTTCTGAGAGCTGAGGACTCTGAATGCATGATTGTAAGATTTTTCTGCCTTGTGTTGCATGTTGATTGGGATTTTGTGTACTTTGTAAATTGAGAAGAGATTATAGGCATTTTTGAAAACTCAGAGTTTTGGTTGAAAAGGAAAAATCCACTAGTAGCCCCTTTTTGAGCCTTAAAAGAGTCATCCTTCGGAGCCTACTTTGTGTGATATTTTAAAGTTGTTATTGTGATTGATGAGCTAAAATTGCTAGAGCTATGTTTGTTGGGTTTCTCTCTAAAAAAGAAGGAAAAAAGTTGAAAAAATAAGGTATGTGCCTTAGGATAAAAGAAAAATAATGAAGTAGTGGGGTAAGAAAGAGTATGAGGGGAGTAAAATTCAAGTCATTCATCCCATACATTCCACTACTTTGTTCAAAAAAAAAGAGAAAAAAAAAAGAGAAAAATTGAGAGGACCCTTGTGTTGAATTGTTAAAGCTCTTAGTCAAAAAATTGTGAAGAAGGTCTTGCTCCTGACCCTGGCTGTGGTTTTGATGACGACAAACTCATCAACAAAAAGAAGAAAAGAAGACTTCAAAGAATCAAGCACTCAAGTCCATCAATAGTCTAGAAGTCTTAGTATTAGGTGAGTTATGCTTCCAAAGGTTTATTAAAGCATAAAGGCTCTTAAAACACCTAATCTAATCAAGCTAAGGGTTTTCATAACTTAAAAGAAGTAGAAAACCTTAAGCAAGTCTTAAAGATCAAGTTTCTGGAAAATGCGCTTCTGTGTAATCGATTACACCATTATGGTAATCGATTACACCTAGGCAAGTAATCGATTACTCATGTCTTGTAATCGATTACATGTTTAAAATTCAAATTCAAACTGATACGGTCACTTGTGTAATCGATTACACTAAGTATGGTAATCGATTACAAGAACGAAAAAGTGCATCTTTTCATGAACCATTGTGTCCCAAACCTTTTGAAAAGGGTTGTGATGGTTCAAGGACGTTTCCCTTGCCTATATAAAGACCATTTGAGTCCAGAAAACACACAACACACAACACACACGAAATATACACATTACACATGAGAAAAACACATTAGGCCAAAGCTTTGTCAAAATTAGTTCATCTTTTAGAACTTAAATCTTTTGGAGCCTAAATTCTGAGTTCATGATCTTCATGTTTATAAGAACACTTTAGTTGTTCATATCTTGAAGAACTCAGAATTGTATTATGCTTAAAAGCCTTAAAAGCATAATCTCTCATGTTCAATCCAATTGTGTGTTAAAGGATTGAAACAACCAATTGTAACATCTTCTTCATCTCTTTCTGTAAGATTGAGTTTTTCACCGTGGTATTCGGTGAAGGGTTGTTGTCACTGGAAGTGGTTTACTTTCAGGGTTTTCATTGAGGGTGGTTTAGCCTTCAAGGTCTGAGGGTGGTTTGCCTTCAGGAACTGAAAGCGGGTTGCTTTCAGGGGCTGTTGAAAGCGGTTTGCTTTCACAGGTTATTGGTAGAAATTCTTGGGGTCCTTGGGTTAGGAACTTGTAAGAAATTCTTATCAATAGTGGAAAAATCCTCAAGGGGTTTTCTTGAGGGACTGGACGTAGCCTTCGGTGGATTGAAGGTGAACCAGGATAAAATCTTGTGTGTGATTCTCTTCATCCTTCACATTTACTTTCAAGTATCGTTCATATCCGCTGCAACCAAAACGATCATTTCGTGATCATCATAAACTTGAAAGTCACAATTTCAATAAGGCGAAAATTGGGGCAACACTGATTCACCCCCCCTCTCAGGTTGCTATCTGTTCTAACAATTGGTATCAGAGTGGAAGTTTAGGTAAGTTATTCCTAAGATCCGGGAAAAGATGGCATCCTCTTCCAATCATGGAACAAGTGAAGGACATAACATAAACAGGCCACCATTCTTCAATGGAGAACACTATGACTTCTGGAAAATCAAGATGAAGATATTCATAAAGTCATTAGACGCAGGAATATGGAAAGTCATTGAAGAAGGTCCCTTTGTGCCTGTAACAACAGATGAAGAAGGAACTTCACAACCAAAGTCAGAAAGTACTTGGAGTGAAGAAGAAAAGAAGAAGGTTCAACATGATCTCAAAGGAATGAACATCCTTACATCTGCTCTTGGCATGGACGAATTTTTCAGAGTATCAACGTGCACTTCATCAAAAGAAATATGGGATACGTTGATGGTGACTCATGAAGGAACAGATGAAGTCAAGAGATCAAAGATCAATACTCTATCTCAGGAATATGAAATGTTCAGAATGCTTCCAGTAGAAAAGGTATTAGATATGCAAAAATGATTCACTCATTTAATTAATCATTTGATTGCTCTTGGTAGACAATTTTCAAACAGTGATTTGAACATGAAAGTTCTAAGATCAATTACAAGAGTATGGCAACCAAAAGTAACAGCCATCTCAGAGAACAAGAGTTTATCAAAAATGACTCTCGCAACTCTTTTTGGAAAACTCCAAGAACACGAGTTGGAATTGAATCGTTTGGAAGAAAATGAACAACATGAGAAGAAGTATCGATCCATTTCCCTAAAAGCAAAAGAAAGCATCAAAGAAGATTATGATGCAGATTCTAAAGAAGAAGATAATGGAAATGTGAATCTTCTAGTAAAGAATTTTGGAAAGTTTCTTAAGAGAAAAGGTGTGAAATTCAACAACAACAAATCTTTCCAAAAGAACAATGAATCATCTTCCTCTCAAAAGATCACATGTTTCGAATGTGGTAAACCGGGACATTTCAAGTCAGATTGTCCAAATCTTCAAAAGAAGAAACATGGTCTAAGAGAGAAATTCGAGAAAAAGGATCAACCTACTCGGAGAGCATATTTTGTTAGAACAGATAGCAACCTGAGAGGGGGGGGTGAATCAGTGTTGCCCCAATTTTCGCCTTATTGAAATCGTTACTTTCAAGTTTATGATTATCACGAATTGATCGTTGTGATTGCAGCGGATATGAACAATACTTGAAAGTAAATGTGAAGGATAAAGAGAATCACACACAAGATTTATCCTGGTTCGCCTTCAATCCACCGAAGACTACGTCCAGTCCCTCAAGAAAACCCCTTGAGGATTTTTCCACTATTGATAAGAATTTCTTACAAGTTCCTAACCCAAGGACCCCAAGAACTTCTACCAATATCCTGTGAAAGCAAACCGCTTTCAACAGCCCCTGAAAGCAAACCGCTTTCAGTTCCTGAAGGCAAACCACCCTCAGACCTTGAAGGCTAAACCTCCTTCAATGAAAACCCTGAAAGTAAACCACTTTCAGTGACAACAACCCTTCACCGAATACCACGGTGAAAAACTTCAATCTTACAGAAAGAGATGAAGAAGATATTACAATTGGCTGTTTCAATCCTTTAACACACAATTGGATTGAACATGAGAAATTATGCTTTAAGGCTTTTAAGCATAATACAATTCTGAGTTCTTCAAGATATGAACAACTAATGTGTTCTTGTAAACATGAAGATCATGAACTCAGAATTTAGGCTCCAAAAGATTTAATTTCTAAGAGATGAACTAATTTTGAAAGAACTTTGGCCTAATGTGCTTTTCTCATGTGGAATGTGTATATTTCGTGTGTGTTATGTTTTCTGGACTCAAATGGTCTTTATATAGGCAAGGGAAACGTCCTTGAACCATCACAACCCTTTTCAAAAGGTTTGGGACACAATGGTTCATGAAAAGATACACTTTTTCGTTATGGTAATCGATTACCATACTTAGTGTAATCGATTACACAAGTGACCGTTTCAGTTTGAATTTGAATTTCAAACATGTTATCGATTACAAGACTGGAGTAATCGATTACTTGCCTTGGTGTAATCGATTACCATAATGGTGTAATCGATTACTCAGAAGCCCATTTTCCAGAAACTTGTTCTTTGAGACTTGCTTAAGGTTTTCTACTTCTTTTAAGTTATGAAAACTCTTAGCTTAATTAGATTAGGTGTTTTAAGAGCCTTTATGCTTTAATAAACCTTTGGAAGCATAACTCACCTAATTCTAAGACTTCTAGACTATTGATGGACTTGAGTGCTTGATTCTTTGAAGTCTTCTTTTCTTCTTTTTGTTGATGAGTTTGTCGTCATCAAAACCACAGCCAGGGTCAGGAGCAAGACCTTCTTCACAATCTCCCCCTTTTTGATGATGGCAAACACATTCTTGAAACTTGAAGATCATTTATGCATTCTTGATGCTTAACTCCCCCTATTTGATAGAATCTAGTATTTCTGATATTTCTCCCCCTTTCTAATGTACTTGTTGAATTCCTGCATATGATCTTTAAGAGCACAGAACCTTTCTCCCCCTTTTGACTTCATCAAAAAGAAGAAAAGGCCAAAAATGTACAGGCATACACACAAGTATATATTGAAACATAAAGCATGGGGGATAGGGGTAAACATGTAAAACATGAACAACCAGCACTTACATATATATAAACGAAAGAAAATACATAAGTTATACATAGTAATGATGAATGAAACAAGTAAACCTATAGAATTAAGAATCATCAGACATGTCTTCATCATCAGACAAAATTCCAATGCCGTCATAATGAAGTAACCAGGAAAGAGTATCAATTCCATAGTCATGAAATAATCCTGAGCTTGAGAGTATCCGAGAATTAACGCACTTGTAATTTAAAGAGCGAACATCATAGGAGTCGTCAATGGGAACTCCAGATTGAAGGAGAAGACGAGTGATACTTGGAGCATAGGGAAATGATTGTGCTTTAGTTCGGCAAGTAAGCATATGGTGCATGACTAAGAATGTCCAGTTAATGGCGTGACCATGAAGGATGCCATATAAAACTTGAAGTTCTAACTCACTAATATGAGCATGAAGATCTTCTTGAGGCAGAAGGATGTGATGAACAAAGTAATGAAGCAAGTGGTTGGTGGTGGTAAGGACATCAACATGAAAGGGACATGTTTTGGTGCGAGGAGGATGAAGTTTCTGAACCTCTGACGGAGTAAAGCGGCACAAAGTGCGATAAAAGGAGTCAGAGTTATAGTCAGGCCAGGGGCAGGGTAGATTTGTTCCAAACTCGGAACCAGAAAATGGAAGGCCCAAGCACTTGCCAAAAGAAACAAGAGAGTACTGAATGGTAGTCCCTTTTACAGAAGAGGTAATACTTGTGCCTTCAACTTCCAAGTTGCAGTAGAATACTTTGACTAACTCTGGATAGTAGGGTGTGGTAGATTGAAGGAAAGTATCAACATATTGATCTCCGAGTAAAGCGGGAAATGTTAGACCAGCTTTGATGAAAGAATCTAAATCAGCATAAGATGGAGTTCGAACTGTTTGGGTGAGAAAATGAGAAATGAATCGAGTTTTCTCATTAGAAGTGGGAAGAAGACGGGAGAAATTTAGTGGATTATGAGGACAAAAAGCCGAGGAAAGGCATGGAGAAAAAGACATGGTTCCTTGGATGATAAGAAGCAGAACGTAGAAGAATTTTGGAGAGTATGACTAATCAATTCCTAAGGCTGGCTTAAATATCTCGAGCATGTAATCGATTACAGCAGTTTAAGTAATCGATTACAGAGCAGTTATGCTAAGTTTGAATTTCAAAAGATGGAGGGAAATTTGAAATTCTGGCAATTTTTCGAGTATGTAATCGATTACTGCAGTTGGGGTAATCGATTACATCAGTTACAAATTTGAAAATTTTCAAATTGTGAATGTGTAATCGATTATGGCAGTTTGAATAATCGATTACTCAGATGTTTCTAATGAGCACGAGGACTTAGAACATGAATAATCGATTACAAATCCTAGGGTAATCGATTACTAGGACAATGGTACAAGTTCTAGGCTCTAGAATCCTATGGAACACATTTTCACATATAAACATTTAAGCACATAATGCAAATGAACATATAAAGTTTATGCAAATAACATGTTACCTTAAATGTCATGCTCATCTAATATGCCTAATTCTCTTCTTATCTTGAAAAATGATTCTTTAGGAAGAGGCTTAGTAAAGATGTCTGCTAACTGATTATGTGTATCCACAAATGAAATCTCAATATCTTTCCTCATAACATGATCTCGAAGAAAATGATGTCGTATATCAATATGCTTAGTTCGAGAATGCATGATAGGATTTTTAGTGAGATTAATGGCACTTGTGTTGTCACATTTAATTGGAATGCAGCCCAGCTCTAAGCCATAATCTTTGAGTTGTTGTTTGAGCCATAGAGTTTGTGCACAACAACTTCCTGCAGCAATGTATTCTGCTTCTGCAGTACTTAGAGAAACACATGCTTGTTTCTTACAAGACCATGAAACAAGAGCATTTCCTAATAGGTGACAAGTACCACTTGTACTCTTTCTTTCAGTTTTACAACCAGCATAATCAGAATCAGAATATCCAATCAAATCACAAACACTTCCCTTGGGATACCACAATCCAACATTTGTAGTTCCTTTCAAATATTTGAAAATACGTTTAACAGAACTCAAATGTGATTCCCTAGGAGATGCTTGATATCTAGCACATAGACACACACTAAACATAATATCAGGTCTACTTGCAGATAAGTATAAAAGAGATCCGATCATACCTCTATACTTGGTAATATCTACTTGATTACCGGATTCATCTTGATCTAAATATGTGTTAGACCCCATAGGTGTGGCTATGGCTTTGCAATCATCCAAATCATATTTCTTTAATAGTTCCTTGCAAAACTTTGATTGGTTGATGAATACTCCATCACTTGATTGCTTGATTTGCAAACCAAGAAAGAAATTTAATTGTCCCATCATGGACATTTTCAAATTCTTCTTGCATCATTTTAGAGAAATCCTTACAAAGAGATTCGTTAGTTGCACCAAAGATAATATCATCAACATAAATTTGAACTAATAAGGTATTACCTTTGGTCCTTTTGATGAACAAGGTTGTATCAGCCTTTCCCTTTTGAAATCCTTTATCACAAAGGAAAGTACTTAATCTATCATACCATGCACGAGGGGCTTGCTTAAGACCATAGAGTGCCTTCTTTAATCTGAAGACATGTGAAGGGAACTTTGGATCTTCAAATCCTGGAGGTTGCTTCACATAGACTTCTTCTTGAATGTATCCGTTCAGGAAAGCACTTTTGACGTCCATTTGATATAATGGGAAATTTAAAGAACAAGCATACGCCAATAATAATCTTATGGCTTCCAACCTTGCTACTGGTGCATAAGTTTCATCAAAATCTATGCCTTCTTCTTGATTATACCCTTGAGCAACTAATCTTGCTTTGTTCCTAACTATAATACCATTTTCATCTAACTTATTCCTAAACACCCACTTTGTTCCAATAACATGTTTGTCACTAGGCTTAGGGACAAGTTCCCAAACTTGATTCCTTTCAAATTGGTTTAGTTCTTCCTGCATTGCTACAATCAAATACTCATCTTCTAGAGCATCATTTACTTTTGATGGTTCTATTTGAGAGACATAGGCCATATTCAAAACTGAATCATTTAAGCGTAGCCTTGTAGAAACGCCTCTAGAAATATCACCAATAATATTATCAACTGGGTGATCCCTATGGGTTCACCATTCTTTTGGAAGTTGATAAGTATTACTTTCAATGTGCTCTTCTTGTATTGGATTCTGATCTCCATCCTTTTGAGAATCTTCATTTAAAATGATGTCATCTTCTTCATTATCTGGAAGATTGACTTTATCTTCTATTGAAGATTTAGATTCATCAAAAGTAACATGTATGGATTCTTCCACAGATAGAGTTTTCTTGTTAAATACTCTATATGCTTTACTTGTCAAAGAATACCCAAGGAATATACCTTCATCAGATTTTTCATCAAAATTTCCAAGGTTTTCCTTTCCATTATTCAAGACAAAGCATTTTGATCCAAAAGCATGTAGATGAGAGATTTTTGGTTTCCTTCCTTTGTAGAGTTCATAGGGTGTTTTCTTAAGGATAGGTCTAATAAGAACTCTATTGGAAACATAGCAAGCAGTACTTACAGCATCAGCCCAGAAATATTTAGGGAGACTTGATTCACTCAGCATGGTTCTTGCTAATTCCTCAAGTAATCTATTCTTTCTTTCTACTACACCATTTTGTTGTGGTGTTCTCGGAGTAGAGAAGTTATGTGATATTCCATTTTCATCACATAGTTCTTGGAATTGTTGATTCTGAAATTCTCCACCATGATCACTTATTATAGAAGAGATCTTTAAAGACTTCTCATTTTGAACAAGCCTTGCATATCTTTTGAATGCATTGAAGGCTTCATTCTTATGAGGAAGAAATAAAGTCCATGTAAATCTAGAGAAATCATCAACAATGACAAGTGCATAGAAATTACCTCCGAGGCTTTTAGTTCTAGAAGGTCCGAAAAAATCCATATGTAACAGTTGAAGAGGTCTTGAGGTCGAAACTATGTTCTTTGGTTTGAAGGATGTTCTGGTTTGCTTCCCTTTTTGACATGCATCACAAAGCTTGTCTTTCTCGAATTTTTTCTTTGGAAGCCCAACAACTAGATCATGCTTGACTAGTTTGTTTAAATGATCTATGTGAATATGTGCAAGTCTTCTATGCCATAGCCATGAATCACTATTATTCTTGGCCAAAAGACATCTCACATTTTGTGGAATTTCTTCCAATGAGATCATGAAGACTTTGTTTACTTTATATCCAGAAAACTTGATTTCTTTAGTTTTCACATCTTTCACAACACATATATCATTAATAAAACCAACTTTCAAACCTTTATCACATAGTTGACTAATACTCAGAAGATTATGCATCAAACCATCAACATAAAGAACTTTATCGATGACTGTTTGAGGGGGTGTGCCTATTCTTCTAATACCGAGTATTTTTCCCTTTTGATTGTTACCATATGTGACGAAACCATTTTCCCTAGGTATAAGAAAAGAAAACTTGGTTTTGTCTCCTGTCATGTGTGATGAGCAGCCACTATCAAGATACCATAAATCCTTTGCTGCTTTCATACACACCTACATGACAAAGTTCAGACATGGGTATTAGGAACCCAACAAGTTTTGGGTCCTTCTAAGTTAACATCCTTTCTAACCCAAATGTACTCCCTATTTGGTATTCCTACATGTTTGTAGTAGCATCTACTAGGGGTATGTCCTATTTTGTTACAATAAGTACAAGAATAATGATTGTAACTAGAGGTTTGTCTAGGAGAGGGATGAATCTTCTTAGGAGGTCTATTTTGAATGTTCTTCCTATTGTTGATACTCCTAACAGGATTAATCTTACTATTACTAGAAGATCCTAAAACATGGTTTGGTTTTACAAACACAGTTTTCCTAACCTCTTTTGTCTTTGGGTAAGAAGTATATCCTAAACCTGATTTATTGTTTGAATGTCTTTGAACACTTAGGATATCATCTAACTTCTGTTTTCCTTTATTGAAGTTGTTTACTCTTTGTTGAAGATTTTCTATCTTTTCTTCTAAAGAACTACACTTAGTGCATTTGTGAGTAATATCTAACTTAGATTTTACTATATCTAGTTCTTCTTGTAAATTTCTGCATTTACTTTCTAAAGAAGAAATTAACTCATTTTTCCTAGTACTAACTTTAGAAAATTCTTGACATACTTTAAACATATTTTCCATGGTAAGCTTTAAGTCATGAAAAGATATAGAATTATCACTAACCTGGGAATCTTCAACATCAGAATCATGTGAGGCCATCAAAGCAACTTGTGCTTCTTCTTTATCAGAATCAGATGATGAACTTACTTCATTATCATCCCAAGCCAAATATGCTCTTCGAGTAGATTGATCCTTTTTCTCGAACTTCTCTCTTAGACCATGTTTCTTCTTCTGAAGATTTGGACAATCTGATTTGAAGTGTCCCGTTTTACCACATTCGAAACATGTGATCTTTTGAGAGGAAGATGATTCATTTTTCTTTTGGAAAGATTTGTTGTTGTTGAATTTCACACCTTTTCTTTTAAGAAACTTTCCAAAATTCTTTACTAGAAGATTCACATTTCCATTATCTTCTTCTTCAGAATCTGCATCATAATCTTCTTTGATGCTTTCTTTTGCTTTTAGGGAAATGGATCGATACTTCTTTTCATGTTGTTCATTTTCTTCCAAACGATTCAATTCCAACTCGTGTTCTTGGAGTTTTCCAAAAAGATTTGCAAGAGTCATTTTTGATAAACTCTTCTTCTCTGAGATGGCTGTTACTTTTGGTTGCCATACTCTTGTAAGTGATCTTAGAACTTTCATGTTCAAGTCACTGTTTGAAAACTGTCTACCAAGAGCAATCAAATGATTAATTAAATGAGTGAATCGTTTTTGCATGTCTAATACCTTTTCTCCTGGAAGCATTCTGAACATCTCATATTCTTGAGATAGAGTATTGATCTTTGATCTCTTGACTTCATCTGTTCCTTCATGAGTTACCATCAACGTATCCCATATTTCTTTCGATGAAGTGCACGTTGATACTCTGAAAAATTCATCCATGCCAAGAGCAGATGTAAGGATGTTCATTCCTTTGAGATCATGTTGAACCTTCTTCTTTTCTTCTTCACTCCAAGTACTTTCTGATTTTGGTTGTGAAGTTCCTTCTTCATCTGTTGTTACAGGCACAAAGGGACCTTCTTCAATGACTTTCCATATTCCTGCGTCTAATGACTTTATGAATATCTTCATCTTGATTTTCCAGAAGTCATAGTGTTCTCCATTGAAGAATGGTGGCCTGTTTATGTTATGTCCTTCACTTGTTCCATGATTGGAAGAGGATGCCATCTTTTCCCGGATCTTAGGAATAACTTACCTAAACTTCCGCTCTGATACCAATTGTTAGAACAGATAGCAACCTGAGAGGGGGGGTGAATCAGTGTTGCCCCAATTTTCGCCTTATTGAAATCGTTACTTTCAAGTTTATGATGATCACGAATTGATCGTTGTGATTGCAGCGGATATGAACAATACTTGAAAGTAAATGTGAAGGATAAAGAGAATCACACACAAGATTTATCCTGGTTCGCCTTCAATCCACCGAAGACTACGTCCAGTCCCTCAAGAAAACCCCTTGAGGATTTTTCCACTATTGATAAGAATTTCTTACAAGTTCCTAACCCAAGGACCCCAAGAACTTCTACCAATATCCTGTGAAAGCAAACCGCTTTCAACAGCCCCTGAAAGCAAACCGCTTTCAGTTCCTGAAGGCAAACCACCCTCAGACCTTGAAGGCTAAACCTCCTTCAATGAAAACCCTGAAAGTAAACCACTTTCAGTGACAACAACCCTTCACTGAATACCACGGTGAAAAACTTCAATCTTACAGAAAGAGATGAAGAAGATATTACAATTGGCTGTTTCAATCCTTTAACACACAATTGGATTGAACATGAGAAATTATGCTTTAAGGCTTTTAAGCATAATACAATTCTGAGTTCTTCAAGATATGAACAACTAATGTGTTCTTGTAAACATGAAGATCATGAATTCATAATTTAGGCTCCAAAAGATTTAAGTTCTAAGAGATGAACTAATTTTGAAAGAACTTTGGCCTAATGTGCTTTTCTCATGTGGAATGTGTATATTTCGTGTGTGTTGTGTGTGTTATGTTTTCTGGACTCAAATGGTCTTTATATAGGCAAGGGAAACGTCCTTGAACCATCACAACCCTTTTCAAAAGGTTTGGGACACAATGGTTCATGAAAATATACACTTTTTCGTTATGGTAATCGATTACCATACTTAGTGTAATCGATTACACAAGTGACCGTTTCAGTTTGAATTTGAATTTCAAACATGTAATCGATTACAAGACTGGAGTAATCGATTACTTGCCTTGGTGTAATCGATTACCATAATGGTGTAATCGATTACTCAGAAGCCCATTTTCCAGAAACTTGTTCTTTGAGACTTGCTTAAGGTTTTCTACTTCTTTTAAGTTATGAAAACTCTTAGCTTGATTAGATTAGGTGTTTTAAGAGCCTTTATGCTTTAATAAACCTTTGGAAGCATAACTCACCTAATTCTAAGACTTCTAGACTATTGATGGACTTGAGTGCTTGATTCTTTGAAGTCTTCTTTTCTTCTTTTTGTTGATGAGTTTGTCGTCATCAAAACCACAGCCAGGGTCAGGAGCAAGACCTTCTTCACATATTTGGCATGGGATGATAATGAAGTAAGTTCATCATCAGACTCTGACAAAGAAGAAGCACAAGTTGCTTTGATGGCCTCACATGATTCTGATGTTGAAGATTCCCAGGTTAGTGATAATTCTATATCTTTTCATGATTTAAAGTTTACCATGGAAAATATGTATAAATTATGTCAAGAATTTTCTAAAGTTAGCACTAGGCAAAATGAGTTAATTTCTTCCCTAGAAAGTAAA
The DNA here is from genome assembly GCA_030819835.1 of Acmispon strigosus. Classification (NCBI taxonomy): domain Eukaryota; kingdom Viridiplantae; phylum Streptophyta; class Magnoliopsida; order Fabales; family Fabaceae; genus Acmispon; species Acmispon strigosus. The sequence goes on from JAUAMA010000006.1 coordinate 21,390,670, forward strand.
TGTAGAAATTTACAAGAAGAACTAGATATAGTAAAATCTAAGTTAGACATTACTCACAAATGCACTAAGTGTAGTTCTTTAGAAGAAAAGATAGAAAATCTTCAACAAAGAGTAAATAACTTCAATAAAGGAAAACAGAAGTTAGATGATATCCTAAGTGTTCAAAGACATTCAAACAATAAATCAGGCTTAGGATATACTTATCACCCAAAGACAAAAGAGGTTAGGAAAACTGTGTTTGTAAGACCAAACCATGTGTTAGGATCTTCTAGTAACAGTAAGATTAATTCTGTTAAGAGTACAAACAATAGGAAGAATAATCAAAATAGACTTCCTAAGAAGATTCATCCCTCTCCTAGACAAACCTCTAGTTACAATCATTACTCTTGCACATATTGTAACAAAGTAGGACATACCCCGAGTAGATGTTACTACAAACATGTAGGAGTACCAAATAGGGAGTACATTTGGGTTAGAAAGGATGTTAACTTAGAAGGACCCAAAACTTGTTGGGTTCCTAATACCCATGTCTGAACTTTGTCATGTAGGTGTGTATGAAAGCAGCAAAGGATTTATGGTATCTTGATAGTGGCTGCTCATCACACATGACAGGAGACAAAACCAAGTTTTCTTTTCTTATACCTAGGGAAAAAGGTTTCGTCACGTATGGTAACAATCAAAAGGGAAAAATACTCGGTATTGGAAGAATAGGCACACCCCCTCAAACAGTCATCGATAAAGTTCTTTACGTTGATGGTTTGATGCATAATCTTCTGAGTATTAGTCAACTATGTGATAAAGGTTTGAAAGTTGGTTTTATTAATGATATATGTGTTGTGAAAGACGTGAAAACTAAAGAAATTAAGTTTTCTGGGTATAAAGTAAACAAAGTCTTCATGATCTCATTGGAAGAAATTCCACAAAATGTGAGATGTCTTTTGGCCAAGAATAATAGTGATTCATGGCTATGGCATAGAAGACTTGCTCATATTCACATAGATCATTTAAACAAACTAGTCAAGCATGATCTAGTTGTTGGGCTTCCAAAGATAAAATTCGAGAAAGACAAGCTTTGTGATGGATGTAAAAAAGGGAAGCAAACCAGAACATCCTTCAAACCAAAGAACATAGTTTCGACCTCAAGACCCATTCAATTGTTACATATGGATTTGTTCGGACCATCTAGAACTAAAAGCCTCGGAGGTAATTTCTATGCACTTGTTATTGTTGATTATTTCTCTAGATTTACATGGACTTTATTTCTTCCTCATAAGAATGAAGCCTTCAATGCATTCAAAAGATATGCAAGGCTTGTTCAAAATGAGAAGTCTTTAAAGATCTCTTCTATAAGAAGTGATCATGGTGGAGAATTTCAGAATCAACAATTCCAAGAACTATGTGATGAAAATGGAATATCACATAATTTCTCTACTCCGAGAACACCACAACAGAATGGTGTAGTAGAAAGGAAAAATAGATTACTTGAGGAATTAGCAAGAACCATGCTGAGTGAATCAAGTCTCCCTAAATATTTCTGGGCTGATGCTGTAAGTACTGCTTGCTATGTTTCCAATAGAGTTCTTATTAGACCTATCCTTAAGAAAACTCCCTATGAACTCTACAAAGGAAGGAAACCAAACATCTCTCATCTACATGCTTTTGGATCAAAATGCTTTGTCTTGAATAATGGAAAGGAAAACCTTGGAAAGTTTGATGAAAAATCTGATGAAGGTATATTCCTTGGGTATTCTTTGACAAGCAAAGCATATAGAGTCTTTAACAAGAAAACTCTATCTGTGGAAGAATCCATACATGTTTCTTTTGATGAATCTAAATCTTCAATAGAAGATAAAGTCAATCTTCCAGATAATGAAGAAGATGATATTATTATAAATGAAGATTCTCAAAAGGATGGAGATCAGAATCCAATACATGAAGAGCACATTGAAAGCAATACTTATCAACTTCCAAAAGAATGGAGAACCCATAGGGATCACCCAGTTGAAATATTATTGGTGATATTTCTAGAGGCGTTTCTACACGGCTACGCTTAAATGATTCAGTTTTGAATATGGCCTTCGTCTCTCAGATAGAACCATCAAAAGTAAATGATGCTCTAGAAGATGAGTATTGGATTGTAGCAATGCAAGAAGAACTAAACCAATTTGAAAGGAATCAAGTTTGGGAACTTGTCCCTAAGCCTAGTGATAAACATGTTATTGGAACAAAATGGGTATTTAGGAATAAGTTAGATGAAAATGGTATTATAGTTAGGAACAAAGCAAGATTAGTTGCTCAAGGATATAATCAAGAAGAAGGTATAGATTTTGATGAAACTTATGCACCAATAGCAAGGTTGGAAGCCATAAGACTATTATTGGCGTGTGCTTGTTCTTTAAATTTTCGATTATATCAAATGGACGTCAAAAGTGCTTTCCTAAATGGATACATTCAAGAAGAAGTCTATGTGAAGCAACCTCCAGGATTTGAAGATCCAAAGTTTCCTTCACATGTCTTCAGATTAAAGAAGGCACTCTATGGTCTTAAACAAGCCCCTCGTGCTTGGTATGATAGATTAAGTACTTTCCTTTGTGATAAAGGATTTCAAAAGGGAAAGGCTGATACAACCTTGTTCATCAAAAGGACCAAAGGTAATACCTTATTAGTTCAAATTTATGTTGATGATATTATCTTTGGTGCAACTAACGAATCTCTTTGTAAGGATTTCTCTAAAATGATGCAAGAAGAATTTGAAATGTCCATGATGGGACAATTAAATTTCTTTCTTGGTTTGCAAATCAAGCAATCAAGTGATGGAGTAGTCATCAACCAATCAAAGTTTTGCAAGGAACTATTAAAGAAATATGATTTGGATGATTGCAAAGCCATAGCCACACCAATGGGGTCTAACACATATTTAGATCAAGATGAATCCGGCAATCAAGTTGATATTACCAAATATAGAGGTATGATCGGATCTCTTCTATACTTATCTGCAAGTAGACCTGATATTATGTTTAGTGTGTGTCTATGTGCTAGATATCAAGCATCTCCTAGGGAATCACATTTGAGTTCTGTTAAACGAATTTTCAAATACTTGAAAGGAACTACAAATGTTGGATTGTGGTATCCCAAAGGAAGTGTTTGTGATTTGATTGGATATTCTGATTCTGATTATGCAGGTTGTAAAACTGAAAGAAAAAGTACAAGTGGTACTTGTCACTTGTTAGGAAATGCCCTTGTTTCTTGGTCTTGTAAGAAACAAGCATGTGTTGCTCTAAGTACTGCAGAAGCAGAATACATTGCTGCAGGAAGTTGTTGTGCACAAACTCTATGGCTCAAACAACAACTCAAAGATTATGGCTTAGAGCTGGGCTGCATTCCAATCAAATGTGACAACACAAGTGCCATTAATCTCACTAAAAACCCTATCATGCATTCTCGAACTAAACATATTGATATACGACATCATTTTCTTCGAGATCATGTTATGAGGAAAGATATTGAGATTTCATTTGTGGATACACATAATCTGTTAGCAGAAATCTTTACTAAGCCTCTTCCTAAGGAATCATTTTTCAAGATAAGAAGAGAATTAGGAATTTTAGATGAGCATGACATTTAAGGTAACATATTATTTGCATAAACTTTATGATAATTATATGTTCATATGTATTATGCACTTAATTGTTTATGTGAAAATGTGTTACATAGGATTCTAGAGCCTAGAACTTACAAAAATGTCCTAGTAATCGATTACCATAGGTTCTGTAATCGATTATTCACGATCTCAGTCCTCGTGCCTATTGAAATTCCATTAGTAATCGATTACCCTAACTGCTGTAATCGATTACCCATTCAAAATTTGAATATTTTTCAAATTTGAAACTGCCGTAATCGATTACCCTAACTGTTGTAATCGATTACACACACGATTTTCTCTATAAAATCAGCATTTGTCTTCTGCCTTTTGCCTACCTTTCTACATATACAGTCCTTATTCTTCTAAGTCGTGTTTCGCCATGGGGTCTCTTCCACGTCCTTCAAATGTCTCTTCTCCAATCAATGCTCCTCGAAGGGAATCCTCCACTGATCCTTTGGTGCTGTCTCGCTATCGCATCGATGTTCAAACAAATGCTGCATCGGCTGGATTATCTCCCTTTTATACCATTCCTTCAAATTTCTCACAAGAAACCAAGGTTATCCTCGAACGAATGGACATCCTGTCTCTTCGTCTCTCTCAAAAGTTGGGTCAACTGGACGATACCATTCGGTCTCGCTTTATACTTGTGGAAAATCGCATAGAGGCTGTGCACTCCTTCATGCGTAAGGAAATTGAGAGCCTTCAAGAACTTGACCCTTCTGAGAACTCTGAGGATTCTAGTCAAGCCTAAGTTCTGAATTCTTGTGTCTCCATATAGTTATCTACTTACTATTAGGATTTCCCTATTTTCACAAAATGGCTCTATCTATTGTTGTACTCCCTCTACTACCTATGTTTTCTATGATTTACTATGTATAACTTATGTATTTGCTCTTATATATATATATATATATATAAGTGCTGGTTGTTCATGTTTTACACATTTACCCCTACCCCCATGCTTTCTGTTTCAATATATAGTTGTGTGTATGCCTGTACACTTTTGGCCTTTTCTTCTTTTTGATGAAGTCAAAAGGGGGAGAAAGGTTCTGTGCTCTTAAAGATCATATGCAGGAATTCAACAAGTACATTAGAAAGGGGTAGAAATATCAGAAATACTAGATTCTATCAAATAGGGGGAGTTAAGCATCAAGAATGAATATATGATCTTCAAGTATCAAGAATGTGTTTGCCATCATCAAAAAGGGGGAGATTGTGAAGAAGGTCTTGCTCCTGACCCTGGTTGTGGTTTTGATGACGACAAACTCATCAACAAAAAGAAGAAAAGAAGACTTCAAAGAATCAAGCACTCAAGTCCATCAATAGTCTAGAAGTCTTAGTATTAGGTGAGTTATGCTTCCAAAGGTTTATTAAAGCATAAAGGCTCTTAAAACACCTAATCTAATCAAGCTAAGTGTTTTCATAACTTAAAAGAAGTAGAAAACCTTAAGCAAGTCTTAAAGATCAAGTTTCTGGAAAATGGGCTTCTGTGTAATCGATTACACCATTATGGTAATCGATTACACCTAGGCAAGTAATCGATTACTCATGTCTTGTAATCGATTACATGTTTGAAATTCAAATTCAAACTGAAACGGTCACTTGTGTAATCGATTACACTAAGTATGGTAATCGATTACCAGAACGAAAAAGTGCATCTTTTCATGAACCATTGTGTCCCAAACCTTTTGAAAAGGGTTGTGATGGTTCAAGGACGTTTCCCTTGCCTATATAAAGACCATTTGAGTCCAGAAAACACACAACACACAACACACACGAAATATACACATTACACATGAGAAAAACACATTAGGCCAAAGCTTTGTCAAAATTAGTTCATCTTTTAGAACTTAAATATTTTGGAGCCTAAATTCTGAGTTCATGATCTTCATGTTTATAAGAACACTTTAGTTGTTCATATCTTGAAGAACTCAGAATTGTATTATGCTTAAAAGCCTTAAAAGCATAATCTCTCATGTTCAATCCAATTGTGTGTTAACGGATTGAAACAGCCAATTGTAACATCTTCTTCATCTCTTTCTGTAAGATTGAGTTTTTCACCGTGGTATTCGGTGAAGGGTTGTTGTCACAGGAAGTGGTTTACTTTCAGGGTTTTCATTGAGGGTGGTTTAGCCTTCAAGGTCTGAGGGTGGTTTGCCTTCAGGAACTGAAAGCGGGTTGCTTTCAGGGGCTGTTGAAAGCGGTTTGCTTTCAAAGGTTATTGGTAGAAATTCTTGAGGTCCTTGGGTTAGGAACTTATAAGAAATTCTTATCAATAGTGGAAAAATCCTCAAGGGGTTTTCTTGAGGGACTGGACGTAGCCTTCAGTGGATTGAAGGTGAACCAGGATAAAATCTTGTGTGTGATTCTCTTCATCCTTCACATTTACTTTCAAGTATCGTTCATATCCGCTGCAATCACAACGATCATTTCGTGATCATCATAAACTTGAAAGTAACAATTTCAATAAGGCGAAAATTGGGGCAACACTGATTCACCCCCCCCCCTCTCAGGTTGCTATCTGTTCTAACAAAAATTACTTAACAACAGATTCTGAGTCAGCCAATAGAGTTGCCAATTTCTTGAAATCCACACCTTGAATTGTTTAACCCTTTGGCCAAGTTACAACCTTCAAAAATCTCTTCAAAATTACTTAGTTGCATGGTTTCAGTTTTGATTTGAATGATAGGCAGGATTATTGAGCTTTCTTGTTTTTCATGGAGAATATCTTTTTGTGAGCTTAATTGATGAACTCAACATGTTAAAAGCCAAGCCTAACTTTCTTAATTAATATCTTTAAACATGCATGTCTTCCAAATCCGCTAAGCTTTCTTGGCAAGGTTCTTGTGCTTCAAGTTTTAATCAGATAAACTTTCTCTAAACTCAGGGATGAGTTTCTCTTTAAGTTTTGTCGCTTGAGGACAAGCTGTCATTGGGTATAGTGGTGTGATGACCGGATTTTATATGATATTTTTAGGGTGTTTTTAGTCTTTTTTTTTTTGAGTCTCATATAGGATTTTTATTATGTTTATATAGATTTTCTATTTATTTTGAATTTTGCATATAGATTAGCTTTTATTTGTTTTTTTAACTTTATTTTATATTTTTTGGAATTTTTATAGTTATTTTTATATTTTTAGGAAAGCTGGTATATTTATCATTTTTGTCCAGGGACCGAATTGTAAAGTTTCAGGAAAGGAAGGATTAAAGTGTAAAAGTTCAAGAGCGGATGATGAAAAGTGAAGTTTCAAGGACTTGAAGGGCCATAATTGAAGTGCTAGCAAAGAGAGGACTTAAAGTGGAAATCAAGAATATGAAGCAACACTCTTTGATTTAAGCACATGGAAAATAAGGGTGAAAGATTAATGGTGGTGGAGAGGAGTTTCGAAACTTAATAGAGGCTGAATGGAGGCCAATTAAGCCATTCAATTCCACCATTGAAGAAGAAAAAGCATCCAAGAAGAATTGCCAGCAGACGAGCCAGCGCTTAAGCGTTGGAAGTTCCAACGCTCAAGCGCTGGAACTCTGACTAGGATGTGAGTCAGGAATTGCACCCAGCGCTCAAGCGTTGGAAGCCAGCGTTCAAGCACTGGGCCTCGGTCTGAAAGTGGGATTTTAATTGCACCCAACGCCCAAGCATTGGGGATGCCAACGCTCAAGCGCTGGAAGGCAGATTTTTACTATAAATAGGGGTCTTTTCTTCACTTGTAAATCACACCTATTCAGAATACAACAAGTATTCTTCTTACCTCCTTAAGAGCATTGTTCCTAGGAATTGTGGGAAGCCAAACTTGAGCTCCTATCTGTGAAGAAGGTCTTGCTCCTGACCTTGGCTGTGGTTTTGATGACGACAAACTCATCAACAAAAAGAAGAAAAGAAGACTTCAAAGAATCAAGCACTCAAGTCCATCAATAGTCTAGAAGTCTTAGAATTAGGTGAGTTATGCTTCCAAAGGTTTATTAAAGCATAAAGGCTCTTAAAACACCTAATCTAATCAAGCTAAGAGTTTTCATAACTTAAAAGAAGTAGAAAACCTTAAGCAAGTCTCAAAGAACAAGTTTCTGGAAAATGGGCTTCTGTGTAATCGATTACACCATTATGGTAATCGATTACACCAAGGCAAGTAATCGATTACTCCAGTCTTGTAATCGATTACATGTTTGAAATTCAAATTCAAACTGAAACGGTCACTTGTGTAATCGATTACACTAAGTATGGTAATCGATTACCAGAACGAAAAAGTGCATCTTTTCATAAACCATTGTGTCCCAAACCTTTTGAAAAGGGTTGTGATGGTTCAAGGACGTTTCCCTTGCCTATATAAAGACCATTTGAGTCCAGAAAACATACAACACACAACACACACGAAATATACACATTTCACATGAGAAAAACACATTAGGCCAAAGCTCTTTCAAAATTAGTTCATCTTTTAGAACTTAAATCTTTTGGAGCCTAAATTCTGAGTTCATGATCTTCATGTTCACAAGAACACATTAGTTGTTCATATTTTGAAGAACTCATAATTGTATTATGCTTAAAAGCCTTAAAGCATAACTTCTCATGTTCAATCCAATTGTGTGTTAAAGGATTGAAACAGCCAATTGTAATATCTTCTTCATCTCTTTCTGTAAGATTGAGTTTTTCACCGTGGTATTCGGTGAAGGGTTGTTGTCACTGAAAGTGGTTTACTTTCAGGGTTCTCATTGAAGGTGGTTTAGCCTTCAAGGTCTGAGGGTGGTTTGCCTTCAGGAACTGAAAGCGGTTTGCTTTCAGGGGCTGTTGAAAGCGGTTTGCTTTCACAGGATATTGGTAGAAGTTCTTGGGGTCCTTGGGTTAGGAACTTGTAAGAAATTCTTATCAATAGTGGAAAAATCCTCAAGGGGTTTTCTTGAGGGACTGGACGTAGTCTTCGGTGGATTGAAGGCGAACCAGGATAAATCTTGTGTGTGATTCTCTTTATCCTTCACATTTACTTTCAAGTATTGTTCATATCCGCTGCAATCACAACGATCAATTCGTGATCATCATAAACTTGAAAGGAACAATTTCAATAAGGCGAAAATTGGGGCAACACTGATTCACCCCCCCCCCTCTCAGGTTGCTATCTGTTCTAACAATTGGTATCAGAGCGGAAGTTTAGGTAAGTTATTCCTAAGATCCGGGAAAAGATGGCATCCTCTTCCAATCATGGAACAAGTGAAGGACATAATATAAACAGGCCACCATTCTTCAATGGAGAACACTTTGATTTCTGGAAAATCAAGATGAAGATATTCATAAAGTCATTAGACGCAGGAATATGGAAAGTCATTGAAGAAGGTCCCTTTGTGCCTGTAACAACAGATGAAGAAGGAACTTCACAACCAAAATCAGAAAGTACTTGGAGTGAAGAAGAAAAGAAGAAGGTTCAACATGATCTCAAAGGAATGAACATCCTTACATCTGCTCTTGGCATGGATGAATTTTTCAGAGTATCAACGTGCACTACATCGAAAGAAATATGGGATACGTTGATGGTGACTCATGAAGGAACAGATGAAGTTAAGAGATCAAAGATCAATACTCTATCTCAAGAATATGAGATGTTCAGAATGCTTCCAGGAGAAAAGGTATTAGACATGCAAAAACGATTCACTCATTTAATTAATCATTTGATTGCTCTTGGTAGACAATTTTCAAACAGTGACTTGAACATGAAAGTTCTAAGATCACTTACAAGAGTATGGCAACCAAAAGTAACAGCCATCTCAGAGAAGAAGAGTTTATCAAAAATGACTCTTGCAACTCTTTTTGGAAAACTCCAAGAACACGAGTTGGAATTGAATCGTTTGGAAGAAAATGAACAACATGAGAAGAAGTATCGATCCATTTCCCTAAAAGCAAAAGAAAGCATCAAAGAAGATTATGATGCAGATTCTGAAGAAGAAGATAATGGGAATGTGAATCTTCTAGTAAAGAATTTTGGAAAGTTTCTTAAAAGAAAAGGTGTGAAATTCAACAACAACAAATCTTTCCAAAAGAACAATGAATCATCCTCCTCTCAAAAGATCACATGTTTCGAATGTGGTAAACCGGGACACTTCAAATCAGATTGTCCAAATCTTCAGAAGAAGAAACATGGTCTAAGAGAGAAGTTCGAGAAAAAGGATCAATCTACTCGAAGAGCATATTTGGCTTGGGATGATAATGAAGTAAGTTCATCATCTGATTCTGATAAAGAAGAAGCACAAGTTGCTTTGATGGCCTCGCATGATTCTGATGTTGAAGATTCCCAGGTTAGTGATAATTCTATATCTTTTCATGATTTAAAGTTTACCATGGAAAATATGTTTAAAGTATGTCAAGAATTTTCTAAAGTTAGTACTAGGAAAAATGAGTTAATTTCTTCCCTAGAAAGTAAATGTAGAAATTTACAAGAAGAACTAGATATAGTAAAATCTAAGTTAGACATTACTCACAAATGTACTAAGTGTAGTTCTTTAGAAGAAAAGATAGAAAATCTTCAACAAAGAGTAAATAACTTCAATAAAGGAAAACAGAAGTTAGATGATATCCTAAGTGTTCAAAGACATTCAAACAATAAATCAGGTTTAGGATATACTTCTTACCCAAAGACAAAAGAGGTTAGGAAAACTGTGTTTGTAAAACCAAACCATGTTTTAGGATCTTCTAGTAACAGTAAGATTAATCCCGTTAGGAGTACAAACAATAGGAAGAACATTCAAAATAGACCTCCTAAGAAGATTCATCCCTCTCCTAGACAAACCTCCAATTACAATCATTACTCTTGTACTTATTGTAACAAAATAGGACATACCCCTAGTAGATGCTACTACAAACATGTAGGAATACCAAATAGGGAGTACATTTGGGTTAGAAAGGATGTTAACTTAGAAGGACCCAAAACTTGTTGGGTTCCTAATACCCATGTCTGAACTTTGTCATGTAGGTGTGTATGAAAGCAGCAAAGGATTTATGGTATCTTGATAGTGGCTGCTCATCACACATGACAGGAGACAAAACCAAGTTTTCTTTTCTTATACCTAGGGAAAAAGGTTTCGTCACGTATGGTAACAATCAAAAGGGAAAAATACTCGGTATTGGAAGAATAGGCACACCCCCTCAAACAGTCATCGATAAAGTTCTTTACGTTGATGGTTTGATGCATAATCTTCTGAGTATTAGTCAACTATGTGATAAAGGTTTGAAAGTTGGTTTTATTAATGATATATGTGTTGTGAAAGACGTGAAAACTAAAGAAATTAAGTTTTCTGGGTATAAAGTAAACAAAGTCTTCATGATCTCATTGGAAGAAATTCCACAAAATGTGAGATGTCTTTTGGCCAAGAATAATAGTGATTCATGGCTATGGCATAGAAGACTTGCTCATATTCACATAGATCATTTAAACAAACTAGTCAAGCATGATCTAGTTGTTGGGCTTCCAAAGATAAAATTCGAGAAAGACAAGCTTTGTGATGCATGTCAAAAAGGGAAGCAAACCAGAACATCCTTCAAACCAAAGAACATAGTTTCGACCTCAAGACCCCTTCAACTGTTACATATGGATTTGTTCGGACCTTCTAGAACTAAAAGCCTCGGAGGTAATTTCTATGCACTTGTTATTGTTGATGATTTCTCTAGATTTACATGGACTTTATTTCTTCCTCATAAGAATGAAGCCTTCAATGCATTCAAAAGATATGCAAGGCTTGTTCAAAATGAGAAGTCTTTAAAGATCTCTTCTATAAGAAGTGATCATGGTGGAGAATTTCAAAATCAACAATTCCAAGAACTATGTGATGAAAATGGAATATCACATAACTTCTCTACTCCGAGAACACCACAACAAAATGGTGTAGTAGAAAGAAAGAATAGATTACTTGAGCAATTAGCAAGAACCATGCTGAGTGAATCAAGTCTCCCTAAATATTTCTGGGCTGATGCTGTAAGTACTGCTTGCTATGTTTCCAATAGAGTTCTTATTAGACCTATCCTTAAGAAAACACCCTATGAACTCTACAAAGGAAGGAAACCAAACATCTCTCATCTACATGCTTTTGGATCAAAATGCTTTGTCTTGAATAATGGAAAGGAAAACCTTGGAAAGTTTGATGAAAAATCTGATGAAGGTATATTCCTTGGATATTCTTTGACAAGTAAAGCATATAGAGTCTTTAACAAGAAAACTCTATCTGTGGAAGAATCCATACATGTTACTTTTGATGAATCTAAATCTTCAATAGAAGATAAAGTCAATCTTCCAGATAATGAAGAAGATGACATCATTATAAATGAAGATTCTCAAAAGGATGAAGATCAGAATCCAATACAAGAAGAGCACATTGAAAGTAATACTTATCAACTTCCAAAAGAATGGAGAACCCATAGGGATCACCCAGTTGATAATATTATTGGTGATATTTCTAGAGGCGTTTCTACAAGGCTACGATTAAATTATTCAGTTTTGAATATGGCCTTTGTCTCTCAAATAGAACCATCAAAAGTAAATGATGCTCTAGAGGATGAGTATTGAATTGTAGCAATGCAGGAAGAACTAAACCAATTTGAAAGGAATCAAGTTTGGGAACTTGTTCCTAAGCCTAGTGTCTAGAAGATCATAAGAAAAACAGTAGAAACAAATAATAAAATACTTCTCTAAGTATATGTTTATGCTAGTTTTTAGAAATTGCCTAGTTAGATTCTGGATAAGTATAGCCATTCATATATTCATAGTTATCCTCTTTAATAGGCTTAAGATATATGATCTATAATACCACTAGAAATGCCGTAATATAAGCCTCTCTATAATTACTTGAATGTTTTATATGTGCTTGCTTGTCTTAATTGATTTTGTGCTGCAATTTTTTATATGAACATGTGTTACATATGATAGAACTTATAAAAATGTTTATGAAATCAATTATCTTAGGCTTATTAATTGATTACCTTTGTTTTTAGTCCTGTTGATTGTTAAATTCCTCTGAGTAATCGATTACTGTAACTTCCATAATCGATTACATAGTTGAAGTTTAGAAATTTCAAATTTTGGACTTCAGGTAATCGATTACATCAACTGCTGTAATCGATTACTATTGCTATTTTGAATTTTATTCAAAATTCGAAAAGCGGTAATCGATTACACAACTTACTGTAATCGATTACCAAATAGATAATATAAGTTATTTCAGTCAGAACTCTTAATCGATTACACTGCTCTTCCTTCCTCTCCCTTCCTCGTCGTCGAACCAGTTATTCCCTTCATCCTCTCTTGTTTGTCGCTTAAACTCAGAACAAATCGGTAGGTTTTGTTGGATTTTGCCCTCTCCTTCTTCTCCATTCCTTCGAATTGATCAATTCGGCCTTCCCCAGAAACCCCTTTCTCAAAACACTAAAAATTTCAGTCTGAAAATGGCCTCCTCTTCACGCCGACACCGTTCGAAGAACCTCACCATGAACACTCTTGATCTTTCACGGCTTCTTGTCACAGAGGAGCAAAAGGACCGGTTTTTGGCTTACTTCTTGGAAAGACCCATCCTTCCTCCCAAGTATGCCGATGTCAACTCGTTCATCAATGCTGGATTCCTCTTCCCTTCACTCCTTGATTTCCAAGGATTTGATGAATTCGTTGGCTTGTCGGGTACGTACTATCCTGAATTGGTTAAAGTATTTTATTGCAATTTGGTGAAAAGAGGTGGGAAAATCTGCTCATCAGTCAAGGGAATCGATATCTCATTGACTCAAGAACAATTGGGAACTCTTCTAAAAATTCCCTATGTTGGAGAAAGATTGAGTCCAGAGAAAGCATGTCCATGGGCTGATTATGACAAGAAATCTTTTTATTTATCCTTGTGTCGATTTTCTGAGGAAGAGATTCTTTTGAAGAAGCAGCGGGCGGAAGCCAACCGCTCTAGGGATATCCTTGCTGTTGGATATCTTACTGTTGAAGATCGTCTGCTTCATTATTTGATTAGTTATGTTCTTCTTCCTCAATCCTCTAACCATGCCCAGATTAGTGATCTAGAGTTACAAATTATCTATGGGCTGAAACATAATGAATCCATTAACTGGGCTCATTTGGTTATGATGCATATGTTGATACACAAGGATAGATCTGGTCCTCTTCCCTATGCTCCCATTATTACTCTCATTTTGAAGAATTTTGGCATTTCTACACAAGGGGAATATGCTCAGGTCATGGATACTAAGGCACAGAGGATTGATATGGAGATTCTGAATAAGATGGGGATTTTCAGGGATGTTGATGACACTTTCCGTCACAAGTCAGATTTAGGTCCTGATACCACTCAGGCTCCTGCCCCTGCTGCTTTCTATCCACCATCTTCTGAGGAAGGACCTTCATCCTCTATGCTTGGTGATGCCTCCACTCAACTCATTCTCTCTCATCTGGCCGATATGAGGACTCACTTTGATCAGAGGTTTGATCACATGGAAGGACGGGTTGAGTCCATGTACACTACTCTCCGTGCTGATATGGATCGTCTGAGTCTTCGTGTTGATCGCATGGCTCCCTCTCCTCATGATTCCTTTGATTCCTCTGATGAATTTGACCTCTAGACTTGTTTATTTCTTTATTTGACTATTTGCTTTATGTGGTTTGTAATAGTTTAGATTATGACTAATTTCTGCATTGTTGGATGTTTTGCTGTTAACTTGCTATGTTTGGACAAATATGTTTTATTTATGATCCACATTTTTATCCCTATTCCCCCGTGCTGTATATTTCAATATATACTTGTGTGTATACCTGTACATTTTTTGGCCTTTTCTTCTTTTTGATGAAGTCAAAAGGGGGAGAAAGGTTGTGCTCTTAAAGATCATATGCAGGAATTCAACGAGTACATTAGAAAGGGGGAGAAATATCAGAAATACTAGATTCTATCAAATAGGGGGAGTTAAGCATCAAGAATGCATAAATGATCTTCAAGTATCAAGATTGTGTTTGCCATCATCAAAAAGGGGGAGATTGGGAAGAAGGTCTTGCTCCTGACCCTGGCTGTGGTTTTGATGATGACAAACTCATCAACAAAAAGAAGAAAAGAAGACTTCAAAGAATCAAGCACTCAAGTCCATCAATAGTCTAGAAGTCTTAGAATTAGGTGAGTTATGCTTCCAAAGGTTTATTAAAGCATAAAGGCTCTTAAAACACCTAATCTAATCAAGCTAAGAGTTTTCATAACTTAAAAGAAGTAGAAAACCTTAAGCAAGTCTCAAAGAACAAGTTTCTGGAAAATGGGCTTCTGTGTAATCGATTACACCATTATGGTAATCGATTACACCAAGGCAAGTAATCGATTACTCCAGTCTTGTAATCGATTACATGTTTGAAATTCAAATTCAAACTGAAACGGTCACTTGTGTAATCGATTACACTAAGTATGGTAATCGATTACCAGAACGAAAAAGTGCATCTTTTCATAAACCATTGTGTCCCAAACCTTTTGAAAAGGGTTGTGATGGTTCAAGGACGTTTCCCTTGCCTATATAAAGACCATTTGAGTCCAGAAAACATACAACACACAACACACACGAAATATACACATTTCACATGAGAAAAACACATTAGGCCAAAGCTCTTTCAAAATTAGTTCATCTTTTAGAACTTAAATCTTTTGGAGCCTAAATTCTGAGTTCATGATCTTCATGTTCACAAGAACACATTAGTTGTTCATATTTTGAAGAACTCATAATTGTATTATGCTTAAAAGCCTTAAAGCATAACTTCTCATGTTCAATCCAATTGTGTGTTAAAGGATTGAAACAGCCAATTGTAATATCTTCTTCATCTCTTTCTGTAAGATTGAGTTTTTCACCGTGGTATTCGGTGAAGGGTTGTTGTCACTGAAAGTGGTTTACTTTCAGGGTTCTCATTGAAGGTGGTTTAGCCTTCAAGGTCTGAGGGTGGTTTGCCTTCAGGAACTGAAAGCGGTTTGCTTTCAGGGGCTGTTGAAAGCGGTTTGCTTTCACAGGATATTGGTAGAAGTTCTTGGGGTCCTTGGGTTAGGAACTTGTAAGAAATTCTTATCAATAGTGGAAAAATCCTCAAGGGGTTTTCTTGAGGGACTGGACGTAGTCTTCGGTGGATTGAAGGCGAACCAGGATAAATCTTGTGTGTGATTCTCTTTATCCTTCACATTTACTTTCAAGTATTGTTCATATCCGTTGCAATCACAACGATCAATTCGTGATCATCATAAACTTGAAAGTAACAATTTCAATAAGGCGAAAATTGGGGCAACACTGATTCACCCCCCTCTCTCAGGTTGCTATCTATTGTAACACTATCAGGGTAATTCGATGCTTCTTTTAGCCATGCTTGGCTAATTCTTTTAAGTATCTTGGGTTGTTGTAGTTTATATTTTATGTCTTAGTTTATTTCTACATTTCTGAATAATATTTCCAATTTATGTTTTATTTATTTGTTCTTCATTCATCTTGGTGCACATAAGATCTCTTTCTTATTGCTTATAATAGAAGACCATTTGGTAAGTAGAAAGGAAATAGGATTTAAAAAAGGCTATAAGTATATATCACTAAAGGACATTAGGATAGACGTAGCTTTATGTTGGCCTAAACTTCATCTTCATCTTCTTTTCTGGTTAACTAAATTACAAGGACTTGAATTTTGTAATTAGGAAGAAAGTTCTACACTTTTAATGAATTAACTTGTAGAAATACTAGGCTATAGCATCATGAACTTGGTTTTAGAATTCAGAAATTAAGTAGGAATTTACTAGCATATTTTATAGACTATGTAATTTAACCCAAGTTCTTAAATCCCATCATCTTTCCTTCTTTATATTTTATTGTTATTTTTGTTTTTGTCTTAACCAAACCAAATGCAAAAATATATGTTTTTATTTTTCTGCTTAAGCTCTAAACAATTTAGTAATTAGACACCTATCCCTGTGGGATCGACAATCTTTTATATTACACGATAACCATCCGTGCACTTGCGGATTTGGCTATCACCTATGACCAAACCAAAGTGTCTAAATTACACGTTGGGAGATTATTGTGCTAAACAAGTTAAAAGAAAAGGAAGGATTGGGGAAAAGGAAGGGACCATCTAATCTCCGCCTCGGATTTCAACAGGGAAGAAAAGCAGAAAACAAGATGTCATATCCAATAGACTAAATCATGTACAGAGGCCAAAACATAATGCAGTAAGGGAAAACAAACCAACCAAGAGAAAATGAGACACAGTGGCTGGGTTTTGAGGAGAACGAACTTGCAACAGCAGCGGCGGCGATCAAACCCTGATGGAAACGGAAGGGGAAGTGCGGTGATGCGAGAGAGAGAGAGAGAGAGACGAGCGGCGGCGCGAGCTTGACGATGGCGGCGTGAAGAGGATATACGGCGGCGCGCTCGTGGGCAGGGGCGAAGAATTTTAAGACGCAATTCAGTGGCGATTGAGAGGGACAACCAGTGAGGGATTTCGAAGGGGAAGAGGGCGGCAGGAACAGAGGACGGGAAGCTCGCAGCGGCGGCGGCTTGGCAGAGAACGAACGGCAGCGGTGGTTGCTGCTAGAAGAGGGAAGAGCGCGACGGCTTGGAAGGAGGAAAGGGATGAGCCGTGTCTGTTGAGGGAGAAAGAGGAATTAAGGGTTTGAGTAGTGAGTAGAGAGAGAGTTGAATTTGTTATTTAAGGGGGAAATAGGTTATTTCAGTTTTTCTCCTCTATCTCTTAACCAAAATTCATATCTTAATTTTAAAATTCATGCTCAATCTTGATAGGATAAAACACAATCTAGTATAATTTAACTAGGTTCATAATCTAAATAACCAATAAAACAGAATTTAATATATATATATATATATATATATATATATATATATTAACATAAACGGCTGGCAAGTTATTGTTATTATTTTCTTTTTCCTTTTCCTTTTTAAATAAATAACTGTTCTAATAAAAACATATATATAGTAAAACAATTCTCTTTTATAATATATATATATCTAATATCGGTTCCTAAAATAATTTAACCCCAAATACTCACACTAGAAGATATATTTTCTAGCAGTTTAAAAATAATGATTCATATATATATATATATATATATATCAACATATTATGTATACTGCAGGTATTATTTTTATTTTATTTTATTTTATTTTTCTTTAATAAGAAAAACATTTATAATAAAAACATATAATAAAATAATATCAACTAACATAAAGCTCATTCCAATAATAATAAAGTCAGTCAAACGGTCAACCAAGGACCAAACTGAAACTACTAAAAATAGAGAGTCTTACAATTAGCTATTTATTTTAATTTTCAATATTATTTGTAAATTAATTTTATAACTTCTTATGATATAACTAAAAATTAAAATATAGGACGTAGTTGAAATATTAATTATCAACCTAAACTTGAGAAAAAATAAAAAAATCAAAGAATTAAGAAAAGTAATACCTTTTACATAATATAATTATGTTAAACATTGAAATTAGTCAATTCTTAAATTCCTTTTATAAATACATATTTTGGAAATTATTTTTAAAATCTTAAATAATTATCTATTTTTTTTAATATTAGCTACAATGTTGTATCGTGTTATTTTAGAAATTAATTTTAAGATTCACTTGAACTTTGCCTTAATAACAATAGTAATAAATGATTAATAACTATTTCATGTTAATAATTTTATTAACTATTAATTATCAATAAAAAAATATTAAGTTTGAATTAAAAGTAGTTAGAATAATAATAATCAATCATAAATAAAAAAATATTAATTATTAATTAAAAATAGTTAAAATTACTTCAATAAAATTCATGCAAAATCAATTATTAAATTTGGGTGACATTAATTATTTACACAAAAGAGAACTCTAACACAAGAAATTTAATACACACTAAAAAATTCTAATTCAGATGTCTCAACGCAATTATTTTATTATTACATTTATAATGAAAAATTATTTTAATGTTTCTTTATTTAATTACACAATAATAATTTTTTCCCTATATTAAAAAATATAGTAAATAAACTCATTCAACATAAGGGTATTATATCAAGTACATAAGTAAAATTGACTTGATATATACACATTTTATTAATGACAATACTTCCTAACAATTAATGAATTTAATCTCATTAATTGTATTAAATATTAATTATAAACTTCTCATACATATAATATAAATATTAATTATTAAAATTATTCAAAATATTAATTATTAATTTGAAAAGATTCAAGGATAGTAAAATAAAAAAAAGTAATATATTTTTATATAACACAAATATATTAAATACTAAAATTAATTAATGAAGCAATGCTATTTAAAAAATATTTTATAAAATTTCAAATGATATTATGCTATTAATTATTTACTCTTAAGAGACTAATGGAAAAAAAAAAAAAAAAGCTAAATCACATTAGTTAAGTGAAATTGAAATAGCTCTGCTAGGGTTTCTCGCTTGCTCCCTCTAGCGGCTGCGGCGGCTGCGGTGTCCTTGTCAACGGCCCGCCCCTCTTCCCTCACCGCTCCTTCCTGTCGACCCTCTTCCTTCGTCAACTTCTCTTTCGCGCCTAAACTGTCTTCTCGACCACGCTCTGTTTCTCGTTTTCCCTTCTATGGAGGCACCTGGATCTGCTTTGGCCTCTCCCACGGCGGCTGCTTGTGGCGGAACTGGACAAGGACTGGCCCTGATACATAAGAGATATGAAATCCCCATAATGGCTAGTCATGTGTATTTCGCTAGGGATATTACTTACGACACCCGTTAGAGTGGATGGATGCCTGTCAGAGAGGACAGAGTAGGATGTGGGGGAAATGATTGTTATTTATGTAGATCATTGTGACATACATCATGTGCATTGTGAAAAGGAAGTTATAAGGAGTAGGAACGCACGACAACTTCCAATGTGAGGGACCGGTGTGCACCCGGTGTGGATGCCCGAGATACCTGAGGCGACATTCCAAAGATGGGGTGATATAAGGATGATTCAGTGGAGTGACTCAACACTAGGTCATTGATTTTAGATCCCTTGTATTTCGGCTATGGTCATCATGGCTCGGTAAGAGGAGTGGGTCAATGAGAGAACCCATGTTCCCAAGTTATGTTACGAAGAGAGTTGGTTGTGTATAGCCCGAGGGCTATGCATACATGCAATAGGAAAAAAGGAAGAGGAGTATGGTGACATGAATTTGCATCATTGCATTGAGTATATGCACTGTTATATTATGTTTGTGCTTGGTATGTATATGATGTCATTGTAGGTTGCAGGCAATCATGAGATTAGTTTATATGTCGGTAGTCCGGGTAGGACTTATGGCATAATATTTCTATTTCCCTTGTTGGTAGCTCACTCCTTCCACGTGGTTAATATTTTAGGTGTAGGTATAAGATGGGCATGGGAAAATTCATGTACGAGTTACGCCGAAGCTATTCAGCCATGATAACTGTTGGTGGGTAAGATTTAAGGAATTGAGAGTCAAGTAGTGGTGTGATGAGAAACTGAGGGTTTTTGCTATCGTAGGATAAGTGGATTTGCGACGTAAGAGTGTTGTATAAAAAAAATAGTGTGTCTGGAGAGGAACCTTACAGGTCCCAAGAAAATAAAAAAAATAAAAAGGCCTAGACAACGTAACAAAAAGCATTACACTAGTTCAACGATAAAGGACAAGTATCTTGCGAAAAAAGTTCATAGCTAAAGACAACAGGTTTTAGCTTTTCAAAACTAGACACATTTTGAGGAGGCTTCAACACACACAACAATACATCCCAAACACTTCAAGAAAAAACTATTTTCAAAATCACCTATGAGAATGAAACTCAGCTTTTGCAAAAACGAAAACCATAGATCTGTAGATCGTTATAGTGGGAACAACTTTCCCAAATCACTTTGTAAAAAGCTGAGTTCAAAATAACTTTTCAAAGCTAAACATCACTTTTGACAAAATATAATATATTTCCATGGAGACAAAGATGATATCTATAACATTTAAGAAAGAAAGGAGCACTTTCAAGAAACCCAAACTTACCCAACCTCAAGCTTTCCTCTCAAAACTTACACCGTTGGAAAGCCCTCTAAGGATCTACACGTTTTAACAAAGAATCAAAAGGAACCAAGAAGAAATGGTGATGGAGGGAAAGGAAGTGTGGCTCAGCTACAAGGAGAAGATGATGTTGTTGAAGAAGCTACCCTTCCTCACTTCTCTCTTACTTCTTTCTTACTTTCTTTACCTAACACTTAATAAAATAAATTATGAAAGTGTGCGTATTTGTTGGTGCTTGGTCGTGGGTTCACATGTGGGAGGGGGGAGAATTGAACTTTTTAAGTATAGGGACCCCAGTTAGAAATTTGGAAAGATTATATGATACTTAATCATATTCACGTACACATCAAAGTCAAATCTCTTACACAAACACTATTCGCGTCATAATTACTATTTTTAATCATACTTTATCACTTTTCTCTAAAGATTCCATTTTGCGACTGACGTGGGTCACTCGCTCATCTCGACTCAAACAATCGCTGAACTCGAGCGTCGATTGGAAAATATCTCCGAATATTATTCTCGAGATTCCGTTCGTTTTGGACCCAAAAACACTATTCATTGAAATTGAGTTTATTTCATAAACAGATTCCTCACGACATTCTAAGATTTTCCATCTCTTTTGAAAATTTTAGAAATGCCTAAAACTTCCCCATTTTCGCACGACTGGGTTTTCACAAACCCTTTACCGCATGCTAGAAACTTTCGCGAGCCCCCGAAACTAAACTATATCGACCTTACAGCCAATCTCCATGAAAAAATTGCATACACCGCCATACAGATATGTAAAAAGTCCAATTCTCATCCGAACATCTGTTTGGGGTTCAATGGAAGCTTCTACGACGAACTGCCGCCTCAAAACTCAAATTCTCATGGCATTTAACTAGGGGGTCTTACAATTAGCTATTTATTTTAATTTTCAATATTATTTGTAAATTAATTTTATAACTTCTTATGATATAACTAAAAATTAAAATATAGGACGTAGTTAAAATATTAATTATCAACCTAAACTTGAGAAAAAATAAAAAAATCAAAGAATTAAGAAAAGTAATACCTTTTACATAAAATAATTATGTTAAACATTGAAATTAGTCAATGCTTAAATTCCTTTTATAAATACATATTTTGAAAATTATTTTTAAAATCTTAAATAATTATCTATTTTGTTTAATATTAGCTACAATGTTGTATCGTGTTATTTTAGAAATTAATTTTAAGATTCACTTGAACTTTGCCTTAATAACAATAGTAATAAATGATTAATAACTATTTCATGTGAATAATTTTATTAACTATTAATTATCAATAAAAAAATATTAAGTTTGAATTAAAAGTAGTTAGAATAATAATAATCAACCATAAATAAAAAATATTAATTATTAATTAAAAATAGTTAAAATTACTTCAATAAAATTCATGCAAAATCAATTATTAAATTTGGGTGACATTAATTATTTACACAAAAGAGAATTCTAACACAAGAAATTTAATACACACTAAAAAATTCTAATTCAGATGTCTCAACGCAATTATTTTATTATTATATTTATAACGAAAAATTATTTTAATGTTTCTTTATTTAATTACACAATAATAATTTGTTCCCTATATTAAAAAATATTGTAAATAAACTCATTCAACACAAGGGTATTATATCAAGTACATAAGTAAAATTGACTTGATATATACACATTCTATTAATCACAATACTTACTATCAATTAATGAATTTAATCTCATTAATTGTATTAAATATTAATTATAAACTTCTCATACATATAATGTAAATATTAATTATTAAAATTATTCAAAATATTAATTATTAATTTAAAAAAATTCAAGGATAGTAAAATAAAAAAAAGTAATATATTTTTATATAACACAAATATATTAAATACTAAAATTAATTAATGATATTATGCTATTAATTATTTACTCTTAAGAGACTAATGGAAAAAAAATCTAAATCACGTTAGTTAAGTGAAATTGAAATAGCTTTGCTAGGGTTTCTCGCTGGCTCCCTCTAGCGGCTGCGGCGGCTGCGGTGTCCTTGTCGGCGGCCCGCCCCTCTTCCCTCGCCGCTCCTTCCTGTCGACCCTCTTCCTTCGTCGACTTCTCTTTCGCGCCTAAACTGTCTTCTCGACCACACTCTGTTTCTCGTTTTCCCTTCTATGGAGGCACCTGGATCTGCTTCGGCCTCTCCCACGGCGGCTGCTTGTGGCGGAACTGGACAAGGGCTGGCTGTCGAAGGTGGTGAGGCGGATGAGGATGAGGCGGCAGATGGTTATGGTTACCCGATTTCACGTCCTGTGGGGGATGGTGATTTAGTGGCCAAAAAGGATCTTGCGGCGGCGGCTGGTGCGTCACTTCAGTCCTGCGACGCTTCTCGCCGCGGCTTCTCCACTCTTTTCGTTGACGGAATCAAAGAGGCGATTGGCTATCATCTGAAGGTGCAAGAAACACACAAGAAAGGGGGGTTTGAATTGTGTGACTTATTTTAAATTTCTTTTATTATATATTACAGATAATATATATATCATTTTTTTATTTAAATTTGGCATGGATCACTTTTGTAGGAGAGCATGAAATTCATTTCATAAGATTTAAAATGATGATTATTTATTTTCCATAATCGTTTGCAAGTTGCAAACGTATGAATGAGCATGCAGCGGAAAATCAACAACATGCAAATAAAACACACATGATTTTATCCTGGTTCACCCCCATAACCGACAGGGCTACATCCAGTCCTTGGCTTCACCAAGATTTTCACTATTTCACCAAATAGTACAAGTATTCTCAAGGACTTCTCCCAACAAGTATTCTAAGGACTTCTCCTATCAAGTATTCGAAGGACTTCTCCTTAGAATAGAATGTCAGAGGGGCCAAGGAATATTGTATTAATTGTGTCCCTTTCTACTTTCTGCCGCAGCCAGTATGTTAATAAATGTGTAGACGAGGTAGGAGTCTTTTAATCCACAAAGTAATTACTCCAGATAAGAAGGATAGATTCTTCAATACTTTGATAATCCTGATGTCCTCGAAAACCGCATTCCTTGATCTGTGGGCCTTTGGATCAATTGTTACTTTGAGTGGACGAATTCTTTCTTGTAGTTTGGCAGACGTAGTCTCTATTCCATGCTTGAAATTTTGTTGCAGAATAATTTTGGATTGGCGGACGAACTTTTCCTTCATCCTTCGATCTGTTTGAAGTTCTTTCATCTGATAAGGTTGATTCACAACTTTCTTTTGTGATGCTAGAGAACCTTTTATACCGGAAGGATTTCTTCATGAGCTATCCTGCCCTTTTTATATCTGACTGGAGTAGTCATCTTGAGTTCACCAGACTGTCTCATGCAAGGGTGCTTTTCTACGTCTATTTTTGACATAGTCTTCCTTATGATGACCGGACGAACTTCCTCTGATGAGCTGGTATAATGCTCTGTAGTTTATTTATTCCCATTGGAAATGATTGTTCCTGTACATGAGAGTTTTCACTGTATTAGAAAATCTATTTTAACACAGTATTGAACCTTAAAGAAATTGTTGATTATCAAAATATAATTATTCGTTTAATTATTTGAATCTAACAATCTCCCCCTTTTTGATAATGACAATTTCTTTGGAAAAGGTTCGATTGACGGTGTACATAAAGCATTTTGTTATGATAGTTTTTCTTTTCATTATGTTAGAGGAACATGATCGCTCTTTTGTGGGTGATTTTATTTATATAGGAAGTAGGCTCCCCCTAAATTGAATACTTCTGGTAAATAGTTGCCTAAGTGAACTTATCTTTTGCTCCCCCTAAATTTGTTGCTTCTGAAACTTAATTGTTATTATTTTGATAAAGTTTTAAACTTAATTGTTATCATTTTGATAAAAATTTCTACTTTTTTTCTTTTCCTAAGTTTTCTCCCCCTTTGGCATTATCAAAAAGATGTAAGGGACAAAATAACCAGTACTGAATAAAAGATATGTAAGCACAAAGTGAAGCAGAATAGAGTGCATAAAGTAAATGAGCAGATAGAGTGGTAGAGAGAAGAAGCGATTAATCAGCTTTCTTCTGCCGAGACTCATTGTCTTTGCGGAGCAATTCTTCGAAAAGTTTGAGATGAGCCTCCAACTTGGCAGTGAGGTTTTTTCCATCGCATCAGCTCGTTTGAGGATAGTGCTTTCCATCTTCTCAGTTGCTTTGGAGTTGTTGGAGAGAGATTGTGCAACTTCTTCAAATAGCTCCTTAAGAGCAGTTTCAGCATCAAAGGATTCCTTGGAGGATGGTACTTCATATGAATCCTTTTCCCCGGGGATTTCTTCAGTTGAGTCAGGATGATCACTGGAAGAAGCATTGGTGGGATGAACCACTGTAGTTTCCATTTCCAGGGTTTCATTTAGGAGTTCAGCAACAGGGATTTCCTTAGAGGATGGTGAGAAAGCATCATCTTGATTCTCCTCAGAGTCTGATGAGATAACAACTGCTTCTTCTGAATCAGTTAAAATATGGATTTGATGATCAACTGATTCTTGCTGTGAGACGTTAGCAGTTGAAGACAACTCATGGGAAGGTTTGTCAGCGATAAGGATAAGCGACCATGATCCAAATTTGAGAGTGATGCGTGCAGCACCATGAATCAATTTGGATGAAATGATGCTTGTATGAACATGTCTGTAGGCAGACAGTTCCCAGTTGTGAGGGAAAATGTCATACCTTGATCGCGGAGCAAACATGAGTACTAACCCGTCAATGGCAGGAGGAGTCCAGATTCTTGCTTGAAGGCAGAAATTGAAACCCAATGTTTCCATAAGAATTTGTGGAGCATGCGAAGCATTTACCATGGAAAGCATTCTGGGCACAATTGACGAAATAGGTGCAGTGCTGCGACGAGAACGTCTGGGCACGTGTGCTGGAAATTTCTTCATTCTGTATTCTCTCGTTTGAACTCTTTGAATGCTATTTTTCTGAACTTCTTCAGATATATTTCCTCCTTGGTGAGCCATGGGTTGTTTAGTAGTGACATTACCCCCACACACGGATTCAATTATACCATCTTTCTCAGCTTCCCCTGGGATATTTTTCCTTCCTTTTCTTTGATTGCTAGCCTTAACTGCGCGAGACTTCACTCTTCCCTTGGCTACATACACTTCCTCAGATACCCTACCTTGATCTTCAGTGTCCTGTGTTTCCATAGTGGCTTCTGATTGGAACATAGGAATATCAAGAAGCACATTGTCAACATCGCTGGACGATGGCAAGGTCACTTGCACTTGTTCTTCAGCGGCCTTAATCTCATATCGCTTCCTCTTCAATTTTGAGGGACGAACATAGTCAGGATCTATAATGCGTCTATACATTATTATTCTTGGCCCCATGTTCTTTCCCCACGCCTTTGCGTCCTTCTCACAGTTGGGCAACCACTGTGGTGTTGCATTGGGTAAAGGAGAGTTCTCTTTCAGGATCACTCTTATCCAGTGTCGATCTTCAACGTTACATAACACTGCCACTGGAGATGGAGTTGTCACTAGACCAGTCATAGGGAGATACATGCAATATTCCCTGAGACTAAGTGTGACCAGAACTGTTCTGAAGGTAGTTGCTGCTAGTAAACCCATGTCGGGGACAATGAACCATTTGGGTTCAAGAGCTGATTCGTTTGAACCAAGGGTCAAGGCTTTTCTGACTGCCTCCATATGTCCTTCGGAGTCAAATATCTTCCAGTGAAGAGTACGTCTGTCGACGAGTTCTTTGATCATTCGCCGCCTAATCTCCGGCCATTCGTTTTCGTTCATCCCTATCCATTGAGCAAGGCATCTGTATCCACAGTTGCCATCATCATCAACATCCACAATGTTTTCCACAAACTCATGGAACTCAGTAGGAATGTGAGAAAGATACTTAGATATGTTTGAGGATTGCTGAGAGATTTTTGACTCAGACTGCGAGCATGCTTTTTGGACGTTCTTGATCAGGGAAGCTATCGGACGATTATCTTCATCGTCATGTGGTGAAGGGATTTTTTCTGTGAGTGGTTCAGGTTTTGAGGGAGGAACAATTTCAACTGTTTTTCCCGAACCAGTGATTTGAAACCGCTTGAGTGGAGGAGGACCATTACTGTCAGCGTCCCCTTCTGATTCTTCATCTTCTTCTTCTTCTTCAACACTCTTTTCTTTTGGTTGGGGTCTGCTTGCTTGCAACAGCAGTTCTACAGGCACATTGGCAGTGTCAATTTTTAGCCCCATTCTTCTGAGATCATCGAACTTCATTGGGGATGAGTGAATGTAGTCACGAGCAATGAACTCATTTTCCTCCTTCGTTTTGTCTATGAGATGCTTCCTCATCAACTCAGATATGAGAGCTCCATATGGCAATTTTAACTCTTTGCCTTCCAGAGTCAATAACATGTGGTTGAAGATGAGATATGAGAGATTGATCTTCTCCTTATGCATCATGTGGTAGAGCGCCCACTGTGACAACTTGTATACCCTGTTGCAGTTCCCTTCTCTAGGGAGAACTATCTTGCAAAGGACAATATAGGGAAATTTGCATTCCACTATTAAGTTGTTGACGTTGGTTCCATGGATTTCCGGATTTTGCTTCCAGATACAGTTGGGATTGAGAGCAGACATCTCCCAAGTAGATTTGAATTTCACTCCTTCGTTTACTTCGCTGTCCAGAATTACTGCAATATCTCCAAGCGTAACAGTTGTGATCGATCGCATGCCTCTTGTCTTGATTACGGAAGTTCTGCTCTTGACTGCGCAGTCGTAGAACTCCTTGATGACAGGTTCAATGGTAGGGAGAGAAGATACTTTCATAAGATTTGTCCATTCTTGAAACAGGACCCAGTCCAGCCCTGCAATCTTTGCATGACTGAAGAGATTCAAATCCAGAAACTTTGGAGTGACTAGTTCTTTTTCTCCAAGATTTAGAGCCTTCTGTTTGCCAATGAACGATTCTTGCTCTTTTCGATTTATAGAAATGTTCATCATTCTTCGTTCAATGATCCTTTGCTCAGCAGGGGTAAGTTCAGGAGCAGCATTGATCTGTTTCTTTGAAGCCATTGTAATGATCTGCAAACAAGGGTTAGCAGGAAAGAGAGAGAGAGCAATAGATAGCTTGAAGATAATGGGAGTTTGAAGTAAGTTTGTGAGTAGTGAGTGTTTTACTTCTTCCTTCAAATTCCTTTTTGTTAATTTTTCTTTGAATACGAACGGTGTTTACTTTGTTTAGAAGAGGAAATGATTAGTTTTCTATTGATGCGATAGAAGGATTAGCATGTGCATTAAATGAAGATCTTTAAATGTGCAGTCATAGCAGTTGAGAGATTTAATGCGTGCTTGAGAAGTTTTGATATACGGAACGACACAGTTGTTTTACCAGTAGCCCAAGTGTGGGCGAGTGACTGATCGTGCCTGATCAGTTGTTCACAGACGCTCTCTCTTGATAGTTCCTTAGATAGTCACCAGACGGTGATTTCCATTTACTCGATCTTTGGGATGCAATCTTTAGTTAAGTGGAGTTTTGGTCTTTTCATCAAGACGGTACCTGACGACATTCTTCTAGTTGATCATGCAATATGTGTATCTATCTTCAAGCCTGCAAGATTCATTTCATAGTTCCTTTGCCGAAGGATCTTATTAATATTTCCTGATTATCACAATTTAGCTACAGCAATAGGATGTATATTATATTTCAATGATCACACACACACACACACACACACACACACACACACACACACACACACACACACACACACACACACACACATATATATATATATATATATATATATATATATATATATATATATATTAGGAAAGCTTTCTCTGAAGGACAAGTCGTAGAGATACAAGGATTTTTCAATACTTATCCTCATGCAGGAGGTATTTTGTTTTTCCAACTAGAGAACTTGTCAGATAAGTTCGATAGTGTTTACCAAGGTCTTTCCTGATAAATTGTTAGGACTAATGTTCAATAAAATACTAGATGCATGTAATGATAGTGTGAACAGTCATATGCTACAGAGATGATTTGAACAAATAATTTTGATTAACATTTGTCAATTGAACAGTTTAATTTTAAATCTATATGACTATAGTGAGTAGATGATTATCTAGGAGTTTGTGTTTTTAAATGATGACATTAATGATTCAAGCACATCTTGATAGGCTTATAAAGAGGCTCATTTAAATAAATTAACAGTGATTGTATTAAGATATCCTTTGTGAATCTCTTAGTCATTTGACCAGTGTGAGAGGTAGTAAACAATCTATTATGAATTTAGAGTTACCTCCCTTTCTATTTCTGAGAATAGAACTTGATCATTTCTCATATAACTCAAGAAATTTGTCAGTAATATATTGCTAGAAACACGAGCTGATGTATTCACTTGAATTACTAGCTTTCTTTGCAGAGAGGATATGAGATCTTTCCTTGAGATAATATCTTTGAGATGTTCTTCTTGCATTAGCATTTGGATCATGGTTGCTTTGATTCAAGGAGAATATATGCTTTCACGGATCTTTGAACTCTGCATCTGCGAAGATGTTAGCACTTTTCAGAGTGTTAGGCTCTGATACCAATTGAAGGTGCAAGAAACACACAAGAAAGGGGGGGTTTGAATTGTGTGACTTATTTTAAATTTCTTTTATTATATATTACAGATAATATATATATCATTTTTTTTATTTAAATTTGGCATGGATCACTTTTGTAGGAGAGCATGAAATTCATTTCATACGATTTAAAACGATGATTATTTATTTTCCATAATCGTTTGCAAGTTGCAAACGTATGAATGAGCATGCAGCGGAAAATCAACAACATGCAAATAAAACACACATGATTTTATCCTGGTTCACCCCCATAACCGACAGGGCTACATCCAGTCCTTGGCTTCACCAAGATTTTCACTATTTCACCAAATAGTACAAGTATTCTCAGGGACTTCTCCCAACAAGTATTCTAAGGACTTCTCCTATCAAGTATTCGAAGGACTTCTCCTTACAAGTATTATGAGGACTTCTCCTAACAAGTATTATAAAGGACTTCTCCTAACACCTTTTTCAAGGGTTGGCTTCTCTACATGGTTCTCTTCTTAATAAGAGTGGGCAGAGGAAATGAAGCTCGATTTACAGAGAGGATAGGAGTTTGGGTTCTCTGTTTGGAAGGATGTGTGAGTTGGGAAAGATAAGAGTAACACTCTATTAATTTTCCTCACACAAACTCATATACTCAGGTAGGGATAATCTTGAGGCATCCTGAGTATGAACCAAGGTTGCTTGGTTCTTGGGACAGACTTTGTTAATATATGGAAGTTTAAGTCTAAGTTGCCCAAGTACTTCGGAGAAAGGATCTTCTATTTATATCTTCAGTTGCTTCTTCTTCTTGAGAAAGAGAAGAAAACTGTCCGAAGTGCTTCTTCTCTTCTGAGCTGTGCGTAACGGCTAGTTCTGCATCTTTCGATATACGTAAGTCACGATCAGAGACTTTTCTGCAAACATAAAATCTGATCTGGAAATCATCATTTCATCTGGGTTGATGTCGTCTGGCTCCATGTTGAGCGAGTAGCCTTGAGCTGGTTTCTTCGTATATAATGTGTAAGAGTGCAGCGGTAGAGACTGCTTTGACGCTTTTACCCCAGTGCTTGACAGCTAATACTCATCACGTGCCTTGGTCAGAATTTTGAATTTTGACCGTTGAGAGTGTACAATCCATAGAGATTCTTGCCGTTGATTCCGCGATGTCAGCTTGACTTTAGGGAAAATAGAATGTCAGAGGGACCAATGAATATTGTATTAATTGTGTCCCTTTCTACTTTCTGCCGCAGCCAGTATGTTAATAAATGTGTAGACGAGGTAGGAGTCTTTTAATCCACAAAGTAATTACTCCAGATAAGAAGGATAGATTCTTCAATACTTTGATAATCCTGATGTCCTCGAAAACCGCATTCCTTGATCTGTGGGCCTTTGGATCAATTGTTACTTTGAGTGGACGAATTCTTTCTTGTAGTTTGGCAGACGTAGTCTCTATTCCATGCTTGAAATTTTGTTGCAGAATAATTTTGGATTGGCGGACGAACTTTTCCTTCATCCTTCGATCTGTTTGAAGTTCTTTCATCTGATAAGGTTAATTCACAACTTTCTTTTGTGATGCTAGAGAACCTTTTATACCGGAAGGATTTCTTCATGAGCTATCCTGCCCTTTTTATATCTGATTGGAGTAGTCATCTTGAGTTCACCAGACTGTCTCATGCAAGGGTGCTTTTCTACGTCTATTTTTGACATAGTCTTCCTTATGATGACCGGATGAACTTCCTCTGATGAGCTGGTATAATGCTCTGTAGTTTATTTATTCCCATTGGAAATGATTGTTCCTGTACATGAGAGTTTTCACTGTATTAGAAAATCTATTTTAACACAGTATTGAACCTTAAAGAAATTGTTGATTATCAAAATATAATTATTCGTTTAATTATTTGAATCTAACATCATCATATCCGAGGTTTGTTTTCTCTTTTTGGAAGGATCTTGAATGTGTTCATCCAACGAAAACGCAAGGATCTTGGAACCCGGGTTTGCTGTGTTCTTTTTGACACCCGGACAAAAATGTGTCATGTCTTTACTCATTTCTTACAACAGTAGTATTCTCATATTACCTAGTAAGAAACAAGTAAAGAGGGGCAGCTGTTGACACCTATTTTTGTCCGGGCCCAATTTTAAAAAAGCAAAAAAAAAAAGAGAGAAAAAAAGAAAAAAAAAGAGAGAAAAAGAAAGAGAAAAAAAGAAAAGAAGAAAAGAAAAAAAAAGAAAAAAGAGAAGAAAAAGAGAAAAGGCCCAGCAGAGGAAAAGGAAGAAGAAAGGAAGAAAAATGGGCCGTGGCCCAAAGGAAAAGAGAGGAAACAGAAGCAAGGAAGGGAGGACAACTTAGTCATTTTCCCCCTCACTGAAACCCTAATTCTCCCCTATATAAGCCTACTCTCACTAACCCTAAAAACCACTCATCATTCCTCCATACTCTCACAAACCCTAATTTCCTCACTCCCACACAATTCTTAGCCTCCACTCATACATTTAGCCTCCAGTCCTAACCCTAGTCTCCATTCATTCTCTATCTCCCAAAACAAAACAAAAAAACAAAGAAACAAAAAAAAAAAAAAAGGAAGGAGCAGCCACCTCCTCTTCCCTCTGCCATCACCATCTCGTCTTCTCCTCTCTTCACCATAACCATCGACGCCACCTTGCCTCTCTCTCTCAACAACACAGCCGCCCCTCTCTCTCTCAACAACAACACAGCCGCTCCTCTACTTCATAGCCACCGCTGCCGCACCATCTCCTTTACTCCTTCCCAACCACCGCGCGCTGCCGCTCCTCCTCCAAGCCGCAACACCACCGCCGTAGCCAAGCCGCCGCTGCTCCTCCAACTGCCATCACCGTTGCTCCTCCTTCGAGCTTCCCTTGGCTGCCGCGGCCAAGCCACCACGTTCCAGCCCCGCACCGTCATTCATCCAGCGCCGCCACCACGCTCCACCTCCGCGTCCGCCACCACGCTCGGCCTCTGCTCCTCCCCTTCGTCCCCTTCTAAACCGCCACCGCTGCTTCTTCCTCTTGTGGGAGTCCCACCTTGCTTCTCCTCGTGCTGCCGTCACCGCTTCATCATCCTCGTGCATGCCACTGTTTCCTCTTCTTTCCTTTTTGGCTGCGTTTTTCTTTATTTTTTTTCTTTTTTATTTTTGGTTGTTTTCCTTTAATTGTATTTCATTTATTCTGTTTTTCCTTCTTATTTTGGCTTTGATTTTTATTACATTGTAAGTCCATGATATAAGGACATTTTAATTTTTGTTGTAAAAAAAAAAGAAAAAAGAACTAAAAAACTTAATTAAATTAAAACAAGAACTGCGTAAGCCTTGATCTTCCATTTTAAGAAAGTACGTAGGACTGGGTTCACACTCATCAGGCTATATAAAAAATAACAAAATAATTTGTTTTCCTTTTCTCTTTTTAGGAGTAATTAGGAATTAAATAATAAAAATAAATAAGGGTAAAATTAATAATGTAGGAAGCTAAGGAAATTGCATAAACAATTTTAGGTACCGTTTAGACGGGCGCTGTGGGGTGCTAACACCTTCCCCACGCGTAATAGACTCCCGAACCTAGATTTTAGGTTTCGTAGGCTATTTATCATTTTTTAAGGTTTTTCTAGTGTTTTCCTTAAATAAACATTAGTGGCGACTCTGTCTGATAATTAATTGTTTTTTTGCCGTCCCGCCGCGACCCCGGTTGCGACAGATGGCGACTCTGCTGGGGACACTTTGAGAGTCAGGCCTTTCTTGTTTGTTTATGTTTTTTTTAGCTTTCTTTTATTTTATTTTACCCTTCATTATTTTTCTTGTTTAATTGCCTTGTACATTTTTTTTCTATTTTGTATATAATTTTTCTTTAATTTGTCTCTGATTTATCTTTAATTTGTCTTTCTTTTTATTTTATTTTACCCTTCATTATTTTGTTTGTTTAATTGCCTTGTACATTTTTTATTTTATTTTTTACTTTGTATATAATTTGTCTATAATTTATCTTTAATTCGTCTTTCTTTTTATTTTATTTTTACCCTTCATTATTTTGCCTTTTTTATTGTTTAATTGCCTTGTACATATTTTTTTCAACTTTGTATATAATTTGTCTCTAATTTATCTTCAATTTGTCTTTCTTTTTATTTTATTTTACTCTTCATTATTTTGCTTTTTGTTGTTTAATTGCCATGTATATATTTTATTTTTTTCTCTATCTTTGTATATAATTTGTCTTTAATGCGGCATTAGGGTAGATGACCAATTTAAACTGCTATATTTGGTTTTCTATCTATGTTGCAGGTGGGGTAGTTGTTTTTTTTAGGGTTTCTTTGAAAAAGGTTTGTATGCTCCCAATGCACACACCTCACCTTCACTTTGTGAGACACACATTTTTGGGCTCTATACCCGAGCCTGTGCGAGCCCAGGAGTAGCGGTGCCTTGGTACTTTTCGTGAGAGGCCTAGTGTCTACGCGTCAACTATTGAGCCACAACTCGGATTATTACCGGTCATCAAGCTATTTGTCGTGAGAGGCCTAGTGTCTACGCGTCAAATAGTTTGATCATCGGGACCTTGTCTTCGTGATGGGGGTAATCCGAGGACCTTTTAAGAGTCTAGAACTTACCATAAAGAGAGCACTTAATTTGACCATAGTCCCCATCCAATTAGGGTTTTGGCCAATGTAGTATATCTCATCATTTAGGTCTTTACCCTTGTAGGACAAATGGGAGCATTCTCTTCTTTTTACTTTATTCATTGTCATATCATCATCATCCATCACAAAAAAAAAATACAAAAATTCATTTTCATGCATCATTCATCCTATATATAAAAAAAAACATAAAAAATTCACCTTTCATGCATTATTCATAAAAAAAAAAACATAAAAAAATTTTCATGCATCATTCATAAAAAATAAAAAATAAAAAATTTTCATGCATCATTCATCTTATATAAAAAAAAAAAAAAAATTCAAGTATCATTCATCTTATATTAAAAGAAAAACATAAAAAATTCACCTTCCATGCATCATTCATCTTATATATAAAAAAAAACACATAAAAAAATTTACCTTCCATCCATCATTCATCTTATATCATAAAAAAAAAAACTCTTGCAATTCATCACTCCATGTTCATGCATTTCATAGCATTTTACATGCTTCTTTAACAGTAAATCAAATTCTGTTAACGGTCCAAATGGAGGGGCTTCGAGATCGAGCTGTGCCTGTCCTGAAGAAGAACACCAAGGTTTCGGGAACTTCAAAGAAATATGCAGAAAAGTGCCACGAGAAGTGCTTGCTGAAAATATGCAGAAGTGAACTAAATGATTCCGCTTTTCATTGATGTATCCCGGGACATTGCAAGCTCTGTGATGAAAATTGTACTACAAATATGGAATGGAATGAATAAGATGTTTTGTTCAAAAACCTTGGTGTTTTGTGTTGCTGCTTAGACATAAATTCAGTAGGGGTATTTCCCACATGAATGACTGTCAACCATGTTTTAACCCAAGGGGTCTTTCTCTGGCGTTAGAACATGGGGAACCACCATCTGCTGGACTCGTTAACAAATTTGTTTTTCTTTCAAACACATTTGCATTTCCTTGGAGAACTTAAGTCTCAATAAGTTTGAAAAAACAAGAAAAGGCATTGACAAGCTCAAGTTGAAACCCTGGAATCTACAGAAGAAGTTGATACCAGAATCTGAACCTGCAAAGAGACTAGACTTGAAGAAGGTTGAGTATGATGCTACCGTGCAAAATTGGGGCAGTAGTGCAAATGAGTAGGTCAACATCGATCATGAATGAGTCAAGAACAGAATTTGTGCAATGGCAGCATGCCCATATAGTCAGCCACTTACTATCCCACTTCCTCATCCGTTGCAGCAGTAAGGATCATTACCCAAATTTATCCATCCTACCAGTCATAATAACCTTCCCCCTTTTCACCATATGGCCAACACAAGCAATTAAATTCAATATAATATGTGGAGGCCCTACCTACCCACCTCATTTTGTCCCGATGCTGCTCACCGTACAGCTTACCACTTCATTTTCATCTCGAGACCCTCCATCCATTCATCACCTCACTTTCTTTCAAGCACTAATCCCATCATCTCATCTCAACCTAATCGCCATCCTCTTCACCATATGGCTATTTCATTCGTATTGTGTTGATCCTTACCTACTTTATCCATACATCTCACCTCAAGACTATTTGTCCAATCACATTTCCCTTAACCATCCCATGATCACATATTAACCCAATCACCATCCATATAATCCAACCCTTTTCCCAAAACAATTGTTCATATCATCAAGTCACCTTCTCTGCTGCCATTTGACCATGATGACCTGCACTTGCATAATCTGTTCCCTCGAGGTTGAAGTGGTTTTGACTCAATGTTGAAGTGTCCATTATCCCCCAGTTTGGCAAGTTCCAAGGATGAGCTTTGGCATCATACTCTCAGTGGGCCTCATGGATCTTTCACAAGAGAATACTTAAGTCGTCTGGTTTTCATCAGTGATGAGCTACTTAGTGCAAAGGCTTCCGACCATCCGTCGGTTTGCTCTTGTTGGCAACCCATTCAAGGAGGAGGAGGCGGCATCTGCCAATCTTTCAGCAATCAAGGCGCCTGAGTTTAATGGTCTAGCATTGTTAATTGATGTGGTTAACATAAGCTTTTTGTTTTGTCATGTTAGTGTCGAACCTTTGCTGACTTTCTTTGAAGCATTATTTAAGAACCATGCATGGCATTTTCTTTTTCTTTGGTTTGTTTGCTTCATTCATTGTCTTTTCCTTTGTCAATCTCAATCTCATTCTCCAATTTTCCATTTCCATCTCACACAAATCATTCCTAGCGTCTCATAATGGCTAATGTCTCAAGTGCGGGAGAACTTATTTGCTTGATTTCTAAGGACACGAGCTGGCATGGAGGAAGACCAAGAGCACAGGGGGCAACTTTTGTCGCGGTTGCGAGCGCTTATTTGTGAGAAGCTGATCAATTTCATAGGAAAACTTTAGCCGATGGTCATTTATGCAGAAAAGCGCAAGAGTCATCCCTCAAAAAAAAAAAAGGAAAAAGGCCTGTTAGGTTGAAAACCTGCCAGGGCGACCTAAGCAAAATTTAGGGCATGCAAAAAAAAAAAAAGAGCAAGTGAACCATGTTCACCACAACTTTGTTTTGGACTTAGGTTCTCGAAAGTGATCAGTCATGCCTTGAGATGAAGTTTGGCATTCTTTCTCTATCCTTACCCCATAACATTATCCCTTGACACCCATTTGAGCCAAAAAAATCCTTCCCCTTAACCCTAGACAAGGATCACTCTACAGAGAGCTAGCACAATATTAGTGCCAAGCTTGCTTAAGATTTCCATTTCAAAGAAAAGAGAGAAGCAAAGAAAAAGAAATAAAAATGCCAAAAGATGAAAATGTCAAAAGAAAAATTGCTTGAGCAAGTCTTGATAATCAGTGCTAAGTTTCGATCAAAGTGCTAAAAATCCTTTGTCTTCATTAATTCATTAACCCGTAAACACTTTGATATCCTTCCTTTCATGACCCACAAGCCCTTAGCTACATATCCTTCGTCTTCATTAACTCGTAACACTTGTTTGTGCCTTTGATATCCTTCCTTTCATGACCCACTAGCCCTTAGCCACATATCCTTTGTCTTCATTAACCCGTAAACACCTCCTTTCATAACCCACTAGCTCTTAGCCACATTACACCCTGACAAAGTCCATTCCGATCAAGGACTGATTGTCCACTTTTTGGGACACAATAACCTGATTCATTTGCTCAAAAAAAAAAAGAGAAAAAAGAGGGATGCTCACTGAATAGTTGCCTCCACAAAGTTCTTTCAAGAATGGACACTGCGGCAAAGCCCAATCAGTCAGAAGAAAATCAAGAAAATATCTCTTCCATTCCCATCAAGACCTTGAATGGGAGCCAAGATCAATAGAACAATTGCTGGACTACCGTTCGTTGTCTCAATTGGGGCAACTTTTCAGCTCATTTCTTGTCACTTCCCCTGAAGTTGGGCCCATTTTTCTGGTTTATCCCCGATCTCTCTATGTCACAAATGAGGCAATTACTCAAGCCATTTTTCTTCACCCGAATTAGACTAGGGAAACAGTCTAAGCTTCACTTCATACTTTTGTGAACCTGGTCATTCTTCGGCTGGGATAATTACCTATTCTTAGTAGTCTTCCCGTGTGCTCTGATCTGGGGCATGTGCTCATCTAAATTCCTCATACATTTTCTCAAAGTGGGGCAGACTACTTGTTCTTCCACTCTCAGGTTGAAGTATTACCTTGGTCGTTCTTACAAATTCTTCCAACCTATTGGGACATCACTGGGGCAATTGATCATTCCACTCCTTGTCATCCTTGTTACCCGAGAGATCGTCTAGCTTTCACTCTTCATCATTCTAGTGCATTTCCTTTCAAACTGGAGAAATCACTTGTTTTCTGATGCTCATCCAAGATGAGGTAATTTTCCAGTCCAGGCTTTGTCAATATTCCCAAATTGGGGCAATCATATGCTACCTCATGCTCATCGTCCAAGACTAAACCGGGGCAATCGCCCAATTTTGTCATGAATTCTTTTCAATGTCTAGATTAGAGCGTTCATTTGTTTTTCCATCAACTTCTTCCAAATGGGAGCAATCAATTGTCTTCTGATGCTCATTCTTCAAAGTATAAACCGGGGCAATTTTCCAGTCTATGTCTTATAATTATATCCAAGCTGGGGCAGCCTGATGTCCATCACTCATTCTCTTCATCCGCCCTAAACAAAACTGGGGTGATCCTCTGTCATTTGACTCCATCATGTGTCATCTCATGTCATGCATATTAATTAGGTAGCGCTTCAAAGCGAGAGATCACAGGTTCAACAACATGACTTAGCATTTCAACATCTCTTTTAACATGTTAGACCAAAAGACTCGCGGTCCACTCAATACCAATAGAAAAGAGGGGGCGCCTCAAAGACCTCCATCAGTCAGAAAAATTCAAAGTCAGCATCAGACGACTCAGATAAACATTCAATAAGCAGGTGGCCCACCCTTCTCAGTCAGGTTTCAGAGGAAGATCTTGCAAAAGAGGCAAGCTTCACATCCATTCACATGAGCAGTCCAGGTGAAACAAGCTTGAGTCTGTTTGAGTTCCCGAGCACGCATGTGCTTATTGAGCTAAATTTTTCCAAGGAAGCTAACAAAAGTCTTTTCTAACACAGCATAATTCAAGTTTGAGTTTCAAATTAATAAGCTGTGCATCATTTGCATCATTGCATCAAAAGCATCAACATCACATGCATAACCCCATCACATATGGTACATATCATGCATTACATTTCATAGCATGCATTACATTTCATACCATGCATACCTTTGTCACATACTGAAAGTTGCAGTTGGCGAGTCCGAGGTGGCGCTTAGACCGATCCTCGTCACTTTCCAGCAGATCCAGGGTGGTGCTTAGACGATCCCTGTTACTTTTCAGCAGATCCACGGTGGCGCTTAGACGATCCGTGTTACTTTCCAGCAGATCCAGGGTGGCGCTTAGACGATCCCTGTTACCTTTCAGCACATCCAAGGGGGCGCTTAGACGAACCTTGTTACTTTCCAGCAGATCCACGGTGGCGCTTAGACGATCTGTGTTACCTTCCAGCAGATCCAGGGTGGCGCTTAGACGATCCCTGTTACCTTTCAGCAGATCCAAGGGGGCGCTTAGACGAACCTTGTTACTTTCCAGCAGATCCACGGTGGCGCTTAGACGATCCGTGTTACTTTCCAGCAGATCCAGGGTGGCGCTTAGACGATCCCTGTTACCTTTCAGCAGATCTAAGGGGGCGCTTAGACGAACCTTGTTACTTTCTAGCAGATCCACGGTGGCGCTTAGACGATCCGTGTTACCTTCCAGCAGATCCAGGGTGGCGCTTAGACGATCCCTGTTACCTTTCAGCAGATCCAAGGGGGCGCTTAGACGAACCTTGTTACTTTCCAGCAGATCCACGATGGCGCTTAGACGATCCGTGTTACCTTCCAGCAGATCCAGGGTGGCGCTTAGACGATCCCTGTTACCTTCCAGCAGATCCAGGGTGGTGCTTAGACGATCCCTGTTACCTTTCCATTCATTCTCTATCTCCCAAAACAAAACAAAAAAACAAAGAAACAAAAAAAAAAAAAGGAAGGAGCAGCCACCTCCTCTTCCCTCTGCCATCACCATCTCGTCTTCTCCTCTCTTCACCATAACCATCGACGCCACCTTGCCTCTCTCTCTCAACAACACAGCCGCCCCTCTCTCTCTCAACAACAACACAGCCGCTCCTCTACTTCATAGCCACCGCTGCCGCACCATCTCCTTTCTTCCTTCCCAACCATCGCGCGCTGCCGCTCCTCCTCCAGGCCGCAACACCACCGCCGTAGCCAAGCCGCCGCTGCTCCTCCAACTGCCATCACTGTTGCTCCTCCTTCGAGCTTCCCTTGGCTGCCGCGGCCAAGCCACCACGTTCCAGCCCCGCACCGTCATTCATCCAGCGCCGCCACCACACTCAACCTCCGCGTCCGCCACCACGCTCGGCCTCTGCTCCTCCCCTTCGTCCCCTTCTAAACCACCACCGCTGCTTCTTCCTCTCGTGGGAGTCCTACCTTGCTTCTCCTCACGCTGCCGTGACCGCTTCATCATCCTCGTGCATGCCATTGTTTCCTCTTCTTTCCTTTTTGGCTGGTTTTTTCTTTATTTTTTTTATTTTTTATTTTTGGTTGTTTTCCTTTAATTGTATTTCATTTATTCTGTTTTTCCTTCTTATTTTGGCTTTGATTTTTATTACATTGTAAGTCCATGATATAAGGACATTTTAATTTTTGTTGTAAAAATAAAAAGAAAAAAAAAACTAAAAAACTTAATTAAATTAAAACAAGAACTGCGTAAGCCTTGATCTTCCATTTTAAGGAAGTACGTAGGACTGGGTTCACACTCATCAGGCTATATAAAAAATAACAAAATAATTTGTTTTCCTTTTCTCTTTTTAGGAGTAATTAGGAATTAAATAATAAAAATAAATAAGGGTAAAATTAATAATGTAGGAAGCTAAGGAAATTGCATAAACAATTTAGGTACCGTTTAGACGGGCGCTGTGGGGTGCTAACACCTTCCCCACGCGTAATAGACTCCCGAACCTAGATTTCAGGTTTCGTAGGCTATTTATCATTTTTTAAGGTTTTTCTAGTGTTTTCCTTAAATAAACATTAGTGGCGATTCTGTCTGATAATTAATTGTTTTTTCGCCGTCCCGCCGCGACCCCGGTTGCAACATTTGTAAATTAATTTTATTACTTCTTATGATATAACAAAAAATTAAAATATCGGACGTAGCTAAAATATTAATTATCAACCTAAACTTGAGAAAAAATAAAAAAATCAAAGAATTAAGAAAAGTAATACCTTTTACCTAAAATAATTATGTTATACATTGAAATTAGTCAATGCTTAAATTCCTTTTATAAATACATATTTTGGAAATTATTTTAAAATCTTAAATAATTATCTATTTTGTTTAATACTAGCTACAATGTTGTATCGTGTTATTTTAGAAATTAATTTTAAGATTCACTTGAACTTTGCCTTAATAACAATAGTAATAAATTATTAATAACTATTTCATGTTAATAATTTTATTAACTATTAATTATCAATCAAAAAAATATTAAGTTTTAATTAAAATTAATTAGAATAATAATAATCAACCATAAATAAAAAATATTAATTATTAATATTTAAATAGTTAAAATTACTTCAATAAAATTCATGCAAAATCAATTATTAAATTGGGTGACATTAATTATTTACACAAACGAGAACTCTAACACAAGAAATTTAATACACACTAAAAAAATTATAATTCAGATATCTCAACGCAATTATTTTATTATTACATTTATAATCAAAAATTATTTTAATGTTTCTTTATTTAATTACACAATAATAATTTGTTCCTTATATTAAAAAATATTGTAAATAAACTCATTCAACACAAGGGTATTATATCAAGTACATAAGTAAAATTGACTTGATATATACACATTTTATTAATGACAATACTTCCTAACAATTAATGAATTTAATCTAGTTAATTGTATTAAATATTAATTATAAACTTCTCATACCGTAAATATTAATTATTAAAATTATTCAAAATATTAATTATTAATTTCAAAAAATTCAAGGATAGTGAAATAAAAAAAAGTAATATATTTTTATATAACACAAATATATTAAATACTAAAATTAATTAATGAAGCAATGCTATTTAAAAAATATTTTATAAAATTTTAAATGATATTATGCTATTAATTATTTACTCTTAAGAGACTAATGGAAAAAAAAAAAGCTAAATCACATTAGTTAAGTGAAATTGAAATAGCTCTGCTAGGGTTTCTCGCTTGCTCCCTCTAGCGGCTGTGGCGGCTGCGGTTTCCTTGTCGGCGGCCTGCCCCTCTTCCCTCGCCGCTCCTTCCTGTCGACCCTCTTCCTTCATCAACTTCTCTTTCGCGCCTAAACTGTCTTCTCGACCACACTCTGTTTCTCGTTTTCCCTTCTATGGAGGCACCTGGATCTGCTTCGGCCTCTCCCATGGCGGCTGCTTGTGGCGGAACCGGACAAGGGCTGGCCCTGATACACAAGAGATATGAGATCCCCATAATGGCTAGTCATGTGCATTGAGCTAGGGATATTACTTATGACACCCGTCAGAGTGGATGGATGCCTGTCAATGAGAGAACCCATGTTCCTAAGCGATGTTATGAAGAGAGTTGGTTGTGTATAGCCCGAGGGCTCTGCTTACATGCAATAGGAAAAAAGGAAGAGGAGTATGGTGACATGAATTTGCATCATTGCATTGAGTATATGCACTGTTATATTATGTTTGTGCTTGGTATGTATATGATGTCATTGTGGGTTGCTGGCAATCATGAGATTAGTTGGTATGTCAGTAGTCCGGGTAGGACTTGTGGCATATTATTTCTATTTCCCTTGTTGGTAGCTCACTCCTTCCCCGTGGTTATTATTTTAGGTATAGGTATAAGATGGGCATGGGAAAAGTCATGTACGAGTTATACCGAAGCTATTCAGCCATGGTAACTGTTGGTGGGTAAGATTTAAGGAATTGAGAGTCAGGTAGTGGTGTGATGAGAAACTGAGGGTTTTTGCTATCGTAGGATCAATGGATTTGTGATGTAAGAGTGTTGTATAAAAAAATAGTGTGTCTGGAGAAAAACCTTACAGGTCCCAAGAGAATAAAAAAAAAAACAAGGCCTAGACAACGTAACAAAAAGCATTACACTAGTTCAACGATAAAGGACGAGTATCTTACGAAAAAAGTTCATAGCTAAAGACAACAGGTTTTAGCTTTTCAAAACTAGACACATTTTGAGGAGGCTTCAACACACACAATAATATATCCCAAACACTTCAAGAAAAAACTATTTTCAAAATCACTTATGAGAATGAAACTCAGCTTTTGCAAAAACGAAAACCATAGATCTGTAAATCGTTATAGTGGGAATAACTTTCCCAAATCACTTTGTAAAAAGCTGAGTTCAAAATAACTTTTTAAAGCTAAACATCACTTTTGACAAAATAAAATATATTTCCATGGAGACAAAGATGATATCTATAAC
Organism: Acmispon strigosus; assembly: GCA_030819835.1. NCBI lineage: Eukaryota > Viridiplantae > Streptophyta > Magnoliopsida > Fabales > Fabaceae > Acmispon > Acmispon strigosus. The sequence continues at coordinate 21,433,597 of JAUAMA010000006.1, forward strand.
TTTTAAGAAAGAAAGGAGCACTTTCAAGAAACCCAAACTTACCCAACCTCCAGCTTTCCTCCCAAAACTTACACCGTTGGAGAGCCCTCTCAAGGATCTACACATTTTAACAAAGAATCAAAAGGAACCAAGAAGAAATGGTGATGGAGGGAAAGGAAATGTGGCTCAGCCACAAGGAGAAGATGATGTTGTTGAAGAAGCTACCCTTCCTCACTTCTCTCTTACTTCTTTCTTACTTTCTTTACCTAACACTTAATAAAATAAATTATGAAAGCGTGCGTATTTGTTGGTGCATGGCCGTGGGTTCACATGTGGGAGGGGGGAGAATTGAAATTTTTAAGTATAGGGACCCCAGTTAGAAATTTGGAAAGATTATATGATACTTAATCATATTCACTTACACATCAAAGTCAAATCTCTTACACAAACACTATTCGCGTCATAATTACTATTTTTAATCATACTTTGTCACTTTTCTCTAAAGATTCCATTTTGCGACTGATGTGGGTCACTCGCTCATCTCGACTCAAATGATCGCTGAACTCGGGCGTCGATTGTAGGGAGAATTTGGAGATTTTATCTCTATACCAGAGGCTGCAGAACTCTTGAATGAAGGATTTGATGCTGCAAAACGAAAGGAAGAGTGAATTTATAGAGAGGAGTGGAAGATTGAGTGAAGCCAAGTGTGCAATGTGTTGTGGATTAACATGCAAATTAGTTAGTGAAGAATATAAATAAGTTCACATTAAAACATCCTCATATATCTAAATTTAAATAGTTTTCTTTGTTGTTCATTATCATAATTTTGTTGTTAAAATTCTTTATCATCATCACTGTTATATATTCTCGAAGTTTGGGAAAATAGTCATATTGTTAAGATTGTTAGCATTTTATAATTGTCAAGAAGATTATATAATATATTTCATAGTTCAAAAATTTTATAATTAATTTTAAATTTGATCAATGTTAAAAAGAATTTGTACCAAAACATTTCTGTGCATAGCACGGGCGCACAACTTAGTGATTATAGATTTGCAATCAATGTCTTTACTTTTGATATCAAAATCAATCAAATATATATATATATATATATATATATATATATATATATATAAAAATGGAAAAGTAAGCATTATTATTGTTTATATACACACAAATGTCTTTTCTTTGACATGCTTTGCACCAAATGACTCCTTATATTGTGAATATGTTATATGACATAGATATTTTCAAAATATTAGCATATGTCAATACTTTTCTTGCATATGCCCGGGAAAACTTTCAATTTGTCATTCTTTGCTTGTTCAACATGCTTCTTTGCTTATTCAACAGGCTTGTCATTCTTTGTTTGTTCTTCAGGCTTCATTTCTTGTACAACTTTAGCTCCTTTTGCATTGTCGATGAGAAATAAGTGGCGTGGATGGTTGTTGAGGTATCCATGACCTTGAAGGTGGAGAGAGCAGTAAGAAGAAAAGACAAAAATAGTGGAATGCAGTCGTATTTAAGGCAAGATGTGGTATGTTATACGCATCACAGGTTGGATCAGGATTAAAGCTCGGATAAAACCCTATAAAGGTCATCACTATGACGATGGTTACATCCCTTGAAATTGTTTCCAAAGTATCTCTTATAAATGGGCTATAAATTTTTACCTTACCTACATGTATGGCATGGCGCTTGTGGATGCTTTCATTTCTAATTGTTTTCTTCTTAAGGATGGTCAGAAACGTACTTGTCCATAAGCTATTGAGTATCATCACTGATGTGCTTAATCTTGCTCTCAACCATCTCTTGATAAGATCTCATTTCGAACTTCAATTTCGAATTTCCTCTGGGCTGGTTGAAATATCCAAATCTTCTCCTGAAGCCAAGTAACCATAAAGTTAGAATGGCCCTAAGCTTCCTTATCTCTTCCTTGTTCTTTGAACTGCTTGTGGATCCTCATAGATTCTAAATATCCTGCTGCAGATTCATCAAAATTCAAACACACTCATCCCTTGGTGCCCTTGGACTGTATAAGCTAACCATTTTTAATCAAGGAAATCACAATTGTTGAAAGATGGAAACGAGAGCACAACCCAACGGTTGCACTGCAACTTCGTAGCTCAGATCCATCATGACTAATTAATCGAGATGGAAGATACAACACAACAACATTTGGCCATGAGATTAAATATATTATCTGTAGTACAAAGGTAAGGGATCTTGCTAATGTTACACACACATGTGAATGTGTGTAAAAGACACATGAACTTTTACATTAAATACATTAAGCAATAAAAAAAATTCCTTTGTATTAAATACACTAAATAATAAAATCAAAAACTTAAAATAGGACACCCACTTTATTATTCTTTATATTAATTACTAATTGTTAAACTTTCCAATTGCTCATATTTAAAATAAATATTAATATTATTTAAATTTTGATTATTAATTACAAATTGAGGAGAGGAGAATTTTTAAATAATAATAAAAATTGAAATTTACTACCTTTACATTAATAACAATATTAGATATTTAATAATAATTTTTATATTTATATCTTATTTTAAAAGTTTCCAATTTTTTATTTATTAATGTTAATGTTAATGTTATTTTAATTTTAATTACTGCATTAAATACATTAAACAATAAAAAAATTTCCTCTTTATTAAAAACATTAAAGAAAAAAAGAAAAAACTACACCCACTTTATTATTCATTATATTAAATACTAATTTTTAAACTTTCCAATTTCTCATATTTAAATTAAATATTAATATTATTTAAATTTTAATTATTAATTACAACTTTATGAGACAAGAATTCTTAAAAAATAATAATAATTGAATTTGACAACCTTTACATTAAAAATATTATTAGAGAGTTAATAACAATTTTATATTTATAACTTATTGAAATTTTTCAAATTTCTTATATATTAAAATTAATGTTATTTCAATTTAATTATTAATTATAAGTTAATGAATTTTTAAAAAATAACAAATAAAACTTATTAATATTTTTTACATATAAAAATATAATAAATATTAAAGTTCAATAACATTTTAATAATTTAAGTATATTTTTATATATTTATATAAATATATATGTATATATATAAGTAAAACTGACTTGAACTTTACAGTAGTAAAAAGATTAATTAGCTATTTATTTAAATTTTCAATATTATTTGTAAATTAATTTTATAACTTCTTATGATATAACTAAAAATTAAAATATAGGACGTAGTTAAAATATTAATTATCAACCTAAACTTGAGAAAAAATAAAAAATCAAATAATTAAGAAAAGTAATACCTTTTACATAAAATAATTATGTTAAACATTGAAATTAGTCAATGCTTAAATTCCTTTTATAAATACAAATATTTGAAATTATTTTTAAGATCTTAAATAATTATCTATTTTGTTTTTTATATTAGCTACAATATTGTATCGTGTTATTTTAGAAATTAATTTTAAGATTCACTTGAACTTGGCCTTAATAACAATAGTAATAAATTATTAATAACTATTTCATGTTAATAATTTTATTAACTATTAATTATCAATAAAAAAATTAAGTTTTAATTAAAAGTAGTTAGAATAATAATAATCAATCATAAATAAAAAAATATTAATTATTAATTAAAAATAGTTAAAATTACTTCAATAAAATTCATGCAAAATCAATTATTAAATTTGGGTGACATTAATTATTTACACAAAAGAGAACTCTAACACGAGAAATTTAATACACACTAAAAAATTCTAACTCAGATGTCTCAACACAATTATTTTATTATTACATTTATAATGAAAAATTATTTTAATGTTTCTTTTTTTAATTACACAATAATAATTTGTTCCCTATATTAAAAATTTTGTAAATAAACAAATTCAACACAAGGGTATTATATCAAGTACATAAGTAAAATTGACTTGATATATACACATTTTATTAATGACAATACTTCCTAACAATTAATGAATTTAATCTCATTAATTGTATTAAATGTTAATTATAAACTTCTCATACATATATTGTAAATATTAATTATTAAAATTATTCAAAATATTAATTATTAATTTCAAAAAATTCAAGGATAGTGAAATAAAAAAAAAGTAATATATTTTTATATAACACAAATATATTAAATACTAAAATTAATTAATGAAGCAATGCTATTTAAAAAATATTTTATAAAATTTCAAATGATATTATGCTATTAATTATTTACTCTTAAGAGACTAATGGAAAAAAAAGAAGCTAAATCACATTAGTTAAGTGAAATGGAATTAGCTTTGCTAGGGTTTCTCACTTGCTCCCTCTAGCGGCTGCGGCGGCTGCGGTGTCCTTATCGGCAGCCCGCCCCTCTTCCCTCGCCGCTCCTTCCTGTCGACCCTCTTCCTTCATCAACTTCTCTTTCGCGCCTAAACTATCTTCTCGACCACGCTCTGTTTCTCGTTTTCCCTTCTATGGAGGCACCTGGATCTGCTTCGGCCTCTCCCACGACGGCTGCTTGTGGCGGAACCGGACAAGGGCTGGCCCTGATACACAAGAGATATGAGCTCCATAATGGCTAGTCATGTGCATTGAGCTAGGGATATTACTTACGACACCCGTCAGAGTGGATAAATGCCTGTCAGAGAGGACAGAGGAGGATGTGGGGGAAATGATTGTTATTTATGTATATCATTGTGACATACATCATGTGCATTGTGAAAAGGAAGTTATAAGGAGTAGGAACTGATAGTAATAAAATCACACAAGAAAGGGGGGTTTGAATTGTGTGTGTGACTTTTGAAAGTTTTTCGCAGTATACTATTTATAAGTTTGAAAACATTTAAATGAAAGTGCAGCGGAAATATACTTAGAGCATAAATAGTAAAGCACACAAGATATTTATCCTGGTTCACCCCCCAAAACGATAGGGCTACGTCCAGTCCTTGGCTATACCAAGATTTTCCACTATTTCGACTGAATAGTACAAGTGTTCTCAGGGACTTCTCCCAGTATTCTGAGGACTACTCCTTTACAAGTTTTCTCAGGACTTCTCCTTTATCTCTCAAGTATTCGACAGGACTTCTCCCAGTTCTTTTACAAGAAGGTTGGTTTTCTACAAGGATCTCTTCACAAAGAGTGGGTAGAAAATATGAGGTTCTAAGTTCAGAGATGATTTTTAAGTTTGATTCTCTAAAGAGGTAGTGTGAGAAGAATAAGAGTTTTTACTCTATGAAGATATCACACGGGTTGGCGACTAAACTCAGAAGGGTAGAAAATCTAGTGTTACTGAGTGTTCTTGGCTAAAGCTTGTTCAAATTATGAATTGACTTGAAGGATTTGAATGTTTTGATAGTGTGTAAGTCGCCAAGTTAAAAATGATGCAGAGGCCACTATTTATATCTTCAGTACGATAAGTGATGAGTGGATTTTATATGATGTTTTTAGGGTCTTTTTAGTCTTTTTATTTTATTATTTTTGAGTCACATGTAGGTTTTTTATTGTTTTTATGTAGATTTTATATTTATTTTGCATTTTGCATGTAGATTAGATTTTTTGTGTTTTTCTATCTTTATTTTATATTTTTAGGGATTTTTCTAGTTATTTTATATTTTTAGGAAAAGCTGGTTAGTTATCATTTTTGGTTCAGGGACCAATGTGTAAAGTTTCAGAAAGTCAGGGACCAAATTGTAAAAGTTCAAAAGTGGAGGACTTAAAGTGGAGATTGGGAGAATATGAGGGCTTGAATTAAAGTGCTAACCAAGGGAGGACCAAAGTGAAAAAGAAAAATATGAAGAGTCACTCTCCAATTTAGCACATGGAAAAAATGTTTAAAGAATTGATGAAGGGTTTCAGAATTGATCAAGGCTGGTTAGTGGCTTTTTATGGCCATCAAAACCCACTACCATGAATGAAGAAGGAAGAACAAGCAAGAAGATGAAGAAGCAGCATCCCAACGCTCCAGCGTTGGGATCCCAGCGCTCCAGCGCTGGGGTTCTGACTAGATGATGAGTCAGATGGTGACCCAGCGCCCAAGCGTTGGAAAGCCAGCGCTCAAGCGCTGGGCCTCGGACAGAAAATGGGTTTTTAATGCATCCTAGCGCCCAGGCGTTGGGAAAGCCAGCGCTCAAGCGTTGGAGGCTGGATTTTTACTATAAATAGGGCCCTTTTCTTCACTTGTAAGACACACCTTCATAGAATACAACAAGTATTCTCTCTTTCTCCCTCAAAGATCATTGTTCCTAGGACTTGTGGGAAGCCATACTTGAGCTCCTATCCAGGGTAATCCAATGAATCTTTTAGCCATGCTTGGCTAATTCTTCTTTTAAGTTTTTGGGTTGTTTTAATTTATAATTCATGTTCTAGTTTTCTTTTACATTTCTGAATAATATTTTCTATTCATGTTTATTTCTTTGTTCTTCATTAATCTTTATGCGCAAAAGATTCCATGCTTTCTACTTATTCATAAGGCCATTTGTTAAGTAGTAAGGGAAATAGGAAATAAAAAAGGTTATATGTTTGCATTACTTAAGGCTATAAGGATGTACGTAATCTTTTGTTGGCTCGGATTCCTTCTTCATCTTCTTCTCTAATTAACTAATAACCAATGCTATGGAGTTAGTAATTAGGAAAGGAAGTTCTACATTTCTTAAGGCCATTAGGGTGTAGAAACTTAGGCTATAGCACCATGAATTTGAATTTAAAGTTCAGAAATTTAGTAAGAGTTTTCTAGCTTGTTTTATAGATTATGTAAATCAACCCAAGAGCTTAAATTTCTCTCATCTTATTTCTTATCATTTTATGCTATTGTTATATCTTTGTTCTAAACCAACTTCATATTTCTATCTTTTAATTTTTATGCTTAAGTACTAAATTTTATATCAATAAGAACACATATCCCTTGGGTTCGATAATCTTTTATATTACGCGATAGTAAATTGTACACTTGCAATTTCATTATCAAGTTTTTGGCGCCGTTGCCGGGGATAGGTTCTTTTAAGTTCTTGTTTTTATTTTATTTAGTACTTTTTGTTTATATAAAAAAATTCAAAAAGAAAAAAATATATAAAAAATTTTGTATTGAATAGGTGCTATTAACTTCTTTGGCTTGTTTGCATGGTAGGACATTTTGATTTGGACCCTGAAATTGAAAGAACTTTGCATCGCAGATTAGCGGAGCAAAGGAGATTAGCAAGGGCCATGGCTGAAACACAAGCACAAATGGAGGAGCGCCTCCTTGCTGAATACAATGCAAGGGTGGAAGATGAAGTCCAAGCTAGACTTCAGAGGCTGAGAGAGGAGGAGGAAGAGCAGAATGCTAATCGCTCTCTTCGTGATATCACAGCTCCCCAGGTAGACTACAATTTTGAAGGGAGTATTGTGGTTCCGGAGGATGCTTTGCCAAATTTCCAGATTCCTCCACACTTCATCTCATTGGTAAGTCAAAACCAATTTGGTGGTAGTGTAAATGAAGATTGCCATACACATCTGGAGCGATTCACCAGGCAATGCTCCACCTTAAGGAGAAATGATGCTCATTTGGATACGGTAAGACTAATGCTGTTTCCATTTTCCTTAAGAGATGTGGCAGAGGAGTGGCTTTCTTCTCAACCACTCAGAAGCATTACTTCATGGGATGATTTGGCTGAAAAATTCACGGCCAAATTTTTTCCATACAATCGCATAAGGAAGTTGAAGCAAGAAATCAACTCCTTCATTCAGCAAGATGCTGAAAATTTGTATGAGACATGGGAGAGGTTCAAGGGACTTCTCAGAAGGTGCCCAGGTCATAACATCTCTATCGCAGATCAGGTAGAGAAATTTTATGCTGCTTTGAATGATTATACCAGGGACAAATTGGATACTGCAGCAAGTGGGGCATTCGATGCCTTGCCACCACAAGGAGCTCTTGATCTTATCAACAAACTTGCTGCAAGAGCTGCTCATTCAAACCAGGACCGGGCAATCAGGAAAGGTATTTATGAGGTTGATTCTTTTGAGTCCATTGTTGCTTCAAATAAACTTTTATCCAGGAAAGTTGATGCAATGGTCAAAAGAATGGAGGGGGTTCAACTGAGCCCGGAGGAGGCTGAATTAGAAGCTGAGGTAAAAGCTATGGGGAATTTTCAGAATTCCTATGGCAACACTTATAACCCAAGCTGGAGGAACCACCCCAATTTTTCTTGGAGAGATCAAGGGGGTGGTCAAGGTGAAGCCAGGCAACAATTTCAGAGGCCATTCCAAAATCAAAGGCCATCAATGCCTTTGAATCCAAACCAGGGAAGGAAAAGTTTGGAAGAAATTGTTGGTGAAATAGGCCAACAAACTGTGCAATTTATGAATGAGACCCGGACAAGTGCTAAGAATCATGAAGCCTCCATTAGAAATTTGGAGGTCCAGGTAGGCCAACTGGCCAAGACCATCTCAGAAAGGATTCCAGGTACTTTTCCGTCTGATACTCTTGTCAATCCAAAAGAAAATGTTGAGAATGTTTCTGCCATCACTCTTAGGAGTGGTAAGATTATGCCCGAAAGGGTAGTGGAAATTGAACAAGAGGTAAGTGGTGAAGAGAAAGAAGAAGAAAGGAATGTGCCTATTGTTGTTGAAAAAATTGCTGAAAATGTAATTCCTCCTTCTAAGAAAATTGGCAAAGTTCCTTTTCCTAAAGCTTTCAAAAAGAATTTGGAAAAACAATTCTCGAAATTTCTTGAGATTTTTAAAAGGCTTCAAATTAACATTCCATTTTCTGAAGCTTTGGAACAAATGCCAATTTATGCTAAGTTTATGAAGGACATTTTATTTAGAAGGAGGAAATTAAGTGAGATGGATGAAACTGTGATGTTAACTGAGGAGTGTTCAGCTATGGTTTTGAAGAAGTTGCCCCAAAAATTGAAGGATCCAGGGAGCTTCACTTTGCCTGTGGAAATTGAGGGACTACCTAATGCAACAGCTCTTTGTGATTTAGGAGCTTCTATAAACCTCATGCCACTCTCCATGTTTAGGAAATTGGACATGGGAGAGGCCACTCCTACTTTGATGTGTTTACAATTGGCGGACAGGTCAATTAAGTACCCCTATGGGGTGGCTGAAGATGTTCTGGTAAGGGTTGACAAGTTTGTTTTCCCAGTTGATTTTGTGATACTTGACATGGAAGAAGACTCCAAGGTACCATTGATTCTTGGGCGGCCATTCCTTGCTACAGGAAACGCCAAGATTAATGTAGCAGAAGGCCTCCTATCTTTGAAGGTAGGAGATGAAAAAGTAAAGTTTTCTGTATTTCGTACTTGTAAGCACTATGAGTCTGAAAGTGAGGATGAGTTCAAAGATGATGTTTGTAACAAGAAAAGAAAAAGTACCCCCAATTGATTAAGGGGAAGGGTCTATCTCGGACCTTAACATTGAGCTGGTTGGGAGACAACCCAACTTAGGATAGTTTATTTTTATGTCTTTTTAATTTTCTGCACAACTCTTGTAAATAAATAAAAGAAAAGAATTCTATGTTGTTGCTGCAGGAGGGGCCAGCGCTTAGGCGCTGGAGGCCAACGCACGAGCGTTAGGCCCCTGTAAAAGCCCCCTGGTTCCAGTTGATCCCAACGCTCCAGCGTTTGGGGGCCAGCGCTTGTTATTTTCTATTTTCCAGCGCCATAGCGTTGGAACCCAGCGCTCAGGCGCTGGGACCTCTGATGCCCAGTAATTCTTTTAATTCCAGCGCCCAAGCGTTGGCATCCCCAACGCTCAAGCGCTGGAGCTCGGGCAGTTTGCTGTTTTTACTTTTATTTGCTGTTTTTAATTTTTAATAAATTTTGTGTTCACCATTTTGTTGAAAGTTTTTAAGTTCTTTGAGTTTTCCCTTGTTTCTACAATGGTTTTAATTTTTGGGAAACTCAAGAATTATTGTTTTTTTTAAGGTGGACACAAATTTTTCAACCCATCTTTTGTGCTGTTTTTAGGACTAACAAGTCAAGCAAGTTTCTACTTGTGAGACTTTTGTTTGTTCAATGTTACAGGATAGGTACCAAAGGAGGAAGAGCCCTCTTGAACTTAAGTGTTCAAATTGATTTTTACATTGAGGTTCCCTTGGACCTTTGTGGAAATTTGTTACTATACCAGCTTGTTAGTTTTTCTTTTTATAGTTTTTAGTTTTATTTTTTATTTTAGTTTTTCTGTTTTTGCATGAGTCTTTAGTATATTATCCATTCTGATGTTGCTATAGCTTTGTGAATGCTTTATCTGATTGAATTGCTTTGTGAAAAAATTCTATGTTTTTAAGCAGTTAGGATTGCATGCTGTAGAAAGGATTTTTGATATCTTGATTGTTTTGGTTGTTGGCAAAGTCTTTTTCTGAGTTCTAAAAAAGGGTACCACTTACCCTATCTTTTTCTGAGAGCTGAGGACTCTGAATGCATGATTGTGAAATTTTTCTGCCTTGTGTTGCATGTTGATTGGAGTTTTGTGTACTTTGTGAGTTGAGAAGAGATTATAGGCATTTTTGAAAACTCAGATTTTTGCTTGAAATTTGATATCCACTAGTAGCCCCTTTTGAGCCTTAAAAGAGTCATTCTTTGGAGCCTACTTTGTGTGATAATTTTTCAGTTGTTATAGTGATGCATGTGCTGATTTGTTAGAGCTATGTTTGTTGGGTTTCTCTCTAAAAAAAAAAAGGAAAAAAAGTTGAGAAAAAAATAAGGTATGTGCCTTAGAAAAAATAATGAAGTAGTGGGGTGAGAAAGAGTATGAGGGGAGTAAAATTCAAGTCATTCATCCCATACATTCCACTACTTTGTTCAAAAAAAAAAAAAAAAAAAAAAAATAAAAGGAAAAAATTGAGAGAACCCTTGTGTTGAATTGTTTAAGCTCTTAGTCAAGAAAATCACTTAACAACAAATTCTGAGTCAGCCAATAGAGTTGCCAAGTCTTGAAATCCATACCTTAAATTGTTCAACCCTTTGGCCAAGTTACAACCTTCAAGAATCTCTTCAAAATCACTTGGTTGCTTTACTTCAGTTTTGATTTGAATTATAGGCAGGATTATTGAGCTTTCTTGTTTTCATGGAGAACATTATTTTTGGTGAGCTTAATTGTTGAACTCAAACATGTTAAAAGCCAAGCCTAAACTTTCTTGATTCTTTGTCTTTAAAACATGCATGTCTTCCTTTTCTGCTAAGCTTTCTTTGAAAGGTTTCTGTGCTTCAAGTTGTAATCAGATAAAACTTTCTCAAAACCCAGGGACGAGTTTTTCTTTAAGTTTTTTCGCTTGAGGACAAGCTGTCGTTGGGTATAGTGGTGTGATGAGTGGATTTTATATGATGTTTTTAGGGTCTTTTTAGTCTTTTTATTTTATTATTTTTGAGTCACATGTAGGTTTTTTATTGTTTTTATGTAGATTTTATATTTATTTTGCATTTTGCATGTAGATTAGATTTTTTGTGTTTTTCTATCTTTATTTTATATTTTTAGGGATTTTTCTAGTTATTTTATATTTTTAGGAAAAGCTGGTTAGTTATCATTTTTGGTTCAGGGACCAATGTGTAAAGTTTCAGAAAGTCAGGGACCAAATTGTAAAAGTTCAAAAGTGGAGGACTTAAAGTGGAGATTGGGAGAATATGAGGGCTTGAATTAAAGTGCTAACCAAGGGAGGACCAAAGTGAAAAAGAAAAATATGAAGAGTCACTCTCCAATTTAGCACATGGAAAAAATGTTTAAAGAATTGATGAAGGGTTTCAGAATTGATCAAGGCTGGTTAGTGGCTTTTTATGGCCATCAAAACCCACTACCATGAATGAAGAAGGAAGAACAAGCAAGAAGATGAAGAAGCAGCATCCCAACGCTCCAGCGTTGGGATCCCAGCGCTCCAGCGCTGGGGTTCTGACTAGATGATGAGTCAGATGGTGACCCAGCGCCCAAGCGTTGGAAAGCCAGCGCTCAAGCGCTGGGCCTCGGACAGAAAGTGGGTTTTTAATGCATCCTAGCGCCCAGGCGTTGGGAAAGCCAGCGCTCAAGCGTTGGAGGCTGGATTTTTACTATAAATAGGGCCCTTTTCTTCACTTGTAAGACACACCTTCATAGAATACAACAAGTATTCTCTCTTTCTCCCTCAAAGATCATTGTTCCTAGGACTTGTGGGAAGCCATACTTGAGCTCCTATCCAGGGTAATCCAATGAATCTTTTAGCCATGCTTGGCTAATTCTTCTTTTAAGTTTTTGGGTTGTTTTAATTTATAATTCATGTTCTAGTTTTCTTTTACATTTCTGAATAATATTTTCTATTCATGTTTATTTCTTTGTTCTTCATTAATCTTTATGCGCAAAAGATTCCATGCTTTCTACTTATTCATAAGGCCATTTGTTAAGTAGTAAGGGAAATAGGAAATAAAAAAGGTTATATGTTTGCATTACTTAAGGCTATAAGGATGTACGTAATCTTTTGTTGGCTCGGATTCCTTCTTCATCTTCTTCTCTAATTAACTAATAACCAATGCTATGGAGTTAGTAATTAGGAAAGGAAGTTCTACATTTCTTAAGGCCATTAGGGTGTAGAAACTTAGGCTATAGCACCATGAATTTGAATTTAAAGTTCAGAAATTTAGTAAGAGTTTTCTAGCTTGTTTTATAGATTATGTAAATCAACCCAAGAGCTTAAATTTCTCTCATCTTATTTCTTATCATTTTATGCTATTTTTATATCTTTGTTCTAAACCAACTTCATATTTCTATCTTTTAATTTTTATGCTTAAGTACTAAATTTTATATCAATAAGAACACCTATCCCTTGGGTTCGATAATCTTTTATATTACGCGATAGTAAATTGTACACTTGCAATTTCATTATCAATAAGAACTGGATGAGCTGATGAAGATCTTCAAAAATAGTTCCGTTGGAAATTTGCTCGATTGTGAGTAACGGATACTTCTGCATCCTGTTGCTTGATACGGTTTGCCAAAGTGAAGAACATTTCTTCAACTGATAGAGAGTGAGATCTTCTGGCAATACTTTTTCTTCTGGTATTCAGAGGCAACCATTAATGCAAGTGTATTACAGCTAGGAAGGCAATTAATGCTTCTGACCAGAGGATTCGGATTCGGCCGTTGAGGAGATACGATGATCAGAGGATTTCACCGTTAATTCAGTAAAGGCAACTTGAATTAAGGAATGTCAGAGAATTTGAATCTTCAAGGTAGATGGCGCTTAAATCTGTCTCTTTCGACATTAATGCTCTGATCAACCAAGAGGTGCATGACAGCTCATTGTTGGTCCAATCAAACGATCTCTTCTAAGCAGATTCTTTTTGTACCAGTCTTCAATCATTGCTTCTTAGTCAACTTATATGTTTGACGAGAAATGGACCGGACAGACTTTTCAGGCGGACGAATTTTACTCTGAGGGTGGATTCAATTCTTATAGCCGGACGGACTTTTCCTTAGCTTTTTGATAATGGTTGCAGCGTGCCTTCCGTTCATAAGAGTCCCTGAATATAAAATACTTTAAGGAGAGTTAGTGACTCTTAGTGAAATTGTTATTTATCAAAATAGATTAATTCATTTGGATATTTTTTCTTTAACAATCTCCCCCTTTTTGATAATGACAATTTCTAAGAACAAATGCGAGTAAATTCTCCCCCTAAGTATGTGCCTTTCTTCTGCTTAGTTATCTTAGTCATTTATTTTATTAGCATTTATTAGCTCCCCCTAAACATGTGCCTTTCTGCTACATAGTCATTTGTTATATAAATTTCTCCCCCTTTGACATTATCAAAAACATAGAGAACACAGCGAATGATATAACGAGAGGAGTGATAATATATAACAGCAGAAATATATATTAAAATGATGGCTTAGAAAGCCCTAAAAGTAAGGCCATAGAGGCATGCAGTGAGAAGGTGAATGCCTTAACTTCCTGAGAGAGAAGGTGGATCATAGAGCGATCATCATCAGAGTCTGAGTGTGAGCAGTGAACGACTGACGAAGATGAGAGGCGAGATGGCAGGATGGGAGTAAAGTATGCCACAGTTGGGATGAGCGGCGTAGGATGCAAATACAGCCAAGTAGGACGCAGATTCTTCAAAATGGGTGATATCTGAGGGAGGAGAATCAGGGTCCATGTTCTAAACTTTAGAGCCAGGGATTCAACACAGCCGGCCAGATGAAGAGGGATTGAAGCAATGTGTACATCCCTGCGAACCTGAAGTTCCCAGTCAGAATGGAAGAATTGGTGACCTGAGGGCATGGATTGGGTAAAGTAAGAATTAGGACATCCACGGGGAAGCCACAATCCAGCCTTAAAGCAAAATGGGAAACCAAATGCTTGAAGACAGAGATCTGATAGGAGGTGAGCATTGGGTGCATCGTGTGAACGCTTGCGCTTGACCAAAGCAGAACTGGATCTAGGAGGGTGATTGGGCATGGAGTAGATCTGATGGAGAGACATGCCTGAATCAGTAGTGAAGAAACCCGGAGGTGCAAGCTTGAGATCCAGATCCATACTTTTATGGAGACATGCAGGTGGGGACAGGTAGAAGGTATTAATAGATGTATTAAAGTGGACATCTACCCTGGGTAACAGTGAAAGAGTCGGTTGACTTTGACCAGTAGGCAGACGAAGATCACCTTCATCATCAGTTAGATTGAGACGGCTGAAATCAAGAGCCAAGTAAGAAAAGTCAGTCTTGGGGTCAGGTTCAGATTCATCATCAATCTGGATAGGATTATCAAAGCTGGGGAAGTCAAATAATGAGTCAAGAAATTGCTCAGCTTCAATTTGTAGAAGATTTTGGAATTGAAGGATCTTGGATTGAAGAGGCAGTGCCCATCCTAGAGCATCAGGAGAGCAATGATGCTTCCATTGAGGTGAAACAGTTGGCAGTGGAGAGTTCTCTGAGAGCTTGACGCGAACCTAGTGTCGGTTGCCAATGTTGCCCAGTACAGCAATTGTAGGTGTAGCATTAACAGGGCCAAGGAGTGGTAGATACGTGCAACACTGAGTAGGAGATAAGGTTACTAGAACTATGCGAAAAGCAGTGGCAGCAAGCAATCCCATATCTGGAACTGTAAACCACTTGGACATTGGTGTAGGTTCATTTGCATAGAATGTGAGAGCCTCACACAGTCTATCAACATCTTTATCAGAGCAAAACGTTTGGGAATGAAGCACACGATGAGATAGAAGTTCTTGAATGAGCAATCCGCGAACTTCTGGCCAGTAACTCTGAGAGTGACCCATCCATTGAGCAAGACAACGGAAACCACAATTACCATCATCCTCAACATCAAAGACATCAGATATGTATTTGTGAAATATTTGAGGCAAGAATGTCAAATAGTGAGCATGAGAGATTGAGATGAGGTCAGCTGTGGAGTGCACAATCTCCGAGGGTGGCTTGGATGAAGTTGATGCATGTAGGATTGTGGGAGTAGGTGAGCGGGAAAGGGACTGAGTTCGGTGATCATGACGGGAACATTGTGGAGAGGAATCGTCTGAACAATGTCGTTTGAGGCTGGTAGCAGACGGAGTTGATGAAGAAAGCTTTCGTTTTTGAATCCTCTTGGTCCATTCACTTAGGAGTTCAGTGGGTACTTCAGATATGTCAACAGACAGATTCATTCGACGAACATCACTGAACTTAATCGGAGTAGCAAAAACATAATCAGATGAAATGTAGTGCAATGATTCAATAGAAGGGTTGATTAGCTGCTTGTGACGCATGAGAGCAAAGATAAGAGCTCCATAGGGAAGGTTAGAGTTAGGTTGTTCCAGAGTGTGGAGTATGTATTGAAACACAAGATTAGGCCAATTGATATTCTTGCGATGTTGAAGTTGGAATAAAGCCCATTGAGAGAACTTATTTACTAAGTCTCGAGAACCTTCTTTTGGCAGAATAACCTTGCTAAGAACAGCATGGGGAAGAATGCATTCTTCAACTAGGTTTTTCACTCGCCTAGAAGTGGAACTTTTGGGAATCTCCTTCCAGATAGTGAAAGGAGAGCTCTCAGAGCTTTCCCAAGATGAGGAGTAGCACGTTCCTTCGAGAGGAAGGTTGAGGAGTCGAGATATGTCACTGGTGAATATTTCAACCACTTGACCCAAACATCGAGTTCGAATGTGGTTAGGGTTCATCTTGACAGCACAGTCGTAGAATTCTTGAACGAGAGGCTTGATGATCGAAGCTATGGAGATGATGAGCAGGTTCCCCCAACCGTGTGAAAGCAGGAGATCAAGTCCGGCCACTTTTTCATGTTCAAATAGCTTCAGATCAATATATCTAGGGGTGACAAGCTCTCTGTCCCCCAGGTGTTCGACCTTCACAGGACCAATCTCATAACTTTGTAGTTTGCGATTGCGAGTAGTAAGATTAATCTGATTCTGGATGATTTGAGTTTATGCCATGCTTAGAGCTCCTTGAGCTTTTCCGTTTCTTCGTTTGTTGGGAGCCATGAGATCTTAGTGTGTGTGTGCAGAGCAAGTAAGACATATGAAAAGACACAACTGTTTCAGCATTAAATGCATATTTCGTAGTGGATATTAAATTTAAATGAAAATAACCAGACGAATATGATAAATAGATATTTATAGTGCAGGAAACATTCCTATTCTTTCTCTAAGGCATGCAAATTTGTTTTCAATTAGAGGTTTAGTGAAAATGTCTGCCAGTTGATCATCAGATGGTATGTATAAGATGTCAATATTTCCTTTTGCTACATGATCACGAATAAAATGATGTTTGATTTCAATATGTTTGGTTCGTGAATGCAACACAGGGTTCTTTGTTATATTAATGGCACTTGTGTTATCACATAATAATGGAATGTTATGCTCAAAAATGTTATAATCTTCTAATTGATGCTTCACCCAAAGAAGTTGGGTGCAGCATGAACCTGCAGCGACGTATTCTGCTTCAGCCGTTGAAAGAAAGATTGTGCTCTGTCTTTTGCTTGCCCAAGAAATTAGACAGTGCCCTAAGAAGTGACATCCTCCACTTGTGCTTTTTCTTTCTATTCTATCTCCGACATAGTCAGCATCACAGAATCCTCTTAGCCTGAAATCATCACCTTTCTCATAGACTAGACCAAGATTAGTTGTGCCAATAAGGTATCGAAAAATTTGTTTTACGGCACTAAGATGAGATTCTTGGGGACTTACCTGGAATCTTGCACATACACAGACGTTGTACATGATGTCTGGTCTGCTTGATGTGAGATATAATAGCGATCCTATCATTCCTCTGTATTTGGTTGAGTCAACAGGAGTTGATTCATCACCTTTGTCCAGTATAGTTCCAGGATGCATTGGAGTTCCCATGGCTTTTGCTTTCTCCATGCAGTACTTCTTTAGTAGGTCATTGATATATTTGGTCTGATGAATGTATGTTCGAGTTCCTTCCTGTCTGATTTGTAATCCTAGAAAGAACTTTAATTCTCCCATCATACTCATCTCAAATTCACTTTGCATTAGCTTGGAGAATTCTTGACAGAGAGCTTCATTTGTGGCCCCAAATATTATATCGTCGACATATAGCTGTACTAAAATGAAGTCTTTTGGACCTTTAGCGCTTACCACTACGCCAAAAGCAATTGCTGTTAGTGAAGGCGCAACTAAATTCCTTTAAGGCGTAGCAGCCACGCCACGTTTCGAATGCTACACAGCAGGCAGGATGCTGGTCCACCTAGACCCAACAATCCCCCCCAGCACCTGCCAGCGACCCGCTGCACAGAAATGCCATCTAGGGGATTCGAACACGTGACCATGCTCTGATACCACTTTTTGGACCTTTAGCACTTACCACTACGCCAAAAGCAATTGCTGTTAGTGAGGGCGCAACTAAATTCCTTTAAGGCGTAGCAGCCACGCCACGTTTCGAATGCTACACAGCCACGGTCACCATGAAGAAAACTATGTCTGGTGAATCACAAGCGCCTAAAGTGTATCAACAACCAACATCTGAGAACACCTCATAAAAGTCTGCAAGCTCTAAATCAAAGCCTATCCTGAGAAGACAAAACAGCCTGCCACTTGAGAAAATTGCTCAAATCAAAGGACAGGTTAACGCATGAAGAAGCTCCTTTTGCTTCAAAGATTGTCTAGCATCACAAAAGGAAGTTATGAATCAACTCTATCAGATGAAAGAACTTCAGTAAGATCAAAGGAAGTGATTTAGTCATCTACATGACAAGAAGATTCCAACAGTCAAGAAAGACTGATTAAAGAAGAGTTCGTCCGTCAATTCAAATTACCTTGCAGCAAAACTTCAAACATTGAATGGAGACTACGTCTGTCGAGCTACAAGGAAAGATCCGTCCGCCCAAGGTAACAATTGCGCCAAAGGAACAGAGATCAAGAAATGTGGTCTTCGAGGACATCAGGATTATCGAAGTATTAAAGGATCTACTTTTCTCAACTGGAGTAATTACTTCGTGGAATTAAAAGACTCCTACCTCGTCTACACATTTATCAACATACTGGCTGCAGAAGAAAGTAGAAAGGGACATAATCAAATATAATATTCCTTAGTCCCACTACATCTCTGCTTTTCCTAAAATCAAGCTGACTTCGAGGAATCAACGGCAAGAATCTCTGCACATCGTACAATATCAGCGGTCGAAATTCAAAGTTCTGATCAAGGCACGTGATGAGTATTAGCTGTCAAGCACTGGGGTAAAAGAGTCAAAGCAGTCCTCATCGCTGAACTTTTACACGTTATATACGAAGAAACCAGCTCAAGGCCGCTCGCTCAAGATGGAGCCAGACGACATCAACCCAGATGTATTGATGATTTCCAGATCATATCTCATGCTTGCAGAGAAACCTCTGATCGTGACTTACGCCTGCTGAAAGATGCAGAACTAGCCGTTACATACAGCTCAGAGAGGAAGAGGCTCTTCAGACAGTTTTTCTCTCTTTCTCTAGAAGAAGAAGCAACTGAAGATATAAATAGAAGATTCTTTCTCCGAAGTATTTGGGCAACTTAGACTAAAACTTTTATATGACAACTAAGTCTGTCCCAAGAGCCAAGCAACCTTGGTTCGTACTCAGGATGCCTCAAGCCAATCCCTGCCTGAGTAATTGAGTTTGTGTGAGGAAAATTCATAGAGTGTTACTCTTATCTTTCCCAACTCACACATCCTTCCTAAACAGAGAACTCAAACTCCTATCCTCTCTGAAAATCGAGCTTAATTTCCTCTGCCCACTCTTATTGAGAAGAGAACCTTGTAGAGAAGCCAACCCTTGAAAAAGGTGTCAGGAGAAGTCATGTATAATACTTGTAAGGAGGAGTCCTAATAATACTTGTAAGGAGAAGTCCTTCGAATACTTGTCAGGAGAAGTCCTCAGAATACTTGATAGGAGAAGTCCTTAGAATACTTGTTGGGAGAAGTCCCTGATAATACTTGTACTATTCATTGAAATAGTGAAAATCTTGGTGAAGCCAAGGACTGGATGTAACCCTGTCGATTATGGGGGTGAACCAGGATAAAATCATGTGTGCTTCATTTTCATCTAATTGCTTTTCCGCTGCATTCTCACTCATATGTTTGTAACTTGCAAGCTTTCATGGAAAATAAATAACCATTGTTCAAAATTTATGAAATGAATTTCATGATATCTTGCATAAATAATCCATGTCAAATTTAGATGAAAAATGATGAATAAATTGTTTGTAATATATGACAAACGAAATTTAAAAATAAAACACACAATTCAACCCCCCCCCTTTCTTATGTGTTTTTGCACCTTCAAAGTCCTTGGACCTCTTTCTTCTAAAGAGAGTATTGTCGATGCTTCCTCGAGAGAATCCATTCTTCATTAGAAATGAGCTCAAGCGATCGTACCATGCGCGTGGTGCTTGCTTTAATCCATATAGAGCTTTTCTCAGCTTGAAGACATGATCTGGTAGATCCTGATCTTCAAATCCTGGAGGTTGCTTTACGTAGACTTCTTCCTCAATAAATCCATTCAAGAATGCACTTTTTACATCCATTTGAAATAACTTTATGGAGTGTTGACATGCAAATGCTAGAAGAATACGTATGGCTTCAATTCTTGCTACTGGTGCAAACGTCTCTGTATAATCAATTCCTTCTTGTTGATTATACCCTTGAGCCACCAGACGAGCTTTGTTTCTTGTGACCTTTCCATTTTCATCCATCTTATTCCTGAAGACCCATCGAGTACCTATGATGAATTTGTCTTCTGGTTTCGGCACCAGATCCCAGACTTTACTTCGTTCAAACTGATTTAGTTCTTCTTGCATGGCAAGGATCCATCCTTCATCCTGAAGAGCTTCTCCTATGTTCTTTGGCTCTATCTCAGAAAGAAACGCACAGTTAGCATAATCATTAAAAGTAGATCGAGTTCTTACCTTTTCGTGGACATCTCCAATGATTTGCGTTGGAGGATGATCTGGTTTGAATCTCCAGTCTCGAGATAGTGATATGCCACTGGAGGTCATAACTTGACTTGATGAGATATCGTCAGACGTAATTTCATCAACTTCGTCTGGTTGAGTTGAGAAAGGAATAGTTGAGTCTGACTCTTTGCTGGACGATGATGGCTGAGCTGGATTTGATGAAGGAGCTTCATATATTTCCAGATCATCATCTTCTGAAGGTATCGGATTTACACCTACGTGCTTATCTTCAAATCTAACGTTGATAGATTCTTCAACTGCCATGGTTCTGGAGTTGTATACTCGAAAAGCCTTAGAATTAGGTGAATATCCTAAGAATATTCCCTTATCTGATTTTGCATCAAATTTTCCGAGATCATCCTTTGTGTTGAGTAGAAAACATGAGCTTCCGAATGGATGAAAATATGAGATGTTTGGCTTCCTTCCCTTCCATAGCTCATAACCAGTTTTCTTCAGAATCGGACGCATGGATATTCTATTTTGAATATAACATGCTGTATGGATGACTTCAGCCCAGAAGTACATGGGCAGAGATGTTTCATTAAGCATAGTTCTTGCCATTTCTTGAAGTGACCTGTTTTTCCTTTCTGCTACTCCATTTTGCTGAGGGGTTCTCGGAGCGGACACTTGATGGAATATACCATTCTCTTCGCAGTAATGATTGAATTCTTCATTTATGAATTCTCCTCCTCTGTCACTCCGGATGTTGGTGATGCAGTATCCCTTTTCATTTTGAATTCTCTTTGCGATTATTAGAAAGGACCTGAAAGCTTCATCTTTTGTTCCAAGGAATTGCACCCATGTGAATCTGGTGTAGTCATCAACGATGACAAGACAAAATCTTTTTCCAGAACAACTAGCCGTTCTAGTGGGTCCAAACAAGTCCATGTGCAACATTTCCAGAGGTCTCTTTGTACTAACAACGTTCTTTGCATGGAAAGAACTTTTTACTTGCTTTCCTTGGAGACATGCTGAGCATGTATCATCAGATTTGAAAGATAGATTTGGCAAACCACGTACTAAATTATGTTTGATTATTTTAGCAATGGTCTTTAAGGATGCATGCCCTAGCTTCCTGTGCCAGATCCATTTATCATCCTCTGCTGATACTAGACATGTTACCTTTTGACTTGCAAGGTTTTACAGGGAGGTCTTATATAGATCTCCTTGTCTCTGAGCTTCAAAGATAATCTTGTCATTTTCATTAGTGACGCTACACTTCAATTTGGTGAAGGAAACAGTGAGCCCACTATCACACAATTGGATTATGCTAAGTAGGTTGTGTTTCAATCCTTCAACTAGAAGAACCTTCCGGATTACTGGAAGGGGGTCCTTACCAACATTACCTTCTCCGACAATGAAACCTTTTTGATTACCTCCAAAGGTCACTGTCCCTCCTGTCTTCTTCTCATGGATTTTTGGGAATAAAGACCTTTTTCCCGTCATGTGCCGTGAGCATCCACTGTCCAGGTACCATTGTTCTCTTTGGTTTCGAACTGTTAAGCACATCTGCAAGAGGAATAATCATTGATTTAGGTACCCAAACTTTCTTGGGTCCTCTTTTGTTAGTAATCACCTTGGGTGGACTTTTCCTCCCATGCACTATTTTTTGAGGAGTTTGTTTCTCCTTACCTTTGACTATGAAAGTTTCAGGTTGAATTTTGATAGATGCTGATGAAATATTTTTCTTTTCAGGCTGATATCTATATGGAACAGTAGACAGGTCATGTTTAATGGCAACTATATCCCAGTCTTCTTCTTCTTTATATCCTAACCCTCTTCGATCATAAGCTAATCTATTATTTCCACTTAATTTGATTAGATTATCATGACCTTGGGTAAACATGGATAAGTCTTTAATTAAGTAACTGACTCTTTGCTTTAAAAGTCTAATTTCTTTGTTTGCGTCTTGATCTAAAAGCACTTGATTTTTCTTGGTGAGCATGATGGATACTTCCTTAGATGCATGCAATTCTTTCAATGTTTTATCATGCTTTTTTTTGAGAGAGCTATACTTAATAGCTAATGCATGAGCATATTCTAGCAGTTCATTGTAGTCATCAGATGTGATTTCAGGACATACCTCATCTTCTTCGTCATTGGATTGGTCGACAGAAATCATCAATGCCTCTGCTTCTCTGTCGGCTTCAATATCTGAAGTGTCTATGGATGCCATGAACGCACAGTATGAAGCTTCTTCATTAGCTCCCTTGGCTTCTTCTTCTTGATCTGAGTCATCTTCTGATTCATCGTTCTGGCTGGAAAATGCCTTCTTTTTATAGAAAGTTTTCTGGGAAGACTTATTCCCTAGACGAGGACAATCTGCTTTGACGTGACCGGGTTTCTTGCACTCATAGCAGACGATCCCTCCTCTGCTTGGAATTCTTTCTTCTTCTCTTGATGAGGAAGATGGTCTTCCTTTGAATTGCTTCCTGTTTCCCACCATTTTGCTAAATCGTCTGTTGAACAAAGCTTGTTCATCATCAGATCGATCAGATTGAACTGCTTCCTCATCTGAAGATTCATTAGCTTTCAAAGCCTTTGATTTGTTGGCTTTAAATGCTACAGCTTTTGCAGCCGCTGCTTTTCTTTTTATGATCGCAGCATCATTTGCAAGATCCTGCTCGTGGATCTTCATTTCTCCCAGCAAATGTTCTACTTGATATGTGTCCATATCCTTTCCGGATCTTTGGGAGGTGACGAAATTTCTCCAGTTGGTGGGAAGACTTCTGAGAATCTTGACCACTTGCTCCTTATTGGTGAAGGTTTTTCCCAAATTCCTCATACCATTGTGAATGGTCTGAAGTTGTGAAAACATGGAATCGATGGACTCATTATCATCCATCATGAAGTTTTCGTATTGGGAGGCGAGCATGCTCATCTTGGTAGTTTGAACAGCAGTTGTTCCTTCATGAGCAATAGCCAGCGTGTCCCATACCTCCTTTGCAGTACTTAGGCTGTCAACTTTGTCATGCTCACTTTTGCTGAGAGCACATATAAGAAATAGCCTTGCCTTGGCATTCCTCTGGTTTTCGGTCTTGTGTTCATCTGTCCACTTGTCAGCTGGGATAGCCTTGTTTTCACTATCTTTAGGAAAGTAATTTCCCTTAGATATCACGTCCCATAGTTTCCAATCATTCGATTCAATGAATAGCTGCATATGCTTCTTCCAGTAGGGATAGTTTGAGCCATCGAAGAATGGTGGCTTGTTTGTTGCGGTTCCGGTTGGGTAGGCAATTCCGTCCATGGATCTTTTCACTCTACACCTGTTAAGATGTTAGTAATTCTCAGAGCGGTTAAGCTCTGATACCAATTGATAGTAATAAAATCACACAAGAAATGGGGGTTTGAATTGTGTGTGTGACTTTTGAAACTTTTTCGCAGTATACTATTTATAAGTTTGAAAACGTTTAAATGAAAGTGCAGTGGAAATATACTTAGAGCATAAATAGTAAAGCACACAAGATATTTATCCTGGTTCACCCCCCAAAACAATAAGGCTACGTCCAGTCCTTGGCTATACCAAGATTTTCCACTATTTCGACTAAATAGTACAAGTGTTCTCAGGGACTTCTCCCAGTATTCTGAGGACTACTCCTTTACAAGTTTTCTCAGGACTTATCCTTTATCTCTCAAGTATTCGACAGGACTTCTCCCAGTTCTTTTACAAGAAGGTTGGTTTCCTACAAGGATCTCTTCACAAAGAGTGGGTAGAAAATATGAGGTTCTAAGTTCAGAGATGATTTTTAAGTTTGATTCTCTGAAGAGGTAGTGTGAGAAGAATAAGAGTTTTTACTCTATGAAGATTTCACACGGGTTGGCGACTAAACTCAGAAGGGTAGAAAATCTAGTGTTACTGAGTGTTCTTGGCTAAAGCTTGTTCAAATTATGAATTGACTTGAAGGATTTGAATCCTTTGATAGTGTGTAAGTCGCCAAGTTAAAAATGATGCAGAGGCCACTATTTATATCTTCAGTAGGATAAGAACTGGATGAGCTGATGAAGATCTTCAAAAATAGTTCCGTTGGAAATTTGCTCGACTGTGAGTAACGGATACTTCTGCATCTTGTTGCTTGATACGGTTTGCCAAAGTGAAGAACATTTCTTCAACTGATAGAGAGTGAGATCGTCTGGCAATACTTTTTCTTCTGGTATTTAGAGGCAACCATTAATGCAAGTGTATTACAGCTAGGAAGGCAATTAATGCTTCTAACCAGAGGATTCGGATTCGGCCGTTGAGGAGATACGATGACCAGAGGATTTCACCGTTAATTCAGTAAAGGCAACTTGAATTAAGGAATGTCAGAGAATTTGAATCTTCAAGGTAGATGGCGCTTAAATCTGTCTCTTTCGACATTAATGCTCTGATCAACCAAGAGGTGCATGACAGCTCATTGTTGGTCCAATCAAACGATCTCTTCTATGCAGATTCTTTTTGTACCAGTCTTCAATCATTACTTCTTAGTCAACTTATATGTTTGACGAGAAATGGACCGGACAGACTTTTCAGGCGGACGAATTTTACTCTGAGGGTGGATTCAATTCTTATAGCCGGACGGACTTTTCCTTAGCTTTTTGATAATGGTTGCAGCGTGCCTTCCGTTCATAAGAGTCCCTGAATATAAAATACTTCAAGGAGAGTTAGTGACTCTTAGCGAAATTGTTATTTATCAAAATAGATTAATTCATTTGGATATTTTTTCTTTAACAGGAACGCACGACAACTTCCAATGTGAGGGACCGGTGTGCCCCCGGTGTGGATGCCCGAGATACCTGAGGCGACGTTCTAAAGATGGGGTGATCTAAGGATGATTCAGTGGAGTGACTCAACACTAGGTCATTGATTTTAGATCCCTTGTATTTTGGCTATGGTCTCCTTGGCTCGGTAAGAGGAGTGGGTCAATGAGAGAACCCATGTTCCCAAGCGATGTTATGAAGAGAGTTGGTTGTGTATAGCCCGAGGGCTCTGCTTACATGCAATGGGAAAAAAAGGAAGAGGAGTATGGTGACATGCATTTGCATCATTGCATTGAGTATATGCACTGTTATATTATGTTTGTGCTTGGTATGTATATGATGTCATTGTGGGTTGCAGGCAATCATGAGATTAGTTGATATGTCGGTAGTCCGGGTAGGACTTATGGCATAATATTTCTATTTCCCTTGTTGGTAGCTCACTCCTTCCCCGTGGTTAATATTTTAGGTATAGGTATAAGATGGGCATGGGAAAAGTCATGTACGAGTTACGCCGAAGCTATTCAGCCATGATAACTGTTGGTGGGTAAGTTTCAAGGAATTGAGAGTCAAGTAGTGGTGTGATGAGAAACTGAGGGTTTTTGCTATCGTAGGATAAGTGGATTTGTGACGTAAGAGTGTTGTATAAAAAAAATATTGTGTCTGGAGAGGAATCTTACAGGTCCCAAGAGAATAAAATAACTAAAAAGGCCTAGACAACGTAACAAAAATCATTACACTAGTTCAACGATAAAGGACAAGTATCTTGCGAAAATAGTTCATAGCTAAAGACAACAGGTTTTAGCTTTTCAAAACTAGACACATTTTGAGGAGGCTTCAACAACACAACAATATATCCCAAACACTTCAAGAAAAAACTGTTTTCAAAATCACCTATGAGAATGAAACTCGGCTTTTGCAAAAACGAAAACCATAGATTTGTAGATCGTTATAGTGGGAACAACTTTCCCAAATCACTTTGTAAATAACTGAGTTCAAAATAACTTTTTAAAGCTAAACATCACTTTTGATAAAATAAAATATATTTCCATGGAGACAAAGATTTTTAAGAAAGAAAGGAGCACTTTCAAGAAACCCAAACTTACCCAACCTCAAGTTTTCCTCCCAAAACTTACACCGTTGGAAAGCCCTCTCAAGGATCTACACATTTTAACAAAGAATCAAAAGGAACCAAGAAGAAATGGTGATGGAGGGATAGGAAATGTGGCTCAGCCACAAGGAGAAGATGATGTTGTTGAAGAAGCTACCCTTCCTCACTTCTCTCTTACTTCTTTCTTACTTTCTTTACCTAACACTTAATAAAATAAATTATGAAAGTGTGCGTATTTGTTGGTGCTTTGCCGTGGGTTCACATGTGGGAGGGTGGAGAATTGAACTTTTAAGTATAGGGACCCCACTTAATAAAAGCACTTTCCATCTCTTTTGATAATTTTAGAAATGCCTAAAACTTCCCCATTTTCGCATGACTGGGTTTTCACAAACCCTTTACCGCATGGTAGAAACTTTTGCGGGCCCCCGAAACTAAACTATATCGACTTTACAACGAATCTCTATGAAAAATTTGCATACACCGCCATACAGATATGTAAAAAGTCCAATTCTCATCCGAACATTTGTTTGGGGTTCAATTGAAGCTTCTACGACGAACTGCCTCCTCAAAACCTTTCATAGATAACTCAAATTCTCATGGCATTTAACTAGGGTTTTAAGGCATTCATCAAACATGTCGGGATAATTAAATAATCAACTTATTATTTAAAATCTCCAGGGTCTTACAAGAGTCAAGAACAAGGTTGGATTTGTAGAGAGAAGTTGGAGATTCTATCTCTATACCAGAGGCTGCAGAACTCTTGAATGAAGGATTTGATGCTGCAAAACTAAAAGAAGAGTGAATTTATAGAGAGGAGTGGAAGATTGAGTGAAGCCAAGTGTGCAATGTGTTGTGGATTAACATGCAAATTAGTTAGTGAAGAATATAAATAGGTTCACATTAAAACATCATCATATATCTAAATTTAAATAGGTTTTCTTTGTTGTTCATTATCATAATTTTGTTGTTAAAATTCTTTATCATCATCACTATTATATATTCTCAAAATTTGGTAAAATTGTCATATTGTTAAGTTTGTTAGCATTTTATAACTGTCAAGAAGATTATATAATATATTTCATAGTTCAAAAATGTTATAATTAATTTTAAATTTGATCAATGTTAAAAAGAATTTGTACCAAAGAATTTATGTGCATAGCGCGCACAACTTAGTGATTATAGATTTGCAGTCAATGTCTTTACTTTTGATATCAAAATCAATCAAATATATATATATATATATATATATATATATATATATAAATGGAAAAGTAAGCATTATTATTGTTTATATACACACAAATGTCTTTTCTTTAACATGCTTTGCACCAAATGACTCCTTATATTGTGAATATGTTATATGACATAGATATTTTCAAAATATTGGCATATATCAATATTTTTCTTGCATATGCCAGGGAAAACTTTCAATTTGTCATTCTTTGCTTGTTCAACATGCTTCTTTGCTTATTCAACAGGCTTGTCATTCTTTGTTTGTTCTTCAAGCTTCATTTCTTGTACAACTTTAGCTCCTTTTGCATTGTCGATGAGAAATAAGTGGCGTGGGTGGTTGTTGAGGTATCCATGACCATGAAGGTGGAGAGAGCAGTAAGAAGAAAAGACAAAAATAGTGGAATGCAGTCGTACTTAAGGCAAGATGTGGTATGTTATACGCATCACAAGTTGGATCAGGATTAAAGCTTGGAAAAAACCCTATAAAGGTCATCACTATGACGATGGTTACATCCCTTGAAATTGTTTCCAAAGTATCTCTTATAAATGGGCTATAAATTTTGACCTTACCTACATGTATGGCATGGCGCCAGTGGATGCTTTCATTTTTGATTGTTTTCTTCTTAAGGATGGTCAGAAACGTACTTGTCCATAAGCTATTGAGTATCATCACTGATGTGCTTAATCTTGCTCTCAACCATCTCTTGATAAGATCTCATTTCGAACATCAATTTTGAATTTCCTCTGGGCTGGTTGAAATATCCAAATCTTCTCCTGAAGCCAAGTAACCATAAAGTTAGAATGGCCCTAAGCTTCCTTATCTCTTCCTTGTTCTTTGAGATGCTTGTGGATCCTCACAGATTCTAAATATCCTGCTGCAGATTCATCAAAATTCAAACACACTCATCCTTGGTGCCCTTGTGGACTGTATAAGGCTAACAATTTCTTCGCAGAGCTTCCAAATAAAGATCTTTTTAATCAAGGAAATCACAATTGTTGAAAGATGGAAAAGAGAGCACAACCCAACGATTGCACTGCAACTTCGTAGCTCAGATCCATCATGACTTATTAATCGAGATGGAAGATACAACACAAAAACATTTGGCCATGAGATTAAATATATTATCTGTAGTACAAAGGTAAGAGATCTTGCTAATGTTACACACACACATGTGAACGTGAGTGTGTGTAAAAGACACATGAACTTTTACATTAAATACATTAAGCAATAAAAAAATTTCCTTTGTATTAAATACACTAAATAATAATATCAAAAACTTAAAATAGGACATCCAATTTATTATTCTTTATATTAATTACTAATTGTTAAACTTTCCAATTACTCATATTTAAAATAAATATTAATATTATTTAAATTTTGATTATTAATTACAAATTGAGGAGAGGAGAACCGTTTAAATAATAATAAAAATTGAAATTTACTACCTTTACATTAACAACAATATTAGATATTTAATAATAATTTTTATATTTATATCTTATTTTAAAAATTTCCAATTTTTTATTTATTAAAGTTAATGTTATTTTAATTTTAATTATTGCATTAAATACATTAAACAATAAAAAATTTCCCTCTTTATTAAAAACATTAAAGAAAAAAAGAAAAAACTACACCCACTTTATTATTCATTATATTAATTACTAATTGTTAAACTTTCCAATTTCTCATATTTAAATTAAATATTAATATTATTTAAATTTTAATTATTTATTACAACTTGATGAGACAAGAATTCTTAAAAAATAATAATAATGGAATTTGACAACCTTTACATTAAAAATATCATTAGAGAGTTCATAATAATTTTATATTTATAACTTATTGAAATTTTTTCAAATTTCTTATATATTAAAATTAATGTTATTTCATTTTAATTATTAATTATAAGTTAATGAATTTAAAAAAAATAAAAAATAAAACTTGTTAATATGTTTTACATATAAAAATATAATAAGTATTAAAGTTAAATTAGATTTTAATAATTTAAGTATATTTTTATATATTTATATAAATATATATGTATATATATATAAGTAAAACTGACTTGAACTTTACAGTAGTAAAAAGATTAATTAGCTATTTATTTTAATTTTCAATATTATTTGTAAATTAATTTTATAACTTCTTATGATATAACTAAAAATTAAAATATAGGACGTAGTTAAAATATTAATTATCAACCTAAACTTGAGAAAAAATAAAAAATCAAAGAATTAAGAAAAGTAATACCTTTTACATAAAATAATTATGTTAAACATTGAAATTAGTCAATGCTTAAATTCCTTTTATAAATACATATTTTGGAAATTATTTTTAAAATCTTAAATAATTATCTATTTTTTTAATATTAGCTACAATGTTGTATCTTGTTATTTTAGAAATTAATTTGAAGATTCACTTGAACTTTGCCTTAATAACAATAGTAATAAATTATTAATAACTATTTCATGTTAATAATTTTATTAACTATTAATTATCAATCAAAAAAATATTAAGTTTTAATTAAAAGTAGTTAGAATAATAATAATCAACCATAAATAAAAAAATATTAATTATTAATTAAAAATAGTTAAAATTACTTCAATAAAATTCATGCAAAATCAATTATTAAATTTGGGTGACATTAATTATTTAGACAAAAGATAATTCTAACACAAGAAATTTAATACACACTAAAAAATTCTAATTCAGATGTCTCAACGCAATTATTTTATTATTGTATTTATAATGAAAAATTATTTTAATGTTTCTTTATTTAATTACACAATAATAATTTGTTCCCTATATTAAAAAATATTGTAAATAAACTCATTCAACACAAGGTTATTATATCAAGTACATAAGTAAAATTGACTTGATATATACACATTCTATTAATGACAATGCTTCCTAACAATTAATGAATTTAATCTCATTAATTGTATTAAATATTAATTATAAACTTCTCATACATATAATGTAAATATTAATTATTAAAATTATTCAAAATATTAATTTTTAATTTCAAAAAATTCAAGGATAGTAAAATAAAGTAATAGATTTTTATATAACACAATTATATTAAATACTAAAATTAATTAACGAAGCAATGCTATTTAAAAAATATTTTATAAAATTTCAAATGATATTATGCTATTAATTGTTTACTCTTAAGAGACTAATGGAAAAAAAAACTAAATCACGTTAGTTAAGTGAAATTGAAATAGCTCTGCTAGGGTTTCTTGCTTGCTCCCTCTAGCGGCTGCGGCGGCTACGGTGCCCTTTTCGGCGGCCCGCCCTTTTACCCTCGCCGCTCCTTCCTGTCGACCCTCTTCCTTCGTCGACTTCTCTTTCAAGCCTAAACTGTCTTCTCGACTACGCTTTGTTTCTCGTTTTCCCTTCTATGGAGGCACCTGGATCTGCTTCGGCCTCTCCCACGACGGCTGCTTGTGGCGGAACTGTACAAGGGCTGGCTGTCGAAGGTGGTACGGCGGATGAGGATGAGGCGGCGGATGGTTATGGTTACCCGATTTCACGTCCTGTGGGGGATGGTGTTTTAGTGGCCAAAAAGGATCTTGCGCGGCGGCTGGTGCGTCACTTCAATCCTACGACGCTCCTCGCCGTGGCTTCTCCACTCTTTTTCATTGACAGAATCAAAGAGGCGATTGGCTATCATCATATCCGAGGTTTGTTTTCTCTTTTTGGAAGGATCTTGAATGTGTTCATCCAACGGAAACGCAAATTTGGGCGCCGTTTTCGTTTCGGTTTTGTCCGTTTTCTCTTCTAGCAGCGTGTTGTTTAAGCAATTAGTGCTCTGGATGGCCTCAAGGTGGGTGGATCGTTTTTTTCGTTGGCGCCGACAAATTTTCCCTGGGATGATCTGCATTGCTCTGTGGCGCGGCTTTCGTGCGGCGAGGGTATGCCTCTGCAGGGGGAGGATTCGCTCAGGGTCAAT
Source organism: Acmispon strigosus (assembly GCA_030819835.1). Classification (NCBI taxonomy): domain Eukaryota; kingdom Viridiplantae; phylum Streptophyta; class Magnoliopsida; order Fabales; family Fabaceae; genus Acmispon; species Acmispon strigosus. The sequence goes on from JAUAMA010000006.1 coordinate 21,465,014, forward strand.
GTCCGTGGTGTGGTTGGCGATGGTGGCTTTCATCCTTTGTGGAAGGAGGCTCTTGTGGGGAAGCTCTCTGCCTCAGCGTATCATTAGGTGGCTTTGGTTTTGGGTGTTGACAAGGGATACTATTATGGAGAAAGAGTTCCAGCTGTTTTTCTTTTTCCTGAAATTGATCCCTTGGGTTTTGGCGCTTTGGAGAGGGTGGTTCCTTTTGCTTCTAAGGTTTCTTTTGCCGAGGCTACTTCTCTTCCAGCTCTCTCTGATGGGTGCGTTGTTCCCCGTGGGGCGGAGGAAGGTTGTGTTGAGGAGGGGGTGGCTGTGCAGCTTCCTAGAAGACGTGGGCGACCCAAGAAATTGGTGATGCGTCTTTCTAGAAGATGAGGGCGTCCCAAGAATCTAGAGGATATAGGTGATCCATCAGTGGCAGCAGGCTTGGCAGACAGGGCTCGTGGGCAAGGGGAGAAGAGGGCTCGGGGTTGCCCCAGGAAGGAGGTCAGATGCCAGGAGCTGAGTAACCTTGTTAATGTCAATCTCTCTCAGGTGGAGATCGGGGCGGGAGGTGAAGGCTGCGAAGATCGCCAACTCTCTCTTCTGTCGGCTGAGTTTGTGGTGCCTCTGGGGGTTTTGACGAGGGCTAGGCGTGCCATTGCAGTGGGTAAGCAGGTGGGCATTGTTTTCGGTTGTCCCGACGATGTGGCAGTTAACCAGATAGCGACTCAAATTATGGAATGTAGAATCTCATAGGAGGGGTATCTGTTTGTGCCTCTGTTGTTTTTTTTTTTTGGGTTTTTATATTTTTTGCTATATTGGGTGCTCTGTTTGGCTGGGTTTTGTTCATTCCTTTGTTGGCTTGCAATGTGGTCATTATCCCTTATCTGTTTTTTGAGGAGGCTAGGCAGCTCCCCCTTTCTCCTGTGTCGGCCGCTTCCTTTGGTTGTATATTCCCTCTTAATATATATTTTATCTTTCGAAAAAAAAATATTTACTCTTATGTATGTGCATAATATTTGAAAATAAAAATTTATAAAAAATTAATAATATATATTAGTAAAATTAACTTAATGAAACATATAAGAAAGAAACACATTTGTAGGGTGGGATATGCAATCGTATCTTGAACAAGTGGAAATCTTTATCAAGGACTAAAAAATAAAAGAAAGAATAATTCATGACTTAGGTCTAAAAAGTTTAATTAATTATGTTTATATTTTTAAATTTACATATTATTATAAGTTAAATGTTAAAGTTACTTTAGTATTGATCATAAAATACAGAAACATGATATATTAATTATTTTATAAAGTGTGAGCTTTGCATTATTAATAATAGTAATAAGTTATTGATAACAGTTTTATGTTATATACTGATTTTATTAACTATTAATTATTTTTTCACGTTATAAAATAATTATTTTATTAAGTATTATTTAAAATTATCTAGAAAATAAGTCTTATGATTCCTTGTGAGGAAATTCTTATGGTTCTTTTTCCAAAGGCGCGCCTTAGTTTTCTTAGTAAGATAAGACTTGTAGAAAGGAAGTGGAATCGTCCTTAAGTTCATAAAAGGGTTGATGTATTCCTTTAGGACATTATGAATTCTCCTTCAAGAAAGATAGGACAGATTCATTTCGAAAGCTCACGATTTAACTCCAGGTTCTCTTGAAAGAATGTTTTCAAAACGTTCATTAGGTTTCTAAAAGAAGGTCTCTTTTCTTATTCTTTTCGAAACTATTAAGCCTTTACTTTTTCCAAAACAAGGTTTGTATACTTTATTTTGAAAGGAACCCCATTCCCACGATAGCTTACTCTATTTTCCCCGGCTAATGAACACAATAATAATCGGTGATAAGGCATAGCAACATTGCAACAAGCGAGATCAGTGAAAGACAGTAATTCAATCAACATATTATCAGGCATAACATAGCATACATTTCAGGTGTTACTTGCTCTTTTCATATGAGCTAAATTGCATGCTTTCTTATAGTCAATCAACAACAATAAGTAAACCAAACCTCGGGATCGTCTATTTACGAACCTCGGTTTGCATTCAAAGGCGCATCCGTCCTCGGACGAGGCCATGCATGGTTTCATGATCGCCAAATGGATTATGTCGAACCATGTGAATGTTATTAGAATCAAGATAGACAGGTCATGGCATAGACATTATTGATGGCCTAGGGGTATAAGTGTCTTTTTCTTTGTTTTTATTTTATTATCTGCACAAGCACATAGGTTAGTGATTATTTTATTTGTAACTCATATTAATTGGGTTAGTTTATTGTTTTTATCCTTTTATTATTCTAGTCATTATTTGGTGTTTGATGGAAGAAATGATGAAGAGAAAAGGGGTTAAAGCTAAGTGGTTAGTGTTTAATGGAGAAATGAATCAACAAAATCATTTTACACATGTTGGATTGTTGAAGAATGAAGGGTTTCAACTGTTGCAAAACCCTATTAAAGCCACAATGAAGCCCCTTTATGGAATTGAAGAAGGAAATCAAAATAGAAGAGCAAGAGAAAGAAAATGAGGAGTCTGACGACCTCCTAACGCCCGAGCGTTGAGGAGCCAATGCATGTCTCTGCCTGGAAGCCCCAAATTGGGTTTAATTCCAACGCCTGAGCGTTGGGAAGCCAACGCTCATGCGTTGGCTCTCTGCCAAGCCTCGTGCAAATTATTTTAATTCCAAAGCCAACGCCCAGGCGTTGGAACACTAGCAGTTTTGGCTATAAATACAGATTTTCTCTTCTTTGTAATTACCAATTCCTATCCAGCTTTATCTTTTCTTTTCTTGTAATTATCTGAAGTGGACAAGTGTTCATGGAGTGTGAGAAGCCATTCTTGAGCTCTTAATCCAGGTTTCTATCGTTTTCATTATGTTTATGCTCGCCACGCTTGGCTAGTTTTCTTTAGCATTTTGGGTTTGTAGTGAATCTTCATTGACAATGCTTTAAGCTTTCTGGTTTTTATATGAATGAAGTTTATGTTCCATGTATCTCTTCCCTTAGTTTATTTATGCTTGGTTCACACAAGTGATTATGCTTTTTTCTTGCAAAACGATAGTTGGTAGGGATTAAGGGATTCGGGATTAGATTAAACAATTATCTGCTACTTAGGTATATGGGTGAGAATTGTTTGTGTTGGGAAAAATTAAGAATTTACTTCTTCAATTGAATTGACTAAACACTAAGGTATTAGGTTTAGTAAACTGAAATTGAATGGTTTACTTGCTTAAGGTATTAACAAGTAGAGGTTAAGGAAAAAGCAACTTAGAACATACTCCTATTTCATATGAACATCTGATTGTAAAAAACTTGTTTAGTGAAGTGAAACTCAAACCCAAGTGCTATTTTTTTATCAATCATTCATAATCGTATTATATCTTGTTTTTGTTTTTACTGTTCATTCAACCACAATTCAAACATTTATCTTTTGTTTTTCTGCTTTAAACAATTGAGCATAAGTCACAAATCACCCTATCCCTGTGGAGACGATATCTTTTATATTACTTCGACCAATGTGTACACTTGCAGAATTTTGAAAGGAACCCCATTCCCACGGTAGCTTACTCTATTTTCCCCGGCTAGCGCACACAATAATAATCGGTGATATGGCATTGCAACATTGCAACAAGCAAGATCAGGGAAAGATAGTAATTCAATCAACATGTTATCAGAAATAATATAGCATACATTTCAGGTGTGACTTGCTCTTTTCATATGAGCTAAATAGCATGCTTTCATATAGTCAATCAACAACAATAAGTGAACCAAACCTCGGGATCGTCTATTTACGAACCTCGGTTTACATTCAAAGGCGCATCCGTCCTCGGATGTGGCCATGCATGGTTTCACGATCGTCTAATGGATTATGTCGAACCATGTGAATGATATTAGAATCAAGATAGACAGGTCATAGCATAGACATTATTGATGACCTGGGGGTATAAGGGTCTTTTTCTTTTCTTTTTCTTTGTTTTTATTTTATTATCTGCACAAGCATATAGGTTAGTGATTATTTTATTTTTAAGTCCTTTTAATTAGGTTTGTTTATTGTTTTTAGCCTTTTATTATTCTGGTCAATATTTGGTGTTTGATGGAAGAAATGATGAAGAGAAAAGGAGTAAAAGTTGAGTGGTTTGTGTTTAATGGAGAAATGAATCAACAAAATCATTTTACACATGTTGGATTGTTGAATAATGAAGGGTTTCAGCTGTTGCAAAACCCTATTAAAGCCACAATGAAGCCCCTTTAAGGCATTGAAGAAGGGAATCAAAAGAGAAGAGCAAGAGAAAGAAAATGAGGAGTTAGACGACCTCCCAACGCTCGAGCGTTGAGGAGCCAATGCATGTCTCTGCCTTGAAGCCCCAAATTGGGTTTAATTCCAATGCCTGAGTGTTGGGAAGCCAACGCTCATGCGTTGGCTCTCTGCCAAGCCTCGTGCAAATTATTTTAATTCCAAAGCCAACGCCCAGGCGTTGGAACACTGGCGGTATTGGCTATAAATACAGATTTGCTCTTCTTTGTAATTACCAATTCCTATCAAGTTTTATCTTTTCTTTTCTTGTAATTCTCTGAAGTGGACAAGTGTTCCCGGAGTGTGAGAAGCCGTTCTTGAGCTCTTAATCCAGGTTTCTATCTTTTTCATTATGTTTATGCTCGCCATGCTTGGCTAGTTTTCTTTATCATTTTGGGTTTGTAGTGAATCTTCATTGATAATGCTTTAAGCTTTCTGGTTTTTTTATGAATGAAGTTTATGTTCCATGATCTCTTCCCTTATTTTATTTATGCTTGGTACACACAAGTGATTATGCTTTTTTTTGCACAACGGTAGTTGGTAGGGATTAAGGGAACCGGGATTAGATTAAATAATTATCTGCTACTTAGGTATATGGGTGAGAATTGTTTGTGTTGGGAAGAATTATGAACTTATTTCTTTAATTGAATTGACTAAACACTAAGGTATTAGGTTTAGCAAACTAAAATTGAATGGTTTACTTGCTTAAGGTATTAACAGGTAGAGGTTTAGGAAAAAGCACCTTAGAACATGCTCTTATTTCATATGAACATTTGATTGTAGGAAACTTGTTTAGTGAAGTGAAACTCAAACCCAAGTGATTTTTTTTATCAATCATTCATAATCATATTATATCTTGTTTTTCTTTTTACTGTTCATTCAACCACAATTGAAACATTTATCTTTTGTTTTTCTGCTTTAAACAATTGAGCATAAGTCACAAATCACCCTATACATGTGGAGACGATATATTTTATATTACTGCGAACAATGTGTACACTTGCATAATTTTGAAAGGAACCCCATTCCCACGGTAGCTTACTCTATTTTCCCCGGCTAGCGCACACAATAATAATCGGTGATATGGCATTGCAACATTGCAACAAGCGAGATCAGGGAAAGATAGTAATTCAATCAACATGTTATCAGGCATAACATAGCATACATTTCAGGTGTGACTTGCTCTTTTCATATGAGCTAAATAGTATGCTTTCTTATAGCCAATCAACAACAAGTGAACCAAACCTCAGGATCGTCTACTTACGAACCTCAGTTTGCATTTAAAGGCGCATCCGTCCTCGGACGTGGCCATGCATGGTTTCACGATCGCCAAATGGAGTATGTCGAACCATGTGAATGATATTAGAATCAAGATAGACAGGTCATAACATATACATTATATTATCAAAAAGACAAGCTATCAAGCAAGTCTATAAATCACTCAAGTAATGTTATACATCAAACAATTCTCATCCAGCATATCAGATGCCTTCAGATACTTGCATTAATATCAGAATCAATACAATTCAAAGTCGGGTCGTTCTTAGAACGTCGTCGACTGCCAATTTAAAATCATAGTTGGGCTGGCACCCACTATTAGGAGGATCTCTCAAATACTAGCCAAAGACACTTTACTTTCAATATTCAAGCTCGTGTCTTGTGGGCTTGTGGGCAGGTCGAGCGCCCCTTTACTGCTAGCGGGCGCCCCACCTTGACGATGGGCGACCCCGGCTGACGACTCCAGGGGTACATTTGTAATACACAGGGGGGGCTAAACTTTGTAATCTATTAGGCCTGACCTTTGAGGCCCATAGGCTTAGTCTTAATTAAATGTCATTTATGGCTTTCCTCCCTATAAATAGCCAAGGGAGGATCATGTCAGATTTTATCTAATCATATTATAGTCTCACTTCTCTCCTATATTGTTCCATTCCTATAACATTTGGCGCCGTCTGTGGGGAAAGGTAAACCAAACCCCACGTTCACGAGGGAAGAGGCTATGTCAGGCAACGTAAGAAGAGGGCGAGGCCGTGGGCAGGGAGGACGGACGGCGAGGGATCCACTTATGCTGCCTCCCTCTCCACCACGGAGCCCAAACCCTAATCCCGAGCAACCGCAGGTGGTGACGCCAGGTGGTGGCGTGCCAAACCCGACTCTTTTCAACATCTCTGTTGCTGAATGGAATAGGGTGTGTGGTGCTATGGACTTTGTACAGCAGCAAAATCAACACTTTCAGGCTCAACTGGAGTACTTTCGCCAGCAAAAGGATCCGGGAATGGAGAGTCTCAAGGAGGCCGAGAGTGTGGTGGAATTTCAGCCCTTTTCACCCGCCATCCAGGCGGTTCCCATACCTGATGTTGTGAAGTATCTCTTGCTGGATACTTATTCAGGTGAGACCGATCCCAAGGAACATTTGCAATCATTCATGACTAAAATGGTGATCAGTCAGGCGTCTGATGTGGTTAGGTGCAGGTTGTTTCCTACTACGTTGAAGGAGACTGCGTTGGCATGGTTTTCGAAATTACCTTCGCATTCTATAAACAACATTACGGAGTTTTCACACAAATTTTTGTCACACTTTGCGGCGAGTATGACTCAAAGGGTGACTACTGCAGCTTTGTTCAACATTCGTCAGGGCGTGGTGGAAACCCTAAAATAGTACATGGCACGGTTTAATGCCAGCTTGGTGCGGATTGAGGATCCGCCTCAGGAGACTTGTGTGAACGCCTTCAACCAAGGACTGCGGGTGGGAACACTGAACAATAAACTCAGCAGGCGCCAGCCACAAGACATGGCCAACTTAAGGGCGCGAGTTCAGGACTTCATACTGGAAGAGGAGGAGGATGAGCAGAAGCGTACGCGTGATATCTTGGACGCGCCCCAAAGGAGACAGGAGGGGTGAGGGTACCACGTGGATCCATTGGTCCAAAAGGAACAACCTCGAGACCCTCCAAGGGGAAATCGCAGTAACCCATATCAGACAGCAGCCTTTGCCAATCAGGAACAAAGGAATCATCTGACTCGCCTAGAGTTCGGGCGGCGAGGTGCGCCCCAACGACAGGCAGCACCGCCACCACCTCCTCAGGTACCTCATTATTCCCCAGTACCGCAGCGAGCAAAGGTGCCGTTAACGGTGGGTCTCTCCAGAATATTGGCGGACAATAGGGAGACTAATCTTATAGCACGCCCTTATCCTCCTAAGCGAATGCCCACGAAAACCATAGAACACTTATGAGAATGAAACTCAGCTTTTGCAAAAATGAAAACCATAGATCTGTAGATCGTTATAATGGGAATAACTTTCCCAAATCACTTTGTAAAAAGCTGAGTTCAAAATAACTTTTTAAAGCTAAACATCACTTTTGAAAAAATAAAATATATTTCCATGGAGACAAAGATGATATCTATAACTTTTAAGAAAGAAAGGAGCACTTTCAAGAAACCCAAACTTACCCAACCTCCAGCTTTCCTCCCAAAACTTACACCGTTGGAAAGCCCTCTCAAGGATCTACACATTTTAACAAAGAATCAAAAGGAACCAAGAAGAAATGGAGATGGAGGGAAAGGAAATGTGGCTTAGCCACAAGGAGAAGATGATGTTGTTGAAGAAGCTACCCTTCCTCACTTCTCTCTTACTTCTTTCTTACTTTCTTTACCTAACACTTAATAAAATAAATTATGAAAGTGTGCGTATTTGTTGGTGCTTGGCCGTGGGTTCACATGTGGGAGGGGGGATAATTGAACTTTTTAAGTATAGGGAACCCAGTTAGAAATTTGGAAAGATTATGTGATACTTAATCATATTCACTTACACATCAAAGTCAAATCTCTTACACAAACAGTATTCGCGTCATAATTACTATTTTTAATCATACTTTATCACTTTTCTCTAAAGATTCCATTTTGCGACTGACGTGGGTCACTCGCTCATCTCGACTCAAACGATCGCTGAACTCGGACGTCGATCGGAAAATATCTCCGAATATTATTCTCGAGATTCCGTTCGTTTTGGCCCCAAAAACACTATTCATTGAAAACGAGTTTATTTCATAAACAGATTCCTCACGACATTCTAAGATTTTCCATCTCTTTTGAAAATATTAGAAATGCCTAAAACTTCCCCATTTTCGCACGACTGGGTTTTCACAACCCTTTACCGCATGCTAGAAACTTTCGCGGGCCCCCGAAACTAAACTATATCGACCTTACATCCAATCTCCATGAAAAAGTTGCATACACCGCCATACAGATATGTAAAAAGTGCAATTCTCATCCGAACATCTGTTTGGGGTTCAATTGAAGCTTCTACGACGAACTGCCTCCTCAAAACCTTTCATAGATAACTCAAATTCTCATGGCATTTAACTAGGGTTTTAAGGCATTCATCAAACATGTCGGGATAGTTAAATAATCAACTTATTATTTAAAATCTCCAGGGTCTTACAAGAGTCAAGAACAAGGTTGGATTTGTAGAGAGAAGTTGGAGATTCTATCTCTATACCAGAGGCTGCAGAACTCTTGAATGAAGGACTTGGTGCTGCAAAACTAAAGGAAGAGTGGATTTATAGAGAGGAGTGGAAGATTGAGTGAAGCCAAGTGTGCAATGTGTTGTGGATTAACATGCAAATTAGTTAGTTAAGAATATAAATAGGTGCACATTAAAACATCGTCATATATCTAAATTTAAATAGGTTTTCTTTGTTGTTCATTATCATAATTTTGTTGTTAAAATTATTTATCATCATCACTATTATATATTCTCAAAGTTTGGTAAAATAGTCATATTGTTAAGTTTGTTAGCATTTTATAACTGTCAAGAAGATTATATAATATATTTCATAGTTCAAAAATGTTATAATTAATTTTAAATTTGATCAATGTTAAAAAGAATTTGTACCAAAAAATTTCTGTGCATAGCACGGGCGCACAACTTCGTGATTATAGATTTACAATCAATGTCTTTACTTTTGATATCAAAGTCAATCAAAAATATATATATATATATATATATATATATATATATAAATGGAAAAGTAAGCATTATTATTGTTTATATACACACAAATGTCTTTTCTTTGACATGCTTTGCACCAAATGACTCCTTATATTGTGAATATGTTATATGACATAGATATTTTCAAAATATTGGCATATGTCAATACTTTTATTGCATATGCTCGGGAAAACTTTCTATTTGTCATTCTTTGCTTGTTCAACATTCTTCTTTGCTTATTCAACAGGCTTGTCATTCTTTGTTTGTTCTTCAGGCTTCGTTTCTTGTACAACTTTAGCTCCTTTTGCATTTTCGATGAGAAATAAGTGGCGTGGATGGTTGTTGAGGTATCCATGACCATGAAGGTGGAGAGAGCAGTAAGAAGAAAAGACAAAAATAGTGGAATGCAGTCGTATTTAAGGCAAGATGTGGTATGTTATACGCATCACAAGTTGGATCAGGATTAAAGCTCGGAAAAAACCCTATAAAGGTCATCACTATGACGATGGTTACATCCCTTGAAATTGTTTCCAAAGTATCTTTGATAAATAGGCTATAAATTTTGACCTTACATACATGTATGGCATGGCGCCTGTGGATGCTTTCATTTCTGATTGTTTTCTTCTTAAGGATGGTCAGAAACGTACTTGTCCATAAGCTATTGAGTATCATCACTGATGTGCTTAATCTTGCTCTCAACCATCTCTTGATAAGATCTCAATTCGAACTTCAATTTCGAATTTCCTCTGGGCTGGTTGAAATATCCAAATCTTCTCCTGAAGCCAAGTAACCATAAAGTTAGAATGGCCCTAAGCTTCCTTATCACTTCCTTGTTCTTTGAACTGCTTGTGGATCCTCACAGATTCTAAATATCCTGCTGCAGATTCATCAAAATTCAAAACACTCATCCCTTGGTGCCCTTGTGGACTGTATAAGGCTAACCATTTCTTCGCAGAGCTTCCAAATAAAGATCTTTTTAATCAAGGAAATCACAATTGTTGAAAGATGGAAAAGAGAGCACAACCCAAGGATTGCACTGCAACTTCGTAGCTCAAATCCATCATGACTTATTAATCGAGATGGAAGATACAACACATCAACATTTGGCCATGAGATTAAATATATTATCTGTAGTACAAAGGTAAGGGATCTTGCTAATGTTACACACACACCTGTGAACGTGTGTGTGTGTAAAAGACACATGAACTTTTACATTAAATACATTTAAGCAATAAATTTATTTCCTTTGTATTAAATACACTAAATAATAAAATCAAAAACTTAAAATAGGACATCCACTTTATTATTCTTTATATTAATTACTAATTGTTAAACTTTCCAATTACTCATATTTAAAATAAATATTAATATTATTTAAATTTTGATTATTAATTACAAATTGAGGAGAGGAGAACCGTTTAAATAATAATAAAAATTTAAATTTACTACCTTTACATTAATAACAATATTAGATATTTAATAATAATTTTTATATTTATATCTTATTTTAAAAATTTCCAATTTTTTATTTATTAAAATTATTGTTATTTTAATTTTAATTACTGCATTAAATACATTAAACAATAAAAAATTTCCCACTTTATTAAAAACATTAAAGAAAAAAAGAAAAAACTACACCCACTTTATTATTCATTATATTAATTACTAATTATTAAACGTTCCAATTTCTCATATTTAAATTAAATATTAATATTATTTAAATTTTAATTATTTAGAGACAAGAATTCTTAAAAAAAAATAATAATTGAATTTGACAAACTTTACATTAAAAATATCTTTAGAGAGTTCATAATAATTTTGTATTTATAACTTATTGAAATTTTTTCAAATTTCTTATATATTAAAATTAATGTTATTTCATTTTAATTATTAATTATAAGTTAATGAATTTTTAAAAAATAAAAAATAAAACTTATTAATAATTTTTACATATAAAAATATAATAAGTATTAAAGTTAAATAACATTTTAATAATTTAAGTATATTTTTATATATTGATATAAATATATATGTATATATATATAAGTAAAACTGACTTGAACTTTACAGTAGCAAAAAGATTAATTAGCTATTTATTTTAATTTTCAATATTATTTGTAAATTAATTTTATAACTTCTTATGATATAACTAAAAATCAAAATATAGGACGTAGTTAAAATATTAATTATCAACCTAAACTTGAGAAAAAATAAAAAATCAAAGAATTTAGAAAAGTAATACCTTTTACATAAAATAATTATGTTAAACAATGAAATTAGTCAATGCTTAAATTCCTGTTATAAATACATACTTTGGAAATTATTTTTAAAATCTTAAATAATTATCTATTTTGTTTAATATTTGCTACAATGTTGTATCGTGTTATTTTAGAAATTAATTTTAAGATTCACTTGAACTTTGCCTTAATAACAATAGTAATAAATTATTAATAACTATTTCATGTTAATAATTTTATTAACTATTAATTATCAATAAAAAATATTAAGTTTTAATTAAAATAAGTTAGAATAATAATAATCAATAATAAATAAATAAATATTAATTAAAAATAGTTCAAATTACATCAATAAAATTCATGCAAAATCAATTATTAAATTTGGGTGACATTAATTATTTACACAAAAGAGAACTCTAACACAAGAAATTCAATACACACTAAAAAATTCTAACTCAGATGTCTCAACACAATTATTTTATTATTATATTTATAATGAAAAATTATTTTAATGTTTCTTTATTTAATTACACAATAATAATTTGTTCCCTATATTAAAAAATATTGTAAATAAACTCATTCAACACAAGGGTATTATATCAAGTACATAAGTAAAACCGACTTGATATATACACATTTTATTAATGACAATACTTCTAACAATTAATGAATTTAATCCCATTAAATGTATTAAATATTAATTATAAACTTCTCATACATACAATGTAAATATTAATTATTAAAATTATTCAAAATATTAATTATTAATTTCAAAAAATTCAAGGATAGTAAAATAAAAAAAAAGTAATATATTTTTATATAACACAAATATATTAAATACTAAAATTAATTAATGAAGCAATTCTATTTAAAAAATATTTTATAAAATTTCAAATGATATTATGCTATTAATTATTTACTCTTAGAGACTAATGGAAAATAAAAAAAAGCTAAATCACATTAGTTAAGTGAAATTGAAAAACTCTGCTAGGGTTTCTCGCTTGCTCCCTCTAGCGGCTGCGGCGGCTGCGGTGTCCTTGTCGGCAGCCATTCCCTCTTCCCTCGCCACTCCTTCCTGTCGACCCTCTTCCTTCGTCAACTTCTCTTTCGCGCCTAAACTGTCTTCTCGACCACGCTCTGTTTCTCGTTTTCCCTTCTATGGAGGCACCTGGATCTGCTTCGGCCTCTCCCACGGCGGCTGCTTGTGGCGGAACTGGACAAGGGTTGGCCCTGATACACAAGAGATATGAGATCCCCATAATGGCTAGTCATGTGAATTGAGCTAGGGATATTACTTACGACACCCGTCAGAGTGGATGGATGCCTGTCAGAGAGTACAGAGGAGGATGTGGGGGAAACGATTGTTATTTATGTATACCATTGTGACATACATCATGTGCATTGTGAAAAGGAAGTTATAAGGAGTAGGAACGCACGACAACTTCCAATGTGAGGGACCGGTGTGCACCCGGTGTGGATGCCCGAGATACCTGAGGCGACATTCCAAAGATGGGGTGATCTAAGGATGATTCAGTGGAGTGACTCAACACTAGGTCATTGATTTTGGATCCCTTGTATTTCGGCTATGGTCGTCATGGCTCTGTAAGAGGAGTGGGTCAATGAGAGAACCCATGTTCCCAAGCGATGTTATGAAGAGAGTTGGTTGTGTATAGCCCGAGGGCTCTGCATACATGCAATAGGAAAAAAGGAAGAGGAGTATGGTGACATGAATTTGCATCATTGCATTGAGTATATGCACTGTTATATTATGTTTGTGCTTGGTATGTATATGATGTCATTGTGGGTTGCAGGCAATCATGAGATTAGTTGATATGTCGGTAGTCCGGGTAGGACTTATGGCATAATAATTCTATTTCCCTTGTTGGTAGCTCACTCCTTCCCCGTGGTTAATATTTTAGGTATAGGTATAAGATGGGCATGGGAAAAGTCATGTACGAGTTACGCCGAAGCTATTCAGCCATGATAACTTTTGGTGGGTAAGATTTAAGGAATTGAAAGTCAAGTAGTGGTGTGATGAGAAACTGAGGGTTTTTGTTATCGTAGGATAAGTGGATTTGTGACGTAAGAGTGTTGTATAAAAAAATAGTGTGTCTAGAGAGGAACCTTACAGGTCCCAAGAGAATAAAAAAATTAAAAAGGCCTAGACAACGTAACAAAAAGCATTACACTAGTTCAATGATAAAGGACAAGTATCTTGCGAAAATAGTTCATAGCTAAAGACAACAGGTTTTAGCTTTTCAAAACTAGACACATTTTGAGGAGGCTTCAACACACACAACAATATATCCCAAACACTTCAAGAAAAAACTATTTTCAAAATCACCTATGAGAATGAAACTCAGCTTTTGCAAAAACGAAAACCATAGATCTGTAGATCGTTATAGTGGGAACAACATTCCCAAATCACTTTGTAAAAAGCTGAGTTCAAAATAACCTTTTAAAGCTAAACATCACTTTTGAAAAAATAAAATATATTTCCATGGAGACAAAGATGATATCTATAACTTTTAAGAAAGAAAGGAGCACTTTCAAGAAACCCAAACTTACCCAACCTCAAGCTTTCCTCCCAAAACTTACACCGTTGGAAAGCCCTCTCAAGGATCTACACATTTTAACAAAGAATCAAAAGGAACCAAGAAGAAATAGTGATGGAGGGATAGGAAATGTGGCTCAGCCACAAGGAGAAGATGATGTTGTGGAAGAAGCTACCCTTCCTCACTTCTCTCTTACTTCTTTCTTACTTTCTTTACCTAACACTTAATAAAATAAATTAATCGAGATGGAAGATACAACACAACAACATTTGGCCATGAGATTAAATATATTATCTGTAGTACAAAGGTAAGGGATCTTGCTAATGTTACACACACACATGTGAACGTGAGTGTGTGTAAAAGACACATGAACTTTTACATTAAATACATTAAGCAATAAAAAAATTTCCTTTGTATTAAATAAACTAAATAATAAAATCAAAAACTGAAAATAGGACATCCAATTTATTATTCTTTATATTAATTACTAATTGTTAAAATTTCCAATTGCTCATATTTAAAATAAATATTAATATTATTTAAATTTTGATTATTAATTACAAATTGAGGAGAGGAGAACTTTTAAATAATAATAAAAATTGAAATTTACTACCTTTACATTAATAACAATATTAGATATTTAATAATAATTTTTATATTTATATCTTATTTTAAAAATTTCCAATTTTTTATTTATTAAAGTTAATGTTATTTTAATTTTCATTATTGCATTAAATACATTAAACAATAAAAAATTTCTCTCTTTATTAAAAACATTAAAGAAAAAAAGAAAAAAGTACACCCACTTTATTATTCATTATATTAATTACTAATTGTTAAACTTTCCAATTTCTCATATTTAAATTAAATATTAATATTATTTTAATTTTAATTATTAATTACAACTTGATGTGACAAGAATTCTTAAAAAATAATAATAATTGAATTTGACAACCTTTACATTAAAAATATTATTAGAGAGTTAATAATAATTTTATATTTATAACTTATTGAATTTTTTTCAAATTTCTTATATATTAAAATTAATGTTATTTCAATTTAATTATTAATTATAAGTTAATGAATTTTTAAAAAATAACAAATAAAACTTATTAATATTTTTTACATATAAAAATATAATAAGTATTAAAGTTCAATAATATTTTAATAATTTAAGTATATTTTTATATATTTATATAAATATATATGTATATATATATATATATAAGTAAAACTGACTTGAACTTTACAGTAGTAAAAAGATTAATTAGTGTAACTCCCCAATTTTCGGTCAGGGGTCACATTATAAATATGCGGAAATTTAAATTTCGAAAACCTCTCAGAAAGGTCACTCAATTTTTTTTAAAACGCAACGTCGCTCTATAAATAATTAAATCATACTAGTCATCCCATAATTAATTATAATCTAACGGAAGTATTGAAAATAAATACAGCAACATAAGATTTCTAAGTCTTTGATTAAAAGAGCAAGCATCTATGCTTCGTCAACATTTTCTTCTCGTCCTCAGCAGATCAACCTAAACGCTGCTCATCTGTGGCGTTAAGCGCCCAATCAGCATACATGCAAACAGTATAGGGTTAACTTCAAAAACCAAATAATATTGATAATAGACAAGTGGTAATTTACAACAGATAGAACATACACATCTTATAACAGGAATAATATATTATAAGACTTTCATTAACACCCAATTCAATGCAAATTTTTCCTAGGATAACTATATGCATAGCTATGACCAAGTTTTGCTCCATCAGAGCAGGACAATCACGTGGGACAAGTATCCACCACATTGCCCTTGTAGGGAAGATCACGCGGGACGAATATCCGCCACATCAAACCCTCCGGATGATCCCACGGGACAAATTACCGTCACATCATACCCAAATACCTAGTAATGCATATGCTTATGGCAATATAATCCTCCAAAATACATGAACCAACAGTCCATAATAATCTCAATAAATAATTCAACAAGCGAACCAACCGTTCATTAAACATTGTCATATAATAGCACATGCTTACATATCATCTCAATTCAATTCCAATAACAACGTGTTATATCAGTATCAAATTCAAATCCTCATTTTTTATTATCATCATGTTTCGATTATAACATGTACAGCAACAAATAACAATCATATAATTATTAAAAACCAAGTTCAACAAGAATTTCAAAAACAGGATAAAAATCACTCACAAACGACAATCAATTCCTAAGAAAGAAGTTACCCTTACCGTTGAACGTAGTCTCGCATAAGCTCCGTGTCCAACCTATCAAGAGATTCGTAAACCACGATCAAACACTCATCGAAGAAACAAAACCCAAACCCCTCATAACAATGAGCAGAATAGAACAGAAACACATATTTTCATTCAATAGGATTAAAAGTCAAGATTACAATTTTAATCTTACTTAGGAAGAAGTATGTCCATGATAATGGCATGGGTCCATTGAAAAGAAAAGCAAATAAACCTACACCTAATGGACCCAGAGAAAACAAATATTGGGATTTTTAATTGATTCATGAACTCAAAGAGACAGGGACTGAAATTTGAATCATTCTATGTACTATGTTAGCTTTAGCCTTACAAAAAAAAAATGAAAATGATCCTGAATAGAGTTAGAGTATAACATTCTAAATCAAGAAGAAAAGGTGTTCATTTCACAGTTCTAGTCAGCTTTGTTTTGAAGCCTAAAATCTTGTGTGTTTTATAATCTTTCAAAATTTAGGCGGTCATTAGGAAATAAATGCTGAGAGACAAACAAATGGTAGCAACAATCAACCACTAATACTCCAAACCATCTTCAAAGAAAATCGTGTGCTTTCCCACCAATGACCAACTGTTTTCTAAAATCTCAGAAGTTCCTACATTTGCTAGCAAAGAGAGGACTTAAAGTGGAAATCAAGAATATGAAGCAACACTCTTTGATTTAAGCACATGTAAAATAAGGTGAAGGTGCGATAAATACACAAGAAAGGGGGGGGGGGGGGGTTTGAATTGTGTGTTTCATTTTACAAAATTCGTTTACCATGTATTACATATAACTTATTCATCACCTTTCATCTATATTTGACATGGATCATTTATGTAAGAAGTCATGAAATTCATTTTATAAGTTATGAACAACATTTATTTGGTTTCCACAAATGTTTGCAAGATACAAACAAAAAGAAAGGCATGCAGCGGAAATGAAATAAAATGAAAATAAAACACATGATTTTATCCTGGTTCACCCCCAAACCGACAGGGCTACGTCCAGTTCTTGGCTTCACCAAGATTTTCACTATTTCAACAAATAGTACAAGTATTATCAGGGACTTCTCCCGACAAGTATTCTAAGGACTTCTCCTATCAAGTATTAGAAGGACTTCTCCTTACAAGTATTATGAGGACTTCTCCTAACGAGTATTCTTAGGACTCCTCCTTACAAGTATTATCAGGACTTCTCCTATCACCTTTTCAGGATTTCTCTTTTCTACAAAAATCTCTTCTTGATAAGAGTGGGTAGAAGAAATGAAGCTTAATGAACAGAGAGATCATAAGCAAGCTGATCTCTTGTCCTAAGTTATGTGTGTAGAGTATGATGAGAGTAACACTCTATAAGGTTTCTACACACATAAGCAACACAGCTCAGGTTTATATGTGACTTGAAGTTTTCTGAGCTGAGACCAAGGTTGCCTTGGTCTTTGGACGAACTAGATTGAGTTGTGTATAAATTAGTTCTAGTCGCCAAGTTGCAACGGGAGCAAGGTTCTCTATATATATCTTCAGTTGAAGATCTTCGTTCATTCTCCACAGTAGGAGTGAAAACCTGCTCGAAGTGCTTCGTCCTCTCCGGGAAGCACATAACGGCTAGTTCTGCATCTCTCAGCAGGCGTAAGTCACGATCAGAGGCTTTTCTGCAAGCATAAGATATGATCTGGAAATCATCAGTACTTCTGGGTTGATGTCGTCTGGCTCCATCTTGAGCGAGCAGCCTTGAGCTGGTTTCTTCGTATATAACGTGTAAAAATCCAGCGGTGAGGACTGCTTTGACTCTTTTACCCCAGTGCTAGACAGCTAATACTCATCACGTGCCTTGGTCAGGATTTTGAATTTCGACCGTTGAGAGTGTACGATGCTCAGAGATTCTTGCCGTTGATTTCGCGATGTCAGCTTGATTTTAGGAAAAACAGGGAAGTAGTGGGACCAAGAGGTATTGAATTTATTGAGTCCCATCTTTCTTTCTGTGATTGCCAGGTTTTGGTACTCGTGTAGACGAGGATAGAAATAATTACTCGAACGAATAATTTCTTTAATACTTCTGTTGACTTGGTCTCCTCGAAATACGTGCTCAGTGATTCTTGTATTTTTGGCGCGATTTATACTTTGATGGACAGATTCTTTCATTTAGCTTTGGCAGACGCAGTCTCCATTGAATGTTTGAAGTTCCGTGATTGGCTCATATTGCCAAATGAATTTCCCTCTGTCAGTTTGTTTCTAGGAAATGGAATATTCTTGTCTGAATTCTTTCTTTCACTGAAGTTCTTCATCAGAGAGATCTGATCCACAACTCCTTTGTATGATGCTAGAGTGGTTTCAAGGCAGACGGAGTTTCTTCAAGATTGTTATCCTTTTTCACCTTTAAGCAGAACAATCTTCATATTTGATCTTTGTAGATTTGGGTAGTGGACTGACTTAGTTGCTTCAAGTAGGCTTTGATTTGAGTGTGAGGATTCCCATCAAGTGGTCGTAGAGAAGAGACGTTGGTCATTTGAAGCTTGTTGATTCATCTCTCTTGATTCACCAGACAATCTTGTACTTTGAATATCTTTCTTTCTAGCGCCATCAGACTGATTTATACGAACCGGACGAACTCTTCTGGCAAGCTAATTCTCTTGATAAGGCAATGGTGTTTATTCATTCCTTTCAAAGATGGTTATTCCTGTTCATGATAATTTTCACTATGTTAGAAATTTTTATCTTTAACGTTATTGAAAAGAAATTGTTAATTATCAAAACATAATAATCCATTTAATTATTTGATCTAACAATCTCCCCTTTTTTGATAATGACAATTTCTTTTGGAAAAGGTTCGTTTAAGAATGTAATTGATCATAAAGCATTTTGCTGATTTTTCTTCAGGGTATTGCATCTAGAAAAATATGGTTGCCCTTTTGTAAGTGATATTATTTGAGTGAAAACAGCTAATCTTTTGGGTGGACCGAATTTATCTTATTTGAGTTTACGTAACTTTGCTCCCCCTAAATGAACTGTCCTAGATAGTGTTTGACTAGTGATCGTTTGCCTAAGTGAACGTACCTTTGCTCCCCCTAAATTTTCTACTACTCTTAGGTGAAGTAGCTTTGCTCTCTTTTACTAATCTAGTCTCCTAGTCCCTTTTTCTAGAAATGTCCCTTTTCCTATCTCTTCTCCCCCTTTGGCATTATCAAAAATAGATGAATAAATAAGCAGATAGAGATTAGTCATGTGGCTGCTGTCGTTGCTGCATGTATCTCCTGAACAGGTCCTTCATGCTCTCAAAGCTTTCAGCAATTTTTCGCTCAAGTCTTTCAGACACAGCTTCAATACGATCAAAGGCCCTTTGGCACACCTCGTCACTTTTCTTCTCGGCTCTAGAGTTTCCTTCTTCCATTTTAGCCCGTAGTTCCATCACAGCAGCTTTGGCATCAAAGGATGCTTTAGCTGGTTCATCTTCCATATTGGACTTATGGAGTTGCTCCTCTTGAGAAGCATCACTGGTTGGCAGTGCAAAAGAAATAGGTTGGGCCTTGGTAACTTCAGCATCTGGTGTAGATGATGAGGTTTCATTTTGGACGCACTCTGGAGAGAATGATGAAGATTGGTGATGATGATTTTCTTCTGAATCGGTGGATGCATGAAGTGTGTTTTGTGGAATGGTGATGGTTTGAGGCAATGGAATAACTGGTGTATATGATGGGTGATTGTTGGAGGGAACAGTGACTGACGCCATAGGTTCAGGTTGTTGTTTGGCTACCAGTAGGAGAAGCACCCATGACCCATGTTGAAACACAATGCTTTTCACGTTAGAGATAAGTCCAAATGGGATGGTGCCAAGATGAACTGGTTTAGGAACAGCCAGTTCCCACTCGTGATGAAAAATATCATACCTGGACCTTGTGGCAAATGCAATCTGCATACCATTTACAGCAGGAGGTGCCCAAAGTCGAGCTTGCAGACAGAAGTTGTACCCCAGAGACTTCATCAGCAGGTGTGGACCATATGCCGCATTGCCCATATTCAGCATCCTAGGAACCTGCAAGTTAGAGGAGGATATCGTCTGACGAGTCCTTCTGGGAATGTTTGTAAGAAAGACTCTTGCTATGTTTGGAGAGGACTCAATGGATTTGGTAGATGATGAGGCCTTCTGTTGGGATGTTAATATCTCATTTAGAGATATTTCAGGATCATCAATATCACCGTTGAGGCATTCAGCTTCACCCTTATGCTTCTTTTCTCTGAGCGATCTTTTCATTGATTCTTTTGACTTGGTCCGCTTCTTTGTATTCTTTTTCACAGTATCTTCTTCTGCTGCGACTGGACGAAGTTCCTCATGAACTGCTAATTCTTTATTCACTGCACATGTGGCAGTTTCTTTATTTGTGTTAAACAAATTGTCGTCTGGTGAGTGGTTCTCTGAATGAGGTGAGTTGGGTTGTGAAACTGGACTTGTCGGAGCTTCTTGCTGGGGTTGAGAGTTCTCTGAAGTCCCATTGCTGCTAAGGGTGAATGCATCGTCAGACTGGCTAGGAAGACTTTTAGGTTGTTGAGCATATTCAGGGTCAACAATTTTCCTAAACTTCAACACTCTTGGATGAATATACTTCCCCCATCTTTTAGCACTCTTCTTACAGTTGGGTCTCCATAATGGAGTGCTATACGGGAGTGGAGAATCACTTCTCAATTTTACTCTGACCTAGTGATGATCATCAATGTTACACATAATTCCAATGACTGGTGGAATGTAGGCTGGGCCAACTAGTGGCATATAGGTGCAACATTCCTTCAGGCTTAGGGTTACCAGAATAATCTTGAATGTGCAGACAGCAAGTAGTCCCATGTCAGGAACGGTGAACCACTTAGAGGATGAAGCCACTTCTCCATGTGATAGGTTCAGAGCAGCTTTTATTCTCTCCATATCTTTTTCAGACTCCATTACATCAGCAAGCAATGAGTGGTTGATTCTGAGTTCTTCCCTCATTTCGGTCCTGATAGCGGGCCATTCATCCTCACTTACTCCAAGCCACTGTGCTATGCAACGAAAGCCACAATTTCCATCATCGACTACATCGATAATGTCTTCCACATATTCGTGAAACATTGTGGGAACATATGGAAGATACTTCAGCAGAGAGGATGAAGATTGATCATCCTCTGGAGCAACCTTTAAAGGTTCTTTTCTTACCTTCCTGACCAATTTGGCTATTGGCAGGGTGTCTTCATCATCTCCAGACGGAGTCGTGTTTTGCCTGGATACTGCCTTTACAAGACGTCTTCTTTTTGCTGGGGGTGCTTGTGTTGGTAGGGCCTTGAGCCGTTCATCTGATTGTGAAGCATCACGCTTCTTGGCTGGCGATGGTGTTGTGGGGATAGTTTGTTTCCTAGCTCTTGAGGCTCTTGTTCTTGGAGGAGATGGTTGAACTTCCTTCCCCTGATCAGTTTCTTCATTGTCTTCTACTTGCTTTCTTTCCCAGCTGGATAGCAAATTCTTCGGAACCTTGGAGATGTCAATCTTCAAGTTCATTCGCTTAACATCTCCAAATCGAATGGGAGTAGGATAGACGTAATCCTGAGCCATGAACTCACTTTGGAGTTTTTTATCTGTTACCAATCCTTTCATACCCATAATTTTAGTAATGAGAGACCCATAGGGAAGGTTTGTCACTGGACTTTCAATCGTCCCTGCCATGTGATGAAAAATCAGTGTTGGAAGGTTGATCTTCTGCATGTGACTCATTTGGTAGAGCGCCCAGTGAGCCATCTTGTTTACAAGATCTCTAGCTCCTTCTTTGGGAATGACTACCTTACTGAGAACAGCGTGAGGAAACTTGAATTCTTCTACCAAGTTGTTGACAGCGTTCCCATGTATTTTTAGGTTTTCCTTCCAGATGCAGTCACCATCTATAGCAGAGGTTTCCCACTTCGAGGAATAGTGAACTCCGTCCTTCACATCCACGTCTAGTGCTAGGGCAATGTCACTAGGGCAGATTTCTGTTATCATCCTTGAGCATCTGCTTGTGATTGTTTGTGAGTTTGTTTTTACAGCACACTGGTAGAACTCCTTCACCAGCGGTTCAAGAACAGGTGTCTCTGATACTTTCATAAGCTTTTCCCAATCTTGGAAGAGAACATAATTCAGTCCAGCAACCCTTGCATACTGAAATCGGTTCAGATCAAGATACCTTGGTGACACCAATTCCCGTTCTCCTAAGTCAGCAATTTTCTGAGCCCCAATCTTCGAGACTTGTTCGAGTCGATTGGCTTCAACGTTCTTCTTTCTCAGT
Organism: Acmispon strigosus; assembly: GCA_030819835.1. Lineage (NCBI taxonomy): Eukaryota > Viridiplantae > Streptophyta > Magnoliopsida > Fabales > Fabaceae > Acmispon > Acmispon strigosus. The sequence goes on from JAUAMA010000006.1 coordinate 21,487,636, forward strand.
TGAAGAATGGATTCTTGTTCCTGAGTGAGTTTTGTCTTTACAGCGGTCTGCTTTTTGGGTGCCATTTGAGAATTCTGCAGAAAGGAATTAAAGAGCACAAGCAAAGAGTAACAAGAATTCTGGAATGCAAGCGTGATGTGAGTGTGAGACTTTTGCTTTTGTTTAAGTTGATTGGGAACCAGACAGTTTTTTGCTTGTTTAGTGGGATGAAATGATTGCATAGCATTTGATTCGAGATATCCGGGATCACATGCGTATTAAATAATAATAGGAAAATGTGCAGTTATGGCAGTTGAGGATTTAATGCGTGTTGTGGACGCTTTTATCAGGTGGAACGATACAGCTGTTTACCTGTGGCCCCAGACGAACTATTTTGGTAGTGTCCTTTCGAGTGGGCCTAGACGTTCTCACGTTGACGTGTAGCTATCAGACGGTGATTTCCCTTAACTTTGATTATCCTTGATGACAGACTTTATTTCCTTTCCATTTACTCGGAAAGGCCATCTCTCCATTGTGTACATACTTCATCAACTGACACGTGTTTTGGATTATCCATCAGTTTTTCTCCTTCTTTTGATCTCCATGCTCTGTCAGATTCTCCCAACTTTCTTCCTCAGAGAGCTTCTTTCCTATGAATTCCTGCAGTAGGGGTTTATAGTATACTCTGTGTGGTACCCAGATTTCAGCTGAGTCCAGTGGGTTAGTAAGTTACTCACAGAGGTGTGAGCGTTACGCTTGTGAAACTTCAGGACTTGAAAGTTTATGCATGTATATATATAAGTGTGAGTATACATAAAAGTAATTGAGTGATTTTAATGATTCCTCAGAGGGAATGACTCATAAAGATTTGAAAATTTACACAATTTCAATTTCTTTCAAATGACTGTTAATTTGTCATTTGATTGACTTTAAGCAGAGAAGAAGAAATGAGCAGTATTGAATATTTATGAGATCAGAGTTACCTCATTTGTATTTCTTGTAGCTACATAGTTTATCCTCCCTTTAAAAAAAATCTTTAGGTGCTCTCTTGATGGTAGTAAGAGTGAGAGCCCTTGCTTGTTTCTTCTTCTTGGATCAGCATGAATTTCTTTCCTTCTTATCTTCATTTACCTGTAAACAAAAATTGGTTCCTTTCTTAAATAGGTTTCCTTGTCATGTTCTCCTGCCACTGTAAAGTGGGTAGAGATTGAATTTGGTTGAGAACATCATGTGCTTCCTTGGATCTTTATACTCTCCATCTGTTAAGATGTTGGTATTTTTCAGAGAGTTAGGCTCTGATACCAAATGAAGGTGCGATAAATACAAAAGAAAGGGGGGGTTTGAATTGTGTGTTTCATTTTACAAAATTCTTTTACCATGTATTACATATAACTTATTCATCACCTTTCATCTATATTTGACATGGATCATTTATGTAAGAAGTCATGAAATTCATTTTATAAGTTATGAACAACATTTATTTGGTTTCCACAAATGTTTGCAAGATACAAACAAAAAGAAAGGCATGCAGCGGAAATGCAATAAAATGAAAATAAAACACATGATTTTATCCTGGTTCACCCCCAAACCGACAGGGCTACGTCCAGTCCTTGGCTTCACCAAGATTTTCACTATTTCAACAAATAGTACAAGTATTATCAGGGACTTCTCCCGACAAGTATTCTAAGGACTTCTCCTATCAAGTATTAGAAGGACTTCTCCTTACAAGTATTATGAGGACTTCTCCTAACGAGTATTCTTAGGACTCCTCCTTACAAGTATTATCAGGACTTCTCCTATCACCTTTTCAGGATTTCTCTTTTCTACAAAAATCTCTTCTTGATAAGAGTGGGTAGAAGAAATGAAGCTTAATGAACAGAGAGATCATAAGCAAGCTGATCTCTTGTCCTAAGTTATGTGTGTAGAGTATGATGAGAGTAACACTCTATAAGGTTTCTACACACATAAGCAACACAGCTCAGGTTTAGATGTGACTTGAAGTTTTCTGAGCTGAGACCAAGGTTGCCTTGGTCTTTGGACGAACTAGATTGAGTTGTGTATAAATTAGTTCTAGTCGCCAAGTTGCAACGGGAGCAAGGTTCTCTATATATATCTTCAGTTGAAGATCTTCGTTCATTCTCCACAGTAGGAGTGAAAACCTGCTCGAAGTGCTTCGTCCTCTCCGGGAAGCACATAATGGCTAGTTCTGCATCTCTCAGCAGGCGTAAGTCACGATCAGAGGCTTTTCTGCAAGCATAAGATATGATCTGGAAATCATCAGTACTTCTGGGTTGATGTCGTCTGGCTCCATCTTGAGCGAGCAGCCTTGAGCTGGTTTCTTCGTATATAACGTGTAAAAATCCAGCGGTGAGGACTGCTTTGACTCTTTTATCCCAGTGCTAGACAGCTAATACTCATCACGTGCCTTGGTCAGGATTTTGAATTTCGACCGTTGAGAGTGTACGATGCTCAGAGATTCTTGCCGTTGATTTCGCGATGTCAGCTTGATTTTAGGAAAAGCAGGGAAGTAGTGGGACCAAGAGGTATTGAATTTATTGAGTCCCATCTTTCTTTCTGTGATTGCCAGGTTTTGGTACTCGTGTAGACGAGGATAGAAATAATTACTCGAACGAATAATTTCTTTAATACTTCTGTTGACTTGGTCTCCTCGAAATACGTGCTCAGTGATTCTTGTATTTTTGGCGCGATTTATACTTTGATGGACGGATTCTTTCATTTAGCTTTGGCAGACGCAGTCTCCATTGAATGTTTGAAGTTCCGTGATTGGCTCATATTGCCAAATGAATTTCCCTCAGTCAGTTTGTTTCTAGGAAATGGAATATTCTTGTCTGAATTCTTTCTTTCACTGAAGTTCTTCATCAGAGAGATCTGATCCACAACTCCTTTGTATGATGCTAGAGAGGTTTCAAGGCAGACGGAGTTTCTTCAAGATTGTTATCCTTTTTCACCTTTAAGCAGTAATCTTTGTAGATTTGGGTAGTGGACTGACTTAGTTGCTTCAAGTAGGCTTTGATTTGAGTGTGAGGATTCCCATCAAGTGGTCGTAGAGAAGAGAAGCTGGTCATTTGAAGCTTGTTGATTCATCTCTCTTGATTCACCAGACAATCTTGTACTTTGAATATCTTTCTTTCTAGCGCCATCAGACTGATTTATACGAACCGGACGAACTCTTCTGGCAAGCTAATTCTCTTGATAAGGCAATGGTGTTTATTCATTCCTTTCAGAGATGGTTATTCCTGTGCATGATAATTTTCACTATGTTAGAAATTTTTATCTTTAACGTTATTGAAAAGAAATTGTTAATTATCAAAACATAATAATCCATTTAATTATTTGATCTAACATATGGTTGAAAGATTAATGGTGGTGGAGAGGAGTTTCAAAAATTAATAGAGGCTGAATGGAGGCCAATTAAGCCATTCAATTCCACCATTGAAGAAGAAAAAGCATCCAAGAAGAATTGCCAGCAGACGAGCCAGCGCTCAAGCGTTGGAAGTTCCAACGCTCAAGCGCTGGAACTCTGACTAGGATGTGAGTCACGAATTGCACCCAGCGCTCAAGCGTTGGAAGCCAGCGCTCAAGCGCTGGGCCTCGGTCTGATAGTGGGATTTTAATTGCACCCAACGCCCAAGCGTTGGGGATGCCAGCGCTCAAGCGCTGGAAGGCAGATTTTTACTATAAATAGGGGTCTTTTCTTCACTTGTAAATCACACCTATTCAGAAAACAACAAGTATTCTTCTTTCCACCTTAAGAGCATTGTTCCTAGGAATTTTGGGAAGCCAAACTTGAGCTCCTATCTAGGGTAATTCGATGCTTCTTTTAGCCATGCTTGGCTAATTCTTATAAGTATCTTGGGTTGTTGTAGTTTATATTTTATGTCTTAGTTTATTTCTACATTTCTGAATAATATTTCCAGTTTATGTTTTATTTCCTTGTTCTTCATTCATCTTGGTGCATGATAGGGGAATCGCAAGTGTACGATTAACTATCGCGTAATACAAAAGATCGAACCCAAGGGATAGGTGTTCTTATTGATATATAATTTAGTACTTGTGCAATAAAAATAAAATGATATGTTTGATGTTTGGTTTAGGACAAGATGAAAGCAAAAGCATAAAATAATTAAACAAAATAAGATGAGAAAAATTTAAGCTTTTGGGTTGGTTTATATAGTCTATAAAACATGCTAGAAAACTCCTACTAAATTTCTGAACTTTAAATTCAAATTCATGGTGCTATAGCCTAAATTTCTACATCCTAATAGCCTTAAGAAATGTAGAACTTTCTTACCTAATTACTAACTCCATAGCCTTGGTTATTAGTTAATTAGAAAAGAAGATGAAGAAAGAATTCAGGCCAACACAAAGTTACGTACATCCTTATAGCCTTAAGAAATGCAAACTTATAACCTTTTTTATTTCCTATTTCCCTTACTACTTATCAAATGGCCTTATGACATAAGTAGAAAGCAAGAAATCTTTTGATCACAAGATTAATGAAGAACAAAGAAATAAAACATGAATTGAAGATATTATTCAGAAATGTAAAAGAAAACTAGTACATGAATTATAAACTAAAAAACCCAAAAACTTAAAAAGAATTTAGCCAAGCATGGCTAAAGGAGACATTGAATTACCCTGGATAGGAGCTCAAATATGGCTTCCCACAAGTCCTAGGAACAATGCTCAAGAGGGAGAAAGAGAGAATACTTGTTGTATTCTAAGATGGTGTGTTTTACAAGTGCAAGTTGCTTCCCTATTTATAGCAAAAATCTGGCCTCAGCAATTAAATCCCACTTCCAGACCGAGGCCCAGCGCTTGAGCGCTGGGTTCTAGCGCTGCAGCGCTGGCTACTGCTTCTTCAGCTTCAAGCTTTTCCTTCCTTCTTCATGGTAGTGGGTTTTGAATGCCATAAAAAGCCACTACTCAGCCCTTAATCAATTCTGAAACCTTCCTCCCACTACCATCAATCCTTCAACATAATTTTCCATGTGCTAATTTAGAGAGTGATTCTTCATATTCTTCTTTTCCACTTTTAGTCCTCTCTTGGTTAGCACACCAATTCAAGCCCTTGAATTCTCTCAATCTTCACTTTTAGTCCTCCACTCTTGAACTTTTACCATTTGGTCTCTGATTTCCTGCAACTTTACATATTGGTCCCTGGACAAAAATGATAACTAAACCAGTTTTTTTCTAAAAATATAAAATAACTAGAAAAATTCCTAAAATATAAAATAAAGCTAAAAAAACAAATAAAATCTAATCTATATGCAAAATGCAAAATAAATATAAAATCTATATAAAAACAATAAAAAACCTATATGTGACTCAAAAATAATAAAATAAAAAGACTAAAAACATCATATAAAATCCACTCATCACACCACTATACCCAACGACAGCTTGTCCTCAAGCGACTAAACTTAAAGAAAAACTCGTCCCTGAGTTTTGAGAAAGTTTATCTGATTAAAAACTTGAAGCACAAAAACCTTTCACAGAAAGTTTAGCAGAAAAGGAAGACATGCATGTTTTATAGACAAAGAATCAAGAAAGTTAGGCTTGGCTTTTAACATGTTTGAGTTCATCAATTAAGCTCACCAAAAATGATAGTCTCCATGAAAACAAGAAAGCTCAGTAATCCTGCTTATAATTCAAATCAAAAGTGAAGTAAAGCAACCAAGTGATTTTGAAGAGATTCTTAAGGTTGTAACTTGGCCAAAAGGGTTGATCAATTTAAGGTATGGATTTCAAGAAATTGGCAACTCTAGTGGCTGACTCAGAAATTGTTGTTAAGTGATTTTTTCCTTGACTTAAGAGCTTCAACAATTACAAACAAGGGTCCTCTCAATTTTTCTCTTCTCTTTTTTTTTTCTTTTTTTTTTGAACAAAGTAGTGGAATGTATGGGATGAATAACTTGAATTTTACTCCCTTCATACTCTTTCTCACCCCACTACCTCATTATTTCTAAGGCACATACCTTATTTTTTCAACTTCTTTTTTTTTTTTAGAGAGAAACCCACAAACTTAGCTCTAGCAATTTCAGCTCATGAATCACAATAACAACTTTAAGAATTATCACACAAAGTAGGCTCCAAAGAATGACTCTTTTAAGGCTCAAAAGGGGCTACTAGTGGATATAACATTTCAAGCAAAAATCTGAGTTTTCAAAAATGCCTATAATCTCTTCTCAACTCACAAAGTGTACAAAACTCCAATCAACATGCAACACAAGGCAGAAAAATTTCACAATCAAGAATTCAGAGTCCTCAGCTCTCAGAAAAAGATAGGGTAAGTGGTACCCTTTTTTAGAACTCAGAAAAAGACTTTGCCAACAACCAAAACAATCAAGATATCAAAAATCCTTTCTACAACATGCACTCCTAACTGCTTAAAAACATAGAATTTTTCACAAAGCAGTTCAATCAGATAAAGCATTTCACAAAGCTATAGCAACATTCAGAATGGATAATATACTCAAGACTCATGCAAAAAGAAAATAGAAAAAAAACTAAGCTAAAAATAAAACTAGAAAAACAAAAACTAAGAAGCTGGCATAGTAACAAATTTTCCACAAAGGTCCAAGGGAACCTCAATGTAAAAATCAATTTGAACACTTAAGTTCAAGAGGGTTCTTCCTCCTTTTGGTACCTATCCTGTAACATTGAACAAACAAAAGTCTTACAAGCAGAAGCTTGCTTGACTTGTTAGTTCCAAAATCGGTACAAATAAGATCATGGGTTGAAAAATTGTGTTCACCTTAAAAACAAGATTTCTTGAGTTTCCCAAAAATCAAAACCATTGTAGAAACAAGGGAAAACTCATAGAATCTAAAACTTTCAGAAAATGGTGAACACAAAATTTATTAAAAACCAAAAACAGCAAATAAAAAACAAAACAGCAAGACTGCCCGAGCTCCAGCGCTTGAGCGTTGGGGATGCCAACGCTTAGGCGCTGGAATTAAAATAAAAACTGGGTGGATTCCAGGGGCCTAGCGCATGAGCGCTAGCCCTCCAACGCTGGAGCGTTGGGTTAAATTGGAACCAGGGGGTTTAAGCAGGGGCTCAACGCCTGAGCGTTGGCCTCCAGCGCTTGAGCGCTGGCCCCTCCTGCAGCAAAACATATAATTTTTTTCTTTTATTTATTTACAAGAGTAGTGCAAAAAATTAAAAAGACAGAAAAATAAACTATCCTAAGTTGGGTTGTCTCCCAACCGGCTCAATTTTATAGTCTTTGATAGACTTCTTCAATAATCACTTTTTCAACCGGGGTCTATTACAAAATTCTTTAGACCCCGCAAATCATGTATATTTTGGCACAAAAACAACATGGTGCCTAATGAACTTTCAGCTAACAAGGTAACAACTTTCAAATTAAAAATGGAAGGAATAAATAAATTTGCCCTTCCTTGTTCTTTTCCTTGCTTATCTGAACCTATAGCATAGGTTCCTTGAGGTTCTTCTTCCTCCATTTCCAATTTGTCTTCAAAGACAAATTTTACAATGGAAGTTTCTTTTACCTCCTCTTGTTGAACAACAAGTTCATTTTCATGAACTGGTTGTTGTTCTTCGCTGGGCTGCCTCCTCAGAATGCTTTGCATTTTCACTTGTAGTTCTTCCATGGCCTTACATTCCTGCTCAGGGGTTGGAAAAAATCCTGCATTCCGCTTGCACTCTAAATTAGAATATAATTCGTCAATAAGAGTGAAAGCTTCCTGCTTCTTTTTCTCATATTCTATTTCAAGTTTAGCCCGGAATTTTGCCTCCCTTTGCTCAAATGTTTCAGCCATTGCTATACCTGCCAATACTCAGCAAACAAAATTAGCAGCACCAGTTCATCACACAAATAATATTTTTACTTTTTTATTTTTTATATATAAACAAGAAGTACTAAACAAAATAAAAATAAGAACTTGAAAGAACCTATCCCCGGCAACGGCGCCAAAAACTTGATAGAGGAATCGCAAGTGTACGATTAACTATCGCGTAATACAAAAGATCGAACCCAAGGGATAGGTGTTCTTATTGATATATAATTTAGTACTTGTGCAATAAAAATAAAATGATATGTTTGATGTTTGGTTTAGGACAAGATGAAAGCAAAAGCATAAAATAATTAAACAAAATAAGATGAGAAAAATTTAAGCTTTTGGGTTGGTTTATATAGTCTATAAAACATGCTAGAAAACTCCTACTAAATTTCTGAACTTTAAATTCAAATTCATGGTGCTATAGCCTAAATTTCTACATCCTAATAGCCTTAAGAAATGTTGAACTTTCTTACCTAATTACTAACTCCATAGCCTTGGTTATTAGTTAATTAGAAAAGAAGATGAAGAAAGAATTCAGGCCAACACAAAGTTACGTACATCCTTATAGCCTTAAGAAATGCAAACTTATAACCTTTTTTATTTCCTATTTCCCTTACTACTTACCAAATGGCCTTATGACATAAGTAGAAAGCAAGAAATCTTTTGATCACAAGATTAATGAAGAACAAAGAAATAAAACATGAATTGAAGATATTATTCAGAAATGTAAAAGAAAACTAGTACATGAATTATAAACTAAAACAACCCAAAAACTTAAAAAGAATTTAGCCAAGCATGGCTAAAGGAGACATTGAATTACCCTGGATAGGAGCTCAAATATGGCTTCCCACAAGTCCTAAGAACAATGCTCAAGAGGGAGAAAGAGAGAATACTTGTTGTATTCTAAGATGGTGTGTTTTACAAGTGCAAGTTGCTTCCCTATTTATAGCAAAAATCTGGCCTCAGCAATTAAATCCCACTTCCAGACCGAGGCCCAGCGCTTGAGCGCTGGGTTCTAGCGCTGCAGCGCTGGCTACTGCTTCTTCAGCTTCAAGCTTTTCCTTCCTTCTTCATGGTAGTGGGTTTTGAATGCCATAAAAAGCCACTACTCAGCCCTTAATCAATTCTGAAACCTTCCTCCCACTACCATCAATCCTTCAACATAATTTTCCATGTGCTAATTTAGAGAGTGATTCTTCATATTCTTCTTTTCCACTTTTAGTCCTCTCTTGGTTAGCACACCAATTCAAGCCCTTGAATTCTCTCAATCTTCACTTTTAGTCCTCCACTCTTGAACTTTTACCATTTGGTCCCTGATTTCCTGCAACTTTACATATTGGTCCCTGGACAAAAATGATAACTAAACCAGCTTTTTTCTAAAAATATAAAATAACTAGAAAAATTCCTAAAATATAAAATAAAGCTAAAAAAACAAATAAAATCTAATCTATATGCAAAATGCAAAATAAATATAAAATCTATATAAAAACAATAAAAAACCTATATGTGACTCAAAAATAATAAAATAAAAAGACTAAAAACAACCTAAAAATATCATATAAAATCCACTCATCAGTGCACATAAGATCTCTTGCTTATTGCTTATAACAAAAGGCCATTTGGTAAGTAGTAAGGGAAATAGGATTTAAAAAAGGCTATAAGTATATATCACTAAAGGACATTAGGATAGACGTAGCTTTATGTTGGCCTGAACTCCATCTTCGTCTTCTTTTCTGGTTAATTAAATTACAAGGACTTGAATTTAGTAATTAGGAAGAAAGTTATACACTTTTAAGGAATTAACTTGTAGAAATACTAGGCTATAGCATCATGAACTTGGTTTTAGAATTCAGAAATTAAGTAGGAATTTGCTAGCATATTTTATAGACTATGTAATTCAACCCAAGTGCTTAAATCCCATCATCTTTCCTTCTTTATATTTTATTGTTATTTTTGTTTTTGTCTTAACCAAACCAAATGCAAAATATATCTTTTTATTTTTCTGCTTAAGCTCTAAACAATTTAGTAATTAGACACCTATCCCTGTGGGATCGACAATCTTTTATATTACACGATAACCATCCGTGCACTTGCGGATTTGACTATCAAGTTTTTGGCGTCGTTGCCGGGGATAGGTTCTGTTTAAGTTCTTTTTATTATTTTGTTTAATGCTTTTTGTATATATATAAAAAAAAAAAAGAAAAAAAAAATATTTCTGCCTAACCGTTTGTTGCCATGTTGAAAGAAGATCCTTTAGAGACTATAATCTCTGAGGGATTGGACTTTGAAGATATTGAAAGAAATGACGAACAGGTCATAGAGATGGCAAGATATCTTGAAGCTGCCCATTTTTTCCCTTCATAGAAAAATTGGGTAGAGGAACTAAAGAGAGAAGAAGAAGTTCAAGAGGAAAAGAGGGAACTGAAGCCCTTACCTTCTTCCCTTAAGTATGTATTCCTTGAGGAAGGTAACAATAAACCAGTCATTGTGAGTAGTTCCCTCTCTCCTCTTGAAGAAGAAAAATTGGTAAGAATTCTTAGAGCTCATAAATCTGCTTTGGGTTGGACTATTGAGGACATTAAGGGCATAAGCCCCACTGTTTGTATGCATAAAATTTGTTTAGAAGAACAAGTTAAACCCGTAGTCCAACCCCAAAGAAGACTTAATCCTGCCATGAAAGAGGTGGTAAGAAAAGAAGTGATTAAGTTGCTTGATGCAGGGATCATTTATCCCATTTCTGATAGTGAATGGGTTAGTCCCGTTCAAGTAGTTCCCAAAAAAGGGGGAATTACAGTGGTCCCCAATGAGAACAATGAGTTGATTCCCACCAGGAAGGTAACTGGATGGAGGGTTTGTATAGACTACCGGAGGCTAAATTCAGCCATGAGTACTATTGTTTCTTGGATGGATATTCAGGATACAATCAGATTGTTGTTGATCCTAAGGATCAAGAGAAAACTGCTTTTACTTGCCCCTTCAGGGTTTTTGCTTATAAAAGAAGGCCTTTTGGCTTGTGTAATGCACCAGGAACCTTCCAAAGATGTATGTTTGCTATTTTTTATGATTTAATTGGTGAATGTATGGAAGTGTTCATGGATGATTTTTCAGTGTATGGCCCCAACTTTGACAAGTGTTTGGACAATTTGGAAAGGATTCTAGTTAGGTGCCAAGAAAAGAATTTGGTAGTTAATTGGGAAAAATGCCACTTTATAGTAAAGGATGGCATTGTGCTTGGGCACAAGATTTCTGAAAAAGGGATTGAGGTAGATAAAGCTAAAACAGAGATTATTGAAAATCTACCTCCTCCCACCAATACTAAAGGTATAAGAAGCTTTCTTGGTCATGCAGGTTTTTATAGGCGATTTATAAAAGATTTTTCTAAAATTGCTAAGCCTATGACAAACCTCCTTGAGAAAGAGGCTCCTTTTATCTTTAATGATGAGTGTTTGGCTGCTTTTAAATTATTAAAGGAAAAACTTGTTTCAGCCCCTATCATTATTGCTCCCCTATGGGATTTGCCTTATGAAATAATGTGTGATGCTAGTGATATTGCAATAAGGGTTGTTCTTTGTCAAAAAAAGGGAAAAGTTTTGCATGTGATTTACTATGCTAGTAAGGTCTTGAATGAAGCTCAAAGAAATTATGCTACAACTGAAAAGGAGTTGTTGAGTGTAGTTTATGCTTTAGATAAATTCAGACCTTACATTTTGGGTTCTAAAATTTTTGTGCATACTGACCATGCTGCATTGAAGTACTTGTTTGCTAAGCAGGAAGCTAAACCCAGGTTGATCAGGTGGATCTTACTCTTGCAAGAGTTTGATCTTGAAATTATGGACAGAAAAGGGAAAGACAATGGTGTAGCAGACCATTTGTCAAGACTTGAAGAGGGGAACTCCAGCCCAATTCCTATTCAAGAGGAGTTCCCAGATGAAAAGCTCTTAGCTGTCCAAGAGACAGCTCCATGGTATGTACATTTAGCTAATTTTAAAGCTGCTGGTGTGTTGCCATCTGATTTGACTTGGCAACAAAAGAAATTTTTTTTGTATGATGCCAAATTCTTTTTCTGGGATGAACCTTATTTTTTTAGAGAATGTTCTGATGGGATCATTAGAAGATGTATTCCAGAAAAAGAGTTTGACGCTGTTTTATGGCATTTCCATGGCTCCGAATATGGAGGCCATTTTTTTGGTGAGAGGACTGCAACTAAAGTCCTCCAAAGTGGTTTTTATTGGCCTACTATGTTCAAAGATAGTAGAGCATTTGTGGAAAGGTGTGATCGCTGTCAACGAATTAGTAATATCTCAAGAAGGAATGAGATGCCCTAAAAAATGATTTTTGAAGTTGAGCTTTTTGATGTATGGGGCATTGATTTCATTGGACCTTTTCCACCTTCTTTTGGTTGCCAGTATATTTTGGTTGCTGTTGACTATGTTTCTAAGTGGGTTGAAGCATCAGCCCTTCCCACAAATGATGGCAAAGTGGTTCTGGATTTTCTGAAGAAAAAGATCTTTACTAGATTTGGGGTGCCAAGGGCAATTATCAGTGATGGAGGTAAGCACTTTTTTAATAAAGCTTTTGAAACTCTTTTGAAAAAATATGGTGTTCATCATAAAGTTGCTAACCCCTATCACCCCTAAACTAGTGGACAAGTAGAGGTTTCTAATAGGGAGTTAAAAAGGATTTTGGAAAAAGTAGTTGGTACCTCAAGGAAGGATTGGTCAAAAAAATTAGATGACACCTTGTGGGCTTACCGAACTACGTTTAAAAATCCTATTGGAACCTCTCCTTACCAGTTGGTTTATGGTAAAACTTGTCATTTACCTGTGGAACTTGAGTATAAAGCCTTTTGGGCTTTGAAACATTTGAACATGGACCCCAAAGAAGGTGGGGATAAAAGACAGTTACAGGTACATGATCTGGATGAATTTAGACTCCAAGCATACCACAATGCTAGGATCTATAAGGAAAGAACAAAAAGGTGGCATGATAAGAAGATTTTGCCAAAAGAGTTTAGTCCAGGACAGCTTGTGTTATTGTATAACTCAAGGCTGAGGTTGTTTCCTGGAAAGCTGAAATCAAGATGGACACGACCATTTTTGGTCACCAAAGTCTTCCCTCATAGTGCGGTTGAGTTAGAAAATAATGTTACAAAGAACACATTCCTTGTCAATGGGCAAAGACTGAAACCGTACCTAGGGGGAGATGATGAAAGACAAGTGATGACTGTTTTGCTCGCTGCCCCTAATTGATTAAAGGGAAGGGTCTATCTCGGACCTTAACAATGAGCTGGTTTGGAGACAACCCAACTTAGGACTAGTTTAATTTTCTATCTTTTAATTTTCTGCATCATCTTTGTAAATAAATAAAAGAAAAAAACTCTATGTTTTGCTGCTGGAGGCCAACGCTCAAGCGTTGGGCCCCTGTTAATCTCCCCTGATTCCAGTTAATCCCAACGCTCAGGCGTTGGAGGGCTAGCGCTCATGCGCTAGGTCCCTGAATCCACCCAGTTTTTATTTTTATTTACAACGCCCAAGCGTTGGAAACCCAGCGCTCAGGCGTTGGGACCTCTGATTGCCCAGTTTTTGTTTCTTCTAGCGCCCGAGCGTTGGCAAACCCAACGCTCAAGCGCTGGAGCTCGGGAAATTTTCTGCTTTTTATTTTTATTTTCTGTTTTCTTGGTTTTTAATAATTTTGTGTCCACCATCACTTAAAAAGTTTTAGATTCTTCGAGTTTTCCCTTGCTTCTATAATGGTTCTGATTTTTGGGAACTCAAGAATTCTTGTTTGTTTTTAGGTGGACACAATTTTCAACCCTTGTTCTTAAGTATGCTGTTTTGGGAACTAACAAGTCAAGCAAGCTTCTGCTTGTGAGACTTCTGTTTGTTCAAATTTTGCAGGAAAGGCACCGGAAGGAGAAAGAGCCCTCTTGAACTTGAGTGTTCAAAGTTGAAATTGCAAGGAGGTTTCCTGGACATTTGTAAAAAAAAAAAAAAAAGGAAAAATACCAGCTTTTAGTTTTTAGTTTTATTTTTAGTTTTAGTTTTATTTTTGCTTTTAGGTTTTAGGGTTTTAAACTGCATGGTTGAGTGTCTTTATCCAGTCTGAATGCTGCTATTGCTCTGTGAATGTTTTATCTGATTGAACTGCTTTTTGAAAAGGTTCTATGTTTTGATGCGGTTAGGATTGCATGTTGTTAGAAATGATTTGACATCTTGATTGTTTTGGTTTTTGGCAAAGTTTTTTATGAGTTCTAAAAAGGGTACCACTTACCCTATGTTTTTTTGAGAGCTGAGGACTCTGAATGCATGATTGTAAGATTTTTCTGCCTTGTGTTGCATGTTGATTGGGATTTTGTGTACTTTGTAAATTGAGAAGAGATTATAGGCATTTTTGAAAACTCAAAGTTTTGGTTGAAAAGCAAAAATCCACTAGTAGCCCCTTTTTTAGCCTTAAAAGAGTCATTCTTTGGAGCCTACTTTGTGTGATATTTTAAAGTTGTTATTGTGATTCATGAGCTAAAATTGCTAGAGCTATGTTTGTTGGGTTTCTCTCTAAAAAAGAAGGAAAAAAGTTGAAAAAATAAGGTATGTGCCTTAGGATAAAAGAAAAATAATGAAGTAGTGGGGTGAGAAAGAGTATGAGGGGAGTAAAATTCAAGTCATTCATCCCATACATTCCACTACTTTGTTCAAAAAAAAAATAGAGAAAAATTGAGAGGACCCTTGGGTTGAATTGTTAAAGCTCTTAGTCAAAAAATCACTTAACAACAGATTCTGTGTCAGCCAATAGAGTTGCCAATTTCTTGAAATCCACACCTTGAATTGTTCAACCCTTTGGCCAAGTTACAACCTTCAAAAATCTCTTCAAAATTACTTAGTTGCATGGTTTCAGTTTTGATTTGAATGATAGGCAGGATTATTGAGCTTTCTTGTTTTTCATGGAGAATATCTTTTTGTGAGCTTAATTGATGAACTCAACATGTTAAAAGCCAAGCCTAACTTTCTTGATTAATATCTTTAAACATGCATGTCTTCCAAATCCGCTAAGCTTTCTTGGAAAGGTTCTTGTGCTTCAAGTTTTAATCAGATAAACTTTCTCTAAACTCAGGGACGAGTTTCTCTTTAAGTTTTGTCGCTTGAGGACAAGCTGTCGTTGGGTATAGTGGTGTGATGACCGGATTTTATATGATATTTTTTGGGTTTTTTTAGTCTTTTTTTTTTTAGTCTCATATAGGATTTTTATTATTTTTAAATAGATTTTCTATTTATTTTGCATTTTGCATATAGATTAGCTTTTATTTGTTTTTTTAACTTTATTTTATATTTTTAGGAATTTTTATAGTTATTTTTATATTTTTAGGAAAGCGGGTATATTTATCATTTTTGTCCAGGGACCGAATTGTAAAGTTTCAGGAAAGGAAGGATTAAAGTGTAAAAGTTCAAGAGAGGAGGATGAAAAGTGAAGTTTCAAGGACTTGAAGGGCCATAATTGAAGTGCTAGCAAAGAGAGGACTTAAAGTGGAAATCAAGAATATGAAGCAACACTCTTTGATTTAAGCACATGGAAAATAAGGTTGAAAGATTAATGGTGGTGGAGAGGAATTTCAGAACTTAATAGAGGCTGAATGGAGGCCAATTAAGCCATTCAATTCCACCATTGAAGAAGAAAAAGCATCCAAGAAGAATTGCCAGCAGACGAGCCAGCGCTCAAGCGTTGGAAGTTCCAACGCTCAAGTGCTGGAACTCTGACTAGGATGTGAGTCACGAATTGCACCCAGCGCTCAAGCGTTGGAAGCCAGCGCTCAAGCGCTGGGCCTCGATCTGATAGTGGGATTTTAATTGCACCCAACGCCCAAGCGTTGGGGATGCCAGCGCTCAAGCGCTGGAAGGCAGATTTTTACTATAAATAGGGGTCTTTTCTTCACTTGTAAATCACACATATTCAGAATACAACAAGTATTCTTCTTTCCTCCTTAAGAGCATTGTTCCTAGGAATTTTGGGAAGCCAAAATTGAGCTCCTATCCAGGGTAATTCGATGCTTCTTTTAGCCATGCTTGGCTAATTCTTTTAAGTATCTTGGATTGTTGTAGTTTATATTTTATGTCTTAGTTTATTTCTACATTTCTGAATAATATTTCCAGTTTATGTTTTATTTCCTTGTTCTTCATTCATCTTGGTGCACATAAGATCTCTTGCTTATTGCTTATAACAAAAGGTCATTTGGTAAGTAGTAAGGGAAATAGGATTTAAAAAAGGCTATAAGTATATATCACTAAAGGACATTAGGATAGACGTAGCTTTATGTTGGCCTGAACTCCATCTTCATCTTCTTTTCTGGTTAACTAAATTACAAGGACTTGAATTTAGTAATTAGGAAGAAAGTTCTACACTTTTAAGGAATTAAATTGTAGAAATACTAGGCTATAGCATCATGAACTTGGTTTTAGAATTCAGAAAAGTAGGAATATGCTAGCATATTTTATAGACTATGTAATTCAACCCAAGTGCTTAAATCCCATCATCTTTCCTTCTTTATATCTTATTGTTATTTTTGTTTGTCTTAACCAAACCAAATGCAAAATATATCTTTTTATTTTTCTGCTTAAGCTCTAAACAATTTAGTAATTAGACACCTATCCCTGTGGGATCGACAATCTTTTATATTACACGATAACCATCCGTGCACTTGCGGATTTGGCTATCACCTATGACCAAACCAGAGTGTCTAAATTACACGTTGGGAGAATATTGTGCTAAACAAGTTAAAAGAATGAGAGAAAAAGAGAGGGATTTTATTTGAGAAGCAGTAGCTCAATTCTGAACCCAATATATGTGCAGATTGAACCAAAAGAATAATATTGCGCACACCCGAAATCACGTACAAGGAAGGATTGGGGAAAAGGAAGGGACCATCTAATCTCCGCCTCGAATTTCAACAGGGAAGAAAAGCAGAAAACAAGATGGCATATTCAATAGACTAAATCATGTACAGAGGCCAAAACATAATGCAGTAAGGGAAAACGAACCAACCAAGAGAAAATGAGACATAGTGGTTGGGTGTTGAGGAGAACGAACCTGCAATAGCAGCGGCGGCGCTCAAACCCTGATGGAAACGGAAGGGGAAGTGCGGTGATGCGAGAGAGAGAGA
The DNA here is from genome assembly GCA_030819835.1 of Acmispon strigosus. Lineage (NCBI taxonomy): Eukaryota > Viridiplantae > Streptophyta > Magnoliopsida > Fabales > Fabaceae > Acmispon > Acmispon strigosus. Next base: position 21,504,592 of record JAUAMA010000006.1, read on the forward strand.
GAGACAAGCGGTGGCGCGAGCTTGACGACGGCGACGTGAAGAGGATATACGGCGGCGCGCTCGCGGGCAGGGGCGAAGAATTTTAAGACGTGGTTCAGTGGCGATTGAGAGGGACAACCAGTGAGGGATTTCGAAGGGGAAGAGGGCGGCAGGAACAGAGGACGGGAAGCTCGCAGCAGCGACGGCGGCTTGGCAGAGAACGAACGACAGCGGTGGTTGCTGCTAGAAGAGGGAAGAGCGCGACGGCTTGGAAGGAGGAAAGGGATGAGCCGTGTCTGTTGAGGGAGAAAGAGGAATTAAGGGTTTGAGTAGTGAGTAGAGAGAGAGTTGAATTTGTTATTTAAGGGGGAAATAGGTTATTTCAGTTTTTCTCCTCTATCTCTTAACCAAAATTCATATCTTAATTTTAAAATTCATGCTCAATCTTGATAGGATAAAACACAATCTAATATAATTTAACTAGGTTCATAATCTAAATAACCAATAAAACAGAATTTAATATATATATATATATATATATATATATATATATATTTCCTTTTTAAATAAATAACCGTTCTAATAAAAACATATATATAGTAAAACAATTCTCTTATATAATATATATATCTAATATCGGATCCTAAAATAATTTAACCCCAAATACTCACACTAGAAGATATATTTTTTAGTAGTTTAAAAATAATGATTCATATATATATATATATATATATATATATATATCAACATATTATGTATACTGCAGGTATTATTTTTCTTTTCTTTTCTTTTCTTTTTCTTTAATAAAAAAAACATTTATAATAAAAACATATAATAAAATAATATCAACTAACATAAAGCTCATTCCAATAATAATAAAGTCAGTCAAACGGTCAACCAATGACCAAACTGAAACTACTAAAAATAGAGGGTCTTACAATTAGCTATTTATTTTAATTTTCAATATTATTTGTAAATTAATTTTATAACTTCTTATGATATAACTAAAAATTAAAATATAGGACGTAGTTAAAATATTAATTATCAACCTAAACTTGAGAAAAAATAAAAAAATAAAAGAATTAAGAAAAGTAATACCTTTTACATAAAATAATTATGTTCAACATTGAAATTAGTCAATTCTTAAATTCCTTTTATAAATACATATTTTGGAAATTATTTTTAAAATCTTAAATAATTATCTATTTTGTTTAATATTAGCTACAATGTTGTATCGTGTTATTTTAGAAATTAATTTTAAGATTCACTTGAACTTTGCCTTAATAACAATAGTAATAAATTATTAATAACTATTTCATGTAAATAATTTTATTAACTATTAATTATCAATACAAAAATATTAAGTTTTAATTAAAAGTATTTAGAATAATAATAATCAATCACAAATAAAAAAATATTAATTATTAATTAAAAATAGTTAAAATTACTTCAATAAAATTCATGCAAAATCAATTATTAAATTTGGGTGACATTAATTATTTACACAAAAGAGAACTCTAACACAAGAAATTTAATACACACTAAAAAATTCTAATTCAGATGTCTCAACGCAATTATTTTATTATTACATTTATAATGAAAAATTATTTTAATGTTTCTTTATTTAATTACACAATAATAATTTGTTCCCTATATTAAAAAATATTGTAAATAAACTCATTCAACACAAGGGTATTATATCAAGTACATAAGTAAAATTAACTTGATATATACACATTTTATTAATGACAATATTTCCTAACAATTAATTAATTTAATCTCATTAATAGTATTAAATATTAATTATAAAATTCTCATACATAAAATGTAAATATTAATTATTAAAATTATTCCAAATATTAATTATTAATTTCAAAAAATTCAAGGATAGTGAAATAAAAAAAAAAGTAATATATTTTTATATAACAGAAATATATTAAATACTAAAATTAATTAATGAAGCAATGCTATTTAAAAAATATTTCATAAAATTTCAAATGATATTATGCTATTAATTATTTACTCTTAAGAGACTAATGGAAAAAAAAAAGCTAAATCACATTAGTTAAGTGAAATTGAAATAGCTCTGCTAGGGTTTCTCGCTTGCTCCCTCTAGCGGATGTGGCGGCTGCGGTTTCCTTGTCGGCGGCCCGCCCCTCTTCCCTCGCCGCTCCTTCCTGTCGACCCTCTTCCTTCATCAACTTCTCTTTCGCGCCTAAACTGTCTTCTCGACCACGCTCTGTTTCTCATTTTCCCTTCTATGGAGGCACCTGGATCTGCTTCGGCCTCTCCCACGACGGCTGCTTGTGGCGTAACCGGACAAGGGCTAGCCCTGATACACAAGAGATATGAGATCCCCATAATGGCTAGTCATGTGCATTGAGCTAGGGATATTACTTACGACACCCGTCAGAGTGGATGGATGCCTGTCAGAGAGGACAGAGGAGGATGTGGGGGAAGTGATTGTTATTTATGTATATCATTGTGACATTCATCATGCGCATTGTGAAAAGGAAGTTATAAGGAGTAGGAACGCACGACAACTTCCAATGTGAGGGACCGGTGTGCACTCGATGTGGATGCCCGAGATACCTGAGCCGACATTCCAAAGATGGGGTGATCTAAGGATGATTCAGTGGAGTGACTCAACACTAGGTCATTGATTTTAGATCCCTTGTATTTCGGCTATGGTCGTCATGGCTCGGTAAGAGGAGTGGGTCAATGAGAGAACCCATGTTCCCAAGCGATGTTATGAAGAGAGTTGGTTGTGTATAGCCTGAGGGCTCTGCACACATGCAATAGGAAAAAAGGAAGAGGAGTATGGTGACATGCATTTGCATCATTGCATTGAGTATATGCACTGTTATATTATGTTTGTGCTTGGTATGTATATGATGTCATTGTGGGTTGCTGGCAATCATGAGATTAGTTGATATGTCGGTTGTCCGGGTAGGACTTATGGCATAATATTTCTATTTCCCTTGTTGGTAGCTCACTCCTTCCCCGTGTGAAGAAGGTCTCGTCCTTGGACTCGGCTGAGGTTTTGATGAAGACAAACACATCACAAAAAGAAGAAAGACTTCAGTAAAGAAAGGAAGACTTCAAGAAAGAAAGGAACAAAAAGAAGAAAGACTTCAAGAAGACTTCAGAAAAGGAAGGAAGACTTCAAGAAGACTTCAGAAAAGAAAGACTTCAAAGAACCAGGCTCAGAATGTCACGATCAAACATGAAGGTTCTTGTTTTAAGTAAGTCTTGTCAACTTAGTGTGCTATGCTTTATTAAGGTTAAATTGCATTTGAAGGCTCATAAAAGATCAACTAATTGAGTATAATATGTTCTCACAAGTAAAACTTGGTAGGAACACTCAATTAGGGCTTGAGATGGTTAAAACTGAGTTTCAGACTTGCAGTAATAGATTACCAAGCAGTCAGTAATCTATTACCTGTCAGTCAGGCATAGCGTAATTGATTACCAGTTTTTAGTAATCGATTACCAGGCAGTCAGTAATCGATTACCAGATTTCAGTAATCGATTACCTTTCAGGAAATGGCACTCAGATCATAACGGCTATAGCGTAATCAATTACCAGAATGCTGTAATCGATAACCAGGTCGACAGATGTGTTGTTTCATGAACCATTGTGTCTCAAAACGTTTGGGAAAGATTGTGTTGGTTCATGGACGACCTCTAGTGCCTATATAAAGTCCTTAGACACTCAGAAACATCAATGACTTGGTCCATAACTTTCATATTCATTAAAGTCATCATTCTGAGTTTATGTTCTCTCATTTTCATAAGAACACACATGCTGTTCATCTTTTGAGAAACTCAGAATAAGAGAGCCTTCATTGTAATTGCCTGGAGCATACAAAATAAGATCAATCCATCTTGTCTAAAGGATTGAATCAGCCATTGTAAAGGCATCTTCTTCTTCATCTCTTGAATCGGGTTGATTCATTCACCATGGTTTTCGGTGGTTGTAAAAAGGTCCATCGTGGTGTTCGATGGTTGTGAAAAGGTTCTTTGAATCAGGTTTGATTCAAAGTCCGCCGTAGGATTCGGCGTCTGTGAAAAGGTCCTTTGAATCGGGTTTGATTCAAAGTCCACCGTAGGTTTCGGTGAAGGGTTGTTGTTACTGAAAGTGGTGTACTTTCAGGGTGTGGATTGAAGGTGGTTTAGCCTTCAAGGACTGAAGGTGGTTTGCCTTCAGGGACTGAAAGCGGTTTGCTTTCAGGGACTGAAAGTGGTGTGCTTTCAGGGGCTTTTGAAAGTGGTGTACTTTCACAGGTGGTTGATAGAAATTCTTAAGGTACTTGGTGTAAGGACTTGTAAGAGATTTTTATCAATAGTGGAAAAATCCTCAAGGGGTTTCTTGAGGGACTGGACGTAGCCTTCGGTGGATAGAAGGTGAACCAGGATAAAATCTCGTGTGTGATTTCCTCTTCCCTTCATCTTTTACTTTCAAGCAATCCTTAATTCTGCTGCAATCACAACTATCATTTTGTGATCATCATTATCTTGAAAGTAATATTTTCGATAAGGAGAAAATCGTGCAACTCTGATTCACCCCCCCCCTTCTCAGGTTGCTATCTAGACTAACAATTGGTATCAGAGCGTAAGTTTAGGTAATTTGCTCCTAAGATCCGGGAAAAGATGGCATCCTCTTCCAATCATGGAACCAGTGAGGGATTCAACATAAACAGGCTACCATACTTCAATGGAGACCACTATGACTTCTGGAAAATCAAGATGAGAATCTTTATAAAGTCATTAGACGTGGAAATATGGAACCATTGAAGAAGGTCCATTTATACCTATGAATGAAGTGGGTGATAGCAGACAACCAAAACCAGAAAACACATGGAGTGAAGAAGAAAAGAAGAAGGTTCAGTATGATCTCAAAGGAATGAATATCCTTACATCTGCTCTTGGCATGGATGAGTTCTTCAAAGTATCCACGTGCAAAACGTCAAAGGAAATATGGGATACTCTAATGGTGACTCATGAAGGCACTGAAGAAGTAAAGAGATCAAAGATCAATACTCTTTCACAAGAGTATGAGATGTTCAGAATCTTACCAAGGGAAACGGTGCTAGATATGCAGAAAAGGTTCACTCTCTTGATCAACCATTTAATTGCTCTTGGAAGAAATTTTTCCAACAGTGATCTGAACTTAAAAGTCCTAAGATCATTATCAAGAGAATGGCAACCAAAGGTAACAACAATTTCTGAAAAGAAGAGTCTTTCAAAAATGACATTGGCTTCACTTTTTGGCAAGTTGCAAGAACATGAAATTGAACTCAAAAAGATGGAACAACAAGAAGCCATTGACATGTACATTCGACCTATTGCATTGAGAACTAAAGTTGCAAGATATGATAGTTCACAAGAAGATTCTCAATCCGATAGTAATGATGATGATGATGAGGATATAAGAATCATTGTGAAGAATCTTTGCAAAATCCTCAAAAAGAGAGATTGTCATAATCTTCAAAGAAAGAAGCATGGCTTGAAGAAGAAATCTGAGAAAAAGGTTTCCAAATCAAAGAAGGCTTACATGAGAGAAAATGAAGCAAGTTCATCATCTGATTCATAGAATGAAGAAGCACATCTCGTCCTGATGGCAACACATCATTCTGATGGTGAAAATGAAGAGGTTAGTAAAGCAATTTCATATGTTAAATTACAAAGTATCTTTGATAGATTGCATGATAATTTCTTGAATATTTATGAAGTATATACATATCAAAGTAGGATCATCTCATCTCTACAAAGTAAAACTAAAAGCATGCAAGATGAGTTAGATCAAGTAAAATCTAGAGTAGATATTCAAAGTGATTTTACATCTTTAGATCCATGCATAACCCTTGAGTCAAAGATTGATGAATTAACTCAAGTAGTAAACAAAGGTACATATGATATGGATAAGTTGTCATGTAATCAAAGACATGCCTTCCATAAAAGTGATTTAGGTTTATCTGATCATAGTCATCCTAGTGATGTTAAGAAAATCACTTTTAGACCAAGTAGTTCATATAACTTTGGTCACACAAGGAGAGTACATGATAGTGTTCAACTTAGAAAGGCATATATCAAATCTTTCTATCATCTTAAAGAGAAAGTGCCTAACATGAAATTTAAGTGTTCCTGTTATTCTCCTAGTTATCAAAGAAATGATGGAGTCCCCAATGAAAGATTCATATGGGATGTGAAAGATACTAACCCAAAAGGACCCAAAGACAATTGGGTACCTCGAAAATACCATTAAGCTTATTGTGCAGGTGTGCTTGAAGACCTTGTGATCGGAATTGTCATATACAAATGATGGTCTTTCAAGACACAATATTAGAATATGGTATTGGTAAGAGAAATTCTAAAGCTCTATATCTTTCAAAAGGTATTAAGTAGAATAGTAATGCATTCTTAGGCATCTGCATTTACATCATAGTTCTTTGTTAGATATATCTTTCATGCAGTGCTTATCATGTCTGGATTTTCGAGTTTTTAGTCATGTTAATCGATTACATAGGCTTAGTAATCGATTACAGGGATTATATTGGCCCTGTTTCTTTTCCAGAAAGGAGGGTAATCGATTACCCATGTAGTGCAATCGATTACCTCCTCGAATTTGAATTATTATTCAAATTTTCTCACATGCAATCGATTACATAGAAGGTGTAATCGATTACATGCCTGATAGTACATATATATCTGGGTTCTTCTGCTCTTAATCGATTACAGACATCTCTTTTCCCCTCTCTCTCTCGTGCGACAACAGCAAGCTTTATTTCCTCATATCTTCCACAATCATTGTTCGTTTTCAAGAATTCTTTGTGGGTTTTTCTCCTAATTTCCGTCTCTATCTATTCATCCTACCAATTGTTGTTGAATTGGTCTGGATTAAAAAGCCCCAATTTGGTCCTGTCAAACCCTAGAACTCGAAAATCTCCAATTTCAGCTTCCATGGCCTCTTCCTCACGAAAACCTCATCGTTCTAAGAACCCATCCATGGATGCTTTGGACCTCTCAAGGATATTGGCTACCGAAGAACAGAAGCAACACTTTCTTGCTCACTTTCTTGATCGGCCAATTCTCACACCAAAGTATGGTGCTGTGGATTCCTTCATGACAACAGGGATGACATTTCCCACTCTGTTTGATCATCAGGGACTTGTCTCGTTCATTGAAATTAAAGGTAAATTCTATCCCGAACTTGTCAGAGTCTTTTACTGTAACCTGATTAAGCGTGGTGGCAAAATCTGCACATCTGTCAAGGGTATTGACATCTCTATGACCCTTGATGAGTTGGGAGAATGTCTTTCTATTCCCAGCACCGGAGCAAAATTAGGTTCTGAATTGCCTTGCCCATGGGAAGATTATGATAAGAGATCATTCTATTTATCTCTATGTCGCTTCACTGAAGAAAAAATTCAGTTTAAGAAGCAGCGGGTTGATGCAAACCGATCTAGAGATACCCTTGCTGTTGGGTTTCTCACTGTGGAAAACAGATTGCTTCACTATTTACTCAGTTATGTGATCTTACCTCAGAGTTCTAATCATGCTCAGATAAGCGATTTAGAGTTACAAATTCTATATGGCATGATTAATCAAAAGTCTATTAATTGGGCTTATTTGGTAATGATACATATGCTGCTACACAAGGAAAGAACTAGTCCTCTTCCATTTGCTTCTGCAATTTCTATCATTCTGAAGAAGAAGGGTGTTGCTACTCATGGCGAGTACTCTATTAAAATGGATGGTAAAGCTCAGCGCATTGATCTGAACATCTTGAACAAGATGGGATTCATTCAGGATGTTGATGGATCATTCAAGAACAAATCTAACCTAACATCTGAGGATCCTCCTGCTCCTACTCCTGCAGCCTTTTTTCCTCCGTCTGAGAGTGCTCCTTCGTCATCTTCTGGTACCGATGCTTCTACACAGCTTATTCTTTCGCATATTGATAGCATGAAGCATTTCATCAACCAGCGCTTTGATCGCATGGAAGGCCGGGTCGAGTCCATGTACACTACTTTGCGTGCAGATATGGATAGTCTAAGCCTTCGTGTCGATCAGATGACTCGTTCTCCTCTCCATTTCTCTGATGATTCTGAAGACCTCTAGACTATCTTTGTTTTTATTCAGACTATTTATATTTTGGGCTGTAATAGTTTAGACATATCTTTTGGATGTTTTGGTTTCTGCTTGCACGTTTAATTATGTATTCTGAACTTCTATGGTTATGTTTTAATTACGTGTGATGCATAAGAGCCTTCTGTCTTACTTACCCCCGCTCCCTACGATATAAATATCTTTACTACTTGTTAGCATGTGTGGAGTATGCTTGGACTCATCTTCCTTTTGATGAAGTCAAAAGGGGGAGAAAGGGTCCTGTGCTTTGTAAAGTTTATTTACAAGGAAAGCTCCAAGTGGAACAAAAAGGGGGAGAATAGTTCTGATGTATATTATGATTCTCTTTATTTCGATTATCCTGGAATATTTTGTATGGCTTTTGCTTCTTTTTGATGATGTCAAAAGGGGGAGAAAAGTCTTGTGTATGCTAGATCATTTTCAGGATACTGTGCTTCAGTTACAACACAAAGGGGGAGATATAATTGCAAACCAAAGGGGGAGATAATATTTCAAAACAAAGGGGGAGATATACAAGACAAGAAAGAAAGTCTACTGATCTATCAATGTTCAAGCATGATGTTTGTCATCATCAAAAAGGGGGAGATTTTGAAGAAGGTCTCGTCCTTGGACTCAGCTGAGGTTTTGATGAAGACAAACACATCACAAAAAGAAGAAAGACTTCAGAAAAGAAAATGAAGACTTCAAGAAGACTTCAAGTAAGAAAGGAACAAAAAGGAGAAAGACTTCAAGAAGACTTAAGAGAAGAAAGACTTCAAGAACCAGGCTCAGAACGTCAAGATCAAAACATGAAGGTTCTAGTTTTAAGTAAGTCTTGTCAACTTAGTGTGCTATGCTTTATTAAGGTTTAATTGCATTAGAAGGCTCATGAAAGATCAACTAATTGAGTACGATATGTTCTCACAAGTTAAACTTGGTAGGAACACTCAATTAGGGTTTAAGATGGTTAAAACTGAGTTCTGGACTGTCTGTAATCGATTACAGATGTGTGTAATCGATTACAGGAAGTGTGTAATCGATTACCACAAGTGTGTAATCGATTACCAAGTTTGAAATTTGAATTCAAACTTCAACGGCATGGTGTAATCGATTACACTAACTGTTGTAATCGATTACCAGGTCGACAGATGTGTTATTTCATGAACCATTGTGTCTCAAACCCGTTGGGAAAGGTTGTGTTGGTTCATGGACGACCTCTAGTGCCTATATAAAGTCCTTAGACACTCAGAAACATCAATGACTTGGTCCATAACTTTCATATTCATTAAAGTCATCATTCTGAGTTTCGGTTCTCTCATTTTCATAAGAACACTCATGATGTTCAACATTTGAGAAACTCAGAATGGAAGAGCCTTCATTGTAATTTCCTGGAGCATACAAACTAAGATCAATCCTTCTTGTCTAAAGGATTGAATTAGCCATAGAAAAGGCATCTTCTTCTTCTTCTATTTGAATCATGTTGATTCATTCACCATAGTTTTTGGTGGTTGTGAAAAAGCCCTTTGAATCAAGTTTGATTCAAAGTCCACCGTGGTAATACGGTGTCATCAGAAAGTGGTTTGCTTTCTGAGGCATGATGGGTCCTCTTAGGTTCCTTGGCACAAGTATTTCTAAGAAGACTTGATCAATCAGAAGTGGGTTACTTCAGGAAGATTGATAAGATATCTTAGGGTCCTTGGTGCAAGCATTCGTTAAGAGTACTCGATCATGGAAATCTTCACTGTGGAATTCAGTGGAGTGGTTCTTCAGAAAGTGGTAATCTTTCTGAGGGATTCTAACTTCACCGTGGTATTCGGTGAAGGGTTGTTGATTGAAGGTGGTTTAGCCTTCAAGGTCTAAGGGTGGTTTGCCTTCAGGAACTGAAAGCGGTTTGCTTTCAGGGGCTGTTGAAAGTGGTTTGCTTTCACAGGATATTGGTAGGAATTCTTGGGGTCCTTGGGTTAGGAACTTGTAAGTAATTTTTATCAATAGTGGAAAAATCCTCAAGGGGTTTCTTTGAGGGACTGGACGTAGCCTTCGGTGGATTGAAGGTGAACCAGGATAAAACTCTCTGTGTCATTTCCTTCATCCTTCATCTTTTACTTTCAAGCAATTACAATATTCCGCTGCAACAACGTTCTTACGTTACAACTCTAATTGCGCTAAAAGTCTTTTGGTACAATTACGCGAAAATCGGGGCAACTCTAATTCACCCCCCTCTCAGGTTGCTATCTGTACTAACAATTGGTATCAGAGCGGAAGTTTAGATAAGTTATTCCTAAGATCCGGGAAAAGATAGCATCCTAATCTACAACCAGTACCAATGAAGGATTCACAATAAACAGGCCATCATTCTACAATGGAGAACTCTACGATTTCTGAAATATCAAGATGATGATCTTCATAAAGCCATTAGACACGGGAATCTGCAAAGTCATTGAAGAAGATCTCCTTGGGCCTGTAGTAAAAGTTGAAGGAAGTTCACAATTAGAACCAGAAAACACATGGAGTGACAAAGAAAAGAAGAAAGTTCATCATGACTTAAAAAGGTATGAACATCTAGACTTCAGTCCTTGGTATGAAGAAATTCCTTAGGGTATATACTTGCAAATCTTCAAAAGGAATATGGGATACTTTAATGGTTACACACGAAGGGACTGATGAAGTCAAAAGATTCAAAGATCAATATATTCTATCACAAGAATATGAGATGTTCAGTATATTGTCTGGAGAAAGCATACTTGATATGCAAAAGCGGTTCACAAGATTATTGAATCACTTGGTTGTTCTTGGTAAGGAATTCTCTTATTATGCCATAAACATGAAAATGTTAAGATCCCTTACAAGAACATGGCAACCAAAAGGAAACTGCTCTCACAAAGAAGAAAAGTCTATCCAACATGACTCTGGCTACTCCTGTTGGAAAACTTCAAGAACATGATTTGAAGTTAAACAGACTTGAGCAATATGAGAACAACGAAAAGAGACATCGGTCTATTGCTCTAAAAGCCAAAGAAAGCATCAATGAATAATATGATGCAGAGTCAGAAGATGATAAGAACATGGTCTTGATAGTCAAGAATTTTCGAAGGTTCTTACAAAGAAAAGGTATGAAATCTACAAGTTTTCAAAAAGGGAAATAAAGCCTCCTCCTCTTCACAAAAGATCACATGTTATGCATATGGAAAATTTGGTCACATCAAATATGATTGTCCAAACATTCAAAAGAAGAAGCATGGAATAAAGGAGAAGTTTGAGCATACATCTCTTGGGATGACAATGACGTAGGCTCAGACTCAGAATCAGAGAAGGAAAAAGGACACCCTGCATTAATGGCACCTCAGAATTCCGACAAGGAAAATATCCAGGTTAGTACCAGCACTTCTTTTTCTAATGATTTAGAATATGTTATAGAAAGTCTTCTTTAAGATGTGTCATAGTACTTCTAAAGTTAGTGTTAAACGAAATGCTATTATTTCATCTTTAGAAGAAAAATGTCAAATGCTTCAAAAGGAATTAGATGATGTTAAATCTAAATTAGATGTTACACATGCATGTACTAAATATAGTTCTTTAGAAGTAAAAGTAGAAAATCTACAACAAATGAAGTTAAATCTCTTGGTAGTAAACACATGCATGCTAGTTCCTCTAGAAATATGAACTATAGGAACTACCCATAAAATGTCCCAAAACAATCCTAAAGATTCATTCTTTAAGATTAGAAGAAAATTAGGCATTAGATAAAAATGATATTTTAAATAATGTGATAATTGCATGATCTTTGTGTGAACTTACATGATTGCATTTAAATTGATTATGTGCTTAAATGTTCATCTAGAAATTTGTTACACAGGACTTGATAGTTTAGATCCTATAGAATGTCCTTGTAATCGATTACCATAGATCCTGTAATCGATTACCCCTGTTCTCAGTCCTCGTGCCTGTTAGAATCTCCTAAGTAATCGATTACCATAACTGCTGTAATCGATTACATATTCAAAATTTGAAAACTTTCAAATTTAAAACTGCCAGTAATCGATTACCCAACTGCTGTAATCGATTACATAATCATGCTATATAATCAAAGCATGAAATTTCAATAGGAATTATTCTCAAAATGCTCCAAGACAACCTAGGAGACATTATGATATGCTTAGATATAATGGAGGTTATAGACTATATGCTTGTAGTTAGTGAAATAGAATAGAACATACCTCTAGTAGATGTCATTATAGGAATATAGGATTATCAAGTGGGCAATATATGTGGGTTGAGAAGACAACAAATAACATAGGACCCAAAGCAAATTGAGCATCTAAACATTCCCTTCTGAAAAATTTGTTTTTGTGTATAAAAGCAGCAAAGGATTTATGGTATCTTGATAATGGCTGTTCCTCACACATGTTTGGAGACAAAACAAAAAATTTCATCTCATACCTTGAGAAAAGGGATATGTAACATATGGGAATACTGAAAAAGGGAAAATACTTGGCATAGGAAAAATAGGTACGCCTTCTCAAACAATATTAAATAGAGCCATCTAAAGTACATAATGCTTTAGAAGATGAGAACGGGATTCTAGCCATGCAAGAATAGTTGAACCAGTTTAAGAGAAACCAAGTATGGATATTGGCCCCCTGACCTAATGATAAGTATATTATTGAAACCAAATGGGTGTTTAGAAACAAACTAGATGAACATGGAATCATAGTTAGAAATTAGGATAGATTAGTAGTACAAGGTTATAATCAGAAAGAAGGTATAAATTTTGATTAGACATATGTACCAATTGCTTGGTTAGAAGCAATTAGACTTCTATTTGAGTATGCTTACTCGCTTAACTTCCAACTTCATCAAACGGATGTTAAGAGCGGTTTCTTGAATGGATACATTCAAGAAGAAGTCTATGTGAAGCAACCTCGTGGCTTTGAAGATCCAAAGTTTTCCTTCACAAGTCCTCATCTTAAAGAAAGCTTTATATGATCTAAAGCAAGCACTATGGACATGGATTGCAAATCAAGCAATCTGAAAATTGGATATTCATCAATCAATCCAAGTTCTATAAAGAACCTCTGAAGAAATATGACTTGGATGATTACAAAGTAATACCCACATCAATAAGGATCAAGCACTTATCTAGATCAAGATGAATCATTTACTCCAGTAGAGATTACCAAATATAGAGCCCTTGTCTACACTCTCTGAAACTTATCCTCCAAAACAAAGAAGACAAACTTGGAAGACAATAAAGCAAGTTCATCATCCAATTCAGAAAATGGAGGAGTATGTCTTGCTTTGATGGTAACACATCATTCTAATGATGGTAATAAAGAGGTTAGTAATGAAATTTCATATGATAATTTACAAAGTACTTTCTATAGATTGCATGATAGTTTCTTGAGTGTTTATGAAGTATATGCATATCACAGTAGGATCATCTCATCTCTACAAAGTAAAACTAAAAGCATGCAAGATGAATTAGATCAAGTAAAATCTAGAATAGATATTCAAAGTGATGTTTCATCTTTAGATACATGCATAACTTTTGAGTCAAGGATTGATGCATTAAAACAAGTGGTAAACAAAGGAACAAGATGATATGGATAAGTTGTTACATAATCAAAGACACGCCTTTCATAAAAGTGATTTAGATTTATCTAATCATAGTCATCCTAATGATGTTAGGAAAATCACTTTTAGACCAAGAAGTTCATATAACTTTGGTCACTCAAGAAGAATACATGATGGTGTTCTACTTAGAAAGGCATGTATCAAATCTTTCTATCATCTTAAGGAAAAAGTGTCTAACATGAAATTTAAGTGTTCCTATTATTCTCCTAATTATCAAAGAAACGACGGAATTCCCAAATGAAAGATTCATATGGGATGTAAAAGGAACTAATCCAAAAGGATCCAAAGACTATTGGGTATCTCTAAAATACCATTAAGCCTATTGTGCAAATGTGTTTGAAGACCTTGTGATCTGAAATGTCATATACAAAGGATGGTCTTTCAAAACACAAATTTAGAATGTGGTATTGGTAAGAGAAACTCTAAAAACTTCATATCTTTCAAATAATATTAAGTACAAGAGTAATGCATTCTTAGGCATCTGCATTTACATCATAGTTATCTGTTAGATATATCCTTCATGCAGTACCTATCAAGTCTGGAAATCCAAAGTTTTCAGACATGATAATCGATTACATAAAGTAAGTAATCGGTTACAGGGATATTTTGGCCCAGGATTATTTCAGAAAGCTTCAGTAAACGATTACTGGAAGTCTATAATTAATTCTATCAGGGCTAAAAATGGAAAATAGTTAACTTTCAGAGTTTGGCTTATGTTTTCATATATTTTGGGTTGTAATAGTTTAGACATAACTTTTAGATGGTTTGAATTCTGCTTGTATGTTTAAAATTTCTATGGTTATGCTTTAATTGCGTGTGATGCATAAGTTTCAAAAGTACTGTCTTGCACACCCCCACTCCCTATGATTCAAATGTCTATACTACTTGTTAGCAATGTATGCTTGGACTCATCTTCTTTTTGATGAAGTCAAAAGGGGGAGAAAGGGTCACATGTGCTTTGTAAAGACTTACTTATAAGAAAAGCTACAAGTGGAACAAAAAGGGGGAGAAAAAGGTTGATACATGATGAGTGGATTTTATATGATAATTTTAGGGTCTTTTTAGTCTTTTTATTTTATTATTTTTGAGTCTCATGTAGGTTTTTTATTGTTTTTATGTAGATTTTATATTTATTTTGCATTTTGCATGTAGATTAGATTTTATTAGATTTTCTAGCTTTATTTTATATTTTTAGGAATTTTTCTAGTTATTTTGTATTTTTAGGAAAAGCTGGTTTTGTTATCATTTTTGTCCAGGGACCACTTTGTAAAGTTTCAGGAAATCAAGGTCCAAAATGTGAAAGTTCAAGAGTGGAGGGCTAAAAGTGAAGATTGAGAGAATTCAAGGGCTTGAATTGAAGTGCTAACCAAGAGAGGACTAAAGTGAAAAAGAAGAATATGAAGAATCACTCTCTAATTTAGCACATGGAAAATAATGTTGAAGGAATTGATGATAGTGGAGGAGGAGTTTCAGAATTAAACAAGGGCTGAGTAGTGGCTTTTGATGGCATTCAAATCCCACTAACCATGAAGAAGGAAGGAAAACTTGGAGCTGAAACAGCAGGTCCCAGCGTTGCAGCGCTGGGAAGCCAACGCTCATGTGCTGGCCTTCGGTCTGGTAGTGGATTTTTAATGCTCCCAGCGCCCAAGCGTTGGGAATTCTAGCGCTGAAGCGTTGGAGGCTGGATTTTTACTATAAATAGGACCCTCCTCTTCACTTGTAAAGCACACCTTCATAGAATACAACAAGTATTCTCTCTTTCTCCCTCAAAGATCATTGTTCCTAGGACTTGTGGGAAGCCATACTTGAGCTCCTATCCAGGGTAATTCAATGATTCTTTTAGCCATGCTTGGCTAATTCTTCTTTTAAGTTTTTGGGTTGTTTTAATTTATAATTCATGTTCTCGTTTTCTTTTACATTTTTGAATAATATCTTCTATTCATGTCTTATTTCTTTGTTCTTCATTAATCTTTATGCGCAAAAGGTTTCATGCTTTCTACTTATTCATAAGGCCATTTGTTAAGTAGTAAGGGAAATAGGAAATAAAAAAGGTTATATGTTTGCATTACTTAAGGCTATAAGGATGTACGTAATCTTGTGTTGGCTCGGATTCCTTCTTCATCTTCTTCTCTATTTAACTAATAACCAATGCTATGGAGTTAGTAATTAGGAAAGGAAGTTCTACATTTCTTAAGGCCATTAGGGTGTAGAAACTTAGGCTATAGCACCATGAATTTGAATTTAAAGTTCAGAAATTTAGTAAGAGTTTTCTAGCATGTTTTATAGATTATGTAAATCAACCCAAGAGCTTAAATTCCTCTCATCTTATTTCTTATCATTTTATGCTATTGTTATATCTTTGTTCTAAACCAACTTCATATTTCTATCTTTTAATTTTTATGCTTAAGTACTAAATTTTATATCAATAAGAACACCTATCCCTTGGGTTCGATAATCTTTTATATTACGCGATAGTAAATTGTACACTTGCAATTTCATTATCAAGTTTTTGGCGCCGTTGCCGGGGATAGGTTCTTTCAAGTTCTTATTTTTATTTTGTTTAGTACTTCTTGTTCGTATATATAAAAAAAATATAAAAAAAAAAATTTAAAATTGTGATGAATTGGTGCTGCTAATTTTGTTTGCTAAGTATTGTCAGGTATAGCAATGGCTGAAACATTTGAGCAAAGGAAGGCAAAAATCCGGGCTGAGGTTGAAAAGGAATATGCGAAGTCGAAGCAGGATATCTTCACTCTAGTTAGAGAGTTTTACTCTGATATAGATTGCAAGAGGAAATCCGGATTTTTGCCAAGTCCTGAGCAAGAATGTAAGGCCAGGGAGATTCTACAAGTAAAGATACAAGGCATTATAATGAGGCAGCCCGGGGATGAACAACAATCACTTGTTCATGAAAATGAACTCGTGGTTCAAAAAGAGGAGGTGAAAGCAACCTTCATTGTAGAATTTGTCCTTAAAGACAAATTGGAGGTGGAGGAAGAAGAACCTCCAAGAACCTATGTTATAGGTTCAGAACAAAAAGGCAAAGACCAAGAAGGGGAAGTTTTTCTTATCTCTTCCATTTGTAATGTGATTGATGTTGCCTTGCTAGCTGAAAATTCATTGGGCACTATGTTGTACTTGTGCCAAAATATGCATGATTTGCGGGGTCTAATGAATTTTGTAATAGACCCCGGTTGAAAGTAATTAGTGGAAGGGTCTATCTCGGACCTAAACATTGAGCTGGTTGGGAGACAACCCAACTTAGGATAGTTTAAATTTTTGTCATTTAAATTTCTGCACAACTCTTGTAAATAAATAAAAGAAAAAAAAATTCTATGTTTTTGCTGCAGGAGAGGCCAGCGCTCCAGCGCTGGAGGCCAACGCTCAAGCGTTAGGCCCCTGCTTTACACCTCTGATTGCCCAGTTTTTGCTTTTATCCAGCGCCCAAGCGTTGGCATCCCCAACGCTCAAGCGCTGGAGCTCGGGCAGTATTGCTATTTTATTTTTTTTATTTGCTGTTTTTAGTTTTTAATAAAATTTTGTGTTCACCATTTTCTGAAAGGTTTTAGATTCTTTGAGTTTTCCCTTGTTTCTACACTGGTTTTAATTTTTGGGGAACTCAAGAATTCTTGTTTTTAAAAGGTGGACACAATTTTTCAACCCATGATCTTGTTTGTGCTGATTTTGGAACTAACAAGTCAAGCAAGTTTCTACTTGTGAGACTTTTGTTTGTTCAATGTTACAGGATAGGTACCAAAAGGAGGAAGAACCCTCTTGAACTTAAGTGTTCAACTTTTTTTTTTTTTTTACATTGAGGTTCCCTTGGACCTTTGTGGAAAATTTGTTACTATACCAGCTTCTTAGTTTTTTGTTTTTCTTTTTATAGTTTTTAGTTTTATTTTTAGTTTAGTTTTTCTGTTTTCTTTTTGCATGAGTCTTGAGTATATTATCCATTCTGAATGTTGCTATAGCTTTGTGAAATGCTTTATCTGATTGAACTGCTTTGTAAAAAGTTCTATGTTTTTAAGCAGTTAGGATTGCATGCTGTAGAAAGGATTTTTGATATCTTGATTGTTGGGTTGTTGGCAAGGTTTTTCTGAGTTCTAAAAAGGGTACCACTTACCCTATCTTTTTCTGAGAGCTGAGGTCTCTGAATTCTTGATTGTGAAATTTTTCTGCCTTGTGTTACATGTTGATTGGAGTTTTGTATACTTTGTGAGTTGAGAAGAGATTATAGGCATTTTTGAAAACTCAGATTCTTGCTTGAAAATTGATATCCACTAGTAGCCCCTTTTGAGCCTTAAAAGAGTCATTCTTTGGAGCCTACTTTGTGTGATAAATCTTAAAGTTGTTATTGTGATTCATGTGCTGAAATTGTTAGAGCTATGTTTGTGGGTTTCTCTCTAAAAAAATGAAAAAAATAAGGTATGTGCCTTAGAAAAAATAATGAAGTAGTGGGGTGAGAAAGAGTATGAAGGGAGTAAAATTCAAGTCATTCATCCCATACATTCCACTACTTTGTTCAAAAAAAAAAAAAAAAAAGAAAAGAAAAATTGAGAGGACCCTTGTGTGAATTGTTTAAAGCTCTTAGTCAAGAGAAAAATCACTTAACAACAAAATTTCTGAGTCAGCCACTAGAGTTGCCAATTTCTTGAAATCCACACCTTGAAATGTTCAACCCTTTGGCCAAGTTACAACCTTAAAAAAAATCTCTTCAAAATCACTTGGTTGCTTTACTTCAATTTTGATTTGAATGATAGGCAGGATTATTGAGCTTTCTTGTTTTCATGGAGAATATTATTTTGTGAGCTTAATTGATGAACTCAAACATGTTAAAAGCCAAGCCTAACTTTCTTGATTCTTTGTCTATAAAACATGCATGTCTTCCTTATCCGCTAAGCTTTTTGGAAAATTATCATATTTCAATCGGATAAAAACTTTCTCAAAACTCAGGGACGAGTTTTTCTTTAAGTTTTGTCGCTTGAGGACAAGCTGTCGTTGGGTATAGTGGTGTGATGAGTGGATTTTATATGATAATTTTAGGGTCTTTTTAGTCTTTTTATTTTATTATTTTTGAGTCTCATGTAGGTTTTTTATTGTTTTTATGTAGATTTTATATTTATTTTGCATTTTGCATGTAGATTAGATTTTATTAGATTTTCTAGCTTTATTTTATATTTTTAGGAATTTTTCTAGTTATTTTGTATTTTTAGGAAAAGCTGGTTTTGTTATCATTTTTGTCCAGGGACCACTTTGTAAAGTTTCAGGAAATCAAGGTCCAAAATGTGAAAGTTCAAGAGTGGAGGGCTAAAAGTGAAGATTGAGAGAATTCAAGAGCTTGAATTGAAGTGCTAACCAAGAGAGGACTAAAGTGAAAAAGAAGAATATGAAGAATCACTCTCTAATTTAGCACATGGAAAATAATGTTGAAGGAATTGATGATAGTGGAGGAGGAGTTTCAGAATTAAACAAGGGCTGAGTAGTGGCTTTTGATGGTATTCAAATCCCACTAACCATGAAGAAGGAAGGAAAACTTGGAGCTGAAACAGCAGGTCCCAGCGCTGCAGCGCTGGGAAGCCAACGCTCATGTGCTGGCCTTCGGTCTGGTAGTGGATTTTTAATGCTCCCAGCGCCCAAGCGTTGGGAATTCTAGCGCTGAAGCGTTGGAGGCTGGATTTTTACTATAAATAGGACCCTCCTCTTCACTTGTAAAGCACACCTTCATAGAATACAACAAGTATTCTCTCTTTCTCCCTCAAAGATCATTGTTCCTAGGACTTGTGGGAAGCCATACTTGAGCTCCTATCCAGGGTAATTCAATGATTCTTTTAGCCATGCTTGGCTAATTCTTCTTTTAAGTTTTTGGGTTGTTTTAATTTATAATTCATGTTCTCGTTTTCTTTTACATTTTTGAATAATATCTTCTATTCATGTCTTATTTCTTTGTTCTTCATTAATCTTTATGCGCAAAAGGTTTCATGCTTTCTACTTATTCATAAGGCCATTTGTTAAGTAGTAAGGGAAATAGGAAATAAAAAAGGTTATATGTTTGCATTACTTAAGGCTATAAGGATGTACGTAATCTTGTGTTGGCTCGGATTCCTTCTTCATCTTCTTCTCTATTTAACTAATAACCAATGCTATGGAGTTAGTAATTAGGAAAGGAAGTTCTACATTTCTTAAGGCCATTAGGGTGTAGAAACTTAGGCTATAGCACCATGAATTTGAATTTAAAGTTCAGAAATTTAGTAAGAGTTTTCTAGCATGTTTTATAGATTATGTAAATCAACCCAAGAGCTTAAATTCCTCTCATCTTATTTCTTATCATTTTATGCTATTGTTATATCTTTGTTCTAAACCAACTTCATATTTCTATCTTTTAATTTTTATGCTTAAGTACCAAATTTTATATCAATAAGAACACCTATCCCTTGGGTTCGATAATCTTTTATATTACGCGATAGTAAATTGTACACTTGCAATTTCATTATCAAGTTTTTGGCGCCGTTGCCGGGGATAGGTTCTTTCAAGTTCTTATTTTTATTTTGTTTAGTACTTCTTGTTCGTATATATAAAAAAAATATAAAAAAAAAAATTTAAAATTGTGATGAATTGGTGCTGCTAATTTTGTTTGCTAAGTATTGTCAGGTATAGCAATGGCTGAAACATTTGAGCAAAGGAAGGCAAAAATCCGGGCTGAGGTTGAAAAGGAATATGCGAAGTCGAAGCAGGATATCTTCACTCTAGTTAGAGAGTTTTACTCTGATATAGATTGCAAGAGGAAATCCGGATTTTTGCCAAGTCCTGAGCAAGAATGTAAGGCCAGGGAGATTCTACAAGTAAAGATACAAGGCATTATAATGAGGCAGCCCGGGGATGAACAACAATCACTTGTTCATGAAAATGAACTCGTGGTTCAAAAAGAGGAGGTGAAAGCAACCTTCATTGTAGAATTTGTCCTTAAAGACAAATTGGAGGTGGAGGAAGAAGAACCTCCAAGAACCTATGTTATAGGTTCAGAACAAAAAGGCAAAGACCAAGAAGGGGAAGTTTTTCTTATCTCTTCCATTTGTAATGTGATTGATGTTGCCTTGCTAGCTGAAAATTCATTGGGCACTATGTTGTACTTGTGCCAAAATATGCATGATTTGCGGGGTCTAATGAATTTTGTAATAGACCCCGGTTGAAAGTAATTAGTGGAAGGGTCTATCTCGGACCTAAACATTGAGCTGGTTGGGAGACAACCCAACTTAGGATAGTTTAAATTTTTGTCATTTAAATTTCTGCACAACTCTTGTAAATAAATAAAAGAAAAAAAAATTCTATGTTTTTGCTGCAGGAGAGGCCAGCGCTCCAGCGCTGGAGGCCAACGCTCAAGCGTTAGGCCCCTGCTTTACACCTCTGATTGCCCAGTTTTTGCTTTTATCCAGCGCCCAAGCGTTGGCATCCCCAACGCTCAAGCGCTGGAGCTCGGGCAGTATTGCTATTTTATTTTTTTTATTTGCTGTTTTTAGTTTTTAATAAAATTTTGTGTTCACCATTTTCTGAAAGGTTTTAGATTCTTTGAGTTTTCCCTTGTTTCTACACTGGTTTTAATTTTTGGGGAACTCAAGAATTCTTGTTTTTAAAAGGTGGACACAATTTTTCAACCCATGATCTTGTTTGTGCTGATTTTGGAACTAACAAGTCAAGCAAGTTTCTACTTGTGAGACTTTTGTTTGTTCAATGTTACAGGATAGGTACCAAAAGGAGGAAGAACCCTCTTGAACTTAAGTGTTCAACTTTTTTTTTTTTTTTACATTGAGGTTCCCTTGGACCTTTGTGGAAAATTTGTTACTATACCAGCTTCTTAGTTTTTTGTTTTTCTTTTTATAGTTTTTAGTTTTATTTTTAGTTTAGTTTTTCTGTTTTCTTTTTGCATGAGTCTTGAGTATATTATCCATTCTGAATGTTGCTATAGCTTTGTGAAATGCTTTATCTGATTGAACTGCTTTGTAAAAAGTTCTATGTTTTTAAGCAGTTAGGATTGCATGCTGTAGAAAGGATTTTTGATATCTTGATTGTTGGGTTGTTGGCAAGGTTTTTCTGAGTTCTAAAAAGGGTACCACTTACCCTATCTTTTTCTGAGAGCTGAGGTCTCTGAATTCTTGATTGTGAAATTTTTCTGCCTTGTGTTACATGTTGATTGGAGTTTTGTATACTTTGTGAGTTGAGAAGAGATTATAGGCATTTTTGAAAACTCAGATTCTTGCTTGAAAATTGATATCCACTAGTAGCCCCTTTTGAGCCTTAAAAGAGTCATTCTTTGGAGCCTACTTTGTGTGATAAATCTTAAAGTTGTTATTGTGATTCATGTGCTGAAATTGTTAGAGCTATGTTTGTGGGTTTCTCTCTAAAAAAATGAAAAAAATAAGGTATGTGCCTTAGAAAAAATAATGAAGTAGTGGGGTGAGAAAGAGTATGAAGGGAGTAAAATTCAAGTCATTCATCCCATACATTCCACTACTTTGTTCAAAAAAAAAAAAAAAAAAAGAAAAGAAAAATTGAGAGGACCCTTGTGTGAATTGTTTAAAGCTCTTAGTCAAGAGAAAAATCACTTAACAACAAAATTTCTGAGTCAGCCACTAGAGTTGCCAATTTCTTGAAATCCACACCTTGAAATGTTCAACCCTTTGGCCAAGTTACAACCTTAAAAAAAATCTCTTCAAAATCACTTGGTTGCTTTACTTCAATTTTGATTTGAATGATAGGCAGGATTATTGAGCTTTCTTGTTTTCATGGAGAATATTATTTTGTGAGCTTAATTGATGAACTCAAACATGTTAAAAGCCAAGCCTAACTTTCTTGATTCTTTGTCTATAAAACATGCATGTCTTCCTTATCCGCTAAGCTTTCTGGAAAATTATCATATTTCAATCGGATAAAAACTTTCTCAAAACTCAGGGACGAGTTTTTCTTTAAGTTTTGTCGCTTGAGGACAAGCTGTCGTTGGGTATAGTGGTGTGATGAGTGGATTTTATATGATAATTTTAGGGTCTTTTTAGTCTTTTTATTTTATTATTTTTGAGTCTCATGTAGGTTTTTTATTGTTTTTATGTAGATTTTATATTTATTTTGCATTTTGCATGTAGATTAGATTTTATTAGATTTTCTAGCTTTATTTTATATTTTTAGGAATTTTTCTAGTTATTTTGTATTTTTAGGAAAAGCTGGTTTTGTTATCATTTTTGTCCAGGGACCACTTTGTAAAGTTTCAGGAAATCAAGGTCCAAAATGTGAAAGTTCAAGAGTGGAGGGCTAAAAGTGAAGATTGAGAGAATTCAAGAGCTTGAATTGAAGTGCTAACCAAGAGAGGACTAAAGTGAAAAAGAAGAATATGAAGAATCACTCTCTAATTTAGCACATGGAAAATAATGTTGAAGGAATTGATGATAGTGGAGGAGGAGTTTCAGAATTAAACAAGGGCTGAGTAGTGGCTTTTGATGGTATTCAAATCCCACTAACCATGAAGAAGGAAGGAAAACTTGGAGCTGAAACAGCAGGTCCCAGCGCTGCAGCGCTGGGAAGCCAACGCTCATGTGCTGGCCTTCGGTCTGGTAGTGGATTTTTAATGCTCCCAGCGCCCAAGCGTTGGGAATTCTAGCGCTGAAGCGTTGGAGGCTGGATTTTTACTATAAATAGGACCCTCCTCTTCACTTGTAAAGCACACCTTCATAGAATACAACAAGTATTCTCTCTTTCTCCCTCAAAGATCATTGTTCCTAGGACTTGTGGGAAGCCATACTTGAGCTCCTATCCAGGGTAATTCAATGATTCTTTTAGCCATGCTTGGCTAATTCTTCTTTTAAGTTTTTGGGTTGTTTTAATTTATAATTCATGTTCTCGTTTTCTTTTACATTTTTGAATAATATCTTCTATTCATGTCTTATTTCTTTGTTCTTCATTAATCTTTATGCGCAAAAGGTTTCATGCTTTCTACTTATTCATAAGGCCATTTGTTAAGTAGTAAGGGAAATAGGAAATAAAAAAGGTTATATGTTTGCATTACTTAAGGCTATAAGGATGTACGTAATCTTGTGTTGGCTCGGATTCCTTCTTCATCTTCTTCTCTATTTAACTAATAACCAATGCTATGGAGTTAGTAATTAGGAAAGGAAGTTCTACATTTCTTAAGGCCATTAGGGTGTAGAAACTTAGGCTATAGCACCATGAATTTGAATTTAAAGTTCAGAAATTTAGTAAGAGTTTTCTAGCATGTTTTATAGATTATGTAAATCAACCCAAGAGCTTAAATTCCTCTCATCTTATTTCTTATCATTTTATGCTATTGTTATATCTTTGTTCTAAACCAACTTCATATTTCTATCTTTTAATTTTTATGCTTAAGTACTAAATTTTATATCAATAAGAACACCTATCCCTTGGGTTCGATAATCTTTTATATTACGCGATAGTAAATTGTACACTTGCAATTTCATTATCAATACACAGGGGGAGAAAAGTATTGATACAAATTCTCTTTTTGACATCAAAATATTTTCCATTATGCTTCCCTTTATTTCTATTATCCTGGAATACTTTGTATGGCTTTTTCTTCTTTTTGATGATGTCAAAAGGGGGAGAAAAGTCTTGTGTATGCTTGATCATTTTCAGGATACTGTGCTTCATTTGCAAAACAAAGGGGGAGATATAATTGCAAAACCAAGGGGGAGATACAAGATAAGAAAGAAAGTCTAATGATCCATCAATGTTCAAGCATGATGTTTGTCATCATAAAAAAGGGGGAGATTGTAAATCAAGTCTCGTCCTTGGACTCGACTGAGGTTTTGATGAAGACAAACACATCACAAAAAGAAGAAAGACTTCAGAAGAGAAAAGGAAGACTTCAAGAAGACTTCAAGAAAGAAAGGAACAAAAAGGAGAAAGACTTCAAGAAGACTTAAGAGAAGAAAGACTTCAAGAACCAGGCTCCGAACGTCAAGATCAAAACATGAAGGTTCTAGTTTTAAGTAAGTCTTGTCAACTTAGTGTGCTATGCTTTATTAAGGTTTAATTGCATTAGAAGGCTCATGAAAGATCAACTAATTGAGTATGATATGTTCTCACAAGTTAAACTTGGTAGGAACACTCAATTAGGGTTTAAGATGGTTAAAACTGAGTTCTGGACTGTCTGTAATCGATTACAGATGTGTGTAATCAATTACAGGAAGTGTGTAATCGATTACCACAAGTGTGTAATCGATTACCAAGTTTGAAATTTGAATTCAAACTTCAACGGCATGGTGTAATCGATTACACTAACTGTTGTAATCGATTACCAGGTCGACAGATGTGTTATTTCATGAACCATTGTGTCTCAAACCCGTTGGGAAAGGTTGTGTTGGTTCATGTACGACCTCTAGTGCCTATATAAAGTCCTTAGACACTCAGAAACATCAATGACTTGGTCCATAACTTTCATATTCATTAAAGTCGTCATTCTGAGTTTCGGTTCTCTCATTTTCATAAGAACACTCATGATGTTCAACATTTGAGAAACTCAGAATGGAAGAGCCTTCATTGTAATTTCCTGGAGCATACAAACTAAGATCAATCCTTCTTGTCTAAAGGATTGAATTAGTCATAGAAAAGGCATCTTCTTCTTCTTCTATTTGAATCATGTTGATTCATTCACCATAGTTTTTGGTGGTTGTGAAAAAGCCCTTTGAATCAAGTTTGATTCAAAGTCCACCGTGGTAATACGGTGTCATCAGAAAGTGGTTTGCTTTCTGAGGCATGATGGGTCCTCTTAGGGTCCTTGGCACAAGTATTGCTAAGAAGACTTGATCAATCAGAAGTGGGTTACTTCAGGAAGATTGATAAGATATCTTAGGGTCCTTGGTGCAAGCATTCGTTAAGAGTACTCGATCATGGAAATCTTCACTGTGGAATTTAGTGGAGTGGTTCTTCAGAAAGTGGTAATCTTTCTGAGGGATTCTAACTTCACCGTGGTATTCGGTGAAGGGTTGTTGATTGAAGGTGGTTTAGCCTTCAAGGTCTGAGGGTGGTTTGCCTTCAGGAACTGAAAGTGGTTTGCTTTCAGGGGCTGTTGAAAGTGGTTTGCTTTCACAGGATATTGGTAGGAATTCTTGGGGTCCTTGGGTTAGGAACTTGTAAGTAATTTT
Source organism: Acmispon strigosus (assembly GCA_030819835.1). NCBI lineage: Eukaryota > Viridiplantae > Streptophyta > Magnoliopsida > Fabales > Fabaceae > Acmispon > Acmispon strigosus. The sequence goes on from JAUAMA010000006.1 coordinate 21,530,496, forward strand.
TATCAATAGTGGAAAAATCCTCAAGGGGTTTCTTTGAGGGACTGGACGTAGCCTTCGGTGGATTGAAGGTGAACCAGGATAAAACTCTCTGTGTCATTTCCTTCATCCTTCATCTTTTACTTTCAAGCAATTACAATATTCCGCTGCAACAACGTTCTTACGTTACAACTCTAATTGCGCTGAAAGTCTTTTGGTACAATTACGCGAAAATCGGGGCAACTCTGATTCACCCCCCCTCTCAGGTTGCTATCTGTACTAACAAAAATGAGTTTCAGACTTGCAGTAATAGATTACCAGGCAGTCAGTAATCTATTACCTGTCAGTCAGGCATAGCATAATCGATTACCAGGCAGTCAGTAATCGATTACCAGGCAGTCAGTAATCGATTACCAGATTTCAGTAATCGATTACCAGATTTCAGTAATCGATTACCTGTCAGGAAATGGCACTCAGATCATAACGGTTATAGTGTAATCGATTACCAGAATGCTATAATCGATTACCAGGTCGACAGATGTGTTGTTTCATGAACCATTGTGTCTCAAAACGTTTGGGAAAGGTTGTGTTGGTTCATGGACGACCTCTAGTGCCTATATAAAGTCCTTAGACACTCAGAAACATCAATGACTTGGTCCATAACTTTCATATTCATTAAAGTCATCACTCTGAGTTTATGTTCTCTCATTTTCATAAGAACACACATGTTGTTCATCTTTTGAGAAACTCAGAATAAGAGAACCTTCATTGTAATTGCCTGGAGCATACAAACTAAGATCAATCCATCTTGTCTAAAGGATTGAATCAGCCATTGTAAAGGCATCTTCTTCTTCATCTCTTGAATCGGGTTGATTCATTCACCGTGGTTTTCGGTGGTTGTAAAAAGGACCATCGTGGTGTTTGATGGTTGTGAAAAGGTTCTTTGAATCAGGTTTGATCCAAAGTCCGCCGTAGGATTCGCCGTCTGTGAAAAGGTCCTTTGAATCGGGTTTGATTCAAAGTCCACCGTAGGTTTCGGTGAAGGGTTGTTGTTACTGAAAGTGGTGTACTTTCAGGGTGTGGATTGAAGGTGGTTTAGCCTTCAAGTACTGAAGGTGGTTTGCCTTCAGGGACTGAAAGCGGTTTGATTTTCAGGGACTGAAAGTGGTGTGCTTTCAGGGGCTATTGAAAGTGGTGTACTTTCACAGGTGGTTGATAGAAATTCTTAAGGTACTTGGTGTAAGGACTTGTAAGAGATTTTTATCAATAGTGGAAAAATCCTCAAGGGGTTTCTTGAGGGACTGGACGTAGCCTTCGGTGGATAGAAGGTGAACCAGGATAAAATCTCGTGTGTGATTTCCTCTTCCCTTCATCTTTTACTTTCAAGCAATCCTTAATTCCGCTGCAATCACAACTATCGTTTTGTGATCATCATTATCTTGAAAGTAATATTTTCGATAAGGCGAAAGTCGTGCAACTCTGATTCACCCCCCCCTCTCAGGTTTCTATCTAGACTAACACTCCGTGGTTAATATTTTAGGTATAGGTATAAGATGGGCATGGGAAAAGTCATGTACGAGTTACGCCGAAGCTATTCAGCCATGATAACTATTGGTGGGTAAGATTTAAGGAATTAAGAGTCAAGTAGTGGTGTGATGAGAAACTGAGGGTTTTTGCTATCGTAGGATAAGTGGATTTGTGACGTAAGAGTGTTGTATAAAAAAAATAGTGTGTCTGGAGAGGAACCTTACAGGTCCCAAGAGAATAAAAAAAATCAAAAGGCCTAGACAACGTAACAAAAAGCATTACACTAGTTCAACGATAAAGGACAAGTATCTTGAGAAAAAAGTTCATAGCTAAAGACAACAGGTTTTAGCTTTTCAAATCTAGACACATTTTGAGGAGGCTTCAACACACACAACAATATATCCCAAACACTTCAAGAAAAAACTATTTTCAAAATCACCTATGAGAATGAAACTCAGCTTTTGCAAAAACGAAAACCATAGATCTGTAGATCGTTATAGTGGGAACAACTTTCCCAAATCACTTTGTAAAAAGCTGAGTTCAAAATAACTTTTTAAAGCTAAACATCACTTTTGACAAAATAAAATATATTTCCATGGAGACAAAGATGATATCTATAACTTTTAAGAAAGAAAGGAGCACTTTCAAGAAACCCAAACTTACCCAACCTCAAGCTTTCCTCTCAAAACTTACACCGTTGGAAAGCCCTCTCAAGGATCTACACATTTTAACAAAGAATCAAAAGGAACCAAGAAGAAATAGTGATGGAGGGAAAGGAAATGTGGCCCAGCCACAAGGAGAAGATGATGTTGTTGAAGAAGCTACCCTTCCTCACTTCTCTCTTACTTCTTTCTTACTTTCTTTACCTAACACTTAATAAAATAAATTATGAAAGTGTGCGTATTTGTTGGTGCTTGGCCGTGGGTTCACATGTGGGAGGGGGGAGAATTGAACTTTTTAAGTATAGGGACCCCAGTTAGAAATTTGGAAAGATTATATGATACTTAATCACATTCACTTACACATTAAAGTCAAATCTCTTACACAAACACTATTCGCGTCATAATTACTATTTTTAATCATACTTTATCGCTTTTCTCTAAAGATTCCATTTTGCGACTGACGTGGGTCACTCGTTCATCTCGACTCAAACGATCGCTGAACTCGGGCGTCGATTGGAAAATATCTCTGAATATTATTCTCGAGATTCCGTTCGTTTTGGACCCAAAAATACTATTCATTAAAAACGAGTTTATTTCATAAATAGATTCCTCACGACATTCTAAGATTTTCCATCTCTTTTGAAAATTTTAGAAATGCCTTAAACTTCCCCATTTTCGCACGACTGGGTTTTCACAAACCCTTTACCGCATGCTAGAAACTTTCGCGGGCCCCCGAAACTAAACTATATGGACCTTACAGCCAAGCATATCACAATGCTAGGATCTACAAAGAGAAGACCAAGAAGTGGCATGACAAGAAAATTGTGCCAAAAGAATTGAGTCCAGGACAGCTTGTTTTATTATATAACTCAAGACTGAGATTGTTTCCTGGAAAGTTGAGGTCCAAGTGGACAGGACCATTCAGGGTCACCAAAGTCTTCCCCCATGGTGCGGTAGAAATAGAAAATGAAGTTACAAAGAATGTATTCACTGTCAATGGACAAAGATTGAAACCATACTTGGGGGGAGATTTTGAAAAACAAGATGTTTTTGCTTTACTAGATGCCCCCAATTGATTAAGGGGAAGGGTCTATCTCGGACCTTAACATTGAGCTGGTTGGGAGACAACCCAACTTAGGATAGTTTAAATTTTTTGTCATTTTAATTTTTGGCACAACTCTTGTACATAAATAAAAGAAAAGAAATTTTATGTTTCTGCTACAGGCGAGGCCAGCGCTCAAGCGCTGGAGGCCAACGCTCATGCGTTAGGCCCCTGCTTCACAACCTCTGATTCCAGTTGATCCCAGCGCTTAGGCGCTGGAAGGCTAGCGCTCATGCGCTAGGCCCCTGGAATCCCAGCTTTTTATTTTTTTAAATTTCCAGCGCCACAGCGTTGGAACCCAGCGCTCAGGCGCTGGGACCTCTGATGCCCAGTTTTTATTTTAATTCCAGCGCCCAAGCGTTGGTATTCCCAACGCTCAAGCGCTGGAGCTCGGGCAGTTTGCTGTTTTTACTTTTGTTTACTGTTTTTAGTATTTAATAAATTTTGTGTTCACCATTTTCTGAAAGTTTTAGATTCTATGAGTTTTCCCTTGTTTCTACACTGGTTTTAATTTTTGGGAACTCAAGAATTCTTGTTTTTAGGTGGATACAATTTTTCAACCCATGATCTTAAGTGTGCTGTTTTTTGGGACTAACAAGTCAAGCAAGTTTCTACTTGTGAGACTTTTGTTTGTTCATTGTTACAGGATAGGTACCAAAAGGAGGAAGAACCCTCTTGAACTTGAGTGTTCAAAGTGATTTTTACATTGAGGTTCCCTTGGACCTTTGTGGGAAATTTGTTACTATACCAGCTTGTTAGTTTTTATTTTTCTTTTTATAGTTTTTAGTTTTATTTTTATTTTTAGTTTAGTTTTTCTGTTTTATTTTTGCATGAGTCTTGAGTATATTATCCATTCTGAATGTTGCTATAGCTTTGTGAAATGCTTTATCTGATTGAACTGCTTTGTGAAAAGTTCTATGTTTTTAAGCAGTTAGGATTGCATGCTGTAGAAAGGATTTTTGATATCTTGATTGTTTTGGTTGTTGGCAAAGTCTTTTTCTGAGTTCTAAAAAGGGTACCACTTACCCTATCTTTTTCTGAGAGCTGAGGACTCTGATTCTTGATTGTGAAATTTTTCTGCCTTGTATTGCATGTTGATTGGAGTTTTGTACACTTTGTGAGTTGAGAAGAGATTATAGGCATTTTTGAAAACTCAGATTTTTGCTTGAAATGTTATGTCCACTAGTAGCCCCTTTTGAGCCTTAAAAGAGTCATTCTTTGGAGCCTACTTTGTGTGATAATTTTTCAGTTGTTATAGTGATGCATGTGCTGAAATTGCTAGAGCTATGTTTGTGGGTTTCTCTCTAAAAAAAAGAAGGAAAAAAGTTGAGAAAAAAATAAGGTATGTGCCTTAGAAAAAAATAATGAAGTAGTGGGGTGAGAAAGAGTATGAGGGGAGTAAAATTCAAGTCATTCATCCCATACATTCCACTACTTTGTTCAAAAAAAAAAAAAAAAGGAAAAAATTGAGAGAACCCTTGTGTTGAATTGTTTAAACTCTTAGTCAAGAAAATCACTTAACAATAAATTCTGAGTCAGCCAATAGAGTTGCCAAGTCTTGAAATCCATACCTTAAATTGTTCAACCCTTTGGCCAAGTTACAACCTTCAAAAATCTCTTCAAAATCACTTGGTTGCTTTACTTCAGTTTTGATTTGAATGATAGGCAGGATTATTGAGCTTTCTTGTTTTCATGGAGAATATCATTTTGTGAGCTTAATTGTTGAACTCAAACATGTTAAAAGCCAAGCCTAAACTTTCTTGATTCTTTGTCTATAAAACATGCATGTCTTCCTTTTCTGCTAAGCTTTCTTTGAAAGTTTTTTTTTTTTTTTTTTTTTTTTTTTGTGCTTCAAGTTGTAATCAGATAAAACTTTCTCAAAACTCAGGGACGAGTTTTTCTTTAAGTTTTGTCGCTTGAGGACAAGCTGTCGTTGGGTATAGTGGTGTGATAAGTGGATTTTATATGATAATTTTAGGGTCTTTTTAGTCTTTTTATTTTATTATTTTTGAGTCTCATGTAGGTTTTTTATTGTTTTTATGTAGATTTTATATTTATTTTGCATTTTGCATGTAGATCAGATTTTATTTGTTTTTCTACCTTTATTTTATATTTTTAGGAATTTTTATAGGTATTTTATATTTTTAGGAAAAGCTGGTTTAGTTATCATTTTTGTCCAGGGACCGATTTGTAAAGTTTCAGGAAGTCAGGGACCAAATTGTAAAAGTTCAAGAGTGGAGGACTTAAAGTGGAGATTGAGAGAATATGAGGGCTTAAATTGAAGTGCTAAACAAGGGAGGACCAAAGTGAAAAAGAAGAATATGAAGAATCACTCTCCAATTTAGCACATGGAAAAAATGTTTAAAGAATTGATGAAGGGTTTCAGAATTGATCAAGGCTGGTTAGTGGCTTTTTATGGCCATCAAAACCCACTACCATGAATGAAGAAGGAAGAACAAGCAAGAAGATGAAGAAGCAGCATCCCAACGCTCCAGCGTTGGGATCCCAGCGCTCCAGCGCTGGGGTTCTGACTAGATGATGAGTCAGATGGTGACCCAGCGCCCAAGCGTTGGAAAGCCAGCGCTCAAGCGCTGGGCCTCGGACAGAAAGTGGGTTTTTAATGCATCCTAGCGCCCAGGCGTTGGGAAAGCCAGCGTTCAAGCGTTGGAGGCTGGATTTTTACTATAAATAGGACCCTTTTCTTCACTTGTAAGACACACCTTCATAGAATACAACAAGTATTCTCTCTTTCTCCCTCAAAGATCATTGTTCCTAGGAATTGTGGGAAGCCAAACTTGAGCTCCTATCCAGGGTAATCCAATGATTCTTTTAGCCATGCTTGGCTAATTCTTCTTTAAGTTTCTTGGGTTGTAGTAGTTTATATTTATGTTTTAGTTTGTTTTTACCTTTCTGAATATTATTTCTATTTCATGTTTTATTTCCTTGCTCTTCATTCTTCTTATGCGCAAAAGATTTCTTGCTTATTACTTATTCGAATGGAAATTGGTAAGTAGTAAGGGACCTAGGATCTAAAAAAGGTTATAAGTATACTTCACTAAGGAATTAGGAAGGACGTAACTTTATGTTGGCCTGAATTTCTTCTTCATCTTCTTCTCTAGTTAACTAAGTTGCAAGGAATTGAATTTAGTAATTAGAAAGAAAGTTCTACAATGTGTAAGGAATTAACTTGTAGATAATTAGGCTATAGCATCATGAAGTTAGATTTATAATTCAGAAATTAAGTAGGAACTTGCTAGCATATTATATAGACTATGTAAACCAACCCAAGAAGCTTATTTGCTATCATCTTATTCTTTTCTATTTTATTGCTATTTCCATGTGCTACCTTAAACAAACTTCCAACAAATACATCTTTTTATTTTTCTGTTTAAGTACTAAACTTAATATTAACAAGAACACCTATCCTTTGGGTTCGAACATTTTTATTACGCGATAGTAAATTGTACACTTGCAATTTCATTATCAAGTTTTTGGCGCCGTTGCCGGGGATAGGTTCTTTCAAGTTCTTGTTCTTATTTTATTTAGTACTTCTTGTATATAATATAAAAAAATAATAAAAAAAAAAAATATTACTGCCTAACAGTTTGTTGCCATGTGGAAAGAAGATCCTTTAGAGACTATAATCTCTGAGGGGTTGGATTTTGAAGATATAGACAGCAATGACGAACAGGTCATTGAAATGGCAAGATATCTGGAGGCTGCCCATTTTTTCCCTTCAACGAAAAATTGGGTAGAGGAGCTGAAAAGAGAGGAAGAAGTTCAAGAGGAAAAGAGGGAATTGAAGCCCTTACCTTCCACCCTTAAGTATGTATTTCTTGAGGAAGGTAATACTAAGCCAGTCATTGTGAGTAGTTCCCTCTCTCCTCTTGAAGAAGAAAAACTGGTAAGAATTCTTAGAGCTCATAAATCTGCTTTGGGTTGGACTATAGAGGACATTAAGGGCATAAGCCCCACTGTTTGTATGCATAAAATTTGTTTAGAAGAACAAGTTAAACCTGTAGTCCAACCCCAAAGAAGACTTAATCCTGCCATGAAAGAGGTGGTAAGGAAAGAAGTGATTAAATTGCTTGATGCAGGGATCATCTATCCCATTTCTGATAGTGAATGGGTCAGTCCCGTTCAGGTAGTTCCCAAAAAAGGAGGAATTACTGTGGTCCCGAATGAGAACAATGAATTGATTCCCACCAGGAAGGTAACTGGTTGGAGGGTTTGTATAGATTACCGGAGGCTAAATTCTGCCACCCGGAAAGATCATTTCCCCCTTCCCTTTATTGATCAAATGCTTGACAGGTTGGCTGGCCATGAGTACTATTGTTTCTTGGATGGTTATTCAGGATATAACCAAATTGTTGTTGATCCTAAGGATCAAGAAAAAACTGCTTTTACTTGCCCCTTCGGGGTGTTTGCTTATAAAAGAATGCCTTTTGGTTTGTGTAATGCTCCAGGAACCTTCCAAAGATGTATGTTTGCTATTTTTTATGATTTAATTGGTGAATGTATGGAAGTGTTCATGGATGATTTTTCTGTATATGGCCCCAGCTTTGAAAAGTGTTTGAGCAATTTGGAAAGGATTCTTGTTAGGTGCCAAGAAAAGAATTTGGTACTTAATTGGGAAAAATGTCATTTTATGGTAAAAGATGGCATTGTGCTTGGGCACAAGATTTCTGAAAGAGGGATTGAGGTAGATAAGGCTAAAACTGAAATCATTGAAAATCTACCTCCTCCCACTAATATTAAAGGTATAAGAAGCTTTCTTGGTCATGCAGGTTTTTATAGGCGATTTATAAAAGATTTTTCTAAAATTGCTAAGCCTATGACAAATCTCCTTGAAAAAGAAGCTCCTTTTATCTTTAATGATGAGTGTTTGGCTGCTTTTAAATTATTAAAGGAAAAACTTGTTTCAGCCCCTATCATTGTTGCTCCCCAATGGGATTTGCCTTTTGAAGTTATGTGTGATGCTAGTGATAATGCAATAGGGGCTGTTCTTTGTCAGAAAAATGGAAAAATGTTGCATGTAATTTATTATGCTAGTAAGGTTCTGAATGAAGCTCAAAAAAATTATGCTACAACTGAAAAGGAGTTGTTGAGTGTAGTTTATGCTTTAGATAAATTCAGACCTTACGTTTTGGGTACTAAAGTTATTGTGCATACTGACCATGCTGCATTGAAGTACTTGTTTGCTAAGCAGGAAGCTAAACCCAGGTTGATTAGGTGGATCTTACTCTTACAAGAGTTTGATCTCGAAATTGTGGACAGGAAAGGGAAGGACAATGGTGTAGCAGACCATTTGTCAAGGCTTGAAGAGGGGAACTCCGATCCAATTCCTATTCAAGAGGAGTTCCCAGATGAGAGGCTTTTAGCTGTCCAAGAGATAGCTCCATGGTATGTACATTTAGCTAATTTTAAAGCTGCTGGTGTGTTGCCTTCTGATTTGACTTGGCAACAAAAGAAGAAATTTTTGCATGATGCTAAATTCTTTTTCTGGGATGAACCTTATTTGTTTAGAGAATGTTCTGATGGGATTATTAGAAGGTGTATTCCAGAAAAAGAATTTGAGGCTATTTTATGGCATTGCCATGGCTCCGATTATGGAGGCCATTTTTCAGGTGAGAGGACTGCAGCTAAAGTCCTCCAAAGTGGCTTTTATTGGCCTACTATCTTCAAAGATAGTAGAGCATTTGTGGTAAGGTGTGATCGCTGTCAACGAACTGGTAATATCTCAAGAAGGAATGAGATGCCCCAAAAAATGATTTTGGAAGTTGAGCTTTTTGATGTTTGGGGCATTGATTTTATGGGACCTTTTCCACCTTCTTTTGGTTGCCAGTATATTTTGGTTGCTGTTGATTATGTTTCTAAATGGGTTGAAGCATCAGCCCTTCCCACAAATGATGGAAAAGTTGTTTTGGATTTTTTAAAGAAAAAGATTTTTACTAGATTTGGGGTGCCAAGAGCAATAATCAGTGATGGAGGTAAGCATTTTTGTAATAAAGCTTTTGAAGCTCTTTTGAAAAAATATGGTGTTAATCATAAAATTGCTACCCCCTATCACCCCCAAACTAGTGGACAAGTAGAGGTTTCTAATAGGGAGTTAAAAAGGATTTTGGAAAAAACAGTTGGTACCTCAAGGAAGGATTGGTCAAAAAAATTAGATGACACCTTGTGGGCTTATCGAACTGCGTTTAAAACTCCTATTGGAACCTCTCCTTACCAGTTGGTTTATGGTAAGACTTGTCATTTACCTGTGGAACTTGAGCATAAAGCCTTTTGGGCTTTGAAATATTTGAACATGGATCCCAAGGAAGCTGGGGATAAAAGACAGGTACAGGTACATGAGCTGGATGAATTTAGACTCCAAGCATATCACAATGCTAGGATCTACAAAGAGAAGACCAAGAAGTGGCATGACAAGAAAATTGTGCCAAAAGAATTGAGTCCAGGACAGCTTGTTTTATTATATAACTCAAGACTGAGATTGTTTCCTGGAAAGTTGAGGTCCAAGTGGACAGGACCATTCAGGGTCACCAAAGTCTTCCCCCATGGTGCGGTAGAAATAGAAAATGAAGTTACAAAGAATGTATTCACTGTCAATGGACAAAGATTGAAACCATACTTGGGGGGAGATTTTGAAAAACAAGATGTTTTTGCTTTACTAGATGCCCCCAATTGATTAAGGGGAAGGGTCTATCTCGGACCTTAACATTGAGCTGGTTGGGAGACAACCCAACTTAGGATAGTTTAAATTTTTTGTCATTTTAATTTTTGGCACAACTCTTGTACATAAATAAAAGAAAAGAAATTTTATGTTTCTGCTACAGGCGAGGCCAGCGCTCAAGCGCTGGAGGCCAACGCTCATGCGTTAGGCCCCTGCTTCACAACCTCTGATTCCAGTTGAATGAAGAGCAAGGAAATAAAACATGAAATAGAAATAATATTCAGAAAGGTAAAAACAAACTAAAACATAAATATAAACTACTACAACCCAAGAAACTTAAAGAAGAATTAGCCAAGCATGGCTAAAAGAATCATTGGATTACCCTGGATAGGAGCTCAAGTTTGGCTTCCCACAATTCCTAGGAACAATGATCTTTGAGGGAGAAAGAGAGAATACTTGTTGTATTCTTTGAAGGTGTGTCTTACAAGTGAAGAAAAGGGTCCTATTTATAGTAAAAATCCAGCCTCCAACGCTTGAACGCTGGCTTTCCCAACGCCTGGGCGCTAGGATGCATTAAAAACCCACTTTCTGTCCGAGGCCCAGCGCTTGAGCGCTGGCTTTCCAACGCTTGGGCGCTGGGTCACCATCTGACTCATCATCTAGTCAGAACCCCAGCGCTGGAGCGCTGGGATCCCAACGCTGGAGCGTTGGGATGCTGCTTCTTCATCTTCTTGCTTGTTCTTCCTTCTTCATTCATGGTAGTGGGTTTTGATGGCCATAAAAAGCCACTAACCAGCCTTGATCAATTCTGAAACCCTTCATCAATTCTTTAAACATTTTTTCCATGTGCTAAATTGGAGAGTGATTCTTCATATTCTTCTTTTTCACTTTGGTCCTCCCTTGTTTAGCACTTCAATTTAAGCCCTCATATTCTCTCAATCTCCACTTTAAGTCCTCCACTCTTGAACTTTTACAATTTGGTCCCTGACTTCCTGAAACTTTACAAATCGGTCCCTGGACAAAAATGATAACTAAACCAGCTTTTCCTAAAAATATAAAATACCTATAAAAATTCCTAAAAATATAAAATAAAGGTAGAAAAACAAATAAAATCTGATCTACATGCAAAATGCAAAATAAATATAAAATCTACATAAAAACAATAAAAAACCTACATGAGACTCAAAAATAATAAAATAAAAAGACTAAAAAGACCCTAAAATTATCATATAAAATCCACTTATCACACCACTATACCCAACGACAGCTTGTCCTCAAGCGACAAAACTTAAAGAAAAACTCGTCCCTGAGTTTTGAGAAAGTTTTATCTGATTACAACTTGAAGCACAAAAAAAAAAAAAAAAAAAAAAAAAAAAAAACTTTCAAAGAAAGCTTAGCAGAAAAGGAAGACATGCATGTTTTATAGACAAAGAATCAAGAAAGTTTAGGCTTGGCTTTTAACATGTTTGAGTTCAACAATTAAGCTCACAAAATGATATTCTCCATGAAAACAAGAAAGCTCAATAATCCTGCCTATCATTCAAATCAAAACTGAAGTAAAGCAACCAAGTGATTTTGAAGAGATTTTTGAAGGTTGTAACTTGGCCAAAGGGTTGAACAATTTAAGGTATGGATTTCAAGACTTGGCAACTCTATTGGCTGACTCAGAATTTGTTGTTAAGTGATTTTCTTGACTAAGAGTTTAAACAATTCAACACAAGGGTTCTCTCAATTTTTTCCTTTTTTTTTTTTTTTGAACAAAGTAGTGGAATGTATGGGATGAATGACTTGAATTTTACTCCCCTCATACTCTTTCTCACCCCACTACTTCATTATTTTTTTCTAAGGCACATACCTTATTTTTTTCTCAACTTTTTTCCTTCTTTTTTTTAGAGAGAAACCCACAAACATAGCTCTAGCAATTTCAGCACATGCATCACTATAACAACTGAAAAATTATCACACAAAGTAGGCTCCAAAGAATGACTCTTTTAAGGCTCAAAAGGGGCTACTAGTGGACATAACATTTCAAGCAAAAATCTGAGTTTTCAAAAATGCCTATAATCTCTTCTCAACTCACAAAGTGTACAAAACTCCAATCAACATGCAATACAAGGCAGAAAAATTTCACAATCAAGAATCAGAGTCCTCAGCTCTCAGAAAAAGATAGGGTAAGTGGTACCCTTTTTAGAACTCAGAAAAAGACTTTGCCAACAACCAAAACAATCAAGATATCAAAAATCCTTTCTACAGCATGCAATCCTAACTGCTTAAAAACATAGAACTTTTCACAAAGCAGTTCAATCAGATAAAGCATTTCACAAAGCTATAGCAACATTCAGAATGGATAATATACTCAAGACTCATGCAAAAATAAAACAGAAAAACTAAACTAAAAATAAAAATAAAACTAAAAACTATAAAAAGAAAAATAAAAACTAACAAGCTGGTATAGTAACAAATTTCCCACAAAGGTCCAAGGGAACCTCAATGTAAAAATCACTTTGAACACTCAAGTTCAAGAGGGTTCTTCCTCCTTTTGGTACCTATCCTGTAACAATGAACAAACAAAAGTCTCACAAGTAGAAACTTGCTTGACTTGTTAGTCCCAAAAAACAGCACACTTAAGATCATGGGTTGAAAAATTGTATCCACCTAAAAACAAGAATTCTTGAGTTCCCAAAAATTAAAACCAGTGTAGAAACAAGGGAAAACTCATAGAATCTAAAACTTTCAGAAAATGGTGAACACAAAATTTATTAAATACTAAAAACAGTAAACAAAAGTAAAAACAGCAAACTGCCCGAGCTCCAGCGCTTGAGCGTTGGGAATACCAACGCTTGGGCGCTGGAATTAAAATAAAAACTGGGCATCAGAGGTCCCAGCGCCTGAGCGCTGGGTTCCAACGCTGTGGCGCTGGAAATTTAAAAAAATAAAAAGCTGGGATTCCAGGGGCCTAGCGCATGAGCGCTAGCCTTCCAGCGCCTAAGCGCTGGGATCAACTGGAATCAGAGGTTGTGAAGCAGGGGCCTAACGCATGAGCGTTGGCCTCCAGCGCTTGAGCGCTGGCCTCGCCTGTAGCAGAAACATAAAATTTCTTTTCTTTTATTTATGTACAAGAGTTGTGCCAAAAATTAAAATGACAAAAAATTTAAACTATCCTAAGTTGGGTTGTCTCCCAACCAGCTCAATGTTAAGGTCCGAGATAGACCCTTCCCCTTAATCAATTGGGGGCATCTAGTAAAGCAAAAACATCTTGTTTTTCAAAATCTCCCCCCAAGTATGGTTTCAATCTTTGTCCATTGACAGTGAATACATTCTTTGTAACTTCATTTTCTATTTCTACCGCACCATGGGGGAAGACTTTGGTGACCCTGAATGGTCCTGTCCACTTGGACCTCAACTTTCCAGGAAACAATCTCAGTCTTGAGTTATATAATAAAACAAGCTGTCCTGGACTCAATTCTTTTGGCACAATTTTCTTGTCATGCCACTTCTTGGTCTTCTCTTTGTAGATCCTAGCATTGTGATATGCTTGGAGTCTAAATTCATCCAGCTCATGTACCTGTACCTGTCTTTTATCCCCAGCTTCCTTGGGATCCATGTTCAAATATTTCAAAGCCCAAAAGGCTTTATGCTCAAGTTCCACAGGTAAATGACAAGTCTTACCATAAACCAACTGGTAAGGAGAGGTTCCAATAGGAGTTTTAAACGCAGTTCGATAAGCCCACAAGGTGTCATCTAATTTTTTTGACCAATCCTTCCTTGAGGTACCAACTGTTTTTTCCAAAATCCTTTTTAACTCCCTATTAGAAACCTCTACTTGTCCACTAGTTTGGGGGTGATAGGGGGTAGCAATTTTATGATTAACACCATATTTTTTCAAAAGAGCTTCAAAAGCTTTATTACAAAAATGCTTACCTCCATCACTGATTATTGCTCTTGGCACCCCAAATCTAGTAAAAATCTTTTTCTTTAGAAAATCCAAAACAACTTTTCCATCATTTGTGGGAAGGGCTGATGCTTCAACCCACTTAGAAACATAATCAACAGCAACCAAAATATACTGGCAACCAAAAGAAGGTGGAAAAGGTCCCATAAAATCAATGCCCCAAACATCAAAAAGCTCAACTTCCAAAATCATTTTTTGGGGCATCTCATTCCTTCTTGAGATATTACCAGTTCGTTGACAGCGATCACACCTTACCACAAATGCTCTACTATCTTTGAAGATAGTAGGCCAATAAAAGCCACTTTGGAGGACTTTAGCTGCAGTCCTCTCACCTGAAAAATGGCCTCCATAATCGGAGCCATGGCAATGCCATAAAATAGCCTCAAATTCTTTTTCTGGAATACACCTTCTAATAATCCCATCAGAACATTCTCTAAACAAATAAGGTTCATCCCAGAAAAAGAATTTAGCATCATGCAAAAATTTCTTCTTTTGTTGCCAAGTCAAATCAGAAGGCAACACACCAGCAGCTTTAAAATTAGCTAAATGTACATACCATGGAGCTATCTCTTGGACAGCTAAAAGCCTCTCATCTGGGAACTCCTCTTGAATAGGAATTGGATCGGAGTTCCCCTCTTCAAGCCTTGACAAATGGTCTGCTACACCATTGTCCTTCCCTTTCCTGTCCACAATTTCGAGATCAAACTCTTGTAAGAGTAAGATCCACCTAATCAACCTGGGTTTAGCTTCCTGCTTAGCAAACAAGTACTTCAATGCAGCATGGTCAGTATGCACAATAACTTTAGTACCCAAAACGTAAGGTCTGAATTTATCTAAAGCATAAACTACACTCAACAACTCCTTTTCAGTTGTAGCATAATTTTTTTGAGCTTCATTCAGAACCTTACTAGCATAATAAATTACATGCAACATTTTTCCATTTTTCTGACAAAGAACAGCCCCTATTGCATTATCACTAGCATCACACATAACTTCAAAAGGCAAATCCCATTGGGGAGCAACAATGATAGGGGCTGAAACAAGTTTTTCCTTTAATAATTTAAAAGCAGCCAAACACTCATCATTAAAGATAAAAGGAGCTTCTTTTTCAAGGAGATTTGTCATAGGCTTAGCAATTTTAGAAAAATCTTTTATAAATCGCCTATAAAAACCTGCATGACCAAGAAAGCTTCTTATACCTTTAATATTAGTGGGAGGAGGTAGATTTTCAATGATTTCAGTTTTAGCCTTATCTACCTCAATCCCTCTTTCAGAAATCTTGTGCCCAAGCACAATGCCATCTTTTACCATAAAATGACATTTTTCCCAATTAAGTACCAAATTCTTTTCTTGGCACCTAACAAGAATCCTTTCCAAATTGCTCAAACACTTGTCAAAGCTGGGGCCATATACAGAAAAATCATCCATGAACACTTCCATACATTCACCAATTAAATCATAAAAAATAGCAAACATACATCTTTGGAAGGTTCCTGGAGCATTACACAAACCAAAAGGCATTCTTTTATAAGCAAACACCCCGAAGGGGCAAGTAAAAGCAGTTTTTTCTTGATCCTTAGGATCAACAACAATTTGGTTATATCCTGAATAACCATCCAAGAAACAATAGTACTCATGGCCAGCCAACCTGTCAAGCATTTGATCAATAAAGGGAAGGGGGAAATGATCTTTCCGGGTGGCAGAATTTAGCCTCCGGTAATCTATACAAACCCTCCAACCAGTTACCTTCCTGGTGGGAATCAATTCATTGTTCTCATTCGGGACCACAGTAATTCCTCCTTTTTTGGGAACTACCTGAACGGGACTGACCCATTCACTATCAGAAATGGGATAGATGATCCCTGCATCAAGCAATTTAATCACTTCTTTCCTTACCACCTCTTTCATGGCAGGATTAAGTCTTCTTTGGGGTTGGACTACAGGTTTAACTTGTTCTTCTAAACAAATTTTATGCATACAAACAGTGGGGCTTATGCCCTTAATGTCCTCTATAGTCCAACCCAAAGCAGATTTATGAGCTCTAAGAATTCTTACCAGTTTTTCTTCTTCAAGAGGAGAGAGGGAACTACTCACAATGACTGGCTTAGTATTACCTTCCTCAAGAAATACATACTTAAGGGTGGAAGGTAAGGGCTTCAATTCCCTCTTTTCCTCTTGAACTTCTTCCTCTCTTTTCAGCTCCTCTACCCAATTTTTCGTTGAAGGGAAAAAATGGGCAGCCTCCAGATATCTTGCCATTTCAATGACCTGTTCGTCATTGCTGTCTATATCTTCAAAATCCAACCCCTCAGAGATTATAGTCTCTAAAGGATCTTCTTTCCACATGGCAACAAACTGTTAGGCAGTAATATTTTTTTTTTATTATTATTTTTTTATATTATATACAAGAAGTACTAAATAAAATAAGAACAAGAACTTGAAAGAACCTATCCCCGGCAACGGCGCCAAAAACTTGATAATGAAATTGCAAGTGTACAATTTACTATCGCGTAATAAAAATGTTCGAACCCAAAGGATAGGTGTTCTTGTTAATATTAAGTTTAGTACTTAAACAGAAAAATAAAAAGATGTATTTGTTGGAAGTTTGTTTAAGGTAGCACATGGAAATAGCAATAAAATAGAAAAGAATAAGATGATAGCAAATAAGCTTCTTGGGTTGGTTTACATAGTCTATATAATATGCTAGCAAGTTCCTACTTAATTTCTGAATTATAAATCTAACTTCATGATGCTATAGCCTAATTATCTACAAGTTAATTCCTTACACATTGTAGAACTTTCTTTCTAATTACTAAATTCAATTCCTTGCAACTTAGTTAACTAGAGAAGAAGATGAAGAAGAAATTCAGGCCAACATAAAGTTACGTCCTTCCTAATTCCTTAGTGAAGTATACTTATAACCTTTTTTAGATCCTAGGTCCCTTACTACTTACCAATTTCCATTCGAATAAGTAATAAGCAAGAAATCTTTTGCGCATAAGAAGAATGAAGAGCAAGGAAATAAAACATGAAATAGAAATAATATTCAGAAAGGTAAAAACAAACTAAAACATAAATATAAACTACTACAACCCAAGAAACTTAAAGAAGAATTAGCCAAGCATGGCTAAAAGAATCATTGGATTACCCTGGATAGGAGCTCAAGTTTGGCTTCCCACAATTCCTAGGAACAATGATCTTTGAGGGAGAAAGAGAGAATACTTGTTGTATTCTATGAAGGTGTGTCTTACAAGTGAAGAAAAGGGTCCTATTTATAGTAAAAATCCAGCCTCCAACGCTTGAACGCTGGCTTTCCCAACGCCTGGGCGCTAGGATGCATTAAAAACCCACTTTCTGTCCGAGGCCCAGCGCTTGAGCGCTGGCTTTCCAACGCTTGGGCGCTGGGTCACCATCTGACTCATCATCTAGTCAGAACCCCAGCGCTGGAGCGCTGGGATCCCAACGCTGGAGCGTTGGGATGCTGCTTCTTCATCTTCTTGCTTGTTCTTCCTTCTTCATTCATGGTAGTGGGTTTTGATGGCCATAAAAAGCCACTAACCAGCCTTGATCAATTCTGAAACCCTTCATCAATTCTTTAAACATTTTTTCCATGTGCTAAATTGGAGAGTGATTCTTCATATTCTTCTTTTTCACTTTGGTCCTCCCTTGTTTAGCACTTCAATTTAAGCCCTCATATTCTCTCAATCTCCACTTTAAGTCCTCCACTCTTGAACTTTTACAATTTGGTCCCTGACTTCCTGAAACTTTACAAATCGGTCCCTGGACAAAAATGATAACTAAACCAGCTTTTCCTAAAAATATAAAATACCTATAAAAATTCCTAAAAATATAAAATAAAGGTAGAAAAACAAATAAAATCTGATCTACATGCAAAATGCAAAATAAATATAAAATCTACATAAAAACAATAAAAAACCTACATGAGACTCAAAAATAATAAAATAAAAAGACTAAAAAGACCCTAAAATTATCATATAAAATCCACTTATCACACCACTATACCCAACGACAGCTTGTCCTCAAGCGACAAAACTTAAAGAAAAACTCGTCCCTGAGTTTTGAGAAAGTTTTATCTGATTACAACTTGAAGCAATATGTAAAAAGTCCAATTCTCATCCAAACATCTGTTTGGGGTTCAATTGAAGCTTCTACGACGAACTGCCGCCTCAAAACTAAAATTCCCATGGCATTTAACTAGGGTTTTAAGGCATTTATCAAACATGTCGAGATAATTAAATAAACAACTTATTATTTAAAATCTCCAGGGTCTTACAAGAGTCAAGAACAAGGTTGGATTTGTAGAGAGAAGTTGGAGATTCAATCTCTATACCAGAGGCTGCAGAACTCTTGAATGAAGGATTTGATGTTGCAAAACTAAAGGAAGAGTGAATTTATAGAGAGGAGTGGAAGATTGAGTGAAGCCAAGTGTGCAATGTGTTGTGGATTAACATGCAAATTAGTTAGTGAAGAATATAAATAGGTGTACATTAAATTATCATCATATATCTAAATTTAAATAGGTTTTCTTTGTTGTTCATTATCATAATTTTGTTGTTAAAATTCTTTATCATCATCACTATTATATATTCTCAAAATTTGGTAAAATAGTCATATTGTTAAGTTTGTTAGCATTTTATAACTGTTAAGAAGATTATATAATATATTTCATAGTTCAAAAATGTTATAATTAATTTTAAATTTGATCAATGTTAAAAAGAATTTGTACCAAAAAATTTCTGTGCATAGCACGGGCGCACAACTTAGTGATTATAGATTTGCAATCAATGTCTTTACTTTTGATATCAAAATCAATCAAATATATAATATATATATATATATATATATATATATAAATGGAAAAGTAAGCATTATTATTGTTTATATACACACAAATGTCTTTTATTTGACATGCTTTGTACCAAATGACTCCTTATATTGTGAATATGTTATATGACATAGATATTTTCAAAATATTGGCATATGTCAATACTTTTCTTGCATATGCTCGGGAAAACTTTCAATTTGTCATTCTTTGCTTGTTCAACATGCTTCTTTGCTTATTCAACAGGCTTGTCATTCTTTGTTTGTTCTTCAGGCTTCGTTTCTTGTACAACTTTAGCTCCTTTTGCATTGTCGATGAGAAATAAGTGGCGTGGATGGTTGTTGAGGTATCCATGACCATGAAGGTGGAGAGAGCAGTAAGAAGAAAAGACAAAAATAGTGGAATGCAGTCGTATTTAAGGCAAGATGTGGTATGTTATACGCATCACAAGTTGGATCAGGATTAAAGCTCGGAAAAAAACCCTACAAAGGTCATCACTATGACGATGGTTACATCCCTTGAAATTGTTTCCAAAGTATCTTTGATAAATGGGCTATAAATTTTGATCTTACCTACATGTATGGCATGGCGCCTGTGGATGCTTTCATTTCTGATTGTATTCTTCTTAAGTATGGTCAGAAACGTACTTGTCCATAAGCTATTGAGTATCATCACTGATGTGCTTAATCTTGCTCTCAACCATCTCTTGATAAGATCTCAATTCGAACGTCAATTTCGAATTTCCTCTGGGCTGGTTGAAATATCCAAATCTTCTCTTGAAGCCAAGTAACCATAAAGTTAGAATGGCCCTAAGCTTCCTTATCTCGTCCTTGTTCTTTGAACTGCTTGTGGATCCTCACAGATTCTAAATATCCTGCTGCAGATTCATCAAAATTCAAAACACTCATCCCTTCATGCCCTTGTGGACTGTATACAAAGTGAGAGTAAATAAACCTCTATTTGCAAGTGTGAATTAAATTTAAGAATTTCTCTCAAAACATTCCTATATATTCATTATTTTATTTTTATTTTTATTTCTAATTATTTTTCACTTTTACAATTTCAAGAGTATTAATTATGTTTTACCAATTCTACTCTTAAATTAATGATAATAAAAAATTAAAGAGTCTAAATTAAGAAGAGAGATAAATGATATGTTAGAAAGTTAGGTAGTAACTCTAATAAAAACAAAAATATTAATACAAATAATTAATATATATATATATATATATATATATTAAAACCATAAAGTAACTATTTAACGGTTATTAATGAAACGGAGGAAGTATTTTTTATCCTATACTGAGGACAAATGCTTTTTTTTATCAGACAAGAAAGAAGGAGCGTAAAGAGCTCTTTAGTGGGAAGAATATTCACAAGAATTATCTGAGTTGAATGAACAGAACAATTTTTTAACCTTTTTTCATTAACTTCTAGTTACAGAGCTTTCACCAGCAAAGCTCAAGTTCAAATCTGTCCAAGCAATGATTCATCCCCAAAGTACATCAAACTCTAAAATTTGAAACACCACAAATTAATATAACTTGAGACCTACTCACATACTCATATGACTATAATCACAATGTACCTGGTCCTGAAAATGAAAAATACTGTTCTTAAATAGATATGATCCAATTAAATATCTCTTTCTCTATTAATTTCACTCATATTTACATTGGCTTCTTCACAAATTTCCGTGACTCAGGCAATGCATGTTGGTAGCAAGCAGCTCGGAAAGAAACACAATCCTCTCTTCTGCATTCAGTGAAATAAAAAATGAAAAGCTCAAATTAGAAAAGGAAAATTATCAAAGCTATAGCTTTTGCAATAAAAAGCAAATAAAGATGTGAATATGCACGAGTAGACATTAATGAAAGTAAGCGTAACGAAAATCAAAGTTTTGATTCTGCTGCTAAAGATATAAAGAGCAATTAAAGGTGTGAATATGCACAAGTAGACATTAACAAAGTAAGTGTAATGAAAATTAAAATTTAAAATCCGCAAAGTAGACATTCCGAGAGCAGTAACTAATTATTTGGCCGCCAGTATTTCTATTAGGCCATAAACAGTTAAGTACATGTTTGGAAAATTCACTCAAATTCACGTTTAGATTACGTTTTCAGAAGCAGGAAATAGTTGTTTTTGATTTGCTGAATTCACGTTTGGCCTCTTCAAACGTGAAACCAAACACACCCTAGCTGAGCTAACCAACACGCCACAATAAAATCAAATTTTAGCGGAGGAAAAAGCAAAAGGATGTTGAGGGTTTACCTTCCTACTTTTGACATAAAGAAGCTCTGGTGAGATTTTGTACAAGTCCTCATCCACAGGCTTTGGTGTTGGCCTTGAAATTGGACCTGGGCTCTGTGGCTCCTTCACACTGTTGACCCAGTTTTGCTTTTTTGCATCTTTGTCTTGCTGGCCACGTACCTTTTCCTGCAATGTCAGCACCAAATTAAGAACTCTATCACTGCTTTACAAAAAGCTACATGTCTAGTGTGTGTCTACACATGGATTCATTATAATTTTGAGTTTTGATTACTTTACTATATCTTGTTATGATACCCATGGATCCCATTGTCTGTGTTTTTAGCGACCCATTAGTGAAAAGTTCATGATAATCGTAGTAGTTTATTACAAAAAAACAAGTGTGAATTATTATGAGGTAAACGACATCATCAATTATCAGTGTTTGTGCTCCTGTCTTTAGTAATTTCTCATTCAATAGGAGGACCCACTAAACACTAGCACTAGTGCTTTTTCCATTCCCAATTTATCACAGAAACACACTTTTTTCACTCCTAATTTTTCTCTCAACAAACAAAACACACACCATTGTTAGATCTGTTCTAGGATTTAAAGTTGATGGATTACGCTGCTCTTTCTAGGAGAGTATCATTTCCATTTCACCAAAAATTTCACTTTTATTTGCCAACCACAAAAACAGCTTTACCCCACACTATTTGTCTTTTTGGTGGTTGTGACAATAATACCCACTAAACACAAAAGCAAGTGCCATTATTACTACCACCACCAAAAAAAAATATATATAGTGTAAAACCACTTATGTATGTAGCTGATAAAAAAATGAAATTATAGATGCCAACAAAGGTGATAATCCCCTAAAATAGCAACATATTTTGATCTGCTTCAATGTCCTAAAACACATTCAACAATTGAGTGTGACTAATTTGTTAAGAGAAAATTTGAGAGGAAAAAAAAAAGTATTTCTTCTACAAAATTCCCATATTGATGAGGGTTATTCATGTAAAATATTATGTGTACGTCCATTTTAACTCTTTCAGCTCCTAAACTTACAAGAATCTCTTGTTTCAGTTTGAAGAGATTCTTGTTTGCCCAACATTTATTTATTTACAAGTTTAAAATAATTTCAGAACAATAGTAAAGAGAAGTTCATTATTGTATGAATTTGAACATATCCTCTCAATTTCTGGAGATCATATCCAAACATGATCAAACTAAAATTAAGCCTAAACAGAGAAATTTAACAAGAACAAGAAATTTGGTGACATACCCTTCTGCGAGGAACAACGATCATAGCTGGAGTGACAACATCATTCTCATACAAGTCACCAGTGACATAAAGGTCTCGCTCTTCAGATTCAGCGTAACTGTAGCGTAGCAAACTAGCTTGTCTTGCAGACTCAAAACACTGAGTGAAAGGAAGGTTGTCATTCCAATCCCAGCTCCCAAATGCTGGCACATGGTTCCTCTTGTAGTAGTACTCCTATTAATTAATGAAAATGAAAATTATCACATCAAGACTAAAAAGATTATTGTGGGTAAGGTTGAACTCGAAGTGGTAATAAAAATACTAGCTACAAGACTCACTTCCATTGTTGTTGCTGAAGAAGTGTTGTGGAATGTGGGCGATGATTGACCAAGAGGAATAATGGTTTGAAATGGGGTTTGTTTGTTTGTTTGTTGTGTGTGGTTCTGACGAATTTAAAAGGAGAAGGGTGTGAGAGCGTGTGTGGGAGAGAGTAAAGTAGGGGTTGAAAGGATAGGTAATGGAGGTCAAAAGTGAAATAGCCTGTATTGGTAAAAAGAGTGCAACCCAGATAACGAAGTTTCACAGTAGCAGGCAGAGAGACAGAGAGGTGAGGTAGTACTAGTAGGATGGAAAGGAAAGGAAAAAAGAGTGAGAGTAATGATGTAAGGGGTAGATTTGATTGACAAAGGAAATTTATTGATTTTTTTATAAATTTCCTTTCAAGACCATACGAGAAAGCGAGACCACATTGTATTTGGATTCACGTTTGAACTGTCTAGACGTGAATCCAACAATTAAAAATAACTATTTCTTATTTTTAAAAATGTAGTTTCAACCTAAACGTGATTTCAGACTGATTCTTCCAAACATACACTCAACTGATATATATGAATTTTTGGCACTGGGTTTAATTCCTGTAAAGTATTTTTTGTAAACTTAACACATTTTTTTGACTGCATGTTAATTAAATGGCCACAGTGTCCTGGAACTGAAAATTGTTTTTCTTGGGCTTTTTAGCATGTCGGGAGAAAACTACCAAATTAAAATAATTTTAGAGTCTCGGTGATCAGTCTCACGGCTAGCATACGTGGATACATTAAGAAAAAAACAAATTGTTTTTCTTTTATAGTTTTTCACTTTATATTTATTTTCATGTAGCTTTCTTTTTTTTTCCAAATTTATATTAAACAGTGAAAAATGTAAGAAAAAGTAGTATAAAGACAAAATAGAAGAGAAAAAGTCTTTTAGAAATAATTAATTAATTATTGGTGTAAAGTGATAAATTGGTTTTTTATATTAACCAGCATGGCAGCAGGGTGAATGGTTTTGTTTTGGTTGATTTAATAATTTATTTTAATTGGGTGTTAAAATATTGTCAGAGGAGGGGGTTTGGCCTATTTTGTCGCTGAAGAAACACATATAAGTTATAACGGGTGAGTAGTCCAATGCAATGAATGCATGAGAAAAGGACGAAAGGTGGTTGCTTCTTTCTTGGGGCACCTCAATCTATGCGCTTATGTTACCAATCGCTCTCGCTCGTGATGGGTTTAACTTTTTCACCTCACACGCGTACCCATGGGGGGTCATAGTGCTTTGTGCAGAGTCATGTGACCCTGTCCCATGTCGCTGTGCGTTGACGTCTCTCCCTGTGCTACTGACCCAAACAAAATTCCCCAACGATGCTTATTACTCCCTCCGTCTCAAATTATAGGGTCTTTTTCAGACAATCACGCCTATTAAGAAAACATGTAATAAGCTAATTAATATGTTGGTTTTGTTACTTTTTATACAAATCTTTCAAATATGCCCCTATTTAATAAAATCTGGAAATTGTTAATGTAAGTATTGGATATACCAAAAGTTAGTTGGGAATATGAAAGAAGTAATTAGTAGAGGTGGTAATTAAAGTTTTGGAATTTAAAATATAATGAATGCAAGGGGTAAAAATGGAAAAGCTTATTTTTTTTTCCTGAAATCTAGAAGGGGTCTTATAATTTGGGACACCGAGTTTGTCTCTAAAAGGTCTTATAATTTGGGACGGAGGGAGCAGTAGTTTTCGAGTACTGTTCTTCCACAAAAAATACATATTCTTTTAAAAAATGAGTACAAGATACTCTTCTGGTCTCGCTACCCCTACCTGCATCGTGCCCTGTGGTTGTGCTAAGGAAAAGCATCTGAAGAATACACTCGTACGTTTATTCGCGTAAGTCAATTTGAAATTGGACTTTGAGAAAGTTAAAGTCTAAAAAAGTAATAGTGGGAAATGAATTTTGTTTATATAATTAAACGATCAAATTTGATCAAATTTGTATTTATATCATTTAGTTAGATTGATTTTGTAAAGAGAGAAAACTCCTGCAAGGAAAACATGTAACCTAAAATATGTTCTCCCTTCTGTAACAAAAGAACACTAACGAAGAAGAAAGAAAAAACTCATGTAGGTCCCACAGTATATGTTTTTATCACCAAGTTGAAGAGAACACGTTATAGATAACTTAGACTTGTTTGATTACAGTTTTTAAAAACTGTTTTATATTTTTAAAAACTGAAAAATTTAAAAACTTGTTTGGTAGAACCTGTTTTTAAAAATAGTTCTCGTTTTCAGTTTTAAAAACTAAAATACCAAAACAGCAAATAGATATTTTCTGTTTCTGTTTTTAGTTTTTAAGTTTCAGTTTTTTAAATGTTGGAAAACATCTCATTCAAAAAAAAAATTCTCCAAAAAACTGTTTTTAAAAACTGTTTTTAAATACAATTTTCAAAAACTGCAATCAAACAAACCCTATTTTTATTAGTTTTACCAAAATACTCTCTTATTTCATATTTTATAATAATAATAAAAATAATAGAAATATATAAAGAAATATTAATAATAACAATGAAAATTTTATTTGACTAATTGACTATGGCCCCGTTTGGGAAAACAGCTTAATTAAGCGCTTATAACCATAAGCGCTTATGGCATAAGCGCTTATTAATAAGCTCTTTTAAGATATTTATTATAATGAATTGAAAATAAGTTATATATAAGCATAAGCTCTTTTTCATAAGCTACTCTGAATAGCTTATGAAAATAAGCTCAAAACAGCTTATAGGTAGGTCATAAGCTATTTGCATAAGCTCTCCCAAACGCTTGCATAAGCACTTATACTATAAGTTAAGCTCATATAAGCTCTTCCAAACGGAGCCTATATCTTTAAAACACGTTAAAAAATCTATATTTTTACACAAATAAATGATTGTATCACTTTTAACTTAAGGAAATTTAAGTTTTTTTATAAATATATCTTTTTCTTTTCTATCAATCTCTAATTCTAATCTTCATCCCCAATTTGATATTATTGTGCTAGTGTAAGACCCTCTATTTTTGTAAATTGCACTTGGTCCTTGAGATGTTTGTAATTGTGATTTCGCCCTTGGGGCTTATGATATTTATGATTTGGTACTTGAATAATTGATATTGTGATTTGGTCCTTGGTTGAAAAGAATATTTTTGCTTGAGTTACAACAAGATGAGTTTTGGTTTAATGGTTGAGACTTGAGTATATCCCTTACGGGGCGAGGGATCGAATACTGCTTAACATTGATTTTTTTTGACCAAAAACAAGACCGGGTACGTTCGGTTGGTTGGAGCTTGCAAGGAGGAGGAAGTTAGCCACTCTCCCCATAATTTCTCAAGGGTTGGGCGAGCCCCACTCCTCCATTAGGGTTGATTATTCTCCCTTATTCTCCTTAATCAAATTTGAAAAAGAATCTTTTATTGAGATGCCTTTTGGGGCTCACTTGATGCTGATAAAACTTGGAAAAAAAAACTGAAGTTGTAACCTCCCACACACCAAAATCATGTGCCACTTATAGGAGCAAGAGGTTTCCGAATTCATCCTTCACTTCACTCTAAAACACGTTCAAAAACTCCAGAGAAAACTGTTTCCATTCCTCTTATTGTTGCAGGCTTCTTCTACTTTCTGCTGTCAAACTTGGTGCTGCAACCTTTCTTCAAGTGCAACCTTTGTTGGAAGAGCAGGACCTTCTTCATTCTATCCCCAATCCCGGTAAGTAACCTCTGTTCTGAATACCTTTGTGAACTCATGATTTTAGTCCATGTTCCTGACTGAATTCTAATTCCTTCTTCCGTCTCGTTCGTTCAAGAATTCCGCCGTTTGAAGGTTCTCCGCCGTCGCCGTAATTCGTGGACGTTCGTGGCTAGAGTTCAAGAGGAAAAGCACGAAATTATTCTTATTAGTTGGTCAAAAATCTAGCTTGGTACCTTTCTTTTTCCCCTAGTAGTAATTGCACGTGGTTAGGATTTTCGTGGGCAAACGTTTTCTGTAATCCTTGAAACCTCTCTAATTCAATCACTTGAGAAATTTAAAAACTAAGGGAGAAAATAAAGTTCCTAGCATGTTAGAACTCTGAGATATGATGCTAAATGGTTAGGAATTGATTTTGATAAAAATCCTTAAGGAAATCACGTCTGAAACCTCTTTTCTGTGAAAAAAAGTGATTTTCGTGCCCTGCAGCAGAAGGGCCACGCATGTGCGGCGTGGCCACTCCCACGCACATGCGTGGGAGGACATCTCCTCTCTGCCTTGGCCACGCATGTGCGTGGCTAATCCCACGCACATGCGTGGGAGTGGCAGCCAGCAGGTGCAGTTTTTCGGAAACTTGTCGTTTTGAGTTGTTTTCGATTCCGATTTTTCTGAAACTTCCTTCCACTCTTAGAACACCTTATTGAGGGTTTTTTGTATGATTTTTGATAGGTGTAACTTGACGTTTATGCCAAGGACACGTAGGTAAGGGTAACTCGTTATAGATAGATTCTTGCTTGTGACTGTGCGCTATTTATGTGTCTGTCTTGTTCCTGTTTTGGTATAATTCTATTTGCTGGAAATTTGGCTTGTTAACATGAAGTTGTTTGCTGTTACGTGGTTTAGAAATTTGATTCATGTTTGAATATCGAACTGTATAACATGTTGTTGTTGAGATTATTAACTTACATGAAAATTAAGCATGTTTAAGTTTTGAAACTCTTGAGAAATTCTGATTTATATATTAACCTATTGCATGTACTATGACCTTTGGAAATTTTGTACAAACTGTTAGTTCATGAGGATGGTTGTCATGGCATGTGCATTCTTAAGATTGATGACAGTGGAGTGACAGTTTAACCATGTGACTGTTAAGAGCGGCGGGGTGGTGGTTTAACCACGTGATCTTGCCTGAGGACAATGGGGTGGCGGTTTAACCATGTGATTGTCCGGTTCCTCTTGGAATGATGTTTTTGGTCATAGTTGAGCATGTAGATATGAGGAACTAACAAGCATGTTTTGAAAAAGATTTTATTTGAATATCTGTTCTGATTTTATTTTTGAATACCTGTTGTACGATAATTGAATTTCTGTTGCTATTGGGAAATTAGTTAATTTTCTGTTTTGTTAATGTTACTATTTATTGATTATACATATTCATTGTGACTTCCGAGTTAACCCTTTCTGTTTGCTACTTGTTGTTTGGGCGCCTAACGCCATAGGGTCTCAGGACGTTGACATCCAGGATACGTAGCTGTTGGAGTCTTGAGAGTGATGAAGGAAGAGTTCGAATACTATTAAAGATTTTATGTTTCCTCTTTGTTTTTGGTTTTATTTTAAAACTTTTGGGCTCACTGTTTGAGCATAAGTTTAAATATTTATTTTGCTTTAGTCGTTAACAAATTGGGGAATTATTATTATTACTAAATTGAGAGGTTTTATAAACTTAAATTCTGCTTATTTACAATGTGACCCCTGACCGGAAATTGGGGCGTTACATTTTTGGTATCTGAGCGATGGTTGAGATAACCAGCGTTGTTGGGTGATTGCATTCTGAGACCGATTGATGGGGTGTCAATCGGAGGAAGAATTTTGTGAAATATCTGTTGAATTTTACTAATTGTTTAAGATTGTCCCATGAGCGGACGATCTATTTTCTATGTGTTGACTAACATTCTGGCTATTTTTTTCTTTTGTTAACCGTTAGTTTTCTTATGAGCAGGAGTAAGGGACTATCGAAACAGAATACCGAAATGGCAGACTCTAACGCGATGAACCAAATGGCAGCCGCCATTATGAATCTAACTGCGCTGGTGGCACACCAAGTAACTGCTGCTGCCGCTCGTGCGGAGGAGGAGACCAACAGGGCGACTGTGAGTGCTGCTGCTCAGGCTCAGCAGACTGAGAGAAAACAGGCTTCGGCCCAGACGAGAGGGCTAAATGACTTCAAGAGGCAGGACCCACCGAGGTTTTGTGGAGGTTATGATCCGGAGGAGGCAGATCTGTGGCTACAAGAAATAGATAAGATATTCACTTTCCTTCAGACCCCTACTACAGCCAGGGTGAACTACGCCACCTACTTGTTATCTGGAGAAGCTGAACACTGGTGGAATGGTGCTAGGGCCATGATGGAGGACGATCGTCAGGCAGTTACCTGGGTGTCATTCACCAGAACCTTCCTGGCGAAGTACTTCCCTCGGAGTGCCAGGGCTGCTCGAGAGAAGGAATTCACCGACCTTAAGCAGGGAAAGATGTCAGTGGCTGAGTTTGCGGCGAAGCTGGAGGCATTTTCTAGTGTAAACACCCCAATTTTGCCCTGGTTTATGTTAATTTAGTAGTTTTTTTTTTTAGATAAAAATCCAAAAAGTAAAAATCATGAAAAAAAAAAGCATAAAAATTGTGAAAATTCCTAAAAATGGTAAAAATCTAAGAAAGTACAAAAAAAAAAAAATAATAATAATAAAAAGAAGAAAAAAAGAAGAAGAAGAAGGCTGCGGCCCAAGAGAAGAAGGGAACGGCCAAAGAGAATTCAGCTCCTGAAGCCCTAGTTGGACCGAGGGTTAAGGTGTAAAAAGAAGAAAACTTCAGGGACTTAAGTGAAAATTCGTGGAACCCTAGCTCTATTTAAACACTGCTACCTCGGGTTCCGAAAGGAAGAGATTACTATTCACTCAGCAGCCCCCCACTCAAAACCCTAGCAGACTCTCTCTAACACTCCTTCAATCCAAAAAGAACCCTAATCCTCCACTCCATATCCAGCGCCGTCGCCTCCTCTTCGTCCCTCACCCTCGAACCAGCGCCGCCCCACTCTTGCTTTTCACCACCGATTCGACCCCTCCTTCCTCCTCTCAACTCACCACCACCGCTGTTCCTCAACCTCACTTCAAACCAACATCCGGCCACGAAACCCTTCACTTCGAGACTCACCAGCCACCACCCAACTCCTTTCCATTACTCGGCCGCCGCGTTTTTGCTTCTCCTAACCACCGTTTAGGGCGCCGCCACCACTGGTCCCTCCGTACCAGATTCCGGCGTCGTCATTGAACCACCGCTCCAGAACCCCCGTCGTGACACTGCAGTGCCGCCGCCGCGCCTCTGACTTCCGCCAACATCTGCCACCGCAGCTCTTCCTCAAGGCTGTCGCCGTCTCTAGCGCCGCCGCACACCACCACCGGTACCGCCGTCCCAGAACCGCTTGGAAGCTCATCCAAGCATCTCAAGAACTCGTGGCTCTACACCTCTTCCCCTTCGGTTGGTTCATTGTTTCTCCCCCGTATTTCTTAGAAATTCTTGGTCTCTGTTTTGGGTTATAATCCTCTGTAATGTTTGTTTTTTTTTTTCCACTTAATCTTCTGATAACCTTCTCTGTTAAACCAGAAACTGGTTTGAAATTTTTGTTGTTGTTTTGACATGCTTGATCATTTGTTTCTGTGGCTGTAACAACTTGATGTTAAAGTTCTTTTTTTTTCTCTCCTTAATTTGGTGATGTCAAAGTTTCTGTCTTGCTTGATGATGTTAAAGGTTCTCCCTTTTATTCATTTTCTTTGTTATTGATCTCGGACTGCTGTATGTGTTGAGAATGAGGAATATATGACATCCTGT
Source organism: Acmispon strigosus (assembly GCA_030819835.1). NCBI lineage: Eukaryota > Viridiplantae > Streptophyta > Magnoliopsida > Fabales > Fabaceae > Acmispon > Acmispon strigosus. The sequence continues at coordinate 21,560,655 of JAUAMA010000006.1, forward strand.
GGCAGACAAAGGTTGCTGTTGTTATGAGATATCTATGCTAGATTTGCAGTATATGGTTTTGGGCTGTGAATGATTGCTGGTTCTGTAAATGCGGTTCTGCGAATGTTTGTGTTCAAGTTCCTTTCTTGAAGCTGTTTTTTTTTTCTGGAAATATTAATGCTTGCTTCTGTTTAATCAATGATGTAAAGTTTCTTCTTTGGTAAATTTAATCATGGGCCAGAACTTCAAAGTGTTAAAATTTTGCAAAGGTTCCTTGCTTTTCTGAATCTGGTGATGATAAAGATGGTTTCAACTCCTTTGATTACAAAGTTCTTCTTTACCATGCTGAAAATAATGATGTATGCTCTGGGTTGAAGGAACTTGATTGCTTGCCTTTGTTTGCCTCTGTTTTCTCTGTTCTGGTATGAATGGCTGGGCTCCCTCCTCTTATTTTTGTTTGTTGAAAAAAAATATTTACTGAGCTCCTTGCTGAAAAATTCCCTCCCCGGTTATATTCTGTTTATGTGTTTACCTCGTTGTCATTTGAATTTTTGTTTCGGATGAATTGATTTTTGGTTAGCTTGGTGCCATTTGGAACAAGTTTGTGTGTACCGCATCAATTTTACATTTCTTTGACTATGAGCTTAAACGTAAAAGAGAACCAGGTGGCTAGTTTTCATGTTGAAAACTTTTGGTTGGTATGATATTTCTTTTGCTTGAAAAGGATAATGACATGAAGAGCAGTTTGCATGAGACAGTGATATACAAAAATGAACTTGTGTTTGGAATATATCTCTTGAATCTTTTGGATGTAAGTGGTCCCTCTGAGTGCGTTACAAGGTAGCATGCTCATGGGGAATTCAATTAATTTCTTTTGTCATGATAGTTCAATATAGATTTGTTCATGTCATTTTATGATTATCATGGTCCGGGAAAATTTGGTGTTCAAGTGTCACTATGTTGGATGCGGGCGTTTCCAAAATTAATTATCTCTAACTTAGCACCAAGGTTTAATTTTGCGATCCATTTTAATCATTTGGGGAAATACATGAGCAGAATTACATCTGACTTGTAGGCATGAGCGGAATGACATTCGACTTGCACCCCAATTCTTTTTTAAAACGACAAATCCAACCCTCTTTGGTTAGTGGGGAAGTACATGAGCAGAATTACATCTGACTTGTATGCATGGGCGAAATCACATTCGACTTGCACCTCCGACCCTTTTTTATAATGCGATTCAACCTTTTTTTTTAATCTTTTGGGGAAATACATGAGCAGAATTACATCTGACTTGTATGCATGAGCGAAATGACATTCGACTTGCACCCCAATTCTTTTTTTAAAACACAAATTCAATCCTCTTTTAAATTCTTTGGGAAGTACATGAGCAGAATTACATCTGACTTGTATGCATGAACGAAATGACATTCGTCTTGCGCCCATTTTAAACAAGAAACAATCGAATTCAATTAAGACAATAAAGAACTACGTAAGCCTTGACGCCTCCTCGGAGGGTACGTAGGACGGGTTAAGTCTCGACAGGCGCTTAAAAATAAAAATAAAAATTGTTTTCTAAACTCTTCTTTTTTTAACAATAAAACCATTAATTCCGCTTTCTTTCTTGTGAATGGGTAATTCGATAATTTTCTAAATAATTAAAACATGCACAAAACAATTAAAAGTTACCGTCTTAAGACGGATGCATTAGGGGTGCTGTGGGGTTCATTCTCCACCCTTCCCTACGCATAAATAGACTCCCGAACCTAACTTTGGTTTGCAGGCTTAAAATTGCATAAAAATGGGTTTTTCCAATGTTTTCCCAAAATAAATAAATATTGGTGGCGACTCTGTTTGTATGTCTTAAATTTTTTAGGCACGGTCGTTACATCTAGGAACTTCATGTTCTTCAGAGGACACATAGATGAAGAATTTATATGTGAGCGGTTCATTGACGGCCTGAACTATGACATTCAGAGAGCGGTGCAACCACTGGGCATCAGCCATTATCAGCAGCTTGTGGAAAAGGCAAAGGGCATCGAGGCTTGAACTATGACATTCGGGAGAAGGCATAGGGAAGTGGAGGACCAGCCAGGTCCCAATCAGTAGGAAAAGACAAAGGAAAGAAGTTGTACCAGAGGCCCCAGGCTAAGGGGCGTACTTTTGGGTCCAACTGACTAGCTGGAGGCAACATGGGAGTTCGAGGACCTCAGAAGCTGATCGAGGATGTGGTCTGTTATAAGTGCAACTAGAAGGGCCACTATGCGAACAACTGTGGAGAGAAATCTATCATTTGCTGGAATTGTCAGAAATCGGGCCATGCTGCGAGGGATTGTCGTGCACCGAAGGCCGAGAGTACAGTGAATGCGGTTCGTGGAAAGAAACCAGTTGCACACGGAAGAGTCTACAATATTACAAGGGAAGCGGTTGAGGATACTGAGGGTCTGATTCAGGATCGTTGCGTCATTGCGGGTACACCTCTCACTGTTCTATTTGATTCTAGTGCTACTCACTCTTTTATAGCTTGTGATTGTGTGCAAAAGTTAGGCTTGATTGTGTTGGAGTTGCCATTTGACTTGGTGGTATCTATTGTTACAATCAAATGATTTAATGAATTATTATATTTTGATGAATAACAATTTCGTTAAGTCTTGATCTCGTTGAAGATAGAATTCCTAACTTCTTAAATATTTTCACACTCAGGAATATCTATTTACTTGAGGAAAAACTGCATGGACCCTTACAAAGCATTATCAAAAGCAGATCTTCAAGCAAAGAAAAGAGGAAGAATCCGTCCGGCTACAACCCTTTGAATCAGTCCGCCAAGTTGAGAACGTTTTCCTCAGAAAGTTTGTTCGACTGAGAAGAACGTCTGGTCACTCAATCATTGGGTTGAATTGATTACCTATCTGAAGGGAAGTAAGCTTGAAACTCTGTCAGGGTGTTTGGTTGACAACAACGCAACTTTGGAGTTCGTGTAACGAAAACTCGTAGGAGATCGTTTGTCCAACCCAGGATGAGCTGTCAATCATTATCTACCTCTTCAGAGCATTTAATGGCGAAAAGGACATAATCAATACTTTATTCCTCATTGCTTCAAATCCTCTGACACTCCCTAAATCAAGCTGTTTTTTGCGGAATCAACAGCAAGATTTTATGAACATCATATCTTCACAACGTTCAAATTCAAATCTTCTGTTCAGATCATTAATGGCTACCTTAGTTGTGATGCACGAGCTTTAAATGCAAAAATTAAAGCTCAAGGCAGAAAGCCTTGAAGAGCCAGACGATGACAACCTCCGCCATTGAAGACGAATTAAATGCATGGCAGAATGCATTCAATACTGAAACAGAGTTGCAGAAGTATCCGTTACTCACAATGAAGGAAAAATTCAAACGGAACTATTTTCAAATCTTCAGCAAGCTCACATTGATCATCCTACTAAAGATATAAATAGAGGACTTGGCATCAAATTCAAATTGGCGACTTACACACGATCAAAGCATTCATCCTCCACTCTTGAAATTTTACACTTTGGTCCTTCCTTTCCTGAAACTTACAAATTGGTCCTTGGACAAAAATGATAACTATACCAGCTTTCCTAAAAATATAAAAATAACTATAAAAATTCCTAAAAATATAAAATAAAGTTTAAAAAACAAATAAAAGCTAATCTATATGCAAAATGCAAAATAAATATAAAATCTACATAAAAAGAATAAAAATTCTATATGAGACTAAAAAATAACAAAATAAAAAGACTAAAAAGACCCTAAAATTATCATATAAAATCCAGTCATCAATGGTGATGGATGAACAAGTGGAGTAGGAATCCTAAAGGTGAGTGGGGTGGAAGCATAAGCTTTTGAATTTCATTTCACTTAACTTAGCTTTTAAAAATCATTTTTACACATGAAATTAGATCTAGTTCCTAGGTGCTTTAGCCTAGGATTTCTATTTGTTAATGCCTTAATCAAATAGTCTTTCAACTCAATTACCAAACCTAATACCTTAGAGTTTAGTTAATCCTATTGAAGCATTAGTGTTCTTAGTTCTAGCCAACACAATTGATTCTCACCCATATACCTAAGTGATGGATAAACCATTAATCTAATCTCATTTCCCTCAAATCCTACCAATTACCATTGTGCAAGAATTGAGCAAAGTGAACTTGTGTGCACCAAGAATAATTAAGCATGGGGAGAAAATACTAAGAACAAGAACTTCATTCATGTATAAAGATTAAAACTTAAAGCATAGAATTATGAAGATTCATATCAACCCAAATACAAGAGAAATTAGCCAAGCATGGCTAATGAAAACATAAAGAGAAAAACCTGAATTGGGAGCTCAAGGAGGCTTCCCACAAGTCCAGGAAATTGCTCTGAACCAAGAAGAAAGATAGTATGAAGGGGTGTGAATGTGTATGAGTGTGTGTTTACAAAGGAAGACAAAGGCCCTATTTATAATAAAATCTGCCAGTGTCCCAATTCTCAAGCATTGGCTTTCCAACGGTTAGGCATTGGGAAATATTAAATTCCCACGTTTGGCAGAGTGCCAACGCTCAGGCGTTGGGCACCTCTGTAGCTTCTCCTCTTGGATGTTTTGTTCTTCAATTGGGTGGAGTTTCATGGCCCTTAATGGCATTGATGTAGCCACATTCTTGTCCCTTATTAATTTCTGAAACCTCCCTTCCTCATCAATTCTCCACTCATGGCATTTTTCACATGTGCCAATTAGAAATGGTGCTTCATATTCCTTCTTCATTTTCAGTCCTTCATTTCTTGCAATTTGCACCTTGGTCCCAAGAGATATGCTTATTTTAACCAGTTTTCTAAAAAGACTAAAAACTAATAAAAATACCTAAAAATATATAAATAAAGTTTAAAAAACAAATAAAAGCTAATCTATATGCAAATGCAAAAATAAATAGAAAATCTAAATAAAAAGAATAAAAACCTATATGAGACTCAATAAAAATAAAATAAAATAAACTAAAAAGACCCTAAAACATCATATGAAATCCAGTCATCAACCAACTTAGCTTGTTCCTCAAATGAGGGATCTTCTGGATCCTCACTGAAGGATATATAGTCTTCAGCGGGTACGTCTGCAGAGCTTGCCAAACTTGTACCTTTACCATGATTATTTGCCGGACTAGTGCTAATCACCGAACTTGGTGCCTTCATCGGACTAGAACCTTTCGTCAAATTAGGGCCTTTCTCAGTAGCCAGACGAGCTACTTTTTCAGCAGCTTGTGGATTTTCTTCGACCACAACAACCATTTGAGGTGAAGTGTGAGCAACTGCAGGCCTTGGTGGGGAAACCATTTGTTGATCATCTTCAGAATCATCATCAATTTGAATGTGATGGATGATCTTAGGCACTTCAAACAAGGTGCCGATGAATTTGCTGGAATCTGTATGGATGATCTCCTTGAACAACTTCACCCTAGGAATTAGGGAAGTTCCCCATCCCTTTGCAGCAGGGGTGCAATGGTGCCTCCATTGAGGGGTAACTGAAGGCAATGGAGAGTTTTCAACAAGTTTTACTCTTACCCAATGCCTGTTGTCAATATTGCCAAGCACAATAATGGTTGGCTGATCGAAAACTGGACCCAAGAGAGGCAGATACGTGCAGCATTGATTTGGGGCTAAGGTGACCAAAATCACGTTGAAAGCAGTGGCGGCCAACAACCCATGTCAAGCATCGAGAACCATTTAGGTTCATAGGCAGGTTCCCCAGGTGCCAGCTTCAACGCCATCAGCACAGATTCAACCTCTTCATCGGAATTGAGAATCTGGGAGTGAAGGTTCCTGTGATTGATAAGTTCAACGATGATTTGTTTTCTTTTTTCAGGCCAGTAGTCTTCATGATGGACTAGCCATTGAGAAATGCATCTGAACTCGCAGTTACCATCATCTTGAACATCCAAAATATCTGCAATGTATTTGTGGAAGATGGATGGCAGAAACTTTAGGTAGTAGGCATGCGCTGCAGAAATAAGGTCAGCAATGTGTTGCACATCTTCAGGTTGTGCAGCTGTAGACTTTATGGCTTCATGGTGGTGAGAGGAAGTTTTTTATTCAGACTCTTCAGGTATAGTTGCTAGTCTGGTTTGCTGCTTACTTGGCATAAAAGTTGAGATTGACATGGCATCTTCAGCTTCAGCAAACGAAGTTGTCGTCTGATTATCTGTGGCCTTCACCAAATGAGGCCCATTCACCAAACGTTGTCGCTTGGCCTTCGGAGCAGACGGAGGAAATTCACTGGCCTCGCCAGACGGAGACACCGTCATATTCAGAGCTCTCTGAGCTCTTGGTTTTCTAGCAGCAGGCAACACCTTTGCTACTTTTAAGGGAGACGAGGTCGATTCTTTTGCCTTCTGCTTCTTCGCCCAGGCACTTAGCAGATCTTCTGGAACGACTGATGTGTCAATCTCCAGCCTCATTCTACGAACATCACCAAACCGAATAGGAGTGGCGTAGAAGTAGTCATGGGCCCTGAATTCCATATTCTACTTTTCTTCAGTAAGCAGCTTTTTCTTGGCCATCATGGCTGTAATCAGAGAGCTATAGGGAAGATTTGTGTTGGAGTTCTCCAGTGTATGGAGCATGTATTGAATGACAAGATTTGGGAGGTTGATCCTCTGGTGATTTTGTATCTGGTAGAGGGCCCAATGAGAGAGCTTGTTGACCAGATCACGAGATCCTTCCTTTGGAACCACTATCTTGCTAAGGACAGCGTGAGGAAATACGCACTCGTCAACAAGGTTGTTGACATTGTTAGTCCCAGTTGTTTTGGGATCTTCCTTCCAGATACTGTTTGGGTTGATAGCAAACGTTTCCCATTTGGGAGAGTAGTAGACTCCTTCATTGACATGGACACCCTGGTGCCCCATTCTTGAAATTGTACTAATCCCAAGCCCGCAACTTTCACATACTGATACAAGTGGATGTCTAGGTATCTGGGAGTGACTAGTTCTCTATCACCCATATTGGCAACTTTCACCTTTCCAATCTTTGCTTCTTGTTCTTTTCGGTTTGCGTCAGTGCATTTCTTCCTTTGATAAACCACAGCCTGTTGATCTTCAGTAAGTGGTGGTAAAGCAGGTGCTTGCTTCTGGGTGCTTGCTTCTTGGGAGCCATTTGGTATAATTTCTGCAAAGGGGATTAGAGAACACAAGAGTAGAGGTAGACGAAAGCAAGGGTTTCAGATAGGATGCAAATTGTAAGACCCTCAATTTTGTGTGATTGTATTTTGGTCCCTGTAACTTTTGTGATTATAGTTTGAATCTTTTGAAGTATATTGATTATACTTTGTCTGGAATTATTTAGTGATTCGAGTTAGTATTGGGTTGATATATTGAGTTTTATTTATGAGAAATATGTGTTTGAGTATGGCATTATGTATTGTTTAAGCCTTGGCTGAAATGACGACGTTTTGAGAGGAAAGTTGAAATCGTCTGGTAAAGTTGGCAGATTGTTTCTCCATTGGCAGACTGTTTCTCCGTTAGCAGACTGTTTCTCCATTGGCAGACTGTTTCTCCGTTGGCAAACTGTTTCTCCGTTGGCAGACTGTTTCTCCGTTGGCAGACTGTTACTTCATTTAGTTGGCAGACTAGGACTTCGTTTTGCTTGGTTTGGTCAGCCGTTATTGTTGACTTTAAGAAATAAGTGTCAAATACCTTGGGAATGATAAACTTCCGTTTTTATTGACTCTTAAGAAATAAAATGTCAGAATCATTAATGACTTGCCGTTTTCTTTGACTTAGAATATTTTAATATTTTCTAAGTCGGTTTCCTCACTCTATAAATACCAAACTCCGTCAGTATGTTAATCTTTCATTTTTCCCACACCTTTCTTCTCTTCAAAGTAAGCTGAATCCTTGACATTTTTCTGAAGCGTTGTTGTTGGTAACTTGTTCAGACTCATACTGATTCTAGAATTTCCATAGTATTTCGATTTAGTTCATCATCTTGGAGTTTAACTTGTTCTATTTCCCTTGCGGCCATATTCTTCTTGTTCGTTGAAGACCAGAGCTGTTCGTTGTGAGTTCTTCTTGGTTCGTGAAGGACAGAGTTGAAGTTTCAAATATCTTAATCTTTTAGGCCATTCAAGGTTGGTTTCTTTTCTAGTCCTTACGTTATAACTCTGTTGTAATCTTTGTATTTCTAAAATATCCCTTGAAAACCATATAGACATTGTTTTAAATCAATTTGGTAATGATTTTTATCTATAAAGAAGTTTGGGTTTTAAAGAAATGAATTTAAAAGTGATTTTACGTGAAAAACTCTGATTTTGGACTCTCAGGCTGAGAGCCAACGCTTGGGCGTTGGGATCCAACGCATGGGCACTGGGTTTCTTCGAGTTTTAACGTAAACAGACGATGGCCAACGCTTGGGCGTTGGGATCCAACGCTTGGGCGTTGGAAGGCACTCTGTTCTGCTCTGTTTTACGAAAATTTTGGTTTCGACCGTTTCGGGTTCTGTTTCTTTCCAGATTGCGTCATATCCTTAGGATAGTTAATTAAATGAGTTTATATGTTATTTCTAGGTTGAAGAACAAGTGTATGCAACCTAGAAGAAGGTAAGGGTAACTCAATCTTAGTATTATGATATTATGATATTTTTGTGATTCTGATTGCAGAACACGGACTCTGATTATTTGTAAGTTTGTTTGAATACTGTTGATGATAGTATGATATAACGATTATGTTGTATGGTTATGATATTGAATTGCTTGAACATATTTTGTAAGAAGAGCTTACTGTGTTATGTATATATTGACATAACTACGAAACGAGTGAACCGTTATTGTTCATGAGGATTCGATTACTGTCATGACAGGTGCACTACAGGTGCATAATTTTAGGTTTTGATGTGGCGAACTATTATGCGTCGCGGGATCATGCCAAGGATGGTGTGGGAAAGTCTCTTCCATGTTCTAAGTCATCCTGGCCCAGATACGGCAAAAACCCAATGAGCTATTTGCATTATTCATTGAAAAGCTAACAAGCATATGCGTTGTGATGAATGAGGCTTATTCTGTGAAGTCATGAATTACTGGCAAACATGTTGTGAATTGTTGTTTCATTTATAGTATAATGATTAATACTGTTTACTCTATAATGCACTTCTAATATTGTATTTCTATATTCTTATATTTGAGTTAACCTTTTGCTGTTTCTGTTTGTGTCTTCTTTTATTTTGGCGCTTAACGCCAGATGACCAGCGATGAGGGAAGACTTGAAGGCTGTTTTGATGCAAGCTTGAGGAACTTTTGGGGCAGATTTGAAGATGATGTTTAGTTTCCGCTATTTTGTAAACTTAGCACATGTGTGCAACATATTACTTTCATTACGTCTTGTTTTCCTTGCTGTAATATTACTGTCTATGGGCTACACTTATTAAATATATGTGAGACGTTATTTTGGAAAACTTGAGATGTTTTGAAAGGTTTTTATTTAAGTGTTATTCCGCGTTTTTCAATGTGACTCTCGACTTAAAAATCGGCCTGTTACTCGAATGAAGTGTGTGAAGTGAACTTTGTTTCTGAAATGTTTTTGTTAAGATTGCATGGAATACAAAAGGATTTTTCTTGGAATTCGTGAAAGAAATGATTGCAATTGATTTGATGTGCATTTAATGCGATGTCATAAATGTGCGGTCAGGGCAGTTGAAAAGATTAAATGCGTGCTTAAGAAGCAAGTTACTGAAAGGACACAACTGTTCACCAGTTATACCAACGTGGGAGACGAGGACCATTCAGTTTCCACGGACGAGGACAGTTGATGCCGGACGTGATCGGTTTGAATCTTACAATGTTTTTGCCGGACGAGTACACTACTAGACCAAGACCAAAAGGTGTTTGTCAGGCTTCCTGTAGTTTTGAGGCGTACGAATATCAATGCAGACGAGAAAGAGATGTGTTCATTTGACAATTCTGCTACTTCCTGCAAAAAGGTTAGTGCAGACGAGGCATACTATGGTGCAGGAAACATGCCTATACTTTCTCTAAGATGTACGAATCTATTTTCAATAAGAGGTTTAGTGAAAATATCAGCTAATTGATCATCTGTATGTAATAAGATATATCAATGTTTCCTTTTGCTACATGATCACGTATGAAATGATGTTTGATCTCTATATGCTTAGTTCTAGAATGTTGAACAGGATTTTTAGTAATATTGATAGCATTGGTGTTATCACACAGTAAAGGAATACCATGCTAAAAAATATTATAGTCCTCTAACTGATACTTTAAAAAATATTATACAATCTTCCCAATTTACCCCTATTTAAGATCAAACTTTTCAATCATTATAGTATTGAAAAACCAATAAATGCAAGGGCAAATATGGAAAGAGAAATTAACTTTTGTTAAGTTAGCTTATATTTAGTGACACCATATAAGTGTCAATGTTAGCTTATAATTAGAGACGGAAGGAGTACAAAACAACAATTTAATGCACTTTTTTTTGAGTTATTGTGTTCATGAAGTTCATTCTCATACCTCATGCACCAAGGACAAATTAAATTGAAGACTTTATTCCCTCCGTTCCTTAGTAACTGTCACTTTAAGGTTTTGACACGTGAATTAAGAAATGCTATTAATGCTCTGTATTTATTAAAATTATCACCTAGTTTCCTAATATACTATTTATCTCTATTATTAACTATGATTTTTTAATTTTCCTATAACCAATAAGAATTTATTAAGATAAGGGTATAATTGATAAACTGTAATTAATGCTCTCTTGAAATCATAAAAGTGACAGGTAAATAGAAATAAAAAATATTTAAAATAGTGATAGTTATTAAGGAACGGATGGAGTAGTAGGTTAATTTTTTTATTAAAAGATAGTAGTCGAGGCTAAGTTTATGATGTAATAATAAATCCTATTTTCATGTGTTGTGTTTATTTGCAACAAGATGTTAAATTATTGCTGCTATATCGGGATATTTTGTGGAACGTTAATTGCCTTTTGATTATTATTATTAATAGGGTTAAGGATCTATTTGGTCCATGTGTTTGTAAGTATATTTGTGTTTGGTTCCTGCTAGAAAAAAATAGCAATAAACTCCTATGATGTACCACGTTTTTGTCTGGTCTCTTTCAGAGATTAGAGCTCCGATGATGTGCTGAGTGCATGTCGGAGCTGACGTGCTTTTATCCACGTCATTTTTTATTTTATTTTAAATTGCGTGTATAATTAATTAATAATTAAAATAAAAAATTAAAAAAACAATTAAAAATTATAAACAAAACTATAAAAAAACAAAATCTAAATTCATCTTCACCTCCTTCATTGTTCTTCATCTTCTTTTCCTCCTTCATTGTTATTCATCTTCTTTTCCGGATTCCAAAACAAAATAAATCATAATAAAACAACATCAACCCAACTTAAAATCAACACCGAGACCCCAAATTTCACGCCCAAAAGTCTCACTCAAAAGAAGGATGAAGATGGATGGACATGAGGAAGATGAGAAGAAGAAGAAAACTAGAAACACAGAAGAAAACCATGAAGAAAAACCCAGATCTCTAAAAGTCCATAACCAAAAAATTTCAATTGCGAAAATTGACAAGCCGTTAAAGAACAACTTCACTAAAAACTCATCAATCTTGGCCACAAATCATTATTTATCATCAAGCTTCACTAAAAACTCATCAATCTTCATTAAATGGTTGCTGACATTAATCCACTTTCCCTATCCCAATTCCACCTCCCTAAAACATTCTTCAAAAAGAATTAATTTTGGACGAATACCCTGTGATCATGTGAAGGTGTTGCAGTGACCTGTTCTGCTGTATGATCCTTAGCCATGCTGCGCTGATGGATTCTGTGGGAGAATGCATTTCCTATTCTCTATCTTTGGTACAGGGCGTTTTTGAATTCTTGTAAAGTATGTTGTCTCATACTTATATATGTTGGTGGTTTAGATTATGACATGTTGCCTTAGAGCGAGTCAGAACATGGAAGGAGATTTTAATTTACTGGATCCGGCGGGTGAGATTTGGCAAGGCCAATCACCGGATCTTGATGTTTAATTTAGTAATTAGTATGTTCTTATTTAACTGTCCACTTTCAGAAAAAAATATTCTATTCAATTGTCCGCTTGCAATTTCAAGACAACATTAAATACTTTTTTCCAATAATATCCTCGTATTAATATTGTTATTATAATAAAGTCTTGATATTTCCAATGACCCACTGTTCATGACCCACTGTTCATGTGAGAGGAATAATAAATAAAGTTAAAAGGGTAAAATAGTAAAATACATCTTTTAATTTTGAAATTCAACAAAATTGATTGTTCTTCTTAATCTCTGTGTTTCTTCTCTCTCCGGACAGATAAATAGAAAAGGGAGTAAGGATTTTATTAGGTCTTGGGGTGGGTTCTTTATTTATGGGTTTGGGTTTTCTGGGTTTAAGTTTTTTAAGAATTAGAATTATAGAAGATGAAGAATAAGAAGATGAGTAACATGAAGATAAAGAACATTTTAATTTTTTAGTTCTTAAAATGTAAGGGTTGTAAATGGAAAAGGATGATGGAGGAGAGAGAGGTGGTCAGTGCAGGGAAGGCACCAATTTCTGCGGTAGGTTCTGATGGTATCTTGCGTTGCAAGGGACGTGTGTGTGTTCCAAGTGATGCCGAGTTGAGGAGAATGATCCTTGACGAAGGTCACAAGAGTAGGTTGAGTCTTCACCCAGGTGCAACGAAGATGTATCAGGATTTGAAGTTGGACTTTTGGTGGTCAGGTATGAAGAAAAATGTTCCGAGTATGTTGCCGCGTTTATGACTTGCCAGAAGGCGAAGGTGAGCATCAGAAGCCAGCAGGACTGATGCAATCTCTTGAGGTACCTGGGTGGAAGTGGGACAGCATCTCCATGGATTTTTTGGTTGCTTTACCACTTACTCGGAAGAGGTTTGATTCCATATGGGTGATTGTTGACAGGTTCACGAAGTCTGCATGCTTTATACCAGTGAAGGCCACTTATAAAGTGGAACACTTGCAGAAGTCTATGTTGCGGAGATTGTGCGTTTACATAGGATTCCATCAACCATAGTTTCGACAGAGATTCGAATTCACTTCACACTTCGGGAAGGCTCTGCAGGGAGCTCTTGGCTCGAGGATGAGTTTGAGTTCTGCTTATCACCTGCAGACTAATGGGCAAACGGAGAGGACGATTCAGACACTGGAGGACCTTCTTCGGGCTTATGTGCATGATAACCAGGGAAGCTAGGATGAGTTGCTACCACTGATTGAGTTTACCTATAATAATAGTTTTCATGCCAGCATTGGGATGGCTCCTGAAGGTGCAAGAAACACACAAGAAAGGGGGGGGGGGTTGAATTGTGTGACCTATTTTTAGAAATTTCTTTTCTAAAAATTTGTATGTTAATCATCCATTAGTATTCATTTATATTCATTACAAGATATTCTATGAAATAAGTAGGAATACGTGAAATTCGTTTAACAGATTTTGAAATTAATTATTTGTTCTCAAGATAATTTATTTATGAAACCATGAACGAATGTGCAGCGAGGAAGCAATATAGCATGAAAGTAAAACACACATAGTTTTTATCCTGGTTCACCCCCATAATCGACAGGGCTACGTCCAGTCCTTGGCTTCACCAAGATTTACACTATTTCAACAAATAGTACAAGTATTATCAGGGACTTCTCCCAACAAGTATTCTAAGGACTTCTCCTATCAAGTATTCGAAGGACTTCTCCTTACAAGTATTATGAGGACTCCTCCTTACAAGTATTATCAGGACTTCTCCTTACAATTATTCTACAGGACTTCTCCTAACACCTTTTTCAAGGGTTTTTCTTTTCTACAATATTCTCTTCTTGATAAGAGTGGGTAGAAGAAATGAAGCTTTTAAAACAGAGAGATCATAAGCAAGTTGATCTCTGTTTTAAGTTATGTGTGTGGGATATGATGAGAGTTAAACTCTGTAATGTTTCCACACACATAAGCAACTCAACTCAGGTTGTGATATGACTTGAAGTTTCCTGAGTTGAAACCAAGATTGCCTTGGTCTTTTGGACGAACTAGATTGAGATGTGTACAATTTAGTTCTAGTCGCCAAGTTGCTACAGAAGCAAGTTTCTCTATATATATATCTTCAGTTGAAATCCTCACAGCAGGAGAGAAAACCTGTCCGATGTGCTTCGTCCTCTCCGGGAAGCACATAACGGCTAGTTCTGCATCTCTCAGCAGGCGTAAGTCACGATAAGAGGTTTCTCTGCAAGCATAAGATATGACCTGGAAATCATCAGTTCGTCTGGGTTGATGTCGTCTGGCTCCATGCTGAGCGAGTAGCTTTGAGCTAGTTTCTCTGTATATAATGTGTGAAGATCCAGCGGTGGAGACTGTTTTGACCATTTTACCCCAGTGCTTAATACTCATCACGTGCCTTGGTCAGATATTTGAATTTCGACCGTTGAGAGTGTACGATGCTCAAAGATTCTTGCCGTTGATTTAGCAATGTCAGCTTGATTTTAGGAAAAGCAGAAAGGTAGTGGGACCAAGGAGTATTGAATTAATTATGTCCCTTCTTTCTTTCTGTGATTGCCAGTACTTTAATAAATGTGCAGACGAGGAAAGAAGCAATTACTCAAGAGAAGGAGAATAACTTCTTTAATGCTTCTGTTGACTTGATATCCTCGAAAGACATACTTATTGATCTTTGTACCTTTGGCGCAATTTATACTTTGGCGGACAGATTCTTTCATAGAGTTTTGGCAGACGCAGTCTCCATTTAGTGCTTGAAATTCCGTCACTGAGTGGCTTGCATTGGCAAACGAATTTCCTTCAGTCAGTTCTTCTTTAAGGAACAGAACATTCTCGTCTTAGAGAACTGAATCCTTTTCTTCTATTGTTTTCACTGAAGTCCTCCATCTGAGAGTTGATCCACAACTTCTTTATATGATGCTAGAGATGCTTCGATGCAGAAGGTGTTTCTTCATAGATTGTCATACTCTTTCTCCTTTGAACGACACAGTCTTCCAATTTGATCTTTGTAGATTCGGATAGCGGACTGATTCAGCTGCTTCAAGTAGACTTTGATTTGGGTGTGCAGATTTCCATCAAGTAACCATGAGAGAAGATGCTGGTCATTTGAAGCTGTTGATTTATCTCTCTCGGACAATCTTGTACTTGAATATCTTCCTTTCTTGCGCCATCAGACTGTCTTATACGGGAATGCTTTCCTTCATATATCTTTGACATTGTTTCCTTCGAGATGACCGGACGAAATCTTCTGATGGACTGATTCTCTTGATAAGGCTATGATGTTTATTCCTTTCAGAGGTGGTTATTCCTGTACATGATAATTTTCACTAAGTTAGGAACTTCATCTTTGACGTCATTAAATCTTAACGAAATTGTTAATTATCAAAATATGATCATTCATTTAATTATTTGATTCTAACAGCTCCGTACGAGGCTTTGTACGCGAGGAGGTGCAGGACATCGTTGTGTTGGTTCCAGGATGGGGAGAATTTTCAATTTGGGCCATAGTTGGTTCAACAGACGACAGAGAAGGTGAAGCAGATCAGAGAGAAAATGAAGACGTCTCAGAGTCGACAGAAGAGCTATGCTGACAATCGGCGAAGGGAGTTGGAGTTTACACCAGGAGAGCATGTATTCCTTCATGTGACCCCGACAACTGGAGTCGGAAGGACGATCAAATCAAATAAGCTGACACCAAAGTTTATTGGGCCATATCAGATCATCGAGAGGATTGGACCAGTGGCTCATCGCATTGCCTTGCCACCTTCTTGTCCAGGATTCACGATGTTTTGTATGTGTCCCAATTGCGGAAGTACATTCCGGATCCGTCACATGTCATCACCCAGGATGATATCCAGTTGAGAGAGAACTTGACGGTCGAGGTTCCGCCAATTATGATCGTTGATCGGAGGGTGAAACAGTTGAAGAATAAGGAGATTCCTTTAGTTAAAGTGATTTGGAACCAGACCACGGGAGACGCCACGTGGGAGTTGGAGGAAAAGATGAGGGAGTGATACCCGGAGTTATTTCTCGACCGTTAGTTTCGACGACGAAACTTTCTTTTTGGGGAGTGGTATTGTAAGACCCTTTATTTTAGGAAATTATACTTTAGTCCTCGGGATCTTAATGATTATATTTTGGTCCCTATTTCTTTATAATTGATTTGTAGTCCTTGAATTCCCTGAGAATTTGTATGGAGACCTTTGATGAATGAATTTTATGTTAGAGAAAAATACCCAAATGAATTAATCTATTTTGATAAATAACAATTTCGTTAAAGAGTCACTAATTTTTTCCTTGAAGAAGTTTATATTCAGGAACTCCTATAAACGGAAAGGACGCTGCAATAATTATCAAAAAGCAAAGTAAAAGTCCGTCCGGCTATGAGAACTTCGTCCGCCTAAAGGGACTGTCCGGATCACTCCAAGTCAAACAGAGAGGTTGACTAAGAAGTAATAATTAAAGACTGACACGAAAAGAATCTGCTCAGTAGAGATCGTTTGTCTAAACCAAAGACAAGTTGTCAAGCACCTCCTGTGGATCAGAGCATTAAATACGAAAGAGACAGATTTAAGCGCCATATACCTTGAAGATTCAAATTCTCCGACATTCCTTTATTCAAGTTGCTTTTTACTGAATTTACGGTGAAACCCTCTGATCGTCGTATCTCCTCAACGGTAAAATTCAAAACCTCGGGTCAGAAGCATTAATTGCTGTTCCTGGAGATTAGAAGCAAAAGCATTGCCAGACGAACTCACTCTCTACCAGTTAAAGAAATGTTCATCACTTCGGCAAACCTTCTTTAGTAACAAATTGCAGAAGTATCCGTTACTCACAATCCAGCAAATCTCCAACGGAACTATTTTAAAGATCTTCATCAGTTCATCCGGTTGTCATCCTACTGAAGATATAAATAGTGACCTCTGCATCACTTTAAACTTGGCGACTTATACAATATCTAAGCATTCGAACTCTTCAAGTCAATTTACAACTTAGATTAGCTTTTGCCAAGAACACTCAGCAACATTAGAATTTCTATCCTTCTGAGTTTAGTTGCCAATCAGTGTGAACTCTCCATAGAGTGAAAAACTCTCATTCTTCTCACACTATCCCTTCAGAGTACCAAACTTAACAATCGTCTCTGAACCCAGAACCTCATATTTTCTACCCACTCTTTGTGAAGATATCCTTGTAGAAAACCAACCTTCTTGTAAAAGAACTGGGAGAAGTCCTGTCGAATACTTGAGAGATAAAGGAGAAGTCCTGAGAAAACTTGTAAAGGAGAAGTCCTTAGAACACTTGGAGAAGTCCCGGAGAACACTTGTACTATTCAGTCGAAATAGTGGAAAATCTTGGTACAGCCAAGGACTGGACGTAGCCCTATCGATTTTGGGGGTGAACCAGGATAAATATCTTGTGTGCTTTACTATTTACACTTTAAGTACATTTCCGCTGCACGTTTATTTAAACGTTTTCAAACTTATAAATAATATTCTGCGAAAAATATTTAAAAAGTCACACACACAATTCAAACCCCCCTTTCTTGTGTATTTTTATTACTATCAATTGGTATTAGAGCTTAACCGCTCTGAGAATTACTAACATCTTAACAGGTGTAGAGTGAAAAGATCCATGGACGGAATTGCCTACCCAACCGGAACCGCAACAAACAAGCCACCATTCTTCGATGGCTCAAACTATCCCTACTGGAAGAAGCATATGCAGCTATTCATTGAATCAACTGATTGGAAACTATGGGACGTGATATCTAAGGGAAATACTTTCCTAAAGATAGTGAAAACAAGGCTATCCCAGCTGACAAATGGACAGACGAACACAAGACCGAAAACCAGAGGAATGCCAAGGCAAGGCTATTTCTTATATGTGCTCTCAGCAAAAGTGAGCATGACAAAGTTGACAGCCTAAGTACTGCAAAGGAGGTATGGGACACACTGGCCGTTGCTCATGAAGGAACAACTGCTGTTCAAACCACCAAGATGAGCATGCTCGCCTCTCAATATGAAAACTTCATGATGGATGATAATGAGTCCATTGATTCCATGTTTTCACGACTTCAGACCATTCACAATGGTATGAGGAATCTGGGCAAAACATTCACCAACAAGGAGCAAGTGGTCAAGATTCTCAGAAGTCTTCCCACCAACTGGAGAAATTTCGTCACCTCCCAAAGATCCGGAAAAGATATGGACACATATCAAGTAGAAGATTTACTGGGAGAAATGAAGATCCACGAGCAGGATCTTGCAAATGATGCTGCTATTATAAAAAGAAAAGCAGCAGCTGCAAAAGCTGTAGCCTTTAAAGCCAACAAATCAAAGGCTTTGAAAGCTAATGAATCCTCAGATGAAGAAACAGTTCAGTCTGATCGATCAGATGATGAACAAGCCTTGTTCAACAGACGATTTAGAAAAATGGTGGGAAACAGGAAGCAATTCAAAGGGAGACCATCTTCTTCATCAAGAGAAGAAGAAAGAACTCCAAGCAAAGGAGGGATCGTCTGCTATGAATGCAAGAAACCTGGTCACGTCAAAGCAGATTGTCCTCGTCTAGGGAATAAGTCTTCGCAGAAAACTTTCTATAAAAAGAAGGAATTTTCCAGCCAGAACGATGAATCAGAAGATGACTCAGATCAAGAAGAAGAAGCCAAAGGAGCTAATGAAGAAGCCTCATACTGTGCGTTCATGGCATCCATAGACACTTCAGATATTGAAGCTGACAGAGAAGCAGAGGCATTAATGATTTCTGTCGATCAATCCAATGACGAAGGAGATGATCAAGAAGAGGTATGTCCTGAAATCTCAGCTAATGACTACAATGAACTGCTAGAATATGCTCATGCATTAGCTATTAAGTACAGCTCTCTCAAAAAGAAGAATGATAAAACATTGAAAGAACTGCATGCATCTAAGGAAGTATCTATTATGCTCACTAAGAAAAATCAAGCGCTTTTAGAACAAGACACAAACAAAGAAATTAGGTTTTTAAAGCAAAGAGTCAGTTACTTAATTAAAGACTTATCCATGTTTACTCAAGGCCATGATAATCTAATCAAATTAAGTGGAAACAATAGACTAGCTTATGATCGAAGAGGGTTAGGATATGAAGAAGAAGAAGACTGGGATATAGTTGCCATTAAACATAACTTGTCTACGGTTCCATATAGATATCAGCCCGAAAATAAAAATATGTCATCAACATCTATCAAAATTCAACCTGAAACTTTCACAGTCAAGGGTAAGGAGAAACAAACTCCTCAAAAAATAGTGCATGGGAGGAAAAGCCCACCCAAGGTGACTACTAACAAAAGAGGACCCAAGAAAGTTTGGGTACCTAAATCAATGATTATTCCTCTTGCAGATGTGCTTAACAGTTCGAAACCAAAGAGAACAATGGTACCTGGACAGTGGATGCTCACGGCACATGACGGGAAAAAGGTCTTTATTCCCAAAAATCCATGAGAAGAAGACAGGAGGGACAGTGACCTTTGGAGGAAATCAAAAATGTTTCATTGTCGGAGAAGGTAATGTTGGTAAGGACCCTCTTCCAGTAATCCGGAAGGTTCTTCTAGTTGAAGGATTAAAACATAACCTACTTAGCATAAGTCAATTGTGTGATAGTGGGCTCACTGTTTCCTTCACCAAATTAAAGTTTAGTGTCACTAATGAAAATGACAAGATTATCTTTGAAGCTCAGAGACAAGGAGATCTATATAAGACCTCCCTGGAAAACCTTGCAAGTCAAAAGGTAACATGTCTAGTATCAGCAGAGGATGATAAATGGATTTGGCACAGGAAGCTAGGGCATGCATCCCTAAAGACCATTGCTAAAATAATCAAACATGATTTAGTACGTGGTTTTCCAAATATATCTTTCAAATCTGATGATACATGCTCAGCATGTCTCCAAGGAAAGCAAGTAAAAAGCTCTTTCCATGCAAAGAACGTTGTTAGTACAAAGAGACCTCTGGAGATGTTGCACATGGACTTGTTTGGACCCACTAGAACGGCTAGTTGTTCTGGAAAAAGATTCTGTCTTGTCATCGTCGATGACTACACCAGATTCACATGGGTGCAATTCCTTGAAACAAAAGATGAAGCTTTCAAGTCCTTTCTAATCATCGCAAAAAGAATTCAAAATGAAAAAGGATACTGCGTCACCAACATTCGAAGTGACAGAGGAGGAGAATTCATAAATGAAGAATTCAATCATTACTGTGAAGAGAATGGTATATTCCATCAAGTGTCCGCTCCGAGAACCCCTCAACAAAATGGAGTAGCAGAAAGGAAAAACAGGTCACTTCAAGAAATGGCAAGAACTATGCTTAATGAAACTTCTCTGCCCAAGTATTTCTGGGCTGAAGCCATCCATACAGCATGTTATATTCAAAATAGAATATTCATGCGTCCAATTCTGAAGAAGACTGCTTACGAGTTATGGAAGGGAAGGAAGCCAAGCATCTCATATTTTCATCCATTCGGAAGCTCATGTTTTCTACTCAACACAAAGGATGATCTCGGCAAATTTGATGCAAAATCAGATAAGGGAATATTCTTAGGATATTCACCTAATTCTAAGGCGTTTCGAGTATACAACTCTAGAACTATGGCAGTTGAGGAATCCATCAATGTTAGATTTGAAGATAAGCACGTAGGTGTAAATACAATATCTTCAGAAGATGATGATCTGGAAATATATGAAGCTCCTTCATCAAATCCAGCTCAGCCATCATCGTCCAGCAAAGAGTCAGACTCAACTATTCCTCTCTCAGCTCAACCAGACGAAGTTGATGAAACTACGTCTGACAATATCTCATCAAATCAAGTTATGACCTCCAGTGGCATATCACTACCTCGAGACTGGAGATTCAAACCAGATCATCCTCCAACGCAAATCATTGGAGATGTTCACGAAAAGGTAAGAACTCGATCTACCTTTAATGACTATGCTAATAGTGCGTTTCTTTCTGAGATAGAGCCAAAGAACATAGGAGATGCACTTCAGGATGAAGGATGGATCCTTGCCATGCAAGAAGAACTAAATCAATTTGAACGAAGTAAAGTCTGGGATCTGGTGCCGAAACCAGAAGACAAGTCTATCATAGGCACTCGATGGGTCTTCAGGAATAAGATGGATGAAAATGGAAAGGTCACAAGAAACAAAGCTCGTCTGGTGGCCCAAGGGTATAATCAACAAGAAGGAATTGATTATACAGAGACATTTGCACCAGTAGCAAGAATTGAAGCCATACGTATTCTTCTAGCATTTGCCTGTCAACACTCCATAAAGCTATTTCAAATGGATGTAAAAAGTGCTTTCCTGAATGGAGTCATTGAGGAAGAAGTCTACGTAAAGCAACCTCCAGGATTTGAAGATCAGAATCTGCCAGATCATGTCTTCAAGCTAAGAAAAGCTCTATATGGATTAAAGCAAGCACCACGTGCATGGTACGATCGCTTGAGCTCATTTCTAATGAAGAATGGATTTTCTCGAGGAAACATCGACAATACTCTCTTTAGAAGAAAGAGGTCCAAGGACTTCATTCTAGTACAGCTATATGTCGATGATATAATATTTGGGGCCACAAATGAAGCTCTTTGTCAAGAATTCTCCAAGCTAATGCAAAGTGAATTTGAGATGAGTATGATGGGAGAATTAAAGTTCTTTCTAGGACTACAAATCAGGCAGGAAGGAACTTGAACTTACATTCATCAAACCAAATATATCAATGACCTTCTAAAGAAGTATTGCATGGAGAAAGCCAAAGCCATGGGAACTCCAATGCATCCCGGAACTATACTTGATAAAGGTGATGAATCAACTCCGGTTGACTCAACCAAATACAGAGGGATGATAGGATCGCTATTATATCTCACATCAAGCAGACCAGACATCATGTACAGTGTCTGTGTATGTGCAAGATTTCAGGTAAGTCCTCAAGAATCTCATCTTAGTGCCGTAAAACGAATTTTCCGTTATCTTATTGGCACAACTAATCTTGGTCTAGTCTATGAGAAAGGTGATGATTTCAGGTTAAGGGGATTCTGTGATGCTGACTATGCCAGAGATAGAATAGAAAGAAAAAGCACAAGTGGAGGATGTCACTTCTTAGGGCATTGTCTAATCTCTTAGGCAAGCAAAAGACAGAGCACAATCTCCCTTTCAACGGCTGAAGCTGAATACGTCGCTGCAGGTTCATGCTGCACCCAACTTCTTTGGGTGAAGCACCAATTAGAAGATTATAATATTTTTGAGCATAACATCCCATTATTGTGTGATAATACAAGTGCAATTAATATAACAAAGAATCCTGTGTTACATTCACGAACCAAACATATTGAAATCAAACATCATTTTATTCGTGATCATGTAGCAAAAGGAAATATTGACATCTCATACATACCATCTGATGATCAACTGGCTGATATTTTCACAAAACCCCTAATTGAAAACAAGTTTGCATGCCTTAGAGAAAGAATAGGAATGTTTCCTGCATTATAAACATCTTCTTATCATATTCGTCTGGTTACTTTCATAATATTTATTTCGTGATATACATTTAATGCTGAAACAGTTGTGTCTTTTCATATGCCTCACTTGCTCTGCACGCACACACAAAGGTTGGCATTTATTATCTCTCTTCATTTAATGCAAGCTAATGAACTGTATTACTCATCATGAGAATGATAAAATCGAGACACTATGCCCACTATTTCACATAAAACTGACGGTTAGTGAAAATATATCCCCCTTCAACTGCCTCAATACATCCATTCAACTTACTCCGTGCATTTGTAGCTGTCGTTCTGTCTTCCCTCTCTACAGTCCTCATGGCTCCCAACAAACGAAGAAACGGAAAAGCTTCACGAGCTCTAACCATGGAAGAAACTCAAATATACCAGAATCAGATCAATCTTACGACTCGAAATTGAGAGCTTCAAAGCTATGAAATTGGTCTTGTCAAGGTTGAACACCTAGGGGACAGAGAACTTGTCACCCCTCGGTATTTTGATCTGGAGCTATTTGCACATGCAAAGGTGGCTGGACTTGACCTCCTGCTCTCTCAAACTTGGGGGAACATGTTCAGTATATCCACATCCTTAGTCCTCAAGCCTCTCGTCCAAGAGTTCTACGACTGTGCTGTCGAGATGAACCCTAACCACATCCGAACGCGATGTTTGGGTCAAGTAGTTGATATACTCACAACTGACATATCTCGACTTCTCAACCTTCCTCTCCATGGAACGTGCTACTCCTCATCTTGGGAAAGCACTGAGAGCTCTCCTTTCACTATCTGGAAGGAAATTCCTAAAAACTCCACCTCTAGGCGAGTGACAAACCTAGCTGAAGAATGCATTCTTCCCCATGCTGTTCTTAGTAAGGTCATTCTGCCAAAAGAGGGTTCTCGAGACTTAGTTAATAAGTTCTCTCAATGGGCCTTGTTTCAACTTCAACATCGCAAGAATGTCAACTGGCCTAATCTTGTGTTTCAATACATCCTCCATACTCTGGAAAAACCTAACTCCAACCTTCCCTATGGAGCCCTTATCTCTGCTCTCATGCGTCACAAGCAGTTAATCAATCCTTCTATTGAGTTAATGAACTATACCTCATCTGACTATATCCTTGCTACTCCGATTAAGTTCAGTGATGTTCGTCGGATGAATTTGACGGTTGACATATCTGAAGTACCCACTGAACTCCTCAGTGAATGGACTAGGAGGGTTCAAAAACGGAAGCTCTCTTCATCAACTCCGTCTGCTGCCAGTCTCAAACGATATTGTTCAGACGATCCTTCCTCACAGTTCTCGAGTGCTCCAACAATCCTACATACATCAACATCATCTAAGCCACTTCCAGAAACTGTGCACTCCACTGCTGACCTCATCTCCATCTCTCATGCTCACTATTTGAAGTTCTTGCCTCAAATGTTTCACACTTATATATCTGATGTTCTTGATGTTGAAGATGATGCTAATTGTGGTTTTCGCTGTCTCGCTCAATGGATGGGCTACCCCCAGAGCTACTAGCCAGAAGTTCGCGGATTGCTCATTCAAGAACTTCTATCACACCGAGTGCTTCATTCCCAAACGCTCTCCTCTGATAAAGATGTCGATCGACTATGTGAGGCTCTCACATTCAGTGGAAATGAACCTGCACCCATAGCCAAGTGGTTTACAGTTCCTGACATGGGTTTGCTTGCTGCCACTGCTTTACGTATGGTTATAGTAACCTTATCTCCTACTCAGTGTTGCACATACCTACCCCTTCTTGGCCCCGTTCATGATCCACCCACCATTGTTGTACTGGGTAACATTGGGAATCGTCACTGGGTTCGAGTCAAGCTTTCCCATAACTCACCCCTGCCTACTGTTTCACCTCAATGGAAGCATTACTGCTCCCCTAATGCCCTCGGATGGGAACTGCTTCTTCAATCCAAGATTCTTCACTTCCAAAATCTTCTCCAACTTGAAGCTGAGGAATTTCTTGATTCTTTATTTGTTGTCCCCAACTATGACAATCCTATCCACATTGTTGACGATTCTGAACCTGATTCTCACACTGGCATTTCTTGCTTAAATCTTGATTTAAGTCGTCTCAATTTAACTAATGATGAAAGTGATCCTCGTCTGCCTCTTAGTCAAAGTCAACCGACGCTTTCACTGTTACCCCAGGTAGATGCTCACTTTAATGCAACTATTAATACCTCCTACCTGTCGTCACCGGAATGTCTCCTTAAAAGCATGGATCTGGATCTCAAACTTGCACCTCCGGGTTTCTTCCCTACTGATTCAGGCATGTTTTCTCCTCCAATCTATACCATGCCCGGTAACCCTTCTAAACCCCGTTCTGCCTTGGGCAAGCGCAAGCGTTCACCTGATGCACCTAATGCTCACCTCCTATCAGATCTCTGTGTTCAAGCATTTGGGTTCCCATTTTGCTTTAAGGCTGGTTTGTGGCTTGATAATGAAATCGCAAGTGTACGATTTACTATCGCGTAATAAAAAAGTTCGAACCCAAAGGATAGGTGTTCTTGTTAATATTAAGTTTAGTACTTAAACAGAAAAAATAAAAAGATGTATTTGTTGGAAGTTTGTTTAAGGTAGCACATGGAAATAGCAATAAAATAGAAAAGAATAAGATGATAGAAAATAAGCTTCTTGGGTTGGTTTACATAGTCTATATAATATGCTAGCAAGTTCCTACTTAATTTCTGAATTATAAATCTAATTTCATGATCCTATAGCCTAGTTATCTACAAGTTAATTCCTTACACATTGTAGAACTTTCTTTCTAATTACTAAATTCAATTCCTTGCAACTTAGTTAACTAGAGAAGAAGATGAAGAAGAAATTCAGGCCAACATAAAGTTACGTCCTTCCTAATTCCTTAGTGAAGTATACTTATAACCTTTTTTAAATCCTAGATCCCTTACTACTTACCAATTTCCATTCGTATAAGTAATAAGCAAGAAATCTTTTGCGCATAAGATGAATGAAGAACAAGGAAATAAAACATGAAATAGAAGTAATATTCAGAAAGGTAAAAACAAACTAAAACATAAATATAGACTACTACAACCCAAGAAACTTAAAGAAGAATTAGCCAAGCATGGCTAAAAGAATCATTGAATTACCCTGGATAGGAGCTCAAGTTTGGCTTCCCACAATTCCTAGGAACAATGATCTTTGAGGGAGAAAGAGAGAATACTTATTGTATTCTAAGAAGGTGTGTCTTACAAGTGAAGAAAAGGGTCCTATTTATAGTAAAATTCCAGCCTCCAGCGCTTGAGCGCTGGCATTCCCAACGCATGGGCGCTAGGACGCATTAAAAATCCACTTTCTGTCCGAGGCCCAGCGCTTGAGCGCTGGCTTTCCAACGCTTGGGCGCTGGGTCAACATCTGACTCATCATCCAGTCAGAACCCCAGCGCTGGAGCGCTGGGATCCCAACGCTGGAGCGCTGGGACGCTGCTTCTTCATCTTCAAGCTTTTTCTTCCTTCTTCATTCATGGTAGTGGGTTTTGATGGCCATAAAAAGCCACTACTCAGCCTTGTTTAATTCTGAAACCTTTCCTCCACTAACATCAATTCCTTTAAACATTATTTTCCATGTGCTAATTAGAGAGTGATTCTTCATATTCTTTTTTTCACTTTGGTCCTCTCTTGGTTAGCACTTCAATTCAAGCCCTCATATTCTCTCAATATTCACTTTAAGTCCTCCACTCTTGAACTTTTACAACTTGGTCCATGACTTCCTGAAACTTTACACATTGGTCCCTGGACAAAAATGATAGCTAAACCAGCTTTTTCTAAAAATACAAAATAACTAGAAAATTTCCTAAAAAATATAAAATAAAGCTAGAAAATCTAATAAAATCTAATCTACATGCAAAATGCAAAATAAATATAAAATCTATATAAAAGCAATAAAAAACCTATATGTGACTCAAAAATAATAAAATAAAAAGACTAAAAACTACCTAAAAACATCATATAAAATCCACTCATCATGGCTTCCTCGCGGATGTCCCCATTCTCTCCTTACCCACTCCATGCCATCTCAACGTCAATTCTTCCATTATAACTGGGAAGTTCTCGTTCGCAAGGATATTCACACTGCCTCAATTCCTCTTCATCTGGCAGGCTGTGTTGAAACCATGGTTCTCAAGCTCAGCACATGGTCTCTAATTCTTCTTCCTCAGATATCTCCCATGTTGCAAACTCTGCGCCCCACTTGGCTACATCTGCATCCTGCGCCGCTCATTCCCACTGTGGCATCCTTTACGCCTATCCTGCCAACTAGCTTCTCATCTTCGTCAGTCGATCAATGCTCCCACTCTGACTCTGAAGATGACCGCTCTATGGTCCACCTTCTCTCTCAGGAAGTTAAGGCATTCACTACTCGCTTATCGCTGGCCCAGGATCGTCGAGAACAAGCTGTGAATGATCGTCTTGAGTCCATGGATGCTAGGCTCTCTGCCCAGATCAATGCTAATTTCGTTGAAATGCATGCCTATATGGCCTCATTTTTAGGATTGTCTAAACCTTCCTCATGAATAAATGCTTCTTGTATTATTTATGTTCCATTTTTTTTCTTTTTGATAATGTCAAAGGGGGAGAAAATATATATAAATGAAAAAGTGCACAAGCTTAGGGGGAGCTAACTTCGCTAATGAAATGAATGACTTAATAAAAGAAAGGCTCATACTAAGGGGGAGAAATCATACAGATCCTACTTGCATTTTTTTTGAAATTGTCATTATCAAAAAGGGGGAGATTGTTAGAGAAAAATACCCAAATGAATTAATCTATTTTGATAAATAACAATTTCGTTAAAGAGTCACTAATTTTTTCCTTGAAGAAGTTTATATTCAGGAACTCCTATAAACGGAAAGGACGCTGCAATCATTATCAAAAAGCAAAGTAAAAGTCTGTCCGGCTATGAGAACTTCGTCCGCCTAAAGGGACTGTCCGGATCACTCCAAGTCAAACAGAGAGGTTGACTAAGAAGTAATAATTAAAGACTGACACGAAAAGAATCTGCTCAGTAGAGATCGTTTGTCTAAACCAAAGACAAGTTGTCAAGCACCTCCTGTGGATCAGAGCATTAAATACGAAAGAGACAGATTTAAGCGCCATATACCTTGAAGATTCAAATTGTCCGACATTCCTTTATTCAATTTGCTTTTTACTGAATTTACGGTGAAACCCTCTGATCGTCGTATCTCCTCAACGGTAAAATTCAAAACCTCGAGTCAGAAGCATTAATTGTTGTTCTTGGAGATCAGAAGCAAAAGAATTGCCAGACGAACTCACTCTCTACCAGTTAAAGAAATGTTCATCACTTCGGCAAACCTTCTTTAGTAACAAATTGCAGAAGTATCCGTTACTCACAATCCAGCAAATCTCCAACGGAACTATTTTAAAGATCTTCATCAGTTCATCTGGTTGTCATCCTACTGAAGATATAAATAGTGACCTCTGCATCACTTTAAACTTGGGGACTTATAAAATATCTAAGCATTCGAACTCTTCAAGTCAATTTACAACTTAGATTAGCTTTTGCCAAGAACACTCAGCAACATTAGAATTTCTATCCTTCTGAGTTTAGTCGCCAATCAGTGTGAACTCTCCATAGAGTGAAAAACTCTCATTCTTCTCACACTATCCCTTCAGAGAACCAAACTTAACAATCGTCTCTGAACCCAGAACCTCATATTTTCTACCCACTCTTTGTGAAGAGATCCTTGTAGAAAACCAACCTTCTTGTAAGAGAATTGGGAGAAGTCCTGTCGAATACTTGAGAGATAAAGGAGAAGTCCTGAGAAAACTTGTAAAGGAGAAGTCCTTAGAACACTGGGAGAAGTCCCGGAGAACACTTGTACTATTCAGTCGAAATAGTGGAAAATCTTGGTACAACCAAGGACTGGACGTAGCCCTATCGATTTTAGGGGTGAACCAGGATAAATATCTTGTGTGCTTTACTATTTACACTTTAAGTACATTTCCGCTGCAGGTTTTTTAAACGTTTTCAAACTTATAAATAATATTCTGCGAAAAATATTTAAAAAGTCACACACACAATTCAAACCCCCCTTTCTTGTGTGTTTTTATTACTATCATTTTAGTCTTTGGGCTATTCTAGATTATGGTTGTGCTATGTTGACTCTACTTAGAGGATTATAAAAGTAACCTTGCAAAAGTAATAACAAGTTGAGCTTTGGTTTAGTGGTTGAGACTTGAGTATTTCACCTATGGGGTGAGGGATCGAATCTTGTCTAACGTAGAATTAATTTTCTTTTCCCCTTCCTTATTAATTTCGAATATGCTGAGTTAACTTCTGAATTAATAAATGAATAACCTTGACACCTTAATTTTCTTTTCCCCTTCCTTATTAATTTCGAGTTTTAAGATGAGATGAAGAGGGAATATCCTTTTATGCTGAGTTAATAATCAAGTGAGTAACTGAACGAACCTTGACACCGTACAAGACCGGATACGTTTCATTTTGAAGGAGCTTGCAAGGGAAGAATAAAAAAGTTTCATTTCCCTATTTTTACTCTAGTGGGGCGTGCCACTTAGCCCTTGGCTGAGCATATTCTCTTGTCCTTTTTCCCTTTTGTTTCTGCCCAATTCAAATTCAAAATTTAAATAAAAGAAAATTAAAAAGAAGACATAATTTAGAGGGGAAGGTGCTGCTAAAATTGTGGAGAAAAAATTGATCAACCCCACTCCCTTATCAAGCACGTTCAGCATAAGAAGGTGAGGAAAAAAATCTGATTCTTCATCCACTATCCTGCTTAACACGTTCAAGAGGAGAAAAAATTTATAAGAGAAAATTCTAGTCCCTAGTGCTGCAAAATCTTCCTGGTTGTTGCTACCTTCTTTTCCTCTTCTCAAGAGAATCAATGTTAGATTCAAACGATTTCATATATTATTATATTTTGATAAATAACAATTTTACTCAAGGTTTAATATCGTTAGATAAAGATGTCCTAATGCTTTGAATATTTTATACTTAGGAACATCTATCTACTTGAAGAACAACTGCATACATACATACAAGGCATTATCAAAAGCAGAACTTCAAAGAAAAACAAAGAAGATGAGTACATCTGGCAACTTATCTAAGACCTGGTTTGCCAGTTGAGTGCGTCTGCCAAAGGAGTACGTCCGCCTAAGGAGTATGTTTGGCAACTATCTGAAGAGTTCGTTTGCCAAAAGCTCTGAAGAGTTCGTTTGCCAAAATCTCTAAAGAGTTCGTTGATGAGTGGATTTTATATGATGTTTTTAGGCTATTTTTAGTCTTTTTATTTTAATATTTTTGAGTCACATATAGGTTTTTTATTGTTTTTATGTAGATATTATATTTATTTTGCATTTTGCATGTAGATTAGATTTTATTAGATTTTCTAGCTTTATTTTATATTTTTAGGAATTTTTCTAGTTATTTTGTATTTTTAGGAAAAGCTGGTTTAGTTATCATTTTTGTCCAGGGACCACTTTGTAAAGTTTCAGGAAATCAAGGTCCAAATTGTAAAAGTTCAAGAGTGGAGGACTTAAAGTGAAGATTGAGAGAATATGAGGGCTTGAATTGAAGTGCTAACCAAGAGAGGACCAAAGTGAAAAAGAAGAATATGAAGAATCACTCTCTAATTTAGCACATGGAAAATAATGTTGAATGAATTGATGTTAGTGGAGGAGAGGTTTCAGAATTAAACAAGGCTGAGTAGTGGCATTTTATGGCCATCAAAACCCACTACCATGAATGAAGAAGGAAGAAAAAGCTTGAAGATGAAGAAGCAGCGTCCCAGCGCTCCAGCGTTGGGATCCCAGCGCTCCAGCGCTGGGGTTCTGACTGGATGATGAGTCAGATGTTGACCCAGCGCCCAAGCGTTGGAAAGCCAGCGCTCAAGCGCTGGGCCTCGGACAGAAAGTGGATTTTTAATGCATCCTAGCGCCCATGCGTTGGGAATGCCAGCGCTCAAGCGCTGGAGGCTGGAATTTTACTATAAATAGGACCCTTTTCTTCACTTGTAAGACACAACTTCTTAGAATACAACAAGTATTCTCTCTTTCTCCCTCAAAGATCATTGTTCCTAGGAATTGTGGGAAGCCAAACTTGAGCTCCTATCCAGGGTAATTCAATGATTCTTTTAGCCATGCTTGGCTAAATTCTTTTTAAGTTTTTGGGTTGTTTTAGTTTATAATTCATGTTCTAGTTTTCTTTTACATTTCTGAATAATATCTTCAATTCATGTTTTATTTCTTTGTTCTTCACTAATCTTTATGCGCAAAAGATTTCTTGCTTTCTACTTATGTCATAAGGCCATTTGGTAAGTAGTAAGGGAAATAGGAAATAAAAAAGGTTATATGTTTGCATTTCTTAAGGCTATAAGGATGTACGTAACTTTGTGTTGGCTCGGATTCTTTCTTCATCTTCTTCTCTAATTAACTAATAACCAAGGCTATGGAGTTAGTAATTAGGTAAGAAAGTTCTACATTTCTTAAGGCTATTAGGATGTAGAAATTTAGGCTATAGCACCATGAATATGAATTTAAAGTTCAGAAATTTAGTAAGAGTTTTCTAGCATGTTTTATAAATTATGTAAATCAACCCAAGAGCTTAAATTCTCTCATCTTATTTGCTTTATTATTTTATGCTATTGCTCTCTTCTTGTCCTAAACCAAAACATCAACCATATCATTTTATTTTTATTGCACAAGTACTAAATTATATAATAATAAGAACACCTATCCCTTGGGTTCGATCTTTTGTATTACGCGATAGTTAATCGTACACTTGCGATTTTCTTTATCAAGTTTTTGGCGCCGTTGCCGGGGATAGGTTCTTTCAAGTTCTTATTTTTATTTTATTTAGTACTTCTTGTATATATAAAAAAATAAAAAAAAATATTTCTGCTTAACAGTTTGTTGCCATGTGGAAAGAAGAAGATCCTTTAGAGACTATAATCTCTGAAGGGTTGGATTTTGAAAATATTGAAAGCAATGACGAACAGGTCATTGAAATGGCAAGATATCTGGAGGCTGCCCATTGTTTCCAACCAAAGGGAAATTGGGTAGAGGAGCTCAGAAGAGAAGAAGAAGTTCAAGAGGAAAAGAGGGAACTGAAGCCCTTACCTTCTACCCTTAAGTATGTATTTCTTGAGGAAGGTAATAATAAGCCAGTCATTGTGAGTAGTTCCCTCTCTCCTCTTGAAGAAGAAAAACTGGTAAGAATTCTTAGAGCTCATAAATCTGCTTTGGGTTGGACTATTGAAGACATTAAGGGCATAAGCCCCACTGTTTGTATGCATAAAATTTGTTTGGAAGAACAAGTTAAACCTATAGTCCAACCCCAAAGAAGACTTAATCCTGCCATGAAAGAGGTGGTAAGGAAAGAAGTGATTAAGTTACTAGATGCAGGGATCATCTATCCCATTTCTGATAGTGAATGGGTTAGTCCTGTTCAGGTAGTTCCCAAAAAAGGGGGAATTACTGTGGTCCCAAATGAGAACAATGAATTGATTCCCACCAGGATGGTAACTGGATGGAGAGTTTGTATAGATTACCGGAGGCTAAATTCTGCCACCCGGAAAGATCATTTCCCCCTTCCCTTTATTGATCAAATGCTTGACAGGTTGGCTGGCCATGAGTACTATTGTTTCTTGGATGGATACTCAGGTTATAATCAAATTGTTGTTGATCCTAAGGATCAAGAAAAAACTGCTTTTACTTGCCCCTTCGGGGTGTTTGCTTATAAAAGAATGCCTTTTGGCTTGTGTAATGCTCCAGGAACCTTCCAAAGATGTATGTTTGCTATTTTTTATGATTTAATTGGTGAATGTATGGAAGTGTTCATGGATGATTTTTCTGTATATGGCCCCAACTTTGACAAGTGTTTGAGCAATTTGGAAAGGATTCTAGTTAGGTGCCAAGAAAAGAATTTGGTACTTAATTAGGAAAAATGTCATTTTATGGTAAAAGATGGCATTGTGCTTGGGCACAAGATTTCTGAAAAAGGGATTGAGGTGGATAAAGCTAAAACTGAGGTTATTGAAAATCTACCTCCCCCCACCAATGTTAAAGGTATAAGAAGCTTTCTTGGGCATGCAGGTTTTTATAGGCGATTTATAAAAGATTTTTCTAAAATTGCTAAGCCTATGACAAATCTCCTTGAAAAAGAGGCTTCTTTTATCTTTAATGATGAGTGTTTGGCTGCTTTTAAATTATTAAAAGAAAAACTTGTTTCAGCCCCTATCATTGTTGCTCCCCAATGGGATTTGCCTTTTGAAGTTATGTGTGATGCTAGTGATAATGCAATAGGGGCTGTTCTTTGTCAAAAAAATGGAAAAGTGTTGCATGTTATTTACTATGCTAGTAAGGTTCTGAATGAAGCTCAAAGAAATTATGCTACAACTGAAAAGGAGTTGTTGAGTGTAGTTTATGCTTTAGATAAATTCAGACCTTACGTTTTGGGTACTAAAGTTATTGTGCATACGGACCATTCTGCATTGAAGTATTTGTTTGCTAAGCAGGAAGCTAAACCCAGGCTAATCAGGTGGATCTTACTCTTACAAGAGTTTGATCTTGAAATTGTGGACAGGAAAGGGAAAGACAATGGTGTAGCAGACCATTTGTCAAGACTTGAAGAGGGGAACTCCGATCCAATTCCTATTCAAGAGGAGTTCCCAGATGAGAGGCTTTTAGCTGTCCAAGAGATAGCTCCATGGTATGTACATTTAGCTAATTTTAAAGCTGCTGGTGTGTTGCCTTCTGATTTGACTTGGCAACAAAAGAAGAAATTTTTGCATGATGCTAAATTCTTTTTCTGGGATGAACCTTATTTGTTTAGAGAATGTTCTGATGGGATCATTAGAAGGTGTATTCCAGAAAAAGAATTTGAGGCTATTTTATGGCATTGCCATGGCTCCGATTATGGAGGTCATTTTTCAGGTGAGAGGACTGCAGCTAAAGTCCTCCAAAGTGGTTTTTATTGGCCTACTATCTTCAAAGATAGTAGAGCATTTGTGGTAAGGTGTGATCGCTGTCAACGAACTGGTAATATCTCAAGAAGGAATGAGATGCCCCAAAAAATGATTTTGGAAGTTGAGCTTTTTGATGTATGGGGCATTGATTTCATGGGACCTTTTCCACCTTCTTTTGGTTGCCAGTATATTTTGGTTGCTGTTGACTATGTTTCTAAGTGGGTTGAAGCATCAGCCCTTCCCATAAATGATGGAAAAGTTGTTCTGGATTTTCTGAAGAAAAAGATTTTTACTAGATTTGGGGTGCCAAGAGCAATAATCAGTGATGGAGGTAAGCATTTTTGTAATAAAGCTTTTGAAACTCTGTTGAAAAAATATGGTGTTAATCATAAAATTGCTACCCCCTATCACCCCCAAACTAGTGGTCAAGTAGAGGTTTCTAATAGGGAGTTAAAAAGGATTTTGGAAAAAACAGTTGGTACCTCAAGGAAGGATTGGTCAAAAAAATTAGATGACACCTTGTGGGCTTACCGAACTGCGTTTAAAACTCCGATTGGAACCTCTCCTTACCAGTTGGTTTATGGTAAGACTTGTCATTTACCTGTGGAACTTGAGCATAGAGCCTTTTGGGCTTTGAAGCATTTGAACATGGATCCCAAAGAAGCTGGGGATAAAAGACAGGTACAGGTACATGAGCTGGATGAATTTAGACTCCAAGCATATCACAATGCTAGGATCTACAAGGAAAAGACAAAGAGGTGGCATGATAAGAGGATCTTGCCAAAAGAATTTAATCCAGGACAGCTTGTGTTATTATATAATTCAAGGCTGAGGTTGTTTCCTGGAAAGTTGAAATCAAGATGGACAGGGCCATTTTTGGTCACCAAAGTCTTCCCTCATGGTGCGGTTGAGTTGGAAAATCGGGGTACAAAGAACACATTTCTTGTCAATGGGCAAAGGCTGAAACCTTACCTAGGAGGAGATTATGAGAGTCAAGTGATGACTGTTGAACTTGCTGACCCCTAATTGATTAAAGGGAAGGGTCTATCTCGGACCTTAACATTGAGCTGGTTGGGAGACAACCCAACTTAGGATAGTTTATGTTTCTGTTTTTTAATTTTTGCACAACTCTTGTACATAAATAAAAGAAAAGAAATTTTATGTTTTTGCTGCAGGCGAGGCCAACGCTCAAGCGTTAGGCCCCTACTTCACAACCTCTGATTCCAATTGATCCCAGCGCTTAGGCGTTGGTGGGCTAGCGCTCATGCGCTAGGCCCATGGAATTCATCCAGTTATTTTCCTACTTTCCAACGCCATAGCGTTGGAAACCCAGCGCTTAGGCGCTGGGACCTCTGATGCCCAGTTTTTATTTTAATTCCAGCGCCCAAGCGTTGGCATCCCCAACGCTCAAGCGCTGGAGCTCGGGCAGTTTGCTGTTTTTACTTTTGTTTGCTGTTTTTAGTTTTTAATAAATTTTGTGTTCACCATTTTCTGAAAGTTTTAAAGTCCTTTGAGTTTTCCCTTGGTTCTAAACTGGTTTTAATTTTTGGGGAACTCAAGAATTCTTGTTTTTAAAAGGTGGACACAAATTTTTCAACCCATCTTTTGTGCTGATTTTGGAACTAACAAGTCAAGCAAGCTTCTGCTTGTGAGACTTTTGTTTGTTCATTGTTACAGGATAGGTACCAAAAGGAGGGAGAGCCCTCTTGAACTTAAGTGTTCAAATTGATTTTTGCATTGAGGTTCCCTTGGACCTTTGTGGAAAATTTGTTACTATACCAGCTTCTTAGTTTTTGTTTTTCTTTTTATAGTTTTTAGTTTAGTTTTCCTGTTTTCTTTTTGCATGAGTCTTGAGTATTTTATCCATTCTGAATGTTGCTATAGCTTTGTGAAATGCTTTATCTGATTGAACTGCTTTGTGAAAAGTTCTATGTTTTTAAGCAGTTAGGATTGCATGCTGTAGAAAGGATTTTTTGATATCTTGATTGTTTTGGTTGTTGGCTAAGTCTTTTTCTGAGTTCTAAAAAGGGTACCACTTACCCTATCTTTTTCTGAGAGCTGAGGTCTCTGAATGCATGATTGTAAAAATTTTCTGCCTTGTGTTGCATGTTGATTGGAGTTTTGTACACTTTGTGAGTTGAGAAGAGATTATAGGCATTTTTGAAAACTCAGATTTTTGCTTGAAATGTTATATCCACTAGTAGCCCCTTTTGAGCCTTAAAAGAGTCATTCTTTGGAGCCTACTTTGTGTGATAATTCTTTAAGTTGTTATTGTGATTCATGTGCTGAATTGTTAGAGCTATGTTGTGGGTTTGTCTCTAAAAAAAAGAGAAAAAGAAAAAAGAGGAAAAAAATAAGGTATGTGCCTTAGGAAAAATAATGAGGTAGTGGGGTGAGAAAGAGTATGAGGGGAGTAAAATTCAAGTCGTTCATCCCATACATTCCACTACTTTGTTCAAAAAAAACACACAAAAAAAGGAGAAAAATTGAGAGGACCCTTGTGTTGAAATGTTTAAGCTCTTAGTCAAGGAAAATCACTTAACAACAACTTCTGAGTCAGCCATTAGAGTTGCCAATTTCTTGAAATCCACACCTTGAATTGTTCAACCCTTTGGCCAAAGTTACAACCTTTAAAAATCTCTTCAAAATCACTTGGTTGCTTTACTTCAGTTTTGATTTGAATTATAGGCAGGATTATAGAGCTTTCTTGTTTTCATGGAGAATATCATTTTGTGAGCTTAATTGATGAACTCAAACATGTTAAAAGCCAAGCCTAACTTTCTTGATTCTTTGTCTATAAAACATGCATGTCTTCCTTTTCTGCTAAGCTTTCTTTGAAAGGATTCTGTGCTTCAAGTTTTAATCAGATAAACTTTCTCAAAACTCAGGGACGAGTTTTTCTTTAAGTTTTGTCGCTTGAGGACAAGCAGTCGTTGGGTATAGTGGTGTGATGAGTGGATTTTATATGATGTTTTTAGGCTATTTTTAGTCTTTTTATTTTAATATTTTTGAGTCACCTATAGGTTTTTTATTGTTTTTATGTAGATTTTATATTTATTTTGCATTTTGCATGTAGATTAGATTTTATTAGATTTTCTAGCTTTATTTTATATTTTTAGGAATTTTTCTAGTTATTTTGTATTTTTAGGAAAAGCTGGTTTAGTTATCATTTTTGTCCAGGGACCACTTTGTAAAGTTTCAGGAAATCAAGGTCCAAATTGTAAAAGTTCAAGAGTGGAGGACTTAAAGTGAAGATTGAGAGAATATGAGAGCTTGAATTGAAGTGCTAACCAAGAGAGGACCAAAGTGAAAAAGAAGAATATGAAGAATCACTCTCTAATTTAGCACATGGAAAATAATGTTGAATGAATTGATGTTAGTGGAGGAGAGGTTTCAGAATTAAACAAGGCTGAGTAGTGGCATTTTATGGCCATCAAAACCCACTACCATGAATGAAGAAGGAAGAAAAAGCTTGAATATGAAGAAGCAGCGTCCCAGCGCTCCAGCGTTGGGATCCCAGCGCTCCAGCGCTGGGTTCTGACTGGATGATGAGTCAGATGTTGACCCAGCGCCCAAGCGTTGGAAAGCCAGCGCTCAAGCGCTGGGCCTCGGACAGAAAGTGGATTTTTAATGCATCCTAGCGCCCATGCGTTGGGAATGCCAGCGCTCAAGCGCTGGAGGCTGGAATTTTACTATAAATAGGACCCTTTTCTTCACTTGTAAGACACACCTTCTTAGAATACAACAAGTATTCTCTCTTTCTCCCTCAAAGATCATTGTTCCTAGGAATTGTGGGAAGCCAAACTTGAGCTCCTATCCAGGGTAATTCAATGATTCTTTTAGCCATGCTTGGCTAAATTCTTTTTAAGTTTTTGGGTTGTTTTAGTTTATAATTCATGTTCTAGTTTTCTTTTACATTTCTGAATAATATCTTCAATTCATGTTTTATTTATTTGTTCTTCACTAATCTTTATGCGCAAAAGATTTCTTGCTTTCTACTTATGTCATAAGGCCATTTGGTAAGTAGTAAGGGAAATAGGAAATAAAAAAGGTTATATGTTTGCATTTCTTAAGGCTATAAGGATGTACGTAACTTTGTGTTGGCTC
The DNA here is from genome assembly GCA_030819835.1 of Acmispon strigosus. NCBI lineage: Eukaryota > Viridiplantae > Streptophyta > Magnoliopsida > Fabales > Fabaceae > Acmispon > Acmispon strigosus. The sequence continues at coordinate 21,598,286 of JAUAMA010000006.1, forward strand.
GGATTCTTTCTTCATCTTCTTCTCTAATTAACTAATAACCAAGGCTATGGAGTTAGTAATTAGGTAAGAAAGTTCTACATTTCTTAAGGCTATTAGGATGTAGAAATTTAGGCTATAGCACCATGAATATGAATTTAAAGTTCAGAAATTTAGTAAGAGTTTTCTAGCATGTTTTATAAATTATGTAAATCAACCCAAGAGCTTAAATTCTCTCATCTTATTTGCTTTATTATTTTATGCTATTGCTCTCTTCTTGTCCTAAACCAAAACATCAACCATATCATTTTATTTTTATTGCACAAGTACTAAATTATATAATAATAAGAACACCTATCCCTTGGGTTCGATCTTTTGTATTACGCGATAGTTAATCGTACACTTGCGATTTTCTTTATCATTCGTTTTACAAAATGCTTTAAGCAATAAAGGTTATCTACCTCGTCAAAGCATTAAATGAAGCACTGTTGATTGCAAAATGAAGAAAGGGACATAATTAATACTTTATTCCTCGTTTCTGCAAAAGCTCTGACATTCCTTAAATCAAGCAACCTTTTCAGTGTCAACAGTGTGATTTTCTGAACATAGTATCGCCTCTACAGTCAGATTCAAATCTTTTGTTCAGAACATTAAATGTTCTCTTTGCTAGCATGCACGAGCATTTAATGACCAAATGAGAACTCAGGGCTGAAAGTATTGAAGAGCCAAACGACGTCAACCAAAGCATTTAATGCTGTAATAATTGCATGGCATAATGCATTTAATGCTGTTACAGAGGTGCAGAAGTGTCTGTTACTCACAAGGAAACAGAAATTCAAACGAAACTATTTTCAAATCTTCATCAAGCTTCACAACGCACATCCTACTGAAGATATAAATAGAGAACTTAGCATTTGGATTCGATTGGCGACTTCCAAACGATCAAGCATTCAAATCTTTCTAAGTTCATCAATTGCAATCTGCTCAATAGTCACAACTCAGAAACTCAAAGCAATCCTTTACCTGAGTTAAGTCATCTTCTAGTGTGAACCATTCATAGAGTATAACTCTTATCATTTTTATACAACCCAAACAGAGAACCAACTTCCTTATCATCTCTGCATATCGTACTTCATCTTTCTACCCACTCTTATTGAAGAGACATTTAGAAACATAAACCCTCTTTGTTTAAAGAACTGGGAGTAGTCCTGCCGAATACTAAACTAGGAGAAGTCCTGTGTAAAACTTGTAAAGGAGAAGTCCTTCGAATACTAGGAGAAGTCCTGCATAATACTTGTACTATTTTGTGAAAATAGTGGAAAATCTTGGTGAAGCCAAGGACTGGACGTAGTCCTGTCGATTAAGGGGGTGAACCAGGATAAATACTCTGTGTGCTTTACTTTTCAGTCTTAAGTTAATTTCCGCTGCACTTACTCTTGAAAAGTATTTGAAACTAATAATTGTTTTTATTTAAAAAGAAGTTTTAAAAATCACACACACAATTCAAGATCCCCCTTTCTTGTGTGGTTTATACTATCAATCAAGTCAAGCAACCCCCTTCTTCCTCTTGCCTTGTTCGACCAGCCTCCTCCCTTAGTGTGTGAGACTGGAATTCAATTTTTCTTCAAGGTTACGGGATAGAAATCCACCGCCCGACCACGGATTCCTCCTCACCTCTAAGACGAGAACGAGTATTGGAACTCAGAAGACGAACACCGGCTTACGTTCGTGTCCGGAGCTAAGTTTTAGGTTGGTTTCACCCTGCATCTTTACTCCTTATTCTATATCATTGAGTCCATAAGCATTGAAAATTTAATTGAGTAAAAATTGATTTTGGACACACCAACTTTTGAACACATTAATTAGAAGTTGAACCACGTGACTCTCATGAAAAATCTGAGTAAAAACTACTTTGAACCTCTCCTTTATGAGAAAAAATTGATGTTGGTCATGCTGGCAGAGAGCTAACGCTCGAGCGTTAGCCTCCCAACGCTTGAGTGTTGGCGTTCTGCCAGAATGTCTGCCAGTTCAAGGAGCCAACGCTAAGTGTTGGCATCCCAACGCACAAGCGTTGGGCCCCTGTCAGCCAGAAAACATATTTTGCTCCTTATCTCTAAAATTAATTATGAGGTTTCCACCTTCCTTCCTAGGCCTAATTAAGGGTATTTAATTGTATATTAGGAAATTGGACTTGAAGTGGATGCTATACACTAGGAGGTAAGGATAACTTCTTTATATAGGTTGATCGCTATTGTGATATTCTTGATTTTGTGTTGGAAACTATTTGTGATGTCTTGGATGTTGATGTGGTTATTGCTGTACATGTTATAATGCTATAGTGTTCTGGAAATTATTTGATGAGGATTTTGAAATTAATATTGATATAACATGTGGATATGTTAAGAGGAATTAAAAATAGTTGGCGTGTGATATTATGGCTATATTGAGTTATTGTGTGAACTATTGGTTCATGAGGGTGGAAATTATATGAGTCATAGCATATGCACTATTTAGGAGTTTTTCCGGATTGATGTGATGGGTGCTTGTCCCGTGGGATCAACCAAGGTTGTTTAGGCTCTGATGTGACGGGTGCTCGTCCCGTGGGATCAGGCCGAGGGTAACGTGGTGTGTGCTTGTCCCACATGATTGTCCTGCCCCTGTTTGGAAAATTTGGCCATAGTTATGCATATAGTTGCCCTAGGAATAAATTGCATTAAATTGGATGTTTAATGAAAGTCTTGTATGATATTGTTCCTGTTGCAAAATGTGTATGTGCTAATTATTGTTAAATTATCACTTGATTATTTTCAATATTATTTTGTTTTCGAAGTTAACTCTTTATTGTTTGCATGTGTGTTGATTGGGCGCTTAACGCCACTGATGAGTAGCGTGAAGGTTGACTTTGAATGCTTATTTAGGGAGCTGAGGACAAGAAGAAAACGTTGAAGAAGCATGGATTGCTTTCTGTTTTTATTTATTTATTTTACTAAAGACTTGGAAGAATTTTATGTTGTTGATATTTTACTTTAATCCTTCCGTTATATTATGTTAATTATGGGATTATAATTGTTAAATATTTGTTTGAGCGACGAACTTGATTTTTAAAAAATTGAGTGACCTTTTGAGAGGTTTACGAAACTTGAATTCCGCGTTTTCACAATGTGACCCCTAACCGGAATTTGGGGTTTTACAAAGATGATGATTAAGGTGGGATTGAAGATGAAGATTAAGTGTTTTTTGTGTTTTCTTGTTTTAAATTACAAATTTAATTTAAATTAATAAATTCAGAGTTTTTTTTTAATTTTTTTAAATCATTATTACTATCCACTTCATTTAAATTTATTTAAGAATGGCGTGGATAAAACCACATCACTGTTCACTTGACATTCAGCACCCTCGTCGGAGCTCCGACTACCGACATGGACCAAACAAAAACTTTATACAACCGTAGAGACTTGTTGCTAATTTTTTTCCAGTAGGGATCAAACGCAAATATACGTACAAAGGAACCAAATAGACCAAATATCTTGAAGTCAGTCCTTTTTAAGTGGTTCCTATTATTAATAATAGGTGAAATAATAAGAAGCTCCTTCTCAACCAATAAATCACAAAACAGTTGGTAAATAGGTGAGCTCCTTAAGCATTTAGTCGAGAGTTTAATCTCTTGACGATGTGTATGAAAAATGATTTGTTAGGACAGACTCACCTACTTAATGTGATCTTCAAATCTTTCATGAATCTAGCATGATTGAGTTAAATTCCTCGAAATGTGAAAGTAAGTTTGATTTTCTTTATATTTGAAGAGGAATTTCCATTGTTGCTTCTTAAACATTCAAGCCAATTCGAATTGCATCAAAATGTTTGAAGTGAAGCTAAAATCAAAATTAAAGAAGAAAAAGAAGAAAAAGGAGAGGGAATAAGAATGAGAGCGGGCCACAAGTTCTTGATTTGAGAGTTTGATAAGCTTCATATAAGAGAAGTCACTAGTTCATGGAGCTACATAATCCTCAAAATCCAAGTCTCCAAAGAGACTCAAAAGAGAGACACTACTCTCACAATATGAAAATTCCTCAATATGACGTGAAGTGTGTAAAATGAACTCATATGCCTCTATTTATATAGGGAAGATGGTGCCACCAACTATGGGCCTTAGATGAAGCCCAAGTGGTCCAAGTGATGTCTCTCCTAAATCCTACTAATAATTGGGTCAAAATACAACCCTAAGAAAATACCAAGCACTCAAAAGTAAAATACAATCATACAAGAAAAAGTAATGATTCTCCTAATACTCAATACAAAAGAATATATAATTCTTCGAATCCTCAAACCATAATCTAAAATCATGTCTAAGCAAAGAAACTACTAAACTCTCAAGTTTCTTTCTCTTTCTTTGCTCTAAAATTTGTCACTGGTCCTTCCAAACTCTCCAAAGCTCTGAAGTCATCATTGACCAAGCATGTATCAAACACCATTTGCTTTATGCAGCGCTGGTTGCAATCCAATATTTTGAGCCCAAATCCTAAAATAATGTGTGATATTATTTAAAAAATATATATATGTTACGAATAAAATATAAAATTATGGGATAGACTGTAGGGTCTATTTGAAAATCACTTTAAAGTTGTTGGGTTATAATAAAATATTTGCTGAGTTGCTAAAAATAATAAAAAAGATGTTGCATTGTGGAGAATTCTAACAAGTTATGGTAAATTACTTAGATACAATATCTTATCAGCATCATGTTACTTTTAACTTTCTTTTACCTCTTTACAAGCCAAAATCAGAAACCGTGGGGCAGAGTAAAGGAGTTTTAAACCCAAAAACATCCATATAATCTCCTGCTGTCAGTATCATTTTAACAATATGCACAAAAATAACTGAGTTTAGTCAACATTGACACCAAAATAGCATTGAGGGTAAATGGACAGACATTTGATGTGAGAAGGAAAACTATACCACCTCTTCCCACAATGGCGGGCATGTTTCTTCATTTATTCTCTCCTAGATCCCTTTCTGTTTGGCTAAAATATCGATCAGTATTTAGGGGCTGGTTCCAGGAGTCTGAATCATGAGAGTCAGCCACAGTTCCTCCATGCATGGGAGCAAATGCTGCAATGAAGTAAGTAGGGTTAATGATAATCAAACCCTTGTTATATAGAAAAAAGACAATGTTAACTGTTAGAATTTAAACCAATGAAACAACATTGCAAAGAAAAACAAAAGGAAGTTTGATTTAGAGATTTATCAAATCACACATGATCGTTCGTTGAAAATAAGTGATACGTAAGAAACTTTTCCTCAATACCAATTGCCTGTGTTAAAATTTTGAAGACTCGAGTTTAACAGGTCTACTCTACACCATTTATAGGGTCAGGTCAGGTCAATAGGTTTAACATCAATATTCAAACCATGCAAAATACATGACAAGAGATCCTCATTAGAAACTGAGCTGTTTACTTAAATTGCTCCTTCAGTTCATTATCTGAACAAAATGACAGGATTGCTTTCCAAAAAAGAAAGCAGACTAATTTTCACCTCTAAAAATGCTATTGAAAATTTGAAATTAGAATATCATGAAAAGCAGATTTCAAAATATTCAAAGCGATTATTTCTCCCAAATTGACAAGCTTCTCTTAACATGCTAATGCTTGACTAAAGAGAACAAAACACAAATCAACCATTAGCCAAAGCCCTAAAAGTTCAATCTACAGTCTGTTTAAAAGGATCCAAGCTGTTTGAGATACTTCTAATAGATTCAATAGGGTGGCAAAGTGGGCTCAAACCCGCGGGGCGGAGCGAGCCAAACAATTACGACTCACAAACTCACCATGCATAACCCGCCAGCCCATCACGGGGCCATTCAACCCGCGAGCCAACTTATTTATTTAACTTTGAAAAAAATGTATTTTTAAGTGTTTTGAGTGGGCTTTGGTGTGCCAAGGTAAGGAGGTGAAATCCGCCAAAAAATATTTCTTTAATGCTTCTACATCATTTTATTATTATGTTTAACATCGTTTTAGCTTGGGGGCCAACCCGCCAACCCACCATGGTGAGTTAGTTTTTCCAACCCGCTTTCTCTGGGGGCCAACCCGTCCCGCCCTGCGTTAATGCGGGTTGAGTGTGGGGTGGGGCGGTTGCCCGCATTGCCACCGATCACCATAGGCTTGGATCTAACTTGATTTGTGGTTCATTTAACAAAAGTTCTGTCTTACAAAACTCAACCCACCATCTGTAAGATAGCGGAATTAAAAACACAAATGTAGAATACTAAGCTCACTAGTTAGTCAGTCTCTCTGCATGTCCAACATCTAAAAACCAGAAAAAAGAACTACTGGAGTTATTATTAAGAGTATTGGCAATTTATGAAAATTTCATAAAAGACTTCCATTGAGAAAAGTTGTAGAGGGATTAGATAATTTGTGATACTGTATGATAATGAGTAACAGCTAAAATCTTAACTAACCTTTCTCTCTCATTCTTCTCTCTCTGTCATACTCAAATTTATCACGAATAAGGTTAACTTTTTCCCAGGTATCAGATTGCCTGCTTCTCCCAAAATTCTGGTCCCAGTTATCAGATTGTCTGCTTCTCCCAAAATTCTGGTCCTGCATTACAATCCAATCATGAGAGATAGTATTACATACGAAAACATAGTAAACACAATTTCAATCCTAATGATTACAATTATCTAAGACAATCAGATCTAAAGAGGGCCTAAAAGAAAATAAAGATGTACTATTGCCTGGAAAGGACTATCATGCTGAATATCATTCATTCCCATTCTATATGGCATGAACTAATATCCATCATCTCTTGAAGAAGATAGGCTTCTTAAATTAAAACTCCAACAGTCAGCATAATTATACACAGCTTAGATATGGCCCCAAAAAAAAAAAAGAAACTTTGGTGCAAGACTAAGCGGCAACTGCAATTCATTTCTTACAACATTTATTCTGCATAGCTCACTGACCAAACAATATCTTTAGAATCAAAGATTTAAATTTCATTTCATGACATACAAAAACCAGGCACACTGAAAAACTGCTCTACTAATCATTCTATAGTATACTCCAATGATTCAGTTGTACCTTACTATTATGCTCCATCTGGGACCTTCTATTCCTGAAATACCATAACAGATAGCACCAAGATTAGACACCATATCCATCTGGGATCTTCACTTATATGACTGAAGAAATTTAAGCCATTAATCTGATTGACATAAAAAGAGAGAAGTACAATACTGTTAAATCACAATTTAAAACAAAGTTTCTTAACCAACTACCAAATTGTGACGAGCAGAAACATTTGAAAAAAAGAATAGCACTGTATATCGCTGACAAAAAACTTCAAAATCTTTAAAGAATAGTTGCTCGAATGATATTCAATCCCTTTCTGCAGTATGAGCATCTCAATTACAATATTTTTGTCAAATTCACGCACATGGCACTAAAAGGCCATAACATTTTTCCTAGAAGAAAACAGTTATGAGACCTAGCAGGAAAGAGAAAAAGAATGGAGGCAAACCTGTATGGGGAGAAATCTTCATCATCATCTTCAGCAGACTCATAGTTTGCATGATCCTGAGCAAGCTTTTTAGAGTATCCCTCATCCCAGTAAAGTCTCTCCCAGTTTTCTCTAAGTTCATTATAAAGTTCCATATACCTTTTGCACCAAGGATCGTGTTCCTTTCAGAACAATACAAATAAGTATTTTAGGATAACAACCAAGATTCAAATTTGACAGAGATATACATTTAAGAAAAGAAAATCACAAATTGACAACACAATTTCTCCGTCAAACAATTCATTCACATCAAGAAAGATAATTAACACATAAATATGAAAATCCTAAACAAAGCATACTACAATGGCAAAGATTTGAACCAAAAGCAAACTAAATTCAGAACTCTCAAACAAAAGGGTGAAAACGCAGCATAGACTGCCTGTTTGGATTTGGATTTCCTTTGAACTTCTAAAGTGTCAAAATCCTACTTTTCTTAAACTCAACTTGGTAAATTCTAGTTTCTCCAATGGATTCACATTCACGTTTGCGTTGGCTCTAAGTCCAAAAGAAAACATGCACCAAAATTTTAGTTTCTTTTGCTTCCTTTGTCATGAACCAAAATGAAATTGGAAATGAGGAAAACTGAAAATAAAAAGCGTCAATGTAAGGAAGGGAAGATTGAGTAACCAACCGATTCCTTAATTACGAGACGGGTCCTGCGCATGAACTGGTCCCTCAGCTGCTTGCGGCGCTTGTTGGGGATGTTCTCTCGGGGGATGACGAAGCGCTCACGTAGCGGCACGTTATCGCCGATCTCGTGCATTTCTCCGTCGACGGCCCACCACTCCGACTTCTCCTCCGGCTTCTTAAGCGCCAGCGGCGGCGACTTGGGGCGGCGCCTGGAGTGGCCGGAATCGGTACGAGCATAGCGGAGCTGGTGGGGCCCGCGAAGGAGAAAGGGTTTCAAGGTCTGAAGCCGCTTCGCGAGAGAGAGCATTATAGGAAACAGAAAGAGTCACAGTCAGTGCTGCTTCTTCTATATCAGCCACTAGGATCCAATACAAACTGCGCTCCTGGTTAAAGTTACAGGTTTCGCGGACTGTATTATTATGCCGGTTTGTTCAGTCACTAGAAAATAACCCGTGCGATTCGCTTTTTTATTTTAAATTAATATAAATATTATGATATGTATAATATCTGTAAAAACTGAGCAATAATTTCAAAATCGGATAAGTCGGCACACGAAGGTTTATTAAGAAAATTTTGAAACAAATTACAAATTTGAGATTTAGCCAATAATCTAATTATTTTTTTTAAATTAATAATCTAATTATTTTTGGTACAACTAATAATCTAATTATTGAAATAACTGAAACTATTATATCAATATGAAAACTAAATACTATTATTTATACATATTAAGTTTCTATTTATAAGACCCTTTAAAATAATATTGCGATTATTAAAAAAATATATAATGTGATCAATTAATGCATTGGTTCTTAAAAAGTCTATCCAATCTTTCATGTTTACCCTTAATTAACATATTGGGTAGTGTAGAAGAGAATTAATTGTAAGTATTAGTCAAACTTCGAAATCAGGAATGCTAAATAAATATAAGGGGTATATATGGAAGAAGATAATAAATATTTCTAAAACCTAGTAAGGGATCTTATATTAAGGGACATTAATAATGTTTCTAAGGGCATTGCTATTGACGCCACCCTCATAGCTATTGTCGCCATGCCAACTTTGCAAAAATCCGAAATTAACCTTATGTATGTAGTTTGCAACTGCAGAACTGTTAATTTTCCGTAGATACAAAGTACAAGTTATGTAATGTTTGTTTTTGACATTGTTCGAAATTGACTGTTAATTAAAATAAAATTGACATTGTAAGAAATGTATACTTGCACTCAATGACAGTTGTTGACATGCCCAACAGCTATGACTTTCTGATTAAGTGCATAATGAACTAGTAAGAGGTAAAAAATGTACTGCATCCCTTATGCGACAAGGTCACAAAAACAACCTGAAACCTTGTGGCAATTAAATGACCCATATCAGGGGTGGTAATCCACTTGTCAAAAGTGATTATTTCTTTTGGAAGAACATGCAGAGCATCAAGTACTTTCTGAAACTCTTTCCTTAACCCGTAAAGATTTTCATATTGAATAATATGAGTTTCAAGCTGTTTTATCAATTCACTTCGAACATGAGGCCACATGTCTTCACCCAATCCCATGAATGAGGCAACACACCTAAATCCACAATTACCATCGTCCTTGATATCCACAATGTTAACAACATAAGGATGGAAGAATTGTGGTATTTCACCAATGTAATCTGTGGAGTGCCTTTTCCGGGCCATTTCCCTAACTTTTAAAATGGAGGTGTTACCGGGCTTAGGCATCTAAATGGAGGGAAGACTACTGGACTTAGGCGTCTGAATGGAGGGAAGGCTACCCGGCTGAGGCATCTGAATGGAGGGAAGGCTTGAGTTGCTACCATTAATGGAGCCCCTAAATGTATCTACATGCTCCCACAAAGAAGGGTCACGTTTGGTTGAATTTTGTGATACATTTTTGCCTTTGCTTTTTCCTTTGCCTTTACCTCTGGTTGCTCCCGTTGTTTTAACTTTTCCAGGAGGGAGGACACATGGATGTTTGATCTGGAAATGCAATCTCTCTAAGCTTCTATCTTATAGATTGCTTCTTTGCTACATCAGCTTCTTCAAACATACGTGTTATAACCTCAAATTCATGTTGGATACTAAATCCCAACATAGGTTCAGCCTCCAAATCTATAAGGGTTGTTGATAGTCTCCTCCAATGGTGATGAATTGACATAAGTGGAATGAAAGTGTACCTCATTAGCTCGCAGGAACAAGGTAACTCATGTGTTTTTTTTAGAATGCATCCACAGCTTCCAACTAGCACCTTCTCCTTTGCAATTAATTGAAGTGCCTTTTTTGACACAAATCCCCGCAATTTGTCATAACACGCGACTTTGAATCTATGCTAGGTGATGAACAAACTTTTCTCAAAAGAAGCCGCTATCTTGGTGTGCTACAAGATGGTTAGCTTATTCATCGCATTCCAAGCAGCGCATAAGTCACATTTGCTATCTCGTAACAGCAGCTTTAACTTTGAATGTGCCCCCTCAACCCTATGCAACGCAAAATATTATAAGTATGAACATGTAATATACCAAATTCAATTAATAAACAAACAACAATATGCATAAAAGTAGTACATGTTCGTTGTTGTGTTCCCTATATGCATGACTGAATCGGTTGCAAACTTGATGAACTTGTGCCTATGGGGCAACCAAGTAGTGTTCACATAGTTCATAAATTCAGAGAGCTCACCAGTAATTCCACGCCTAGAATCCAAATGTGCCACATACTCCTCCTCAGGCGCAGAATGCATCAAGCTGTCACAAGCATCTGACATTTCTTCCTAAAGCTCCATAGGACGGACATGTAACTTGCACTTAGCCTGCATATTCTTCATAATGTGGAATATGCAAAGCAAATGTGTAGAGGTAGGGAATACTTTATCAACAGCATTCATTAAGGCAATGTCTTTATCAGTAACAATGACCCTAGGTATGTTGTCTTCCTTCAATATCAACCCTCTCAATCTAGTCAGTGCTCGTGTCACTTCATCTATACGCTCATTGGACATGTATGCAAAGGCTATTGTGAATGTAAGGTCCGTAGATGTCACACCTACCATCTCTAGTAAGGGTATCCTATACTTTTTGGTTTTGTAGGTACTATTAATGAGGACAACTGTAGGAAACTGATTAAACAACTGAACAACATGTGGATGTGACTAGAAAAGTGATTTGATCACATCAGGTGTACCTTCAACCTGCTCCAATGTGCATACTTGTCTCCTTCTAACATTTTCATGAGGTGTCGAATTTCTGTTAAAGGACCCCTCTTTGATTTAATGTAGGCTTGACTTTTGTAAGACCCTTTATTTTTATAAATACAATAATTTTATTTGATTTATGTGTGTGAAAATACATTGAATGTGTATTGATTAAGTTTAGTATTTTATGTTAATTGTTGGTTCTCGTCCGATGAATTATGTTGTGTTCGTCTGACAGATCTCAGTTGTGTTCGTCCGGCGAATAAAGTTGTGTTCGTCTGATACTTTCACTGGAGAGATCGTTTGGTGAAATGTTTTGGGTACTCGTTTGACGAAGCACCTTTTCATTCTCATTTGGTTAATTAGCCGCTTTTGTTGACCTTAAGGGATAAGTGTCAGATGCCTTAGAAATGATAAACTTCCGTTTTTGTTGACTTTGAACATGTGTCAGGATCATTAATGAGCATTAATGACCCACCGCTTTCATTGATTACTTTTCATTAAATGTTTACCCTCAGAGTTGGTTTTCCTTGTACTATAAATACCAAGTTCCTAATTTCGTTTCAAATTCTTCGATTCTCTAAAATCCTTATTACTTTCCTTACTCCGAAGAAATCTCTCTTAGACATCTTTCTGGAGTTCTTTTCTTGTTCGTTCTTCTTCCAGATTCAATTCTTTGAGTTGTGTTCGAACCAAAAAGAGGTTGGTTCTTCTTACTCTGTTCTACCCTGTTTTTCTTTATAAATGGAGTTTCAGTGATTTTGTTTCCAGCTTGGGTTTGGGTTTGGGATTGTTCCTTGTCGTTGGAATAAGTTGTTTAAACATGTTATTATGTTTTGGTAGGTTGAAGACTCAAGTGTATGCAGCCTACGAGAAGGTAAAGGTAACTCATATGTTAGCTTTATCTTAGTATATGTAGTGATATCTGTCTTAGTTACTTTGGTAATGTGAATATTGTGAATGAATACTGGTTTTTTTCCAGCTTGACTTATATTATATAACTATTGGGGTTAAGGGAACGAGTGAACCGTATTTGTTCATGAGAACTGTAATTGGCCATCATGATGAATTTTTGGTTTGATGTGATGGACTATTATGTGCCGCGGGATCATCCGAGGGTGGGTGGAAGAGTCTCGTCCACGCAACCATCCTGTCCAAAGTAAGGCAAACCAATGAGCTATAGATACATATTGATTACTGAAAATCACTATGTGTGATTGTGAATTGACTATGAATGTTGTGGAGTTAATTGGTGTTTTTGCCAGTATAACTAGTGATATCGTCTGCCAAATTATTGTGATCATTGATTTTATTATATTGAGTTAACCTTTTTCTTGTTTGTCTTTCTTTATTTGGCATGCATCGCAAGACGGTCACTAGGAGGTAATCGTCCGCTGTTGACCAGGAGGCAAACGAAGACTGCTTCCAGAGACAGACAAGGACAACTTTTGAAGCTTAACGACTGGAGCTTTTACTCATTTTGTGTTTTAAAAGAACTATACTTCTTGTTGAGAAAGAAAAGCACATGTTTTGCAAGATAGTACTTTCAATACGTCTTATTTCTCTTTACAATTATGAAATGTATTATATGGGCTACGCTATCTATATATCATGAGTATTGTACGTTTTGAAATTATGAGATGTTTTGAAAGGTTTAAACTTATTTTTATTTCCGCATGGTTATTATGTGACACTCGACGTTAAAAATCGGGCTGTTACATTTTTGGTATCAGAGCAATGGTTTAGATAACCAGTGGTGTTGGGTGGAAGTATGTTCTGAGATCGATTGATGGGGTATCAATCGAAGGAAGAATTAGTGTGAATGGTTGTTAAATGTTTTTCAAACTGTTTGAGACCGTCCGATGAGTGGACAACTTTATATGATATGTATGAACAAATTTTGGCTATTTCTGTTGTTGAGATTTACCGTTAAGACTTTCTTAACAGAAGTAAGAGGTTAACGAATCGAAACACAGAAATGACAGATCAGAGTGCAATGGACAGAATGGATGCTGCCATTACTAATCTTACCATGTTGGTGGCACATCAAGCACATGTTGCTGCTGCTCGTGCAGAAGAAGATGCAAATAGAGCTGCTGCTGCAGTACAAGTACAGAATGCTGAGAAGGAGCAAGCTTCTACTCAGATGAAGGGACTGAACGATTTTAAGAGACCGGATCCACCTAAGTTCTCTGGGGGCTATAATCCAGAGGTAGCTGATTTGTGGTTGCAAGAAGTGGAGAAGATCTTTACTTTCATAGATATCCCTGTTGCAACCAGGGTGAATTATGCAACATATATGCTAACAGGAGAGGTTGAGCATTGGTGGAATGGTGCCAAGGCCATGATGGAGGCTGATTTCCAAGCTGTTACTTGGGAATCTTTCAAGAGGGCATTTTTGGGGAAATACTTTCCCAGAAGTGCTAGGACTGCAAAGGAGAAGGAGTTTACAGAACTAAAGCAGAGAGGTATGTTAGTAGCTGAGTATGCTACTAAGTTGGAATCGTCTGCTAGACACTACAGGTTTTTCAGAGACAGGGTTGATGAAGAATAAATGTGTGAACGTTTCATTGATGGGTTGAACTATGAGCTGAAGAGGGCTGTGCAACCATTGGGGATTGTCCGCTATCAACAACTAGTGGAAAAGGCTAAGGGTATTGAGGCGATTGACGCTCATTCACCAAAGCAACAAGGAGGTGGTGGACCGGCTAGGTCCTACTCAAACAGGGATGACAAGGGAAAGAGACCATATCAATGACCACAGACCAAGAAACATACTTTTGGATTCAACAAGCCAGGTGGAGGCAACTTGAATATTTAGAGGGATTCGAGGCCAGTGGAGGAGATCGTCTGCTTCAAGTGTAACAAGAAGGGACATTATGCTAATAGTTGTACAGAGGGATCCATTATTTGTTGGAACTGTAAGAAGACAGGGCATATGGCCAAGGATTGTAAGGTCCCAAAGGTGGAGGGAATTGCTGACGATGTTCGTGGAAAATGTCTGGTAGTTCAAGGGAGAATTTACAACATTTCTGGGGAATCTATGAAGAATGATGAAGGCTTGATCAGAGACCGTTGCGATATTTCTGGTAATTCTCTCTCTGTGTTGTTTGATTCAGGAGCTACTCACTCCTTTATTGTTGTTGATTGTGTGGCAAAGTTGGGTTTGCCCGTGTCAGAGTTGTCATTTGAATTGGTGGTGTCTATCCCTGCTGCCAAGAGTTTAACTGCAACCTCTGTTTGTATGAATTGTCCTTTTATTTTCCAGAATAGGAAATTTGTGGTGAATTTGATTTGTTTACCCCTTAAGAAGTTGGATGTAATCATAGACATGGATTGGCTTTCTCTTCACCATGTCCTATTGGATTGTGCCAATAAGGAGGTAATTATTCCTGACCCTAAGAAATTTGAATTTCTGAACTCTTATCTTTCGAAATCCTCCCTAAAAAGAGGAGCCTTGAAGATGTTGATATCGTCTGGTACTGGGAGTTCGTCGACGGACGAGGTTCAAAGTTTTCCTGTTGTATGTGATTTCTTAGATGTATTTCCTAAGGATGTGCTAGGGTTACCCCCTATTCGTGATATTGAATTTTCTATTGATGTCATTCCTGGAACTGGACCTATTTCTATTGCACCATATCATATGGCACCAGCGGAACTGGCAAAGCTGAAGAATCAGATTGATGATCTTATGATGAAGGGATTCATTCAACCTAGTGTTTCACCTTGGGGAGCACCAGTGCTACTTGTAAAGAAGAAGGATGGTCGATCCCGTCTATGTGTAGATTACAGGCAGCTGAATAGGGTAATAGTGAAGAATCGTTATCCCTTACCTAGGATTGATGACTTGATGGATCAACTTCGTGGAGATGCTGTGTTTTCTAAGATTGATTTGCGATCTGGTTACCACCAGATTAGAGTTAAAGAGGTTGATATACAGAAGTAGAGCTGTCAAAACGGGCTGGCCCGGCCAGTACGGGCTGGCCCGGCACGGGCCGGGTCGAAAACGGGCTGGCCCGTCTGGACCCGTTTCTAAACGAGCCAGAATATAGTGAACCCAGCCCGGCTCGCGGGCTGGCTCGCGGGTTGGCGGGCTGGCCCGTTTTGTATGTGAAAAAATTAAAAAAACTAAAAAAGGGAAAATTTATTTAAAAAATGTTGAAAAAATAATAAAAAAACATTTAAAAAATACTAAGACATGTATTTTCCTAAACCTACAACTACAATTTTAAGATCATAATTTATAACAAATAACAATGTTATGTTGGCATGTTGCACAAATACTAATTCAAGATCATAATTGCACAATCACTCCAAGTCTCCAAAGTCCAATAACAATACGAACAAAATAAGTTTTTAACAACCACGATTCAAGTCTTAAACAAACAAGAACAGAACAAACATGTCAATGAACATTAGAATCAAGAACTGTTTGTGGCAGGTCTTCAAAAAGAACTTCCTCCTCCTCTTTCTCATCTTCATGCTCTTCATCTACAATCACATAAGTTATGATTAATGACAACTCAGAACTCATAGTAATAATTTTACAGAGCTTGGAATCTAGGATAAAGTAAAAGAATTTAATTTACCATATTTATCAAATGAAAAGCCCTTTAACCAATTGCGAGTTAAAATGATCGCTTGAACATTGTCAGGAAGAAGGGAAGAATGGTATTTGTTAAGAATCCGAGAACCAATGCTAAAAGCCGACTCGCTAGCAACTGTGGTTATTGGAATGCTCAACACATCACATGCCATTCTACAAAGGTTTGGATAACGATCAATGCGTTCCCTCCAATAGGCCAACAAATCTATTTTAGGATTAAACTTTAGATCAAGGTTTGGCTCATTTAAAGCTTCCAACTCGGATCTTTCCATGCCATCATTTTGATTTAAATGATCCACATATTCCTAAGAGATGAGAAGAAAAGTAAAACAAAGTAACTTAGAGGAATATATAAATACTAATGACAGAAAGTAAACATATATAGAAAGTGTATTGTGTAACTTACATATATAGGATCATAATCAGCAATCATTATGTCGGCAATTTGTTGGCTTTGAGGAGGATTAACTTGAGAACTTGATGCGGCCGATTCATTGGACCATATTTGCATATAATCATCATAAAGCTTGAACATCTTCACTTTAACATTAAGAATCTTCATTTCACAAGTAGAAGGATCAAGCCTATTATAGTAATATCGAAGGCCATCAAGTTTCATCCTTGGATCAAAAACTGTAGAAATTGAAAGAATGACACTATAGTCACTCCAATATTTGGAAAACTTTTTCGACATCTCGAACGCCATACCTTTAATTACCGAATCATCACTGTTGGCATTTTCCATCAACAAACATTCAATTCTCCACACATGTGTGAAATATAGATTAGAAGTTGGGTATGATGATCCATATATCAAGTTAGTCATGCAATAAAATGGCCTCAAGAACTCACAAATTTTCTCTACCCTATTCCACTCCTCATTTGATGGGCAATGCTTGTACTTTGTATCACGAATTTTAAAACTACCAAAAGCACGGCGGTACCTGAGAGCACTTTCAAGCATAAGAAAAGTAGAATTCCACCTAGTAGGTACATCCAATCTCAATCCCACCTTCGTATCAATACCTCTTACTTGAACAATGCATTCCTTAAATAATAGCTTCCTTGCATCCGATCCTTTCACATATTTCACACTCTCTCTAATCTTATCCAAAGCATCATGAACCACCTTTAACCCATCTTGAACTATAAGATTCAAAATGTGGGCACAACACCTCACATGGAAAAATTCACCACCACACAACAAGCTATTTTGCAATCTAAATTGGTCAACCAAAAGTTTTTGCATATTATCATTGGCAGTGGCATTGTCTAAAGTGATGGAAAATATTTTTCTATCTATACCCCAATCAGTCAAGCATTCAAACAACTTATTTTCCAAATCTTGACCAGTGTGTGGAGGAACCATTCTACAGAATGCAAGAATCCTACTATTCAGAGAGAAATTACTATCCACAAAGTGTGCAGTCAAACAAAGATATCCCTCTTGAGTACAAGAGGTCCAACAATCAGATGTCAAACAAATTCGATTTTGACACTTTTGCATTGTAGATTTCAATCTCTCCTTTTGTTCAAGGTGAAATTTCCACTTATCAGACAGAGCTGTATTCCTACTCACATGTACTACATCTGGATTTAACAATGTATGCAATTCCCTAATCCATTTATATTCAACAAAATTAAATGGAAGACCATGCTCAACTATAGCCATAGATATTACCTCACGAACACGCTTTTGGTTAAGTACCCTACTCCTCAACTTCCCAGTCTGATCAAGGATCAATTTAGCCACATCTAGTTGTTTGGGCATCTTCTTGCATCTTGTTATGTGACGCCTCATTGTTGAAGTTCCGATGTTAGTACCACCAACCACATACTCTATCCCACAAGCATTGCATTTAGACTTTTCTTTGCCATCTTTAACACCAATTCTGGTAAAATGCTTCCAGACTTTAGATGTGCATTTCTTAGCCTTCTTTCCTGCTCTGTTATCATCCTCATTCACAGTTTGACTTGGATCTTCCCCCAAAATTTCAAGGTCATCATCACTTTCGTCACTACTTTGATTAATGCTGAAGTTTGTGGTTTGTGACTCCATACTGCCTACTGCTAACAAAATGGGAAAAACAGAATTACATAACCAAACACACTATTACATAACCAAACACACTACTAGTAAGTGTTTCAATCAAGTTAATTGAATGTGGATAACAAATGAAAAATTGATAATCAATGCAAAGAATGAATCAGTATATATGCAATATATCAACTGAACCAATATTGAAAAATGAAAAGAATGAATCAGTATATATGCATTATATCAACATATTGAAAAACCAAACTGAACCAATAACATGCAATATCAATATATCATTGAACCAGTAACAAATCAACTAATTCATGCAATACTAATTGAACATGAAGGCATAGCAGGTCCCTTCCATTTCCATATCAATGAACAGAGATAAAATGAGAAAGAGAAACCATTAAAATTAAAACTAAACCAACCTGAACCACAACCACAAGAATCAAGATGGAAAAGATGCGGCGGCGGACCTGAGCAGTGAGCAGGTGGCGCGGCGGAGAGGGAACCAGAAAGGGGGGCGAGGGGCGACGGTGGTGAAGTGCGAAATGAAGGGGGGCGATGGTGGTGATTGGTGAAGAACTGAAGCGTGTGCGGCGGCGGAGAGGGAATCAGAAAGGGGGCGACGGTGGTGAGGCGTGTGCGGCGGCAGAGAGGGAATCAGAAAGGGGGGCGACGGTGGTAAGGCGTGTGCGGCGGCGGCGGCCTTCTCACGTTCATCTCCTTCCTCTTTCACGCAGCGGCTCTTCTCCAGTTCTCCTTCTCTCTTTCACGCGGCTGTCTTGTGTAATTGTGTTGAAATGAAAATGTGACAAGTGAAAACCCTAGCCCTGGTTTCCCCCAATCAGTTGGGCCACTGATTCACTCCCTTACAAGCCCAAAAAAAAAAAATGCCAACCCATGGGTTGGCCCGTGTGACCCGCGGGTTGCACGGTGCAGGTTGGTCTGGCCCATATTAGAAACAGGCTCGGTTTTAGGCAACCCAACCCGCCCTCGGGCCGGGTTGGCCCGCGGGTTGCAACCCGTTTTGACAGCTCTATACAGAAGACTGCATTTCGTACTCGCTATGGACACTACGAGTACTTAGTGATGCCATTTGGAGTTACCAATTTACCTACTATGTTTATGGATTATATGAATAAGATTTTCAATTCCTTCTTAGATAAATTTGTAGTTGTTTTCATAGATGACATATTGATCTATTCAAGAAGCCATGAGGATCATAGGGAGCATTTATGCTTGGTATTATCTGTTCTGCGTGGGAAAGTTCTTTTTGCTAATCTAGCCCAGTGTGAGTTTTGGCTGGAAGAAGTGAGATTCTTGGGGCATGGTATTTCTAAGGAAGGCATTGTTGTTGACCCAAGTAAAGTAGATGTTGTGACTAAGTTGGAACAGCCTAAGATCGTTACTGATATAAGGAGTTTCCTACACTAGTTTTGATATTACCTCAGTGTGGAGAAACGTATGATGTTTACTGTGATGCTTCTTATTCAGGTTTGGGTTGCGTATTGATGCATAATGGTAAGGTGGTGGCTTATGCTTCGAGGCAATTGAAGAATCATGAGAGAAACTACCCTACTCATGATTTGGAACTTCCTGATGTAGTCTTTGTTCTTAAGATTTGGAGACACTATTTATATGGGTGTGTGTTTACTATTTTTAGTGACCACAAGAGCTTGAAGTACCTATTCAATCAGAAGGATTTGAATATGAGGCAGAGGAGATGGATGGAATTTTTACAGGATTATGATTTTTTTTTCAGTATCATCCAGGTAAAGCCAATGTTGTGGCTAATACTCTTAGTGGTAAAGCTATCCATGTATCATCGTTAATGATTAAGGAGTTGGAGTTGATTGAAACTTTTAGGGATTTGAGTTTGGAGGTTAAGATAATGCCAGGAAAGTTAAGTTTTGGAATGATTGTTGTGTCTAGTGATCTTTTGGAGGAGATTAAAGAGAAACAGAGACAAGATAAAGTCATAGTGGAAAAGAGGGAAAGTACTCGTCTGGGAAAGGCGCCAGACTTTAGCGTTGGGACGGACGATGTCTTAAGTTATAGAGGACGTGTCTGTGTTCCAAATGATGCTGAGTTGAGGAGATTAATTTTAAATGAAGGACATAAGAGTAAGTTGAGTCTTCACCCAGGTTCGACGAAATGTACCAGGATTTAAGGTTACATTTTTGGTGGCCAGGTATGAAGAAGGATGTTGCTAATTATGTGGCTGCTTGTCTGACTTGTCAGAAGGAAAATGTTGAACATCAGAAGCCTTCAGGACTGATGCAACCTCTTGCAATACCAGAGTGAAAGTGGGATAGCATATCTATGGATTTTGTTGTTGCTTTGCCACTTACTCGAAAGAGATTTGATTCTATATGGGTAATTATGGATCGTCTGACCAAGACTGCACATTTTCTACCAGTTAAAACTACGTATAAAGTGGAACAGCTTGCTGAAATTTATATTGCAGAAATTGTTCGTTTGCATGGAGTTCCTTCAACCATTATTTCAGAGAGATCCGAAGTTTACTTCTCATTTCTGGAAAGCTTTGTAGAATGCTTTGGGTTCGAAGTTGAGTTTGAGTTCTACTTATCATCCCCAGACCGATGGACAAACGGAGAGGACTATTCAGTCATTGGAAGATCTTCTTAGAGCTTGTGTACTGGATAATCAAGGAAGTTGGGATGACCTGTTACCACTGATTGAGTTTACCTACAACAACAGTTTTCATACTAGTATTGGTATGGCACCATACGAAGCATTGTATGGAAGAAGATGTAGAACACCATTGTGTTGGTTTCAAGATGGGGAACATTTGTTTGTTGGACCTGAGTTAGTTCAACAAACAACGGACAAAGTGAAATTGATTCAGGAAAAGGTGAAGACATCTCAGAGTAGGCAGAAAAGCTATGTAGATAATAGACGGAGACATTTGGAGTTCTCGTCTGGTGACCATGTATTCCTCCGTGTTACACCTACTACTGGAGTTGGAAGAGCGATTAAGTCCAAGAAGTTGACAACAAGGTTTATTGGTCCTTACCAGATCATTGAGAAAGTAGGATCGGTGGCTTACCGAATCGCGTTACCCCCTTTCTTATCTAAGATTCACAATGTTTTGCATGTATCTCAGTTGCGTAAGTACGTTCCAGATCATTCCCATGTTATTACTCAGGATGATGTTTAGTTGAAGGAGAACTTGACGTTTGAAGTTCCTCCTATGAGTATTGTTGATCGTAGAGTGAAGCAGTTGAAGAACAAACAAATTTCGCTTGTAAAGGTAGTTTGGGACCAGACAACTGGTGATACTATGTGGGAATAGAAGAAAAGATGAGGGAGCAATACCCTGCTCTGTTTTCTTAACTGTAGTTTCGTGGGCGAAACTCTTTTAAGAGGGGTAGTATTGTAATTATCAACTCTGTTTTCCACATTGTAAATTGAGATTTAAAGGAAGGATGAAGTACTCTCGTTAACTAAAATACAAATAGAGCATAAGATTACAATTACGGTATACCTCAAAATAAATCAATGTCAAATACAGCCATGTACCCATTTTAAGTTCATGATAAAGGAGCACAAAATTGGGATTATGGATTTATAAGCAACTGAAAATTTGCTTTTATAATAAAAAAAATATTACGTAAATTTAGATTTGGTTGTATGATGACCATGCTGCATCAACATAAGCTCAATTACCAATCATCCATCATATTACTACCAGCAATCAGGTTTATTAAATATTCTTTTGCAATCTAATTATCAACTCAAATCTCAACTCTTACGAATAAAAAAAACTCATTAGTCAACTTCTTCTTCCTTTAGTGTGTTGATAGTGAGACTTATCAACACTTTTTATTATTTTTCTCTAGCGAAGTCTAAATTCAAATTAAAGTAGAGCTTTGTTCTAATTTTATGGCCCCAATTCACCATCGAGTCATTTTTTTCTTGCTCTATTTATCTAGCACTATTTTGTTTTTGTTGGGTTACATTTGGAAGTCAAAATTGTTAAAAAGAAAAGCACATGTTGGTAAGATAGATCACTTCCCCTCAGAAAATCGTGTGTTCAAATCCCACTACTGATATGAAGACCGTGTTGGTGGATAATCTGGAAAAACCTGAGTAAGAGACCAAATGTTTCATAAGCATACTCTGGCCCTGATGATAATGACCAGAGCCAAATCACCAGAATTTGATGTAAGAAAAAATAGAGGTATTACATAATACCTAGACAAGGTGTAGATTGGAAGAGCCAGAGTCTTGTTGGTGGGAGAAACATTCTAGATTCTACATACCAACAAATCTATAAGCGCTAAGGAGTATGATATTTTGCTACTATTCACATTTGGGGGTTTTTCCTATGTTTTGAGGATCCATTGATTTTCTTGGTCCTTCTCTTTATTTCGCTTTATAGTTGTTGGTCTATTTCTTTATTTTACTTTATAGTTGTTTAAGAATTCTTCATTATTTATTCTTTATTTCACTTTCATTTATTTAATTAGCGTTAAATTATTTGTTGTAAATGAGACAATTAGCACCAATTTTCTCTCGCTCTCTCTCTTGAGATGGAGGTTGATAGCGGAAGCGGTGTGCCGGTGTTCAAGGCAAGGCCGGTGGAGAAACCACCGGATATCCCAACACGAAAATCGACTTTCAAGGAGAAGGTGCTGGGTGTGTCAACCGAAAAGGAGACGGGTTTTCATGACCTGTTAGCGGAAGGGCTCATGAAGGTGACTTTGGTAGAAGACAACGAGCTTTTTCCTATGTTTGACATTGAGCCTCAAGCATATGCCAACATTTGTAAACCATGGGAGGATTGTTTAGTGGTGAAATTGCTGGGAAAGCATATTGGATATGGTGCTATATGTGCGAAGTTGAAGACTTTGTGGAAACTCTCGGGCGGCTATGAAGTTCGGGATGTACACCATGGATATTTCCTCATTAAGTTTGAACAAGAATCCGACAAGGAAAAGGTTATGATGGGTGCACCTTGGATGATATACGACCACTACCTCGCGGTGAAGCCATGGACACCGGATTTCGTCGCGGCGAATTCAAAGATAAGCACCACGCTGGTGTGGGTGCGTATCCCAAGGCTAGGATTCCAATTCTACGACAAGAAAATATTGTCAACGTTAGCCTCCGCAAGGTGGATATGAATACTATAGACATGCAGAGAGGGAAATACGCACGGATTTGTGTTGAGATTGATCTCAACAAGCCTGTCAAAGGTGTGATCGGTCTTCGTAATACTTGGTATAATGTTGAATATGAGGGACTTCACCTTCTTTGCTCCAAGTGTGGCTTCTATGGCCACATGGCTCAAAATTGTGACAGCCCCCCGGTGGCGGCGAAGGCTTCCGTTACAGCGGCGATAGCCACCTCAGCCCCTGCGGCGCAAGCAGTACCATCCTCAGAAGGAGAAGTGGCAACCCTATCTGCATTAAACACACCACGCGACATTAACGGAGATGTTGGTGAGAAGTCTGCGTAAGTTATTTTCCCTAATAATGGTAGCTTGATCTCCGCGGCTGCACCCCCAGTTTCTGCGCATGGAGAGAAGTTACGAGTGGAGAGAAGGAAGGGGAGATTAAATGATAATAAAATTCATAAAACTATGACTAATTTGAATTTGAATCCAGCTAAATCAGGGGCGGATTTTAAGCAAGCCAAAACAGGAAACAAATCGAAAGTTGTTGCACAATATTCGCATGCAATAATGAAGGATGTGGTGCTTGAATATGGGGTGGATTTTAAGCGAGCTAGAAATGGAAACAATGTGCATGTTGTTGCACGAAATCAGCAGGCAATAAATAAGGACGTTTTGCTTGATTATGGGGTGGTTTTTAGCCAAGTCAAGAATGGAAACAATTCGAATGTTGCTGCACCAAATTCGCATGCTATAAAGAAGGACGTAGTGCTTAAATATGGTAACAATTCTAGTCACTCTGCTCCTATTTCACAATCTCATGCATTGAATCTGGACGTAGAGAAGGATGTTACTTTTAATGCAGGTGTTATTATGGAAAATAGTCATTATGATGTGTCTGCTAAAAATGGGAAGAAGAGAATCAGGAAGGATATCACTAAATCTGGAGCAAGGGTGCATTCAATGACGGCTACAGGTGTATCTCAGACTCAACTTGATGTAACAAACAATGGTGCTCACAAAATCTACACCACTCCTGATGGAGCTAAATCAACTGTTGCTCTCTAGCATCTAGGGGGTAGTCGCTATCGGATTCTGCATGAGGAGCAGGAGACTATTTCTTTGACCAGGATGCCGGACGTGGATGGGAAACCCTTTGATCTAGGTGAGCCAGCTCCCGTCCACCAGGGGGCGCATGACATAATGTTAGCGTACTCCACACAGTACTTTTGCTTCAACACTTGTTATGGATGGTACATCTATTCGGATAATAGCTTGGAACATTCATGGAGCAGTTGGTGCTCGTGGACAGAGGAGGGTGAGGGACTTAATTAAAAGTTTCCAACCTTCTTTATTTGGTGTAGTTGAGACCCATTGCAGTTTTGCAGCAGTAGCGCCCTTTTGGGCGAGTTTGGGCTACGAGCTCGTAGGAGCAGCGGAAGTAGTGGGACACAGTGGGGGTGTTTGGATCCTTGCACCTATCTCCAGAACTATCACTATTCTGACTTTTGATGTGCATGCTCAGGCTGTTTCTATGTCGTTGAGCCAGGGACATAGGAAGTGGATTTTCACTGTCGTCTATGCCAGCCCGATACCGTCTAGGAGGGATGAGCTTTGAGCGCATCTTGCTAACCTTTGCCAAAGGTTCCTTGACCCAAGGATTTTCCTTGGAGATTACAATGAAATTTGTTCTCCGACGGAGGTTACAGGAGGGGAGTTTTGTGAAGCTCGAGCTCTTCGTATGCTGGATGCGATGGAGAGGTATGAGTTCATTGACTTAGGTGCTATTGGTGGGAAATTCACTTGGGAAAGAAGGTTGAATGGAAGAAGGACGGTGGCGAAACGTCTTGATAGAGATTTGGGAGATATATCTTGGAGGCACTCATTTCCGGAGGCTTATGTGGAACACCTTGCTCGAGTATACTCGTACCACTGTCCTATCCTTGTCAAATGTGAAATAGAGGCCCTGGAATGAGGAGCTCGCCCCCTCCGTTTCCATGCTGCTTGGTCTACACATCCTCTGTATGAGACTTTGGTGAAGGACACTTGGACTCGGCCACCTAGTGAGTTGGTGGGCAAACTCCACAATGTCAAGGAGGCGTCACTTGTGTTCAATAGGGAGAGGTTTGGCAGCATCAATTTGAGGAAGAGAAGGGTAGAAAGGCGACTGCAGGGCCTACAGAAGGAGCTGGATTGGCGAATCAGGGAGTCAACACTAAGGCTAGAAAATACCCTTCAGGCAGAGTATGAGCAGATTCTGTTACAGGAGGAATTGATGTGGTTTCAAAAATCCAGGGAGAACTAGGTCAGATTTGGGGACCGAAATACTAAATTCTTTCACACACGGACCATTGTGAGGAGGAAAAGGAACAAGATACATGGCCTCTTCTTGGGGAACAATGATTGGTGTACTAATGCGGAGGCACTGAAGGCGGCGGCTCAAACATTTTTTACTAACCTCTTCTCTAGTGATTTTCAGGTTACCAGGAATGTTATTATGGAGAACTCGACCCCCACCATCCCGGAGGTGGAGAGGGAATCTTTGGTTTTCCCCGTCTCGCTTGAGGAGATTCGCCTAGCCATCATGGCTATCCATTCTTACAAAGCTCCAGGAGCGGATGGATTCCATGCGTTCTTCTATAAGCAATACTGGCATGTCTTGAAACATGATCTTCACAAGCTGGTTGCTGATGCGTTTTGCAATGGTAGGGCGGACAATTCGCTATTGGAGACTCTAGTTGTGCTCATTCCAAAAGTGGATAATCCCCTTTGATTTAAGGACTTCCGGCCAATCAATCTCTGTAACGTCGCTTACAAAGTCATCATGAAGGTCTTGGTCAATAGGTTCCGACCTTTACTCTCTGGTCTCGTGGGCCCTCTACAAGGGAGTTTCATCCCCGGCAGAGGGACGAAGGATAACATCATTTTGGCCCAAGAAATTATGCATACTCTTCATACTCATAAGAAAAAAGGGGTTTTGGTGGCCCTCAAAATTGATTTGGAGAAGGCTTATGACCGTGTCAGTTGGGACTTCCTACGGGCTACTCTTATGGACTTTGGCTTCCCACCTGCTACTGTTCGCTTGATAATGTGGGGTGTGCAACAGGCGCCCATTTCGATCCTTTGGAATGGGACCAGGTTTCCTTCTTTCGCTCCTCAAAGAGGTCTCAGGCAGGGCGATCCACTATCTCCCTATCTCTTTGTTCTTCGCATGGAGCGTCTTGCTATTCACATACAGAACTTGGTAGATGCAGGGATCTGGCACCCAATCCGAATTACGAGAGAAGGGGTAGGTATCTCGCACCTTTTCTTTGCGGATGATGTCTTATTGTTTTGCCAAGCCAGCAAGCAGCAGATGCATGTGGTTGCCAACTCTTTGAAGGACTTTTGTGATGCTTTTGGCATGAGAGTCAGTCTTGAGAAATCTCGGATGTTCTTCTCCAAGAATATTACCATAGCGTGCAGCAGGAGTTCTCTCGTACCTTGGGCATCAATCGGGCATCCAATTTGGGCAAGTATCTAGAGCTGCCACTCTTGAAAGGTCGAGTAACAAGGGAAGTCTTTGCGCCAATAATTGATAAAATCAATTACAGGCTTGCTTCTTGGAAGACTAGGCTCTTGAATAGAGCGGGTGGGCTTTGCTTGGCTAAATCCGTGCTATCCTCCCTCCCTGTTTGTTCCAGGCAGGCTCTCTGGCTTCCGGATTCTATTTGTGACTTTGTTAACAAGAAGATTCGTAATTGTATTTGGGGCAAGGGGGGCAACACAAGGAGTTGTAATTTGGTTCCGTGGAAAGAGATCTCTTGCCCGAAGGATGGGGGTGGACTTAGCCTCTGTTGTGCTCGTCTCAACAATATTGCCATGCTTGGGAAGTTAGTTGAGAGTCTTCTGAGTGATAGAGGAAAGTTGTGGGTAATTTCTTTATCTCAGAAGTATTTGGCCAATGAGATAGTCCTTGATGGAGAATACAAGGCAGGGAACTCCTATGTTTGGAAGGGCATTGTTAGGGCCAAGGACTACTTACGCCATGGATTTCGAGCACAACTAGGAAATGGATCTACATCACTTTGGTATGGCAACTGGTAGGGGACTGGTAAACTCAGCTTCAGAGTTCCATTTGTCCATGTTTCAAACACTGAACTCAGGGTAGCAGATTTATGGTTGGGCTCTTCTTGGAACTTTGAGCAGTTGTACACAGTGTTACCTTTGGATGTCAAGGAGGAGATAAGAGCTGTTAGGGTGCCTACCCATTTGGCGGGGCACGACGCTATTCGCTGGGCAGAAGCGAATGATGGCAGGTACAGTGTGTCCTCAGCATATGCAGCCTTGTTGCGTATTCACGCAGTTTAAAACTACCTAGTCACGAAGTTTAAAACTGCGAAAATCGAAGTTTAAGCTGCAGGTCGCCTGACAAATTAATTTCTTTCAGAGTGGGTCCAATGAAGTCTGAGGAGGTTGATAAGCCGAAGACTATTGCTGCTGCTCTAGAAGTTTCTGTTGATTTAAAGAGAGCTTTTACTACTGATAAGGTATCTATTTAACCATGGTTACATATATTTTACTGTCATAAATAGTTGAATTTATTGACCAAGACCAATGTCTTGTTGGGTGCAAATATTTGAATCTCGAGATGAGCTTATTGATTGGGCTAGGAATATAGGCAAGGAAAATGGGGTTGTTGTTGTCACCGCAATGTCTGATAATGAGAGCCTTACAAGGAAGAATTTTGACCTTAGGATGTGAGCGGGGTGGGAAGTACAAGCAGTACAAGAAGGTTTTGAAGCGCAAGGGCACGAGAACTAGAAAATGTGGGTGTCCTTTCAAGTTAAGAGCGAGACCTTGGAAGTTGGACGGAGGTTGGAGGCTGAAGGTGTTATGTGGAAAACACAATCATGAAAGAGCTTAAAGTTTAGTTGGTCATGCTTATGTTGGTCGACTAACAAGTGAAGAAAAGGTGATGGTTGAAAGAATGGTTGACAACAAGGTCAGTCCAGGTAACATGCGACTTTCATTGAAGAATGCCAATCCTGGTAATCTGACTACTACCAAAAAAATATACAACGAAAGTTGTAACAGCCCGATTTTTGTTAGATTCAAATAATTAAATGAATTATTATGTTTTGATAATTAACAATTTCTTTAAGGTTTAATATCGTTAGAGATAGAATTTCTAACACAGTGAAATTTCTCATATCTAGGAATGTCTATCTACTGGAGGGACTGAATGAATCTCAAAGCATCATCAAGAGAATCAATCTGCTAGGAGAAATCGTCCGGTCATCACTACATACATCCTGAAGGAAATACTGTCAAAGACATACAAAGGAAAACACTCATGTGAAGACAGTCTGGTGACTCACGGGAGAAAAAGCAATGACTTCAAATAGCCAACATCCTTTTCGAGGACACTCTATCAAGCTATGTACTCTCAAGTCAAAGTCCACTTCAAGAAGCTGAAACAGTCCGCTGCCTAAACCAACAGTGATCAACAAGAAGACTGTTTCATCTAAAGCTGAAAGAGTATGACAACTTATGAAGAAATGCCTCTAGCTTTGAAGTCTCTCCAGCATCATATAAAGAAGTTGTAGATCAACTCGCTCAGATGAAGAACTTCAGTAGAAGCAAAAGAGAAGGAAAGATTCAGTCTTCTATAAGTCAAGAAGATTCTCATTCCTAAAAAGGACTGAATAAAGAAAGATCGTTTGCCGATACAAGCCATTTAATGACAGAATACTAAATATTCTATGGAGACTGCGTCTGCCAAATCCTAAGGAAGAATCCGTCTGCTCAAGCATCAGAATGCGCCAAAGGTACAAACATCGAGAAATCTACATTACGAGGATATTAGCTCAACAGAAGCATTAAAGGAATTATTCACTTCATCCGGAATAATTGCTTCTTGGATCAAAAGACATCGACCTCGTCTGCGTATTAATTAAAGTACTGGCAATGGCAGAAAGTAGAAAGGGACACAATTAATACAATATTCCTTGGTCCCACTGCTTTTCTACTTTTCCTCAAATCAAGTTGACATTGCGGAATCAACGGCAAGAATCTCTGATCATCGTACACATTCAACGGTCGAAATTCAAATATCTGATCAAAGCACTTGATGAGCACTAGCTGGCATGCACTGGGGTATAATGGTCAAAACAGGTACCACAGCTGGAACTCCAAGCATTAAATACAGAAGACACAGCTCAAGGCTACTCGCTCAAATGGAGCCAGACGATGTCAACCCAGGCAAATCAATGCTTCTCAGATCGTGTCTCAGACTTGCTGAAAAATGCAGAACTAGCCGTTACTTACAGCAAAGGAGGAAGGAGCACTAACGGGCAGGTTTTCACTCCTTCTGTGAAGGAAGAACAAAGATCCTCAACTGAAGATATATATAGAGAATCTTGCTTCCGTAGCAACTTCGAAAAATTTAGACCCAAACTATCATATCCCAACTAAGTTTTCCCAAAGAACCAAGACTCCATTGGTTCCAACTCAGAACGCTTCAAGCCTACCTTTACCTGAGTTGAAGTGCTCGTGTGTGAGAAATTTATAGAGTATTACTCTCATCTTAACCAACTCACACAACCCAAAAACAGACAACCCAAATTCCTATCCTCTCTGTATAAACCGAGCTTCATTGTTTCTACCCACTCTTATTTGAAGAGAATTCTTGTAGAAAAACCAAACCTTGTAAAAGGTGTCAGGAGAAGTCCTGCATAATACTTGCAAGGAGAAGTCCTAATAATACTTGTAAGGAGAAGTCCTGATAATACTTGTAAGGAGAAATCCTGATAATACTTGATAGGAGAAGTCCTTCTAATACTTGTTGGGAGAAGTCCCTGATAATACTTGTACTATTTGTTCAAATAGTGGAAAATCTTGGTGAAGCCAAGGACTGGATGTAGCCCTGTCGATTATGGGGGTGAACCAGGATAAAAGATTATGTGTAGTTTTCTTTTCATGTTATGCTATATTTCCGCTGCATACATATACATGTGCTTAATGAATAACTCTCTTTAAAAAACAAATAATTAATAGTTAAAATTAAACCAAGAAGTTGTGAAAATAAGACACAATTCAAACCCCCCCTTTCTTGTGTGTTTCTTGCACCTTCAATTTTTAACGTCGAGTGTCCCATAATAACCATGAGGAAATAACACTAAGTTTAAACCTTTCAAAACATCTCATAATTTCAAAACGTACAATACTCATGATATATAGATAGTGTAGCCCATATAATACATTTCATAATTGTAAAGAGAAATAAGACGTATTGAATGTACTATCTTGCATAACATGTGCTTTTCTTTCTCAACAAGAAGTATAGTTCTTTTAAAACACAAAATGAGTAAAAGTTCCAGTTGTTAAGCTTCAAAAGTTGTCCTCGTCTGTCTCCGGAAGCAGTCTTCATTTGCCTCCTGGTCAATAGCGGACGATTACCTCCTAGTGACCGTCTGACGATGCACGCCAAACAAAAAAAGACAAACAAGAAAAGGGTTAACCCAATATAATAAAATCAATGATCACAATAATTTGGCAAACAATATCATTAGTTATACGGGTAAAATCACCAATTAACTCAACGACATTCATAGACAATTCACAATCACACTTAGTGATTTTCAGTAATCAATATCTATCTATAGCTCATTGGTTTGCCTTACTTTGGACAGGATGGTTGCTGGACGAGACTCTTCCACCCACCCTCGGATGATCCCGCGGCACATAATAGTCCACCACATCAAACCAAAAATTCATCATGATGGCCAATCACAGTTCTCATGAACAAATACGGTTCACTCGTTCCCTTAACCCCAATAGTTATATAATATAATTCAAGCCGGAAACATTCCAGTATATATTCACAATATTCACGTTACCAAAGTAACTAAGACAAATATCACTGCAATACTAAGATAAAGCTAACATATGAATTACCCTTACATTCTCGTATGTTGCATACACTTGAGTCTTCAACCTACCAAAACATAATAACATGTTTAAACAACTTATTCCAACGACAAAGAACAATCCCAAACCCGAACTGGAAACAAAATCACTGAAACTCCATTTATAACGAAAAACAGGGTAGAACATAGTTAGAAGAACCAACCTCTTTTTGGTTCGAACACAACTCAAAGAATTAAATCTGGAAGAATAACGAACAAGAAAAGAACTCCAAAAAGATATCTAAGAGAGATTTCTTCGGGGTAAGGAAAATAATAAGGATTTCAGAGAATCGAAGAATTGAAACGAAATTAGGAACTTGGTATTTACGAAATTAGGAAAACCAACTCTGAGAGTAAAGATTTAATGAAAAGTAATCAATGAAAACAGTGGGTCATTAATGCTCATTAAA
This sequence comes from Acmispon strigosus, assembly GCA_030819835.1. Lineage (NCBI taxonomy): Eukaryota > Viridiplantae > Streptophyta > Magnoliopsida > Fabales > Fabaceae > Acmispon > Acmispon strigosus. The sequence goes on from JAUAMA010000006.1 coordinate 21,629,798, forward strand.
GATCCTGACACATGTTCAAAGTCAACGAAAACGGAAATTTATCATTTTCAATACATCTGACACTTATCCCTTAAGGTCAACAAAAGCGGCTAATTAACCAAACGAGAACGAAAAGGTACAAGAATAAATCCAATACTGTCATAAACCCCTGTTTATGGAGAAACAAGCACACACTTAATGTACAGAATGGGGAACACACCCCTGTTTACTATGAACAAGAATAAATCCAATACTTGCTTCAATATTTTTTTCATCTATACTTTTATTTAATTATTTTGAAAATTACTATAATTATTTCTCACTTATTACCTCCTATTTCCATCCATCACTATTCTTTTGTGAAAAACCAAGAAATAATAAATAAAAGCCATATTAATGATTGAACTTTTTGCTTCGTAAGAGGACTCAAGAAAACATTTGGGATCCCAGAAGGCAAAAGCAGACTTTCATAGACACTGGCAGTTTAAAGCCTGGCTGCTTCCATTCAAGAAACATTAGATCCTACTCAGTTTTACCAATGTCACACATGTTTATGCACGGCTCAGGTTCAACTGTTCAAGGTAGTTAAGAGTTCATTATATCCTAAAATCAAAGGTTTGGAAGTAATGTTCAATGACCAGCCCATTCATGCAAAAGTCAGCACCCACTTCTCTTTACCTCAACTTCGGCATGGGCACATGCATTTGCTACAGATTCTTGCAACACTTTCAAATTCAACCAGCATAATTGCACTCACTATTTCAATAGTACTAAGCAAATAGCAAAATAATACTGTCATAAACCAAAAACTATAAGCAACCTATTACAAGAAAAAGGCAAATCTTGAGCTATAAAACTCCTGCTATGCGCAAGGTCCAGGGAGAGGAGAGGCCGGATCCACTTTGTGGATCTAACGTAGGCACTCTTACCTTACAAGAGGCAGCAACTTTACTGTTGCAACGGGGCTCGTCCTCAAGCAACCTATTACAAAATTGATAAAAAAAATAATAACTATACACGTACTCACCACACTAAAATCAACTTTTCTACAGCAAAATTAACAGGTGATCATAAGGATAAGCCAGAAATTTCAGGAGATCCAACAGCAAAATCTTATTCGCTGCTTCCAACTTTCTGCTTCTTTCTTTCGAATGTTGATGGACTGCACAAAGAGAGAAAAAAAAGTTGTCATATATACATGCATAATAAAAACATGGAAGGCATAGGGCGAGATGATCAAATGGATAAACTGATTTCCAGAAACGGCCAGGTTTGAACCAGTCCAAGGCCTTTTTCCACTCATCCCTCCCCATATTAAAGTAAGGGAAGTAGGGACTGCATTATTCAATACCATATACTAAAAATTGCTTATTAGGATACAACATACTAAATATAATAATTAAATGGATCTTTCAGGAGACAATTCTAGGGAAAAGATCCTGCAAATAAACTGAAAGACTAATTTCATTAGCTTTGTTCTCTTCTGTCAGTTCAAGTTCTTGATTATTAAATAAATATACTTCCAGACAAGCTCGTTGCATCCTTCATAGCTGTTTTCATGATGATTAAATTCAAGTGGATGGTAACTGGTAGTGTGTTGCTTCTCTTAGAGTTCTAATAGAGATATGAACAATATGCTCAATATTCATTGGTAATAAAGCTCTAGCTTGCACCAATCTGTCTCCCACGACAAACAGGCAATCACTAAATAATTTATACTACCATAGTGTCACTTATATTTGGTTCTTATTAACATTAATGAATTCATGAACTTGGTAAACGCACCTTCTCATAAATGTTTGTATATCAGCACCAACGTTTGTACTTAGCTCTTCAATACTTGCAGCAACCTCGTTATTACATTTCAATAGGTTGCAGGCATTTAAAAAAGCGGTAGACTTCACCACATCTGGAATAAATGATGAATCTTTGACCTCTGCCTTGAGATGTTCCATCAAAACAAATGCTGCATTAAGGTTCATGAGGTTAGAAAATTAAGCTATTCAAATATTTTAATAATCTTAAACCATATATTATCAAGCTACTAAGGGAAGAATTGGATTCATGCACCTGATAGTAAGAATTTCAATTAATTGCAATTAATACAAGGAACTCAATTCAGTGTTAATTTTCAACCATTCAAATTGCAGGCACAAACCAGGAAGGGTTATGAATTGTGACCATAATGCTACAGCAATTTGTTGTGTCTGTGTAACAGTCAGTCAGAACTCAGGACAACACAACCCAGGTTAGGCAGGAGCCTTTGATTTCAAGAGATGCAACCAAAGAACATTCTGAAATGTTAATTTAATAAATTCTTGTTACACACAAGGCCCAATTCAGACCCCAAATACCAAATAATAAAAACATTTTACCTAATCCCCAATACAAGGGATATTCCTTTTGTTCTTTGTTTAATTGCTTGTTTGAACAAGATCCTATTGAACTGTGCCCCACCTTCAGTATCAAAACCATATAAAGAAAAACCGAAAAAAGAAAATGATAAAGGCATACAATTTTGCAAGCAAAATCATGGAACTTTAAGCATCTAAAATTTTACAAAGGCATGCATATAAATCATAAGCAAAGGCATACAGCATACCGATGACTCGAATCATCTTAAGGTCAAATTTGTTAGCCAATTCAGCACAGCCTATCATTTTCGCACGCTGAATGATCAACAGTTTCAAGCTAATCAGCATATCCTGCCAAAATTTCAAATTTTAGAATATCAGAAGTTTTACATGCAAAATTAACTATAGTAAAGGGGTAAACTCAAAATTCATCATAAACACGCATAACCCAGCTAACTGTTACCAGGGACGGATGCAGGTATACACTCAGGGAGGCAATTGCCCCCACAAAGTTTTCAAATATTACACCAATAGTACACATAGTATTAGAGTATGAAGTCTAATATTGTCCCCACAAAGCTAGAGTGCCCCCATAAGGCCAAACTTAAGAACAGAAAGTGAGAAGAGAGAAGATGAGTAGAGAGAAAGTGATGGGAAAAAGAAGAGATTTTATAGTTTGTTTGGTATAGTAGAAAAATAGAAGAAAGATGAATGAAAGAATGATGTATAGAGAATGGAAAGAGAGAAAATTACTTTTGTATGACTATGAAATGACATTTTTACCGTAAATAAATAAATATTTATAAATAAGTATGATAATGGTGGAGGGATAAATGGAAAAATAGGTAAAAAAATTACACACTCCAACTTTCTCTTCAAATTGGTGAGGCCACAAAAAGGTTGTGATCCCACATGTTTTTGTCTCTTCCATCTCCCACTCGCTCATACCAAACAAGGTTGGCTTCACCTCTCTCCTCTAACTCTCTTAACTCTAAATTTCTCCTTCCAAAACTATCTCTACCAAGCATAGTGTAAACTTTTACTTCTATTCTCAATGATGTGATCCATTTTTTGTGCTATTTAGGGGTGTGTAATATCAATTGGATCATAGCTTAGTTCTTCATTTTCTATCTTTTTCTCTAACAGTACAGAGCTGAGAGCTCTCATTATCTCTGCCCAAATTCTTCATCTCTTCTTCATCCATAACCGAGTTAGCTTAAACACTATAAGTACTAGCAATTGCAATGAGTGGAAGAGTTTTCTCAGCTATAAATTTATTAAGAATCAATGCAAAATTGTATTATTTGAATGATTAAATGATTGTCAAGTTACTTTATAGAAAGAAATATTTGTTAGTGTCGGGAATAAAAAAACCGTGCATAGTCTCCAATATATGAAAACTCGTTGAAAACAATTATGATATATTTTCAAACTATTAATAGTAATATGTTATGTTTTTAATGTTACAAATTTATACGTATATATTGCCCCCACGATTTGAAATTTCTAGATCCGTCACTGGCTGTGACTGCCCATATCATCTACTTCAAACTAGATTTTCAAATAAAAACTAATCAAAGCCAGTATCTTCCCAACACATTTTTAATGAACTGGTTGTTATTCAATTAAATATGTTATAATGCAGCAATACTATCTAAATATCTGAATATTAGTAAGAGAAATGCTGACAATACACTCTCCAACAAGCTTGATGTTAGACAGTTAGAGATTATTAACAGAAACTAGAAATAAGTATGGTCATTTGTAGTATTTCTTCGATGAAATTGGGATATCAATGGGGGGGAAATAGGGAAAGCAAAACAGAGAAGAATACAAGAAAACACTCTCTCTTGCCCAAGCCAAAAGGCCGAAAAACTATACTCAATTCTCACTACTCCCCCACGTTCCTCTCTCTCTCTCTCTCTCTCTCCTATAACTACCTCATTCCCTCATCTCTCCGTTACACGCTTCTCTCATGCATTCCCGAACATCCCTTTGCCAGGTCACATCCCACGTGGCTTTCTGGAATAAACTCTCTAGGCCTTATTCCCTTCTTTAGTGACTTGTCCCGGTGTCTCACTTGTAGTATTTCTTCTATGAAATTGGGATATCAATGGGGGGGAAATAGGGAAAGCAAAACAGAGAAAAATACAAGAAAACACTCTCTCTTGCCCAAGCCAAAAGGCCGAAAAACTATACTCAATTCTCACTACTCCCCCACGTTCCTCTCTCTCTCTCTCTCTCTCCTATAACTACCTCATTCCCTCATCTCTCCGTTACACACTTCTCTCATGCATTCCCGAACATCCCTTTGCCAGGTCACATCCCACGTGGCTTTCTGGAATAAACTCTCTAGGCCTTATTCCCTTCTTTAGTGACTTGTCCCGGTGTCTCACTTGTAGTATTTCTTCTATGAAATTGGGATATCAATGGGGGGGGAAATAGGGAAAGCAAAACAGAGAAAAATACAAGAAAACACTCTCTCTTGCCCAAGCCAAAAGGCCGAAAAACTATACTCAATTCTCACTACTCCCCCACGTTCCTCTCTCTCTCTCTCTCTCCTATAACTACCTCATTCCCTCATCTCTCCGTTACACACTTCTCTCATGCATTCCCGAACATCCCTTTGCCAGGTCACATCCCACGTGGCTTTCTGGAATAAACTCTCTAGGCCTTATTCCCTTCTTTAGTGACTTGTCCCGGTGTCTCACTATCTCTCTAGGTGCCACCTCATCTACTGTGGGCCCATTCCTATAACTTGATGTGATTGGTTTATTTTTAATAAATCAAATGTATTTTTTAAAAAGTCTGGCAAATGTGTTGACTTTTTTAGTTTTTTAAAAATAACCCAATCACATGGAGAGTGTTAGAGAGTGTGTTTAATAAAGTGTGATGCTAGTACCCCTCATATTAGCAAGGGCAACTCTGTTGAAACTTGAAACAACAAACAAGCACTAAAGAGAAGCCATAACTGCAATCTTATCCCAAAACATATTAATAAAATGGCAAGTACTAATCCTAAAAATAGTGGGTATTCCTCTTCAATAGGATGAACCACAGGACAATAAAAATAGCATCCTGCACCAAATTTTTTGCCTCCTAGTTAACTAAAATGAACAAAGAGAAATTGCTTCACGTTGAAGCGGCACACCCAATATTCACCCAACACATAAAAACCTCATTCCAAAGAAAAGTGACTACTACAAAGTATCACTAGAATATTACTATTGCAGTTGAACTTCAGATTTCCTTTATACTTTTGGATTACTATTATAAATTTGTTTCAACTCTCGAGGAAATCTTACCCACGTCCTTTTTGTAGATTCAGCCATTATTAAAAAATGCTGAGTGTAATTTCGTCCATACTCTGTAATCTATGAGCATGATCCCGACTTGAAACTTTTTACTAAATGCTTAGAGCTCAGCCTAGTCACTTAGTTAAAGGTGAAGCACAAACCCTAAGAAAAAAATTATCTAATAAAACCAACAATGATGTGATCCATCCTATTAACAAACGAGACTTACAATCTCTGACTCTGAAAGAGAGCAAAGCCAAGCCACATCTTCAACCCTAGTGTTGCAATTTGTATCCGACTCAACCATGCTTTTCAACCTTTTCTTCGAGTGTCTGTTCTTCATTGGATCAAATCGAGGTTTGCAAAACCTGAAGTCCTGTTATAATCGCATTCAGAATAAACAAATCTCAGTGAAAAAAAGAGAAATATTATTAACAACCTTCAAAAGCGAATATAATTAGGAACATGGCCAAAAAGAAAAACAGGAATACAAATTAATAGAACCCCCAGACCATAAACGAAAAAAAATACAGCACAGACCATTGAAAAAAAACCAACAAATGACATTGACAAAGTTTCATGAAAGAAGTGCATAGAAAACTGAATCAACAAAAAAAGCCCATACTTTCAACTCTAAATCCAAATCGAACACCATTACACAAGTACTTAACACTATAAATAACAATAAGTATGCAGGCCCGTTTGAAAGAGCTTTATTTAAACTTATCTTATAGCATAAGCGTTTATGCAAGTGTTTGAGAGTGCTTATGTAATTAGCTAATGACCTACCTATAAGCTGTTTTGAGCTTAATTTCTGAGTCGTCTAGAATAGCTTATGAAAAAGAGCTTATGCTTATTAATAAGCTATTTTCAACTTATTTTAATAAATTTCTTAAAATCGCTTATGAATAATCGCTCAAGTGATAGTGCTTATGGTCATTAAGTTGTTTTCCCAAATGCAACCATAATCATAAGTTCAACACACAAGTAAAGTTCATAATCAGAATGTGAACATTAGCTCCTCATGAAAATTATTCAGATCATAATTAGTTCAGTAGGTTCAGACACCATAATTAATTACTAACAGTTCCATGTGATATAGCCCTTCATGAACATAGATCAAACTAGAATTAAAAAAGCGCCAAAGCATATTAGTAATTAAAAGTGCATTGCATTGGCATACACCTTGACGTCGGAGGAGGGGCTGGGAGAACGAGGACGACGGTGTCTTCGAGGGCGTCTCCGACTTCAACAGAGAGACAATGAGTGATGTGGACGAACTGGGAGAACGAGGGAACACGACGAACGGCCAGCGATGGCGGGAGCGATCGGTCACAAAGAGACTGTGAGATGAGTGTGTTTGGTTAGGGTTCTGCAAACCAAAACCCCTTTCCTGCTTCGTAAGAGGCACGATCGATTGAACTTTTTTTTCTTTTTCTTTTTTTCTTTTTAGGATGTTTGGTTAGAAAAAATGGAATGAAGGAAAATATGTGCGATTTATAATTATGGGTTAATGGTCAAATTAGTCCCTGATTTTGTAAGTAAGTTTGGTTTTAGTCCCTCGGGGGAAAAATGACGTTTAGTGGCGGTCATTTTTACAATTACTGGCAGTTTTTAGCTGCCACTAAACGTCATTTTCCCTCCGAGGGACTAAAATCAAACTCCCTTACAAATTCAGGGACTAATTTAATCATTAACCATATAATTATTATTTTACCCTTTATATAATTTTTTTACAAAATAATTATATCTTACTTTTTAAATGTATATTAAATTTTAAATTGATTTTACAAATAAATAAATTTAAAGCTAGGTTCCTCGAAGTGGAGGTTTGGTGAGAGATGAGAATGGCCTGTGGGAATTTGGATCTTTATCTTATCAAAGTGATGGCAATCATTTTCACGCGAGGCTTTGAGTATGAGAGAGGGGTTGGAGTTTGCTTAGATGAAAAGTTACAAGTGTATCATGTGTGAGGTTGATTGTGGGGCTCTGGAGGATGACAGTGAGGACCGCTTTTCCCATTATTTGGGATATCAAAGAGCAGATTCATCGAGATTGGCCAGTCTTTGTCCTTAGGGTTCATCGTGACAGCAATTCAGCGGCGAATTGGCTTGTGCGTTTGGGTACTCCTTCTTCCGCTTCGCGAGCTAGTGTTTTAGAAGTTACTCTTGTTGAGTTAGAGCCTCTCTTGTTAAGAGACTCTCTAGGTGTTTCTTAGCTTTATTTTGTCTTTCTTATTGTTTTCCGATGAATAAAAAAAAGTTAGTTTAAAAAAAATTAAAGTTTTATATTGTAATTAAAATAATAATTTATCTTTTAAAATATTGTAATAAACTATATGAAATATAAAATTCTAGGCTTAATAGCACTTTTGGTTCCTCACTTATCACGATTTGACATTTTTGGTTCCTAACAAAAAAAAATAGCATAAATGGTCCCTCACTTTGACAAACGACAGCAGTTTTAGTCCCCCGTCACTATTCCGTCCAATATTTAACGGTTTCCGTAAAAAATTAACAATTTTTCTTTTTTTGTAAAAAATAACTCTTAGAAACTCTTCATCTTCATCCCCTTCACCATCTTCTCCATAAAAAAACCTAAAAAATATGAATGTTCATGCTCTAGAATATTCCCTGATCTTGTCATCACAAATCAAAATCATTCTCCCATAATACCAAAAATAAAAACCCACTTTTCCTTCCAGCAAGACACCAGAACTTGAATAAGAAAATGGGAAAATAGAAACAGGATCCTAAGCCTACTTGATCTGTAACAATAACACATAAAAAACAGAAAAACCTTCAGAAAACCAAATTAATTTGACATTTCACCCAGAACAAAGTTGATCAATGAACATGAACATCATCGAAATTTAACTCCAAACCCAAAATCAATAACAGAACAGAAAACTGAGAGAGACTAACAATGGGGATGTCTTTGATGTTGAGGTGAGCAAAGGGGTCGGTGGTGCAAACATGAACAGGGGCAAGTGGAGCACCCAATACACCAAGCAACAATCTCAGATCGGACTTTTTGCATGCGGAAGAAGACGAAGACGAAGAAGAAGAAGGAGAAGCAGATCGAGATCGAGAGAAGAGGGAGAAAATAGATCAAGATCGAGAGAGAGAGAGAGAGAGAGAGAGAGAGAGGGAGGGAGGGAGGGAGGACGGCATGGCAGGGCGGGGCGAGGAACCGCGACGGCACGGTGATGCGACAACGGCGGCACGCGACGGCACGGCGGTAGAACCGCTCTTCCTCTGTTTCTCCCTCCTCGTCTCATGCTCTCCCTCTATTTCTCCCTCTCTCACGTTCTCCCTCTGTTTCTCCCCCTCTTACGCTCTCCCTCAGTTTTCTCCCTTTTCTTTCACTATCTCTCTCTCCACTTCTTCTCTTTCTCTCACCTCACTTTTGCTCTGTTTCTGATCTGTTCCTCTTCCTTTTTTTATTTAGTTGTTTCTCATTTTTCCATTTTTCCTCTTTTTTCCTCTTTTTTACAATAACTATACTAAAGGTTATTCTTCTGGATTATTTTTTAATGTTGAAGGTGATGATGAAGATGGTTGAATATAATGATGAACATTCATATTTTGTAGGTTTTTCTGAGTTTTTTATGGAGAAGATGATGAAGGGGATGAAGATGAAGGGTTTTTGAGAGTTTTTTTTTACAATTTTTTTTTTGTTAATTTTTTACGGAAACCATTAAATATTGGACAGAATAGTGACGGGAACTAAAAATGATGTCGTTTGTCAAAGTGAGGGACCATTTAGGCTAATTTTTTTTTTGTTAGGGATCAAAAGTGTCAAATCGTGATATGTGAGGGACCAAAAGTGCTATTAAGCCAAAATTCTAATTATAGTCTTTTTACTATAACTGAAATTGTAATCATAATAATTAGAAAATATGTTATGATAATACATATTTTATCTTTCAAAATATAATTATTTTAAAATTGAAGTAAATCAAATAAAATTAAAAAATACAAACTTAATAGCTAATAGAACAAGAAATATATGAGCAAGATTGACCATTTACATAAGCACAAATTATTCCTTCCCCCTTTTGAGTTGATTAATATTTTAGGTGGCACACCAACCAAGACTAACATAGCTGGTACATAGTCGAGTTTCTTAAACATTTAGTCCAGAGTTCGATCCATGAGCTTTGTATCTTGAGAAACTGAAAAAGATATTTTAGGTGGGACCCCCACCAATTTTTGTAGCTACTAGATAAGAAGGCTCAATGACATCATAGCCAACTCTCGAAGGGTTTGCAAATAACCAGGCATCATAAGGGCGGACTGCTGTCCTGCATGACCAGGTGAAGGAACAAGCATAGACTCTGACTTTATAAATATAGGTTCAGTCATTTATTTACGTAACATGATATTCATTATTAGCTTTTCAAATTCATTTTAAGCTCATGGATTCTCTTATAGATCTCTCACAGACTTGAGCGTTGGAGTGTCTGCTGCAGGTACCCGCCACGCCTGGGACAAGCACCACCACACTCTCTCTGTCACACTTGGCCGGACAACGTCTCTGAGACAAAGAAGAACATCCAAGTCTAATTACGGGAATAACATTTGGCGTCGTCTATGGGGAAGAAAGTATTTTCCTTTTCCACAACAAGAAACAAAGGCAGAATGAAGTTTCATCATCGACGTTATTTTGGTGACAGAGGTTCTAGCGAATCCGTGATGGCAAAAAAGCAGTGGAATTCTAAAGTAGAAGTTGATGAGAAGACATCGAAGGAAACAAAGGAATCGGTACCACTTCTTCATTAGACTTTGAAGCAAATCAATTCCACAGCTGGAGGACTTGCTGGAGGAGGTTGTTCAACTCGAGCATAAAAGCGTTAGAGACGAAGGCGTGTGTGTGCAGCGTAACAACAACGTCAAGGACGACGCAGATGGTGGAAATAGAAAACAGAGTAACGGTTAACAGGGAGAGAGAGAGGGAGAGAGAGAGAGAGAGAGAGAGACAGAGAGAAGAAAGAGTGGGAATTTGAAATTTGAATTAATATTTCTGATTACACTATTCTGTTGTGCGTATTGTATTGTATACAATGTACATGGGCCACTCTATTTACCCAAGCCCAAACTAAACACTTTGACAAAGTCAAAGCATACTAACAAACTAACTAACTCAGAATTACTCTTTTAAGATCCCCCCTTAATTCGGAAGTTAGTAAACGATACAATAAAAAAAGTAGACGAAACCATATTGGACATTACTGAAAAACTTGTTGCGGACGATGTTGAGTAGACGTTGCCTTCACTAGACGATACTGCAGCACACGACACAACTGCAGATGATACCTCACCAACTTGCAACGTTCAACATCTTCCTCAATTCTCTGAATCTACCAGCGCTCAATGACTTCGTCATTATATCCGCGACCCGTAATTCATTTCTGCAATGTTTGAGACTAATCTTTCCTTTCTCAACTTGCTCTCTCAAAATCTGATATTTCGTTTCAATGCGTTTGCTTCTTCCGTGTGCAATCGAATTCTTTGCTAGATCTATAGTTGACTTGTTATCTACTAACATTTTCGCTGTCTTGCCAACAAAAATCTTCAATTCCTCAAGCAGAGAGCTCAACCACAGAGCTTGACAAGCAGCGTGACAAGCTGAAATGTATTCAGCCTCACAGGTCGACAGTGCTATCACTAATTGTTTCTTATAACACGAAGAATCGGAGCCCCAGAAAGTAGAAAGACATAACCCATCGTGCTTCTCCTTTCCAGTAAGTCCCCACACCAATCAGAGTCGAAATAGGCTACAAGACGTAGGCTACCTTTCTCTAATTGATTCGGAAACAACAATCCAAAATCCAAAGTGCCTCTATGATACCTCATAATTCTTTTTGCTTCCACCAAGTGTGATTGTTTAGGTTCACTTATGAATCTGCTAACCAATCCAACACTGTAGGTAATCTCAGGTATACTATGACAAATGAATCTTAGACAAACCAGAATCTACCTATACAGGGTACCGTCCACAGAAGATTCATTTTCACCTTTATCAAGTTTAAGATTTACCTCAGCTGGAGTCTCTGCCGTGTTGCAATTCATCATGTTGAATATTTCCAAACATCAAGAATGTACTTCCTTGATGCATAACGGTTCCACTGTCAGTTTGTGTATATTTTATTCCAAGAAAATACGACAATCTGCCCAAACCAGTTATTTCAAACTCAGTCTTTAAATCTTTCTTCAACAACTCGATTTTCTCCAAGCTACTGCCAGTGATCAATAGATCATCAACATAGAGACAAATAATGAGAATATCATCATTACCCACTGTCTTCACATAGACTCCATGTTCCACTGTGCATTTTCTAAATCCTGAATTGGACAAGAATGTTTCAATCCTTTTGTTCTAGGCCCTTGGAGCCTGTTTCAGGCCATATAAAGCTTTCTTCAATATGAAAACTTTATCCTCACTTCCTTCTTTAACAAAGCTTAGTGGTTGAGTGACATCCACTTCTTCTTCAAGTGGACCATTAAGAAATGCGCTCTTCACATCAAGTTGCCACAAACTCCATTTCTTCAGACTAGCAAAAGCCACAATCAACCTTACGGTCTCCAGTCTAGCAATAGGGGCAAAAACTTCAGAATAATCAATTCCCTCTCTTTGCATGAACCCCTGTGCTACTAACCTTGCTTTATGTTTAGAAATGGTTCCATCAGGCTGTCGTTTAACCTTAAAAACCGACTTCACTACAATAGGCATTTTATTGACAGGAAGTTTTACAAGTTCCTAAGTATTGTTTCTTTCAATCGATTTCAGCTATTCTTGCATTGCATCCTTCTAAATCCTGTTTGAAATAGCTTCTTCAAAGATAATTGGTTATGCGTCTGCCAACAGAGCCATATGTACTAGTTCACCATTGGTACCAATTTCAGAGTCGGGAAATACCTCAAAGTCATTGAATGTGCTTGGCATGTTCCTCTTTCTGCTTGGCCTTGAAATTTATGGTGAAACTCGAACCTCATTTGCAGGTTCAACATTAGCATCTTTGTAGAAAGTGGTTGGCTCTGAGTTAAAATCAAACCTTACAGTAGACGGTGCTCCATCATCTCATGCTCCTTCTTGGACATTGGATGATGTGTCGTCTTGTGTATTGGACGATGCTCTGCGTTGATCATTAGAGGATGCTCTGCGTTGATCATTAGACGATGCACCTCGTGGTACATTGGACAATGCACCTCGTGGTACATTGGACGATGCACCGCGTTGTACATTGGACGATGCACCGCGTTGTACGTTGGACGATGCACCACATTGTTTGTCAGACGATGCACCGCGTTGTTCATTGGATGATGCAGCGTGTTATGCATTACACGATGCAACATGATGTACATTAGACGATGCGGCATGTGTACATTAGACGATGTACCTTCACTTCCAGCAGACAATACTCCATTGACTGTCCAGGTTCTGTGCTCTTCAAAAATCACATCCCTACTAAACTCAATTTTCTTAGTTTTGGGATTGTAGATCCTGTAAGCACCTGTAGGAGTATATCCCACAAAGATCATGGATTCACTCCTATCGTCCAGCTTCTTCCTTTTCTGTTCAGGAACGTGCTTATGGCATAAAGAGGCAAAAACTTTGAGATGCTTAACTGAAGGCTTCTTCCCTGTCCAAACTTCTTTAGGCACTTGTGAATTGAGACTCTTTTGTTGGACATCTGTTTAGAATATAAACGGCAGTCATTGAAGCTTCACCCCAAAAGCTATGAGATAAGTTCTTCCCTTTCAACATGCCCCTTACCATGTTGAGAATTGTTCTGTTTCTCCTTTCTGCTACACTGTTGCGTTGTGGTGTATAGGGAGCTGTAATTTCATGCAAAATTTCATTCTCTTTGCAGAAGGTTTCCATCTTATTTGAACAGAATTCACCTCCACCATTAGTTTGTAGCACCTTAATGTATCGTCCACACTATTTTTCAACCATTACTTTGAACGTTTTGAAGACTGAACAGACTTCACTCTTGGCTTTAAGCAAATAGATCCACATCTTTCTACTACACTCATCAACAAATGAAACAAAGTACCTGTTTCCACCCATTGAAGCAGTTTCAATGGATCCACAGACGTCAGAGTATAGAACTTCTAATAATGCAGTGGACTTAGGGGGTGTAAAGGTGTTGAACGATGCTCTAGACTGTTTACTCACTAAGTAGTTTTCACATACCTTGGAGTGAATCTGAATTGGGGTTAGTTCATTCACCATCTCTTTAGACTTCAAGAGACTCAAATCCTTGAAATTGAGATGACCAAGTCTTTGATGCCATAGCCATGAGCCATCATTCACAACTTCAAATGCTAAGCACTGGGAATCAACTGCAGCTACTTTCACCTAGAAAGTTCTGTTTCGTGCCATCGGTGTTCTCAAAACTCTTTTGTTCTGAGAATCAAGCACTTTGAGATGTCTCTAGACCATGTGCAGAGTAAATCCTTTCTCTAGCAATTTCCCCATGCTGATGAGATTACTCGTCATGCCAAGAACGTACAGTACTTCAGTGATTACAACATTTGACCCATCTTGTCTTTTGACTAAGACATCATCAACTCCTTCTGCTGCTATGACTCTATCGTCTGTAAACTGAACTTTTCTCTTCTTACTTTCATCCAAGTTAACGAGCCAATCTCTATGTCCTTTCATATGATTTGAACATCCAGAATCAAGATACCAATTACCAGAGTTGTGGTTTCCAGCCTTAGTTACCATCATGAACGTAACCGGTTCTCCATCGGAAATAGGGCTTTCCTTGGCTAGATTTGCCTCATTTTTGGATCGTCCACGAGTTTCTCCACTGCTAGGAGCTTTGCACTCGTTGGAAAAATGCTTTATCTTGTTGTAGTTAAAGCACATAATCTTCTTTCTATCGAATTTCTTCTTGCCACCTCTGTAATGTTTGACCCTCCTCTTCTTGATGAAGATTCAGGTTGATCCTGGTGATCTTGCTCGGATTCTTGATCAGAATTTCTTCCAAAGTTGCTTCGATTGTCTCTGGATTTCCCTCTGCCTCAATTTCCCCTTTTGCCAGAAAACCCCCTTTCTTGGAGGTTTTGAGCCTGCAACGCTTGATCCGCAGACCTATCGTTTGACCTTTCCAGCATCCATTGCTCATGTGCTTCAAGGGAACCTTGTAGTTCTTCAACCTTCATGATATCAAGTTTCTTCAACTCCTCAATTGCCACCATGATATGGTCAAATCTGGGGGTAAGAGTTCGAAGGACTTTTTCCACTATCTCCTGATCAGAAATTACTTCCCCACACAATCTCATCGTGTTTGTCAATGCAATTACATGACTGAAAAACTCAGAAATCTTCTCATTCGATTCCATCTGCATTAATTCATACTGTCTTCTCATCGTTTGCAATCATACCTTCTTCAATTGCTTAGCCCCTTCATTGCATTTCGCAAGAATCTTCCACACCGCTTGAGCACTCGCAGCGCCTGCAATCTTGTCAAAGTGCGCAACGTCTACATATTGATGGAGCAAGAACAAGGCCTTGCAATATTTCTTCTTGTTTTCCTTGAACGCAGTCCTCTGCTCTTCTGTGGGTGCCGCAGGCAATGCTGGGAACCCATTCTCCACTATTTCGATGACTTCTTGGTAACCCATGATTACCTTCATCTGGACCTGCCATCGGTCCCAGTTCTTGCATCGAGAACAGGAAGATTTGTAGGAAAATTGCCGTTGTTTCCACCCATCATCGTCGATTCCCTTCAAGAAACAAGAGCTCTGGATACCAGTTGCTAGAGACGAAGGCGTGTGTCCGCAGCGTAACAACAAACTCAACAACGGCGTAGACGGTGGAAACAAAAAACAGAGTAACAGTTAACAGCGAGAGAGAAGAAAGAGTGGGAATTTGAAATTCGAATTACTATTTCTGATTACACTATTTTGTTGTGCGTATTGTATTATATACAATGTACATGAATCACTTTAATTACACAAGCCCAAACTAAACATTTTGACAAAATCAAAGCCCACTAACAAACTAACTAACTCAAAAATATTCTTTGGCTTAATAGCACTTTTGGTCCCTCACTTATCACGATTTGACACTTTTGGTCCCTTACAAAAAAATTAGCCTAAAAGGTCCCTCACTTTGACAAACAACACTTTTAGTCCCCCGTCACTATTCCGTCCAATATTTAATAGTTTTCGTAAAAAATTAACAAAAAAAATTATAAAAAAAAACTCAGAAATTATTCAAAAAATAAAAAATTGCTAATTAAAATTAAAAATAAAACAGTACTTTATAATTAAATTAATTTTTAAAAACAATTAAAGTAGTTGTAAAATAACTGAAACAATTAGAGGAAAATGAAATTCTTTCCAGCAACATATATTCAGTCCCCTTCTTCAATTTCTCTTCAACCCTAGTCACTGAAGCCGCCACCACCCACCTTCCTTCTTCATCAGTGTCGCCGCCCTCACTCCAACACCCAGCGCCGCCGCCCTCCTCTGCTTCACCATCACCATTTTCCCCTCTTCGTTTGAAGCCCTGCCACCGCCGCTGCTTCTCCCTCTTTGTCTCCATGCCTCTGTCGCTGCTCCTCCTTCGACGCCGCTGCTCCGATTTGAGGTGGTTCTTTCTCTATGGGCGTTTGGGTGGTGGAGGTCGCAGATCTAGAAGATTTGGGCTTCCATCTTAGGGTGGTTCAACTTCGTTGGGTGTTGATTGAAACAGGGGCTGATGCCATTGGCTTCAGTGGAAGGTTTTGATGAAGCTGCAGTGGCGTTGGGCGAGCGGCGGGGATGCCCGGTTAGTGGGGATTTGGGGTTTGTTCAATCCCTTTCTTCCTCTCACTTTCTGGTTGGGGTTTTTTCAGCTACCATACACACAAAATGAGGGACCATTTAGACTAAGTTTTTTTATTAGGAACCAAAAGTATCAAATCGTGATAAGTGAGGGACCAAAAGTGCCATTAAGCCTTACTCTTTTAAGTTTTAACAAAAAGAAGCATATGCACGCGGTGGCTAAATCAGATACCAAACGCGCAGTGCAACGAAAACTCCAAATATAGTCTTCACAGGGAAAGAAAACCAAAATAACGAAACCAGCTATTCCATTTTTATGAGAGGTATTAAATATAAGAGAAGGCAATGTGCTCAGAGTGTCACTGTTGTAGAAAGAGCTTAGAACTCAAAGAGTGAGAGTGTGGGAATTGAGAATTATACTTTGTAATCATCTATAAAAATAAAACTTATGAGTTCAAAACAAACTTCTTGACAGTTGAGCTACACAATCAATTAATAATATAATGAACAAACTTTAATTTATATCATCAATCATAACAATAAAAGACAAAATAAAAACTATACCATCAACATTTGCAACAGTCCAGTTCATTATTAAAACTGAAAACCCAGAAAATTAACAAAAACAGAACAACAGAGAAAGGAAGAATGCATATATGTGGTCTCTAGTTCCACAAATTCTTCATTCCCCAAACCACATCTTCTATGTTCCTGAATCCAGCAAAACACCAAACCCACATTTTCTTCAATCTCTTTCTCCTCCCTCTCTCGATGAAAACCCAGAAAACCCACATTTTCTTCAATCTCTTCAATCGGCCTTCACCACTCACCCCACCTGGTCGTCGCTCCTCTACGCCGCCTCCACCATCAATCCGAAATGTCGCTCCTCTGCGCCGCCTCCACCATCAATCCGCTGCCGCCTCGCCCCAAATCGCCAACTCAAACCCTAAATTGAGAGATTTAATTGAGAAAGGGGAAGAAGACTTACCTGGAACAGAGAAGAGAGGGACGAAATTGATGATCAATAAAGCAGTGAAGAAGAGGGACGAGAAAGAAGAGGGACAAACAAGTGAGGAGCAGGTCGTGAATGAAAGAGAAGGACGAGTGAATGGTGAGGATAACGCTTCAGTGAAGGAGAGAGTCGATGGTGATGAAGTGAAGGTGTGGAGGTTCGAGAAGAGGATTCTGGTTCAGGGGTTTGTAATGGAGAGGACGAAGAGGAAGTGTGGTAGTGGCGTTTTTGGAGAAGAAGAGGAAAAGGTCGCGAAGAGGAGTGGTTGAGAGGGGGAAGAGAGGAAGGAAGGCTAGAGTCTGCAATTTTTTTTTCTTTTATTGTTATGATGGATGATATAAATTAAAGTTTGTTCATTATATTATCAATTGATTGTGTAGCTCAATTGGCAAAATGTGTGTTTTGCCACTACCCCAATTTCTGAAACTGATTTAATGACGTGGCCCGCCAGACGCTGCACATTTGAATTTCCAGAGGGTACACTTGGTGACAAAAAACTTGATGGGGTACGTTTCGCAATTGTGTAAATTACCAGAGGTAGAAAGTGCATTTTAGCCTTTATTCATGTAGTTTATCAGTTTATTGAAAATTGAACTTTGATATCATTTTAATAAAGCGACATCATTCATCCAAGCATCATTGACCTAATTCAATAATACTTGCCCCAAATGATCTGTACATTCATCCACTCCAAGATGATTTATTGGAATCTCAAGGAAAATCCAAATGCAGAAGCAGCTAGATGCTCTTTTACGTGGTTGATATGTACTCACCTGTGTTTGGGCCTTGCAAATGATTATCTTCCTTGAAACCTCCCACTTTTACTGATGCAAAATGTCAAACTCATCCCTGTCTTCACTGGAGCAATATTAATTAAGCATGGGCATTTTAGTAATTCTGCTTTAAGTATAGAAATCCTCCGGAGTTAACTATGGGTGAACTGTCGGTTATGGTAATCAATGTATTTGTTTTTCACATTTATATCTTGGTGAGATTAATTTTTTTAGTGATTTTTTTACTTACACAAAATTTTAATCAGAGACTTTAATCAAGAGAATCAAATATGTATTACTTGAACCAACCACATATGTTGAAAATTGGCTTATCAGTTTTAATTATCTGTTTAAAATTTGTTTATTATTAGTTAATATCTGTTTGTTATTAGAATCTGATTTGTTGGGATTGTGATAGGATTTAATGGGATACTATCTTTAATATCTGGATCATTAGAATCCTTATAAATAGGTAAACTATGTAACCCTACTATGTGCGGTACTGAGTACCAGCCGCAGAGGTAGGCTCAATTGGCCGAACTGTGGGACCAAAAGCTATCATTCTGAATGAGAAAGGAGCCATAGCTACTCTATAGCCGCAGAGGTAGGCATAATTGACCGAACTGCGTGAACAAACTTTTTCTGTGTTCTTTCTACTCTTATTTCTCTCTAGTTACTCTATGCAATCCAGGTGTTCTTGCTAACAATCCACTCTGGATTGAGATGCAAGAGAAGGCTGCTGGATTGATTCGTCTCTGCGTTTCTGACGAGGTGATGTTTCATATCGCGGATCTCACAATTCCGAAGGTCGTTTGTGACAAATTGGAGAGCCAATATCAGTCCAAAACGTTGATGAACAAGTTGTTCGCCAAGCAAAGGCTTTACAGTCTCAGGATGCAGGAGGGAAGTGATCTACAGAGTCATGTCAACCACTTCACCACCATAATTATGGATCTGCTGAGACTTGGAGTGAAGATTGATGATGAGAACAAGACAGTTATTTTGTTGTGTTCGTTACCAAGCTCCTATGATCACTTGGTGACTACTCTTACTTACGGGAAGAACAAATCACGCTTGATGCCATCACATCTACACTCTTGTCTCACTCGCAACGGAGATAGAATGTAGAGGAGGGAAGTCGGGGTGATGGTCTGTTTGCTAAGGGGGGTCAAGATCATGGGAGGCAACAGGCCAAGTCTGCAGGGAAGAAGAAGAAACGTTCTAAATCCAAGAAGAAGAAGAATACAACAGTGTTATAACTGCAAGCAGGTTGGTAACTAGAAGAGGGATTGCCCGAATCCTTCTAGCTCAGCAAACGTGGCTCAGTCTGATGATTCCGGCAGTGAAGGAGATATGCTCAGCGTCTCATCAGGTAAATGCACAGATGTGTGGATCCTAGATTCTGGTTGCTGTTATCATATGACGCCCCACCGGGAGTGGTTCAGTTCGCTTAAAGCGGGAAAATTTGGAATTGTCTATTTAGGTGATGATAAGACCTGTGATATCGTCGGAATAGGACAAATCAAGATTTATATGGATCATGGTAGCACGCACATACTGGGTAATCTGAGGTATGTTCCGGAGTTGAGGAAGAATCTAATTTCCTTGGGTACCCTACAGGAGAATGGTTACTCTTTCCGTTATGAAGGAGGTAAGGATACTCTGAAGGTTTGTAAAGGTTCATTAACTGTGATTGCTGCAAAGCGTACTACAGGGAATATTTATCACTTGTTGGGGAGCATCGTTATAGGTGAAGTTGCATCACTTGACACTGACAATGATGCAACAAGGCTCTGGCATATGCGTCTGGGTCATCCTAGTGAGAAGGGGATGATGGAACTTCATAAGAGAGATCTTTTGAAGGGTGTTCATAGCTGCAAGATGGATTTTTGCAAGTTTTGCGTGTTAGGCAAGCAGTGTCATGTCCGTTTCAAGATCGGGACGCATGAAACAAAGGGGATCCTGGACTATGTACATTCAGATGTGTGGGGGCCTACTAGGGAGGCTTCTATCGGAGGGTCCAGGTATTTTGTTACATTCATTGATGATTTTTCTCGTAAGGTCTGGGTATTTTTCATGAAGCACAATTCTGAGGTTAACAAGAAGTTCAGATTATGGAAGGCTGAGGTGGAAAAACAGACAGGGAGGAAGATCAAATATCTGTGGTCTGATAATGAGACAGAATACACTAATGCACCATTCAAGCAGTTTTGTGAAGAACACGGGATTCAAAGGCATTATTCAGAGAAGAAGACACCACAACAGAATGGTGTTGCAGAGAGGATGAATCGTTCTCTCACGGAGAAGGCTAGGTGCCTTCGTTTGCAGGCGGGACTGTCTAAAGGTGTTTGGGCAGAGGCGATGAGCATGGCATGTTATATTTTCTACAGGTCTCGAAGAGCTTCACTGGATGGGAATGTTGCTGAAGAGGTGTGGACAAGTAAGCCAACTAATCTTGATAATTTGAGGGTTTTTGGTTGTCCAACTTACATGCATATCTCCAATGATGAACGATCCAAATTGGATCCTAAATCCAAGAAGTGCATTTTTCTTGGCTACACCAAGGGTGTGAAGGGGTTCAGATTATGTGATCCAGTCTTGAAGAAAGCTATTTGATGACCAAATCCGCAAGTGTACGGTTGATTATCGAAGTAATATATAAGATATCGAACCCATAGGGATAGGTGTCCAATTATCAATTTGTTTAGAACTTGTGCTGAAAATTAAAATTGATTTTAACTTTGGTTTGCTGAGAACAAGAACATGGATAAGCATAAATATAAAGAAAAGATGATGATGGAAATTAAGCACTTGGGTTGAATTGAATAACTTATAATACATGCTAGCAAACCTCTACCTTATTTCTGAATTTTAAAACAATAGTTCATGAGGCTCTAGCCTATGGTTTCTACAAGTTAATTCCTTACTATTTAGTTGATTAAAAAAGAAGATGAAGATAGAGTTCATGCCGACATAAAGCAAAGTCTATCCTAATTCCTTAGTGATATGTCATATTGCTTCTTTTAAATCATATTTCCCTTATTACTTACCAATTTTCATTGACATAAGAAATAAGCATGAACACTTGTGTACATCAAGATAAAAGAAGAACAAGGAAATAAAATATGAACTTGCAATATTATTCAAAAATAAGGATGAAGAAAACTAAAACATAATTATAAGCTAAAAACAACCCAAGAACTTAAAAAAAATTAGCCAAGCATGGCTAATAGAAACATTGGATTACCCTGGACTAGGAGCTCGAGAATGGTTTCCCACAATTCTCAAGAACAATGCTCTCAAGGAAGAAAGAAGAATACTTGTTGTATTCTGAAGTAAGGGATGATTTACAATGGCAAAATGCAGTCCTATTTATAGTGTTTAGACTACCTTCCAGCACTTGAGCGCTGGGATCCAAACGCTTGAGCGCTGGGATTTATTTATTACAGACGTTGCAACAGAGGCCCAACGCTTGAGCGTTGGCCTTCCAACGCTTGAGCGTTGGTACGTTTGCTAATTGCTCTTATTGCTGTTTTGCTCTTCTTCATAGTAGTGGGTTTTGAATGCCTTCAATGGCCTCCACTTTGTCTCCTTTTAATTTCTGAAACAACAAATTCTCTTTAATCCTCCACTCAAGCTCTTTTTCACATGTGCAAAATTAAAAGTGATGCTTCATATTCAAGCTTTCCATTTTTGAACCTCTCTTTGTTAGCACTTCACTTCTGGCCCTTTATTCTCCTGAAAACTTACAGTTTGGTCCCTGAACAAAAATGACTGATTCTACCAACTTTCTTAAAATATAAAAATACCTATCTAAAAATATAAAATAAAGTTTGAAAAACAATTAAAAGCTAATCTATATGCAAAATAAATAGAAAATATAAATAAAAAGAATAAAAAAACTATATGAGACTCAAAAATAACAAAATAAAAAGACTAAAAAGACCTTAAAATTATCATACAAAATTCAGTCATCACACCACTATACCTAACAACAACTTGTCCTCAAGCGACAAAACTTAAAGAAAAACTCATCATCCAGTTTAGAGTAAGTTTTATCCAATTAAAACATGATAATTTTCAAGAAGGCATAGCGGATTTGGAAAGCATACATGTTTCACAAAAACTGATCAAGAGATTTAAGCTTGGCACTTACAACATGTTGAGTTCATCAAATTCAGCTCACAAAAAGATATACTCAATGAAAAACATGAAAGCTCAAAAATTCTGCCTATCATTCAAATTAAAGTTGGAAACATGCAATTGTGTGACTTCAGAAGAGATTTTTGAAGGTTGAAACTTGGCCAAGGGTTAAACAAGGTATGGATTCAAAAACTTGGCAACTCTATTGGCTTGACTCAGAATTCATGTTAGGTGATTCTTTTGACTAAGAGCTTTATCGAATTCCATCACATAGGTTCTCTCAATTTTTTCCTTTTTCTTTTTTCCTAACCAAGTAGTGAGATGTTATGGGATGTATGAAAAGAATTTTACTACCCTCATACTCGTACTCACCCCACCACTTCATTATACTTTTTCCTTTTTCCATTTTCTCTTTTTTTCTTTCCTTTTTAGAGAGAAACCTAAACATACATAGCTCTAGTATTTTTCAGTTTATGAATCACACTAACAGCTTAAAGTATCACACAAAAGTAGGCTCCAATAAAATGACTCTTTTAAGGCTCAAAGGGGCTACTAGTGGATTTTTTTTCTTTTCTCCAAGCAAACTCTGAGTTTTCAAAAATGCCTATAATCTCTTCACAAATTCACAAAGTTAACAAAGACTCAACCAATATGCAACACAAGACAGAAAATTTTTACAAGTCATGCATTCAGAGTTCCCAGCACTCAGACAAGAAATAGGGTAAGTGGTACCCCTTTTAGAACTCAGAAAAACTTTGCCAAAACCTATCAATCCAGGTTTCAGTCAATCCTAGCATCATGCAATCCGCAACCGCATTCAAAAACATATTATCTTCTCAAAAACATTATAAGTTCAATGGATAAAACACTCACAAGCAACAGTAGCAAGATAACTGGATAAAGTACTCAAGACTCATGCAATTTAAAAACTTAAAAGCAAAATAAACAGAAAAAAAGAAGGAAAATAAAAATTATCCAAAAACTACAAGCTAGTAAAAATTAATTCATCACTCAAAATGCATGAGGGGCTTCTTCTCCTTCAGCTGCACCTGAGCCTTCAGTCTGCTCAGTGACATGCAGGTTCGTCAGTCTCCTCTCCAGATCAGTAGGGGCAGGACACCTTTGCCAGCTTTCATCACTATAGCCTGCATGATCCCAAATCAGTTGCTGGTTGTGGGAAATCCTGTGCATGTGTTGGAACATGGTTCCAAAAGCCTCCTCTTGCCAAGTATTGGTAGAGGGCTGAGATGATTCTCCTACATTTCTAGTTCTTGCTCTGGAGTTGGTTCTGGGCCTGGGTGGTGCATAGCGTGCATCAGAAGGATCGCCCTGCTTCTCAAGGGCATCAGAATGTTCATTATAGATCCTCCTAGCAGCTTCAAAACTCATGAAAGGAAGAGGATGGATGTGCACCAATTTATTAATCAGCAAAGGGTAACCAAACCTCTTACCCTTTTTATCCACATATAAGATCATCTATGAACATCGTTTTCAGGGAACCCTGTTCTTCCTCTTCCGGGGTGGGAAGAGGAAAACTTTTTGCAATATTCACTATATCATTTTCCCTGTTTTCAACTTTCTCACCTTGGTCCATAGATTCACTTACAGGATTAATGGGAGGTTGATCATTCACTGGTTGCCTCTTCAGAATGCTTTGTATTCTTCCTTGAAGAATCTTCCTAGCCTTACATTCTTGCTCAAGACTTGGTAAAATTCAGTTTTGCGCTTGCAATCTAATTCGGAGTAAAACTTGTCAATTAGAGCGAAGACATCCTGCTTCTTCTTCTCATATTCCTTTTCAAGTTCAGCCCGGATTGTTTCCACCCTTTGCTCGAATGTTTCAATCATTGCTATATCTAAAAATACTCAGCAAACAAATTAGCAACACTAGTTCACATAAAAAGCTCTAAACAATTTAATAAAAGGCACTTGAAAAGAACCTATCCGCGGCAACAGCGCCAAAAACTTGATGACCAAATCCGCAAGTGCACGGTTGATTATCGAAGTAATATATAAGATATCGAACCCACAGGGATAGGTGTCCAATTATCAATTTGTTTAGAACTTGTGCTGAAAATTAAAATTGATTTTAACTTTGGTTTGTTGAGAACAAGAACTTGGATAAGCATAAATATAAAGAAAAGATGATGATGGAAATTAGGCACTTGGGTTGAATTGAATAACTTATAATACATGCTAGCAAACCTCTACCTTATTTCTGAATTTTAAAACAATAGTTCATAATGCTCTAGCCTATGGTTTCTACAAGTTAATTCCTTACACATTGTAGACCTTTCTTTCTAATTACTAAACTCAATTCCTTGCAATTTAGTTAATTAAAGAAGAAGATGAAGATAGAGTTCATGCCAACATAAAACAAAGTCTATCCTAATTCCTTAGTGATATGTCATATTGCTTCTTTTAAATCCGATTTCCCTTATTACTTACCAATTTCCATTGACATAAGAAATAAGCATGAACACTTGTGTACATCAAGATAAAAGAAGAACAAGGAAATAAAACATGAACTTGCAACATTATTCAAAAATAAGGATGAAGAAAACTAAAACATAATTATAAGCTAAA
The DNA here is from genome assembly GCA_030819835.1 of Acmispon strigosus. Lineage (NCBI taxonomy): Eukaryota > Viridiplantae > Streptophyta > Magnoliopsida > Fabales > Fabaceae > Acmispon > Acmispon strigosus. The sequence continues at coordinate 21,654,728 of JAUAMA010000006.1, forward strand.
AACAACCCAAGAACTTTAAAAAAATTAGCCAAGCATGACTAATAGAAACATTGGATTACCCTGGACTAGGAGGTCAATAATGGCTTCCCACAATTCTCAGGAACAATGCTCTCAAGGAAGAAAGAAGAATACTTGTTGTATTATGAAGTAAGGGATGATTTACAAAGGCAAAATGCAGTCCTATTTATAGTGTTCAGACTGCCTTCCAGCGCTTGAGCACTGGGATTTATTTATTACAGACGTTGCAACAGAGGCCCAACGCTTGAGCGTTGGCCTTCCAACGCTTGAGCATTGGTACATCTGCTGATTGCCTTCAATGGCCTCCACTTTGTCTACTTTTAATTTCTGAAACAGCAAATTGTCTTTACTCCTCCACTCAAGCTCTTTTTCACATGTGCAAAATTAGAAGTGATGCTTCGTATTCAAGCTTTCCACTTTTGGTCATTTCTTTGTTAGCACTTCACTTATGGCCCTTTATTCTCCTGAAAACTTACAGTTTGGTCCCTGGACAAAAATGACTAATTCTACCAGCTTTCCTAAAATATAAAAATACCTATAAAAATTCCTAAAAATATAAAATAAAGTTTGAAAAACAATTAAAAGCTAATCCATATGCAAAATACAAAATAAATAGAAAATCTAAATAAAAAGAATAAAAAAACTATATGAGACTCAAAAATAACAAAATAAAAAGACTAAAAAGACCCTAAAATTATCATACAAAATCCAGTCATCACTATTCACAGCAGAGACGTTGCATTTGATGAGCAATGCATGTTGAAGAAGGAAGACTCTACAGGGGGAGTCTATTCCAGAGGCTGAAACTTCCACTGCTGGGAAGATTCAGTTTGCCATGAAGCCATCACTTGTCAGTCTGATGCAAGTAGTACACAATGAGCAGTCCGATACAGGTTCAGATTCTGATGCAGAAGATGTGCCAGTTGATTCTGTGAAGAAGGTCTTGCCCCTGACTCTGGCTGAAGTTTTGATGACGACAAACTCATTACAAAAAGAAGAAAAGAAGACTTAGAAGAACCAGCTCAACATACTTCAAGACATACTCAAGGGTTCTAGTTTTGACTAAGTCTTACAAATTAGGTAAGTTATGCTTTTAAGGTTACTTTAAGTATGAAGGCTCAAAGACAAGTTAAAATATTGAGTACAATCTTTTTCATAAGTTAAAAGTGATAGAAAAATTCAATTAGGTCTTAAAGTTTCATAAACTAAAAAATGGACTTGAGTGTAATCGATTACACTCTTTAAGTAATCGATTACACAGAGGCAAGTAATCGATTACCTCTTGCTTGTAATCGATTACATGTTTGAATTTGAAATTCAAACTGCAACGGGCAAATAGCGTAATCGATTACCTAGTCGACAAATGTATTGTTTCATGAACCAATGTGTCCCAAAACGTTTGGGAAGCTTTTTGATGGTTCATGGACGATCTCTAGTGCCTATAAATAGTCCATTTAGGCTCAGAAATGAAACAACAATTACATACAACTTTCATATTCATTAGAGCCAAAATTCTGAGTCTTTAACTCTTCATTTTCAAAAACACTTATGCTGTTCAACTTTTGAAGAACTCGGAATTGGAAAGAGCCTTCATATGTCAAGTGCCTAAAGCATAAATTGCACATTCAATCCATTCTTATGATAGAGGATTTATTCAGTTGTATAGAAATCTTCTTCATTCTCATTCTGGTTTGAATGAAAGTTCACCGTAAGGTTCGGTGAAGGTTGATACTTGGAAATCGGTTTGCTTTCTGGTTGTTGATAGGGATTCTTAAAGTTCTTGGTGTAAGCACTTGTAAGAAACCTTTTTCAATAGTGGAAAAATTCTCAAGGGTAGGGATGATATGCTTATTGTTGCTAACCACTTGCGTGATGTGAGTGATCTGAAAACCAAACTGGGTTGGGAGTTTGATATGAAAGACTTAGGAGCTGCTAAGAAGATTCTTGGGATGAAAATTCACAGGGACAGAGGAGCCAGAAAACTGTGTCTGACTTAGAATAGCTATGTTGAAGGTGTGATAAGAAAATTCGACATGAGTGGTGCAAAAGCTGTGAGTACTCCATTGGCGAATCACTTTAAGCTCTCAGTGGATCAGTGTCCAAAGACAGTTGAGGAAGTTGAAGGTATGTTGAAAATTCCCTATGCTAGTGTTGATTATTTAATGTATGCTATGGCCTGCACTAGACCAGATTTGGCACAAGCTGTGATACATAATGTGTGTATTTATATTTTATAGAAAATGTGTTCATATGTGATAATAGTAGAAACAAATCACGTCCGTTAAATATAGTCGTGAATGGTCAAGATTAAAATATTAATAATAGTTACATGATTACTTAAAAATATTAAGTAACTTTTTTAAAAAGTCACTTAACTTAATGTTTTAATCTTCATAATTCAATATTAGATTAGATGATCATGATTTATTGATACAAATCTCAAGAACATTTTTTTCATCAAATACATTTACTAATTCTCATACTTGAAAATTTATTATAAATTATTTAATAATCTTGAAAATTTGCTTCTCCTTTTTTTCCAATTTTGGATTCTAAATGTATATATTTATCTTCAAATTGAATTTTTTTATTATTCTCACAAGTCTTTATAGTGAAAAAAAAAAATATTCATTTACTTTTTATTATTATTTTTATAAGAGAAATGTATCATATTTTGTATATCTTTATTCTATCTTAAAATTATTATATTTTCAACTCTTATTTTTTTATGCAAAGAAAAAATATATCACTGAAATTCATTTTAAGCTTGTGTGGTAGACATACTAATAATTAATAGTTTAAAAATTACCTTCAAAATTAATGATAAGTAAAGAAATGTATAGAGCATTAAATAAATAATTAAAGAGTAGTTGAAAAGAGAAGTTTTACAATATATTTTTTAAAGGTAATATCATTCATTCTTTTTTCGGTTTAATTTTAAAATTGGATATTATAGAAAAAAATGCAAGGGATAGTAAAAAATAAATATAATATAGGGATTCAAATCTTGGAGATGAAATACAATAGAATTGAACACTGTGCCTAGGGATGGAAGTAGGTCAGGCCGCCGACAGGGGCCTACGGCCTAGCCTATATCAGGCCCAGGTCAGTCCAAGCCAAATTACTAAATAGATAAGGTCAAGGTTTTTTTAAAAGCCTATTTAGTTGAAAAATGTCAGGCTTGGACCACTCAGAAAACCTTGTAAGCCTAACAAGCCAGCCTATTTAAGTAAATATTAATTTATTTTTTTATTCATATTATTTTGAATTTTTATTATACTATCTTAAAACTAAATAGTTGTTGACTTATTTATATGATTAAATATGTTAAACTATATAATGAATTAACCATATAAACTTCTTTAGAAAATGACTTATTTACTTTGAATTGGACTGTATAATCATATTATTGTATTTTAGCTCACTAGTCTATAAGTTTGATGACATTTTACAATTAAATTTTTCGGTTTACTTGAATGTGTTGCAATAAAACAAGCTTTTAAATAGGCTATCAGGCCAGGCCAGACTTTCAAACAGATCAGACTTAGGCCTAAAAAAAAGCCAATGACAGACAATAGATCAGGCTCAGGCCTTGAATTTTTTAAGCAGGTCAGGCCTATTTAAGCAAAGTCCAGCCTATTTTCACCCCTAACTATGCCAGCTAGTGCACCCTCATTTATTTTATAGTATAATTAGACAAAAAATAAATATTTAAGTGTAAAAGTTTTAGTGGCCATTTTTGTTGCCACTAAAATGTTGTTTGTTGTAGCATGTATAAACTGTTTTTGAAACTTTTGGGGTAGCCATGGCCATGCCATCCTATGTCTCAAAAAGCTCCGCCACTATTTGAGGAAATCACTATGTAACAAGCGCAGACATGTTTATGTTGTCCTACTATCATATCATAGATGATTAAAAACGTTGATTTTAATGAGGGACGGGGGACATAAGTGGTCCATTTCAATTTCACAGGATAGAAATATGTGTAAGGTTAGGTACTAGTTGGTAAATGGAAGTGGTCCAAAATATTAGGCATAAGCGACCAAATGATCAGAGGGTAATTTGTGTGAACTCTAAATTTTCACTAACTGTGAAAACTAAGTTTGAACAAAGCATATCAAGCGTTCATGAAGGGAGATCCCATTTTCAGTGTACTTCAAACGTATGTACGTTGATATGCACTTAGCTACAACTTGGCAGCTACACACAATTATGAACACTTAGATAACATTGAATATGTGAGTGCACAATCTTATCAATTCACAATGAGAAGAGGTGGGAAATTTTGACATTACTTGATATGAACCTCCTTGGTGAATTGGATGATTGGATCAACTAGGAGTGAAATTCTTCCCTGAGACTAGCATCTAGTTTGTGAGAAACAAGGTTGCATCAACAATTCCCAAGAACATATGTAAATTCACATTTTGTTAGCTAGACTGGTATTTTGCTCTACACACCTTGGAATTGAGTGATTCCATAAGAGGTGAGAGAAGACTTTCAGAAACCCAAGTTTGGCTGAAGAATCACCAAAAAAAAAAAGGTTATGTATAACTAGATTTATGAATGTACGATGATTGACATGTAACTTTGTGCAAATTGAAACCTCAAATCAATGCACGAAAATTAGGGTTCTGGAGATTGGAACTTGGCATGCAATTGAGGTGAATTATTTGGTGGATTGAAACTGAGAATGGTTAGGGAAAGAGATAGACGCCCAGTATGAGATCGATAAGCTAGAGAACACCGCATGAATGAGCATCATTGATAAGTTCAGAGATTATGTGAAGACCTTGGAAAGAACAAGCCTCACTCTAACTTTTTCTCAATAATACGTAGTTGCTTTTTTATTGATCTCCAAATGTTTTAATACGTATCCATTTAGGAGTTTGTCCCTGAAACTTAACAAATTTAAAAACAAAACCCCTTAGTATAGGGATTACCAATGTCTCAAAGGTTAAGAAGACTTCTGCAGCTTCAAGTGCTTGGGTTCTAATCTTGCTGCTTTCAGACTATCTCATTGGGCTCTTCTCCTCCTATTCCAACTGACTTTGAGGTATTTCTCCTCCTCTTCTCCTCCTATCCTAGTTCACCCCCCAGAACGATAGGGCTACGTCCAGTCTTTGACTTCACCAAGATTTTCACTATTTAAACACGAACAGTACAAGTATTAAACACGAGACTTCTCCAGAGTATTCGAAGGGTTTCTCCTAAGTATTCCCACAAGACTCCTCCAAAGTATTCTCAGAGACTTCTCCCAACAAGTATTATCCACAGGACTTCTCCAGAGTATTAGACAAGACTTCTCCCAAGTATTCGAATGACTTCTCCTTTCACAAGTGGATTCTTCTACAGAGGATCTCTTCTTAAAAGAGTGATGGTAGAAAGTTTAAGCACATATAAACTCTAAGTGTTGTAAAAGATTTGACACTTGGGTAAACACTTGAGTTTTACAAACAGAGATGATATGCAATGGTTCTCTGTTTGAGTGTGAAAGCGGTAGATGGTGTTTGACACTTAAGATCTTTTCACACTTGAGTAACTTCACTCGGATTTGTGGTTTGACACTTGAGTTTTGAGTGAGGAAACTATGCTTTGTATTTGAATAACATTGTAAGTCACCTAGTCGCCAAGTTCTTCGGTCTTCGAATCTTCCTTTTATATGACTTTTAACTTCTCTTCTTTCTTCCCGTTTCCCAATGGATCTCTTCTTCTTTCTTCAACGGATCTCTTCTTGACCATTGACAACTAGCATTTAATGCATTCTGACTTTTCATTTAATGTTGTGCAGAGAGAGATATTATAGTCGTTGATATTCTAACTTCTCACGTGATTCGAGCTCTTTCCCTCGGTTGTGCTTGTTGGTTGTAGACAGTGTGGCATCAAACGATGCTGTCTCGATTCATCAGACGATGCTTCTCTTGATTGATCAGGCGATGCTTGTTCATTTCATCAGACAATGAAGCTTGTCTTAAGCAGACGATGCTTCTTTTCTTCAGCAGACGATACTTTCTTGTTTTTTATCTTTGGTCAATAAGGATTATTTCTTGAAAATAATAATTCATATATTTTAGGAAATAAAATTGTTATCATTCAAAACATGATAAACGATCTAACTCGTTTGAACCTAACACTTACCACTTGTAATGAAGGAATCAAATCTCTTGTACCAACACCTAGGTGCCTGCTTTAAGTTGTACAGAGATCTGGTCAACCTTCAAACCAAGTTTTCTTTACCTTGTTCTTCAAAGCCTTATGGTTGGAGCATATATATTTCCTCTTCAAGTTCTCCATGAAGAAAATCAGTCTTTACATCTAGTTGCTCAAGATGGAAATCAAATGCAGCACACATCGCCAGGACTACTCTGATAGTGGTAAGTCTTACAACTGGAGTGAATATTTCATTGAAATCAATACCTTCTTTCTGAGCATATCCTTTGACCACCAGTCTCGCACGATATCTTTCCACTTGATCGTTGCCATCTCGCTTGATCTTAAACATCAATTTGTTCCCAATGGATTTTCGACCTTTAGGAAGTTCAACAAGTTCCCAAGTCTTATTTCTATGTAAGGCTTAAATTTCCTCCTGCATTGCTGCCATCCACAAAAAAGCATCTAAACCATTTAGTGCCTCATGAAAGGTTGATGGTTCTCCATCTTTTGATAGAAGACAGTATGCATCATGTCTTGTCATTACATAGTTTGAGTGCCATGATGGTTATCTGGTTTGACGTGTTGATCGCCTGGGTCCTGCATCATTGACCTCATTTGGTTCTTTTTCTTCGTGCTCTGGTTCAGCTTCATTAGAATCTTCTTCTCCAGACTTTCCCTCTATTTCCACTGTAGCAGTCTCCTTTGTAGTGTCGTCATCTTTCTACTCCATTTGTAATTCATCTTCTACAAATATTACATCTCTACTGACAATAATCTTGTGGGCAGTGGGATCCCACAGACAATACCCCTTCACATTGTTAGCATAACCCAAGAATAAGCATCTTTTGGATTTTGGATCCATCTTTGTTCTTTCTTAGGAGTTGTACATCACGTACACAGGACGTCCAAAAACATGCAGAGAAGAATAATCACCTGGTTTTCCTGTCCACATCTCCATTGGTGTCTTTAAACCAATCGCAGTTGATGTTGATCAATTTATCACGTAACAGGCAGTTTTGGCAGCTTCTACCTAGAAAGACTTTGCTAATCCCGTTGTTCTCAACATAGCTCTTGTCCTTTCTAGGAGAGTTCTATTCATCCGCTCTGCTACACCATTGTGCTGAGGTGTATGAGCAACTAAAAATTACCTCCTATTACCTTCTTGCTTGCAGAATGGTAGGAAATCACCATCAATATATTCTCCTCCATTATTAGTCCTCAAGCACTTAACCTTTTTCCCAGTTTCAAGTTCTACCTGTGCTTTGAACTCCTTGAATACTGGAAACACATTTGACTTCTTGATCGGGTACCCCCACAATCTTCTAGAGTAATCATCAATGAATGATACAAAATACATTGCTCCTCCCATGGACATTTCCGGTGTTTCCCACACGTCAGAATGAATTAAGTTAAGTATGTGTTTGCTTCTAGTAGTTGACTTAGAAAACTTTAATCTATGGTGCTTGCTTATCACATAGTGCTATAGAAATGTAAGTTTACCGACTTAAGCCCGGGTATGAGATCACGTCCTGTAAGAACTTTCAAGCCTCGTTCTGACATGTGGTCTAACTTGCGATGCCACATCATCGTTGTTTCTTCTTGGCTTCCAACTACAACTGATGCATTTGCCCTTTACAACATATCTCTGAGAGGCGTGTATAGGTTTGCAGCGACCTTCTCTGCTTTCATCACTACTAGTGCACCTTTCACCACTTTCAAGATCCCACCTTGAATATGAAACTTGCACCCGAGGTTATCTAGTTGTCCAATGGAAAATAGATTCTTTTGCAAGCCATCCACATGTCATACCCCCTGAATTATGCGAATAGTACCGTAATACATTTTTAATTTGATGGTACCAACTCCAGCAATTGGCAAAGCGTAATCATATCCCATGAACACTGATCCTCCGGAGATAGGCTCATAAGTGTGAAACCAATCTCGGTGTGACGTCATGTGCCATGTTGCACCTGAGTATCCAGACACCCTTTAGCGATTTTCCTCTTTTAAAGCCAATTGCTGCTTTGCTACATAAAATTTCTCCATCATCAGGGGTACTAGCAACACATCCTTGAGATTTACTTTCCTCAGAAAGACTTCTCACCATTTTTCTTGTTAAACCTGTAAACTTAATCATTAAAAGCATGTAAAAGATGGATCTTAAGAATTCATAGTTTTCACAAATGAGAATGGTTGTGGGTACTAACCTCTATCCATGTTTGTAGTTGACCTCTTTGATGTTCTGTAGAATGTTCTTCTTGCAATTGAGAAACTTTTCTATCTCCTTCCCTTCCTTTCTATGCTCTTGCTTTTAGTGATGGAGAATGTAGAGACAATCTTTTATGGGTAGAGATAGGGACAATATTTTAAGTCCTTCAACATCAGTATAATGCTCCCATCAAGCACTATATATAGACTCTCTTTCAAGAGTCACATCCTTTCATACAAAAGGTCACAACCCTCTATTCAAGAGTCATGCCCCTTACAAGAATCATGTCCTTTCATACAAGGAGTTACATCTATTTATTGAAGAGTTATACCTCTCTATTTAAATATCAAACAATACATCCCTTAATTTAATTATTAAATCAATTATTCAATATATCATATGAGACATTTCTTACATTCTCTCACTTGGGTCATGTGATGAAATACAATTCATGATTTAATAAACATCAACATAATGCGCATAACCAGAATATATATTTTATGTACTTATTACATCATAAGTCATAATTAAGAATAAGAACTAATAAGAGTCATGGCGGTTGTACATCAATTATTCGACATAGTCCCTTCCATGTACTACTGTACTAGCCTTCTTCCTAACATGACACATTAACGGGAAGTACATAATATATCTAATAATAATGTCATTTATAAAGATATATATTCTATTTTCAACACTATCATTATCACACGTGTATATAAGTATGAAAATAGAAAATCAATCAGAAACTTAAATATTAAAGAGCTCAGAGTGTCAAACATACATAAAAATTTATAATAACATTAATGTTCAACATTCACTAGTAGGCATAATGCCCATACTTTCAACATGACCAGTAAATGTCTTGGGCGGTAACCCTTTTGTCAAAGGGTCAGCAATCATAAGGTTAGTGTTAATATGATCAATAGACACTATATGTTTCTGAACTTCTTCTTTAACGGCAAAGTATTTCAACTCCATATGTTTAGCAACCTTGGAATACTTGTCGTTCTTAGAAAAGAAAACTGCTGCGGAATTATCACAATAAATTTTCAGCGGCCTGGCAATACTGTCGACTACTCCAAGTCCTGAAATAAAGTTCCGTAGCCACTTAGCCTGTACCGTGGCCTCAAAGCATGCCACAAATTCAGCCTCCATAGTGGATGCAGCAATGACAGACTGCTTCGCACTCTTCCATGAGATAGCTCCTCCAACTAGCAAAAACACATAACCGAAGGTAGACTTTCTTGTATCTACGCATCCGGCAAAGTCTGAATCTGAATATCCAATCACGTCAAGATGATCTGATCTCCTATAAGTAAGCATGTGATCCTTTGCACCTTGCAAGTATCTCAGAACTTTCTTTGCAGCTTTCCAATGTTCCATTCAAGGATTACTCTGGTACCTTCCCAACATTCCAACTGCAAAACTAATATATGGTCGTGTACAAGTCTGGGCATACATTAAACTCCCAACTATAGATGCATAAGGATATTCTTCCATCCCTTTCCGTTCCAAATCATTCTTTGGACATTGCATGAGACTAAATTTGTCTCCTTTCTGAATTGGAACAGGAGACGCTGAACATTTGTCCATTCTGAATCTCTCTAAAATTTTATTAATATATGATTTCTGAGACAAGCCTAAAAATCCTTGTGATCTATCTCGGAATATTTCTATTCCAATCACATAACTTGCCTCACCCATATCTTTCATTTCAAAATTACTAGAGAGGAACTTCTTAGTCTCATGTAGAAGACCAAGATCATTAGTTGCAAGCAATATATCATCAACATACAAAATTAAAAATATAAACTTACTCCCACTGACCTTTAGGTATATACATCGATCAACTATGTTTTCCTTAAATCCAAAGGATACAATAGTATTATTAAACTTTAGATACCATTGTCGGGAAGCTTGTTTAGGTCCATATATTGATTTCTTAAGTTTAAACAACATGTGTTCCTTTCATTTCTCTATGAATCCCATTGGTTGATCCATATAGACATCTTCCTCTAAATCCCCATTTAGAAAGGCGGTTTTCACATCCATTTGGTGTAACTCTAGATCATAATGAGTCACCAATGCCAAAATAATCCTGAGAGAATCTTTCTTAGAGACTGGTGAGAATGTCTCTTTATAGTCAATGCCATCTTTTTGAGTAAATCCCTTTGCAACTAATCTGGCCTTATAGCATTCTAAATTACCATAAGAGTCACGTTTGGTCTTAAAGACCCACTTACAACCAACTCTTTTGCATCCTTCTGGTAACTCAACCAGATCCCAAACCTTATTTTGTTCCATGGAATTTAACTCATTTTTCATGGAATCTAACCATTTATCAGTATTGTCATTGTTCATGGCCTGTGAAATCGTAACTGGGTCAGTTTCAATTCCTAAGTCAACTTCTGACTCATGTAGGTAAACCACATAATCATTAGGAATAGCAGATCTTCTTTCTCTTTGAGATCTTTGATACCCAAATCGCAAGTGCACGATTCAATATCGCGTAATAAAAAGATCGAACTCAAGGGATAGGTGTTCTTATTATTATAATATTTAGTACTTAAACAGAAATTTAAAAGATGAGAATATATGTTGATGTTTTTAGAACAAGAAATAACAATAGCATAAAATGATAAGAGAAAAGATGATAAGAATTTAAGCTCTTGGGTTGGTTTACATAGTCTACAAACATGCTAGAAATCTCCTACTTAATTTCTGAATTTTAAGTCCAATTTCATGGTCCTATAGCCTAGAGTTTCTACATCCTAATAGCCTTAAGAAATGTAGACCTTTCTTTCCTAATTACTAACTCCATAGCCTTGGTTATTAGTTAATCAGAAGAGAAGATGAAGAAGGAATTCGGGCCAACACAAAGCTACGTCCATCCTTATAGCCTTAAGAAATGTATACTTATAACCTTTTTTATTTCCTATTTCCCTTACTACTTACCAAATGGCCTTATGCATAAGTAGAAAGCATGAAATCTTTTGTGCACTAAGATTAATGAAGAACAAGGAAATAAAACATGAATTGAAAGTATTATTCAGAAATGTAGAAGAAACTAGAACATGAATTATAAACTAAAACAACCCAAAAACTTAAAGAAGAAGTTAGCCAAGCATGGCTAAAGGAGTCATTGAATTACCCTGGATAGGAGCTCAAATATGGCTTCCCACAAGTCCTAGGAACAATGCTCAAAAGGGAGAAAGAGAGAATACTTGTTGTATTCTAAGAGGTGTGTCTTACAAGTGAAGAAAAGCTCCCTATTTATAGCAAAAACCTGACTTCCAGCGCTTGGGCGCTGGGAAGCATTAAAATCCAACGGGCAGAAATAGGCCCAGCGCTTGAGCGCTGGCTTCCAACGCTGCAGCGCTGGGTGCAACCTCTGACTCACATCCTAGTCAGAGGTCCAGCGCTTGAGCGTTGGAACTTCCAACGCTGCAGCGCTGGGACGAACACTGGCAGCTTCTTCTTGGATTCCTTTCTTCTTCAATGGTGGAATTGATTGGCTTAATTAGGCCACATTCAGCCTCTATTAAGTTCTAAAACCTCCCCTTTTACCACCATTAATCTTCCAACCTTATTTTACATGTGCTCAAATCAAAGAGAGTTGCTTCACATTCTTCAATTCACTTCAAGTCCTCTCTTTGTTAGAACTTTAATTCTGGCCCTTTGACTCCTTCAAACTTCACTTTTCATCCTCCACTCTTGAACCTTTACACTTTGATCCTTTGATTCCTGAAACTTTACAAATCGGTCCCTGGACAAAAATGATAACTATACCAGCTTTTCCTAAAAATATAAAATAGCTATAAAAATTCCTAAAAATATAAAATAAAGTTAGAAAAACAAATAAAAGCTAATCTATATGCAGAATGCAAAATAAATATAAAATCTATGTAAAAATCCTAAAAATCCTATATGTGACTCAAAAATAATAAAATAAAAAAAACTAAAAACAACCTAAAAACATCATATATTATCCTGTCATCAATCTTCTTAATGCTAATTGTTGTGATTCTTCTACCATAGGTTCATTGACTTCAACTTCATTTTGAGCAATGGGATCATTTATTTGTTGTTCCTCAGTATTATTAATCGGTTCAATAACTTGAGGAACAACAACTTTATTAGAGACAAAGTTTAATGGAACTTGTACTCTCATTTCTTGAATTTCCACTTTGCCTGGTATTTTACTCCCACTAACTTCACCATCCTCAATAAACCTAGCATTCTCACTTTCAACAATTCTTGTTGTATGGTTCGGACAATAAAATCTATGCCCCTTTGACTTTTCTGGATAACCAATGAAATATCCACTGATTGTTCTGGCATCCAGTTTCTTTTCTTGTGGATTATAAATCCTAATTTCTATCGGGCATCCCCAAACATGCAGGTGTCGTAAACTAGGTTTCCTTCCTGTCCACAGTTCAAAACGAGTTTTTGGAACTGCTTTACTAGGAACCCTATTTAGTAAATACATGGCAGTCTTTAAAGCATAAGTCCACAATGAAATGGGTAAAGATGAATTGCTTAACATACTCATTACCATATCCAACAAGGTTCTATTACGCCTTTCTGATACACCATTTTGCTGTGGTGTACTCGGCATTGTGTATTGCGCACATATGCCACGTCTTTCAAGGAATTTAGCAAATGGACCTGGATGTTGTCCATTTTCATCATATCTTCCATAATACTCACCTCCTCGATCAGACCTTACAATTTTCACTTTTCTATCTAATTGTCTTTCAACTTCATTAATATATATCTCTAATGCATTTACAGCTTGAGATTTATCATGCAATAAATAGATATAACCATAACGTGAATAATCATCAATGAAGGTGATAAAATATTTTTCCTTAGTGAAAGATTTAACATCAAAAGGTCCACAAATATCTGTGTGTATTATTTCAAGAAGCTGAGTGCTTCTTGTGGCCCCTTTCTTTGTATGTTTTGTTTGTTTACCTTTAATACAACCCACACATACATTCAAATCGGTAAAATCTAAATCCGGAAGGACTTCATTCTTTACTAATCTTTTCATTCTTTCTTTGGAAACATGTCCCAAGAGTTTATGCCACAAGTAAGCAGAACATTCATCAATTAAGCCACTCTTAAGTCCAACATTATGATGCACGGTTAAGAGTGTTTCAGCAAAAAGATTATCAAGATTGAACTTATACAATCCATCATACTTTATACCATTACCAATCAAATAATTATTTTTATACAAACTGAAACAACCATTACCAGAACTAAAAAAAGTATCCAGCATCATCAAGTTTAGTTAAAGAAACTAAATTCCTAGAAATGTTAGGTACATAAAAAGTTTCAAATAAATCTAAATGCTTTCCAGTGTCTAGGATTAGATGATAAGTCCCGACAGCTTCCACTGGAACCTTCACTACAAGAAATTTGACCTTCGGCCACGCTAAAATTTGCAACGGTCAGAAAATTGTGGCCTAAAATGGCCAAAGGCCACGGTTTTTGAAGCGTGGGATAATTTTACAAAAATTACAACCACCACAAAGGAAACCGTAGCCTATACTCTTTAAACCGCGATTTGGTACCCGTGGCTATATTGTGGCCACGTTTTGCCAACCGTGGACCCTTTATTCCACACTCTTCTAACCGTGGCAGTAGGATTTTTAGATTAAAAAGCCTATTATTTTGACCCGCCAAAATCTCCAGGTTTTTATTTTATTTCTCAAAATTACCGAATTAGAAAGGTTTTCACTTATTACCTCCTGTGCCTCCATCGTTCTGGAAAAAAAAGAAGGCTTAATAGCACTTTTGGTCCCTCACGTATCACGATTTTGCACTTTTGGTCCCTAACAAAAAAAATTAGCCTAAATGGTCCCTCACTTTGTCAAACGACAGCAGTTTTGGTCCCCCGTCACTATTCCGTTAAAAAACTAACGGTTTCTGTCAAAAAAAAAAAAAACAACTGATTAATATGAAAGAACCAAATCTAGGAAGAACCCAACAAGAACAAGAATAATGGAAAGAGCCTCTAAACAACTAAACCCAAAAAGAACCCAGCAACAACCAAACCTAGGAAGGCCAAAAAGCTGAACCAAACCAAAGCTCAAAGATCAACAACTTGTTCTCCCCTCCCCTCACCAGAAAACAACAATCAAACTAACTTTGTAATTAAACTGCAAAATCATCTAAATCACAAAATCATCTCAATCGAACCCACAATCAAACCCATTTTGTGAACCTCTTGATCATCAAAATCATCTAATACAGTAGAGTCATTAAACTGCAAACCCCTTCTTCTTCAACCTTCCACCTTCTTCTCCACCCTTCTCTCCTCTGCCAATCATGTTCTTATTGGAAAAGAAAAACAAAAGACTCCAAACCAAAAAAAAAAAAAAAAACCAACCCAGATCATGAAGGAGGCAGTACCCACATGCATCAACTTCAGAAGGTGTCAACTGAAAACGAAATTAACAGAACTAAAATGGCAAAATCCAGAAGAAGAAAAAAAACGGAGTCACGGGGTAAGAAGAGCTCTAGATCTCGAGGAAGAAACCAAAAGCCACTGGAGCCACTGCATCTGCACTTCGTTGGTCTCTTTCATCGATTCACTTTCTCAATCTTATCTCTGAAATCTCTCTCGATCTCTGGAAGGATTGCTCAATTTCTTGATGCGCAGAGGAAGCAACACCCTCAAACCCAGAAAATGAACCTGCATGCCTCCAGATCGAGCGATTTAGTGAACCCAGAACCCATATGAAGGAGACGGCGGCGACAACGGCAACGCTGGAACGAGGTGGCGACAGAGCCGTCAGGTGAAGGAGAGGGAACGAGCGGCGACAACTCCTGGCATCGTGACCGGGGCACAGAAGGGCCGAACGGTGGAGGTGACCCGGGGTTGAAGAGGAGCAGGAATGGCGGCACAGGGTGTTGGAGAGATAGAGAGGAGCGACGGCGGCGCTTCGAGAGGAGGATGAGGAGCGACGGTTGGTGTTTCGTGGTGAGAGAGGGAGAACGAAAGGGGGGAGGTGCGGCGGCTGGTGAGGTCGAAGAAAAGGAGAAGGTTTTTTGAGAGAGAAGAGAGAAGGTGAAGGGAGAGGAAGGGTTCTGGGTAGGTACAATTTTGTTTTTGTTTTTTTTTTTTAAGTTTTTTTTTTTAAATTTTTAACAGAAAACGTTAGTTTTTTAACGGAATAGTGACGGGGGACCAAAACTGCTGTCGTTTGACAAAGTGAGGGACCATTTAGGCTAATTTTTTTGTTAGGGACCAAAAGTGCAAAATCGTGATACGTGAGGGACCAAAAGTGCTATTAAGCCAAAAAAGAAAGGTTTTCACTTCAGTTCTTGACCTCCTGCGCCTCCATCATTCTGACCCCGTCGCCTCCTACCCCTCGATCGATCGCCTCCATTGTTCTGGACCCCGTCGCCTCCTACCCCTCCATCGATCGCCTCCTATACGCCTCCATCGTTCTGGCCCTCTCGTCGTCCATCGTTCAGACCCTCTCGTCGTCCATCGTTCAAGACTCTCGCCTCCATCATTCTGGACCCCCACGCCTCCATCGTTCTGGAATTTCATCTCCATCACTAACCCCTCGCCTCCTTCGCTCGTGAGTCCCGTCGCCTGCCTCCATCGTTCTGCACCGCGAAGCTATTTGCGTACCGTTTGTCTCAAACCCTCACTCGAACCAAGGTAACTTCCCTGTCTGATCTTGCTTCTTTAATTTGATGCTCCGCCGCTTCACTTCCCTCATCCTCTAGTGTGAAATTATCTTCTAAAACTGGCTTTTCTTCATGAATAATTTTAATTTCCCTGTCTGATCTTGCTTCTGTACTTATGTCTTAATTTGATGCTCTGCCTGCCTCCATCGTTCTGCAACATAGTGATTTGAAATATATAGCTTGGTTTTACAAAACTTCTGAACATGTTCAGGACGATATTAGCCAACTTGACTTGTCTTTAAGGCTTTGAAATTTGCTTCTATGAAGGAAAAATATATTTTGATCCCTTCTAAATTAATTTCTGATTATGAATGAGAAATGCTCCAGTTATACAAGGAAGGGTAGTGGGTGGGGGACTGCAATTTGAAGTGACACTTTTTAGAAGATGAGGAAGTGCCACTATTCCACTTTTTCTTAAGAAGGTAAAGAGGATGAGTTTCAGCAGGTTACATAAGTTTCTATATTGATGATTGTTGCTATCTTTATGGTTTACTTTTGTATGTTTTTTGTACTGTAAGCAAGGTTGGATATATATTTTTGAAATATGAGATATTTTTTAGAAACAAGTTTCATAAGATTGGAGAAATTGAAGGGCCATAGAAGGTGGTGTGTAACTCTTAGCAAAATGAAATCTCAGGTTCAAATGTTGTTCCCAATGCTGATGCATCTCCAAGTATCTCTAATCCTATGGAGAATAAAGGGGTGCGTACTTGGCATTCTGATTTTACTTTATTAAGTAGCTAATTGAACTCTGCAGATACAAGTACTTGCCTGATCTATATTGGTATTTAGTATTTATCCCTGACATACTGCATTTTTCACTACCATAGAACTGCTTATTCAAAATTGACTTAATTGCTTGCCTTTGATGATCTATGAAATTACACTCTGGCAGAAGTTGTGGAGGAGACAATTGAAATAGTCTCTGATGATTTGAACGCTTTTCGTGGTGCTCATTAATAATTCCTAATGTTATTTCACTTTTAGGGGTTAGATAGCAGCTATGATCATGAACAGAAATTTCCTGTTGGCTCCAAAATTCAAACAGTTTGGAGTGATGATGGGGAATGGTACGTTAAACAAATATTTTCCTTCTATTCGGTTATCTTTGTATTTTGTTTTCCATTTCATTGACCGATGTCTTCTTGATGTTTGAATTAGTTGTATTTTGAATTTCCAGTTATGATGCAACAATTGAGGCTCATACACCAAATGGTTATTATGTTCGCTATGAGAGTTGGGGTAATAGAGAAGAGGTATGGTTTATAAAATTACTTGATGCATGCTTAAAGTTTGATTGAAAGAACTTATTTGGGCTTATCTTATAGCATGAAACTTAAGCAAGTGTTTGTTTAAGGTTATACGGGGCAACACTCATAAATTACAATCTAGAGCATAACTTTTGGTTATTGATCAAGAGACCAATAATTTTTTTTCTTCATATCTCTAGGTAAATGTCATGTGCTGATGGTGGTTGCTTATTACAGGTGGATCCTGCCAATATAAGGCCTGTTCAAGAAGGTACTGTTGATGCTTTGTTAGAAGCTGAGCGAGTTGCTGAAGCTACCAAGCAAGCTATCAAACGTAAAATTGATGAAGTGCTTGAATTTTCTATCTATATATCCTTGGGGTAGTCTCATTCTATGGGTCACTTTTAATGAATTGTATTTCTGTAAACAATGATGCTTGTCAGTGTCATTCTCAAATTGATTTTGTTTTATCCTAAGTTTATCTGCAAGTTAATTAGGATGCCATGTTTGCTCACTTAATGATTGCAGAAAGCTGCCAAACGTAAGAAAATACACGCCTTCAAATCAAAAATGCGGATTGAGCAACTTGAAGTCACTCAGAATAAGTGGCAAAATGCTTGGCAGCAGTTTCAGTCAACCAAAGGAAAGACAATAAATGTACCTTGGTGCCTATTGTTGTTTTTCTTGTAAGAATCCTATTTAATAAGAATCTTATTGTCTCATTTATGTTATTATTAATAAGTTTCACGGATTATCTTCTCACATGTACCTTGGTGCCTATTGTTGTTTTTGTTGTAAGAATCCTATTTAATTTTTATTTGTATATCCATTTTAAAGTGAATAATAGAAGTGAACTAGAGCTCCATAGCTAAAAATCTGAACTATAGCCACGGTTTAAAAACCGTAGTGCAAAGAAGGAGCTGTAAACTGAGGAAACCCACGGTTTGAAAACCGTGGTGTATTGAAGGGGCTGTAAACCGTGGTTGAATAATACCACGGCAAGTAACCGCGGCCTAAATATCAAAGCAATGGTTTGGAAACCGTGGTTTAAAGAATTAGCTGTAAACCGTGGCCTCAACCAGCGTGGTCAAACCGTGGCCTATTTGTGCCACGGTTATCAGAAATTGGTGGCCTAAAGTGACAAACCGTGGCCGATTAGCAAAGGCCACGGCTGCATATCCCACAGGCGAGAATCCGTGGCAAAACCATGGTCGCAGGTTATTGCCACGGTTTTTTTACCTTCAGCCGCGGTTTTTTGGCCGCGGCGGAAAGTCAAATTTCTTGTAGTGCTTCACTTTATTTCTCATAAAGACAAAATTTTCATTTGGTCTTGTAGTTCGGGTCATAAGGAATCCCTGCATCATATTAGAAATATGAGCAGTACTTCCAGAATCAATCCACCAAGTATTATAAGGAACTTCTGCTAAGTTTGATTCAATACATACATAAGCACAAGGCTTACCTTTCTTTTCAAACCAAGCCTTGCGTTTTGGACAATCCTTTTGGAAATGTCCAACCTTTCTACAGAAACAACATTTGTTGTCATGATGTTCCTTCTTCTGAATCTGAGAAGAGGAAGCCTCATTGATCTTTAATGGTCCCTTCACTTTCTTGTCATATTTCTTACCAGATTTCTTTCTTTCTCCTTGATGGTTAACATAATGGATGGAATGACTTCCCTGACTCTTAATTCTAGTTTCCTCTTGAACTAACATACTGTGCAATTCATGCACATTTCATTTATCTTTCATGGTATTATAGTTCATTTGGAAAGGACCACAATCAGACGGTAATGAATTCAATATGAATTGCACAAGGAAGTTTTCATCCACATCCATTGCCAATGTCTTAAGTCTTGCTGCAATGTTTGTCATTTCAATGACATGTTCATGCATAGTACGAGAGCCATCAAATTTCATGGTGGTCAAAGTACTCATTAATGTCCCCGCAAGAGACTTATTAGCAGTTTGGGAGCGTTCTTCCACAAATTTCATCATTTCTTTAGCACTTTCAGTGCTAGGAAGAGCAGACTAAATGTTACCAGCAATACTCATTCGTATGTACATTAGACTCAACTTGTTTGATCTTTCCCAATTTTTGTAATGAACTTTCTTTTCATCAGTGCTTGTGTCAGTAAGAGCACTTGGCTTATCTTCTCTAATACATAAATCCAAATCCATTACCCCAAGGTAAAATTGGATCTGTTCACTCCATTCAGAGAAGTTAAGTCCATTGAAAATTGGAACAAAGGAGAATTGCGAATGCAAAGCAACAGGTACTGCAATCAATAAAATTTGAAAATATTAAGGCTTTGAGTTACGTACTGACATGCTAGATAAATTTAGATTACTTCATAAATGCATATTAATGTTCACCTTTGGGCGATCCATCAATATACCATACTAGACATAATGATGCTAATATAAATTTACATAATTTGGAAATGATACATGTATCTACTAGAAATATTTACTATCTTTGGATATATAAACATAACTAATAGTACATTTACACTCCATCATTCATGCTCATTGATTATAAGAACAAACAATCAACCTTTGGGCGATTCTTAACTGTCCTATAACAATGAATTCCAATTTACTCACACGACAACATTTATCATATCAATTAAAGCATCAAAATTATGAGTAAATGGAATATGATCATACATATTGGAATTAAATAAACATAAAGATTTGACCACTTTGGCGATTAACAAATCTGTCATACTATAATTCCAAAATATGGATACTTAATTCAGAATAAAATAAATATAAAATTATGAATGATATTTAGACATCATCATGTGGTCATTCGAATTTCTATCTACTAATAACAACGGATATAACGTTTTGAACAAACACAACGGTTGGTGCAATGGTAACTACCTCCCATTATAACTGACAGGTAAAAATTAATGCACAAAATAACAACGTTCTGGATTCAAACACAGGCAACCGTTCATACAGCAACACGCCATAACCACCAAGCCAATATGTGTATTAACGAAAATTTTCACAAGTTCAATTATGTATCATTACGAAACATACATCATGTTAGATTCAAAAAATTAAATGAATAATTATGTTTTGATAATCAACAATTTCTTTAAGGTTCAATATTGTTTAAACTAGATTTCCTAACACAGTGAAAACTCTCATGTACAGGAATAACTATCTCTAAAAGGACTGAATAAACTTCAAAGCATCATCAAGAAAATCAGTCCATCAGAGGAGTTCGTCCGGTCACCTTGAAGAAAACACTGACAAAGATATACGTAGGAAAGTACTCTTGCATAAGACAGTCCGGTGAATCAAGAGAGCTAAAGCGCTAACAACATCCAAAATTCTCTCTCAAGGATGCTTCATAAAATTCTGCTCGCTCAAGTGAAAGCCTATCTCAAGAAGACAGAACAGTCTGCCACTTAAGCCTACAGTGATCAAGAGATGACTACTCTATCCAAAGCTGAAAGAGCATGACAACCTATGAAGAAACACCTTCGGCATCGAAGTTTCTTTAGCATCATAAAAAGAAGTTGTGAATCAACTTTCTCAGATGGAAAACTTCAATGGAACCAAAAGAAAAAGACTCAGCCTTCTTTTCAACAGTTAAGAAGAACTGAATAAAGAAAAGTTCGTCTGCCAATACAAACTACTCTGCAGCGGAACCTCAAGCATTGAGTGGAGACTACGTCTGTCAAACTACTAAGGAAGAATTCGTCCGCTCAAGTGTCAAGTGCATCAAAGGTACAAAAATCAAGAAATGTGCTTTTTGAGGATATCAGGTTATTAGAAGTATCAAAGAATTTATTCTTCTCATCTTGAGTAATTACTTCTTGGATCAAAAGACTCCTACCTCGTCTACATATTTATTATTGTACTGGCTACGGCAGAAAGTAGAAAGGGACACAATTAATACAATATTCCTCGGTTCCACTAATATTCCACTTTCCTTCAAATCAAGCTGACATCGCGGAATCAACGGCAAGAATCTATGAGCATCGTACACTCTCAACGGTCGAAATTCAAATATCTGACCAAGGCACGTGATGAGTGTTAGCTGGCAAGCACTGGGATAAAATGGTCAAAAAAAACTTCACAGCTGGTTCTCCACGCATTAAATACTGAAGACATAGCTCAAAGCTACTTGCTCAGCATGGAGCCAGACGACATCAACCCAGATGAACCAATGATTCTCAGATCATGTCTTACACCTGCTGAGAGACGCAGAACTAGCCGTTATGTGCAGCTCAGAGAGGAAGAAGCTCTTCGGACAGGTTTTCTCTCATTCTGAAGAAGAAGAAGCAACTGAAGATATAAATAGAAAACCCTGCCTCCGAAATAATTGGGCAACTTAGACTTAAACTTCCATATGTCAACTAAGTCTGTCCCAAGAGCCAAGGAACCTTGGTTCATACTCAGGAACTTTCAAGCCTACCTCTACCTGAGTATATGAGCTTGTGTGTGTGAAAAATTCATAGAGTTTTACTCTTATCTTTCCCAACTCACACACCCTTCAAAAACAGAGAACCCAAACTCCTATCCTCTCTGTATAAACCGAGCTTAATTTCCTCTATCCACTCTTACTAAGAAGAGAACCAAATAGAGAAGCCAACCCTTGAAAAAGGTGTCAGGAGAAGTCCTGTAGAATACTTGTAAGGAGAAGTCCTAATAATACTTGTAAGGAGGAGTCCTCATAATACTTATAAGGAGAAGTCCTTCGAATACTTAATAGGAGAAGTCCTTAGAATACTTGTTGGGAGAAGTCCCTGACAATACTTGTACTATTCGTTTAAATAGTGAAAATCTTGGTGAAGCCAAGGACTGGACGTAGCCCTGTCGATTATGGGGGTGAACCAGGATAAAATTTATGTGTGCTTTATATTTATAGTCATGTTTACGCTGCATGTATATGTATTTGTTTTGTGGGTTAGTTTTGTTAAGTGATCATAAAATTAATAATCTAAAATTATACAAAGGATTTCAAAAACGAGTCACACAATTCAACCCCCCCCCCCTTTCTTGTGTGTTTCTTGCACCTTCACATCATTTCTCTAACCCATCATCAAATTCAGAAATAGGTAGAGGATTATTCATGATTTGCAGGAAGCATCCATACTTGAACCCAGAAACATCCGAATACTATTAATTATATACACTCAAACTAGTGATATTTTAAAACAAACGTTAATCATCATTTAATTTAATGATTCATGCAGTGGAAATCATCATCATCATTCAAAAGTCTCAAAGCATTCAAGAATAATTTTAAGAAACATCATTCAAGGATCAAAAACATCATTCAAGGAAAACTATAAATTCTCTAACACATGCTCTGATACCACATGTAAACTTAATCATTAAAAGCATGTAAAAGATGGATCTTAAGAATTCATAGTTTTCACAAATGAGAATGGTTGTGGGTACTAACCTTTATCCATGTTTGTAGTTGACCTCTTTGATGTTCTGTAGAATATTCTTCTTGCAATTGAGAAACTTGTCTATCTCCTTCTATGCTCTTGCTTTTAGTGATGGAGAATGTAGAGACAATCTTTTATGGGTAGAGATAGGGACAATATTTCAAGTCCTTCAACATCAGTATAATGCTCCCATCAAGCACTATATATAGACTCTCTTTCAAGAGTCACATCCTTTCATACAAAAGGTCACAACCCTCTATTCAAGAGTCATGCCCAATACAAGAATCATGTCCTTTCATACAAGGAGTTACATCTATTTATTGAAGAGTTATACCTCTCTATTTAAATATCAAACAATATATCCCTTCATTTGATTATTAAATCAATTATTCAATATATCACATGAGACATTTCTTACAAAACCAATAGTCTTTCTTCAAGTGCCCTCTATTGCCACAATTGTAGCATTTCAGGTTTATCTTTCTTTGAGATTTTGATCTACCACGATTTTGACTCCCACTGGGGCCACGTTTCATTGATCGGCCTCTTGTCATCGTCAAAGCTTCCATTTGTTTTGAGCTTTCTTGATGATCTTCCTTGTTTTTACATCTAGACTCTTCTTCTAAAATGGCTTCAGAAACATCATTAAAAAGATAGACAGTCAACAATATTATTGTTTGTAATATTGATGACGAGTTGATCATATGAATCTGGTAAACTATGAAGAAGAAGCTTCGCACGTTCATTTTCCACTATTGTGAAATCCGATGCAGATAGCTGAGCGAATTATGTGTTCAGATTGTTGATGTGATCCGGCATCGAAGTGGATTCACTCAATCAAAGAGTGTAGAGTCTCCTCTTTAAGAAAATTATGTTGTGAAGTGACTTGACCTCGTATAGTTGGATGAGAGTATCCCAGATTTCCTTTGCAGTTTTCTTTTCTACAATACTAGACAAAATTGAATCCACCACTGCAAGGTGCAAATTGGCTATAGTATTGTCATCCATCTCCTCCCACTTTTCATCAGAAATTTCAGCAGGTCTACCTTCAATTGCTGCTAAGCAATTATCCTTTCGCAGGATTGCCTTTATTTTCAATTTCCACAGGGAGAAATTACTTCCACTGAATTTCTCAATCTCAAATTTTGCTGCCATTTTTTTCACTGAACCAGTTTACACAATTTCACCGTGAGTAGCACAGTATACGTGAGCAGTATTGTATATTTTTACCGCATACTAGAACAGATCTAGTATACATTAACAATCACTGCAAAAGTATCCAACCACACGTGTAAACAGTAACCGTACACCGTAGCGGAATAAGGACCGACACCAACAGCTCTGACACCCCTATTGGGTATCAGAGTAGCAGGATAAATATCACGCAACTAAAATAAGAGATGAGAGATTAGGAAATTGATATACAATATTTACATGGAAAATCCTCAACAAATAAAGGTAAAATCACGAGCACCAGTAGAAAAGAATTTTAGTAAATGAAAGTTGTTACAACACCTCTCTCTAATTTAAGGAAAACACTAATTATTAGAAGTACCTCACAAAGAGACACTATATTATACTCAAAGAATTTTTTCTCTCTAACAATTGAAGTTTGATGGATGATGAAGTGATTTTAGTATATATATATATATAGGAACTCCACCGCTTTGCATAAATACTGGCATTCCCGTTTAGCGGTGGCCGGTGGCATTCTTATTTGGCGACGGCAACTGCTCTGAAAATCGGGTTAGGAGTTGAAGACATGGATGTTGTGATATTTTCAACTGGAAATATGATGGTGAATGGATACAACACCTGATATGGTGGTGCACCGTATAACTCGCCTCCTTTATCATCAAATTTCTTGCTATTAATATTTTAATTGTAAGCTATAAAAGGCCTGCCTGTACGTGAGGAAAAAAAAATCGAATGATTTAACAAGTTTCTTCTCCGCTCCTGTATGTACATTTGTGTGCGAGTTGTAATTTTTTTGTTTGTTATGCCCCACTGATGGGAATTCAATTTTGCACTAGAAAGAACTTCACACGACTTAAATAAACTTCATTTCAATAATAAGTTTCCTTATATACATTAGGCATACATTTATATGTTACATAATCAGTGTCTTGCTTTCCTCTTGTGACAAACATTGGACGTTTGAATCCGCAACTTGACTCTTGGCCAAAATTTCATTAGTTGTTGGCCTTGCCATAGCTTCTTGGAAAAGGGATAACATCCCTAACATTGCTAAGACCAGTTGCAAAAAGGACCAAAAGATCAAACCTTAGAGTGAACCCAGAGTGTTTGACTGTTCCATTTCTTCGTAGATCCAAGTACCATTCATACTTCTCTCGGGGCAACCCCAATTCGGTAATTCTGCCATAAAATAGAGAATCAGAAAAACAAAAAAATTCCACATTTTATCAAGGAACAGAACAAAATGAGTTTGCTTTTGAGTATGATACTATGAAATAAAGAACGAGTGAAAATGCATTTATTTTAAAAAGTTCATCGAACATTTGGTTTGAAATTAGTAAGCCATGGCCCAAGCAGTGAGAACGCATTAAATTTAGATAAGCAAAGGAAACGGTGAACAAGCAGTACCTGGAGCTTATCATGTTAAGCCGCTCCTCATTTTGGCTACCAGAAATTATTGTTCCGACCTGCAAAGGTTTTTGAAAACTTCAACACCAAGAATTACAAACAAAACTGTGCTCTCAATCAACACTCAACAGCCCTCACACACATGCATGTACCAATCCATCCACACACACCACCACACTAGCAGTCACTTTTGGCAATACCTTTGGGACACTCAGGTCAAATGCAGCTACAGTTCCATCATCATTCATGCGAACGTAAAATGGCTTAGCGTCTTTTGGATAATTGTATACCATAACCGGCTTTTTGTAGATGGTATCAGCTAGATAACTGCCATGACAAAAACAGAACAGTAAGTAACTAAAAGTTGTGAAGGCAGTAGTTTGCTCCTGTTAAAGTCAGCAAATCCAGAATATGATAATAATATCCATATACCTCAGGTGTTCCGAAGTGAGTACAACACCCCAATCAAAATTTGTTTCAAATTTCTTATCGTCAGCCTGCAAGGACAACTTAATAAACATAAGAAAGAATATATCTTTTATCATTGAGAAGAAAAGGAAAAAGGGTGGCAGAATTCAAACTATATTCATGAGCATTTGTTAGCACCTACCTTTTTGAGAACATTTATAGCTTCGTTATAGGATATCATTTCAGGGGAACTTGATATAATCTGCTGAAGACGATCGACGCAGGTGCTGTCAATTCTTTTGGCAACAAACTTCATATCTTCAGAGCAATTTTCCAAAACCCACTTGGAGAGGTGCTTGAATAAGTCATTAGCGCAGTTCATGGAATCCTGCAAGTACCACAAAGTACCAGATGCTATCAAATGATAGAAAAACCCTCCAATAAGTATACAAGAAAAAATATAAAAATTAAATTGAAGGAACAATGATTTGAACAATTTTATATGCTTTTATAAATCCTTAGAACAGCAAGGAAAATACCATGAATAGTAATTTAGTGGAGCAACACATCATCAAACTAGCCCACTATTCAGTCCAAATATAATATAAATCTAATAGTAAGTAAATCCTATATATAATTGATGATAAGCACAACTTAAATACTCAATTGAAAGCAAACTAGATTAAAAACAGGGAAGCCTTGTTATGTTGTGCATCCTAGAATACGGACTACATCTATGACAAAAATTTAATTGGGCAATACATGAGCAAAAGACATCAATATGATTAATACGTAGCTATTAATACTTTTGCCTCAGTATCATTCAACTACATGAAGAAAATATTGAAGTTTTGCAGCTTCTTGAATACTATGCCCTGTTAATTCAGTCTACCCTAATATTAATTTTGGAGATGCAGCATTCATCTTCATCCTTGATACTGGAACAAATTATTACGAAATACATTAGTGAATCTATAGTTTTGGAATAAAACATAAATCATTGGGCTGGATCAGAAGTTCAGTATCCTAATAGGATGGAAAAATAGTTATCTCATTAAAGTTGTATGTATGGAATAAGAAATTGGAATTTTTACTAAACAGATAGATGGTATGTGATATATTGAGTATCTTATAAAGTAACTCTGCAGAGGGAAAAAGTGATACCTTCAATTGAGCAAAAGCCATTTCAACCTCAACCAACCACATTTCCGCAGCATGTTTAGCAGAATCTGTTTTATCTGCTTGAAATCTAGGTCCAAATGAGTAGACACTACCAAGAGCACATGCATAGCTCTCGAGATGTAAGCGGCCGGAGACAGACAAATAAGATTTGGAAGGGAAAAAGTCTTTGGAAGAGTCTACTTTTACATCCTTCGACGAAGTTCCTGATTTTCTCTTTTCTCTTGCTTCCATTTGTGATGCCAGTTCATTTGTTTTCCGCAGGTCCAGAATTGCAGCAGCTAGTGCCTCCCTATTGCTTTCACTTCTTTTTAAAGTTTCAACTAGGTTGCTCTTCTCCTTTGCAGCTTCCTTCACATGTTCAAGGTTAACACCTTCAGTCTCATAAATGGTATTTAGCTTCTCCTTTTCTGCTTTCTGATCCAGGGTAGTAACCTGGAACATGTTGCTAAATCCTTCACAGTCTGTGGTTGTTATAATGGGTACTTGCACATCAAAAAATGCATTGTCCTTGAAAAATGAGTGAGTTGCAGAAGACAGAGCACTTCGAATTCGCATGACGGTAGCCACCTAATATACAGGCCACACATCATTTAATAAAAAATATAAGCAGATGACGGCTAAAACTTCGCATTATTAAAAACTCTCATACAAATAATAAGATGACAAACATGCTATTGAATCATTGGAAAGCATATTATTGAGAAAATCTTACAATTACTTTAGATACAGAAAAAAGGTGCTATATTTGCTGCAATTCAAGTTTCAACAGGATCATAGTGTAAACAGAAAATGGCCTTGCCAGTAATATCCAATATTGTTTTCAGATTCAATCATTCAGACCTTATGAATTACTAACGTCATTTCTAGGCATTAAAAAAACATTTTTTGAAAACATTCAAATACTCCAAAATGCAACAAGTGGCTATAAATAATTATCTCAGGTAAGGTCAAGAAGAACCAAAATAAAAATGGTAAGGTCAAGTTATGCTAATTAAGTTATTAAAACCAAAAATGTTATATCATGTGTCATAAAAGTAAAATGCAGTTCTTAGTTATAAGGAACAAAGGAAGAGTAAACAATAGCAAGCTTTACATGCCAGTTGTCAGAAAATTTAATGAGTTAGACTGGAGAACATTCTACCTAGCAAAAGATAAGCAAGATGATTAAAATAAGAAAAATATCAAGGTGATATTTAATTTCACCGTAGTTGTTCGAGGCCGAAATTGGGAGTAATCTCTTAGCATATCCAGTGGAACCCGTTTCTTTGATAATGGATACTTGTCAAATTCTACTGTCCCAATGTGAAGAACTTTGTCAGCTTTAAGCTCAATAACATGCTTCCCCTCTGGTGTTGGTCTTTCTAGCTGACCTTCCACTAATATACAGGTTCCAGTAGGCAGAAGACGGCTGGGTGAAGCTACTGAGGAATCAACCACAACCTGAAGTTTTTAAATAACAATGAGAACCAAGAAATGAAAGAAGGGACAATAATATGCCATAAAATTGTCAATTTGATGTTCTAAAACCAAAGGAAATTATTTGTAGAAGATAAAATTCTCAATTTAATGTTCTCTTCATATTATAAAACGGAATGACTTGCCTTTTTTTTAAAAAAAAGTTTTAGTTGTGCAGTGTCAAATTAAAACATCTAACCAACAATTTTTCTCCCTGACATTGTCTTATATCTTTATTTTTTATAGAGAAAAATAGGATGGAAGAGAAGTGGAGGTAATGTTAGCCTAGGTGGATACAAATTTGAACTATTCCTATGTTTGGTTACATGTTAAAGTTCCATTTTAGTGTTTTGGGAAGCTAAATTTGGCTTTTCCACCAGCAAAACTTGAATTTGGGAATGATCACTTTTCCTGCTAGAATGATCACTTCAGGCTTTAGCTAAGTTTTTATTTTTTCCAAAAAAAAAGTAAAAGAAGAGAAAAAGAGCTGAAGAGAGTAGTGATGAAAGGAATGGACCTGAAGGGTTGCAACGCAGGAACCATCCGTGAGTAGCAGATAGGCAGTGGAACGCTTGGGAAGCATAGGCTTAGGAGGCGCAGGGTCACGTTTTTTGCGTGCGGCGTAACCGCTTCCTCCGAAAACCTCCAAAAAGTTACGAATCAGAGGGATGCGAGATTGAAGAATCTCCACGCACGACACGTCCTTCGTTTTCGTCTCGCCGGTACCGTCGTCCGTCAACGGCGGCGGAGGCGGAGGCGCCGACTTCTCGACCTCCTTCGACGACTTCACCCAGCCTCCGACCACCACTCTCTGCCCTGCGAGTTCGGCCCCGGCGTCGCGCCGCTCCAGGAGGACCTTCAGCTGGACCCGGTTCGAGTACTTGAACGGGACCACGGGCGGCGGCGATTCGAGCCGAGCCGAACCGGATTCTTGGGCGGCCATTTTTGTGAATTGAAGGGTTGATGATGCTGGTATGTGAGAGAAAGCGAGAGAGGGTTTTCCGTGTGTGTATGTTGGGATGTTGGGAGGGAATTGAAGAGGAACATGGTGGAGATATAGAGGAAGAAGAGAAGAGAAAGATGCTTTGCTTGAGATGGGTGTTTGAGGAATTGGCGAGAAGGAAAGGGATTGTTTTCGAGTTATGTTCTGGATTTCGATTGAGGGAGGGAAAGTAAAGAAGGGAGGAGGGGAGAGGAGAAGGGAGAGGTCGGGGGTGTTGGGTTTGGTATTCTTTGGTATTCGGTAATTGGGCGGGAGTGAGTTCTATTGTATTTGGGAAATTAGATAAAGAGGCACGGGACAACTAGAAGATAAAGGAAAAATATTAAATAATTCTTTTTTTTCTTTTTCTTTGAAACTATTAAATAATTCGAAGTATATATCATTCCGTTTCAAAATAATGGGACGAAGGATTAGTCTCACGGCAATCGGCTGTGGGGATACCTTGGTCAAGACCAAAAAAAAATAATATCTAGAAAGAGAAGAGACACGCATATTAATAAAGTAATTAATATTGTAAATTTTTTAAAATATATTTTTCTTTTCATATTTTAACCTTTAAAGTGTATTTATATCTTTCCTCACTTATTCTTCTCATAGGGACATTATAAGGAAAAACATCAATTAATTCTCGATTGGAATTTTAAGTAGATAGTTATTATGAAACAAATTTTATCTCTCTAAATGGACAGTTATTTTGAAACGAAGATGCGATGTAATAAAGAGTGAGAGATAAAGGATGGAGGTTGAGATGAGTGGTTTTGCTCTCTCAAACGAATGGGGTGATTGCAGCAGAAAAAGCCACTAGATGGTGACGAAAAAGCATCGGGAGTTGGTTTTAAGACCACCCCTCTTGATTTTAAAACCACCCCAATTAATAGGTAAATTACTTATTTACCCTTAAAATCTTTTTATGTTCCATCCATGTCCTTCTTCTCCATCCCCTTATCCCACCCACCACCCTTCATCATTACTCATATTTCACTCCACACCACCCCCTTTCCATCCAATCCCCATTACCACCACCACCACCACCCTTCCTTCTCCATTCAAACATCCATGAAACCCCAACCTCCTTCAACTCTAACCTCTCATCATCCCCACGAAACAAGTCTCGTTACAAATCCAAGGTATTTTTCTTTCTCCAATGTCTTCGTCGTTTTCTTTCTAATTTCGTAACGTCTGTGTAATTTTCGCACATTGAAGTGCGATTTTATGCTTTACAGATTCGCACCTTAAGGTGCGATTTTGTCCAAAATTTAAATTCCCTAAAATCGCACTTCAAAGTGCGATTTTTAGGGATACATCTCGCACATTGAAGTGTGATTTCTCTTATTTGTCTAATTAATCATGGTTAATTGTTTCAGTCATGTCATTCAGTCATGAATGAGGTGTTGATAGAGGAGGATGTAAAGGTTTCCAATGTCGGTGAAAATGTGGACGACAAAGAATTAGTCGTCCGTGATGACTGCACAGATATTTTTACGACTGACCGAGTTTGTATTATTTTTTTATCTTAATATCGAAAACAAACAATTGATTGTAAACTGGTTTGCAAATCTTATCTTTTTTGTTTTCCTCCAGATATTTCAAACTCGAAGTGATCTCGTCGATTGGGCTCGAATGGTTGGCAAGGAGAACGGTGTTGTTGTTGTTATTAGAAAGTCTGATTATGGAAGCACCAAAAGGAAAGAACTCGTGACCCTAGGTTGTGAACGCGGTGGGAAATACATACCTTACAAGGGGAAGTTGACTAATAAGAGCAGCGGAACAAGAAAGTGTCAGTGTCCTTTCAAGCTAAGAGGAAGACCAAGGAAGGTTGACGGATGTTGGAGGCTGAATGTTTTATGTGGAGTTCACAATCATGCAAGACCACGTCGTAGACCTCACGATTGATGAATAATTTGTATTTAATTAACAAACAATTCCACATATTTTGTAAAGAGATCTAATGTGTTAAACACAAAAAATTCCACATTTTTTGTGAAGGAACGTCATTGGATGCAGGAATTATACACATGCTAGTCTGCATTTAAAATAATTTACAGGTGCCCTGCAAATTACTATCACTTTGTTCCTACATTTACTTATTTTTCGGTACTATCGCACTTTAATGTGCGAAAAATATATATTATTCGCACTTCAAGGTGCGAAATGAACATTTAATTAATCATTTTTAAGTAATAGATTTAAAATAATATTATTTTTTAATGAAATCGAACCTTAAGGTGCGATTTATGTTGTCAAAATCGCACATTATCGTGCGATTTAAATAATCAAATTAAAATAATATTATTTTTAATGAAATCGCACCTTAAGGTGTGATTTCTTTAGTCAAAATCTCACATTAGAGTGCGTTTTAAATAATCAAATTAAAATAAATTTTTTTATAGAATCACACCTTAAGGTGCGATTTCGGCTGTTAAAATCGCACATTAGAGTGCGACGTAATAAGTTGAATTAAAAGTCTATTATTTTTTCATCTATTATGTAAAATAATTACACCTGGTATAACACATGTTTTAATTGCTTTCAAACAAGGTACATGATATAACAAATAAGACAAACACAATTTTAAGGGGAAAACAAAATAGCGTTATAAAGAACGCACAGAACATATAATGTCAACCCGCATAGATTACATTCCCAAAATGTTTAAAAATGTATAAGCCACAACATTAGAATCTAAAAACATCGTCAACCAGTACAAACGTCAGGTAGTACAAACATTGAAAAGAAGCTATTGCCTAGATCTAGAACTCTGAGACCCTCGTGTCCCTTGCCTGTTCGACCGCGTGTACACCAAATCCCCATGCAAGCTCTGCGATACAACAGCCTGCATGTTTTGTAGTGCTACCCAAACTTCTGACCCCTCAGGCGGAGCTCTAGACCTCTCCGGGTCGACTGCGATATCCAAATACTTCGATAGTAGTGCAAAAACCGACCCTGCAAGAAATGAAATGTTAGTGGACCTTTAATAATAAATGTTATAAACAATAACAAAAAGCAAATGTTGAATGACTCACAGCTGCAGAAGCAGAGCCAACCTCCCTATTCTCAGGGGTTATCATATATGGGTGTGACACCTAACGAAACCACGGAAGATAATCTGGAGCAGTTTGAGCCGGTGAAATGGCACGGTGAAATACGTGGGTTAGATACATGTGGTACATGTGCCACATCTCATCAATCAGCTCAACTGTGGGCGCATCAATCAAAGGAGGGGTTGGTATCACCTGGATGTACCCAAACTGGCGCAACACTCTATGCGACTGATGTGGGTGACAAATCCCGGAGCATCGAATCCAGCCGCTATAAAGTGAAACATCCTCAAATGGCCAAGTTGCAAGGTGCTGGTCATATGGTGTCCATATGACGATGTCACTGGATAAATCATCTAGGTTGGCTCGCTTCTGTGCTATGGACCCGTCACTCTTAATGCACCCCCACCGCCTGGCCCTGGGCATGTCCTATGTGTATGCCGCATTTATCTTGCGTCCAAACAATGAAGCTGGGAAATGCTCATATATCCTCGCTTAGGTTCAAAGGCATAAATAATGTTATTATAAGATATGGCAAAGACAACCACAAAATCAGCAACAAATTAAGGGTAGAAAACAAACGGGGCAAACGTAACATACCTGCATAAGAGTCGTGTAACCTGAAAGAGACAACGTGCTCCTGCGGCTACCTGCGCGAAGGCAGTCGTACATGTAGGCCAGTGCAGCGACACCCCATGCAAAATTCCCGACATCAGCCAGGTTAGTCAACAACGATAGGTAACGGACACAGATACGTGTCCGAGTCTTATCCGCAAAGAGTATGATGCCCAACAACCTCAACAAGTATGCCTTCGCTGCAGCCTCTCGCTCACCAAGACCCACTTTCGTGCGGATCACTTTCTCCAGCCACATAAAACGTACGCTCTTCCCCTTATTCCTCACTATCTCTGCGGTAGCAGATGACCTTGTTACCTTTAACTGATCAACAAGAACCACAAAGTGTGAAGAATTTTCCACTGATGGGGATGTGGAGTATAGCTGCTACGTCGTCCAATGTGATGGTCATCTATCCACAAGGTAAGTGAAAAGATGACGTCTCTGGGTGCCACCTCTCAGAAAAGGCTGATATCAGTCCTCTATCATAAGTGGTGTACTTGCATCCCAGCAGGGGAGCCAATCCAGACCTCTCGAGAACACCACTAATGAACTCGTCACTTTCTAAAACATCGACCTTCAATCTCTTGTCATGATTGTATAACCCAAGTGTCAACACCCAATTTTGTCCGGGTCTTTTATTTTAATTTCTCTTTTTATTGTGTTTCATTTTATTGAGAAAAAAAGGGAAAAAAAGGGAAAAAAGAAAAAAAGCAAAAAAAGAAAAAATAGAGTAAAAAAATGTACAAAAATATTAGATTAATTGTGTCTTCACAAATAAAATGGGTCAAGCTGGCCCAAAACCAAAAAAAAGAGGACCAAAAAGGCTTCAGAAACCCTAGGGTTAGTTTTGTAATTCCCCACCCAGTGAAACCCTAATCCTACAACTATAAATCCCTTGCCTACCTCGGTTTCCGTACACACAACCACACACAACACAACAGCCTCCATCTTTCTTCTCTCTCTCAAACCCTAGCTGCACATCCCCTCACTCTCCCTAACCTAGCCGCCGCCCTTCCTCACCTCTTCCAAACAGCGTCGCCGCCCTTCCCCCTCGTCACCACAGCCACCGTCGCTCCTCTTCCCTCGTACCACGACCACCACCATTCCTCTTCCTCAAGCCGCACCATCATCCCAGCGCCGTCGCACCACACCATAGCCACTGTCGCCCCCTTTCCTCGTGCCACCACCGTTCCTCTCTCCTTCACGCATCATCATCATCCTCGCGCCGCCGTCCCCCCTTCGGCCCCCCAGCGCCGCTGCTCCTCCCTCAAGCTCCTTGGCCGCCGTTGCAACACCACCACTTTACTGCTCCAAGCCCCACCATCGTCCTCAACGTGCTGCTTCTTTCTTTTCTTTTTGGTTTTATTGTTTATTTGTTTTTTTTTCTTCTTTGTTGTTTCTATATTGCTATTTTTTTTTCTCTGCATCTGGTTCTCTGCTTCTGTTTTTTTTTTCCCTGCTTCTGTTTTTTGTTTCCCTGTTTTTGTTTCTGTTTTTGTTTCCCTGTTTCTGTTTCCCTGTTTCTGTTTCTTTGTTTCTCTCTTTTCAAAATTAAAAAAATATAAAAATATAAAAAACAAAAAACAAAAAAACAATTTAAACTTTAAGAACTACGTAGCCTTGATTTCTCTTCGGAGATACGTAGGACCGGGCAACTCCCCGCCAGGCACCCTTTTTTAAATCACTTTAATCACCTTCAGAACTATGTGGCCTTGATCTTCCATTTGAGGGAAGTACGTAGGACTAGGTTCACACCTATCGGGCTAAATAAAAATAAAATAAATATTTTTTTTTGTAAATAATCTCATTTTTCTTTTTTCTTTGTAAATAGTAAATCTCAAAAAAATAATAAATAAATCTTCTTTGTAAATAATAAGTTTTTTTAATAATTTTTGCACAATCAATCTTTGGTACCGTCTTTGACGGGCGCTGTGGGGCGCTAACACCTTCCCCACGCGTTACCGACTCCCGAGCCTAGAATTTTAGGTTTCGTAGGCCATTTTATTTTCTTTTAGGTTTTCTAGCGTTTTCCTCTTAATAACGTTAGTGGCGACTCTAGCTGATTACTAATTTGTTTTTTGCGCCGTCCCCGCCGCGACCCCGGTTGCGACACCAAGAAGCGGCCTGACAGGGATCTCTCGATCGACATACGACCTCCACACCCTCCCGGCGATGTGCATGTTGTAGCCCCGCAGCATAGACAGGTTCATCGGGCCGCGTGGAAAGGATGTCAGCTTCTTGTCAGTTGCGTCCATTTGCTTCATCCGGCGCTTTATCTCCTTCTTTGCACCGTCGTCTCACTCCCGTTCTTCGCCGTCCTCCTCCTCATCACCATCACCATCAACATCACTACCCTCTCATCATGCCCCATTCCGCCTCTTCGTCGTCTGGGCCGTCATCAACAACCATGTGCTGGTCATCATCATCAACCTGACCCTGCTCCTCAAGTTGGTCTATATATCGCTCCGCCTGCTCATACTCAGCCTCATCATAAACTGGCTCCTCCACCATCATAGCCTTTCCACGACGCCTATGATGGGATGTGTGGCTTCTACGCCTTATGTCGGTTTCTTCATTCTGTGATTCCTCATTTTCAACAGGGCGACCGATGTAGCGAGTCCTTGCCATATCTGCACCAAAATAAATACAATTTTATCAACAATAATGACCCATAAACAAAAAAAATCACAATTCAACCATTTCACACCTTAAAGTGAGAAATGGAAATATCCAAATCGCACTTTAAAGTGAGAAACAAAAAAAAACTAGGATCATAGAAATCGCACCTTTAGGTGCGAATTGAACAACAAAATCGCACCTAAAGGTGAGATTTTTTACCAGAACGTCGAAAGAAATAAGAAAATATATTTTGGACAGGAAGCATACAAGATTATAACAAATTAAAGCAACAACAACATGCAAGGAGGAAGATACAACAATATCAAACAACAAATCCCAGCCATAAAACCCTAAGACAAAAACCATAACCATGCATAAATACCTTCAAGAAATGCTGGAAGAAGAAGGGAGAGGACATATCCTAGGTTCAATGCTGGAAGAAGAAGGGAGATGGCACGCCCTGGGTTCGATGCTCGAAGAACAGGGGCGGGAAGAAAGAAATGAGAAGAAGAATGGAGAAGAAGAAGAATAAGGAAGAGGAATGGTTACACAGGAAGAAGGAGGGAGAAAAGGGGTGGTGTGGGAAATTAAGATGGGAAGGAAACTGGTTGGGAGTTGGAAGGTTTGGAGTGTTTTAATTTTTTTTAATAAAAGGGGTATTATGGGAATATTGAAAAAGGGGGATGGCTTTAGGACCAAAGGGGTGGTCCTAAAACCAACTTACAAAAGCACCATGTGTCTTTTGGAGACAAACTCACGGGAGGGGCAATGGCTTCTCCTCCGAAGGAACGCGTAGACTTGTTCAAACAAGGAAAGATGACTATGGAATACATGAATGGAAACATGATTTTGCCCAAGATCAAAGTGGCCAGATCAGTGATTAGGGACATGTGTGCGCTAAGGAAGGAGACTTTAATGGTGTGTCTTTTGGGGAAGAAGCTTGCTTTCCGGACAATGAATAGGCTTTTAAAATAGGCTTTTAAAATACTACCTCTAGTCCTATTTATAAGAACCAAAAGAATAATTCACACAATTTAAGAAATCCAATTAAAATAGTTAAGTGTATTAAATTTTTTCTCAATTAATATCGAACTTCCAAAATTTCCTTTAACTCATTTTTTTTAATTTCTATGCATCATTAATGCTTATGAGAGCGGGAAAAGAGGGAAAGTTCATTTAAATAAGGGTATTCTTGTAAAAAGAAGTAATTAATACACCATAAACTCTAAGTCGGTTCTTATAAAAAGAACCAAGGTAAACCTCTCATTTGACTCTTATAAATAGGACCGGAGGTAGTAGCTTTAACCTTTTATATTTATTCATTTGGTTTGGCCTGACCTTGGCCTAATGTATACTACGCCACAACCCTTATTGGCAGCCTGACTTACTTCCATTCCTAATTGTAGCATTCGCCTAAAGATAATATTTTGTATTCATTTGAAAGAAAATAGATTATGCTTTCTTACGGAGTTACCATAGTAAGAACGATAACGATACGTCATGGAGTGTCTACTATCTTTTATTTTTACCTTGCCAACTATACGCGTGGTTGCACGTGGGACCAAGTCTAGCCTACCTTACCAATGACGCGTTTGTGTGAGTGACAGGGTCAAATTAATAACTCCTTCAAGTCAAGCAGATTGCGTTAGTGGTGGGAAGTGAAGCGATAAGTGTACATGTTTTTGTATTTGTCGTGTCTATAATTTCATGTTTTGTTTGGATGTAGGAGTGAATTTGAGATGAAGGAATATAAGTGAAAAGAATATAAGAGAAAAGAATAAAAGAGAAAAGTGAGATAATTTTTAAGTTGTTTGGATTGAGAGAAAAAGAATGGAGAAGGAAAGGAAAAGTGAAAATAATGTTTACCTAATTACTATACTACCCTTTTTATATAAATATTTTCTTGAAAATTATGTCTCACTTTTGAAATACATTTTTTCGACTTTTCAAATGCTTTTTAGATTAATATATCTTTAAAATATTTTACAATTTTCAAATATTATAAATTTATAATATATATTATATTAAAATTACAATAATTTACCTATATATTAAAAGTTTAAAATTGTTCCATAAAGAATTTTGCTGCCGAGCCACTTTTGCTATCATTAATTATACAGATTGTATCGAAGTAATATAAAAGATATCGTTCTTCACAGGGATTGGATTTCGACTTAAAATCGGTTTTCTAGAGTTTGAAAAAGAAAAGATATTTTTGATTTGTTTAGTTGGCAGTATAAAAACTAAAAATACTTGAATTATAAACTTGGATAAAATAGCACTTGCGTAATAGTTTCATCTAACCAAATTATGTTTTTCACAAATATATAACTATATGAACTTAGAAATCATTTCATGGTGATGTAGCCTAATCCTCTATTTGTCAATACCTTAATCAAATAGAACTTTCAATTCAAATACTAAACCTAATACCTTAGTACTTAGTTAATTCGATTGAAGCATTATGTTCTTTAATCAGGCAAACACAATTGATTCTCACCCTTATACCTAAGAGGCGGATAAACAGATTAATCTATTCTCAGTTCCCTTAATTCCTACTAACTACCGTTGTGCAAGAAGAAAGCATGATACTTGCGTCGACTCAAGCAAAATAATCAAAGGGAAAGGATTCAAGAAACGATAACTTTATTCAAATAGAGCACTGAAAGCTTAAAACATAACTAAGAAAGGATTCATATAATACCCAAATGCTAAAAAGAAACTTAGCCTAGCATGGCTAGATTAAACATAAATACAATACAGAAATAAAACCTAGAACAAGGGCTCAAGCGGCCTCTTACAACTCCAGGAACAAAGCTTAGTCAAAATACCAGATGCCAATAAACTAAAACAAGTGTTCTATTTATAACTAAGTCCCGTCTGCCTTCCAACGCTCAGGCGTTGAAAATTAATCAATTCTGTGCAATCAGGTAGAGAGCCAATGCATGAGTGTTGGCTCCCTAACGCTCAGGCGTTGGGCTCGTCTGGTGCTTCACATTCTTTGCTCTCTTCTTTCCTCCCTTGATGGCACTCTTTTATGGCATTGAAGGGCTTTCATGTGACCTTTTCTTTGTTCTGAAACAGCTGAAGCAATTAACTTTCCTCTTCAATTCTCCAATTAGGCACATGTTAAACAAGTAAAGTGCTTCAACTTCAACTCTTCTTCTTCCAAAATCAGCCTTCCTTTTCCACTCATTCCTCAATTAATCAACCCAATAAAACTAGAAATTCCAACCAGAATAATAAAAGAAAAAATAAAACTAATAAACTTAATAAAAATCCTAAAAAAGCATAAAATAAATACTAACCTATATGAAAATGCAAAAATAAATAAAAACCTAACAAAATAAAAAAATTACATGAGACACAAATACAAAAGAAATAAAAATAAAGAAAAAAATAGTAAAAAGACCATTAAATTCCCGGTCATCAATATAGTATCACATTTTGAACATGGTGACAAAGTGGGGTTTTTTGTAATTTTTGGGCATGAATTGGTAGTCAAGAAGATAGCTGCTTATCTAATATATGATGAATCAATTGACATGGAAATAGATCATGAATCAATTAACATGGAGCCTTATCTGCAGCCAAGAAAAGAGCCAAAGAAAAATGCTTTTATAAGACTCATAAAGAAAATTGTAATGTGTATTTGTTATAAACCAAATATTGCATAAATTTAAGTTATTACATGATTATACATGAATAATTTTTATCTTATATCTCTACCATATCCCCTCACCCAAGAGTGTCTTAAAGGGGGTGTCTAGTCATTAATGCTTTATTATAATGTCATAAACCAACTATTAAGTTAAGAGGTAATTAATCACACATGAATGTTTTTACATTATATGTCTAACTTTCAAGAGTAGATTTTACGACTCCTTTTAACCAGGCATATGAAATTTATAATATAAATGTCTGTTTCACATGTTACATAACATAAAGCCCAATGGTATAAGATATAATAGTATTGGATTTGATACAATAAAATGTAATAAAAATCAAATACTGTTCAGCATTTGATCATACACTATATATTTTATCATATTGTTTAAATTAACACAATTTTATGCTTTGGTGAAGTATTGTGAAAGTAGCTGGTTATGGTGGAGTTTGGGTGTGATATTTTAGAAAGTGGATGTGCTTTGCGATGGTGATGATGCAGAACAGGGGAAATTAGGTGATTTTGGTGTTTATGTGTTTCTTGGGTTTATATTTTGTTTATGGTTGGGGTTTTGATTTTGGTTTTGTGGAGAATATGATGAAATGATAAAGATGAAGGTGTGAAGATGAAGATGAACAAGAAGATTAAATCATTTTAATTTAAGATTTGAAACAGGGACTAATAATTTTAAATAATTTTTAATTACTCACATGTAAAATAAAAATTGATTAGAAATTGCATGTGGAATGCCATGTTATCTCTGGTACTCAGGTCAGCCACTAGCTCAGCCCTGTGGGGAGGACTAATTTCAACATTTTTCTAAACATAAGGATAATTATAGAAGTTTTTCCCCCACAGAATGAAAATTGAAAAAGTGACAAACAAAATGGTCAATTTAACAGCTAACCCTAAATTTTAACCTTTATATAACCGAGGCAACGCCAAAACAAACTTCCACAAAGAAGTGAAAGCGAGGGTGGCTCCACAAACCACAGTTCCGTTCTTAAACTATTGGGATATTCCTTTCCTTA
Source organism: Acmispon strigosus (assembly GCA_030819835.1). Lineage (NCBI taxonomy): Eukaryota > Viridiplantae > Streptophyta > Magnoliopsida > Fabales > Fabaceae > Acmispon > Acmispon strigosus. The sequence goes on from JAUAMA010000006.1 coordinate 21,695,118, forward strand.
TTCCCATTTTCCGCATCAAATCTAATCTTTTTTTTTGGTTACACATCAAATCTAATCTGAAAACGTAAAGGAGCTCATGCATTTTATTTATTTGTGATAATAATTAATTAATAATTATTTCGTCCAACGCACATGCACTTTCGGAATCTGCAATAGGCATGGAGTTCATCCAGAACCGCGTGGAGCCATGGATGAGGGAGCAGGGAGCGAGGCTGATGAAGGTGTCGTGGGGCCCACTTCAATGGCGGATGAGGTGGCCATGGACCACCGAGCGCGAAGAGAAGAAGCGGATGAAGGAGCAGTACGAGCGGCGGAGGAAGCAGCTACACGATCTCTCCCTCGCCCTCAAGGCCGACTCGGTCTCCGATTTGCAGGATCTTCTCTGTTGCATGGTTCTCTCTGAGTGCGTTTACAAGGTCTTTTCCTTCCAATAACACTTCAGCTTCCGCATTCACTCTATTGATAATTGTTTTACTTTTTTCTGTTCATGTTAGAATTTCGTGTGTAAATCCCTAATTGTCCCAATGTTTACCCAACTTCTTCTTACTAAATCAAATAAACAGTTTATAAGTCTTGAAAGTCCTCAATGGAACGAAAACGACTGATATCACAGGACTAATATGATATCAATTTGAGAACATAAAATAGCATTTCTTCAGTTTGGGGTCGATTGGGGGTTCTCTGTGAATTCGGATAATAGTGCTTTTGGTTTACTGGTTCAGTAACATTCACAATTGCCATGTGGAAAACTGTGAGTTGGTTACTTGGATTATATGTTTTTTTAAGCTAAATTTATCAATGATGTATGGAAGGTTGTATTGCTGTTGCAACTTGCAATCAAGTAGCATAAGAAAAATTATGAATTGGGAAGTACCTGCATAATATAAAGTGTTAGAAAACTTAAACCTGCTTCATTAGTTGATATAGTGAATGATTTGTTGGACCGGTGATATCTAAACAATAATATGAGTATAAAATGAGAATTTTGGTAAGGGGCTCATTGACAAATGCTTCAGAATCCGGCACCGGTCCAAAGCTTTGATCATGTAGGCCATGGTCTTGTTCAAGGTTGAACAAATCAGACTGGCTGGTCCGATTTAGTTTTTACAACATGATAATATATGCCTCTTAGTCAGTCGTACACAGAAACTAAAAGCAACTTTGGAACAATTTTGTGTACAACACTTGCTTAAATATTTGTAAGTTAGCTACTATAAATATACACTCATTTATTTTCTGATTTCAATTAGAGGCCTGCTTCTGAGATGATTCGAGCTATAAATAAATTTAAGGCTGATTTTGGAGGACAAGTTGTTGGCTTGGAGCGGGTGCAACCTTCATCAGATCATGTTCCTCATAGGTTTGTTTTTCATTATTTATCCATTTTAATCATGTAAATGTAATCTTTCTTTTAATCGTAATTTTGTAAATACAACTAAATATTTTTTATCTAGAGACTTTCATCCTTTTCATTTTGTTGTTCACCTTGGGATTCTTGAACATATTAGATATGCCAGATTGTATTTTGGGGGTTAAAGAGGTTTGGTCGGATGTGTTGACATTATTGGCATGTTCTTTGTTTTTAATGCTTGTATTTTAATATAGTTGTTTCAGTTTTTTTCTTTTTATTTTGTTTCTTTCACAGCATAGCATGTTAAGTCCTTAACAGCTTACGTTGCTAAAAAAATATTTAAACCATGCAATTCCTTGTTTCTTCAGTGTTTCTTCTTCTTAGATCTAGAAGATTATGTAGTTTAGGGTTTGAATTTTTTGGAATTGTACTTATTTGATTTATGTGTCATAGGTATTTGTTGGCCGAGGCAGGAGACACTTTATTTGCTTCGTTCATAGGAACAAAGCAGTACAAGTGAGCTATTTATATGTTTGTTTTTGTAAGGTTTTAAAATCATTGCAAATTCAAGAATCTTTACCTTTTTATTTTGCTGAAAGGGATGTAATTGCTGATGCAAATATACTTCAAGGTGCCATATTTCATGAGGATGCTGTTGAAGAATCTGATGCACATGCAACAACTGAATCTGATAAGGGTGAAAACCTAAATGGAAAAGAATATGCATGGAATCCTCTAGAATCAAGGTCTAAACAACTGAAGAGTAAAAATAAGCCAGCTGCTCATAGGGTAAAATATCTTGTTCTCCATCATATGCATTTTTTATTGAATTCATTTCTAGATTTTTACACTCTGAAAAGTTTCAAATAGTCCGGTATAGTAGTTGGACCTGTAGCATCAGAATGTTTTTTTGACGGGGTCCTTGAATTCATCTTACTGTTTGAGACCATACAGACCTAATTAATTATATTTTACCTGAATAATTTTTAAAATGAAATTCTAGGGCCCAATTGCAACTTTTAATCTTCAGGGAGTTGTTTTTTTATTTTTCAAGAAGTAAAGGAACAAATATGTTAATTAAGACATTTTTTAAATTCTTGCTGCTATAAATGGTATATTTATGATAGTTTGATCGCTATGGATATTTTCTTTTGGTTGCTAGTTCTTCAACTTTTAAACTTCGTATTCTTGGCATTTAATAAAATATGCAATCTCAAGCTTTGCGATGTCAAACTCACATCATTGATCCATTTCATGAAGATTCACTGATGTTCTATGTTTACTTTTGATCACATAGCACAACTCTTTCTTTCTGTGCTTGGGATCAGCTATACACAGTATAGGTAGACTAATTCCTGCTTAGAGGTCAAAATTGGAGACCATACCATACTGCAAGTCATATGGTTTAAGTATCTTAGGTTCATCGCAGAAAAATGATAAGGAAATAGAGGGAGATGTATCATAGGATTCAAATGGGATGGATATACACAGGAGGGCTTTGGGTGTCACTTGTGATAGAAAAACATCACTAAGTTTAAGGGGAAATTTACCATTTAGTTATAAAAACTGTGATGTTGCACGGGATTGAGTATTGGGTGGCAAAGACTAATAAGAAAATAAGCTCAATGTTTAGAGATGAGAATGAAATGATGGAAGTGGATGTATAGGACATTAGGACATGATAGGTTTGCAAATGAATATGCTTTAAAGAAAGAGTTGGGGTAGCACCTATTATGGGAAAGATGGTAGAATCTCAATTTAGGTGGTTTGAGCATACTATATGGTGTCAACTTGTAGAAGCCAATTGTTAAAGAACAGCCGACTTACAAAAACTATATGTGAAACCATTGAAGAGAATTTAATTTGAATGGAGTCTTTAGACATGATTTACAATTGGACAATTTAACGTTTTCTGATCCATATTGCTGAAGCTACCTAGTGGAAAGTTCTTCTTTTTCCCTGTTGCTGGATATTTTGTGATATATGAATATCATTTATGTAAGTGTATTTTGTTTCCAATAATTTCCCGCATATTTTCTCAGGGTTTCATGGCTCGTGCTAAAGGAATACCTGCATTAGAATTGTATAGGCTTGCACAAAAAAAGAAACGCAAGCTTGTTTTATGTGGCCATTCACTTGGTGGAGCTGTGAGTTTGATTCATCTGTCCAGATTTCATAACATCGCTTGAAATGTATTTGACTATTTTGCATATACTAAAGTTCCGAATATTCAACACAGGTAGCTGCATTAGCTACTCTTGCCATCTTGAGAGTAATTGCTGCTTCATCTTCATCAAAGGAAAATGAGAAAGTCTCTATCAAATGTATTACATTTTCTCAACCGCCTGTTGGAAATGCTGCCCTGAGGGAGTAGGTTTTCCTTGTATTTTTCCCCCCTATTCTAATTTGATTTGTTCCCCTTCCTTTTTTCAAACAAGAAAAACTAGGATATTTATTAGTTATTTTCCCGTTATTGTTTTCTTTTCAGCTATGTTAACAGAAAAGGTTGGCAGCATTATTTCAAGAGTTACTGCATCCCTGAAGATTTGGTTCCCCGTATTTTATCTCCAGCTTATTTTCACCATTATAATGCGCAGCCTCAGTCAGTGCCTTCCGAAAATGAAACTAATAGCTTATTATCGAGAAAACAGGAGCAAGGGGTAGGGAAGACAAATGAGAATGATGGAGAGCAGTTGGTTTTGGGGGTAGGTCCTGTGCAGAGATCCTTTTGGAGACTCTCAAGGCTAGTTCCTTTGGAAGGATTACGAAGACAATTCAGTAAACACCAAGAAAGACGAATAAATTCTGTTGAAACAAATTCATTGCCTGATTCCCTTGCTAATACATTGATTGAGGAGGATGTAGTTGAACCACAATCGCTTGAAATACAAGAGGGTTCTGATGGCATATCACTCAAGCCTTTTCCTGAAACTGATAAACATTCATTGGAGGTGCCAACATATGGGAAAACAAATACGATGAGCAATTCCATGACTGGAGATGAAGGGAAATGGCGCAAGGTGCCTTATTTACCTTCATATGTGCCATTTGGAGAGGTAAATATATGGACTGATGCTTCATTTCATTTTCTTGATGCTTGATTTTTGCATGTTATTGCTACCATGCTTGCATGTAAAAGCTGATTGGTTTGTCCTATAAGATGTCAGTTATCTTCTTGTGTTGTTTATAGTATTGTTTAGATTATTTTCTGATGTGATTTTATCCCTTAATATTTTTCATGCCTAGCATATAAGTAGTGCTTCTGTTCTGATATACATTTGACTTAGTCTAAGAATTATTAACTGCTGGATTCTTGAAGGGCTCTATGTAACATGCACAAGCGTAAAACTGTTGCATTTGTGCTTCAATTTGTTTTAGCTGTAAATTTAATATTTTAATAATGAACAGCTAAGGTAATCCAGTACAACAGTTAATTAAATTTTGGAATATTGTATTTTAAATCAATCAACCTGTAACTTATGTTTCCCTTTGACCCTTAAGTGTGCGGATGGAAGATGTCCGAGAAAACCCTTGAATGGTGTCATGAGCTTATTATTCTAAAAGCTTAAGCCATTGAGTGAAGTGACATGAATGATTTTTTATTATATTTCTAACTTGTCTCCTCACACAAGAGGCCATTAGGCTTTAAACATGGACAATGCACAGTCACACTTACCTTTTATGAAATTCTTCTTTTTAGTTGAATAATGGGGCCACTAGGGATTGAAATCAAGACCACTTGTTCAAAAAGGCTTTGATTATCCGGCTTGTCAATCTCGGATAGCGAAGGGTAGCAGCTGACCCAAAAAACACTATAGCGTATAGCGGGATGGCCGCTACGCTGAAGAAGGAGGAGGAAGGACGAGAAAGGAGGAGGTAGAAGGAGGAGGAGGAGGAGGAGGAGGAGGAGGAGGAGGAGGAGGAGGAGGAGGAGGAGGAGGAGGAGGAGGAAGGAAGGAAGGAGGCTGGATAATTCGCCGGAAGGTGGCCGGATTCTGGTCGCTCGGTGGCTGAGCTTTTGGGGTTTAGCCCATCGGTGCAAGGTGACTACCATTGTGGTTTCAGTGGTGGCGGCCTGCGGTGGGAAGTGACGGTGGCTGCCGCAAAATGATTATGGTGGCCGGGAAAAGGTGAGGGGCTGCTGGAAAGAGTGGCACGACAAAGGCACGAACCGGAAAACGGTGATGAGACACAATTTCCAGAAAAAAGTTTGCACCGATAGACAGTGTGGATCTACCGAGAAATCACGGATTAGGATCAAGCTTACGCTTGCTGCTTGTTAGGCTCTTGATACCATGTTAGAATTCGGGGTAGGACTAACTCTACCCTAAAAGCTACCTCAGGGGGTAAGAATTGCTCTACTATATAAGGGCTTAATTAGCTATATCTCTAGTCAATGCGAGACTTCTCAACAAGAATAATTGATTCCTTATAGGGTAACTGAGCCTCCCTGGAAAATAGTCTAGAGCTTGATCCTTATTCACCCCACCACCCCATTCTTTTAAATAATTAAATTTCAGCACAAGGTTAGATGGGCTTGAGTATTATTCACGCTTCAAATCCAAAGGGCTCTTGCGTTAGAGAACATGTGGTAGGACTGGAAAATCCTAACAGCAAAAGGGAATATTTTTTGTATTTTTCTGAATATTCAAAACTGGAAAATAAGATGCAAATGAATCTATTAATAATAATAGAAATCCAAAGAAGGAAAACCTTCTGGGAAACCCCTTCACAAGGTAAAAACCTTACTAACTCAAAAATCAATAGCTTGCCCTAACCTAAGGAGGGTACTCCTATTTATAATAAACTAATCCTAATAAGATAAACTTAACCCCTAAGAGATAGAAAAAATATACTAATTAAATCTAAAAGATAACCCAACCAAAATACAAGATTAACTCCTACAATAGAATATTAACTCCTAAAATAAACTAGATATTTAGAATCCTAACAATACTCCCCTCCAAAAATCAACCTTGTCCTCAAGGTTGGAAGCTAGCAGAGTAGACAAAATATTCTCCTCCTGGGTCCCATTGTAAGTGGAAAACACGGTAAATCGCCAAATCAGCAAGTTCCCAAAAGCCCTTGTCCAGTGGCATTGGAGGAGGTCGCTTGGTAAATGCCCGTAGTGCGATCAACGATGAGAGCCCACTCACAACAATCAAAGGAACACCAAAGTTCATGGCCGAACCTGAGGCTACATGGACAAACACAGCAAAATTGGAACACGACAATGATGGTGTTGAATACATCTTCCACCCAATTATCGCGTTCGGACGTTTTCAATCAATGTCACCCAAATTCGTGTTTTGAACATGAGAAGTTATTGCGGTTACAACACTGTGAACTTCCGGCTTGCTGCGCTCTTCTCTTGGAAGACAATCAAGCTTAATCTCCTCCTTGGGTTCGGTTTCTTCTTCTTCCATGGGAATTCCAGCAACGAGTCCCCCCTCGGTGTGAGAAGGAGGAGGAGATGAACCATCTTGAGCCGGTGGTTGTCCCTGAGCAAGGTGCAATTCCTCATCACCATCTCATGCAATCTCTATGGTGTGTGACACATTGGTAGGGTGGAAAGGACGCACCCGCCAACGAACCTGGATCTTGAGGCCATTCAAAAAATACTTCAACAACTGATCTTCAGGAAGATGAGGAGTTTGTGCCACCAAAGCTTGAAATTCCTGCACATAAGCGTCAATGCTACCGCTCTGTCTGAGAGATTGCAGCCTCTCGCAAACGGTACGATAGCTACCGTCACCAAAACGCCGAAGCAAGAGTGTGAGAAATGCATTCCAAGTAACATTGGTATTAGGATAACAGTAAAAATAAAACCAGTGAGTGGCTTCCCCTTCCATGCTAATGAATGCCAATTGCATTTTTTCTATCTCCCGCAAATGGTGTACCTCAAAGATTTTCTCGGTCCGAGCGATCCAAGACACTGGATCCACCCCGCCAAACTTGGGAAACTCCTCCAAAATAGCTTGCCATTCCTCCATGAGTCCAAGAATCTGAAAAAATCAAAACAAAATAGCAAGAGGTCCAGAAAATGATGCTGGCTGGCCCCAAAGTGACAAAGAACTGAAACAGGGATGAACAGCGCGAGAGCACGGTAGCGTGATACTGTAGCAGGTACTGTAGCGCAGTGTTTATTTTCCGTTTTTTTTTTGAGAAACGGGCGGTGGGTGCTGGGCAGCGGCGATACCGGTGGTGTCTGGATGAACTGCAAGGGTGAAGTGATACCGATAGGTCTGACCAATTGTTATGATCGGAAAATCCTAACAGCAACAGGGAATATTTTTTGTATTTTTCTGAATATTTAAAACTGGAAAGTAAGATAAAAATGAATTTATTAATAATAATAGAAACCCAAAGAAGGAAAACCTTCTTTTACAAGGTAAAAACCTTACTAACTCAATAATCAATAGCTTGCCCTAACCTAAGGAGGGTACTCCTATTTATAATAAACTAATCCTAATAAGATAAACTTAACCCCTAAGAGATACAAAAGATATACTACTTAAAATAAAAGATAACCTCCTAATCTAAAAGATACTCTAAATCTAAAAGATAACCTGACCAAAATACAAGATTAACTCCTAAAATAGAATATAAACTCCTAAAATAAACTAGATATTTAGAATCCTAACAACATGCTTAATAAAAACCATTGCATTTTTTTTTTCCTTTTTTGTTTTTTTTGGGAAACGACGGTGGGTGCTGGGCAGCGGCGATACCGGTGGTGCCTGGATGAACTGCAAGGGTGAGGTGACACCGACAGGTCTGACCAATTGTTATGATCGGAAAATCCTAACAGCAAAAGGGAATATTTTTTGTATTTTTCTGAATATTTAAAACTGGAAAATAAGATAAAAATGAATTTATTAATAGTAATAGAAACCCAAAGAAGGAAAACCTTCTTTTACAAGGGAAACCCCTTCACAAGGTAAAAACCTTACTAACTCAATAATCAATAGCTTGCCCTAACCTAAGGAGGGTACTCCTATTTATAATAAACTATGGTAACCGTCCCTCCTTGTTACCGTCTGCGTCTCAAGTGCCTCCGGGTGTCATGACAAGAGCTAGGCGTGCCATTTCAGTGGGTAAGCAGGTAGGTCTTGTATTTGACTGTACTGAGGACGAGGCAGTTAATCAGATTGCGGCTCAAGTTATGAAGCGTAGAATTTCGTAGGAGTGGGTTCTTTTTGTGCAGGTGGTGCCTTTTGGGGTTTTCCGTATCGTGGTTTTTAGGTCTTCTCTTTTTGGTTGGGGTTTTGTATATTCCTTTCCTGGCCTGAGGCGTAGGCATTGTCTCTCTCCTGTTGTTGAGGCGGACGGGCAACTCTCCCTCTTTTTTTGTGGTGGCCATTTTTGTAAATGTTACTCCCCATATTAATATATCATTTTGCTTTCTAAAAAAAAAAAAAGATAAACTTAACCCCGAAGAGATACAAAAGATATACTAATTAAAATAAAAGATAAACTAATCTAAAAGATACTCTAAATCTAAAAGATAACCCGACCAAAATACAAGATTTTAACTCCTAAAATAGAATATAAACTCCTAAAATAAACTAGATATTTAGAATCCTAACAACATGCATAATAAAAACCATTTCATTTTATTTCCTTTTTTTTTTGGGAAACAGCGGTGGGTGCTGGGCAGCGGCAATACCGGTGGTGTCTGGAGGAACTGCAAGGGTGAGGTGATACCGACAGGTCTTACCAATTGTTATGGTCGGAAAATCCTAACAGCAAAAGGGAATATTTTTTGTATTATTCTGAATATTTAAAACTGGATAATAAGATAAAAATGAATTTATTAATAATAATAGAAACCCAAAGAAGGAAAACCTTCTTTTACAAGGGAAACCCCTTCACAAGGTAAAAACCTTACTAACTCAATAATCAATAGCTTGCCCTAACCTAAGGAGGGTACTCCTATTTATAATAAACTAATCCTAATAAGATAAACTTAACCCCTAAGAGATACAAAAGATATACTAATTAAAATAAAAGATAACCTCCTAATCTAAAAGATACTCTAAATCTAAAAGATAACCCGACCAAAATACAAGATTAACTCCTAAAATAGAATATAAACTCCTAAAATAAACTAGATATTTAGAATCCTAACAACATGCTTAATAAAAACCATTTCATTTTTTTTTACCTAATGGCTTAAACTTCTGGGATAGTTAGTTCATAACAATGTCATATGAAAAATAAAATTCCTTAATAAATTTACCATCTCTTGCAAATCTTTTATCTGCTCTCCATACTTTGTTTATTTTAATAACCTTTGATCTCATCAGTGCCTGTTTTATGTTACACAGCTTTATTTATTGGGAAATTCCTCTGTAGAGTCACTATCAGGTGCAGAGTACTCGAAGTTAACATCGGTATGAACTTCTTTTCATTGTTTACCTATATTTGATAAAGGTCCACTCTCCCTTTTGAGCTAAGGATTTATCGTCCAACCTGTCAATATTTATTAATGCAGTAGTGTTACTTCAAGAAAAATGAATGCAGTGTGTAAGTTGTCTCATTTTGTTTGCTTTCTTCTGGCAAAGACATTTTCAGGTCAGATCAGTGATTGCTGAATTGAGGGAAAGATTTCAATCACATAAAATGAAATCATATCGATCTCGGTTTCGGAGGTAATTGTCTTTGTTTATCATGGTATATATAATAGAGCTGTGCTTATATAGTTTTTAAAGTCTTTACACACTTAAATGATAATATCCTCACATTTTCCCCAGACCAAATCATGTCCAAACTGATTTATCTTGCCTGTTGTATTTGTGTATATTTTCAAAGATACATCGTCCAAGCTCCTTAAATCCTGAGTTAGTGGGATAATTATTGGTTGTTAAAGCCTCTCAATATGCTACATCATTAACTGAATTATTTTTGTTTCAGATAGATATAATCCTTTTCTCCCCCCTTTTGCAGAATCTATGACTTGTACATGAGTGACGATGCAATATCTTTCTTAGGGGCTGAACAGTTTCCTTATCTACAGCAATGGCTTGGCGTTGCAGCTGCAAGCACTGTGGAGGTTGGGCATATAGTAGAGTCTCCTGTTATTCGTACTGCAACTTCTATTGTTCCTTTGGGATGGAATGATGGGCCTGGAGCCAAAAGTGGAGAACCTCTTAAAGTTGATATTACTGGTTTTGGGTTGCATCTCTGCACACTTGTCCATGCTCAAGTGAATGGTAACTGGTATTGTCATTACCCTGTAAAATATCATCATTTATGGTTGTAGTTTTCTTTTAATAAAGTTTATTTGAACATTAAATCTGTTTTGATTTCTGGGGCAGGCCTAAGTATTTAACGGTCAATGTGGTTAAGTTGTTTCGTTAGGAACTGTTAAGCACTGGACATTATCAAGGTTTTTCGTATTTCACGAATAGATCTTCAATAGAAGCAAAGTATATATTTGCCAGAACTCATTCATGGATTTTAAATGTAAAAAGGTGTCATTCACGACAACATCCATGATACTGTTGAATTGACCCCAAGTCCTTCTTATCTAAAAGTCCAGTACTTTAATTGAAAAGTATGGAGAATATTGTCCAGAAGCCTATCACTTATACCTTTTTTTTTTTTTTTTTTACAATGGAAGTAAAATTCTTATACAATATTTGCATATATTCTATCATGAACCAACTATGCCTAAGACATAAGCTCTCGGGTGAAAGCACATGAATGGTTTTTATATTATGTTTCTAACATGCCGCCTTGCGTAAGACCCCTTTGGGCTTGAAGCTTGGACAATGCACTAGTCTACCCACTAGGTCATATAGACACTGATATCATGTTATGAACCAACAATCTCAAAAGCTTAATCTTAAGCTTAAGCTTAAGACACATGAATGGTTTTTGTTAGATGTCCCACATTGGCTAGAGATATAGTATATATAGCCTTTATAAGGGTAGAGCAACCTTCAACTCTCAAACTAGCTTTTGTGGTTGAATTTGGCCTCCCAAATTCTAATATGGTATCGGAGCCTATCCTAGATCCGTTAGTTGGTGGAGGAGACCTCTCGTATTTGGATCACCCCGCAGATGTCCAGTCTTGCATATTCCACGCTCCAGATGTCCAGCCCTGGGCATGAGGGGGTATGTTAGAACCCACATTGGCTAGAGATATAGCATAGATAGCCTTTATAAGGGTAGATCAACCTTCAACTCTCAAGTTAGCTTTTGTGGTTGAGTTAGGCCTCCCAAACTCTAATAGTTTTAAATTATATTTCTAACATATTCTAACACTCCACATCAAGCTGGAGCACATAGGTCATATGCACCAAGCTTGTTACATATGTAACTTATACAAGAACCTCACAAATACTTAATCCTTTGATCACCAGGTGAGCTTTAAGCTGATTAATTTTATCATCAAGGCGAACCTTCAAAGTAAATCCACTGGCAACCTACAACAAACAAACTTCCTTGGAGAAAGAGAGTATGGATCCCAAGTACCACTCCTCTGACGTGCATAGGACTAATCAATCATGGCTTGTTGCCACCTAATATGGGATAAGGCATCACCTGCAGTATTAAGAATAAACCCAAAGAAAGAGAAGTAAGACAAGCATAATGCACAGGAGACACACAAAGATAGCTCAAAGTAATATAGTAAGGAGAAGGGTTACGAGTGGATCAGATAACTTCTCATAGCCCAACGAGAAGCCTAGGTTCAGGAGTGGGGCTGGAACATGTGGAGGACATGTGGAGGATATGGAGTCATAGGAGAGTTTGTAGAAGCCTCATCTGCAGTAGAACTAGGTTCTGACCCTGGTATTGGAGATGGAGGCAGCAGGGATGCAGACTTTGCAAGGGACAAACCAGTGCAGGTCTTACCTTGAACATGGGTTATCTATTGTGAGGTATACTCAGCTGTAATAGGAGAAAAAGGTAAAGTAGAGGAGATAGACAAGGGTGTGGAAGAAGATCCACCTAAGATACAAACAAAAGATGGAAGCATCAGTTGAGACCAAGTATGTGGGGAGAGTATAAGCCATAACCCTTTTGGGACCGAATGTAACCAAGGAAGACAAATTTGAGTGATTGGGGGCTGACAAGTTATCAATTCAAAAAATATTTAATATCCCACATTTGCACTTGAATTGCTTGTAATTTCTTTAGTCAATCGTCAAATTGTTGTTTCAAAGAACTAAGACAGTGTAATTTTCATATGCATTTAAAATCTGTGTTCAATATATCTTTTGGAATCTTGGTTCATTAACACTTTAACAGTGTCTATCTTGTTATTCCATCTCCAATTGTTCATGTGATGACTAACATATTTAGTTTACTTAATGAAAGAATCTTATGTTCTTAAAGAAAATGAAAATCCCATAATTGTGTTAAAAACTAACAATTTTCTTTGATGCTGAATTATTTGAAATTTGTCGAGACATAATAGTTTCCCATCTTTCAAGTGGTGTGTTTCGGTGATGATTTTATGAGCACTTAGTCTTCTGTGGAAGTCTGCATCCCATTAATGTCTTCATTCAGGGAATTGAAAATTGACATATCTCGTCAAAATATGCATCTTTTGCCTTGAAATTGTATTCAGAAAAGCATTTTTTATGGTCCAAATGCAATTGTCTATTGCTATGTCAGTAATATTATGGGGAATAAACCAGATATCTCTTTCACTCAGGCTAAGTAAAGGCTTCTGAAAGAGTGGAGTGGGATGGGAAGAAGTGGATAGCTGAAATGTCAAGAACTCCTTATCAATTATTGTGTTTCAACAATATCTAAAATTAGCAGTGGCATTACAAATTTTCCAAGTTGCTAAAAATCTCTAACTATTCCCACGGGGATGGGTTTCCCTTATTGGAGGATGCCGTAGTTCCCTTCATCCTACTCCACTGCATGATTAAATTTTACCAAAGTTTTCCAACACCATCCTTCTCTGGTCTATTTGTTCATGCAAAGCTTTAGTTACATTTGACTGTAACAGATTATGGATGATTGACTAGACAGGCTTCTGGAGCCATCAACAAGCTAGTTTTATAGGAATAGAATAGTTTTAGCGATACCTTTGTTCTGTTAAACAACATATCTCCTAAGTGAAATTGTGTGTGGTATTTTTTCCTCCATTCGATCCGCAAAAGAGAGTCTAATATTTATAATCTAGGTTCCTTGATTATTTTCATTGGATAATGTGGAGGTAATAGTGCAGTGCCATGCAACTTGGTACTTGAAATTTTAAACACTTACATCAGCTGTTTCTCATTTCTTATGTTTCTGACGATTATGAATATCTTATTTAGGTTTTCAACTACAGTTGAATCCTTTCCTTCTGCACCAAATTACTCTTTGAATCAAGGAACCCAGTCTGAGTTACAGAAGATGAGAATATTAGTTGGCGCTCCACTAAGAAGTTCTCCAAAGCATCAAACTGTGTTAGATTCATCGACACTTGCTTTTACTTCTGAGGATCCAAAGGCAGCTAGTAGTTCTGCACCTGTTGACAAGGATAAGTTCGTCCGTCCAGAAAGTTTAAATAATTTCTTAATATTCTGCACCAGTGACTTCAAAACTGTTTCCAAAGAGGTTCATGTGAGAACGCGTAGAGTACGATTAGTTGGGCTGGAGGTATAGACAATTTTTTCCTTGGAGTTGAAGTGTATATGTTTCTTTTTATTATTCAGACATTAGACAATGACTTACAGGAACTGGTTTATGTGCAGGGAGCTGGTAAAACTACTCTTTTAAAGGCAATCTTGAATAAATGTAAGCGAAATTCTGCCACCAATGAGGACGTGGTTTCAGAGGTTGATGTGAAAGACTGTATTGCTGATGGTATATGCTACTCTGACTCTTCGGGAATAAATATGCAGGTTTTCCATTTTTCTTTTAGTCCCCATCCCCCCCCTCCCCCCCAATTTAATCTTGCTTGCAAAGTGGCCTCTTCTTTATTCACTAGATTATTTTCAGAATGATATTATTATTCATGATAATTATCCAGCACGTTCTTCCTCTCATGTTTCAGTTACTATGTAGAATCTGTGTTGCTAGTACTGATTCCATTCAAAGTTCACTTGTACTTCGAAGTTATAATTCACAATATGAAATTATGGCATCATCTAATTGATGTAGCTAACCTTATCTTGTAGAAAAAGGTTTTTGTTGATGTTTGGTCATAATGTCTACTTCATCCTACTTTGATAGTATACCATGTTCTGCTCCCTTTTTTTATAGGGTTGAAACATTTTTGAAATATATATATATATATATATATATATATATTGTATATATATAATAGGGCAATTCTATTGTGAACCATGTTAAAAGCTGGTCCACCTATGAACCATGGTTTTACAACCAACATTTAGTACATGTTATTTACGATATGCTCCTTATGTGCTAAAAGTAATTTGCAGATGAACCCTTTTAACTTGTGAACCAGATTTTTCTTGGTCCACGGTAGGCAAAACCATATGCATGTGTTTTAATTCATGAGAGTTATGGTGATATCAGTCTATCTACTTGCATTATATCTTTTATGACTTGTGATTGCCTTTTTAGTCAAAAAAGTTGATATAATGTCAAAACCCTCTGTTGTTAGTGTTCTTAATAGATAAATACTTGCATGCATATCGGTACTAATTAATTGAATGCTTAAGAAAATGCTTATAGCCATCTGGTGTCAAATATTGTAGTTAGGCAAATATTTCATGTTTTGATGGTATGGTTTTAAGAGCATGGTTTGGAGAACATGCAACTTTCTGCTCATATTGAGCGAGGTTGGGAATGAACAGTTAAATTTGAATTGTTAAAATATATTTGGTGATGTTCATTTGTTTTCTCTTTTAATTGTTTTACAGGAACTGAATATGGAAACCTCTCGCTTCAGGGATGAACTATGGCTTGGCATCCGAGATCTAAGTAGGAAGACAGATTTGATTGTTCTTGTTCATAACCTATCCCATAGCATACCTCGATATAATAATTCAAATGGTACTCAACAGATACCAGTCCTCTCACTTTTCTTGGATGAAGCTAAATGTCTTGGAATTCCTTGGGTTCTAGCAATAACAAACAAATTCGCAGTTAGTGCACACCATCAAAGGGCAGCCATCGAAGCTGCTTTGAAAGCTTACCAAGCATCTCCTAGCTCAACCGAAGTTATAAATTCTTGTCCATATGTTATGCCTGGTTTTGCTGGGGCTTCTCTTTCATGGGATGCAACCAATGCAGATCCGAACAGAAGCGTTGGTGCTCAAAAGCTTATATATGCTCCTATTAACTTCATTAGGAGGCCTTTCCAGAAAAAGGAGATTGTCCTTCCAGTAGAAGGTGTCAACTCTCTCTGTCAGCAAATCCATCGTGTACTTCGCAATCATGAGGAGTCTTCATTTCAGGTGAGAAAATCTTAATTTGATGGTACAGAAAATATTACATTTTCCTTAATTTGATTGATTACAAGATTTACTGTATTAGTTTAAATAAGGAATTTGCCATTTGGGTAACAGTATACACTATTCTAGCCAAGGAAGATAAAGAATTAATCTCATTCTAAATTATAGCAGAAATTACAGAAGGTCCATAAAAAAACTAGAACTACTATTGGAACGTTTTGTCTATTCCAAGAGATAAGGAACTGATCACCAGCACTCCGCCCTCAAACTGGGCATACCAGGTTGGATATTATATTAGGTTCCTTTCAAAAATTAAAAGGTTTTGAAAAGTAGACCTTGGAAGAACTTTAGTCAAATGTTTGCCATTTGGATGCACGATAGCATGCCCAAGACTAACAATATTATTATCAACTTTTCTTTGGTGAAATGGTGGTTAGACTCCACATACATAGTTCTGTCTCGATTATACATTATAAATTCAAATGGCTTGAGAGCACCTCTCAAGCATTCAAAAGAACCAAAATCAGTTCTCGAGTCAAATGATCTACCTGTCCATCATGGCTTATGCTATTGTTAAAGGACACACCAGCAACATCCAAAAGATGTCCCAATAGGAGGTGGGGCAAGTACCCATGTATGATTAGATTTTTAAGCTGTCATCTCATCAATCATTGGTTGACGCCATCCTTGAGGGAATAGAGCTTCTTGTACTGTCGTAATTAATGAAATAGCATAGACAAATGCATAGTAAGTGGAAGCCAAACAATGATAAGATTAAGTTATTGATAGGATCAGGGTTCAAGGTGTAGTGTTTGCCGTTAAGGCCAATGGGCAAGTCTGCAGAAGCAAGTGGAGTCGAAGGAGAGGTGATTGGAGTGGGAGTTGTTTCACTAGGCTCAGCAGCAGGAATAGTGGATCGTGGCTTCTGCTCATAAGTGATGCCAAAATGGTACAAGTCAAGATTCGGTTCTATTGGTGATGAAGTATCTGGAGTAGGAGGAATAGACACAACAGAGTCAAATGGAGGAATAAGCAGCACATGAGGAAAAAGTTTCAAGTCAATTGGAGGGGCATCTTATGTAGCAAAGTATGGTGTATCATAAAAGAAAGTGAAATCTGCTGCTGCGTCGAACCGATGGGTACAAGAGAGTAGCATCAATGACATTTTTGGACACACGAGTGTCCAACAGGCGCAGAAAGGGAGAGAGAAACCGTAGAATGAGTGTTGTTGTTCAATGGGAATGGCAATATGTGTTTCTTCTAGCTAAGAGAGGTTTTATATCTCAAGTAATGAATTTGGATTTTTTGTAATAGTTTGAAGCTAATGACACTAACCTTACTCTAAATGGGTTTCTTGAAAATTTGAATACAACGGAGCTCAATGACATTGTTTGATGTATCTGATAGTGGGATAATACTGCACTGTTGTGTTTTTTTTTTTTTTCTATTGAAATCATTCACTGTTGTTATTGCTAAACCAGTGAAGCTATTGCGTTTTGAGCTCAATTGTTTATACTCTTCCAGATTCTGTTTCAAATGAAACTTTGTTAAGTTTATCAATTGATATTTTGTCAATGTCCAATTTTTGTTCATGTTTCCGCACTGTACAATTTCAAATGTATTTGCTAAGATAATGCACATTAACAAATTTGGCTTCTGGTTTAACGCTTCTATGACAGGAATTTGCCAGAGATAGACTAACGATGGAGTTAGCACGAGAACAAGCAATGTCAATTGATGCAAGTAGTCAGGCTCGAGCAAAGACAGCCTCATTTAATTCTGCAGCTGTGGGTGCATCTCTTGGGGCTGGTCTTGGCGTTGTCCTAGCGATAGTCATGGGGGCAGCATCTGCCCTGAGGAAACCCTAAGGATGAAATTCCTCTTTTATAATTGAGGTGGTGCTTTGCTCAAATGCTTTTGTTACTAGGATTTCATTATTTTCTTAGATTACAGATAGAAGAAATTATTGTGAAGGAAATTTTTAATTTCTTTGCGACGCGAGTAACATATACCCATTTAGTCAGTTCAAAAAAAAAAAAAACATATACCCATTTATTTATTGGCTTAATAGCCATTTTGGTCCCCCAGATTTCACGATTTTGCATTCGTGGTCCCTCTTGCAATTTATTAGCACCCAGAGTCCCTTTATCTTTGAAGATTTTGCGTTTCTAGTTTTCCATCCAATTTCGTTAAAAAGTTAACGGTTTTTGAAAAAAAAAATTAATAAAAAAAAAAGTCCAGAACATTCATCAATCTTCATCTTCTTCACCAAGATCTTCATCATCTTACCCAGAAAAAATCAAAATACATACATATTCATCTTCCTAATATTATACCTTCCATCTTCATCTCTAACATCATTCCATAGACATTTAACATTCGGAAAAATCTATAATACTGAACATGAACTAAAACATCCATTTCAAACTGAAGAACGCGTGCAAAAAACAGAGATACAGCAAACGAACAAGGTATGAAGGTCGTTTTATGAGCAATCACAAAAATTATGAGAAAGAGAAGACTTGGATCTGGAAAAAATATTATGAGCAATCACACAACACATAAAAACAAAACCCAAAACGAAATCAGAGAAAGAGAAGACTTGAATCTGGAAAAAAAAAGCGACGGGCTAGAGGACGGCAGCGGCTTAGCGAACAGGGAGGAAGGAGCAGTGGCGGCGACGGCTTCGCGAGGAGGAAGGAGCAGCGGCGGCGACGGCTTCGCGGGGAGGAAGGAGCAGCGGCGGCGCAGGCTTCGCGAGGAGGAAGGAGCAGCGGCGGTGGCAGCTTCGCGAGGAGGAAGGAGCAGCGGCGGCGCAGGCTTCGCGAGGAGGAAGGAGCAGCGGCGGTGGCGGCTTCGCGAGGAGGAAGAATGGAGGCCGAGTGTGGGTGGTGGTGCTGAGTGTTTGGGAGAGGGTTTGGGTTTTGGATTTGGTTGTGGGGGTGGCTGCTAGGGTTTGTGATTGTAGGAGAAGAGGAAGAAGAAGGTTTGATGAAGATATGTGAATTCTGGAAAACTTTAAATTTTATTTTATTTAATTAATTTTTTATATTTTTTAATTAATTTCAAGGGAATATTCCGTTAAATCATTAACGGAATTGGACGGAAACTAGAAATGCAAAATCTTCAAAGATAAAGGGACTCTGGGTGCTAATAAATTGTAAGAGGGACCACGAATGCAAAATCGTGAAATCTGGGGGACCAAAATGGCTATTAAGCCTTATTTATTTAATTATTGTAAATTCCTGAGTTTGAACTTTTATGTGTTGTTGCCCGGCTCGGTAAAATTGGAATTAAAGTTTAATATGTATAGTGCGGCAATGCAAGTTAGCCCTACTTTCTCGAAGTTCCACATTGGTTAGATATACGATACAGATAATTTTTATAAGGGTAGAGTAACCTTTAACTCTCAAACTAGCTTTTATGGTTGAGTTAGGTCTTTTAAATTTTAATATAGTATCAGAGTTTATTCTAGACCCGTTTGTTAGTGGAGACCTCTCATATTTGGGTCACCTTGCATATGTTCAGTTTTGAAAATCCAACGCTCCAGATGTCCAGCCTTGGACGTGAGAGGGTGTGTTAGAAGTCCCACATTGACTAGATATATGACATAGATGACCTTTATAAAGGTAGAGCAACCCTTAACTCTCAAGCTAGCTTTTGTAGTTGAGTTAGGGCTTCCAAATTTTAATTACCTACCTTCAATTCCATGAAAAAGAGGGTGGTTGGGTTGACCCGTCATTATGTTAAGAGTGTGTGCTGATGAAAAATTCGTTTGAGAAATGGGAACTGTTGTATATAATATATAGAAATTCAACACTCATCATGATTTAAATTTTCTAATATATAGGCTTATTGTTATTGAAAGACAACTAGCATTCTTTTCTTTAAAAAGTTATTAAGGTAACACTCGAAAATTAGGGCATTACATGAGGCTTCTATTGCAACTGGAAATGCATGCATTGCATCATGCTTCCACTCTATAGGAAAACTTCTATCTCTCATTTTAATAGGCATTAGCTCATAGCGAGCATGATCAAATATGGTGCATTTCGTGTCTCCAAAATGCAAAGTGTAGTGTTTTTTCAGTATTTGTCAAACACTCAACAAATTTTAATTTAACTTAGGCACAAATAAGGCATAATAAATATATTTAGCTTGAGAGAATTTCAACAGCAACAACTCCCTTGCCTGTAACATCAACACTCACTCCATTGCCTATGATAACTTTTGAAACAACTGTTCTATCTAACTCCTTGAACAACTCTTCATCATGGGTCATGTGATGTCTAAATCCATTGCCAATCAACCAACTTTCATAATTTTTGTTGGTGGAAAAACATGTTGTTGCAAATAAGTACTCCTCGTTCTATTGATCAACCTCTTGTGCCTCAAATTGTTCTTGCAAAATTTTGCAATATGCCTAAGCTGGATGCATTTATTGCACCTTATATTAGGCCTCTTCCAGCATCTGAAATGAGGATGATTCCTCTTTCCACAAAGTTGACAAGGAGAATGATTTGGCTTCTCATTGTCTTCTTTGTCGTCTTTGTTAGAAACTTTCTTTTTGCTAAAAAATGCTTCCATGAGCCTTCTTTCTCTTCTCATCATAACCATGATTGAGTTTCAATTTGGTTAGTAAAACACCTTCAACCACGCCTTCCCCCTTCACGAGTCTTCTTTGCTCATGGGCTTGCAAAACATATAACAATTTTGCCAAAGTGATATTTGACAAATCTTTGGAATTTTCCAAAGAAGAAATAGTGGTTTCAAACCTCTCCGGAAGGGTCATAAGGATTTTTTGTACTATTCTTGCATCAGAAAACTAAATTCCAAACAATCTCACCTTGTTGACAATGCTTAGATGTTTGTCAGAATATTCTTTGACTGTTTCTGACTCCTTCATACTTTGCATCTCAAACTCCCTAATCAAATTCAGCATTTGCATCCCTTTGACTTTCTCATTTCCTTCATACTCCTGCTTAAGAATGTAAGCCCCCAATTTTTGGTGTTACCTTAGTAACCTTTCAAAATAAAAGAAATGCCAGTTGTCTTTCAATAATAATAAAAATGCGGTTAAACTTTTTTTCTCTTTCCCAACATACCTTTAACCCGCAGATTACATAATATGCATACTCCCAAACACAACTATTACAAATTAATAACATATACATGTCGAACACAAACAAACTCGTGCTCAAGCACAAATCAACGTCTCAGAAGGATCCTCCTTGTCATCAGTGTCTTTTGTCCTTATCGTCAGAAGCCGTCCCTGAAGCGAACACCATCGCTTGTGGAGGCGCCCCAAGTACATGTGTAACACCACAATTTTCAGGGTTCACAATAGTGACCTAAACAATAATTAAACATGCTAACCATCCTCCATGATTGTAAAAATGCAAGTATATATTTTTTTAAAACATGCTAAGGCAGAATGCATAACATAATATCCCATATATACATAACTATCATTTTCAAAGTTTTCATCAGAATCAGTGACAGTAGTTAGATTATATTACAACTCGATATAAAAAGAAGAAATATATTACAACTATGAAATCTTAGACGCTAAACCTCATAAATCCGATATAATTCCCTGTAGTCTTTGCGCAGGAGGACCACACAAAAAACAATGCATTAGGGACCTACCCTACCCCAAAGTCAAATACAAACAAAGATAAACAAAAAGAAGACTTACACTGCCCATTATGACCCTACCCTTTCTCGGCACCGCTAATGGAGATGATCCGAATCTGCTACATCATCCTCCTCCTCCGCAAGATCCTCCGGGTCACGATTGGATCCCTGCAGCCAACCAGATCCACCCTCAGCTGGGGTCTCCTCGTTAGAGTC
This sequence comes from Acmispon strigosus, assembly GCA_030819835.1. Lineage (NCBI taxonomy): Eukaryota > Viridiplantae > Streptophyta > Magnoliopsida > Fabales > Fabaceae > Acmispon > Acmispon strigosus. The sequence continues at coordinate 21,716,697 of JAUAMA010000006.1, forward strand.
CTCAATCTGGATGATCTGTATGTCCATGTCTATGATGGTCATGGTAACTATCGTCTCCACCTCAAGCACTAAAGGTACAATCTGGTAGTGCACCAGGGAGGCATGGGAATAGTCTGGAGACGGTGGAGTAGAAGGCTCCGCCTTACCACTGAGGGTGAAGAGTGTAGGTCAGCAACAACGAAAGGGGATGCCGGCACAGTGGCCGTCCCCGACGTCGAAGCACCGAAACTCCCAAAACCCGGAAGAGGGGAAATCGTAAGTGGTGCGATATATCTGTCATTCAAACTGCGTGCCTAGACGATCCACCCTATCCACAACCACCCAACCCGTATACCGGACTCGCAATGAGTGAAGTTACACCGCCCATGCCGCTAGATCGCCGTGATCAATGAAATGGAGGGTCACCTTTCCCTGAGGGAAAAGCCCTGCAAAGGGATCCACTGGTTGCTTGATCGCCATGCTCCGATGAAGCGACCACGAGTCATCCAAGAAACAAAGAAAAACAAGGGTCACTTTCAAACTACAACATATATAAATCACGACAAAGCATATAGGTATATATGACAACACTTAACAATTATTACAACTTCAATTTCATACATAGTTGTCAATGACCCTAATCATTCATTTATATGCCAAATGCAAATGAAAGTACAATCCCATTATACAATAAGAAAATTTGGATACAAGCCAACTCCTCACAAGGCATGCGGGACAGACACTCAAACTCAAACTAGATAGCCTGTGTCGTTAGGCATGTCAATGAAATTTCCCTTACACGTGTACACCCTATTTGACGTCCCAATAATTCCCATACTCCATCCCAGTACTCTGTGTAGTCCTGAACCATGATGGCAAACAATGTATGCATGATGAGACATGATAACATACGAACCAAACAAAAAAGTCATCTGTTTACGAGTACGAGTTTGCATTCAATGGCTCATCTGCTATCTGACGTGGTCTCACATGGTTTCATAATTAAAAGTTAATTCATACTGAAACATGTGAACATTTTCATAACCTATATTCAGGCAATCATGTCATAATATCATTTTTCTTTTACTTAAGATTTAAATAGTGGAACATGCATATATCATAGCATTTCAGACAATGTCAGATATACCATTCATAGGTATCAAACAACAATTCAACAAACATCGGGCATTTATCAAATGCTGTCAACCACAATATTCCAACACATCTTACGGTATACAATGTTTATACACATATGACAAAGATATCTATTTAAAATTGTGAAGTGCCCTTACCGCCGTTGCTTTCAATCCCTCGTTCTATGTGTGCTTCGAAGGTCCCGACCTTCCTTGAACCTTCACAACCACATAATATAGTTTGTCGTTTCTCAAACTAAGTTCTATATTCTAAACTATGGCTTTAGGAATTATTTTAACACTTAGACATCTCAAGCATAATACTCATGCACCAAAAACCATGTAACAAAGTTTAGACAAGTTCCAAAACCTTAAGGAAATCTTTGAAATCTTTCACTAAACAAGTACTAAAGCAAGTCCAAAAACCTTAAAGCTTTCCATAGTCAATTAGACAAGTTTTTCACTCAACCAGTTAGGGACTTAAAACAAGCTTTTAAAGATAAAGTCTCACTCCAAAACCTAACATCATGGTTCAACCATAGGGCCTAAAATCATGGTAAGTTTTTTCTTTTTACCAAACAACACACAAAGGTGCTAAAATACATTTTAAGCCAAAATTTCAAGCTTTTCATACAAGTTCCTATAACAAAATTTTCCTCTTGAATTTCACTAACATTACCAAGTTCAAAAATCACCAAAACAACACTTACATAATTTTTTCTTCTTTCCTTTCAAACACAAATCTTAAAGAAACACAAATCAATGCCTTAAACTCCAAAATCCATACAACCAAATTTCGCATTAAATCCCCAAAATATTAAACACTCAAAATCAATATTTAAAATCAATTCCCCAAGTCTCAAAAATTCTTTAAGCTCTCGGCCGCACCCAAATCATAGGGAAATGAATTTTCATCACGTTACCTCTGAAACTGTAGGCATATTATAAGTTCGCCCATCACGTTGTTTGTCGAAGATTAATTTTAAGTTGAAATTTTCATCTTCATATACATCATATATATCTCCTGCCATTTGAAATGCTTCATCCTAAACATTATCCTTGTCAATGTAAGTATAGATAGCAACCCGAGAGGGGGGGGTGAATCAGGTTTGCACAATTTTCGCCTTAACAAAACTTGTTACTTTCAAGATAAAGATAATCACAAATGATGATTGTGAGTGCAGCGGAATCAAACGTTGCTTGAAAGTAAAAGATGAGGGTTAGGAGAAATCACACATGGATTTTATCCTGGTTCACCTTCAAACCACAGAAGGCTACGTCCAGTCCCTTAAGAAACCCTTGAGGATTTTTCCACTATTGATAAAAACTTCTTACAAGTGCTTACACCAAGGACTTTAAGAATTTCTATCAACAACCTGAAAACACACCACTTTCAGAATCCCAACCTTCACCGAACCCTACGGTGAATCTTTCACTCAACCAGAATGAAGATGAAGAAGAATTTCTACACAGCTGAATCAATCCTTTAATACAAGAATGGATTGATCATAGAAGTTATGCTTTAGGCACTTATCATATGAAGGCTCTTTCTTATTCTGAGTTCTTCAATAGTTGAACAGCATAAGTGTTCTTGAAAATGAAGAATAAGAAACTCAGAATTTTGGCTCTTAATGAATATGAAAGTTGTATAACAATGGTTTCAATTGTGTATGAAAGTCTTGTTGTGTGTTTTTTGTTTCTGATCCTAAATGGACTATTTATAGGCACTAGAGATCATCCATGAACCAACACAAGGCTTCCCAAACGTTTTGAGACACAATGGTTCATGAAATAATGCAACTGTCCAGCAGGTAATCGATTACAGTACTTAGGTAATCGATTACGCTATGTGACCGTTTCTGTTTGAATTTCAAATTCAAACATGTAATCGATTACAAGCAAGCTGTAATGGATTACTTGTCTCTGTGTAATCGATTACCTTAAGGGTGTAATCGATTACACTCAAGTCCATTTTCTAGATAAAGAAACTTTAAGTCCTAATTGAGTTTTTCTACCACTTTTAACTTATGAAAAGGATTAAACTTAATTACTTTTAATTGTCTTAGAGCCTTCATACTTAAAGAAACCTTAGAAGCACAACTTACCTAAAATGTAAGACTTAGTCAAAGCTAGAACCCTTGAGGTTGCTTGAGATATGTTGCACTAGTTCTTCTAAGTCTTCTTTTCTTCTTTTTGTACACGAGTTTGTCGTCATCAAAACTTCAGCCAGGGTCAGGGGCAAGACCTTCTTCACAGTCAAGCATATCTTTCAACATCTGAATTATGTTTGTGTTCATCACAGATTTAGAGTCGCTTGACCGACATATCATGTAAAAGAGACCTTTTAAATAAGTAAAATGAACTATAGAATAGTGAAATTGTAATCAAATTAGTTGTAGAGACATATGTTTTTTTAATACCTGAACAAACACTTCTATTCTCAACTTCATTGGTCGTATCGTATATGTATAATTCGGAAAATTTTGGATGATAACCTTCCCTAGGAGTCAGATCACCAATACTGTGATAATTTTGTCCAAAAATTTTAAAAACACGTGACCACGACCTGTATTGACCTCCCTATCCACCTTAATTGCAAGAGATGTGAAGTTGAAGGCTGCATCGTAGGCCCTAATATGTTCTCTTAAATGTTTGCTTACTTCAGTACCCTTATTGCTTCCTTTTGGACGATGACCTTCCCTATATTCTCTAATTGCGTGGAGAGATTGTGAAGAGTGTTAAAGAATCTAAGAAGTGAGAAGGTGACACCTATTTTGATAAAGAAATAAATGACACAAGAAGGGAGGGTTGAATTGTGTGCGTGCAAAACTTGACTTTCAAAAACAATTATTAGTCCCTTAAAAGCTTTTTGTAAACGATGCAGCGGAATACTATTATTCCGAGTGTAAACGATAAAGATATAATCGACAAACACTTTAATGCAGCAGAAAAAACAAGAATCAAAGTGTGGACGATGTGGGCTATGAAGGAGCAGACGATGCAAGCAGTTAAATGAGCAGACGATGCAGGCAGTGAACGATGCAGATGATACAAGAAGTAAACAATGGAAGAAACAAATAAACAACACACAAGAGATTTATCCTGGTTCACCCCTAATCGTTGGGACTACGTCCAATCCTTGGCTTCATCAAGGTTTTCCACTATTCAACCCAGAAAAGTACAAGTATTAAACAGGACTTCTCCCAGTATTAGACAGGACTTCTCCCAATTCTTTGACAAGAATTTTCACTTGTACAAAGTCTATTTAGAAAGAGTGATGTAGAAAGTTTAAGCATGAACAAAAAGTATTTTTGGTAGAGGATATGACTCTTAAGAATATACTTGAGGTTTGGTAATAACAAAGATGATTGGACGATGGGTTCTTTGTATTAGGTGTGAAGGGATAAAGAGATTTGACTCTTAGGAAATTTCACACTTGGAAAATTTCACTCGGTGTGGGTTATACACTTAAGTTCGAGTGAGGTTTCACAGCTTAGACGACTTCAGAAATATTGAGAGCTTAATTTTGAATTTCATTGGTGGTCACCAAGTCGCCAAATTCTTCAGTCTTCAAGTCTTCCTATTTATATCTTCAGTTGAAATGAACATTGCTGAAGATTGAGAGTGTGAAACGATTTCTTCTTCTTCCTTCAAGCTTCAATGAATCTCTGTTGAACAATAAATGCATTCGACCGTTGAAAGCTTTGACATGGCTGTTCTGAGCAGTAGGTAGCTTGTAGAAGAGATTGAACTGTGTTTACTTTCGCCTTTTTTCTTGTTCTTCCTCGTTTTAGACTTAAAAATGATAGTCGTTGAAGAGATTTGCATTAAATGCATTATGCTTTTTATTTAATGCATTCTGACATTTCCGTGTCCCGAGAACAGAGCATTTAATATTGTTGCAGAGAGAGAAATTAGAGCCGTTGATATTTTGACTTGTCACATGGTTCGAGCTCTTCCCCTCGGTTGTGCTTGACAGCTGTAGACAGTGTGATGCTGTCTCGTTTCATCAGATGATGCTGTCTCACTTGACCAGACGATACAACTTATCTTCATCGGACGATGCTGTCTTCTTTCTTCAGACGATGCAGGTTGTCTTCATCAGATGATGCTTCTTGTATTTGGAGGATACTTTCATTCTGCGTAGATGATAGAGACATTTTATGCAGACGGTACATCCTTTTTGTCTTCAGACGATACTTCTTGTTTTTGCTCTATGGAAGATAGGGATGATTTCCTAAAAATAATAATACATATAGTTTAGGAAATAAAGTTAATATCATTCAAAACATGATAAGTGATCTAACTCGTTTGAACCTAACAATCTCCCCCTTTTTGATGATGACAATTTTATAGAGAAAAAGGTTTTCTCTTAATCTCTCCCCCTTTGTCATTAGCAAAAACACAAAAAAAATATTTGAAAGAACGTATGTGCTCCCCCTATCTTTTCAAAAAGATATCTCTTTTATTTTTAACACTCCCCCTATGTTCTTGAAATAAATACAAACATGTATCAAAGAAGAACATATATAAGCAAGTATCAAAACAGATAGAGCAGATGTACCAGAGCTTGATACTTAAAACATGTAATAAGAGCAGACGATAACACCTATAAACAATCATTTTTCGTCTCTCCCCCTAACTTTCATAGTTTGGCTAGCTCTCGTGTTCTCCTACTCACTTCTCCTTTAAAAGGTAACTTTCTTTCTTCTCCCCCTTAATAAAAGAAAACGATAGTTCTCTTTCTCTGAACATCAGGAACTAAACGATAGAAAATAATCATTTTCTCTTAGCGTTTTTCTCTTCTCTCTCTCTCTCTGTCAATTCTTCCTCTTCTTTTTCTTAGCTCACTAATTTCTCTTCTTCTCCCCCTTAGTCATACCTCTTCACTTTTTCTTTTCATCTCCCCTTTTTCTGTTCATCTTTCCTCATACTTTCCATTTTTTACACTTTTTCTTTTCATCTCTCCCCCTTTGTTATTCAGCAAAACCATTGGCAGTTAATAGAGCATGATAGAATATTCAAGTTTTATCATAGAAATTTGCATTAGGGCACATGATAATTGATACATAGCATATTCACCAGATATAAACAATTGAGATCAATTGATAAATCAAGTATTGGAGCAATTGTTGAATTAGAAAGTATGAAGGATGAAGACATACATCAAATGAATAGTTCAATAAGCATAATAAATATGTCAAGAGAGATAGGGAGAAGGATAGTCTTATTGTGATTTTCTGTTTCCCGTAAGCTTTGCTTGAGCAATCTGTATGGAGATGAAATTTTCTTCAAAATTTGCTTTAGGGAGCTCTAAATAGTTGTTAGCAGACGATGGTGTTCGGTGCTTGAAGATATCATTATTAAATGATTGCTTCTGACATCACCCACGTTTGAATTTCATATTTGAGTGGACAATAAGTTGCATTGGACGTCTTCTTCTTTTGAACGTCATAATGAGTAGACGATAGGTAGCATGTGACGTCATCGGCATAATGAGTAGACCCTGGCTGAGGTTTTGATGACGACAAACTCATCGGCAAAAAGAAGAAAAGAAGACTTAGAGGAAACAGCGCTATAAAGTTCATTAATTATCTAGAAGTCTTAGTTTAGGTGATTTATGCTTCTAAAGGTCTATTAAAGCATAAAGGCTCTTTAAAACACCTAAAGTAATCAAGCTTAATGTTTTCATAACTTAAAAGAAGTAGAAAAACTTAAGCCGATCCTAAAAGATCAAGTTTCTGGAAGTTGGACTTCAGTGTAATCGATTGCAGCTTTCTGGTAATTGATTACACATAGGCAAGTAATCGATTACCACTTGCTTGTAATCGATTACATGTTTGAATTTGAAATTCAAACTGAAACGGCTACTAGTGTAATCGATTACACTAAGTGATGTAATCGATTACCAACACGAAAGTTGCATCTTTTCATGAACCATTGTGTCTCAAACCTTTTGGGAAAGGTTGCATTGGTTCAAGGACGTTTCCCTTGCCTATATAAAGTCCATTTGAGTCCAGAACGCACACAACACATGAGAATACAACATTAGGCCAAAACTTTGTCAAAATAGTTCTTTCATCAAGTCTTGTAGAACTTAAACTTTCAAGAGCCTAAATTCTGAGTTCATGATCTTCATGTTTATAAGAACACTCTAATTGTTCATATCTTGAGGAACTCAGAATCCTATTATGCTTAAAAGCCTTAAAGCATAAATTCTCATGATCAATCCACTTGTATGTTAAAGGATTGATACAGCCAATTGTAAACTCTTCTTCATCTCTTTCTAATAGATTGAGTATTCACCGTGGATCTCGGTGAAGGGTTGTTGGTACTGAAAGTGGTGTACTTTCAGGGTGTTGATTGAAGGTGGTCAAGCCTTCAAGGTCTGAGGGTGGTTTGCCTTCAGGAACTGAAAGTGGTTTACTTTCAGGGGCTGTGGAAAGTGGTATACTTTCACAGGAAATTGATAGAAATTCTTAGGGTCCTTGGTGTAAGAACTTGTAAGAGATTTTTATCAATAGTGGAAAAATCCTCAAGGGTTTCTTGAGGGACTGGACGTAGCCTTCGGTGGATAGAAGGTGAACCAGGATAAAATTTTGTGTGTGTGAATTCTTCTATCCTTCATCTTTACTTTCAAGCAACGCTTAATTCCGCTGCAATTGCTTGCATTTACATATATCTTGAAAGTAAGAAATTGATAAGGCGAAAATCGGGTAAACCTGATTCACCCCCCCCTCTCAGGTTGCTATCTATACTAACAGAAAGATCATGGTCTTTGGTACCCAAATTGTCTTGGGTCCTGTTTTGTTAGTGGAACATTTGGGGGGAACCTTCTTGTCATAAGAAGTCCTCTTAGCTGTTTGTTTGATTATATGTTTTACCACAAGTTTCATAAGTTCAGATGATATGGCATTAGACGATACAAATTCAATATCAGACGGTACAGTATTAGACGACGCACATGATATACTGGACGTTGCATTACCAGACGATGCATCATTGTATCCTAAACCATTTCTATCATACATCTTTCTACTGTTTCCACTTAGTCTTACTAAGTTATCATGACCATTTGTGAAAGACAAAAGATATTCAATTAAAACTTTGACTCTTTCGTTGAGAATATTAACTTCTTTAGATGAATCTTGATCTTTTAAAACTTTGTTCTCTTCAGCTAGCAAAACATTTTGGCAGCGTGAAGACAGTAACCTTTGTGGTGATTTTAATAATTTTTGGTGGTTTGTTTTGGTACTGCTAAGTGTGATAATGGTGGGGGTACTTTTTGTCCTTGCAGCAGTAGGATCGGAACTGATAATATTGGTGATGTTCAGCTTAGCCCATCTTATGGTTAGGATTTTATTTTGTTCTGTTCTGGTTTTGTAGTCTTTTCCTCTTTCTCTTCTTTCCCCTTCATCTGTATTTTGGGTTGGGTACCCCTTGTACCCCATTTTAATGCAGTTCTTTTTGCCTATCAAAAAAAAAAAAAGCTAGCAAAATATTTTCCAGTTTATAAGCATCTAGCTCTTTTTGAAGTTTTGCAAACTTTTTCTTAAGGTTACTGTATTTCGAAGATAAAGCATGGGAATAATCAAGTAATTCATTAAATTCATCTTCATAAATTTTAGATATAACCTCATCTTCCTCATCGTCTGATGCATCAACAGATGCCATGAATGTACAAAATGTTTCATAGTATCCATGTTTTGAGCATTTTTCAGACTCTTCATTTTGGCTAGTGAATGCTCTCTTCCTCCTATAGTTGTATTTCTGGAAAGATCTCATTGTGAGTCAAGGACACTCAAGTTTCATGTGACCTTGCTCTCCACATTCATAGCAGACGATGGGATCTTTATCTGAGCTTTATTCTCCTCCTCTTCTGGAACTAGATGAGAATTTTCTTTGTCTAGAATCCTTTTTGTGCTCTTGTAGCTCACTCCCGCCTCTTCATTATTTGAACCACATCTTTTTGAATTTTCTGCAGAGATGAGCTTTCTCATCGTTAGTATCGTCTGATGATTCTTCTGTATCTTCTTCAGACGATTCGTCATCGTTTAGGCCTCTGGAGAAATTGGATCTGAAAGCTATATATTTGTTCTTTTTGCTTCCATCATACTCAACCAGCTCAATCTCATGAACCTTCAAAGATCCCAAAATATCTTCCATTTTCAGGGTAGTAAGATCTTTGGCCTCTTGAATGGCTGTGATCTTTGGTCTCCACCTTGCTGAGAGACATCGGAGAATCTTGGTTATTTGATCAAGATTGTTGTAGCTCCTTCCCAGATTTCTCAGTCCATTGATGATGATTTGAAACCTTGAGTACATGTCATCAATGGATTCATTCTCCTCCATCCTGAATGCCTCATACTGAGCAACCAGCATGCTTATCCTTGTGCGTTTGACGTTGGACGCTTCTTCGTGAGCCATGGCAAGAGTGTCCCATATCTCCTTGGCAGTATCAAGACTGTCAATTTTATCATGCTCATTTTTGCTTAGTGCGCATTTACGAAACAGCTTGGCTTTGGAGTTGAGTTGATTTTCCACCCTTTGATCATGGGTCCATTGCGTTCTTGGAATAGGTTCACCTGCATCATTTTTAGGCACATAGTTACCAAACTCAATAATATTCCATATTTTATAACTTGAGGATTCAATAAATAATTGCATATGCTTTTTCCAATAGGGATAGTTCGAGCCATCGAAGAATGGTGGCCTGGTCGTAGCTGCGTTAGTTGGAAGTGAAAATGTGTTGACTTCCATGGATCTTTTAGTCTGCACCTGTTAAGGTGTTAGTTTCTCAGAGCTTAAGCTCTGATAACAATTGATAAAGAAAGAAATGACATAAGAATGGGGGTTGAATTGTTTGCATGTAAAACTTGACTTTCAATAACAATTATTAGTTCCTTAAAAGCTTTTCGTAAACGATGCAGCGGAATACTATTAATCAGAGTATAAACGATAAAGTTATAAATGACACACACTTTAATGCAGCGGAAATAACAAGAATAAAAGTGTGGACGATGCGGGCTGTGAAGGAGCAGACGATGCAAGCAATTAAATGGCAGACGATGTAGGCAGTGAACAATGCAGACGATACAAGCAGTAAACAATGCAAGCAACAAATAAACAACACACACGAGATTTATCCTGGTTCACCCCTAACCGGTGGGGCTACGTCTATTCCTTGGCTTCACCAAGATTTTCCACTATTCAACCCAGAACAGTACAAGTATTAAACAGGACTTCTCCCAGTATTCTACAGAACTTCTCCCAGTATTAGACAGGAATTCTCTGTGAAGAAGGTCTTGCCACCCTGGCTGAGGTTTTGATGACGACAAACTCATTTACAAAAAGAAGAAAAGAAGACTTAGAAGAACCAACTCAACATACTTCAAGCAATATTCAAGGGTTCTAGCTTTGACTAAGTCTTACAAATTAGGTAAGTTATGCTTCTAAGGTTTCTTTAAGTATGAAGGCTCAAAGACAAGTTAAAATATTGAGTATAATCTTTTTCATAAGTTAAAAGTGATAGAAAAACTCAATTAGGACCTAAAGTTTCATTATCAAGAAAATGGACTTGAGTGTAATCGATTACACCCTTTAAGGTAATCGATTACACAGAGGCAAGTAATCAATTACATCTTGCTTGTAATTGGTTACATGTTTGAATTTGAAATTCAAACAGTAACGGGCAAATAGCGTAATCGACTACCTAAGTACTGTAATCTATTACCTGGTCGACAGATGTGTTGTTTCATGAATCAATGTGTCCCAAAACGTTTGGGAAGCTTTGTGTTGGTTCATGGACGATCCCTAGTGCCTATAAATAGTCCATTTAGGCTCAGAAACGCAACAAAATTCACATACAACTTTCATATTCATTAGAGCCAAAATTCTAAGTCTTTAATTCTTCATTTTCAATAAGAACACTTATGTTGTTCAACTGTTGAAGAACTCAGAATAAGAAAGAGCCTTCATATGATAAGTGCCTAAAGCATAACTTCTATATTCAATCCATTATTATGTTAGAGGATTGATTCAGCTGTTTAGAAATCTTCTTCATTCTCATTCTGGTTGAGTGAAAGTTCACCGTAGGGTTCGGTGAAGGTTGGCACTTGAAAGCGGTTTGCTTTCTGGTTGTTGATAGAAATTCTTGAAGTCCTTGGTGTAAGAACTTGTAAGAAGTTTTTATCAATAGTGGAAAAATCCTTCGGTGGTTTGAAAGTGAACCAAGATAAAACCTGTGTGTGAATTCTCCTAACTCTCATCTTTTACTTTCAAGCAACGTTTTATTCTGCTGCATTCACAATCAATATTTGAAATTCTCATTATCTTGAAAGTAATCAGTTTTGTAAAGGCGAAAATTGAGAGAACCTAATTCACCCCCCTCTCAGGTTGCTTTCTACACTTATAATTGGTATCAGAGCGTAAGTTTAGGTAATTTGCTCCTAAAAATCCAGGAAGATGGCATCCTCCCCTAGACCTAGCACTAGTGAGGGGTTCAACATAAACAGGCCACCATACTTCAATGAGACCACTATGACTTCTGGAAAATCAAGATGAAAAACTTCATAAGGTCATTGGATGTGGAAATATGGAAAGCCATTGAAGAAGGTCCGTTTATACTAATGAATGATGTGGGTGATAGCACACAACCAAAACCAAAGAATACATGGAGTGAAGAAGAAAAAAAGAAAGTTTAATATGACCTAAAAGGCATGAACATTCTTACATCAACTCTTGGCATGGACGAGTCCTACAGAGTATCCACGTGCAAAACCTCTAAAGAAATATGGGACACTTTAATGGTAACTCAGGAAGGCACTGAAGAAGTAAAGAGATCAAAAATCAATACTCTCTCACAAGAGTGTGAGATATTTAGATGTTACCTAGAGAATCTATTCTAGAGATGCAAAAAAGGTTCACTCTCTTGATTAACCATTTAATTGCTCTTGGAAAAGATTTTTCCAACAGTGATTTGAACTTAAAGGTTCTTAGGTCATTGTCAAGAGAATGGCAACCAAAGGTAACAACAATATCAGAAAAGAAAAGTCTTTCAAAAATGACATTGGCTGCACTTTTTGGCAAGTTGCAAGAACATGAACTTGAACTCAGAAAGATGGAACAACAAGAAGCAGTTGACAAGAACATTCGACCTATTGCATTGAGAACTAAAGCTACAAGATTTGATAGTTCACAAGAGGAAGATTCTCAATCCGATAGTGATGATGATGACGATGAGTATATGGAAAGGCTTCTGAAGAAGCTTGGCAAGATGCTCAAGAAGAAAGAATGTCATAATCTTCAAAGAAAGAATCTTGACTTAAAGAAGAGATTTGAGAAAAAGAATTCCAAATCAAAGAATGCACACATGGGAGACAATGAAGCAAGTTCATCATCCGATTCAGAAAATGGAGAAGCACATCTCGTTTTGATGGCAACACATCATTTCTGATGATGAAAATAATGAGGTTAGTAACGATAAATTTTCATATGATAAGTTACAAAATACCTTTGTTGAATTGCATGATATCTTCTTAAATATTTCTAAAGTATATGCAATACAAGACAAGATCATTTCATCTCTAGAAAGTAAAGCTAAAAGCATGCAAGAGGAGTTAGATCAAGTTAAAACCAAGGTGGATATTCAAAGAGATCTAATAACTCTTGATAAACAAACAACACCTGAATCAAAGATTAATGAAATAAATCAAGTGTTAAAAGATTATGAAAAAGATACAAATGAGATGAATGAATTGTCAAGTATTCAAAGGTATGTTACTCATAAAAGTTATCTAGGTTTGTTTGATCAAAGTCATTCTAGTAGTATTAAAGAAATTATCTTTACTACATCAAGTAATTCATGCTACTTTGATCACACAAGGAGAGTACTTAGTGATACTCAACCTAGAAAGGCACATTTCAAAACTTTCTATCATCTTAAAGAGAAAGTTCCTAACATGAAATTTAAGTGCTCTTACTATACTCCTAGTTATCATAGAAATGATGGAGTCCTCAATGAAAGACTCATATGGGATGTGAAAGGAACTAACCCAAAAGGACCCAAAGGCTATTGGGTACCTCGAAAATACCATTAAGTTTATTGTGCAGGTGTGCTTGAAGACCTTGTGTTCAGAAGTGTCATATACAAAGGATGGTCATTCAAGACGCAAATTTAGAATATGGTATTGGTAAGGAAATTATTTACATAAAAAGATGAAATCTATAACTTTCAAATGATATTGTGAAGAAGAGTAAGCATTATAAGCATATGCATTTGCATCATAGCTCTTTGTTAGATAATTTATTCATGCAGTACTTACCAAGCCTGGAAAATCAAGTTTTTGGATATAGTAATCGACTACACAGAATTAGTAATCGATTACAGGGAAAGTTTTGGCCCAGAAAATTTTCCAGAGACTTCTTGTAATCGATTACCAACATCAAGTAATCGATTACTCTGAAAATTTGGCCCATATATCTTTCCAGAAATTTTGAGTAATCGATTACTCAAATAGTGTAATCGATTACCCATTTAAAATTTGAGTTATTCAAATTTACACTACATGTAATCGATTACCTATCTGATGTAATCGATTACATGCTCGACCATTATAAATAACTGGGTTTCCACTTAATCGATTACAGCAAAGCTTTTCACCCATTCTCTTGAGTTCGACGAGCACTCAGTAAAATCCCAATATCTCCCACAATTCTTGTTCGTTTTCTTCAATTTCTCTTGGGTTTTCTTCCTCAACACAGTACCTATCAATTCAACCAACCAATTGTTGTTGAATTTCTCTAGGATCAAAAGCCCCAAATTTGCTCAGCCAAAACCCTAGAACTCGAAATTCATAAATCATCAAAATTTCAGCTTCCATGGCCTCCTCTTCTCGCAAACCTCATCGTTCTAAGAACCCATCCATGAATGCATTGGATCTCTCAAGGCTTTTGTCCACCGAAGAGCAGAAGCAACGGTTCTTATCTTAGTTTCTCGAACGGCCTATTTTCACCCCAAAATATGGTGTTCTGGAGTCTTTCATGGAAGCGGGGATGACTTTCCCCACTCTTTTTGACCATCAGGGACTTGATACATTCGTCGCAATAAACGGTAAATACTACCCCGAACTTGTCAAAGTCTTCTACTGTAATCTGGTTAAACGCGGCACCAAACTTTGCACATATGTCAAGGGTATTAACATTTCCATGACCCTTGAAGAGTTGGGATCTTGTCTATCCATTCCCAACACTGGAGCAAAACTAAGTCCAGAACTGACTTGCCCTTGGGAAGAATATGATAAGAAATCCTTTTACTTATCTCTCTGTCGCTTCTCTGAGGAGCAAATTCAGTCCAAGGAGCAGTGTGTTGATGCAAACCACTCCCGAGATACCCTTGCTATTGGGTTTCTATCTGTTGAAAACAGACTGCTTCATTACTTTGCTCAGCTATGTGATCTTAACCCAGAGTTCAAACCATGCTCAGATTAGTGATTTAGAACTGCAAATTCTATATGGTTTGAAAAACCTTAAGTCCATTAATTGGGCCTATCTGGTCATGACACACATGCTAGTGCATCGGGAGAGAATCAGCCCTCTACCTTTTGCTTCGGTTATCTCCATAATTCTAAAGCATTACGGTGTCTCTACTCATGGCGAGTATTCCTCCATTGTGGATGCTAAGGCTCAACGCATTGATTTGGACATCCTGAACAAGATGGGATTCTTCCAGGATGTTGATGGAACCTTCAGACACAAGTCTAACCTGACCGCTGAGGGTCCTTCTGCTCCTACTCCTGCTACCTACTTCCCTCCTTCTGACAACACTCCATCATCCTCTGCTGGAGGTGATGCTATGACTCGAATGATCTTTGATCGCATTGACAGTATGGGGAATGATATGCGGCAGTTCATGGCTGAATGTTTTGATCACCTGAAAGGCAGGATGAAATCCATGTACACGACTCTTCGAGCGGACATGGACAACTTGAGCCTTTTCTTAGACCAGCGTTCAAGCTCACCTTTCCATCTCTCTGACTTGTCCGATGGTCATGATGACATTTAGACTAATCCAGTTATGTTTAATAACTCTTTATTAGTACTCTGACAATATCTTTCTGGTTTGTAATAGTTTAATCTTGCTGTTGTTTGATTGATATTTGGATGCTTGAACAATTTCCATGTTTCTTCATGTTTCTTCTGTTGCACTTTCAAATACCGACTTGATTTCCCCACTCCCTACGCTTTAAAAATTATTATACTTGTTAGCCTGTATAGAATGCTTTTGGCCTTTTCTTCTTTTTGATGAAGTCAAAAGGGGGAGAAAGGGTCCTATGCTGTTAAAGATCATTTACAGGAAAATGCTACAAGTGGAACAAAAAGGGGGAGATGCATATGACAGGGGGAGTATAACACAATGATCTTCAACTTTCAAGACACGTGTTTGCCATCATCAAAAAGGGGGAGATTGTGAAGAAGGTCTTGCTCCGGACTCTGGCTGAAGTTTTGATGATGACAACACATGTTACAAAAAGAAGAAAAAGAAAGACTACAAGAACCGGCTCAAAACGTCAAGATCAACTATTAAGGTTCTAGCTACTAGTAAGTCTTGTTAACTTAGTGTGCTATGCTTTATTAAGGTTATATTGCATATGAAGGCTCATAAATAATCAACTAATTGAATATAATATGTTCTCACAAATAAAACTTAGTAGAAACACTCAATTAGGGTTTAAACTTTCATAAACTGAGTTCTGGACTAAGAGTAATCGATTACAGGAGCTGAGTAATCGATTACCAGAAGATAATAATCGATTACCACATCCATGTAATCGATTACATGTTTGAATTTTTGAATTCAAACTGCAACGACATGCAGTAATCGATTACCATGATAATGTAATCGATTACCAGGTCGACAAAAGTGTTGTTTCATGAACCAATGTGTCTCAAAACGTTTGGGAAGCTTTGTGATGGTTCATGGACGACCTCTAGTGCCTATAAATAGTCCATTGAAGCTCTTGAACAACAACTTTCATATTCATTAGAGCCAAAATTCTGAGTAATTGCTCTTTCATTTTCATAAGAACACTCATGCTGTTCAACATTAAAGAAACTCAGAATAATTGAGGCTTCATTGTAATTGCCTGCAGCATACAAACTAAGATCAATCCAAACTAGGTTAAAGGATTGCATCAGCCATATCGAAGGCTTCTTCTTCATCTTGAATCGGTTTGATTCATTCACCGTAGTATTCGGTGGTTGTGGAAAAGGTCCTTTGAATCGGTTTGATTCAAAGTCCGCCGTAGTGTTCGGTGTCATCAGTTGGTGGTTTGCCTTCTGAGGTTTGACAAGAGTTCTTAAGGTCCTTGGTGTAAGTACTTATAAGAAGTCTTGATCATAGTCGATAAATCCTCAAGGGTTCTTGAGGGACTGGACGTAGCCTTCGGTGGATTGAAGGTGAACCAGGATAAAATCTGTGTGCGAATTCTATCAACCTTTATCTTTTACTTTCAGCAAGTTATAATTCCGCTGCATTCACAATCAACAATTGTGATTCTGATTATACTGAAAGTAATTGAGTTTTGTTAAGCCGAAAATTGAGAGAACCTAATTCACCCCCCTCTTAGGTTGCTATCTATACTTACATTCTCCCAATTCTTTTTCAAGAATTTTCACTTCTACAAAGTCTCTTCAGAAAGAAAGAGGTAGAAAGTTTAGGCACGAACAAACTCTAAGTATTTTTGGTAGAGGATATGACTCTTAAGAATATACTTGAGGTTCAGTAATAACAAAGATGATTGGACGATGGGTTCTCTGTTTTGGGTGTGAAGGGATAAAGAGATTTGACTCTTAAGAAATTTCACTCTTGGACAATTTCACTCGGTGTGGTTTGACACTTAAATTTGAGTGAGATTTCATTGCTTAGACGACTTGAGAAAGATTGAGAGTTTGATTTTGAATTTCATTGATGGTCACCAAGTCACCAAGTTCTTCAGTCTTCAAGTCTTCCTATTTATATCTTCAGTTGAAATGAACGTTGCTGAAGATTGAGAGTGTGAAATGATTTCTTCTTCTTCCTTCAAGCTTCAACGGATCTCTATTGAACAATAAATGCATTCCACTGTTGAAAGCTTTGACATGGCTGTTCGAAGCAGTAGGTAGCTTGTAGTAGAGATTGAACAGTGTTTGCTTTCATCCTTTTTCTTGTTCTTCCTCGTTTCAGACTTGGAAATGATAGTCGTTGAAGAGCTTTGCATTAAATGCATTCTGCTTTTATTTAATGCATTGTGACATTTCCGTGTCTCGAGAACAGAGCATTTGATGTTGTTGCAGAGAGGGAAATTATAGTCGTTGATATTCTGACATGTCACATGATTCAAGCTCTTCCCCTCGGTTGTGCTTGACAGCTGTAGACAGTGTGATGCTGTCTTGTTTCATCAGACCATGTTGTCTCACTTGACTAGACGATACAACTTCTCTTCATCGGACGATGCTATCTTCTTTCGTCAGACGATGCAGCCTGTCTTCATCAGTCGATGCTTCTTGTATTTGGACGATACTTTCATTCTGCATAGACAATAGAGACATTTTATGCAGACGATACATCATTTTTGTCTTCAGACGATACTTCTTGTTTTTGCTCTATGGACGATAAGGATTATTTCCTGAAAATAATAATAGATATGGTTTAGGAAATAAAATTGTTATCATTCAAAACATACATGATAAGCGATCTAATCCATTTGAACCTAACATATTTAAGTGAAGCTTCAAATTCACCCAAAGGTGCCTCATGGAGAAGTTATGATTTTGGCATTTTCTTAATTGTATATGTTATGGATAGATGAATGGACAAGACGATTATAATATACATATATATATATATATATATATATATATATATAGAGGAGATGTATCATATTGAGAAATGTGTTTTTATATGAGAAAATGAGAATAAATCACGATCGTTAGATCTAATCATGAATGGTCAAGATTAAAACAACTTAATTGTCACATGACTACTTAAAAATGTCATGTGACTTTTTAAAAGGTCACATGACTTTATGTTTTAATCTTGGTCATTCATGATTAGATCTAATAATTGTTATTTATTCTCATTTTCTCTTATAAAAACATTTTTCTCATATGATACATTTCTTATATATATATAAAAAAAATTAATTATCACCTTTTATACCATAAGTCCATCACAATTTTAATTGATAAATAAAGCACTAATAATTTTACTGGTTGAATTACCGATTCAATTTTAAAAACATGATACAAAGTGAAGAACCAATAATTGAAGAAAATAGAACTCCCCACTCACTTGGTTCTCATCTATTTTTCTTGTTTGATACTAGTAGCCACGCTTATCAGTATCTGAAAGTTAGGTATACCCACTAAAATGTGGGACTAGATCCACGGTTCACTTTTAGTGCCTCTTTCCCTCTCTAGTTCTAAACTTGACTGAATAGTTTTAAAGCACATGGTACAATTTTATTAGTAGAAAAGACTGAAAATGTGTGCTTGCTTTACCGTTTTTTACCCTGGACACGTGTTGTTTACTTTTTTTAAATGAAGAGCGCACCTTCCCTTAACGTTGAAAGTGCCTTACAAAATAAAGCACATTAAACCTTTTATTCTTAATTATATTAGATTTAGAGCTAGCACTACACGTTTATATAAGAGATAGGTCCTATTAGGCGTTAAAGATGACAATTAATTTTCTATTGCATAATATACTCAAATCTTGATGATTTAAAAAACCAAGTTATTAAGCATAGTGTTTTCTGATTAAATATAGTTAAGTCTCTAACATAAGGAGGTTAGAAGTTGTTTAGGCCGTAGGAAGATGTTAGGAGTTTTTTATGCTGTTAGATTTCTGTTTAGCTTTTTGTTAGAGCTCAAGCTCAATCCTTAATGTATATATATGGAACTCTGTTCATGTGTGAGTAAGAAATTCATTTTCTCACAATTCACATGTTTAACACAAGTGTTGGTAAAAATAAAGCTTTGATTATTATTTTTAAAAATAATTTGGGATGACGGGATCGTGCTTCATACTAAAATAGGAAAAAAGGTTCAAATAACTCTTACAAAAAATTTACATTTAGACTCACTTGGCCTGAGACCATTTCATGCTCAATTATTCTAGGTTTAATTGCAATTTTAGTCTCTTATCTTTCACGTTTGTGCAATTTGGGTCCCTTAATGTTCAAAACGCTCGATTTAAGTCCTAGAATTTTTTTAGTGCGATTTTGGTCACGTCGTTAGCTTGCGATCCAATTACTAACGACAGTTGCTATTTTCACCCCCTCCCTTTACTATCTACACCACCTACACTTAATTTTAAAAAAAACTAGATTATTCTTTTATTTTATTTTTAAATCTCCATCTCCTTCCTATAGAAAATTAAATAAATTAAAAATAGACAATTAAAAAGCAGAATAATAATCTATTCTGCTCTTCACTATTGATGAGTATTCTATATCACAAACACAACATCCCCAAAACAGAGAAGGAAAGAAAGACCATGGCCTTGGCCACGAGTACCTTGCTTTTTAAAAATCGCACTTAAATCGAGCATTTTAAACATAAGAGACCCAAATCGCACAAACGTGAACAACAAGAGACTAAAATTGCAATTAAACCATTATTCTAAAAGGTGGGTGTCTAAGAGCATCTCCAACGCTAGGAGCTTGTCCCAAGTGGAGATGCTAAACTCTGTTCCTAATTTTTTTCCCCATTGAAGCACAATGACCTGGCACACTTGGGAGCTAATTTTTAAGGAACAGAGCTTCTGCAAGCTCCCTTGCTTTTTGGGAGCTTACAATATAAAATTCTATTTTCTCTCTTATTCACAAAGAGATTTTCGGGTAAAAAAGAGGGAAGATGAAACAAAGATGAAAGCAACCATTCAGATATGAGTAAAAACACAAATCATCCATGTATTAAACAACCACAAAATCAAAAAATTACAAAACTTGAAACTGAAATGAAATAAATTACAAAAAATAAAAAAATACTATGTTCTTCATATCTGCCTTGCTCTTCAGATCCGTTTTCGAGGGAGGGAAGGAAGAAGGAAGAGGGAGGGTGGCAGGGAGGCGGTGGTGAGGCGTGGGTGGCGGGGAGGCGACGGTGAGGCAAGGGGACGGTGAGGCGTGGGGCTCGAAGGAGGGAAGGAAGGAATATATACATGCTGATCGGTTTAATCGGTTTGTTTGGCATTTGGAGGCCAGTTTGACAGGCTGGAACTGGTTTTCTGCTCGTTAGGACTTGTCTGGACCGGCCCAGCCGGTTAAAACAGGACAGTTGGGCCATTTTTTTTTTTTCATTTTTTGACCAAAAAACATGGCAGTTGGGCTAAAATTTATTTTCGTTTTCTGACAAAAAAGAGGGCAGTTGACCCATTTTCAATTTTAATTATAATATTATTGTTAGTAGTATTAATTAAATTAGTATTTAAATTAGAGTGTTGTAAAAATTATAAATATATGTGGTATTGCGAGACCCAACTAAAAATAAAATAAAAATTATAAATATACGTGGCACTTCGGACCCACAAAAAAATTATTTAATTTTGGGAGCAGGGTTGAAGATGCTCTAACAGATACAAAATTGCAAAGCAATTTAAACCAAATTTAGATTACAAGTCAATGGGACTTGCAAAGCAATTTAAACCAAATTTAGATTACAAATAATCAATGGGACCGTTTGATTCTCTTTTTAATAAAAAGGTAATTTTACCGTTGGTCAAAAGTTTTACTTTATTTTAAAAGATTTTTTTAAAAGTAGAAATTTAATTTTTTATTTACCAATATAAAAATTGCCTTTCGCCCTTAGAAGTAATTAGAAATAACTAATTTTCTCAAAAACCACCATAAACAGATTACAGAAATAGTCAATTTTTTTTTTTTCAAATTTTGGTTTTTTAAAGTAAATTTTGCTTTTTTATTAAAGCAAATAATTAAAAAAAACATCGTTAATTTATTTAAAAGAAGTGAGACAAGCTGGTCACCCACCAATTGGCGGTCATAATGATTTTGTAATGGTTAAAAGTAGTTTTTTGAACTCAAAAAGCTCAGTTCCTAAAAATATAATCGCTGCCTACTAAAAAAGAAGCTTTTAGGCCCCGTTTGGAAGAACTTATATGAGCTTAACTTATAGTATAAGTGCTTATGCAAGCGTTTGGGAGAGCTTATGCAAGCGTTTGGGAGAGCTTATGCAAATAGCTTATGACCTACCTATAAGCTGTTTTGAGCTTATTTTCATAAGCTATTCAGAGTAGCTTATGAAAAAGAGCTTATACTTATATATAGCTTATTTTCAATTCATTATCATAAATATCTTAAAAGAGCTTATTAATAAGCGCTTATGCCATAAGCGCTTATGGTCATAAGCGCTTAATTAAGCTGTTTTCCCAAACGGGACCTTACTAGTATAGCATCGCCGAGGGCAAATGAAAGTAAAAATTATTCAATCAGTAGAAGAGAGAGGGAGAAAAGAATAACCGTTGTAGATTCTAAAACCACAAAATTACAGCTCATCTAACCAAATTGAAGTCACAAAAGGTCAAGAAGACAAAATACAAAGAAATCCACTAGAATCTAAAAAATAAAGGGGCAGGAGAAAAGAGATCCACAAAGCCACTGGATTGGATAAGAGTAATTATTCAAGGGTGAAAACAATCAAATCACACGAAGATCAAATTCATCAAAACCAAAACCAACCCCAAATAAAATCCCAGCCCAAATCTCTCACCCATCAAACGGGCCCCACCACCCTTTTCGCCAGAAGCAGTGGTGTTCCCACTCCCAGCAGTGGTGTTCCCACCTCCCACCGCGGTTGTCGCCACCACCGGAAGCGCCGTCTTGGCCGCCAGATTCGCCGGGCTGAAGTCGTGCTTGCCCAGCTTCCCGGACACCACTGGCCCCACCTGCCAGATCTGGCTGATATTGTCCGCCTTCTCCGGCACCTTCAACGCGGCGTAGATCGTGATAGCTCCGCCGGCCTCCTCGGCGGAGAGGTCCCAGGTCTCGAAGGAGAAGCTAGTCACCGGTGCGATGGCGGAGTAAGAGGAGAGGTTAAAGAGGTGGACCCGAACAACGTTCTTGTCATCGCCCTTGTAGGCGACGAAGGCCTGCGCGCCCGCCATGCCGCCGCCGGCGAGGTTGATGCCCCAGCCGACCCATCCGTCCTTCGGCGGCGCGGCGGCGAAGGCGACGGCGAAGGAGCTGTTGGTCTCATTGTAGGTGAAGTGGAGGGTGGCACCGAGGGAGGGGAGATCCGTGCAGTTGGCGTACTTGCGGTTCGTTGATAGCTTCTGGGTGGCGCAGGTGAGCGCAGAATCAGAGTGTGAGAAGAGAGAGATGAGAATCAAAATGGAGATTCCTAAGGCTGGGAGAGAAGAAGAAGGTGCCATTGTTGAAGACAGTGACACTGAGAAGAGAATTAGAGAGAAAGAAGAAGCACTATAGATAAATGTGAGAGTAAAGTAGAGGTTGGGAACTGGCATATATAGCGGAACCGGAGCGTGTGGCGAGTGAGCGTGCGATTTCATATTTCTATTTCCTTTTTTTTTTTGTGAAATTCTCTTTCCTTTTTTTAAATGGAGGAATCGAATAAAGTTGAGATTTATTTTCATTCGTTTTCTGATATGTCATATGTTAAGGAAATACATGAAAAGATCTTTTTTTTATACGGGATAAAAAGATCTATTGAATAGACGTCAAATGTACGTCATATATCATCGACCTTTGATATTAATTTAATCCCCGTCAAAAAATAATTTTTTAATCTATTTATTATGTTTGCTATGTGATTTTTAATATACTTTTATTTAAACCTAAATTTTATTTCTATATATAGTTTTATTTATATATATGGTTACACTAAATTATAATGTTAATTATGTGTCAAAGATGGATTTTTTTTTTCTTACAGATGATGGATTTAAAATAAGTAATTATTCTCATTTCTTCTTCGGAAAGAAAAAAAAATTCTAGTAGTAATGAACATTGAAATTTGTTAAACATAAAATATGATATACAATGATATTGTGGTTTCTGAAGAAATATTTAACACTTTTATTCTAAATGCAATCTTATATATTTGACTAGTAAATTTTGTGAATAAAATGTCTCAAATGATACATCAAGTGTAAGAGTTGAGACATATGAATTGAAGAGGGAAAGATCTAAGGATCAATTCTTAAAAGACGAATTTAAATAATTTCCGATATAAAAAAAATTTGTGTAAAATATATTTTAAAAAATTGATTGATTCAAACAATAAATGAAATTTAGGTTTTTCTTTAAGCTCAGAGTATCTACCATGGATGAGAGTTTAGAATCTACAACCTCATTATTAATAGACAAAGTAAACCACCACCACAAGATATCTCATAGTTAATGAAATTTTAATTCAAGATTATGATCACTTTTTTTTTAATAGATATATAATCATCTAATAAAAGTCACATCTAATTTTATCTAATAATATTAATTTTTGCCTCTGACAGGTTTTAATGATACAATGACGGTCCCTCCCAACAAATAATTTTTCTGGGGTTCGATCTTGTAACCTCACCTTAACGAAGATCTAACTTGCCTATCACAAGACCAACACCTTGTTAGTGCCTAATAATATATTATATACAAAGTTATATTTGACTATGTTTGAATATAATATATATTAGTAAAATTAACTTGAGAAAGTGTTGGTGATTATGTCAATAATTTATCTTTTAAATTTATTAAAATTCAAATACATGGACTTTTTTTTAGTTTTACCGAGGTATTTCTATAGCCGGTACCGAGGTATCTCCATAGTCGGTAGTCATAAGACTGATCCCTTCAAGACTCAAAAATCACATTAAGTGGATAAGCATTTTCTAACAAATCTTTTTCCATACTCACTGTCCAGAGATTAAAACCTCAACTAAATACATTGATTGTTTCCTTATAATTTCAAAATATTTATTAAATACTCATATATGAAATAATAAATTTCAAATTATTTTATACACATTATCACAAAAATAAAATTTTCATATACCAACGGAAAAAAACTATCGGTAAAGGTTTAAAAACTGTGGGTATAACCCAAAAAACCTTTACCGACGAACGATTCCTTTCATAGAATTTAAAGTTGTTGTACCTAGGAAAATATTTCCGTCACTATAACGTATAGTGACGATAAAGCCTTCCTAGGTATCATAATACTTTAAGATATACCTGTGAATTGTCTACCATACCATCAGTATAAGCAGTAGTAGCAACCCACAATTTCACATAACCTGATTACAAGACCATCTAAGATACCCATGAACATTAAAATGGTTGTTCTATACACAACCAGGTCACATTAAAGTACTATAGTAACATATAGTATGCACATAAAGTAGCTTCTCAATCAAAACAATTCATAAGAAAGAATCGTAACTTAATCATTATTTCTAAAAGTACCACAAAATCATATGCACATTTAATCTCCAAGAACAAAGTAGCTTCCTAATCTTCATCTGAAAGTATAAAAAAGAACATATCAATAACACAATAAACTTTTTACCTAAAATATAAATACAAAACTCAGCATCAAAATCTAAAATGATCACATAGAAAAAGGTAAGGGCAAAAGTAGATTATCAAATAACTAATTATATGTGAAAGATGATCAACAAAGTGTGCTCCAACCCAATGCAAGGATCAAAAGTAGAACAAGAAAAAAATAACATGAATTCCAAAGCTCCTATTACAGACCAAAGAATAACATAAGCATGTTGATTTAAATTAGTTAGCACTATAGTGTGGGTGTAAAAAAACCCACAGCTCGTACAGTTAAATCTCTTAAACAGTTCCTTGCACAATAGTACTTTTAGTAGCCCTAATTGTTCACTCATTATAATCCTATTAATAAGTTAAATTATTTATCAACCAGGGGTTCACACAACAACACAACATATGCAAGTACTCACAACTGAGTGTTCATGAGAAGAGAAGAATTAAACACAAGAAAGACAAAGCATGAAGGAGGGTGAGTAAGTATGATGTATGGTAGAAATTAATTAGAAAATGAAGAAAGGAGAGTGTATTAATTACACAGTGAATCCACACTAGTTTATAGAATATAATTTTCAATATCTCAGTAATTTTAGTAGAATTTAGTGCATGCTAAGAAGATATATTCATGTTCAGTATCTTAACCGGTGTTTGAACTTGGAGAATTCAAATGTTCACGGGTACTAGATGATAATAACGAAACAACATAAAAAAGGGGGGTTTGAATTGTGCGTGTGGTTTTTTAAAAACTTTTCTTTCAAGACTGCTATAAGTTTAAACATTTTTTTCTCAAACTTGTGCGGCGGAAAATTAACAGAGCTGAAAAGTAAAGCACACAAAGTGTTTATCCTGGTTCACACCCTTAATCGACAGGGCTACGTCCATTCCTTGGCTTCACCAAGATTTTCCTCTATTAACATTGAACAGTACAAGTATTGTGCAGGACTTCTCCCAGTATTCGAAGGACTTCTAATTACAAGTATTCAACAGGACTTCTCCCAGTATTCGTAGGACTTATCCTTACAAGTATTCGACAGGACTTCTCCCAATTCTTTTATAAAGAATTTTGTTTCTACTGAGTCTCTTCACAAAGAGTAAGGTAGAAAGTGTTTGAGCACATATTACAGAGATGATGTGAAAATAGATTCTCTGTTTGTGGAGTGTGTGTAATAGAGAGTTAATGAGTGATTAAATGGGGTTAATGGGGGGTCATTATGGGGGGTTATTTCTAAGTTATGGGGGAGTTATTTCTGAGTTATGGGGGTATTTTGAGTGTGAATTTCGTGCACAAGAGAGCCTACACATTCAGGTTTTACCCAAGTTCTGTTTTAATGCTTCTGTCCAATTTCTGCTACACGTTTGGCTCCTTCTTTCTGCTGTCTTCTCCTTCTGTTTTACTGCTGCATTCTCACCTTGGGAAGGAGCAAGACCACGTCCAACCTTCTTAATTTCAGAGGTTCTTAGTTGTATTCGGTAAGGTTTCCTCTTCAGTCAATTCTGAATCCTTTTCATGTTCGAAAACTCAATCCAAGTCCTTACCGTTTCTGTTTTTGGATACAACCTTCTTTTCCCAATTCAAGCTTGATCACGTGAATCCCTACATAATTCTCGAGAGTGTGGACAAGCATCGTCGGGAGGAAGAAAATCTCAGAGGCTACACTTTCGTTCCAAGGCCGAATTCGAGGTAGGTTCGCCTCAAAATCCTTGTTCTCTTATGTTAGGCATTTTGAGAGTAAATTAGTAACATGATGAAATTAGGAAAAATTGATTTTTGGGCATGTTAGAACTCTGAGATATGACACTAAATGATTAGGAATTGATTTTGACAAAAATCCATAATGAAATCACGTTTAAAACCTCATTTTTGTGAAAGAAAAGTGATTTTCGTGCCCTGCAGCAGAGGACCACGCATGTGCGTGGCCACTCCCACGCACCTGCGTGGGAGGACTCCTCCATTCTGCCTTGGCCACGCATGTGCGTGGCTATTCCCACGCACATGCGTGGGAGTGGCAGCCAGCAGGTGTAGTTTTTTCGAAACTAGTCGTTTTGAACTATTTCCGATTCCGGTTTTTCCGGGACTTCTTCCCACCCTTAGAACACCTTATTGAGGGTTGTTTGTATGATTTTTGATAGGTGAAACTTGAAGTTTATGCCAAGGACACAAAGGTAAGGGTAACTCTAGGTCTAGATAGAGTTAGTTGTGCTTTACATATGATTTTGCTGTTGGAAATTACTTTGTTTGTTATGATGGAATTGTTGGTATTGTGATGCTTGGAATTGAGAATTGTTTACATGATTATGTTGAAGATGATGAAGTTGATTATGTTATATTGACAATTGTTCATTCATGATGATGTTGAACATGTTGGCATGACATATGCATTTTTTTGGGGCTGATGGCGATGAGATGGGTTTTAGTCCCATGTGATCGTGCCTGAGGGTGATGAGATGGGTTTTAGTCCCATGGGATCGTGGTTAAGGATGATGAGATGGGTTTTAGTCCCATGTGATTGTGCCTTAACTTGTAGTTGCATTTGAGGACTCATAAGCATGGGTTGTGTTTGTTGTTCATGAGGAAATGAGTATATTGTTGAAGGAGTTGTTGTATTTTGAAGATATTGTTGCTGTCATTTATGTCAAGTTCTCTTCAACATGTTGATTGGTATTTGTTGTTTATTTTAAGAGTTAACCCTTTCTGTTTGTGTTTGGGCGCTTAACGCCAGAAAATAGACAGGGTGTTGATCGTCGTCTCTTGAGGAGCTTTACGGAATCAGAGTGCGCATTGGAAGCGTGGAAGATTCAGAAGAAGATGACGAACTACGTTGTTATAATATTCCGCTGTTTTAATTTATTTTTGGGCTCGCTGTTGAGCAATTTCCTTTGTTGTAATATTTTCCTCGTTTTGCTTCCGCGTAATAAACATTATCTATGGGAAAATATTACCTATATTATTTAAGTAATTATGAGAGACGGAAACCTTTTTGAAAATCGAGTGGTTTTCTGAGAGGTTTTAAATTTCCGCGAAATTACCATGTAACCCTCAACCGAAAATTGGGGTGTTACATTTGTGGTATCAGAGCTTTGGTTGAGAAAACCAGAGCTGTTGGGTAGTTGCATTATGAAGTCGATTGTTGGGGTGATGATAGCCAAATCCGCAAGTGTACGGTTGATTATCGAAGTAATATAAAAGATATCGAACCCAAGGGATAGGTGTCCAATTATTAATTTATTTGGAACCCGTGCAGAAAATTAAATATTGATTTTGAGTTAGCAAGAACTTGAAATAGCATGAATATATAAAGAAAAGATAATGATGATGGAAATTAAGCACTTGGGTTGAATTACATAACTTATAAAATATGCTAGTAAACCTTTACCTTATTTCTGAATTTTAAAACAAGAATTCATGATGCTCTAGCGGTCTAGCCTATGGTTTCTACAAGTTAATTCCTTACACATTGTAGAACTTTCTTCATAATTACTAAACTCAATTCCTTGCAATTTAGTTAATTAAAGAAGAAGATGAAGATGAAGTTCAGGCCAACATAAAGCAAAGTCTATCCTAATTCCTTAGTGATATATCATATTGCTTCTTTTAAGTCCCATTTCCCTTACTAATTACCAACTTCCATTGTTGTAAGAAGTAAGCTAAAACACTTGTGCGCATCAAGATGAAATGAAGAACAAGGAAATAAAACATGAACTAACAACTTTTATTCAGAAACAAAGAAGAAGAAAACTAAAGCATAAAATATAAGCTAAAACAACCCAAGAACTTAAAAAGAAATTAGCCAGGCATGGCTAATAGAAACATTGAATTACCCTGGACTAGGAGCTCAAGTATGGCTTCCCACAATTCTCAGGAACAATGCTCTTAAGGGAGAAAGAAGAATACTTGTTGTATTCTGAAGTGAAGGTGTGTTTTCAAAGGTAAAATGCAGTCCTATTTATAGCCTCTGACTGCGTCCCAGCGCCTGAGCGCTGGGATCCCCAACGCTTGAGTGTTGGTTCATTAAATCCAGACGTTGAAAAACAGGGGCCTAGCGCATGAGCGCTGGCTTCCAACGCTTGAGCGTTGGCTCACATTAATCACTGGGCTTTAATTCAGAGTGCCAACGCATGAGCGTTGGGACTCCAACGCTTGAGCGTTGGTACGTCTGATGGCAGTTCTTCTTGGATGTTTTTTCTCTTCAATATGTGGAATTGATGGGCTTAATTAGCCTCCCTTTTGTCCCCTTTTTAATTCTGAAACAGCCAAGGGCTTTACTTCTCTATTCATGCCTCATTTCCCATGTGCCAAATTAGCAATGGTGCTTCATCTTCCAACTCTTCACTTTTGGTCCTTTGTTTGCTGAGACTTCACTTTCAGCCCTTCATCTTCTGCACTTTTCATTTCTGGCCCTTTCTATCCTGAAGCTTACAGTTTCGTCCCTGGACAAAAAGACTAATTCTACCAGCTTTCCTAAAATATAAAAATAACTATAAAAATTCCTAAAAATATAAAATAAAGTTTAAAAAACAAAAAAAGCTAATCTATATGCAAAATGCAAAAATAAACATAGAATCCTAATAAAAGAAATAAAAATCCTATATGAGACTCAAAAAATAATAAAATAAAGGGTTAAATATGTTTTTGGTCCCTGTACTTTGAGCGAGATTTGGTTTTAGTCCCTCGCCGGCGTAAAGGTGGATTTTAGGCCTCAGACTTACATTATTGTTTGGTTTTAGTCCCTGCCAGAGTGGTGGCGCTGACCACCGTGCCCATGTGTCGCCGGTGATCCTACGTGGCAGTGCCACATCATTTATTGAAATGACTTGGAATTTTTTCTTTTATATTTTTTTCAGTTTTAACTACTAATTCTTAAAAATTATTAATTAAAATAAAAAACAATTAAATCCTTCTTCTTCCATCTTCATTCACGTTTCATCTTCATCATGCTCTTCATCTCACTCACACCCCAAAATCTAAATCAATCCTCTACCCTTCACCCTCCCTTCATCCTCCTATATCCTCCTTCCTCCAGATTCATCATTCTTCACTTTTCCTCGTCATCCTTCTTCTTCTTCATAAAAACCTCAATCTCTCTCCACCATGAAAGAATTGAACCAACACCTACCGAACCATTGTAAGATCGAAGCCCAAATCTCCCAAATTTGCGAGCTCCATCACCCAAAACTCAATAGAGAAGGAACCACCCCAGATTGGAGCCATGCAGAGGAAAGGGTGGTTCAAAATCGGAGCCCAAATCTCCCAGATCGGTGAACTTGCATGGTGGTTTGAGATGGTGTTGGAGAACAAAATGGGTCATTTGCCTCTTCTCTGTGTCGATCTGGTCTCCGGAGTGGAGAACCCTTTCTTTCTCTCAACGGGTTTGGGTATTTTGGTTGGGGTTTCTGGAATTTGTCTCGCCAGGGTCGATCTGCGGCGGCGACGTTGATGGTAGCTGAGTTGGAAGAGGATGATTCATGTCATGACAGTAGTGGGTTGCTGGCTCCAGGGTGCGTTGATGGAGCAAGAGCGCGAGCCACCGGTACTGCTTCTTGATGAGGTTGAGGACCTGCGAGTCGCGGTGATCCACCTGGAGAATGGCGTAGAAATCGACGTTGTTGCGGTTGTTGGTGGTGGTGGATGCGGTGGTTGTGAGCGGCTTCTCCGCCGCCTCGTGGACATCGACGATGGCGAGCATCTGATCGGAGCAACCGTTCCGCTTCCGATTTGCTACCACTTCATTTTTCTCTGCTTTCTTTTTTTAATTTATTTCTTTGATTTTTTTTTTCAGGAGATGTACATTTTCCGCTTCTGTCAGAATCTGCTAGATCCACGACGGCGTTGTTGTTGTTTTTCTAGATAAATTATGGATTGATTTGAAATTCATTTTCTGAAAATGTACTGTGAAGATCTTGAAGTTTCAAAATGTAATGTGAAGATTTTGAATCTTGAAATTAGTCGCTACTCTTATTTACTGGGAATGCTATTTGGTTGCTTGAAAAAAAGTTGTGAATTTTTTTTTTCTTTCACATATTTGGTTGGGGATGCTATTGTTGTTTTTAAGTGTTAACTGTGAAGAATTGCTGGAATTGTGGAAGAAGAAGAATGGCTGGAGACGGAAGAACAATATTAAGAAAAGGAAGAAGAAGAAGCAGCAGTAGAAGAAACACTGTTGTTCTCTGATTTCCCTTTTTCTTTTTTTTTTGTTTTTAAGTTTTTTAATTAATAAATGCAAAAAAAAGCCACGTGTGACCTGCCGTGACACATAAGCACGGTGGTCAACGGCTGACTCCGGGAGGGACTAAAACCAAACAATAATGTAAGTCTGAGGCCTAAAATCCACC
This sequence comes from Acmispon strigosus, assembly GCA_030819835.1. Lineage (NCBI taxonomy): Eukaryota > Viridiplantae > Streptophyta > Magnoliopsida > Fabales > Fabaceae > Acmispon > Acmispon strigosus. The sequence continues at coordinate 21,747,706 of JAUAMA010000006.1, forward strand.
TTTACGCCGGCGAGGGACTAAAACCAAATCTCGCTCAAAGTAGAGGGACCAAAAACATATTTAACCCTAAAATAAAAAGACTAAAAAGACCCTAAAATTGTCATACAAAATCTAGTCATCAGGTGACAATCGAAAGAAGAATGGTATGACTTAATTGATTGTTGATTGATTTTCATGCTTTTCTATTTCTAGATTTATTGTTGACCTACTAACAAGTAGAAGTAAGAGGTTGGCAAGTCAAGAGGAAGAAATGGCTGATAAAATGATTGATGTTTTGGTTGTTTGAGAAAATTCGTTTTGTTTCCCGACTTTTAGTTTCAGGGACGAAACTCTTTTTTAGGGAGGTGGTATTGTAAGACCCTCAAGTTTTGAGTAATTATACTTTGGTCCTTGGATATTTTATAATTAGATTTTGGTCCTTTAAGTTTGGATATTTGTGTGTTAGTCCTTGGACTAGTCAAGGCTGAATTGGAATTCCGCATTTTAGAGCTTTTAAGGAGGCTTTGAAATTCAAATTTGTATTGGGGACATGATGATTCGACTTAGAGGATTGTAAGATTATTTTGTTAAGAGTTTCAACAAGATGAGTTGTGGCTTAGCGGTTGAGGCTTAAGCCTTTGATTGATAAGGCTAGTGTTCAAATCTTAGTGAAGGAAGTTTTATTTTTAATATTCATTTTCGAGTAGCCCTCTTAATTAGTTGCAAATCAGATTTAAATTCGAAATTTGAACATGTGTGTAACAGAGATCTAATGAGGGGTTATTTCAGAGTTATGGGGAGTATTTTGAGTGTGAATTTCGTGCATAAGAGAGCCTACACATTCAGGTTTTACCCAAGTTCTGTTTTGTTGCTTCTGTCCAATTTCTGCTGCACGTTTGGCTCCTTCTTTCTGCTGTCTTCTCCTTCTATTTTGCTGCTGCGTTCTCACCTTGGGAAGGAGCAAGGCCACGTCCAACCGTCTTAATTTCAGAGGTTCTTAGTTGTATTCGGTAAGGTTTCCTCTTCAGTCAATTCTGAATCCTTTTCATGTTCAAAAACTCAATCCAAGTCCTTACCGTTTCTGTTTTTGGATACAACCATCTTTTCCCAATTCAAGCTTGATCACGTGACTCCCTCATTATTCTTGAGAGTGTGAACAAGCATCGTCGTGAGGAAGATAATCTCAGAGGCTACACTTTCGTTCTAAGGCCGAATTCGAGGTAGGTTCGCCTCAAAATCCTTGTTCTCTTATGTTAGGCATTTTGTGAGTAAATTAGTAACATGATGAAATTAGGAAAAATATATTTTTGGGCATGTTATAACTCTGAGATATGACACTAAATGATTAGGAATTGATTTTGACAAAAATCCATAATGAAATCACGTTTAAAACCTCATTTTTGTGAAAGAAAAGTGATTTTCGTGCCCTGCAGCAGAGGGCCACGCATGTGCCTGGCCACTCCCACGTAGCTGCGTGGGAGGACTCCTCCATTCTGCCTTGGCCACGCATGTGCGTGGCTATTCCCACACACATGCGTGGGAGTGGCAGCCAGCAGGTGCGGTTTTTTCGAAACTTGTCGTTTTGAACTGTTTTCAATTCCGGTTTTTCCGGGACTTCTTCCCACCCTTAGAACACCTTATTGAGGGTTTTTTGTATGATTTTTGATAGGTGAAACTTGAAGTTTATGCCAAGGACACAAAGGTAAGGGTAACTCTGGGTCTAGATAGAGTCAATTGTGCTTTATATATGATTTTTCTGTTGGAAATTACTTTGTTTGTTATGATGGAATTGTTGGTATTGTGATGCTTGGAATTGAGAAATTCTTACATGATTATGTTGAAGATGATGAAGTTGATTTTGTTATATTGACAATTGTTCATTCATAATGATGTTGAACATGTTGGCATGGCATATGCATTTTTTTGGGGCTGATGGCGATGAGATGGGTTTTAGTCCCATGTGATCGTGCCTGAGGGTGATGAGATGGGTTTTAGTCCCATGGGATCGTGGTTAAGGATGATGAGATGGGTTTTAGTCTCATATGATCGTGCCTTAACTTGTAGTTGCATTTGAGGACTCATAAGCATGGGTTGTGTTTGTTGTTCATGAGGAAATGAGTATATTGTTGACGGAGTTGTTCTATTTTGAAGATATTGTTGCTGTCACTTATGTTAAGTTCTCTTCAACATGTTGATTGGTATTTGTTGTTTGTTTTAAGAGTTAACCCTTTCTGTTTGTGTTTGGGCGCTTAACGCCAGAAAATAGACAGGGTGTTGATCGTCGTCTCTTGAGGAGCTTTACGAAATCAGAGTGCGCATTGAAAGCGTGGAAGATTCAGAAGAAGATGACGAACTACGTTGTTATAATATTCCGTTGTTTTAATTTATTTTTGGGCTCACTGTTGAGCAATTTCCTTTGTTGTAATATTTTCCTCGTTTTGCTTCTGCGTAATAAACATTATCTATGGGGAAATATTACCTATATTATTTAAGTAATTATGAGAGACGGCAACCATTTTGAAAATTGAGTGGTTTTCTGAGAGGTTTTAAATTTCCGCGAAATTACCATGTAACCCTCAACCGAAAATTGGGGTGCTACGACCACTAATTTCAGTGTTGAAGTCTTCTTCAGTAGGATTGTCGTTGGTGAAGATTATGTTCCGTTTGGATTTCTTCTTCTCTTAAGGTGCAACGGATACTTCTGACAAGCTCTCAGAAGCATTAAATGTAAGCCTGTTGTGCATTAATTGCAGCATTTAATGCACTTGCTTCTATCATCCGCTCTTCTCTGCTTTGTTTCCTTAAATACTATTTGATCATTAAATGGAAAGGAAAAAAGCAAAGCGTATCTTCTATTCTGATCACTGAGATTTGATTTTGACCGTTGAGGTGATACGATGTTCTGAAAATAGTGTTGTTGACTCTGAAAAGGCGTATCTCGTTGTATGGAGCGTTCAGAGAGATGACAAATACGAGGAATAATTCTTTATTAAATATGTCCTTTCTTGATTCTGGTGCGAACAGTGCTTCATTTAATATTCAGACTTTGCAAGCCTTCATTGTTTGAACACTGAGGCAGACGTTCCATCTTGAATATGGGCAGACGTTCTTTCTTGAACATAGTCAGACGTTTCTTATTGAACGTAGGCAGAAATCCCTTCATGAGAGTAGGCAGACGTTCTTTCTTCATATTCTCTTAAGCGATACATTTGAACATTCTGCTTTCAATTCTTCTGAAGAAGGTGTAGACGTTGCGTTATTTTCCATTGATAGATATTTCCTGAAATGTAAAACATGTAAGGTCTTAGGAAATCTTTGTCTATCATGATCAAAGTTGAGGTAAAATTGTTATTATTCAAAACATGATAAAATGTGGAATCGTTTGAACTTAACAATCTCCCCCTTTTTGATGATGACAATTTTCATTGAGAAAAAAGTTTAATATATTATTGTGAAAATGTATCAGAGATTTATTGTTCAAATCAAACCTGAGATATCAGAGCGTTGGGTATTAAATTTTTCTAGGTTTGAAAAATGAGCATTTTATGAGTATTAGAGCATATAAGACATTAGTTCTATCTTGGTATGATTTCATATAAGCTTTTTATAAAACTATGTATCAGAGCAATTTGAATAACGTGAAGATATAGTATCAGAGCATATTATTATAATACTCATTTGCAACGCATAGCTCGATATCATGGCAGACGATCTAAAGAGGTAGACGGTCAAACTCTCCCCCTTTCATGTATAATCTATTTTAGTCTAACATGATTCTTAGCTTCCCCTTAAAGCAATAATTTTCTAAGTTATGCTAGGGTTATTTTTCTCTTTGCTACCCCTCAACTTAATCTTTCTCTATTTTCTTTAATCTCTCCCCCTTAGTCTAAGGGCCTTTTTCTATACTTCCTATTTTTCTCTAGTCTCTCCCTTGTGTTTTCTAATCTCTCTCCCCTTATACTAAGACTTTATTTTAGTCTATTCTCTCCCTCTGAGAACTTTTTCTCTAATCTCTCCCCCTTTGTCATCAGCAAAAGCAATAAACAAGGTGCAGGCAGACGAGATAAGCCAATTAGCAAAAAAAAAAGTATAGAAAATAATATAAACCAATTTGCTAGACTATGTAAAAATTGTTAAAAAAAAATGAACAGCAAGTAAAAGAGGTAGGGATAGAGATATCGAAGGGTTGCTTCAGCTCAGTTTTTCCAAAATTGTGGACATCATCACGTGCAGTGAGCTGAACTTTGCATCAAACTTGGCATCGAGATCTTCCATGTGCTTTTCATTCCTGGCATCCAGGTCTCCAACTTGCTTTGCATTATGAGCAGCTAAGGTTTGAAGATCCTCACGGATTCCATCTTTGAAAACAGCAAATTTTTCTTGGAGTTCTTCCACAACCTGTGCATCTACTGAAGCTTTGACAGAGATAGGAGTTGGTGGGGACTCAACCCTATAATCAACTTCAGAACTTGTGTGACCCAACCCAAAATCCATCTGAAGAGATTTAACAGTGATGAGAGAACTGCAGATGAAGGAAACTACTTCAGCAAGAGTTAGCTCAGGGGCCGTAACTAGATCAAAGTCCTCCTTTGATAATATGATTGGAAGTGCAGGAAAAGAGATTGCTGATTGCCAAGAGGGCAACAAAATGAGCATCCACAAGTCAAGAAAGAAACAAGAGCTCCAGGGTGCTCAATAATGAAGACGGAGATATAGCCAACATATCCTTGTGATTGCCAAACAGCCCAATCGGAGATAGAGATCGTCTTTCTGACGATCCATAAGCTGGAATTGCATGAAGAGGCAGGAATAAGGTGCCTAGAGCTGTGCGGAAAAACAGAAAGGATATCCAAGAGCCTCCACAAATATAACAAGTAGGACCCGAGAGTTCTTAGGCTTAATCCTCTTTAGTCATTTCACTGACCTTGGAAAACTGGAAGAACGTCTCCTTGTCATGGAAATTGGAGCGACATACGTTTTGGGTAGTTGACATTCTTGTGGTTTTTCCTCAGGAATGCAAGGTCTTCAGAAACCGAAGTGGTGATGGCGAGTATAGCTGTTCGACGATCACAACAGGTGGGGGAGTAACCATCTCAGCCATTTTGGAGGGATGAAGAGGACTTGGCTCTTCTTCATACGCAGGGGAGTGATCCGGAACAAACTTAGGTTCAGAGAAGAGAGTTTGCACAAAAGTAGAAAGCTGGTTTTCAAGCAGTTTCTTGAATTTACCCATTCTTTGAAGGAGTGGGGTTTCCCATCCAATAGCTGTTTCAGTATGATGATACGACCATTATGGATAAGTTGGCAGCAAAGGAGAGTCCTCCTGAAGCTTGACGTGAACCCAGTGATTGTTGTTTACAAGGCCAAGAACGACCATCTTTGGAGAAGGGGGCACTGGTCCAATTAAATGAAGGTAAGTGCAACCTTCTTTGTTGGACAAAATCACCAAGACAATGTTGAAAGCAGTAGCTGCTATCAACCCCATGTCTGGGACTGAGAACCACTTAGGTTTGAATGCTGGTTGATAGCCAAATCGCAAGTGCACGATTGATTATCGCGTAATATAAAAGATTGTCGATCCCACAGGGATAGGTGTCTAATTACTAATTTGTTTAGAGCTTAAACAGAAAAATAAAAAGATATATTTTGTATTTTGGTTTCTGGGATAAGAACATAAAAAGCATAGAATATAAAAGAAGAGATGATGATAAAAATAAGCATTTGGGTTGCATTGAGTAACTTATAATTTATGCTAGCAAACTTCTATTTCATTTCTGAATTCCAAACAAAGATTCATGATGCTATAGCCTAGTGTAACTACAAGATAATTCCTTAAGCATTGTAGATCTTTCTTTTTAATTACTAAACCCAATTCCTTGGCACCTAGTTAACTAAAGAAGAAGATGAAGAAGATGTTCAGGCCAACATAAAGTTACGTCCTTCCTAATTCCTTAGCGAAGTATACTTATAACCTTTTTTAAATCCTAGGTCCCTTACTACTTACCAAATGGCCTTATGTAATAAGCAATAAGCAAGAGATCTTGTGTGCACCAAAATGAATGAAGAACAAGGAAATAAAACATGAACTTTTAATATTATTCAGAAACAAATAAAAGAAAACTAAAACATAAACTAATAAGCTAACACAACCCAAAATACTTAAAGAGAATTAGCCAAGCACGGCTAAAAGAAGCATTGAATTACCCTGGACTAGGAGCTCAAATATGGCTTCCCACAATTCCTAGGAACAATGTTCTTGAGGGAGAAAGAGGAACACTTGTTGTGTTCTAAGAAAGGTGTGTTTTACAAGTGCAAATTGTCTCCCTATTTATAGCAAAATTCTGGGCTCCAGCGCTTGAGCGCTGGCTTTCCCAGCGCTTGGGCGCTGGGAAGCATTAAAAATACACTTTCTATCCGAGGCCCAGCGCTTGAGCGCTGGCTTTCCAACGCTTGGGCGCTGGGTCAACATCTGACTCATCAGCCAGTCAGAACCCCAGCGCTGGAGCGCTGGGACACTGCTTCTTCATCTTCAAGCTTTTTCTTCCTTCTTCATTCATGGTAGTGGGTTTTGATGGCCATAAAATGCCACTTCTCAGCCTTGTTTAATTCTGAAACCTTTCCTCCACTAACATCAATTCTTTAAACATTATTTTCCATGTGCTAATTTAGAGAGTGATTCTTCATATTCTTCTTTTCCACTTTTGGTCCTCTCATGGTTAGCACTTCAATTCTGGCCCTTCTACTTCTTGCAACTTCAATTTTCAGCCCCCAACTCTTGAACCTTTAGACTTTGGTCCTTCATTTCTTGAACTTTACAAATAGGCCCCTGAACAAAAATGATAATTTCTACCAGCTTTCCTAAAAATACAAAAATACCTATAAAAATTCATAAAAATATAAAATAAAGTTTAAAAATCAAATAAAAACTAATCTATATGCCAAATGCAAAATAAATAGAAAATCTACATAAAAACAACAAAAAACCTATATGAGACTCAAAAATAACAAAATAAAAAGGCTAAAAAGACCCTAAAATTATCATACAAAATCCAGTCATCACTGGTTCTTGAGGAGCTATCCTTATGGCTTCCAACACCATTTGATAGTCTGCTGCTGAGCTCAGAATCTTATCATGAAGATCTCTTCTTCCTTCCATCTCAGCTATCATCCTAGTTCGAATATCAAAACACAGATGTTCACCCATTCCGAGCCACTCGGCAATGCATCGGAAACCACAGTTTCCATTATCCTTCACATCGAAGATATTTTCGATGAAGGGTTGAAATGTGTTGCGCAGAAGGTGCGTATACTTTTGAAGAGAAGAAAGAGAGGCTTCAGTGGCTCAAACTGCTTCTTCAGGTGTTGTATACATTTCAGCAGATGTAATTTCACCCTCTTCAGTGGGTGAAACTTCAATTTGTTTAGCAAGTGCATCCTCACCTTTTTTCAATAGGTGCAACTGCAGGTTTTTCAGCTTTAACAGGAAAGGGAATCTTCTCTGTTGTTCCCTTCACAACTTCTTTCACCAAACGTCTCTTCTTTACCTTGGGGGAAGACGAAGGTTGATTTTCCTCAAATGTTGGAGACTTTCGTTTAGCAGACGAAGTTCTCATTGAGCGTGTTCTCCTTGCAAACGGAGAAGGAGCAACATTGACTTCTTGGTCAGCAGACAAAGGAACTTCCACAGGAACAGAATTAGCAACAGCTTTGGAGCCTGTAGTCTGCTTTGAAGACTTACTCAATAGTTCCTTGGGCATATTGGAGATATCTACCTCCACCTTCATTCTTTTCACATCTCCAATCTTGATTAGAGTAGGAAAGATGAAATCTTGAGTAGTGAATATATTTTTCTCTATCTTCGGCGTCAACTTTCCAATCTTCGCGAGCATCACCGTGATCAGTGACCCATATGGCAAGTTTCCATGGGCACTATCAATAAAGTTCTTCATGTGTTGAAAGATGAGATGAACTGGGTTGACCTTCACTTTCTTCAACACCTTGTATAAGGTGTATTTTGCCAGCTTGTTTACACAGCCCCTTGAACCATCTTTGGGAAGGATGACCTTACTGATCATCCCATGTGGAAAGACACAGGGTTCCACAAGATTGCTCGCAGTAGCACCTCCTACTTTAGGGTCTTGCTTCCATATGCATCCAGCAGGAGCTGTAGTGTTCTCCATCTCCGACTACCATGTCCAAAGCAATGGCGATATGTGCAGTGGAGACATCAATAATCTCCCTGTGGAAACAGGTTCGAATAATCCCGTTATGCTTCACAGCACAGTCATAGAAATATTTTGCCTCCCTTTGTTCGAATGTTTCAGCCATTGCTATACCTGACAATACTCAGCAAACAAAATTAGCAGTACCAGTTCATCACACAGATAATATATTTTCTTTTTTATATATATATAAAAAAAAACAGCACTAAACAAATTAATAAAAAGAACTTAAAAGGAAACTATCCCCGGCAACGGCGCCAAAAACTTGATAGCCAAACCGCAAGTGCACGGTTGATTATCGTGTAATCAAAAGATCGAACCCAAGGGATAGGTGCCTTCTTATTAGATTGTTTAGTACTTGAGCAGAAAAATAAAAGATGTATGTTGTTGATGGTTTGATTATGATAGAACAAGATATAGCAATAAAATGATAAGAGATAAAGATGATGAAGAATAAGCTCTTGGGTTGAATTACATAGTCTATAAAATATGTTAGCAAGTTCCTACTTAATTTCTGAATTTTAAGTCCAAGTTCATGATGCTATAGCCTAGAGTTTCTACAAGTTAATTTCCTTAAGAAATGTAGAACTTTCTTCCGAATTACTAAATCCAAGACCTTGTAATTTAGTTAACAAGAAAAGAAGATGAAGATTGAATTCAGGCCAACATAAAGCTACGTCTATCCTAATGTCCTTTATAGATATATACTTATAGCGTTTTTTAGATCCTATTTCCCTTACTACTTACCAAATGGCCTTATGATATAAGTAGAAAGCAAAAACACTTGTGATCATCAAGATAAAATTAAGAACAAGGAAATAAAACAAGAACTGGAAATATTCTTCAGAAAGGTAGAAACAAACTAAAACATAAATATAAACTACAACAACCCAAGAAACTTAAAAAGAATTAGCCAAGCATGGCTAAAAGAAGCATCGAATTACCCTGGATAGGAGCTCAAGTATGGCTTCCCACAATTCCTAGGAACAATGATCTTTAAGAAGGAAAGAAGAACACTTGTTGTATTCTGAATAGGTGTGTTTTACAAGTGAAGAAAAGGCCCCTATTTATAGTAAAAAATCACCCTCCAGCGCTTGAGCGCTGGGATTCCCAACGCTTGGGCGTTGAGTGCAATTAAAGTCCCACTATCAGACCGAGGCCCAGCGCTTGAGCGCTGGCGTTCCAACGATTGAGCGCTGGGTGAAAATCTGACTCATCTCCTAGTCAGAGTCCCAACGCTTGACCGTTGGGAACCCAACGCTTGAGCGTTGGGTCGCCTGCTGGTTCATCTTCAAGCTTTTCCTTTCTTCATGGTAATGGGTTTTCAATGCCTTCAATGGCCACCACTCAGCCCTTAATCATTTCTGAAACTTCCTTCCCACTACCATCAATTCTCCACTCATCCTTTAATCCTTATTTTCCATGTGCTTAAATCAAAGAGTGTTGCTTCATATTCTTGATTTCCACTTTAAGTCCTCTCTTTGCTAGCACTTCAATTTCAATCCTTCAAGTCCTTGAAACTTCACTTTTCATCCTCCACTCTTGAACTTTTAAACTTTAATCCTTCCTTTCCTGAAACTTTACAATTTGGTCCCTGGACAAAAATGATAACTATACCAGCTTTCCTAAAAATATAAAAATAACTATAAAAATTCCTAAAAATATAAAATAAAGTTTAAAAACCAAATAAAAGCTAATCTATATGCAAAATGCAAAATAAATATAAAATCTACATAAAAATAATAAAAATCCTATATGAGACTCAAAAATAATAAAATAAAAAGACCCTAAAAACATCATATAAAATCCGGTCATCACACCACTATACCCAACGAAAGCTTGTCCTCAAGCGACAAAACTTAAAGAAAAACTTGTCCCTGAGTTTAGAGAAAGTTTATCTGATTAAAACTTGAAGCACAAAAACCTTTCCAAGAAAGCTTAGTGGATTTGGAAGACCTGCATGTTTAAAGATATTTAATCAAGAAGGTTTAGGCTGTTAGAACAGATAGCAACCTGAGAGGGGGGTGAATCAGAGTAGCCCCGATTTTCGCCTTATTGAAAATGTTACTTTCAAGATGATGATGATCACGACACGATAGTTGTGATTGCAGCGGAATTAAGCGTTGCTTGAAAGTAAAGATGAAGGATAGAAGAATTCACACAAAGAGTTTTATCCTGGTTCACCTTCTATCCACCGAAGGGTACGTCCAGTCCCTCAAGAAAACCCCTTGAGGATTTTTCCACTATTGATAGAAATCTCTTACAAGTTCTTAACCCAAGGACCCTAAGAATTTCTATCAATTTCCTGTGAAAGCAAACCATTTTCCACAGCCCCTGAAAGCAAACCACTTTCAGTTCCTGAATGATGAGTGGATATTATATGATGTTTTTAGGTTGTTTTTAGTCTTTTTATTTTATTATTTTTGAGTCACATATAGGATTTTTATTATTTTTATATAGATTTTCTATTTATTTTGCATTTTGCATATAGATTAGCTTTTATTTGTTTTTCTAACTTTATTTTATATTTTTAGGAATTTTTATAGTTATTTTTATATTTTTAGAAAAGCTGGTATAGTTATCATTTTTGTCCAGGGACCGAATTGTAAAGTTTCAGGAAATGAAGGATCAAAGTGGAAAAGTTCAAGAGTGGAGGATGAAAAGTGAAGTTTCAAGGACTTAAAGGGCCAGAATTGAAGTGCTAACAAAGAGAGGACTTAAAGTGGAAATCAAGAATATGAAGCAACACTCTTTGATTTAAGCACATGGAAAATAAGGATTAAAGGATGGGTGGAGAATTGATGGTAGTGGGAAGGAGTTTTCAAAAGCTAATTGGTGGCAAATGAAGGCCATAATGGCCATCAACTCCTCCACCATTGAAATTTTTGCTATAAATAGGAGTGCTCATCCTTTGTAAAAAACACACCTCTTAGAATACAACAAGTATTCTCTCTTTCTCCCTTTTGAGCATTGTTCCTAGGAATTGTGGGAAGCCATACTTGAGCTCCTATCCAGGGTAATTCAATGACTCCTTTAGCCATGCTTGGCTAACTTCTTCTTTAAGTTTCTTGGGTTGTAGTAGTTTATAAATTTATGTTTTAGTTTTGTTTCTACCTTTCTGAATATTATTTCCAGTTCTTGTTTTAATTCCTTGTTCTTAATTTTATCTTGATGATCACAAGTGTTTTTTGCTTATTACTTATACGAATGAGAATTGGTAAGTAGTAAGGGATCTAGGATTAAAAAAGGCTATAAGTATATATCGCTAAGAGATTAGGATAGACGTAGCTTTGTGTTGGCCTGAACTTCATTTTCATCTTCTTCTTTAGTTAACTAGATTGCAAGAAATTGGGTTTAGTAATTAAAAAGAAAGTTCTACAATGTGTAAGAGATTAACTTGTAGATATACTAGGCTATAGCACCTTGAACTTGGATTTAAAATTCAGAAATTAAGTAGATACTTGCTAGCATATTTTATATTCTATTTAAACCAACCCAAGAACTTAATTCTCATCATATTTATCACATCTTTATTTTATGCTATTATTCTTGTTTGCTCTAAAAAAAACAACAACATATTTTCATCTTTAATTTTCTACACAAGTACTAAATTTTATATTAATAAGAACACCTATCCCTTGGGTTCGATCTTTTTACTACGTGATAGTTAATCGTACACTTGTGATTCCGCTATCAAGTTTTTGGCGCCGTTGCCGGGGATAGGTTCTGTTTAAGTTCTTGTTATTATTTTGTTTAGTGATTTTTATTTATATAAAAAAATAAAAATATAAATTGTGATGAACTGGTGCTGCTAACTTTGTTTATTGAGTATTTTCAGGAATTATGGCTGAAACATTTGAGCAAAGGGAGGTAAAAATCCGTGCTAGACTTGAAAAAGAGTATGAGAAAAAGAAGCAGGAAGCTGTCACTCTTATTGACGAATTCTATTCTAATTTAGAGTGTGAGCGAAATGCGGGATTTTTGCCAACCCCTGAGCAGGAATGTAAGGCCATGGAAGAATTACAAGTGAAAATACAAAGCATTCTGAGGAGGCAGTCCAGCGATGAACAACAACCACATGTTCATGAAAGTGAACGTGTGGTTCAAAGAGATGAGGTAAAAGAAACCTTCATTGTAGAACCTCAAAGGACCTATGTTATAGGTTCAGAAGATCAAGGCAAGAAACAAGAAGGGGAAGTTTTCCTTATCCCTTCCATTTGTAATTTGATTGATGTTGCCTTGAAAGCTGAAAATTCATTGGGCACTATGTTGTACTTGTGCCAAAATATGCATGATTTGCGGGGTCTAAAGAATTTTGTAATAGACCCCGGTTGAAAGTGATTAGTGGAAGGGTCTATCTCGGACCTTAACAATGAGCTGGTTGGGAGACAACCCAACTTAGGAATAGTTTAATTTTCTGTCTTTTAATTTTCTGCATCATCCTTGTAAATAAATAAAAGAAAAAATTCTATGTTTTGCTGCAGGAGGGGCCAGCGCTCAAGTGCTGGAGGCCAACGCTCAAGCGTTGAGCCCCTGCTTGGTTTCCCCTATTCCAGTTAATCCCAACGCTCCAGCGTTGGATGTCTAGCGCTCATGCGCTAGGCCCCTAGAATCCACCCATTTTTTATTTTAAATCCAGCGCCCAAGCGTTGGCATCCCCAACGCTCAAGCGCTGGAGCTCGGGCAGTCTTGCTGTTTTGTTTTTATTTGCTGTTTTTAGTTTTTAATAAAATTTTGTGTTCACCATTTTCTGAAAGTTTTAGATTCTATGAGTTTTCCCTTGTTTCTACAATGGTTTTAATTTTTGGGAACTCAAGAATTCTTGTTTTTAAGGTGGACACAATTTTTCAACCCATGATCTTAAGTGTGCTGTTTTTGGTACTAACAAGTCAAGCAAGCTTCTGCTTGTGAGACTTTTTGTTTGTTCAATGTTATAGGATAGGTATCAGAAGGAGGAAGAACCCTCTTGAACTTAAATGTTCAATTTGATTTTTGCATTGAGGTTCCCTTGGACTTTTGTGGAAATTTGTAACTGTGCCAGCTTCTTAGTTTTTTTGGTTTTTCTTTTTATAGTTTTTAGTTTTATTCTTAGTTTAGTTTTTCTGTTTTATTTTTGCATGAGTCTTGAGTATATTATCCATTCTTAATATTGCTATAGCTTTGTGAATGCTTTATCTGATTGAACTGTTTTTGAAAATGTTACATGTTTTAAAGCGGTTAGGATTGCATGCTGTAGAAAGGATTTTTGATATCTTGATTGTTTTGGTTGTTGGCAAAGTCTTTTTCTGAGTTCTAAAAAGGGTACCCCTTACCCTATCTTTTTCTGAGAGCTGAGGACTCTGAATGCATGATTGTAAAATTTTTCTGCCTTGTGTTGCATGTTGATTTGGATTTTGTATACTTTGTAAGTTGAGAAGAGATTATAGGCATTTTTGAAAACTCAGAGTTTTGTTTGAAAAGCAAAAATCCACTAGTAGCCCCTTCGAGCCTTAAAAGAGTCATTTTGTTGGAGCCTACTTTTGTGTGATATTTTAAAGTTGTTATTGTGATTCATGAGCTGAAATTGGTAGAGCTATGTTTGTTGGGTTTCTCTCTAAAAAAAAGAAGAAAAATAAAATAAGGTATGTGCCTTATGAAAAAAAAAGAAAAAAATTATAATGAAGTGGTGGGGTGAGAATGAGTGTGAGGGGAGTAAAATTCAAGTCATTCATCCCATACATTCCACTACTTTGTTCAAAAAAAAAAAACGAAAAATTGAGAGGACCCTTGTTTGTAATTGTTGAAGCTCTTAAGTCAAGAAAAATCACTTAACAACAGATTCTGAGTCAGCCACTAGAGTTGCCAATTTCTTGAAATCCACACCTTGAATTGTTCAACCCTTTGGCCAAGTTACAACCTTCACAATCTCTTCAAAGTTACTTGGTTGCACTATTTCAGTTTTGATTTAAATGATAGGCAGGATTATTGAGCTTTCTTGTTTTTCATGGAGAATATCATTTTTGTGAGCTTAATTGATGAACTCAACATGTTAAAAGCCAAGCCTAACTTTCTTGATTAAATATATGTAAACATGCATGTCTTCCACATCCGCTAAGCTTTCTTGGAAAGGTTTTTGTGCTTCAAGTTTTAATCAGATAAACTTTCTCTAAACTCAGGGATGAGTTTCTCTTTAAGTTTTGTCGCTTGAGGACAAGTTGTCGTTGGTTATAGTGGTGTGATGAGTGGATATTATATGATGTTTTTAGGTTGTTTTTAGTCTTTTTATTTTATTATTTTTGAGTCACATATAGGATTTTTATTATTTTTATATAGATTTTCTATTTATTTTGCATTTTGCATATAGATTAGCTTTTATTTGTTTTTCTAACTTTATTTTATATTTTTAGGAATTTTTATAGTTATTTTTATATTTTTAGAAAAGCTGGTATAGTTATCATTTTTGTCCAGGGACCGAATTGTAAGGTTTCAGGAAATGAAGGATCAAAGTGGAAAAGTTCAAGAGTGGAGGATGAAAAGTGAAGTTTCAAGGACTTAAAGGGCCAGAATTGAAGTGCTAACAAAGAGAGGAGGACTTAAAGTGGAAATCAAGAATATGAAGCAACACTCTTTGATTTAAGCACATGGAAAATAAGGATTAAAGGATGAGTGGAGAATTGATGGTAGTGGGAAGGAGTTTTCAAAAGCTAATTGGTGGCAAATGAAGGCCATAATGGCCATCAACTCCTCCACCATTGAAATTTTTGCTATAAATAGGAGTGCTCATCCTTTGTAAAAAACACACCTCTTAGAATACAACAAGTATTCTCTCTTTTGAGCATTGTTCCTAGGAATTGTGGGAAGCCATACTTGAGCTCCTATCCAGGGTAATTCAATGACTCCTTTAGCCATGCTTGGCTAACTTCTTCTTTAAGTTTCTTGGGTTGTAGTAGTTTATAAATTTATGTTTTAGTTTTGTTTCTACCTTTCTGAATATTATTTCCAGTTCTTGTTTTAATTCCTTGTTCTTAATTTTATCTTGATGATCACAAGTGTTTTTTGCTTATTACTTATACGAATGAGAATTGGTAAGTAGTAAGGGATCTAGGATTAAAAAAGGCTATAAGTATATATCGCTAAGAGATTAGGATAGACGTAGCTTTGTGTTGGCCTGAACTTCATCTTCATCTTCTTCTTTAGTTAACTAGATTGCAAGAAATTGAGTTTAGTAATTAAAAAGAAAGTTCTACAATGTGTAAGAGATTAACTTGTAGATATACTAGGCTATAACACCTTGAACTTGGATTTAAAATTCAGAAATTAAGTAGATACTTGCTAGCATATTTTATATTCTATGTAAACCAACCCAAGAACTTAATTCTCATCATATTTATCACATCTTTATTTTATGCTATTATTCTTGTTTGCTCTGAAAAAAACAACAACATATTTTCATCTTTAATTTTCTGCACAAGTACTAAATTTTATATTAATAAGAACACCTATCCCTTGGGTTCGATCTTTTTACTACGCGATAGTTAATCGTACACTTGCGATTCCGCTATCAAAGGCAAACCACCCTCAGACCTTGAAGGCTAAACCACCTTCAATCAACACCCTGAAAGTATATCACTTTCAGTACCAACAACCCTTCACCGAATACCACGGTGAAAACTCAATCTTACAGAAAGAGATGAAGAAGAGTTTACAATTGGCTGTATCAATCCTTTAACATACAAGTGGATTGATCATGATAATTTATGCTTTAAGGCTTTTAAGCATATTATGATTCTGAATTCCTCAAGATATGAACAACTAAAGTGTTCTTGTAAACATGAAGATCATGAACTCAAAATTTAGGCTCTTGAAGGTTTAAGTTCTAAAAGATGAACTAATTTTGACAAAGCTTTGGCCTAATGTTGTATTCTCATGTGTTGTTGTGTTCTTGACTCAAATGGAATTTATATAGGCAAGGGAAACGTCCTTGAACCATCACAACCCTTTCCAAAAGGTTTGGGACACAATGGTTCATGAAAAGATGCAACTTTTCGTTCTGGTAATCGATTACATCACTTAGTGTAATCGATTACACTAATAGCTGTTTCAGTTTGAATTTCAAATTCAAACATGTAATCGATTACGAGCAAGAAGTAATCGATTACTTGCCTAGGTGTAATCGATTACCAGAAACCTGAAATCGATTACATTGAAGTCCAACTTCCAGAAACTTGATCCTTTGAGATCGGCTTAAGGTTTTCTACTTCTTTTAAGTTATGAAAACACTTATCTTGATTATTTTAGGTGTTTTAAGAGCCTTTATGCTTTAATAGACCTTTAGAAGCATAACTCATCTAAACTAGGACTTCTAGGTATATGATAGACTTTGTAGCGCTGTTTCCTCTAAGTCTTCTTTTCTTCTTTTTGTCGATGAGTTTGTCGTCATCAAAACCTCAACCAGGGTCAGGAGCAAGACCTTCTTCACATAGGCTTGGCTTTTCAACATGTTTGAGTTCATCAAATAAGCTCACAAAATGATATTCTCCATGAAAAACAAGAAAGCTCAATAATCCTGCCTATCATTCAAATCAAAACTGAAACAGTGCAACTAAGTAATTTTGAAGAGATTTTTGAAGGTTGTAACTTAGCCAAAGGGTTGAACAATCAAGGTGTGGATTTCAAGAACTTGGAAACTCTATTGGCTGACTCAGAAAGTATTGTTAAGTGATCTTTTACTAAGAGCTTTAAACAATTCAACACAAGGGTCCTCTCAATTTTTCTCTTTTTTTTTTTTTTTGAACAAAGTAGTGGAATGTATGGGATGAATGACTTTAATTTTACTCCCCTCATACTCTTTCTCACCCCACCACTTCATTATTTTTTCTTCTAAGGCACATACCTTATTTTTTTCAACTTTTCCTTCTTTTTTTTTTTAGAGAGAAACCCAACAAACATAGCTCTAGCAATTTCAGCTGATGAATCACAATAACAACTTAAATTATCACACAAAGTAGGCTCCAAAGAATGACTCATTTAAGGCTCAAAAAGGGGTTACTAGTGGATTTTAAATTTCAAGCAAGAATCTGAGTTTTCAAAAATGCCTATAATCTCTTCTCAACTCACAAAGTATACAAAATCCCAATCAACATGCAACACAAGGCAAAAAAATCTTACAATCATGCAATCAGAGTCCTCAGCTCTCAGAAAAACATAGGGTAAGTGGTACCTTTTTTAGAACTCAGAAAAACTTTGCCAACAACCAAAACAATCAAGATGTCCAAATCATTTCTAACAACATGCAATCCTAACCGCATCAAAACATAGAACTTTTTCAAAAGCAGTTTAATCAGATAAAGCATTCACAAAGCAATAGCAGCATTCAGACAGGATAAAGACACTCAACCATGCAGTTTAAAACACTAAAAGCAAAAATAAAACTAAAACTAAAAATTAAAAAGAAAAACTAAAAAGCTTGTACAATATACAATTTTTCCACAAACAGTCCAAGGAACCTCAAAGTAAAATCAATTTTGAACACTCAAGTTCAAGAGGGCCTGTCTCCTTCTGGTGCCTTTCCTGCAAAATTGAACAAACAAAAGTCTCACAAGCAGAAGCTTGCTTGACTTGTTAGTTCCCAAAATAGCATATAAGAACAAGGGTTGAAAAATTGTGTCCACCTAAAAACAAGAATTCTTGAGTTCCCAAAGATCAAAACCATTATAGAAGCAAGGGAAAACTCACAGAATCTAAATTTTTTCAAGAAATGGTGAACACAAAATTTATAGAAAACCAAAAAACAGAAAATAAAGTAAAAACAGAAAATTGCCCGAGCTCCAGCGCTTGAGCGTTGGGTCCCCAACGCTTGAGCGCTGAAATTAAAATAAAAACTGGGCAAGAAATAGGGGCTCAACGCATGTGCGTTGAGCCTCTAACGCTTGAGCGTTGGGGTTCCTGCAGCTATTTATTCAGCAAAACAAAACAAAACAAAAGCAATAGAAACACTTGGGTTGTCTCCCAAGAAGCCCAATGTTATAGTCTTTGGTAGACTTTTCACTAATAACTTTTCAACTAGGGTCTATTACAAAATTCATTAGACCCCGCAAATCATGCAAATTTTGGCACAAAAACATCATGGTGCCAAATGAATTTTCAGCCATCAAGGCAACACTAATAAAATTACAAATAGAAGGGATAAGACAATTTTCCCCTTCTTGTGCTTTGCCTTGATTCTCTGAACCTATTACATAGGTCCCTTGAGGTTCTTCTTCCTCCATTTCCAATTTGTCTTCAAAGACAAATTCTACAATGGAGGTCTCTTTCACCTCCTCTCTTTGAACCACGGGTTCGGGTTCATTTTCATGAACGGGTGGTTGTTCCTCATCCCCGGGCTGCCTCCTTAGAATGCTTTGTATCTTCACTTGTAACTCCTCCATGGCCTTACATTCTTGCTCAGGGGTTGGCAAAAATCTCGCATTTCACTTGCACTATGAATTAAAATAGAATTCGTCAACTAGAGTGAAAGCTTCCTCCTTCTTTTTCTCATATTTTATTTCAAGTTTAGCCCGGATTTTTGCCTCCCTTTGTTCGAATGTTTCAGCCATTGCTATACCTGACAATACTCAGCAAACAAAATTAGCAGCACCAGTTCATCACACATATAATTTTTTTTTATATATATATAAAAAAAACAGCACTAAACAAATTAATAAAAAGAACTTAAAAGGAATCTATCCCCGACAACGGCGCCAAAAACTTGATAGCCAAACCGCAAGTGCACGGTTGATTATCGTGTAATAAAAAGATCGAACCCAAGGGATAGGTGCCTTCTTATTAGATTGTTTAGTACTTGAGCAGAAAAATAAAAGATGTATGTTGTTGATGGTTTGATTATGATAGAACAAGATATAGCAATAAAATGATAAGAGATAAAGATGATGAAGAATAAGCTCTTGGGTTGAATTACATAGTCTATAAAATATGTTAGCAAGTTCCTACTTAATTTCTGAATTTTAAGTCCAAGTTCGTGATGCTATAGCCTAGAGTTTCTACAAGTTAATTGCCTCAAGAAATGTAGAACTTTCTTCCTAATTACTAAATCCAAGACCTTGTAATTTAGTTAACCAGAAAAGAAGATGAAGATTGAATTCAGGTCAACATAAAGCTACGTCTATCCTAATGTCCTTTGGAGATATATACTTACAGCCTTTTTTAGATCCTATTTCCCTTACTACTTACCAAATGGCATTTTGATATAAGTAGAAAGCAAAAACACTTGTGATCATCAAGATAAAATTAAGAATAAGGAAATAAAACAAGAACTGGAAATATTATTCAGAAAGGTAGAAACAAACTAAAACATAAATATAAACTACAAAAACCCAAGAAACTTAAAAAGAATTAGCCAAGCATGGCTAAAAGAAGCATCGAATTACCCTGGATAGGAGCTCAAGTATGGCTTCCCACAATTCCTAGGAACAATGATCTTTAAGGAGGAAAGAAGAACACTTGTTGTATTCTGAATAGGTGTGTTTTACAAGTGAAGAAAAGGCCCCTATTTATAGTAAAAAATCACCCTCCAGCGCTTGAGCGCTGGGATTCCCAACGCTTGGGCGTTGGGTGAAATTAAAATCCCACTATCAGACCGAGGCCCAGCGCTTGAGCGCTGGGTGAAAATTTGACTCATCTCCTAGTCAGAGTCCCAACGCTTGACCATTGGGAACCCAACGCCTGAGCGTTGGGTCGCCTGCTGGTTCATCTTCAAGCTTTTCCTTTCTTCATGGCAATGGGTTTTCAATGCCTTCAATGACCACCACTCAGCCCTTAATCATTTCTGAAACTTCCTTCCCACTACTGTCAATTCTCCACTCATCCTTTAATCCTTATTTTCCATGTGCTTAAATCAAAGAGTGTTGCTTCATATTCTTGATTTCCACTTTAAGTCCTCTCTTTGCTAGCACTTCAATTTCAATCCTTTAAGTCCTTGAAACTTCACTTTTCATCCTCCACTCTTGAACTTTTAAACTTTAATCCTTCCTTTCCTGAAACTTTACAATTTGGTCCCTGGACAAAAATGATAACTATACCAGCTTTCCTAAAAATATAAAAATAACTATAAAAATTCCTAAAAATATAAAATAAAGTTTAAAAACCAAATAAAAGCTAATCTATATGCAAAATGCAAAATAAATATAAAATCTACATAAAAATAATAAAAATCCTATATGAGACTCAAAAATAATAAAATAAAAAGACTAAAAAGACCCTAAAAACATCATATAAAATCCGGTCATTAGCATGCAATCCTAACCGCATAGCATCATTTTCAAAAAGCAGTTCAATCAGATAAAACATTCACAGATCAATAGTAGCATTCAAACTGGATAAAGTAATGGACTCATGCAATTTAATAACAAAATAAAAACTAAAACTAAAAGATAAAACTAAAAGCTATTAAAAAGAAAAAAAACTAAAAAGCTGGTACAACACATTCTTTCCACAATTAGTCCAAGGAACCTCAAAGTAATTTCAACTTTGAACACTTAAGTTCAAGAGGGTTCTTCCTCTTTGGTGCCTTTCCTGCAAAATTGAACAAACAGAGTCTTACAAGCAAAGGCTTGCTAGACTTGTTAGTCCTCAAATCATTTTCCAAAAACAAGTACAAAGGTTGAAAATGTGCCCACCTGAAACAAAGGAGAGTTCTTGAGTTCCCAAAGATCAAGAGTTCAAACCAATAAAAGCAAGGGAAAACTCAAGAATCCCAAAACTTTTCAAGAGCTGGTGGGCACAAGATTATTTATATACAAAGAAAACAGGAAATAAAGCAAAAAACAGAAAACTGCCCGAGCTCCAGCGCTGGAGCGTTGGCTTCCCAACGCTTGAGCGCTGTAATTAAAATAAAAACTGGGCAATAAACAGGGTCTCAACGCCTGAGCGCTGGGATTCCAACGCTTGGGCGTTGGAAATAAAAATAAAAACTGGAAGGATTCCAGGGGCCTAGCGCATGAGCGCTAGCTCTCCAACGCTGGAGCGTTGGGTGTAACTGGAACCAGGGGGTCTGGCAGGGGCTCAACGCTTGAGCGTTGGCCTCCAGCGCCTGAGCGCTGGCCCTTCCTTCAGAAAAACATAGAATTTTTTTCTTTTATTTATTTACAAAGATGATGCAGAAAAATAAATGACAGAATTTAAACTAGTCCTAAGTTGGGTTGTCTCCCAACCAGCTCATTGTTAAGGTCCGAGATAGACCCTTCCCTATTAATCAATTAGGGGAAGTTTTTCTTCTTTTGGTGAATACATCATCTTTAAAATCATCCTCTTCCTCGGACTCATGATGCTTAAGAGTCCGGAATATAGAGAACTTAACCTTTTCATCTCCTACCTTCAAAGATAGGAGGCCTTCTGCCACATTTATCATGGCATTCCCTGTAACTTAGAATCAATTTCTTTTTTTTTTTGAAATAAGAATAAAACATAAATCACACAGAAAATAAAATAAAAGAAAGCTAAAAATTACTGAATTTAAAATACTCAAACCTGGACATGGGTTGTCTCCCAAGAAGCTCGATTTTATAGTCTTCGATAGACTTGGTTCCTTCCAGAAATTGTTCAATCAACCGGGGTCTATTGCAAACTGTTTTAGACCCCTTAAGTCATGCAAATTTTGACAACTTGAAGTCATCAAAATAATGCAGACTTGTTCAGCATAATCCTCAACATTTTCCCAAATAAGATCACCTATGGACAGTTTAAAAGAATTTTGTTCTTTTTCTTCCGGTGTGGGAAGAAAAATTGATTTTTCACTGGTTAAGAAAACCACTTATTTTCCTCTATTCTGTCCATAGAATCACTTACCGGGTCAATGGGAACTTGTTGGTTTACTGGCTGCCTCCCCAAAATTGCACTCAGCCTTCCTTGCAAGATTATTCTGGCCTTCCATTCTTGCACTCGGTTGGGCAAAGATCCCGAAGCGCGCTTGCAATCTAATTCAGGGTAATACTCATCAATTAAATTGAAAACAATACGCTTCCTCTTTTTGTCTTCTTTTTCAAGATTAGCCCGAATCTTTGCCAACCATTCCTCAAATGTTCCAGCCATAATTCCTTACAAAATTCCAGCAGACAAAATTAGTAGCACCATATCATATAAAAAGCTCTAAACAATTTAATAAAAGACTTAAAAACCTATCCCCGGCAACGGCGCCAAAAACTTGATAGCCAAACTGCAAGTGTACGATTGATTATCGCGTAATACAAAAGATATCGATCCCACAGGGATAGGTGTCCTATTATTAACTTGTTTAGAGCTTAAGCAGCAAAACAAAAAGATGTATTTTGGTTTTGGTTTTTAGAACAAGAACAAGAAAAAAGCATAAAATAAAATGGATAAAAGATGATGATGAGATTTAAGTACTTGGGTTGAATTATAGAGCTTATAAAATATGCTAGAAAACTCCTACTTAATTTCTGAATTTTAGAACCAAGTTCATGATGCTATAGCCTAATGTTTCTACAAATTAATTCCTTACAAATGTAGAACTTTCTTCCTAATTACTAAATTCAATTCCTTGAAATTTAGAAAAAACCAAGAAGAAGATGAAGAAAGAATTCAGGCCAACATAAAGCTAAGTCTATCCTAATTCCTTAGTGATATATCATATAGCTTCTTTTAAGTCCTATTTCCCTTACTACTTACCAATTTCCCTTGTTATAAGCAATAAGAAAAAACTCTTGTGTACATCAAGAATGAAATGAAGAACAAGGAAGTAAAACATGATCTTATAGCAATATTATTCAGAAACAAGAAGAAGAAAACTAAGACATAAAATATAAACTAAAACAACCCAAGATACTTAAAGAAGAAGTTAGCCAAGCATGGCTAAAAGAGACATCGAATTACCCTGGACTAGGAGCTCAAGAATGGTTTCCCACAATTCCTAGGAACAATGCTCTAAAGGAGGAAAGAAAGAATACTTGTTGTATTATAGAGAGGTGTGTATTTTACAAAAGATGAGTACTCCTATTTATAGCAAAAATCTGCCTGTTTTGCTCTTCAATGGTGGAGGAGTTGATGGCCATTATGGCCTTCATTGGCCACCAATTAACTTCTGAAAACTCCTTCCCACTACCATCAATTCTCCACTCATCCTTTTTCACATGTGCAAAATAAGAAGTGATGCTTCATATTCAAGCTTTTCACTTTTGGTCCTCTCTTTGTTAGAACTTCACTTCTAGCCCTTCATTTTACTGAAACTCCACTTTCAACCCCCAACTCTTGATCTTTTGTACTTTGACCCTTTCTTTCCTGAAACTTACAGTTTGGTCCCTGGACAAAAATGACTAATTCTACGAGCTTTTCTAAAATATAAAAATAACTATAAAAATTCCTAAAAATATAAAATAAAGTTTAAAAACCAAATAAAAACTAATCTATATGAAAAATGTAAAATAAATATAAAATCTCCATAAAAAGAATAAAAAACCTATATGAGACTCAATAAAAGCAAAATAAAAAGACTAAAAAGACCCTAAAAACATCATACAAAATCCAGTCATCAACATGCTCTCTTAATGTCTTGAATATCACGACCCTTCCAGACTTTCAATGCGGTCAACTACCGATCCCATTGCAGGCCAATAATGCATATGCCATGCTCTATTCTAAGTCAATCAAAACTCTTGCTCCGTTCTTGTAACGCCCCGATTTTCAGGCCATTATTGTAGTGAATGAATATTAAGTAAGCGTGCAAGTCAAATTTTCAAGACTACACGAAAACGAGTCCATTTTTTGTTTTTTTTCAAAACATGCCATGATGAGATGCATTAATAAATATCCATACCCCGTTTAGAAAATAGCCATACATATGGAATAACATGTATGGTCAGCATCGATAAAATAGCTTAACAAAACGAATGACTTTCGGTTTAAGAAACTTTGCTGCCAATTTATAAGAAAGAAAGATAAGAGTCCCTATGCCGGTACACCTCCTATGATCCCACGCAGGGTGACCACATAAAGGTATAGAATTCCGGAGACCTAGCTGGTACCTAAATATACTTGAATTCATATACATTAATTAATGAGACTTCAACAATTATTCCGCGAATAAGCCACCCATTATGCTACCTTGGTCGTACTTGGGTCGATGTCCACTTGTAACTTCCGGCTAAAAGTTGCTCGGCTAGCGACGGATCGCCAAAAACACAAGCAACAGACAATGCAAGGGTCAACTTCTAAAGACAAGCAATACAGGATAAGCAGCTCATGACATCATATAGAGTATCAGCGATAGCTACATGGTAAGATTATAGTCAAACAAAACTATTGGGCATACAAAATTAGCAGTTCAATCAAAACCCGAAACTCCTTAAATTAGCATGGATATTTACATGCCTAAGTCGTTGACTCTACTTCGCACCTCGCGAACCCTTTTTATCCAGATATAGCGCCAACTCCGATTAGTACGAGGCAGGACAATCGATAGTAATAAAACACACAAGAAAGGGGAGGCGGGTTTGAATTGTGTGTGTAGTTTTTAAACTCCTTTTCAGTTACAAACAGCTTAGTAGTTTCAAATATTAGTAAGAGTGTATGCAGCGGAAATTAACTAAGGACTGAAAAGTAAAGCACGCAGAAAATTCATCCTGGTTCACCCCCTTAATCGACAGGGCTACGTCCAGTCCTTGGCTTCATCAAGATTTTCACTATTTGATAAATATAGTACAAGTATTCTACAGGAATTCTCCTTGCAAGTATTATACAGAACTTCTCCTAGTATTCGAAGGACTTCTCCTTGCAAGTATTATACAGGACTTCTCCTAGTATTCGAAGGACTTCTCCTTACAAGTATTCTTTAGGACTTCTCCTGGCTAGTATTCTACAGGACTACTCGTGGTTCTTTTTCAAGGTTGCTTTGGGGTTCTACAATGATTTCTTCAAAGAGAATTGGGTAGAAAGATGAAGAACATTTCACAGAGAGGATATGGATTTAGGTTCTTTGTTTGGGTTGTGTGTGAATGGGATAAGAGTAACACTCTATGAGATCTTCACACAGGCGGACAACTTAACTCAGGTAAAAGATAGCTTTGGATTTCTGAGTTATAGCTTGAGAAAATATTGCAATTGATGAACTTAGAAGATTTGAATGCTTTGATCATGTGTAAGTCGCCAAGTCAATCCGGATGCAAAGTCCTCTATTTATATCTTCAGTAGGATGAGCAATGTGAGCTTGATGAAGATTTGAAAAGAGTTCTGTTTGAATTTCCTCTTCGTTGTGAGTAACGGATTCTGCCATGCATTTATTGCAGCATTAAATGTGTTTGGTGACATCATCTGGCCCTTCAATGCTTTCAGCCTTGAGCTTTTGTTTGGTCATTAATTGCTAGTGCAAGCCAGCTAAGAAAGCATTAAATGTTCTGAACAAAAGATTTGATTTTGATCGTTGAGGAGATACTATGTTCAGAAAGACCCACTGTTGACTCTGAAAAGGTTGCTTGATTTACAGAACAACAGAGAGGTTTGCAGAAACGAAGAATAAAGTATTAATTATGTCCCTTTCTTCATTCTGCAATCAACAGTGTTTTATTTAATGCTTTCACGAGGTAGATGTTCTTTAATGCTTGAAGTAGTTATGACAAACGAATTCTTCAAAATCTTTGACGAATGAACTCTTCAATGCTTCTACCAAACGAATTCTTCAATATGTCTTGACAAACGAACTCTTAAGCAAAGTTACCAAAACGTAATCCTTAGGTGGACGTACTCCTTTGAATGAGTTGTCAAACAAATACATTGTCGAGCAGCCAGACGTACTCCATAGCTGGATGTGCTCCTTCAGGTTTGTGACCAGACTTACTCAACTTTGGCAAGTGTACTCTTTTTGTCAGTGTATTCAAACACCGGACGGTTTCAACTTGTCAAGTGTATTTCAGTGTTGAACTAGCACAGCTTCCCAAGTGTCTTTAAATGGATGACTGTAACAGCAGGAAAATTAGCTCTTCAGTAAGTTGTCGGACGTACTTCTTTGGCAGACGCGCTCAATGATAGAGAAATTGCAAGTGTACAACTTACTATCGCGTAATATAAAAGATTATCGAACCCAAGGGATAGGTGTTCTTATATTTATATAATTTAGTACTTGTGCAAAGAAAATAAAATGATATGGATTATGTTTGGTTTATGACAAGAAGAGAGTAATAGCACAAAAATAATAAAGCAAATAAGATGAGAGAATTTAAGCTCTTGGGTTGATTTACATAATCTATAAAACATGCTAGAAAACTCTTACTAAATTTCTGAACTTTAAATTCATATTCATGGTGCTATAGCCTAAATTTCTACACCCTAATAGCCTTAAGAAATGTAGAACTTCCTTTCCTAATTACTAACTCCATAGCCTTGGTTATTAGTTAATTAGAGAAGAAGATGAAGAGAAAATTCGGGCCAACACAAAGCTACGTCCATCCTTATAGCCTTAAGAAATGTATACTTATAACCTTTTTTATTTCCTATTTCCCTTACTACTTACCAAATGGCCTTATGAATAAGTAGAAAGCATGAAATCTTTTGCGCATAAAGATTAATGAAGAACAAAGAAATAAAACATGAATAGAAAATATTATTCAGAAATGTAAAAGAAAACTAGAACATGAATTATAAATTAAAACAACCCAAAAACTTAAAAGAAGAATTAGCCAAGCATGGCTAAAAGATTCATTGAATTACCCTGGATAGGAGCTCAAGTATGGCTTCCCACAAGTCCTAGGAACAATGATCTTTGAGGGAGAAAGAGAGAATACTTGTTGTATTCTATGAAGGTGTCTTACAAGTGAAGAAAAGGGTCCTATTTATAGTAAAATTCCAGCCTCCAGCGCTTGAGCGCTGGCATTCCCAACGCATGGGCGCTAGGATGCATTAAAAATCCACTTTCTGTCCGAGGCCCAGCGCTTGAGCGCTGGCTTTCCAACGCTTGGGCGCTGGGTCAACATCTGACTCATCATCTAGTCAGAACCCCAGCGCTGGAGCGCTGGGATCCCAACGCTTGAGCGCTGGGACGCTGCTTCTTCATCTTCTTGCTTGTTCTTCCTTCTTCATTCATGGTAGTGGGTTTTGATGGCCATAAAAAGCCACTAACCAGCCTTGATCAATTCTGAAACCTTTCCTCCACTAACATCAATTCCTTTAAGCATTTTTTCCATGTGCTAAATTGGAGAGTGATTCTTCATATTCTTCTTTTTCACTTTGGTCCTCCCTTGGTTAGCACTTCAATTCAAGCCCTCATATTCTCTCAATCTTCACTTCAAGTCCTCCACTCTTGAACTTTTACAATTTGGTCCCTGACTTCCTGAAACTTTACACATTGGTCCCTGGACAAAAATGATAACTAAACCAGCTTTTCCTAAAAATATAAAATAACTAGAAAAATTCCTAAAAATATAAAATAAAGATAGAAAAACACAAAAAATCTAATCTACATGCAAAATGCAAAATAAATATAAAATCTACATAAAAACAATAAAAAACCTATATGAGACTCAAAAAATAATAAAATAAAAAGACTAAAAATAGCCTAAAAACATCATATAAAATCCACTCATCACACCACTATACCCAACGACAGCTTGTCCTCAAGCGACAAAACTTAAAGAAAAACTCGTCCCTGGGTTTTGAGAAAGTTTTATCTGATTACAACTTGAAGCACAGACACCTTTCAAAGAAAGCTTAGCAGAAAAGGAAGACATGCATGTTTTATAGACAAAGAATCAAGAAAGTTAGGCTGGGCTTTTAACATGTTTGAGTTCATCAATTAAGCTCACCAAAAATAATATTCTCCATGAAAACAAGAAAGCTCAATAATCCTGCCTATAATTCAAATCAAAACTGAAGTAAAGCAACCAAGTGATTTTGAAGAGATTTTTGAAGGTTGTAACTTGGCCAAAGGGTTGAACAATTTAAGGTATGGATTTCAAGACTTGGCAACTCTATTGGCTGACTCAGAATTTGTTGTTAAGTGATTTTCTTGACTAAGAGCTTAAACAATTCAACACAAGGGTCCTCTCAATTTTTCTCTTTTTTCTTTCTTTTTTTTTTTGAACAAAGTAGTGGAATGTATGGGATGAATGACTTGAATTTTACTCCTCTCATACTCTTTCTCACCCCACCACTTCATTATTTTTTCCTAAGGCACATACCTTATTTTTTCAATTTTTTCCTTCATCTTTTTTTAGAGAGAAACCCACAAACATAGCTCTAGCAATTTC
The DNA here is from genome assembly GCA_030819835.1 of Acmispon strigosus. Lineage (NCBI taxonomy): Eukaryota > Viridiplantae > Streptophyta > Magnoliopsida > Fabales > Fabaceae > Acmispon > Acmispon strigosus. The sequence continues at coordinate 21,776,132 of JAUAMA010000006.1, forward strand.
AGCACATGCATCACTATAACAACTTTAAGAATTATCACACAAAGTAGGCTCCAAAGAATGACTCTTTTAAGGCTCAAAAGGGGCTACTAGTGGACATAACATTTCAAGCAAAAATCTGAGTTTTCAAAAATGCCTATAATCTCTTCACAACTCACAAAGTGTACAAAACTCCAATCAACATGCAACACAAGGCAGAAAAATTTCACAATCAAGAATTCAGAGTCCTCAGCTCTCATAAAAAGATAGGGTAAGTGGTACCCTTTTTAGAACTCAGAAAAACTTTTGCCAACAACCCAACAATCAAGATATCAAAAATCCTTTCTACAGCATGCAATCCTAACCACTCCAAAACATATAACCTTTTTCACAAAGCAGTTCAATCAGATAAAGCATTTCACAAAGCTATAGCAACATTCAGAATGGATAATATACTCAAGACTCATGCAAAAATAAAACAGAAAAACTAAAAATAAAACTAAAAACTATAAAAAGAAAAATCTAAGAAGCTGGTATAGTAACAAATTTTCCACAAAGGTCCAAAGGAACCTCAATGTAAAAATCACTTTGAACACTTAAGTTCAAGAGGGCTCTCCCTCCTTTTGGTACCTATCCTGTAACAATGAACAAACAAAAGTCTTACAAGCAGAAGCTTGCTTGACTTGTTAGTTCCAAAAACAGCACAATTAAGAACATGGGTTGAAAAATTGTGTCCACCTTTTAAAACAAGAATTCTTGAGTTTCCCAAAAATTAAAACCATTGTAGAAACAAGGGAAAAATCAAAGAACTTTTAAAACTTTCAGAAAAATGGTGAACACAAAATTTATTAAAAATTAAAAACAGCAAATAAAAGTAAAAACAGCAAACTGCCCGAGCTCCAGCGTTTGAGCGTTGGGGATTCCAACGCTTGGGCGCTGGAATAAAAATAAAAACTGGGCATCAGAGGTTCCAGCGCCTAAGCGCTGGGTTCCAACGCTATGGCGCTGGAAATTAAAATAAAAAGCTGGGATTCCAGGGGCCTAGCGCATGAGCGCTAGCCCTCCAGCGCCTAAGCGCTGGGATCAACTGGAATCAGAGGTTATGAAGCAGGGGCCTAACGCATGAGCGTTGGCCTCCAGCGCCTGAGCGCTGGCCTCGCCTGCAGCAGAAACATAAAATTTCTTTTCTTTTATTTATGTACAAGAGTTGTGCAAAAATTTAAACTATCCTAAGTTGGGTTGTCTCCCAACCAGCTCAATGTTAAGGTCCGAGATAGACCCTTCCCCTTAATCAATTGGGGGTACTTTTTCTTTTCTTGTTACAAACATCATCTTTGAACTCATCCTCACTTTCAGACTCATAGTGCTTACAAGTACGGAATACAGAAAACTTCACTTTTTCATCCCCTACCTTCAAAGATAGGAGGCCTTCTGCTACATTAATCTTGGCGTTTCCTGTAGCAAGAAATGGCCGCCCAAGAATTAATGGTACCTTGGAGTCTTCTTCCATATCAAGTATCACAAAGTCAACTGGGAAGACAAACTTGTCAACCCTTACCAAAACATCTTCAGCCACCCCATAGGGGTACTTAATTGACCTGTCCGCCAATTGTAAACACATCAAAGTAGGAGTGGCCTCTCCCATGTCCAATTTCCTAAACATGGAGAGTGGCATGAGGTTTATAGAAGCTCCTAAATCACAAAGAGCTGTTGCATTAGGTAGTCCCTCAATTTCCACAGGCAAAGTGAAGCTCCCTGGATCCTTCAATTTTTGGGGCAACTTCCTCAGAACCATAGCTGAACACTCCTCAGTTAACATCACAGTTTCATCCATCTCACTTAATTTCTTCCTTCTAAATAAAATGTCCTTCATAAACTTAGCATAAATTGGCATTTGTTCCAAAGCTTCAGAAAATGGAATGTTAATTTGAAGCCTTTTAAAAATCTCAAGAAATTTCGAGAATTGTTTTTCCAAATTCTTTTTGAAAGCTTTAGGAAAAGGAACTTTGCCAATTTTCTTAGAAGGAGGAATTACATTTTCAGCAATTTTTTCAACAACAATAGGCACATTCCTTTCTTCTTCTTTTTCTTCACCACTTACCTCTTGTTCAATTTCCACTACCCTTTCGGGCATAGTCTTACCACTCCTAAGAGTGATGGCAGAAACATTCTCAACATTTTCCTTTGGATTGACAAGAGTATCAGACGGAAAAGTACCTGGAATCCTTTCTGAGATGGTCTTGGCCAGCTGGCCTACCTGGATCTCCAAATTTCTAATGGAGGCTTCATGATTCTTAGCACTTGTCCGGGTCTCATTCATAAATTGCACAGTTTGTTGGCCTATTTCACCAACAATTTCTTCCAAACTCTTCCTTCCCTGGTTTGGATTCAAAGGCATTGGTGGCCTCTGATTCTGGAATGGCCTCGGAAATTGTTGCCTGGCTTCACCTTGACCACCCCCTTGATCTCTCCAAGAAAAATTGGGGTGGTTTCTCCAGCTTGGGTTATAGGTGTTGCCATAGGAATTTTGAAAATTCCCCATAGCTTTTACCTCAGCTTCTAATTCAGCCTCCTCCGGGCTCAGTTGAACCCCCTCCATTCTTTTGACCATTGCATCAACTTTCCTGGATAAAAGTTTATTTGAAGCAACAATGGACTCAAAAGAATCAACCTCATAAATACCTTTCCTGATTGCCCGGTCCTGGTTTGAATGAGCAGCTCTCGCAGCAAGTTTGTTGATTAAATCAAGAGCTCCTTGTGGTGGCAAAGCATCGAATGCCCCACTTGCTGCAGTATCCAATTTGTCCCTGGTATAATCATTCAAAGCAGCATAAAATTTCTCTACCTGATCTGCGATAGAGATGTTATGACCTGGGCACCTTCTGAGAAGTCCCTTGAACCTCTCCCATGTCTCATACAAGTTTTCAGCATCTTGCTGAATGAAGGAGTTGATTTCTTGCTTCAACTTCCTTATGCGATTGTATGGAAAAAATTTGGCCGTGAATTTTTCAGCCAAATCATCCCATGAAGTAATGCTTCTGAGTGGTTGAGAAGAAAGCCACTCCTCTGCCACATCTCTTAAGGAAAATGGAAACAGCATTAGTCTTACCGTATCCAAATGAGCATCATTTCTCCTTAAGGTGGAGCATTGCCTGGTGAAACGCTCCAGATGTGTATGGCAGTCTTCATTTACACTTCCACCAAATTGGTTTTGACTTACCAATGAGATGAAGTGTGGAGGAATTTGGAAATTTGGCAAAGCATCCTCCGGAACCACAATACTCCCTTCAAAATTGTAATCTACCTGGGGAGCTGTGATATCACGAAGAGAGCGATTAGCATTCTGCTCTTCCTCCTCCTCTCTCAGCCTTTGAAGTCTAGCTTGGACTTCATCTTCCACCCTTGCATTATATTCAGCAAGGAGGCGCTCCTCCATTTGTGCTTGTGTTTCAGCCATGGCCCTTGCTAATCTCCTTTGCTCCGCTAATCTGCGATGCAAAGTTCTTTCAATTTCAGGGTCCAAATCAAAATGTCCTACCATGCAAACAAGCCAAAGAAGTTAATAGCACCTATTCAATACAATTTTTTTTATTTCTTTTTTTTATTTTTTTTTATGTATAAAAAAAAAAGTACTAAACAAAATAAAAATAAGAACTTGAAAGAACCTATCCCCGGCAACGGCGCCAAAAACTTGATAGAGAAATTGCAAGTGTACAACTTACTATCGCGTAATATAAAAGATTATCGAACCCAAGGGATAGGTGTTCTTATATTTATATAATTTAGTACTTGTGCAAAGAAAATAAAATGATATGGATTATGTTTGGTTTATGACAAGAAGAGAGTAATAGCACAAAAATAATAAAGCAAATAAGATGAGAGAATTTAAGCTCTTGGGTTGATTTACATAATCTATAAAACATGCTAGAAAACTCTTACTAAATTTCTGAACTTTAAATTCATATTCATGGTGCTATAGCCTAAATTTCTACACCCTAATAGCCTTAAGAAATGTAGAACTTCCTTTCCTAATTACTAACTCCATAGCCTTGGTTATTAGTTAATTAGAGAAGAAGATGAAGAGAAAATTCGGGCCAACACAAAGCTACGTCCATCCTTATAGCCTTAAGAAATGTATACTTATAACCTTTTTTATTTCCTATTTCCCTTACTACTTACCAAATGGCCTTATGAATAAGTAGAAAGCATGAAATCTTTTGCGCATAAAGATTAATGAAGAACAAAGAAATAAAACATGAATAGAAAATATTATTCAGAAATGTAAAAGAAAACTAGAACATGAATTATAAATTAAAACAACCCAAAAACTTAAAAGAAGAATTAGCCAAGCATGGCTAAAAGATTCATTGAATTACCCTGGATAGGAGCTCAAGTATGGCTTCCCACAAGTCCTAGGAACAATGATCTTTGAGGGGGAAAGAGAGAATACTTGTTGTATTCTATGAAGGTGTCTTACAAGTGAAGAAAAGGGTCCTATTTATAGTAAAATTCCAGCCTCCAGCGCTTGAGCGCTGGCATTCCCAACGCATGGGCGCTAGGATGCATTAAAAATCCACTTTCTGTCCGAGGCCCAGCGCTTGAGCGCTGGCTTTCCAACGCTTGGGCGCTGGGTCAACATCTGACTCATCATCTAGTCAGAACCCCAGCGCTGGAGCGCTGGGATCCCAACGCTTGAGCGCTGGGACGCTGCTTCTTCATCTTCTTGCTTGTTCTTCCTTCTTCATTCATGGTAGTGGGTTTTGATGGCCATAAAAAGCCACTAACCAGCCTTGATCAATTCTGAAACCTTTCCTCCACTAACATCAATTCCTTTAAGCATTTTTTCCATGTGCTAAATTGGAGAGTGATTCTTCATATTCTTCTTTTTCACTTTGGTCCTCCCTTGGTTAGCACTTCAATTCAAGCCCTCATATTATCTCAATCTTCACTTCAAGTCCTCCACTCTTGAACTTTTACAATTTGGTCCCTGACTTCCTGAAACTTTACACATTGGTCCCTGGACAAAAATGATAACTAAACCAGCTTTTCCTAAAAATATAAAATAACTAGAAAAATTCCTAAAAATATAAAATAAAGATAGAAAAACACAAAAAATCTAATCTACATGCAAAATGCAAAATAAATATAAAATCTACATAAAAACAATAAAAAACCTATATGAGACTCAAAAAATAATAAAATAAAAAGACTAAAAATAGCCTAAAAACATCATATAAAATCCACTCATCACTCAACTAGAAAATTATGTCTTCAATGTATTCCTAGACGTACTCTTTTTGCTTTTCTTTGAAGATCTGCTTTTGGTAATGCCTTATATGTATGTATGTATGTATGTATGTATGTATGTATGTATGTATGTATGTATGTATGTATGTATGTATGTATGTATGTATGTATGTATGTATGTATGTATGTATGTATGTATGTATGTATGTAGTTTATCTTCAAGTAGATAGATGTCCCTGAGTATAAAATATTCAGAGTATTAGAACATCTTTATCCAATGATATTAAACCTAGAGTGAAATTGTTATTTATCAAAATATATAAATTATGAAATTGTTTGAATCTAACATACTTTAGGTTTCTATTGTTTATATATGAATAAAGGTCCAGTTCTTAGATTTTATTCCATGCTTTATATTACTCTTGCTATACACAAGTGTTCATGCTTAATTCTTATGCAATGGTAGTTGTTAGGAATTGGGGCAAATGGGAATAGAATGAATGATTGTATGCCACTTAGGTATAAGGGTAGACATTGTTAGTGTTATCCTGAACTTGGATTCTATTTTCAATTTGAATAACTAATCACTAAGGCATTAGGTTTAGTAATTGAATTGGAAGTTATATTTTCTTAAGGTATTAACTAGTAGAAACTCTAGGCTAGAACACCTAAGAGCATGTTCTGAATTTCATATATAGAAGTGATTCTGAATAATTTAGCTAGAGATAGTGAAACTCAATCCAAGTACTTGCTCTAACAAATAGTTACCTTGTTCTTTTTCCTGTTCATTTGTTCTTCAAAACCAACCATATTAAAACCTTTTATGCTTTTGTTTTTAAGCTGTAAACAATTGATTTAGGGGTCTAAAATTAAACCTATCCCTGTGGGTTCGATATCTTTTATATTACGCGATATCCTCAGTGCACTTGCGGAGTGGCTATCAAGTTTTGGCGCCGTTGCCGGGGATAGGTTCTTGTTTTTAAGACCTTTTTGATTGATTATTTAGAGATTTTTTGTGTTGTTAATTTTTTGCTGTGCAATTTTAGCTGTCATGATTTTGAGGGAAGACCCCTTGGAAACCATAATCATGGAGGGGTTGGAACTTATTGATTTAGGAAGTGATGACGAATAGGTCATTGAAACTGCACGGTACTTGGAGGCTGCCCATTTTATCCCGTCAAGGAAAATTTGGGTAGAAGACTTAAGAAGAGATGAAGGAATTCAGGTGGAGGAGAAAAATCAACTGAAACCTCTACCCTCCACCCTCAGGTATGCCTTTCTTGAGGAGGGTAACTTGAAACCTATCATTGTAAGTAGCTCTCTTAACCCTCTTCAGGAAGAAAAAGTTATTAGAGTTCTGAGGGCTCACAAGTCAGCTTTGGGGTGGACTATTGGGGATATCAAGGGTATAAGCCCCATGGTTTGTATGCATAAAGTCTTTTTGGAAGAAAAATTGAAACCTGTTATCCAGCCCCAAAAGAGACTTAAACCAGCAATGAAGGAAGTGGTAAGAAAAAAGGTAATAAAGTTACTTGATGCTGGCATCATTTACCCAATCTCTGACAGTGAATGGGTTAGTCCTGTTCAATTTGTTCTTAAAAAAGGGGGAATCATCGTGGTTCCCAATGAAAACAATGAGTTGATTCCCACTAGACAGGTAACTGGTTGGAGAGTGTGTATAGATTACCGGAGGCTAAATGCAGCCACCCTGAAAAATCATTTCCCTCTCCCTTTTATTGATCAAATGCTTGACAGGTTGGCTGGACATGAGTATTATTGTTTCCTGGATGGGTATTCCGAGTACAATCAGATTGTGGTTGATCCCATAGATCAAGAAAAATAGCCTTTACTTGTCCTTTTGGAGTTTTTTCTTATAAGAGAATGCCTTTTGGGTTGTGTAATGCACCCGGAACCTTCCAGAGATGCATGTTTGCTATTTTTCATGATTTAATTGGTGAATGCATGGAAGTGTTCATGAATGATTTTTCTGTATATGCCTCTAACTTTGACAAGTGTTTGGATAATTTGGAGAAGATTTTGATAAGGTGCCAAGAGAAAATTTTGGTTCTGAATTGGGAAAAATGTCATTTCATGGTAAAAGATGGCATTTTTCTTGGGCACAGAATCTCTGAAAAAGGGATTGAGGTTGATAGAGCCAAAACTGAAGTCATAGAAAATTTATCCCCTCCTGTGAACATAAAAGGTATTAGAAGTTTCCTTGGTCATGCTGGATTCTATACGCGTTTTATTAAAGATTTTTCCAAAATTTCTAAGCCTATGACGACCCTTCTTGAGAAGGATGCTCCTTTTATCTTTAATGTTATAGGGCTGCTCTCTGTCAGAAGAAGAACAAGATTATGCATGTAATTTACTATGCTAGTAAGGTTCTGAATGATGCTCAAAGAAACTATTCAACAACTGAAAAAAAGTTGTTGAGTGTAGTTTATGCTCTCGATAAATTCAGACCTTACATCTTAGGTTCTAAAACTTTTCTGCATACTGACCATGCTGAGTTGAAGTACTTGTTTTCTAACCAGGATGCCAAACCCAGGTTAATCAGATGGATCTTGCTCTTGCAAGAATTCGGCCTAGAGATTGTGTATAGGAGAGGCAAGGACAATGGTGTAGCAGACCACTTGTCAAGACTTGAAGGTGGGAACTCGAGCTTAATTCCTATTCAAGAAGAGTTCCCGGATGAGAAGCTCTTGGCTATCCAAGATTCTGAGACTATGCCCTGGTATGTGCACCTTGCTAATTTTAAAGCTGCTGGTAGCCACAGGATTTGTCGTGGCAACAAAAGAAAAAGTTTTTACATGATGCCAAATTTTACTTCTGGGATGAACCTTTTTTGTTCATAGAATGCTCCGATGGAGTTATTAAGAAATGTGTCCCAGAAGTAGAATTTGAAGGTATTTTGTGGCATTGCCATGGCTCCGAATATAGAGACCATTTATCTGGAGAAAGGACTATTGCAAAGGTCTTCCAAAGTGGATTTTATTGGCCTACTGTTTTTAGAGATAGTAGAGCATTTGTGCAAAAGTGTGATCGCTGTCAAAGGACTGGCAACATCTCAAGAAGAAATGAGATGCCCCAAAATCTGATTTTGGAAGTTGAGCTTTTTGATGTTTGGGGCATTGATTTTATGGGACCCTTCCCTCCTTCTTTTGGTTGCCAGTATATTCTTGTGGCTGTGGATTATGTATCTAGATGGGTTGAAGCATCGGCTCTTTCCACATATGATGCTAAAGTGGTCTTGGACTTTTTAAAGAAAAATATTTTTACCAGGTTTGGGGTGCCAAGGGCAATTATTAGTAATGGGGGCAAGCATTTTTGTAACAAAGATTTTGAAACCCTTTTGAAAAAGTATGGTGTTCACCATAAAATCGCTACCCCCTATCACCCCCAAACTAGTGGCTAAGTGGAAGTTTCCAATAGAGAACTGAAAAGGATTTTGGAAAAAGTGGTTGGTACCTCAAGGAAAGATTGGTCAAGAAAATTAAATGACACCTTGTGGGCTTACTGTACTGCTTACAAAACTCCTATTGGAACTTCTCCTTACCAATTGGTTTATGGGAAAGCTTGCCATTTACCTGTGGAATTGGGATACAAAGCCTTTTGGGCTGTAAAGCAGCTCAATTTGGATCCCAAGGATGCTAGGGATAAAAGAATGTTGCAGCTGCATGAGTTGGATGAATTCAGACTTCAGGCACATGGCAGTGCTAGGATTTACAAAGAAAAAACTTAGAGGTGGCATGATAAAAAGATTGTGCCAAAGGAATTTGTTCCAGGACAACTTCTGTTATTATATAACTCAAGGCTGAGATTGTTTCCTAGAAAACTGAAGTCAAGATGGTCGGGACCCTTTAAGGTCACCAAAGTCTTTCTCCATGGTGCAGTAGAGCTTGAAAATGAAGCTACAAAGAACACGTTAATGGACAAAGGTTGAAGCTGTACTTGGGTGGAGAAATTGAGAGAGAGAGGATTGTTACTCAACTTGGTCCCCCTAATTGATTGAAAGGGAAAGAGTCTATCTAAGACTATAACATTGAGCTTCTTAGGAGACAATCCATGGGTACTTATTTTGTTTCTTTGTATTTTTTAATAAAGTGCTCAAGCAGGTGGTGCTGGTGAAGAAGAAGCTGGGGCTGCTGTCGAAGAAGAAGATCCCATGAATACCTGAACATTGACCAGTAGTTTGTTTTTTATTTTTAGCTTTTATTTTTCTTTTCAATTTTTTTTATTTTTCTTTTTCAGGTTTTTATTTTTGGATTTTGAGTCTTGCATTTGAGTCAGTGATCTGTATCCCAGATAATTATGCCATGTTACTTAACTCTTAAGTAGTTTTACCCTATGCTATGCTTTTTTTTGAAAATGATACATTTGATCTTATGCTGGGTAGAAATGCATGTTGTTAGGAATATGAATGGATTCTAGTTGACTGAGTTTTGGTATGATCTTGAGTGAGTTCTTAAAGGGTACCACTTACCCTGTTATATTGAGAGCTATTGAGAGAACTCTGATTACTTGTTATTGTACTTTACTGCCTTGTATTGCATGTTGACTAAATTCTTGCATGCTTTGTTATCTTGAGAGAGACTTTAGGAATTTTTTGTGAACTTAGAATTTGATTTTGAATATGTTAATTTTCCCTTAGTAGCCCCATTGAGCCTTGAAGTTAAGTCTATTTTTGTTGGAGCCTACTATTGGAATTATTATTGAGTTGTTGAGTGATATTGAAAAAGGAAAATGTTAGAGCTATGTATGTATATGTTTCTCTTTGAAAAAAAAAAATGAAAAAATGAAAAAGGAAAATTACAATGAAGTGGTGGGGTGAGAAAGAGTATGAGGGTAGTAAAATTCATTTCATTCATCTCACTGTGAAGAAGGTCTCATCCTTGGACTCAGCTGAGGTTTTGATGAAGACAAACACATCACAAAAAGAAGAAAGACTTCAGAAAAGAAAAGGAAGACTTCAAGAAGACTTCAAGAATCGGCTCAGAACGTCAAGATCAATCATCAAGGTTCTTGCTTTTAGTAATTATTGTTCACTTAGTGTGCTATGCTTTATTAAGGTTAATATTGCATTTGAAGGCTCATAAAAGATCAACTAATTGAGTATAATATGTTCTCACAAGTAAAACTTAGTAGGAACACTCAATTAGGGCTTGAGATGGTTAAAATTGAGTTTCGGACTATCTGTAATCGATTACAGGAAGGAAGTAATCGATTACCACATTCATGTAATCGATTACACAGTTTGAATTTCGAATTCAAACTGCAACAGCTCAGTGTAATCGATTACCAGGCTTCTGTAATCAATTACTAGGTCGACAGATGTGTTGTTTCATGAACCAATGTGCCTCATAACGTTTGGGAAGCCTTGTGATGGTTCATGGACGACCTCTAGTGCCTATATAAAGTCCATAGACGCTCAGAAACATCAATGACTTGGTCCATAACTTTCATATTCATTAAAGTCATCATTCTGAGTTTCTGTTATCTCATTTTCATAAGAACACACATGTTGTTCATCTTTTGAAAACTCAGAATAAGAGAGCCTTCATTGTAATTGCCTGGAGCGTACAAACTAAGATCAATCCATCTTGTCTAAACGATTGAATCAGCCATTGTAAAGGCATCTTCTTCTTCATCTCTTGAATCGGGTTGATTCATTCACCGTGGTTTTCGGTGGTTGTAAAAAGGTTCATCGTGGTGTTCGATGGTTGTGGAAAAAGTCCTTTGAATCGGGTTTGATTCAAAGTCCGCCGTAGGGTTCGGCGTTTGTGTAAAAAGTTCTTTGAATCGGGTTTGATTCAAAGTCTGCCGTAGGGTTCGGCGTCTGTGGAAAAGGTCCTTTGAATCGGGTTTGATTCAAAGTCCGCCGTAGGGTTCGGTCATAGTGGAAAAGGTCCTTTGAATCGGTTTGATTCAAAGTCCGCCGTAGGGTTCGGCGTCATCAGTTGGTGGTTTTCCATATGAGGTTATTGAGCTTTCTTGTTTTTCATGGAGAATATCATTTTGTGAGCTTATTTGATGAACTGAAACATGTTGAAAAGCCAAGCCTAACTTTCTTGATTATATATCTGTAAACATGCAGGTCTTCCATATCCGCTAAGCTTTCTTGGAAAGGTTTTTGTGCTTCAAGTTTTAATCAGATAAACTTTCTATAAACTCAGGGACGAGTTTCTCTTTAAGTTTTATCGCTTGAGGACAAGCTGTCGTTGGGTATAGTGGTGTGATGACAGGATATTATATGATGTTTTTAGGTTGTTTTTAGTCTTTTTATTTTATTATTTTTGAGTCACATATAGGATTTTTATTTTTTTTATGTAGGTTTTATATTTATTTTGCATTCTGCATATAGATAAGCTTTTATTTGTTTTTCTAACTTTATTTTATATTTTTAGGAATTTTTATAGCTATTTTATATTTTTAGGAAAAGCTGGTATAGTTATCATTTTTGTCCAGGGACCAATTTTTAAAGTTTCAGGAAATCAAGGATCAAAGTGTAAAGGTTCAAGAGCGGAGGATGAAAAGTGAAGTTTGAAGGAGTCAAAGGGCCAGAATTGAAGTTCTAACAAAGAGAGGACTCAAAGTGAAATTAAAGAATGTGAAGCAACTCTCTTTGATTTGAGCACATGTAAAATAAGGTTTGAAGGATTAATGGTGGAAGGAAGGAGTTTCAGAACTTATTAGGGGCTGAATGAGCCTAATTAAGCCAATCAATTCCACCATTGAAGAAGAAAGGAATCCAAGAAGAAGCTGCCAGTGTTCGTGCCAGCGCTCAAGCGTTGGAAGTCCCAACGCTCAAGCGCTGGACCTCTGACTAGGATGTGAGTCAGAGGTTGCACCTAGCGCTGGAGCGTTGGAAGCCAGCGCTCAAGCGCTGGGCCTATTTCTGCACGTTGGTTTTTAATGCATCCCAACGCCCAAGCGTTGGGAATGCCAGCGCTCAAGCGCTGGAGGTCAGGTTTTTACTATAAATAGGGAGCTTTTCTTCACTTGTAAGACACCTATTCAGAATACAACAAGTGTTCTTCTTTCCTCCTTAAAGATCATTATTCCTAGGAATTGTGGGAAGCCATACTTGAGCTCCTATCCAGGGTAATTCAATGACTCTTTTAGCCATGCTTGGCTAATTTTTTTTAAGTTTCTTGGGTTGTAGTAATTTATAATTTATGTTTTAGTATTGTTTTTACCTTTCTGAATAATATATCCAATTCATGTTTTATTTCTTTGTTCTTCATTCATCTTGTTGCACAAAAGATATCTTGCTTTCTACTTATATCATAAGGCCATTTGGTAAGTAGGAAGGGTGATAATGGAATCGCAAGTGTACGATTAACTATCGCGTAATATAAAAAGATCGAACCCAAGGGATAGGTGTTCTTATTAATATAAATTTAGTACTTGTGCAAGAAATTAAAAGATAAAAAGATGTTGTTGTTTTTAGAACAAGAAATAGTAATAGCATAAAATGATAAGAAATAAGATGATAAGAATTTAAGCTCTTGGGTTGGTTTACATAGTCTATAAAACATGCTAGAAATCTCCTACTTAATTTCTGAATTTTAAATCCAAAATCATGGTGCTATAGCCTAGAGTTTCTACATCCTAATAGCCTTAAGAAATGTAGACCTTTCTTTCCTAATTACTAACTCCATAGCCTTGGTTATTAGTTAATCAGAAAAGAAGATGAAGAAGGAATTCGGGCCAACACAAAGTTACGTCCATCCTTATAGCCTTAAGAAATGTATACTTATAACCTTTTTTATTTCCTATTTCCCTTACTACTTACCAAATGGCCTTATGAATAAGTAGAAAGCATGAAATCTTTTGTACACAAGATTAATGAAGAACAAAGAAATAAAACATGATTTGAAAGTATTATTCAGAAATGTAGAAGAAACTAGAACATGAATTATAAACTAAAACAACCCAAAAACTTAAAGAAGAATTTAGCCAAGCATGGCTAAAAGAAGCATTGAATTACCCTGGACTAGGAGCTCAAATATGGCTTCCCACAATTCCTAGGAACAATGTTCTTGAGGGAGAAAGAGGAACACTTGTTGTGTTCTAAGAAAGGTGTCCTTTACAAGTGAAGAAAAGGGTCCTATTTATAGTAAAAATTCAGCCTCCAAAGCTTCAGCGCTAGAATTTCCAACGCTTGGGCGCTGGAAGCATTAAAAATCCACTGCCAGACCGAAAGCCAGCGCTTGAGCGCTGGCTTCCCAGCGCTGCAGCGCTGGGACCTGCTGTTTCAGCTCCAAGTTTTCCTTCCTTCTTCATGGTTAGTGGGATTTGAATGCCTTAAAAACCCACTTATCAGCCCTTAATCAATTCTGAAACCTCTCCTCCACTATCATCAATCCTTCAACATAATTTCCCATGTGCCAATTTGAAGAGAGTTGCTTCATATTCCTCTTTTTCACTTTTAGTCCTCTCTTGGTTAGCACTCCAATTCAAGCCCTTTAATTTTCTCAATCTTCACTTCTAGCCCTCCACTCTTGAACCTTCACATTTTGGACCTTGATTTCCTGAAACTTTACAAAGTGGTCCCTGGACAAAAATGATAACTAAACCAGCTTTTCCTAAAAATACAAAATAACTAGAAAAATTCCTAAAAATATAAAATAAAGCTAGAAAATCTAATAAAATCTAATCTACATGCAAAATGCAAAATAAATATAAAATCTAAATAAAAACAATAAAAAACCTACATGAGACTCAAAAATAATAAAATAAAAAGACTAAAAAGACCCTAAAATTATCATATAAAATCCACTCATCACACCACTATACCCAACGACAGCTTGTCCTCAAGCGACCAAACTTAAAGAAAAACTCGTCCCTGAGTTTTGAGAAAGTTTTTATCCGATTGAAATATGATAATTTTCCAGAAAGCTTAGCGGATAAGGAAGACATGCATGTTAAATAGACAAAGAATCAAGAAAGTTAGGCTTGGCTTTTAACATGTTTGAGTTCATCAAATAAGCTCACAAAATGATATTCTCCATGAAAACAAGAAAGCTCAATGATCCTGCCTATAATTCAAATCAAAACTGAAGTAAAGCAACCAAGTGATGTTGAAGAGATTTTTAAGGTTGTAACTTGGCCAAAGGGTTGAACAATTTAAGGTGTGGATTTCAAGAAATTGGCAACTCTAGTGGCTGACTCAGAAACTTGTTGTTAAGTGATTTTTCTTTGACTTAAGAGCTTCAACAATTCACACAAGGGTTCTCTCAATTTTTCTCTTTTTTTTTTTTTTTTTTTGAACAAAGTAGTGGAATGTATGGGATGAATGACTTGAATTTTACTCCCTTCATACTCTTTCTCACCCCACCACTTCATTATTTTTTCTAAGGCACATACCTTATTTTTTCCATTTTTTTCCTTCATCTTTTTAGAGAGAAACCCAACAAACATAGCTCTAACAAATTCAGCACATGAATCACAATAACAACTTTAAGAATTATCACACAAAGTAGGCTCCAAAGAATGACTCTTTTAAGGCTCAAAAGGGGCTACTAGTGGATATCAATTTCAAGCAAAAATCTGAGTTTTCAAAAATGCCTATAATCTCTTCTCAACTCACAAAGTGTACAAAACTCCAATCAACATGCAACACAAGGCAGAAAAATTTCACAATCAAGATTTCAGAGACCTCAGCTCTCAGAAAAAGATAGGGTAAGTGGTACCCTTTTTAGAACTCAGAAAAAGACTTTTGCCAACAACCCAACAATCAAGATATCAAAAATCCTTTCTACAGCATGCAATCCTAACTGCTTAAAAACATAGATCTTTTCACAAAGCAGTTCAATCAGATAAAGCATTTCACAAAGCTATAGCAATATTCAGAATGGATAATATACTCAAGACTCATGAAAAAACAAAAAACTAAACTAAAAATAAAACTAAAAACTATAAAAAGAAAAATAAAATCTAAGAAGCTGGCATGGTACACAAATTTTCCACAAAGGTCCAAGGGAACCTCAATGTAAAAATCAAATTGAACACTTAAGTTCAAGAGGGCTCTTCCTCCTTTGGTACCTATCCTGTAACAATGAACAAACAAAAGTCTCACAAGCAGAAGCTTGCTTGACTTGTTAGTCCCAAAACAGCACATATAAGAATATGGGTTGAAAAATTGTGTCCATCTTTTAAAAACAAGAATTCTTGAGTTCCCAAAAATTAAAAACAGTTTAGAACCAAGGGAAAACTCATAGAACCTTAAAACTTCCAGAAAATGGTGAACACAAAATTTATTAAAAACTAAAAACAGCAAACAAAAGTAAAAACAGCAAACTGCCCGAGCTCCAGCGCTTGAGCGTTGGGGATGCCAACGCTTGGGCGCGGGAATAAAAATAAAAACTAGGCATCAGAGGTCTCAGCGCCTAAGCGCTGGGTTTCCAACGCTATGGCGCTGGAAAATAACAAATAAAAAGATGGGATTCCAGGGGCCTAGCGCATGAGCGCTAGCCCTCCAACGCTAGAGCGTTGGGATTAAACTAGAATAGGGGAAACTGGCAGGGGCCTAACGCATGAGCGTTGGCCTCCAGCGCTTGAGCGCTGGCCCCTCCTGCAGCAAAAACATAGAATTTTTTTTCCTTTTATTTATTTATAAGAATGATGCAGAAAATTAAATGACAGAATTATAAACTATTCCTAAGTTGGGTTGTCTCCCAACCAGCTCATTGTTAAGGTCCGAGATAGACCCTTCCACTAATCACTTTTCAACCGGGGTCTATTACAAAATTCTTTAGACCCCGCAAATCATGCATATTTTGGCACAAGTACAACATGGTGCCAAATGATTTTTCAGCTAACAAGGCAACAATATTCAAATTAAAAATGGAAGAGATAAATAAATTCTCCCTTCCTTGTTCTATTCCTTGCTTTTCTGAACCTATAGCATAGGTTCCTTGAGGTTCTTCTTCCTCCATCTCCAATTTGTCTTTAAGGACAAATTCTACAATGAAGGTTGCTTTCACCTCCTCTTTTTGAACCACGAGTTCATTTTCATGAACAAGTGGTTGTTGTTTATCCCCGGGCTGCCTCATTATAATGCCTTGTATCTTTATTTGTAGAATCTCCCTGGCCTTACATTCTTGCTCACGACTTGGCAAAAATCCGGATTTTCTCTTGCAATCTATTTCAGAGTAAAACTCGTTAACTAGAGTGAAGATATCCTGCTTCGACTTCTCATATTCCTTTTCAACCTCAGCCCGAATTTTTGCCTTCCTTTGCTCGAATGTTTCAGCCATTGCTATACCTGACAATACTTAGCAAACAAAATTAGCAGCACCAGTTCATCACAATTTTTTTATATATACTTTTTTTTTCTTTTTTTAATATATATATAAACAAGAAGTACTAAATAAAATAAAAAATAAGAACTTGAAAGAACCTATCCCCGGCAACGGCGCCAAAAACTTGATAATGGAATCGCAAGTGTACGATTAACTATCGCGTAATATAAAAAGATCGAACCCAAGGGATAGGTGTTCTTATTAATATAAATTTAGTACTTGTGCAAGAAATTAAAAGATAAAAAGATGTTGTTGTTTTTAGAACAAGAAATAGTAATAGCATAAAATGATAAGAATTTAAGCTCTTGGGTTGGTTTACATAGTCTATAAAACATGCTAGAAATCTCCTACTTAATTTCTGAATTTTAAATCCAAAATCATGGTGCTATAGCCTAGAGTTTCTACATCCTAATAGCCTTAAGAAATGTAGACCTTTCTTTCCTAATTACTAACTCCATAGCCTTGGTTATTAGTTAATCAGAAAAGAAGATGAAGAAGGAATTCGGGCCAACACAAAGTTACGTCCATCCTTATAGCCTTAAGAAATGTATACTTATAACCTTTTTTATTTCCTATTTCCCTTACTACTTACCAAATTGCCTTATGAATAAGTAGAAAGCATGAAATCTTTTGTACATAAGATTAATGAAGAACAAAGAAATAAAACATGATTTGAAAGTATTATTCAGAAATGTAGAAGAAACTAGAACATGAATTATAAACTAAAACAACCCAAAATCTTAAAGAAGAATTTAGCCAAGCATGGCTAAAAGAAGCATTGAATTACCCTGGACTAGGAGCTCAAATATGGCTTCCCACAATTCCTAGGAACAATGTTCTTGAGGGAGAAAGAGGAACACTTGTTGTGTTCTAAGAAAGGTGTCCTTTACAAGTGAAGAAAAGGGTCCTATTTATAGTAAAAATCCAGCCTCCAACGCTTCAGCGCTAGAATTTCCAACGCTTGGGCGCTGGAAGCATTAAAAATCCACTGCCAGACCGAAAGCCAGCGCTTGAGCGCTGGCTTCCCAGCGCTGCAGCGCTGGGACCTGCTGTTTCAGCTCCAAGTTTTCCTTCCTTCTTCATGGTTAGTGGGATTTGAATGCCTTAAAAACCCACTTATCAGCCCTTAATCAGTTCTGAAACCTCTCCTCCACTATCATCAATCCTTCAACATAATTTCCCATGTGCCAATTTGAAGAGAGTTGCTTCATATTCCTCTTTTTCACTTTTAGTCCTCTCTTGGTTAGCACTCCAATTCAAGCCCTTTAATTTTCTCAATCTTCACTTCTAGCCCTCCACTCTTGAACCTTCACATTTTGGACCTTGATTTCCTGAAACTTTACAAAGTGGTCCCTGGACAAAAATGATAACTAAACCAGCTTTTCCTAAAAATACAAAATAACTAGAAAAATTCCTAAAAATATAAAATAAAGCTAGAAAATCTAATAAAATCTAATCTACATGCAAAATGCAAAATAAATATAAAATCTAAATAAAAACAATAAAAAATCTACATGAGACTCAAAAATAATAAAATAAAAAGACTAAAAAGACCCTAAAATTATCATATAAAATCCACTCATCAAAGGGAAATAGGAAATAAAAAAGGTTATAATTATATATCTCTAAGGGTCATTAGGATAGACGTAACTTTGTGCTGGCCCGAATTCAATCTTCATCTTCTTTTCTGGTTAACTAAATTACAAGGCTATGGATTTAGTAATTAGGAAGAAAGTTCTACATTTCTTAAGGCAATTAACTTGTAGAAATTCTAGGCTATAGCATCATGTACTTGGACTTAAAATTCAAAAATTAAGTAGGAACTTGCTAGCATATTTTATAGATTATGTAAATCAACCCAAGAGCTTAATTCTCATCATCTTTATCTCTTATCATTTTATGCTATTATTTTTGCTTGTTCTAAAAACCAACATCAAATATTCATCTTTTAATTTTTCTGCTCAAGTACTAGATAATATAATAATAGGACACCTATCCCTTGGGTTCGATCTTTTTATTACACGATAATCAACCGTGCACTTGCGGTTTGGCTATCATCCACTATTTATATCTTCAGTAGGATGTTTAATGGGAGCTTTGATGAAGATCTTCAAAATAGTTCCGTTTGAAATTTTGCTCGAATGTGAGTAACAGACACTTCTGCATCTGCTGCTGCAATCTGCCAGACAATTAATGTTTCTTCAATGACGGAAGTCGATATCGTCTGGTGATGCATTTCACCTTGAGCCATAGCTTCTGCAATTAATGCTCATGTATTACAGCTAAGGGAGTCATTAATGTTCTGACCAGAATATTTGAATTTGAACGTTGGGGAGATACGATGATCAGAAAGGCTCGCCTCTAATTCCGTAAAAGCAGCTTGAATTAAGGAATGTCAGAGGATTTGAATCTTCAGGGAATAAGGCGCTTAATTCTGTCCCTTTCACCATTAATGCTTTGAAGAGACAAGTGGTGCATGACAACTCATCTTTAGGTTGAACAAACGATTACCTCCTGATATTACTTTTTGCACGAGTCTTCAATTGTTGTTTAGTCAACCCAATATTCTTCATATAAATACACCCAGTGACTGATCAACCAGAATTTCATCATAGGCGGACGGACTCTCTCAGGTGGACGAAATCAGCTGGCAGACTGATTCACAAAGGCAGTGGCATGACGAATTTCTCTACTGTCCTTTACTTGAATATCTGCTTTTGATAATGCTTTGTCGAGGTCCACGCAATGCATCTCCAAGTAAACAAATATTCCTGGGCATGAAAACTATTAAGAAGTTAGAAATACTTAGCGAAATTGTTATTTATCAAAATATAGTAATTCATTAAATTATTTGATTCTAACAATTTCCTCTTCCCTTCATCTTTTACTTTCAAGCAATCCTTAATTCCGCTGCAATCACAACTATCGTTTTGTGATCATCATTATCTTGGAAGTAATAATTTCGATAAGGCAAAAATCGTGCAACTCTGATTCACCCCCCTCCCCCCTCTCAGGTTGCTATCTAGGCTAACACTCACTGCTTTATTTAAAAACAAAAAAAAGGGAAAAGTGAGAGAACCTATGTGTTGAATTGTTCAAGCTCTTACTCAAAAGAATCACTTAACATAAGTGATTATCTGAGTCAGCCACTTGAGTTGCCAAGTTCTTGAAACCCATACCTGTTTCTGAACCCTTGGCCAAGTTTCAACCCTTGTAGTCTCTCCAAAGTTGCACTGCTGTACTTGTTTGGTTTTGATATGAATGATAGGCAGATTAGTTTCAATTTACTTGTTATTCATGAGCTGATTATTTTGTGAGCTTAATTGATGAACTCATTATGCTGTTTTGATCATTGTCATACTTGGCTTTCTTGATGAACTTTATTTTCCTAACTTGCATGTTTTCAACCAGCCTTGCTTTTCTTGAAAATGTATCTTATGTTGTTTTGTGCTAGTTTGGGTAATTTGTTTTGAGCTTGAGGACAAGCTTTCTTTAAGTGTTTTACGCTTAAGGACGAGCTGTCATTGGTTATAGTAGTGTGATGACTGGGAATTATATGATCTTTTTAGTGTCTTTTTCTTTCTTTTTATTTGAGTCTCATATAGCTTTTATTTTATTTTGTTAGAGTTTTTGTTTTATTTTTGCATTTGCATATATATATTAGCCACTTTTGTGTTTTTAGTCCTTTTAGTTATGTTTTATTGTAATTATAGTCCTTTTTAGAGTTCTGGTCAATTTAAGAAAATTTGTGGGGATCTTGATGCAATTAATGGAGAAATGGTGGCTGAATTTAAAGAAGAAGAAGAAGCATCAATTACCTTGGCATGATTTAAACATGCGGGAAATGAAGAAATTGAAGAAGGAATTGATGGAAAATGGTTGTTTCAGAATAGAAGAGATAAGAAAGTGGCTACATGAAGAGCATTAAATGGCAATCAAAGAAAGGAGAGCAAAGAAGCAAAGGCAATGAAGCATCAGACGTATCCAACGCCTTAGCATTGGCAAGCCAAGAGCTTGTAATGTATCGCAAACATGTAAGAATGCATCGCAAACTTGTAATGTAAAGAGTGAGTAAGAAGAATCTAAGTAAAATGATAATCAAAGTCCAAAAGTCCTTAGTGAGAAGATAGAACTTGGTATTTATAGGTGCCAGAGGTGTCCCCGGGTGTTGAGGAAGCTCATAAGTGAGGCTTCCGAGCAGGAGTAGCTGTAGGTCGAGCAGCCTGTGGAGGCTTCCCCTCGGCCTATACCCGAGTCGATCAGATAAGGTGACACTAAGCTGAGAGTTCTCGTCCCTTAGCTAGATCGTGCAGACTGCCTCTTATGCCTATGAGCATCCCTAGTGGGTCAGCTGCTATGTCGTAGGGTCATATGGCTGAAAAGCTGACCAGAACAAAAGCCACCCCAGCTTGGCATCGCATATGTTGGAATGTCAAGATATGTGAAGCTTTTGGCCGAGATCTCTTTTCTGCGTCTTGGAGCCCCCCTGCTTTTTGAACAATAGGCCCCCTGCAGTTGCGTGAGTCTCTCTATTTTATTCTGGCCTAGTTTTGTTTTGAGGCCTTAGACTACTGCCCGGTATTGTACTTGATCCGAGCTGGATTTTTTGAACAAGGTCGGGTGCAATTTGGCCGAGCTGGCTGACTTGTGATCCGAGCAAGGTTGTGAGGATCGGTCGATTTCGTTTTGTATTTGTAATGTCGTGTTTCCCCCGACCGGATGTGTCGGTTAGCGAAATCTCCGCCGCTTTAAATTTCTTTGGGAATTTCCACGGGTAATTTCATAAATGCGTTTTCATTTCCAACGAGGATTTTGCGAAATTCAGGATGCTTCCAAGGACTCAAAGATCCCTATAAATGTTCAGTTCATTTTATTCTTCCAGAGTCATTCCTTCAATGGATATTGTGTGAGGCATTGTTAGGCATTTACGCTTCCCTTAAGATGATAGTAGTGGGGAGCGATGGTAGAGGCATCTTACCCATTGAGAAAACTCCTTTCAGAGGCAAAGACCCTCGTGAGGTTCTCCTTTTCGGGAACCTTTCTACCGTGGTACTTTCTTAGGGAGCCACAGGGTTGACGAGCTGAGGCAGACCCATGGAGTCGCTTCTCTCCGACCTTCCTTGCCCGAGGAAGGGATGCAAGATCCATCCATTAGGGCCTACGTTGCGACGCCTTGTCTTTGGATCTGTCTGGAAGAAAGGACCTCACCTCCCGGAGCAAAAGTCAAGGTGATGATCCTGAGGCTCCGGGGAGGGTCTTCATTAGGATGAATCTTGCTCTAAACCCTTCCCCTTCTTTCAGTGCCAGGAAGGTAACCGACTGGGCACATTTCAGGATTCCGACCGGCTGCTCTTCTTCTCCTTCCATTGTGGAAACATGGAAGGAATGCACGCGAGAGTGGGCTCCACAAAGAGGAAATTGGAGTTAAGGAAGGATCATGATGTCATAAAGGTTTTTTTCCTAGTTGTATTGCTTTTGGCTAAACCTTTATGATTCAATCATAGTAAAACGGATATGGGTTTATCGTCCTAAGAGATTGTGTGAACATCAGTTTCACAAGCTAAATATTGACTCGAGAAGATAGAAGGATATTTGAAGAAATGTTTTTTTGTGATTTTTTAACAAACGAAAGAAATAAAAGAAGATTACATGGATAACAAAGAATGAAGTGTGTTCAGAAATGGATTCACCTAACCCTCTAATTGTTTTCAACTCAAACACATCTGTAAAGGTTCATTTCACTTATGATGCCAAGAGCTATCCACCTAACTATCCGTAGCCTAAGTGAATCTACCAGTTGGAATTCGTAGACGTAATCCCTTACCATCTAGAAAATCCAAAAGGAACATTATAGCTCAAATTCTCTCTCAAAGACATTCCCCATGACCAATCTGTCTTGAGATAAGGTACACTAGGCTTGCGAGTCCCATTGTCACCCCGGAACTCCTATTAGAACTCAGAACCCCACCTGTCACGTGAAAATGCACTATTTCTCTTTCCCAAGATATTCTGACCCTAAGACGACTAATGCACTGTGTGATTTCTCTCTTGAACCAGACCCACACCAATTTCCTAATCTAATTCTAGTCCATAGAAATCTAACACAAATCACTGATACTTGAAGCGAAGAAAGAAAAACTTTGACACATATTGTTGTAACCTAAGACATAGGCATTCTACCTTCATTG
The DNA here is from genome assembly GCA_030819835.1 of Acmispon strigosus. NCBI lineage: Eukaryota > Viridiplantae > Streptophyta > Magnoliopsida > Fabales > Fabaceae > Acmispon > Acmispon strigosus. The sequence goes on from JAUAMA010000006.1 coordinate 21,798,852, forward strand.
AACTAAGCATACACAAACTCATATCAATCTATCGATCTATTTATAAATCAGTAAGCTCTTTTGATTATCAATTGATTGGTTAGAAACATGAAGTGCAAAGAGAAACACCATACATGAAAGATTTCCATTTACATCAATGAATGAGTTTACAACAATCAAAAAATCAAGCTATACAATCTAAATACAAAAATAGAAAATAACATGTAAAAGGGAAAGAGAAGAAGATATGAAACCCAAAGAATGACGACGGATCCATGGCCATGGAAGATCTCCCAAGCTTTCCATGGATTCCAGGAGGCTGCCAGCATCCTCCCAAGGTCGCCACCATGCTCCAGTGCTCCACTCCATCACCCTAGCCCAAGGATCCCTCCTCCATGATGCTCAACCTCCCTTTCTCTATTTTGGTGCCAAAACGGGAGGAAGTTCGAAGAGAATTGGAGAGATGATCAAAAAGTTGTGTTCCTGTCCTTTTATAGATGATTGATGACTGGATTTTATGTGATGTTTTTAGGGTCTTTTTAGTCTTTTTATTTTGTTACTTTTTAGTCTCATATAGGATTTTTACTCTTTTTATGTAGATTATCTATTTATTTTGCATTTTTCATATAGATTAGCTTTTATTTGTTTTTTAAACTTTATTTTATATTTTTAGGAATTTTTAGAGTTATTTTTATATTTTTAGGAAAGCTGGTATAGTTATCATTTTTGTCCAGGGACCAATTTGTAAGTTTCAGGAAAGAAAGGATTAAAGTGTAAAAGTTCAAGAGTGGAGGATTGAAATTGAAGTGCTAGCAAAGAGAGGACTGAAAGTGGAAATCAAGAATATGAAGCAACACTCTTTGATTTAAGCACATGGAAAATAAGGTTGAAGGATTGATGGTAGTGGAGAGGAGGTTTCAGAACTTAATAGAGGATGAGTGGAGGCCATTTAAGGCATTGAAAACCCACTACCATGAAGGAGAGCAAGGCTTGAAGATGAACCAGCAGTCGAGCCAACGCTCAAGCGTTGGAACCCCCAACGCTCAAGCGTTGGGACTCTGACTAGGATGTGAGTAGGATTTTCATCCCAGCGCTCAAGCGTTGGAAGCCAGCGCTCAAGCGCTGGGCCTATATCTGCAACGTGGGATTTAATTGCACCCAACACCCAAGCGTTGGGATCCCAACGCTCAAGCGCTGGAGGGCAGATTTTTACTATAAATAGGGGTCTTTTCTTCACTTGTAAGACACACCAACACACCTCACTTCAGAATACAACAAGTATTCTTCTTTCTCCCTTAAGAGCATTGTTCCTGAGAATTGTGTGAAGCCATTCTTGTGCTCCTAGTCCAGGGTAATCCAATGTTTCTTTTAGCCATGCTTGGCTAATTCTTTTAAGTACCTTGGGTTGTTTTAGTTTATATTTTATGTCTTAGTTTTCTTCTACATTTCTGAATAATATTTCCAGTTCATGTTTTATTTCCTTGTTCTTCATTTATCTTGGTGCACACAAGTTTCTTGCTTATTACTTATAACAATGGAAATTGGTAAGTAGTAAGGGAAATAGGACTTAAAAGAAGCTATATGATGTATCACTAAGGAATTAGGATAAACTTAGCTTTATGTTGGCCTGAATTCTTTCTTCATCTTCTTCTTGGTTTTTTCTAAATTGCAAGGAATTGAATTTAGTAATTAGGAAGAAAGTTCTACATTTGTAAGGAATTAACTTGTAGAAATACTAGGCTATAACATCATGAACTTGGTTTTAAAATTCAGAAATTAAGTAGGAGTTTACTAGCATATTTTATAAGCTATATAATTCAACCCAAGTGCTTAAATCTCATATCATCTTTTCTTTATATTTTATGCTATTTTATTTTCTAGTTCTAAAAACCAAACAACAACATACATCTTTTTATTTTCTGCACAAAGCTCTAAATAATTTAGTAAAAAGACACCTATCCCTTGGGTACGATATCTTTTATATTACGCGATACTCAACCATACGCTTGTGGTTTGTCTATCAATGATGAAGCTGTCAAAAAGGCGCTCAAGCCCTTTTCTAGGCGTTGAGCTCATTTTTTCCTTCAAAGGGGGGTTTTCAAATCGTCCCAAACCAGCTGAGCGCACCCTAAAATTAGCTGAGCGCATTTTTCTAAGAACCATTCTGCCAGAAACAAGCTGAGCTTCTTTTGGAATGAGCTGAGCTCCTTTTATCCAAAATCTTCAAAAACCTTCATTTCCTTTCCATTTCTTGTATGTTTCTATATATTTTCATTCCTACAACAAAAAGCGAAGATTAGGTATGATTTAAATTATATTTAAGGCGTAATACAACTAAAACCTAAATATTTACATACCCATGCAAATGAGGGATAATTTGAAGGATAATTCACATGTTTTGAACAAATAAGTGCCAATTATAATATGAGAATTTAGGTAAATTTGGCACTTATCATGATGATCCTCGGGACGGTCGTCCTGACTCCATGTTCCTTCTTCCGAGCGGATGGAGTGGAAGACCTCACGCTGCGAGCTCCCGATCGGTGGAAGATGCCTAGGGAGAAAACATGAGATCGCTCCGGTTCACTCCAGTGGCACATAGGAATATCCTTCTTGCCTTCTCCATGGGACAAGACATCTTTAGGAGAGTTGGTAGGCATTACTTTTCTCTTTTTGCACATTCTTTCTCAGTAATGGATTTGCTCTCCACTTTCGACTATTCCACTTCCTTTGTTATGGAATGGAATTCAGGGCTTTTACTTGTAATATTTTCCCGATTATTAATAAAATATAACAAATCCTTTCTTTATATTTGTGCATTTTGTGCCATTGGATTTTTTTTCTGCTTCCTGTTGAAACTCGTGTGAGCCGATCGGGTCAGAGATCATTCATTTTCCTGACCGTCTTTATTTTTGGATCATTGAGCTGAAGACTACCTAAACGTGACCCACGTTACCTACCGGATTATGAAGTTTCTACTTTTTAAGACGATCGCTACGAATCAATCGCCTGGAATTTTGCGGAGGTAAGCACGCTGTCCAGGGCGCTCGAGATTCTTCGTTTACAGTCTCCTGGAGATGAACCTTTGAGCCACGCTCTTCTGGTTAAAGTTTCTTTTCTCATTTTTGTTTGTTTCAATCCGTTCCTCCTTCTTTGTAGAAGAATAGACTTCGCTTCTAGACCGTATTCTCTTCATTCTAGCCATTTTTGCAATGGCTGCCTTATGGAAGATGTGCCCCTAGCGGGTTTACGCCATTTTGAAACATTCTTGGGTTTACTCTTGAGTGATTTTTCCTTTTGACATTTCTTTTCTTGCTGAAGTCGACTTGCATTTTCTCGCTGGATTGTTTCTTCGTCCAACATTTTGATTCTGCAAAGTCCATTTTAACATACGTACGCATGTTTATGGGGTTAGATTCTCTTTGGATAATATTTAATAAAATCACCTTTTCATTTCTTCATTGTTACTACTGATATGCATTCCTTCCTGTGGATTGCTTTGAACCGGGTAGCTTTTCCCTCGAGACGGTCGCAATCGCTTCCTTTTGGAAGGTTGCTTGCTCCCGCCGCTCGGTATGAACAAGGTTGAGTCCCTTTATAGGGTATCATGTGCTCGTCTCTGATTTCTCTTCAAGATGGTCGGGACTGTATCCCTTAAGAGGGTTACTCCGACCGCTAGTTGGTTTGAATGAGGTTGCATCGCTTAAAAGGGTCGCTTGTGCTCGTCTCTGATTGCTCTTCAAGACGGTCGGGACCGTATCGCTTAAGAGGGTTACTTACGCCCACCTCTTGGTTTGAAAGAGGTTGTGTCCCTTAAGAGGGTCACTTGTGCTCGTCTCCAGGAGGGTTGTGTCCCTTAAGAGGGTCAATTTTGCCACCTGCTGCAACCGGGTACAGTAAGGATCCCTTAGGAAGGTCACTTATACCCCTCTTCTGGTGGACTGTATCTCTTAAGAGGGTCACTTGTGTCCTCTGCACGAACATCCATTACTTCAAGATGGTTGAAATCGTACCCGTCGCTCGGTTGAACAAGACTATGTCCCTTACAAGGGTCACTTTATCACGACCTCCAACCGGGGTGGTAAGGATTGTGTCCCTTAAGAGGGTCACTTTGTGTCTTGAATCCATGATGCTCTTCAAGACGGTCGGGACCGTATCGCTTAAGAGGGTTACTTACGCCCACCTCTTGGTTTGAAAGAGATTATGTCCCTTAGGAGGGTTACTTATGCTCTTATTATTCATTGCTTTGAGGCGGGAAAATAGTATCCTTTAATGGATTACTTTTCTGTTCGTCTGCAAGCACAAACAACAAACACAAAAAGAGATTTTTTAAAGAAAATTGTGTCTATTTTATTGAATTTCAATTTCTCAATAAAAAGATAAAGCATTTCATCATGATGCATCTAGATCATTCATTCTTAAAAGAAACAACTTATCCTTGGCTTTTCATATCCGATCGTGGGATAGAAAGATCTCTGTCAGAGGCATATGTTGTCATTATGTAGGAGATTTTCCCGTTGTAGGGGAGAGAAGACCTTGACTCTGATATATACTGTTGTCGCTGGAGTATTGCCTACTAATCACAAGACAAAGTTGTCGGCAGAGCATTCTAAGCCTAGCGTTCCCCTGCCTCATCTTCTGCCCGATAGATAAGCATTCCTTTCGGAACAGAGATTATGGCTTGTAATCTAAAAAGAGTCGGTCGGTCGAGAACTATGTCGGCTTCAGGGAAGTACAATATAACCATAAACTGCTCCTTGATAGTTTTTCACTTCCCTTCTCGTCCCACCGTGACGGAGAAAGTTTTGAGCCCGGCCAGTGCTATCACGTGGCTGCCAAAGCCAGTAGAGTTGGTCATCAAGGGAGTCAAGTTTCTTGCCTCATATCCCAGCCGGATGAAGATCCTGAAGGACATTAGGTTCATGGAGCTTCCTGGATAAACCAAGACATTTTTTAATATTTCATCGCCAATCTTGGCCGGCATATCCAAGGTGAAGTCACCCCATGCGGCTCAGGTCCGCGAAGCCTGCTGTTCGATTCTTCTTTTCTCCTCATGCCTCACTTCATGCCCGACCCCCTTGGCACGTAAATGCTTCCTGCTAAGGTTTTCACGGGGGTCAGCATTCCTCGGAGGCCACAGTTCTTCCCCTTTTGACCATGTATCATGCATACTAGAACCAACTCCACTTTGGAAGGAATGAATTCGTTTCTTCTTGTTGTTGAGTTCTTTGAGGAGGTCTTCTATTTTCGCTCGGTGCTCAGCGTCATAGTCGCGGTTTTTGTCATGAAAGTTGTCATGCAAGTCGTAAGCTTTTTGGTATTCCGCAGCTCTTTCTTTGAGCTCTATCCAGCTATTTGGAGGTTCGAGAATAAGTGATTCACTGAAAGAATTTCCTGTTAGTAATGTTGATTGTACCAGAGCCAAAAGTTCCTCCTCTGTTAGCTCGAAGGGGAGAATCACCTCCTTAGTGAAGCGCTCAAGGAATTTCTGCAGTTTCTCTCTGTTGCGTTGTTCCACTGAGGGATTTGTGGTCATCTGGTCAACCTTTACTAATTTCCTTTTTCCGCTCATTCTGTCCTTGAATGAATTATGGAAGGAGTGGCTGAAATCAATCCACTGTGAAATTTTGGACGAGGGAGATCTCGAAACCACTGGAGAACGTCTCCTTTTAGCGTTGTTAAGAATAACTTGCACTTCATGCATCAACTTCTTGTGTCTCATTAATCCACGCTTCATCAATCCATTCTTGAAAGCATTCTAGATGCTTCTGCAGATCTTTCCGTCCAGCAAAAGTTTCCACATCTAGCAATTCGATCAGCCCTTGGGGCATTTGGGACTCACGGATGGCCTTCCAGAAAGGCTCGAGGACACATGCTGCCAGAATTTCCTTTAAGAAAGGAGACATTTATCCTCTCCCAACCTTTGATTGGTGATCATCTTCAATTTTTTCCCAAGGATTCTTGGAGATTATAAATTTTGGAGCCATTGCCAATTCTTGAGCAAGAGTGGTGTCAGAGCTGCGCTTGATTGTAAAAAGAGAATGATCCTGAATCGTTGTGAGCTTCTACTTTGTGTAAAGAGAAAGAAGTGACATTGAATTTCCAAATCTTCCCCACAGACGGCGCCAAATGTTCAGGTGTGAATCCTGAACGGTGGTGCTCTCGGCGAGGCTGCGGTGGTGCTCGCAATGCCCCAACATGAGTGAGGTGGAGTCTCCAAGTCCAATGTTTCGGGGGAGACCTACGGAAGACACTCTGATGCTCAAGTCAGTGTGGGAGCTTTGAGAGCGTCCAAGAGCTCAGCTCAATCATGTAAGAATTCATAGTAAACTTGTAATGTAAAGAGTGAGTAAGAATCGTCTAAGTAGGATGATAATCAAAGTCCAAAAGTCCTTAGTGAGGCGATAGAACCTGGTATTTATAGGCGCCAGAGGTAACCCTGCAAGTGTTCGGGAAGCTCATAAGTGAGGTTTCTAAGCGGGAGTGGATGTAGACCGAGCAGCCTGTGGAGCGCTTCCCCTTGGCCTATGTCCGAGCCGGTCAGATAAGGTACCACTAAGCCGGGAGTGCTCATCCCTTAGCAAGTTCGTGCAGGTTTCCTCTTAGGAGTATGCTTATGAGAATCCCTAGTGGGTCAGCTACTACGTCGTTGGGTCATATCGATTAAGAGCCGACAAGAACAGCTATAGAAATAACTTCACAACTATCAAGTCGAGGAATACGGGATAACGCTTCCATAGCGTGATGATCATCGAGCGCTAGCATCTCCTTAGCAACTTTGATAGAGGACTTGGGCGACTCGGTCCAATAAAAGGGGAATATAAACAAGTTACCCTAGTAAGTGGTCAACTCATGAAAATGAGGGTTGTCAATAACTTTAAACATTGTCAGGAGAGATCCTTTTTGCAGTCACTCTTAAAAACAGTGAACTTGGAAGGATGGTTATGGGGGTTAAAGGACAATAAAAAGGGCATGCCTTTGTCGAAGGCTTTCAGCCGGAAAAAATGGAAGAAGAGGTTGCAAGAAAGAGTAATGTCAAAATCCTTGCACACAATTTCGAAGCACCGGAGATACGCCCAGCTATTAGGGTGAAGTTAGGTGGGAGTTATGCTAATGGCGTCAAGCACGAAGCATATAAAACAAGAAAAGGGAAGTTTGAATCCCGAATCGGAAAAAAGTGTCGTGAACAAGTAAAAGAAATGTGGCGACTCACCCCGAGGATTCGAGGAAAAGATGAATTTATTGCTGCTAGTAACCTAAAAAAGAAGACGATGTTCGTCTCCCTTAGCCCGACAAAAGCCATCGATGGCCGCACCAATCGCCTGAATGCTCTCTAGGCTCTGATAAAGAGATGGCTGTCGGAAGTTGATAGGGAAATCGCAAGTGCACGATTGGCTATCGCGTAGTAAAAAGATCGAACCCAAGGGATAGGTGTTCTTATTATTATAATATTTAGTACTTGTGCAGAAAAATTAAAAGATGAATATATGTTGTTGGTTTTAGAACAAGAAATAAACAATAGCATAAAATGATAAGAGAAAGAGATGATGAGAATTAAGCTCTTGGGTTGAATTACATAGTCTATAAAATATGTTAGCAAGTTCCTACTTAATTTCTGAATTTTAAATCCAATTTCATGATGCTATAGCCTAGTGTATCTACAAGTTAATTCCTTACACATTGTAGAACTTTCTTTCTAATTACTAAATTCAATTCCTTGCAACTTAGTTAACTAGAGAAGAAGATGAAGAAGAAGTTCAGGCCAACATAAAGTTACGTCCATCCTAATTCCTTAGTGATGTATACCTATAACCTTTTTTAAATCCTAGGTCCCTTACTACTAACCAATTTCCATTTGTATAAGTAATAAGCAAAAGATCTTGTGTGCACCAAGACGAATGAAGAATAAGGAAATAAAACATGAAAGGAAATATTATTCAGAAAGGTAGAAACAAACTAAAACATAAATATACACTATAACAACCCAAGAACTTAAAGAAGAAGTTAGCCAAGCATGGCTAAAAGAATCATTTAATTACCCTGGATAGGAGCTCAAGTTTGGCTTCCCACAATTCCTAGGAACAATGATCTTAAGGAGGAAAGAAGAATACTTGTTGTATTCTGAAATGGTGTGATTTTTACAAAGGATGAGCACTCCTATTTATAGCAAAAATTTGCCTTTCAATGGTGGAGGAGTTGATGGTCATTATGGCCTTCATTGGCCACCAATTAACTTTTGAAAACTCCTTCCCACTACCATCAATTCTCCACTCATCCTTTAATCCTTATTTTCCATGTGCTTAATTTAGAGAGTGTTGGTTCATATTCTTGATTTCAACTTTAAGTCCTCTCTTTGCTAGCACTTCAATTCTGGCCTTTTAGCTCTTTGAAACTTCACTTTTCATCCTCCACTCTTGAACTTTTACACTTTGGTCCTTCATTTCCTGAAACTTACAAATTGGTCCATGGACAAAAATGATAACTATACCAGCTTTCCTAAAAATATAAAAATAACTATAAAAATTCCTAAAAATATAAAATAAAGTTTAAAAAACAAATAAAAGCTAATCTATATGCAAAATGCAAAATAAATATAAAATCTACATAAAAAGAATAAAAATCCTATATGAGACTCAAAAATAACAAAATAAAAAGACTAAAAAACACCCTAAAAATATCATATAAAATCTGGTCATCAGAAGTCGAGAGGTAGGTGCTAGTGAGAGGCGATTGGTGGGGGAAGGGTGACATCTATAATATGGTCCCTAGATAATGAACACCTTTGGGGGTCGGAATATTTCTTGCCTGAAGGGCTACTACTAGAGGCACAGAGGTGAAGAAGCGATTCAGATTCCACTAGTGAAGCTATAGGAATGATGGGAGCCAGAGAAGCACTAGAATAATATGAAAAGATGAAGGGACGATCGGAAAATGACTCCACCAGAAAAATGAAGCGGAGCAGGAACCACTCTAGGTGGTTATTCTCGCAGCTAACAAATGAAAAAAGTGAGAATGAGCAAAGAAAGGAAGAAGGAACACTGATAACCAAAACCGCAAGTGCACAGGGGATATCGCGTAATATAAAAGATGTCGAACCCACAGAGATAGGTTATATTTCAAGACCCCAATAATCAATTGTTTTAAGCTTAAAAATAGAAAATTAAAGGTTTTTTTTTATGGTTGATAATAGGAACAAATGAACAGGAAAAAAAAAGACTAAGATAAGAATATGATCAAAACAGCACTTGGGTTGAGCTTCTTTACTTCTAACTTAAGTTATCGGAATCAATTTCATATATGAATTTCAGCTTAAGTTCTTAGGTGATATAGCCTAGTGTTTCTACTTGTTAATTCCTTAAGCAAGAAGAACTTCCAATTTGATTACTAAGCCTAATGCCTTAGTGATTATTTAATCCCATCGAAGATACATTCATGGATTCAAGCCAACACTAACAATCCTACCCTTATACCTAAGAGGCATGAAATTGTTCTTTCTATTCCCATTTCCCCAAATTCCTAACAACTACCATTGTAGAAGAATAAGGTAATAACACTTGTGTACATCAAGATAAATGATAAGCATGGAATAGAAACTTAAGAACATAAACTTTTATTCATATACTGAAAAGAGAAACCTAGAACATAGCTAGAAAGCAAATAAACTACAACCCAAGATACTAAGAAACTTAGCCAAACATGGCTAAGCGAGACATGATAAAAACTTGAATAGAGAGATCAAGAAATGGTTTCCCACACCTCAAGCAATGCTCTGAACAATTTTATCTAAGTGTTTTTCCAAGTATACAAGTGTGTTTACAAAAGAAAACAAGAGGCCTATTTATAGATTTTCACTGACTGAGACCCAGCGCTCAGGCGATGGGATCCCAACGCTTGGGCGTTCGCTTTAAGTGCCAACAGACGTGGCCAAACAGGGGCTCAACGCATGAGCATTGGCCCTCCAACACTTGAGAATTGGAATTAAAATAAAAACTAGGCACAAGTCAGGGGCTCTACGCATGAGCGTTGGCCCTCCAACGCTTGAGCGTTGGAATTACAACAAAACTGGGCTCCAAGTTAGGGAGCCAACACATGAGTGTTGGAGATCCAATGCTTAGGCGTTGGGCACATCTAATGCTTCATATTTTGGTTTTTGCTCTTCTCTCTTTGATTAGTCTTCATGGCCATCAATGCCCTTCATGTGGCCACTTTCTTGTCTCTCAACAGCTGAATTAGCATCAAATTCCTTCTTCAATTCCTTTTTCACATGTGTTAAACAACATAAACACTTTGATGCTTCTTCTTCTTCATTAATTTTCAGCCACAATTCTTCCTTTATTTGCCTCAAGATCCCCACAAATGTTCTTTATTTGGCCTGAACCTCTAACAAGGACTAAAATGCAATAAAACACAACTAAAAGGACTAAAAACACAAAAGTTTCTAAATTATATGCAAATGCAAAAATAAGGTGAAAACACTAACAAAATGAAATAAAAATTATATGAGACTCAATAAAAACAAAACAAAACAAAAGAAAAATACACTAAAAACATCATACAAATCCCAGTCATCAAACACACCTATGGCAATGGGACCCAAAGTCACCGTGGTCGAAGCCAACATAGCGGTAACCAGGAACAGACAGGTGGTCAGAGTGACGGTAGCAACACTAGGGTTCACCCGACTTCGAGCATTAGAGCCTGAGGTTTGAGCGTTAAGATTCCTCATCGGGAATGACATCAAGAAGGGGAAGAAAAATTAGGGTTCAACAAAGGGAGTTCAAAGAGTTCAAGAAGATGATAATGGAGATTGAGAGCGGTTAGCGTGTGGAAAAAGGGAAATAGTGGAGGTAAAAAACTCACTTATAACCACAAGGTTAAGAGGTTGTGTGGAGATACGCGCACCCTGATTGGTGGACGGTTCGAATGACTCTCCGGTATCGCAAACGGTAAAAAGTTTTAGTTCATCACGCAAATCTGTTTGGATGTCACGTGCCATGGAAGTCCTTGGGAAGATACAAGTGATCATGAAGATGGAAAAGGACGTGTCCCATCAGTCAGAAGGGATTTGAAGAGAAACCCCAACGTGTCATTCAACACACGAATTGTGGCGAGCCAAAGATGGCGAGAAGACAAGCAACTTAGAGGCACACGCTTGTGGACTCTAGTTAAAATTTTATTCACGCCATGTTGGTGACTTATTTATCTTTCGCAAAGCCATGTTGGTGACCTACTCGCTTTCACGCTACACGCCATGTTGGAAACTTACGCACAAGACACAACCCAACCAAGCCTCGAATGAGGGGGGATTGGCCAAGAACGCGTGCTCAATCGCCAGTTTAGGCGCTAAGAGCATGTGGACTGGGAAGGGGTGCGATGCCCAGGAGAGGCCCCCCAATGCGTGATAGATGCTTATAAGACACATTGTGTCCTCGTATCTCGAACTCGGTGTCTTGTGGACTGGCGTGGGGTGGCACGCCCTAAATAGGGTCATCCCCCACAGCGAACAAGGACGCTAGACCTAGGCGATTCGCCACCCCAACTATGGGCCTGGACGGACTAGAAGGCACAAAGCCCAATAGGGGGTATTGAAGGACCCAGCTATAATAAACTTAGTGTGTGTCTAGATCAGCATTAGCAGAATTGAATCTGGCCTGAATTGAGTCTAGTAACGTGAGTTTAAGTGACGTGATTCATGTTTGGGTACTTTCCCCACTATAAAAGGAAATTACTTTCTCTATTCAATGCATGTTCTCAATTCTTACTAAATATCTTTCATAGGTAGCGATAGGAACCCTAGATCTCAGGACCCCGAGATCCCCGGAACCCTAGATCTAAGCCTCTAGACACCATCTTTCTCCCATTCGATAACAAGAGTCTCTCAATATTAGGAGTTGGTTCTCTAGTTATGAGTACTGATCTCTGATCTGGTTTCAAAATTTCCCAGTCAGATGTTGAAGAAGAATAAGCAAATATCAAAAAAATTAGGGCTCGAGATGAAGATGTTGTTACGAAGAAGCTAGTAAGATAAAACATTTGTTGAGGTGATTCTAAATTATAAATACAAAATACATTCCTTGGATATATTTTTGAAAGGTACCTTGCTTGGATATTAAATATGAGAATTTTGAAATCGTATAACTTTATAGAATATGGGCTCGTTTGGTACGGCGTATTAGGTATGATCGTATAAGTTTATACAATATATAATGAGTTTATCCATTGTTTGGTGCTAACTTTATATTGTATAGGTTTATCATCAATGCACTCTTATACATTAAAATAATGTATTATTTAGTCAAACATATAGATGATAGATAAGGTTTGATAAGATTGTGACGTATAAGCTACTTGAAATTATTTAATTCACTGCTACAACCACCACCACCCTCCACCATAGCCACCACCGCCGTTACCGCCGCTACCGCCATTGCCACCAACACCAACTCCACCGCCATCATCACCACCACCCATCGCGACCACCACTCTTCGCCACCGCCACCGCCACCACTGATAGTAATAAAACCACACAAGAAAGGGCGGGTTTGAATTGTGTGTGTGACTTTTTAAAACTTTTTCACAATATAGTGATTATTAGTTCGAAAACGTTAAATAATATGTGCAGCGGAAATAAACTTAGAGCTTGAAGAATAAAACACACACAATATTTATCCTGGTTCACCCCCTTAATCGACAGGGCTACGTCCAGTCCTTGGCTATACCAAGATTTTCACTATTTCAACAGAATAGTACAAGTGTTCTCAGGGACTTCTCCCAGTATTCTGAGGACTACTCCTTTACAAGTATTCTAGGACTTCTCCTTTATCTCTCGAGTGTTTGACAGGACTCCTCCCAGTTCTTTTTCAAGATGATTTGTTTTCTACAGGAATCTCTTCACAAAGAGTGGGTAGAAACTATGAAGTTCTAAAATCAGAGATGGTATTCAAATTGGTTCTCTGAAAGGCTTGTGTGAGAAAGGATAAGAGTTTTCACTCTGTAAGGGATTTCACACCAGTTGGCGACTAAACTCAGAAAATGAGAAGGCTAAAGTTACTGAGCGTTCTTGACTAAAGCTTGTTCAAATTGTAAACTGGCTTGAAGGATTTGAATGCTTTGATAGTGTATGAGTCGCCAAGTTGAAGATAATGCAGAGTCCACTATTTATATCTTCAGTAGGATGATAACTGGAGGCTTCAATGAAGATCTTCAAAAATAGTTCCGTTGAATCTAAGCTTGTTTGTGAGTAACGGATACATCTTCATCTGTTGTTGTAGTCTGCTAGGTGAGGAATGTTTCTCCAAAAGATAGAGAGTGATATCGTCTGGCGATGCTTTTGTTCTGGTTCTCAGAGGCTGCAATTAATGCATATGCATTACAGCTAATCTGGTAATTAATGCTCTGACCAGAAGATTTGAATTTGGCCATTGGGGAGATACGATGATCAGAGGATATCGCCATTAATTCAGCAAAAGCAACTTGAATTAAGGAATGTCAGAGAATTTGAACCTTCAAGGAATAAGGTGCTTAATTCTGTCTCTTTCGCCATTAATGCTCTGAACCACCAAGAGGTGCATGACAACTCATCTTTGGTTTGAGCAAACGATCTCCTTTAAGCTAATTCTTTTTGCACGAGTCTTCAATCATTTCTCTTTAGTCAACCCATGTGTTCGACAGGGGTTAAGCCGGACGGTCTCTACAGGCAGACGAACGTTTCTCTGAAGGCAGACAGTCTTCTTCACTTGCTTTTTGATAATGTTTTGTCAAGATCTTTGCAGCATGTCTTCAGTTCATAAGTGTTCCTGAATATGAAAAATTTTAAAGAAGTCAGTAACACTTAGCGAAATTGTTATTTATCAAAATAGGTTAATTCATTTAAATATTTTACTCTAACAATCTCCCCCTTTTTGATAATGACAATTTCCAAAACAAATGAGAGTAAGGCTTGTATATTTCTGATTTCCTCCCCCTTTGTTTAAGTATTTATTAGCTCCCCCTAAATATATGCTATCTTCCTTGTCATTTGTTATTGGTATATTTTCTCCCCATTTGACATTATCAAAAGCAAAGATAGAAACGATAATATTCATTGAGATAATAAGAGGTAAAGACAAGATATAACAAGGAATCAAGAGGATGGCTTAGATAGCCTAAGAAGTAGAGCAATAGAGCCCTGCAGTTGATCGAAGCGAGCATCCATCTTGTCAGAAAGATCATTGTGCATGGAGTCAAGACGAGCATTCACATCTTAATGCAGAACAACCCGTTCGTGAGATGTGCGAGCATTGAAGGTTGTAATTTGCTGAGCAAGGAGGGAAACCATGGTGCGAACATCATCAGAGTCGGAATTTGAACGTCGAGTGATCAGCGGAGATGCTTTAAGAGATGGCAGAATGGGAGTGAAATATGCCACAGTAGGAACGAGTGGAGATGGAGGAAAACACTGCCAGGCACAACCCAGAGTCTTCAAGACTGGTGGCATCATAGGAAGTAGTACCAGTGTCCAGGTCTTAAACTTTAGGACCAGGGAATCAACTCTACCAGCCAGATGAAGAGGGATGGAAGCAATGTGAGCATCCCTACGAACAGTGAGTTCCCAATCGAAGTGGAAGAACTGTTGGCATGAGGGCATGGATGGAGTAATCTGAGAGGCAGGACATCCATCTGGAAACCATAATCCAGCCTTAAAGCATAAAGGGAAACAAAAAACCTGAAGACATACATCTGAGAGCAGATGAGCATTAGGGGAAATTGGTGAGCGCTTGCGTTTGCCCAAAGCAGAGCTGGAACTCTGAGAGTAACAGGGCATGGAGCGGATCTGATGGAGAGACATGCCTGTATCACAAGTGAGGATACCCGGAGGTGCAAGCTTGAGATCCAGATCCATAGATTTATGGAGGAGAGCCAGTGGGGACGGATAAGATGCATTGAAAGATGTATTAATGTGAGCATCTACCCTTTGAGTCGTCACCTTTGTCCAGTATGGTTCCAGGATGCATAGGAGTTCCCATTGCTTTTGCTTTCTCCATGCAATACTTCTTTAGTAGATCATTAATGTATTTGGTCTGATGAATATAAGTTCGGGTTCCTTCCTGTCTGATCTGTAATCCTAGGAAGAACTTTAATTCTCCCATCATACTCATCTCGAATTCACTCTGCATCAGTTTTGAGAATTCTTGGCAGAGAGCTTCATTGGTGGCACCAAATATTATATCATCGACATACAGCTGTACCAGAATGAAGTCCTTGGACCTCTTTCTTCTAAATAGAGTATTGTCGATGCTTCCTCGTGAAAATCCATTGTTCATCAGGAATGAACTTAAGCGATCGTACCATGCACGTGGTGCTTGCTTTAGTCCATATAATGCTTTTCTTAGCTTGAAGACGTGGTCTGGTAGATCCGGATCTTCAAAACCTGGAGGCTGCTTCACGTAGACTTCTTCCTCAATGTATCCATTTAGAAACGCACTTTTCACATCCATTTGAAACAGTTTTATAGAGTGCTGACATGCAAATGCCAGAAGAATAAGAATGGCTTCAATTCTTGCTACTGGAGAAAATGTTTCTGTATAATCGATTCCTTCTTGTTGATTATACCCTTGGGCCACCAGATGAGCTTTGTTTCTAGTGACTTTTCCATTTTCGTCCATTTTATTTCTGAAGACCCATCTAGTGCCTATAATAGATTTGTCTTCTGGTTTAGGCACTAAATCCTAGACTTTGCTTCTCTCAAATTGATTCAGTTCTTCTTGCATGGCTAGGATCCATCCTTCATCCTGTAGTGCTTCACCTATGTTCTTCGGTTCTATTTCAGAAAGGAACGCACAGTTAGCATAATCATTAAAAGTGGATCTGGTTCTTACCTTTTCATGGACATTTCCAATGATCTGTGTAGGAGGATGATCTGGTTTGAATCTCCAGTCTCGAGGTAGAGAGATGCCACTGGAGGTCATGACTTGACTTGTGGAGTTGTCGTCAGACGTAGTTTCACAAACATCGTCTGGTTGAGTTGAGGAGGGGATGATTGGATTCGTCTTTTTATCAGACGATGATGGCTGAGCTGGATTTGATGAGGGAGCTTCACATATTTCCAGGTCATCATATTCTTCTTCTGGAGTTATCCGATTTACACTTACGTGTTTATCTTCGAACTTAACATTGATAGACTCTTCGACTGCCATTGTTCTGGAGTTGTAGACTCGGAATGCTTTGGAGTTGGGTGAATATCCCAAGAATATCCCTTTGTCTGATTTTGCATCAAAATTTCCAAGGTCATCCTTTGAGTTGAGTAGAAAGCATGTGCTTCCAAATGGATGAAAGTATGAGATGTTTGGCTTTCTTCCCTTCCACAATTCATAGGCAGTTTTCTTCAAGATGGGACGCATAAATATTCTATTTTGAATGTAACATGCTGTATGAATGGCTTCAGCCTAGAAGTACTTGGGTAGAGATGTCTCGTTGAGCATAGTCCTGGCCATTTCTTGAAGTGACCTGTTCTTCCTTTCGGCTACTCCATTTTGCTGAGGAGTTCTTGGAGCAGACACTTGATGAAATATTCCATTCTCTTCGCAGTAGTGGTTGAACTCTTCATTTATAAATTCTCCTCCTCTGTCGCTACGAATGTTGGTGATGCAATATCCTTTTTCATTTAGAACTCTTTTCGCAATGATTAAGAAGGACTTGAAGGTTTCATCTTTTGTTACGAGGAATTGTACCCATGTAAATCTGGTGTAGTCATCAACGATGACAAGACAAAATATTTTTCCAGAACAACTAGCCATTCTAGTGGGTCCGAACAAGTCCATGTGTAACATCTCCAGAGGTCTCTTGGTACTAACAACGTTCTTTGCATGAAAAGAACTTTAATTGCTTTCCTTGGAGACATGCTGAGCATGTATCATCAGATTTGAAAGACAGATTTGGCAGACCACTTACTAAATCATGTTTGATTATCTTAGCAATGGTCTTTAAGGATGCATGCCCTAGCTTCCTGTGCCATATCCATTTGTCATCCTCTGCTGATACTAGACATGTTACCTTTTGACTTGCAAGGTTTTCCAAGGAGGTCTTATATAGATCTCCTTGTCTCTGTGCTTCAAAGATAATCTTGTCATCCTCGTTTGTGACACTACACTTCACTTTGGTGAAGGAAACAGTGAGCCCACTATCACACAATTGACTTATGCTTAGTAGGTTATGTTTCAGTCCTTCAACTAGCAGAACCTTCCGAATTACTAGAAGGGGATTCTTACCAACGTTACCTTCTCCGAAAATGAACCCTTTTTTATTGCCTCCGAAGGTCACTGTCCCTCCTGTCTTCTTCTCATGGATCTTTGGGAATAAAGACCTTTTTCCCGTCATGTGCCGTGAGCACCCACTGTCCAGGTACCATTGTTCTTTTTGGTTTTGAACTGTTAAGCACATCTGCAAGAGGAATAATCATAGATTTAGGTACCCAAACTTTCTTGGGTCCTTTTTTGTTAGTTATCACCTTGGGTGGACTGTTCCTCCCATGTACTATTTTTTGAGGAGTTTTTTTCTCCTTACCCTTGACTGTGAAAGTTTTGGGTTGGACTTTAATAGGTGAAGATGAAACATTTTTCTTTTCAGGTTGATATCTGTATGGGACAGCAGAAGAATTATGTTTAATGGCAGTTATATCCCAATCTTCTTCTTCATAACCTAAACCTCTTCGATCATAAGCTGATCTGTTGTTTCCACTTAACTTAATTAGGTTATCATAACCTTGAGTGAACATGGATAAGTCTTTGATTAGGCTACTAACTCTTTGTTTTAAGAATTTGATTTCTTTATTTGCATCTTGTTCTAAGAGCATTTGATTTTTCCTTGTTAGCATAACAGATACTTCTTTAGATGCATGCAATTCTTTTACCATTTTATCATGCTTCTTCTTGAGTGAACTGTACTTAATGGCTAATGCATGAGCATAATCTAACAATTCATTATAGTCATCAGATGAGATTTCGGGACTTACCTCATCTTTGTCATCTTCTTCGTCGTTGGATTGGTCGACAAAGATCATCAGTGCCTCTGCTTCTTTATCTGCTTCAATGTCTGAAGTGTCTATGGATCCCATAAACGCACAGTATGAAGTTTCTTCGTTGGCTCCCTTAGTTTCTTCTTCTTGGTCGGAGTCATCCTCTGACTCATCGTTTTGTTGGCTTTAAAAGCTACAGCTTTTGCGGCAGCTGCTTTTCTTTTTATGATTGCAGCATCATTAGCAAGATCCTGCTCGTGAATCTTTATTTCTCCCAGCAGGTCTTCTACTTGATAAGTATCAAGATTCTTTCCAGCTCTTTGGGAAGTAACGAAGTTTCTCCAATTGGTGGGAAGACTTCTAAGAATCTTGATCACTTGCTCCTTGTCAGTAAAATTTTTACCCAGGTTCCTCATTCCATTATGAATGGTTTGAAGTCGTGCGAACATGGATTCAATGGACTCATTGTCGTCCATCATGAAGTTTTCGTATTGAGACGCGAGCATGCTCATCTTGGTGTCTTGAACAGCAGAGGTACCTTCATAAGCAATAGCTAGTGTATCCCAGACCTCCTTTGCAGTGCTCAGGCTATCAACTTTGTCATGCTCATTTTTTCTAAGAGCACATATAAGAAACAACCTCGCCTTGGCATTTCTCTGATTGTCTGTCCTTTGTTCATCTGTCCATTTATCAGCTGGAATGGCCTTGCTTTCACTATCTTTGGGAACATAGTTTCCTTTCGATATTACGTCCCATAGCTTCCAATCAGTTGATTCGATGAATAGCTGCATGTGCTTTTTCCAGTAGAGGTAGTTTGAGCCATCGAAGAATGGTGGCTTGTTGGTTGCAGTTCCGGTTGGGTAGGCGATGCCGTCCATGGATCTTTTCACTCTACACCTGTTAAGATGTTAGTAATTCTCAGAGCGGTTAAGCTCTGATACCAATTGATAGTAATAAAACCACACAAGAAAGGGGGGGTTTGAATTGTGTGTGTGACTTTTTAAAACTTTTTCACAATATAGTGATTATTAGTTCGAAAACGTTAAATAATATGTGCAGCGGAAATAAACTTAGAGCTTGAAGAATAAAGCACACACAATATTTATCCTGGTTCACCCCCTTAATCGACAGGGCTACGTCCAGTCCTTGGCTATACCAAGATTTTCACTATTTCAACAGAATAGTACAAGTGTTCTCAGGGACTTCTCCCAGTATTCTGAGGACTACTCCTTTACAAGTATTCTAGGACTTCTCCTTTATCTCTCGAGTGTTTGACAGGACTCCTCCCAGTTCTTTTTCAAGACGATTTGTTTTCTACAGGAATCTCTTCACAAAGAGTGGGTAGAAACTATGAAGTTCTAAAATCAGAGATGGTATTCAAATTGGTTCTCTGAAAGGCTTGTGTGAGAAAGGGATTTCACACCAGTTGGCGACTAAACTCAGAAAATGAGAAGGCTAAAGTTACTGAGTGTTCTTGACTAAAGCTTGTTCAAATTGTAAACTGGCTTGAAGGATTTGAATGCTTTGATAGTGTATGAGTCGCCAAGTTGAAGATGATGCAGAGTCCACTATTTATATCTTCAGTAGGATGATAACTGGAGGCTTCAATGAAGATCTTCAAAAATAGTTCCGTTGAATCTAAGCTTGTTTGTGAGTAACGGATACATCTGCATCTGCTGTTGTAGTCTGCCAGGTGAGGAATGTTTCTCCAACAGATAGAGAGTGATATCGTCTGGCGATGCTTTTGTTCTAGTTCTCAGAGGCTGCAATTAATGCATATGCATTACAGCTAATCTGGTAATTAATGCTCTGACCAGAAGATTTGAATTTGGCCGTTGGGGAGATACGATGATCAGAGGATATCGCCGTTAATTCAGCAAAAGCAGCTTGAATTAAGGAATGTCAGAGAATTTGAACCTTCAAGGAATAAGGTGCTTAATTCTGTCTCTTTCGCCATTAATGCTCTGAACCACCAAGAGGTGCATGACAACTCATCTTCGGTTTGAGCAAACGATCTCCTTTAAGCTAATTCTTTTTGCATGAGTCTTCAATCATTGCTCTTTAGTCAACCCATGTGTTCGACAGGGGTTAAGTCGGACGGTCTCTACAGGCAGACTAACGTTTCTCTGAAGGCAGACGGTCTTCTTCACTTGCTTTTTGATAATGTTTTGTCAAGATCTTTGCAGCATGTCTTCAGTTCATAAGTGTTCCTGAATATGAAAACTTTTAAAGAAGTCAGTAACACTTAGCGAAATTGTTATTTATCAAAATAGGTTAATTCATTTAAATATTTTACTCTAACAACCACTACCCTACAACACTGCCGCCACCACCACCACCACAACAAACTCCACCACCACCACCCTCAACACCGCCTCCACCACCCTCCACCACGTCATCGCCTCTACCATCACCACCACTCTACTGCCACAACTACCACCCTTTGTCGTCACTACCGTCGTTGTCGCCACAAATGCCCTTCACCACTGCCATTGTCATTGCCGCCACCATCGCCCTACAACACTACCGCAACAACCACTACTACCACCACCACCACAACCAAGTCCACCGCCACCTTCACAATCGCCTCCACCATCCTCCACCTCCACCTCCATCATCGCCACTACCACCACTCTACTGCCATCACCCACCTCTGCCACTGTTGCTACCACCACTACCGCAACAACTACCACCCCCATTTTACCACCACCACCCTCCACCAAACATATGATTGTATCAATTTAAACGATGTGATAAGTTATACAGTATATGATCAAACGCTATATAATGTTTAACTTTTATCAGGTTTTTTCCTATCAAGCCTAATACCATCAGGTCTAATACAATCAGACTTTATACTATATAATATATCAAACATCCCCTGTAATTTATTAACTAGAAATGAAAAACTTTAAATGAACTTAACCACTATACACTGAAGGTGTATACAATGGAGATATTAGTAACTAGTA
Organism: Acmispon strigosus; assembly: GCA_030819835.1. Taxonomy (NCBI): domain Eukaryota; kingdom Viridiplantae; phylum Streptophyta; class Magnoliopsida; order Fabales; family Fabaceae; genus Acmispon; species Acmispon strigosus. The sequence goes on from JAUAMA010000006.1 coordinate 21,819,795, forward strand.
TATAGAATGTGCATTGCACGATATATTTTTTAAATAATGAAAATATAATATTGTAATTTAAATATTATTTATACTATGGATTTAAACTAAAATATATAACATTTAATATTTAGACATTCAAGTAAAAATTTCTAAAATGATTTTTTTTAAATTTAATATATAAATTTAAAGTATTATTATTTTAATTTTAATTTTAATTTCAAATGATAATTGTTACAAATTTTTTTTATACCAATTATCAAAAAGATTTGTAAATTTTGAATAAACTTTTTAACTACTATTTAAGGTTTTGAGAATTCTATGATATTATTTTATAATAATTATCACTTAAAAATTTCAAAAAATTGAAAGTTATTAATTATTAAATTTCGAAAAATGTAAGTTTACTCAACTATATTAAATGTTATATTATCTCATTTATAAGAATAATAAATTAATATGATATTTTATAATGTGATAAATAGTTTCAAATAAATTAAAATATTAAAATAATTATTATTTTAAAATTAATATTTTATAAATACTGATGTGTAAATAAAGTAATGTTACATATAAAGATAATCATACATGTATGTTCGTAATCATGTATATTCGTAATTCTTTCATATTATTTTACAATTTTATGCTAATTCAACCTCTAGTAATACCTAATACTTTTATACAATCAACTAGCTTATCATCTTTTAGTTAATTCATTAGATAAGATTTTCCAGCTAGACTATTTAACTTTCAAGGTACTTAGAAATAGATAATTTTAAATAAGGTTAATGGTTTACTAGGTCTCTATAGTTGCACCAAGATTTGTCTTTGGTCCCTGGCTGGAAAAAAGTTTGCAATAGATCCCTGTAGTTGCACCAAGTTTGCTATAAGCCCCTGCCGGAGACCGGAGCTCCGGCGAGTGCATATGTGGCAGGCTGACTGGATTAATGAAGATGACGTGGGATTTATTTAATTTGCAATAAGTCTCTGTAGTTGCACCAAGTTTGCTATAAGTCCCTCTCCCCCAATTTTAGTCTTCTTCTTCCTGAACCACTTCCAGCCGCATTTCCTCTTCTTCTTCTTATCTGGGTTACTCGAGTTTCTTCTTCTTCTTCCTTGGTTGTGGGTTCTTGTTTGTCTCTTGTTTTTCTCTCTCGCACTGGGTCTGCTCCCCATCTTCCTATACTACACTAGTTACATCTTCTTCTTCTTGTTTCTTCATCTTCTTCTTCTTCTTCTTCTTCTTCATTCTATATTGTGTGTTCTTCGAAACCTGGGTCTGCTCTGCTCCTTCCTTCTTCTTCGTTCTATTCCAGCTTTCTTTGTGGGGTGTTTGTGCTTCGTTCAACCCCAGTGGGAGATTACCCTGTTTTTGTGATGATAGAGACAAAAACAGAGGCTCATGCTTGAACATCGTGCTGATTTCATTTTCACCATCATTGTTATAGCTCTGGTCAAACCCCTGAAGGCTGTTCTGCTCGTTGTAGACAAAAAGGTTATCGCTAATAACCTGAATTGCACCCTGGTTCAAAGGCGACAAAGAGGACTCTGGGTTCAAGTAAGCATGGTGAGAAACAGAGGAAGACGAGTTTCAAGAAACAGAGGAAGAGGCAGATCCATTCATGAACCGCATCATCAAATTGGAACTCAAATTCGGTTTCGAAGCTTGGTTGTGTTGGTGGAAGTTATGACCTTGTTGATCTGCACACGATATCAAATCAGAGGAGACGAATGAAGAAGGGGCGTACAGAGGAAGTAGAGGCTCAACAAGACCCTGTTGGTTCTGGGTCACAAAAACTTTGAGCTTATCTCTTTTGCTTTGTTGTGGAACATGATAACCCTCAAAACCCTCAGCCATAGATTAAACCCAGAATGAAAAAAAAGCTAAAAATTGAAGCTTTTAGTAGATGAAGAAGAAGAAGTGACAGAACTAAGAAGAAGAAGAAGAAGAAGAAGAAGAAGAAGAAGAAAAAAAAAAAAAAAAAGAAGAACTCGAGTAACCCAGATAAGAAGAAGATGAGGAAATGCGGCTGGAAGTGGTTCAGGAAAAAGAAGACTAAAATTGGGGGAGAGGGACTTATAGCAAACTTGGTGCAACTACAGGGACTTATGCAAATTAAATAAATTCCACGTCATCTTCATTAATCCAGTCAGCCTGCCACATATGCACTCGCCGGAGCTCCGGTCTCCGGTAGTGACTTATAGCAAACTTGGTGCAACTACAGGGACCTATTGCAAACTTTTTTCCGGCCAGGGACCAAAGACAAATCTTGGTGCAACTACAGGGACCTAGTAAACCATTAACCCTTTTAAATATATTGTTATTATATTGGTACCAATAAGGTGTTGTTTTAATGGTAGGCAAGTTTAATTCCCATAAGTGTGAAGTCACAGGATTAAATCTCGAAAAAATTATTTTTGGGAGGGACCACACTGTATCTCAATTAGGTTAACACCGACAAGGAAAAAAATTCTTAGATCTTTTAATAAGAAAATTTAATTTTTTATTAGAAAATGAAACATTAATGCAATTTTACATATTAATGTAATAAATATTTTCTACTTAATAGTAATTTTTCATTTTAGTTTCTTATTCAGAAATTGAAAAATAAGATTAGTAGTGTTCAGTCGTAGAATTTTTCAACATGAATATATAAGTGACTTTTGACTTTAGAATGTTGGCTTGTGTATATGAATGCTTCTCACAAAGAGTCTTCTTCTTCTATTACATTTCTCTACCTTTAAGTTTAAATGTAAGCACGATGCAATAAAAGTTTGTTGAAACTTAAAAAAGTCGTCTATTTAAAAGGGGTGTCAAAATTTTAAAATGAGTTGACACTTACACTAAAATAGAACAAGAGAAAAATATGAATATATCCATCCATCCGGCCCTAATATAGAAACTTTTCAAAAATCATACTTATTAATAAAAACAAATGATGAGGCTAATTTATAACAAATTGTACACTCTTTCAAATTTATCTGTATTAACCATAACCATAACCATAATTTTTAGATGAAAGAGAATGAGTATTAACCAACACTTTGAAATTGAAAAAGTAATAAATACATGGGTAAATATGAAAAATTATAATAATTTATGTTGAAATTTAGAAGAGTTTCTTATATTAAGTGACACCAAGTAAGATTTAAAAGTATCTTATAATTAGAGACACTGAATGTAAGAGATAAAAAATTAGAGTTATGGTAGTCATGTAAAGAAGAGAGATAAAAAGAGAAAACTGAATAAAAATTACATGAAAAAAGTGGATAAAAATAACATGGAAAAAAAGTGATTTCAAATGTATCAAATTTATTTTTGATAAAATATATCCTATGTACTCCCTCCGTTCACATCCTTTAAGAAATGTAGTTAAAGTAGTTTGTAGCATTAAATTTGTTATAAATTTATATCAACTTTCTAAAATAACCCAATCTATTTTTTTTAATTTCTATTCATTAATAATGAGTTACATAGTAAAAAGAAAGAGAGACTTAAATTAAATAAAAATATTATTGTCAAAAATAATAAATGCACCATAAAAATTAAATTAGATTTTATAAAAAGGCTAAAGTTTTAGGTGGCTTCTAGTGTGCACTTACATCCTAAGTGGTGCACCGTGCACCACTCTAAATGACCTGCTACAATATGTTTTTTCCCTGATTTTTTAAAAAATTGAAAATAATAATAATTAGTCAATACCATTTTTACTCCTTCTTTCACTAAAAAAAGTTTGAGAAAGGAGGAGAAAGACATTAAAAGGGGCTTTATGGTAATGAACAAATTAAAATTATAATAAATTATAAAATTAAATAACTTGAAGAACCGGTTTCCAGTTTCTCACCTGGACACTTGGCACGACCTCATTGGCCAAAAGATGGCAGTGCATGATGCACTACTTAAATGGTAGTTCACCCTACACAACACCAAAGTTTTACCCTTCATTTGATTCTTAAAAAAAAAAAAGGCTTAATAGCACTTTTGGTCCCTCACCTTTCACAATTTGGCATTTCTGGTCCCCCTCGCAATTTATTAGCACCCAGAGCCCCTTAACCTTTGAAGAAGTTGCATTTCTAGTTTTCCATCCAATTCCGTCAAAGATTTAACGGAATATTCCTTTAAAATTAATTAAAATAATAAAATTCATTAGCTTTTTGGTTTTCCAGAAAATTCCTTATCTCATTCACCAAACCTTCTTCTTCCTCTTCTCCCATGACCACAAAACCTAGCAGCCCCCCCACTCTCCTCTCTGCCCCTTATCATCTGCTCTGCCACTCCTTCTCTCCTTCTTCTCTCAGCTGCCATCTCTCTTCCTCCCACTCCACCTCAAATCGAAACCCTCTCTTCCTCCCTCTCCACCCTCCATCGAAGCCTTTTCCTCTGCCAAACCCCTCATTTCCAAATCCGAGAAGGATACATACGAGGACGAACGCGCCACCGCCGTTCACCTCGTCATGGAGCTCTTCGATCACATCATTGCGCGTGGGCACTACACCGAACGCGCCGCCGTCGCCGTCACCAAAACCATAACTCGAATGCAGAAATTGAAGGTTTTCCTTGCCCTTTAAGATCTAGGGTGAGGAAAGGAAAAAGGGGAAAACGATTTAGGAGTTGGGAAGACGTTCTTCAGCTGCTTTTAGGGGGGAAATTAAGGGTTTCCTGGATTTGTTTGTGTTTATGGGTGTGTTCAATGAGTCGATGTTGTTTAGGGTAAGAAGAAATTAAGGATAGGAGGTTGAAGGTTGTGTATTGGCCGTGGAATGCCTGTCTGTTTTGGGGGTGTCATCATATTGTAATTGTATGGAATTGGTTGTTAGCCTCTCCCTCTATCGCAGAAGTGTCCTTCCTAGTGCTTGTGACTTTTGGGGGTGTTATGGGCTTGCAAGTGCCCACAATAATAGGAGCAATTACATGGGATTGATGATGTTGGCGACTTGCTGTTTGTGACTTCTCCTTCTGTTGGGATCGAATGAGTAAATTAATGGAAGCAGATGCATGTTCATTCTGTCTTTTGCTGTATTACGTGTAATTTGTAATTTGTAGGATAGGAGGTTGAAGGTTGTGTATTGGAGATAAATATGTATGTTTTTTGATTTTTTCTGGGTAAGATGATGAAGATTGATGGATATGATGAGGAATTGGATGAATATTCTAGATTTTTTTTTATTAATTTTTTTCTTTCAAAAACCGTTAAATCTTTTATGGAATTGGATAGAAAACTAGAAATACAACTTTCTCAAAGATTAAGGGACTCTGGGTGCTAATAAATTGTAAGAGGGACAAAAATGCCAAATCGTGAAAAGTGGGGATCAAAAGTGCTATTAAGTAAAAAAAAAAAACCAAGCGACTATCAAAATGTAATTTGAATGTAACCAAAAATATGTAATTTGAATAGAATTCATTCAGTACACGTGTCGCTAACTGATTGGCTGATAAAGTAGACTTTCTTTATGCACGCAAGTAGTTGACCGTTGAGGCTGATGAGATTCATTGGGGTGGTCACAAGCACGATGGAGTAGAATGGGAACCGGATAGGACTTTGTTAATTATTTTAAATGTTTTTCGCAAAAGTCGGCACGTGCGATGAGGAAAATGCGTGGGAAGGTGTGATTATAAGATTACGTATACGGCCACGTGATGCGGCTATTCAATGATTCTGACTGACACTGTCAAGTTGTTGCTTTTCGGAAGGTATTCTTTTTTTCCCATCTGGTCTCCTTGCCTTTTTTAAAATCTTACCGACACATCATGCGCACCTTTTCCTCTTTTAAAAGAAAGACGTTTTAAAATAGAAGTAGGAAAAGAATTCAGTAAAGTTCCTTTATTTTTATTTTTATTTTGGTTACATTTTTTTTTACAAAAATTCCTTTATTTATATAACATATAGAGAATGTAATTTTAATAATAAATTATGAGCATTAAATATAATAATGAAGGTTAAGAATGATGGTGGTGTGTTTTATGCGATCTAATTATTTTTTGGAAATATATAATGAGAATGTTGATTGTTACATAATTAAATTATAGATTCAAGACATTGGCCCATTTTGATGAGTTCATAAGGATTATTTATTACGGCAATATCATGTATTATTGGAATATATCTTTATATGGTTATGTGTTGTATACATTTGATTTTCTCTTGATTCTTATCGTATATATGTGATGAGGAGACACACGTTAGGTACACACTATCTATCTAACATTAATCTCAATTTTCTCTTGGCCTTGTTAACTTGAGCGTCAGAGCGCCTTGTATGAGCTCACCTAACATTTAGACACGAGAAGAAGGAGACAATGTAGAGAGGAGCACTTCACTACGCAAGACACACAACCCTTGCCAATGTCACCTTAATAAGGTTCGATAATTCTACACCCGAACATTAGCACCTCTTGTGAAAAATGTTAAATCTTATTCTCATTTAACTCTACCATGGTGACTACAGTATGAACCTAGACATTTAAATAATAATGTAATTATTTAATTATCTGAATGTATGTAATGCACGTTGTTAAGTGAAATTTAATGTGAAAGTATTTGAAGTAAATGAATAAGATAATATAATCATGAACAAATTAAATTAAGGTCCTTCTTTGAGTGGTAATTCATGTAAGTGCAGATAGCAACCTAAGAGGGGGGGGGGTGAATTAGGTTCTCCCAATTTTTGCCCTAATCAAAATTCAATTACTTTCAATATATCAGAATCACAATTGTTGATTGTGAATGCAGCGGAATAAGAACTTGCTTGAAAGTAAAAGATGAAGGTTGAGAGAATTCACACACAGATATTATCCTGGTTCACCTTCAATCCACCGAAGGCTACGTCTGTTAGTACAGATAGCAACCTGAGAGGGGGGGGGGTGAATCAGAGTTGCCCCGATTTTCGCGTAGTAGTACTAAACGACTTTCAGCGCAATTAGAGTTGTAACGTAAGAACGTTGTTGCAGCGGAATATTGTAATTGCTTGAAAGTAAAAGATGAAGGAGAAGGAAATGACACATAGAGTTTTATCCTGGTTCACCTTCAATCCACCGAAGGCTACGTCCAGTCCCTCAAAGAAACCCCTTGAGGATTTTTCCACTATTGATAAAAATCACTTACAAGTTCCTAACCCAAGGACCCCAAGAATTTCTACCAATATCCTGTGAAAGTAAACCACTTTCAACAGCCCATGAAAGCAAACCGCTTTCAGTTCCTGAAGGCAAACCACCCTCAGACCTTGAAGACTAACCCGCCTTCAATCAACAACCCTTCACCGAATACCATGGTGAAGTTAGAATCCCTCAAAAAGATTACCACTTTCTGAAGAACCACTCCACTGAATTCCACAGTGAAGATTTCCCATGATCAAGTACTCTTACGGATACTTGCACCAAGGTCCCTAAGATATCTTATCAATCTTCCTGAAGCAACCCACTTATGATTGATCAAGTCTTCTTAGCAATACTTGTGCCAAGGACCCTAAGAGAACCCATCATGCCTCAGAAAGCAAACCACTTTCTGATGACACCGCATTACCACGGTGGACTTTGAATCAAACTTGATTCAAAGGGCCTTTTTACAACCACCGAAAACTACGGTGAAAGAATCAACATGATTCAAATAGAAGAAGAAGAAGATGCCTTTTCTATGCATGATTCAATCCTTTTGACAAGAAGGATTGATCTTAGTTTGTATGCTCCAGGCAATTACAATGAAGGCTCTTCCATTCTGAGTTTCTCAAATGTTGAACATCATGAGTGTTCTTATGAAAATGAGAGAACCGAAACTCAGAATGATGACTTTAATGAATATGAAAGTTGTGGACCAAGTCATTGATGTTTCTGAGTGTCTAAGGACTTTATATAGGCACTAGAGGTCGTCCATGAACCAACACAACCTTTCCCAACGGGTTTGAGACACAATGGTTCATGAAATAACACATCTGTCGACCTGGTAATCGATTACCACAGTTAGTGTAATCGATTACACCATGCCGTTGAAGTTTGAATTTGAATTTCAAACTTGGTAATCGATTACACACTTATGGTAATCGATTACACACTTCCTGTAATCGATTACACACATCTGTAATCGATTACAGACAGTCCAGAACTCAGTTTTAACCATCTTAAACCCTAATTGAGTGTTCCTACTAAGTTTAACTTGTGAGAACATATTGTACTCAATTAGTTGATCTTTCATGAGCCTTCAAATGCAATATGAACCTTAATAAAGCATAGCACACTAAGTTGACAAGACTTACTTAAAACTAGAACCTTCATGTTTTGATCTTGACGTTCTGAGCCTGGTTCTTGAAGTCTTTCTTCTCTTAAGTCTTCTTGAAGTCTTCTTGAAGTCTTTCTTCTTTTTGTTCCTTTCTTTATTGAAGTCTTCTTGAAGTCTTTCTTCTTTTTGTTCCTTTCTTTCTTGAAGTCTTCCTTTTCTCTTCTGAAGTCTTTCTTCTTTTTGTCATGTGTTTGTCTTCATCAAAACCTCAGTCGAGTCCAAGGACGAGACTTGATTTACAACGTCCAGTCCCTCAAGAACCATTGAGGATTTATCCACTATTGATAAAGAGTTCTTACAAGTACTCACACCAAGAACCTTAAGAATTCTTATCACCAACCAGAAAACAAACTGCTTTCCAAATACTACCATTCATCGAACACTCACATTTTCCTATGAGTTACACCGATGACGGGCGTAGGAAGATCTATCTAGTCAAGGAAGCTCACACCTAAGTTCATTGGGCCATATCAGATTACACGCCGTGTGGGACCAGTGGCTTCTCAAGTCGCTTTACCACCTTTTCTTTCAAATATCCATGATGTGCTGCATGTGTCGTAGTTACGTAAGTATGTACTTGACCCGTTGCACATAATTGCACCTGATGAACTTCAGATGAAGGATGACCTATCGTACGAAGTTCCACCCTTATGGATAGAAGATCCTAGGATCAAGTCATGTGTTTGGAGATTGGAGACACCAAATGATTTTGAAGCAACATGGAAATCTATAATGATGAGATTTAATTTAGAAAAGAATGATTGGCTCTCACATATGTATGATATTCGAAGCATGTGGATCCCTGCTTACTTTAAAGAAATTCTTTTTGCTGGGGTTTTGGGAACAACCTCAAGGTTAGAAAGTGAGAATTCTTTCTATGGTCACTTTTTGAATCCTAATGTTAGTTTGGTTGAGTTTTGGATGAGATTTGATTCTGCCATAGAAGCACAGAGGCAAAAAGAGCTACTTGCGGATAATGATTCACTTCATTCTAAACCAAAACTGAGGTTGGACCGCAATTTAGAAAAACATGGAAGAAATATTTACACTCATGAGAACTTCTATATGTTTCAGAAAGAGTTATGGATTGCATGTGTGGATTGTGGAGTTGTAAGCAAGAAAAAGGAGGATGGAATTGAAATATTTCATATAACTAATAACACTCAAGCCAATGGTAAAATACGAGAAGTGGCTTATAATCCTTCTGATCACAGTGCAGAATGCTCTTGCAAAATGTTTCAGTCTCAAGGCATACCTTGTCGACACATACTTTGTGTTCTGAAAGGGAAAGGATTGAATGAGATACCAAGTAATTACATTTTAAATAGGTGGACTAAGTTGGCAAATAAAAAACCTAATTTTGATATTGCTGAGACAGTTGACTTGCAAAACTTTATTGGGACCAGTATTCCTGAAGAAGTGGAAATCCTTCCCCCACGGGTTTCAAAGACAAAGGGAAGTGGAAAACGAATCAAAGGTGGAAAAGAGAAGGCTGTTGAACAACAACAAAAAAATAAGACTTTGTAGAGCTTGTGGCCAATATGCAACCCATGACAGCCGTAATTGTCACAAAGTATCATCTAACTAGTTCTGGTAAGAAACCCCCATCTTTGCTTTCAATTACTTCTTACCGTCTATGTTTATTGTTGATGCATTTGTAAGTCTAGTTTTTTTAAAAAACTTTGTTAGATTCAAATATTTAAATGAATTATTATGTTTTGAAAATTAACAATTTCTTTAAGGTTTAATATCGTTAGAGATAGAATTCCTAACACAGTGAAATTCCTCATATCCAGGAATATCTATCTACTGAAGAGACTGAATGAATCCCAAAGCATCATCAAGAGAATTAGTCCGCCAGAAGAGACCGTCCGGTCATCCTGAAGAAAATACTGTCAAAGACATACAAAGGAAAACATTCATGTAAAGACAGTCTGGACTCACGAAGGATAAAGCAGCAACTGCAAATAGCAAACATCCTCTGTAAGACCCTCAATTTTGTGTGTTAGTATTTTGGCCCCTGTAACTCTTATGATTATAGTTTGAAACTTTTTAAGTATATTGATTATACTATGTCTTGAATTATTTAGTAATTCGAGTTAATATTTGGTTGATATATTAAGTTTTATTTATGAGAAATATGTGTTTGAGTATGGAATTATGTATTGTTTAAGCCTTGGCTGAAATGGCGACGTTTTGAAAGGGAAGTTGAGATCGTCCTGTGAAACTGGTTGAGATCGTCGTGTAAATTGGCAGACTAAGTTGGCAGACTAAGTTGGCAGACTATGTTGGCAGACTAAGTTGGCAGACTATGTTGGCAGACTGTTTTGGCAGACTGTTTCTCCGTTGGCAGACTATGACAGCGCTTTGTCTGGTATGGTCAGCCATTATTGTTGACTTTAAGAAATGAGTGTCTAAATACCTTGGGAATGATAAACTTCCGTTTTTATTGACTCTTAGGAGATAAAATGTCAGAATCATTAATAAGCATTAATGACTTGCCGTTTTCTTTGACTTGGAATATTTTAATCTTTTCTAAGTCGGTTTCCTCACTCTATAAATCCCAAGCTTCGTCAGTACATTAATCTTTCATTCTTCCCACACTTTTCTTCTCTTCAAAGTAAGCTAAATCCGTGACATTTTTCTGAAGCGTTCTTGTTGGTAAGTTGTTCAGACTCTTACTAATTCTGGAATTTCCATAGTATTCGATTTAGTTCATCTTTTTGAAGTTTAACTTGTTCTATTTCACTCGCGGCCATACTCTCCTCGTTCGTTGAAGACCAGAGCTGTTCGTTGTGAGTTCTTCTTGGTTCGTGAAGGACAGAGCTGAAGTTTCAAATCTCTTAATCTTTTAGGCCATTCGAGGTTGGTTTCTTTTATAGTCCTTACGTTAGAACTCTGTTGTAATCTTTGTATTTCTAAAATAATCCTTGAAGACCATATAGAATCTGTTTTAAATCAATTTGGTAATGGTTTTATCCATAAAGAGTTTGGGTTTTAAAGAAATGAATTTAACAGTGATTTTACGTGAAAAACTCTGATTCTGGACTCCCAGACTGTGGGCCAACGCTTGGGCGTTGGGATCCAGCGCTTGGGCGCTGGGTTTCTTCGAGATTTCCCGTAATCAGGTGTTGCCAACGCTGGGGCGTTGGGTTCCAGCGTTGGGGCGCTGGAAGGCACTCTGTTCTGCCCTGTTTTACGAAAAATTCTGGTTTCGACCGTTTTGGGTTCTGTTTCTTTCCAGATTTCATCCTATCCTTAGGAGAGTTAATTAAATGAGTTTATATGCTATTTCTAGGTTGAAGAACAAGTGTATGCAACCTAAGAGAAGGTAAGGGTAACTCAATTTTAGTATTATGATATTATGATATTTTTGTGATTCTGATTGCAGAACACGGACTGTGATTGTTTATAAGTTTGTTTGAATACTGTTGATAACAGTATGATATATCGAATATGTTGTATGGTTATGAGATTGAATTACTTGAATCTATTTTGTAAGGAGAGCTTACTGTGTTATGTATATATTGACATAACTGTGAAACGAGTGAACCGTTATTGTTCATGAGGATTCTATAAACTGTGGGGACCAGTAGTTCCTGAGGATTCAATTTTGTCATGACAGATGCACTGCAGGTGCACGATTTTAGGTTTTGATGTGGCGAACTATTATGCGTCGCGGGATCATGCCATGATTTTAGGTTTTGATGTGGCGAACTACTATGCGTCGCAGGATCATACCAGAGGGTGGTGTGGAAAAGTCTCTTCCATGTTCTAAGTCATCCTGGCCAGATACGGCAAAAACCCAATGAGCTATGTGCATTATTCATTGAAAGGCTAACAAGCATATGTGTTGTGATGAATGAGACTTATTCTGTGAAGTTATGGATTACTAACAGATATATTGTGAATTGTTGTTCAGTTATAGTATAATAGTTAATGTTGTTTACTATATAATTCACTTCTAATATTGTATTTCTATATTCTGATATTTGAGTTAACCCTTCGCTGTTTCTGCTTGTGTTTTCTTTTATTTTTGGCGCTTAACGCCAGATGACCAGCGATGGGGGAAGACTTGGAAGCTGTTTTGATGCAAGCTTGAGGAACTCTTGGGGCAGAATTGAAGATGGTGTTTAGTTTCCGCTATTTTGTAAACTTGGCACATGTGTGCAACATATTACTTTCATTACGCCTTGTTTTCCTTGTTGTAATATTACTGAATATGGGCTACACCTATTAAATAATGAGAGACGTTGTTTTGGAAAACTTGAAATTTTTTGAAAGGCTTTTATTTTCCGCGTTTTCAATGTGACTCTCGACTTAAAAATCGGGCTGTTACATTTTGTGGTATCAGAGCAATGGTTGAGATAACCAGTGCTGTTGGGGGGTTATTTCATTATGAAATCGATTGACGGGGTGTCAATCGAAAGAAGAATTTTGTGAATAAATATTATTGATATTAATTGCTTTAGATTGTCCTTAGGCGGACGATCTTATATTATGTTTGACTAATTTTCCTTGCTGTTTCTGTTGTGGAGATTAACCGTTAAACCTTCTTAACAGGAGTAAGAGGTTAACGAATCAAAACACATAGATGGCAGATCAAAATGCGATGAATCAGATGGCTGCCGCCATTACTAACTTGACTACGCTGATGACGCACCAAGCGAATGTCGCTGCTGCTCGTGCTGAAGAGGATGCTAACCGAGCTGCTGCATCTGCTGCCGCACAAACAGAGAAGGCTGAGAGAGAGCAAGCTTCTGCTCAGATGAAGGGATTACATGACTTCAAGAGGTAGGATCCACCCAAGTTTTCTGGAGGATATGATTCAGAGGAGGCTGACTTATGGTTGCAGGAGATAGAGAAGATCTTTTCCTTCTTACAGACCCCTGTTACAACCAGGGTGAACTACGCCACTTACTTGTTATCAGGAGAGGCTGAGCACTGGTGGAATGGTGCTAGAGCTATGATGGATGCAGATTTTCAAGCTGTTACTTGGGAGTCCTTCAAGAGGGCTTTTCTAGGGAAATACTTTCCGAAGAGTGCGAGTTCTGCAAAGGATAAGGAATTTACAGAGCTGAGACAAGGAATCATGTCAGTTGCTGAGTTTGCTGCGAAGTTGGAGTCGCTAGCCAGACACTACAGGTTTTTCCGAGACCAGATTGACGAGGAGTTCATGTGTGAGCGCTTCATTGATGGGCTGAACTATGATTTGAAGCGTGCTGTGCAACCTTTGGGGATAGAGCGCTACCAACAGTTAGTGGAGAAGGCTAAGGGCATCGAGGCCATCGACAACCGTAAGAACAAGTCACAGGGAAGTGGAGGAGCAACCAGGTTCCATTCTGCCAGAGACAACAAGGAGAAGAAGCCATATCAGAGGCTGCAAGCCAAGGGGCGTGCTTTTGGGCCCGACCAACCTGTTGGAGGTAACTTGGACATTCGGGGAGCTCCGAAACCGATCGAGGATGTGGTTTGTTATAAATGCAATGGGAAGGGGCATTATGCTAGTAGCTGTACTGCGAAGACCATGACTTGCTGGAATTGTCAGAAGCTGGGGCATACTGCTAGAGACTGCCGAGAGCCGAAGAAGGAGGGTGCTGTGAATGCTACGCGTGGGAAACGACCTGTTGCTCACGGTAGAGTATATAGCATCTCTGGAGAGACAGCTGATGATGCTGAGGGGCTGATCAAGGATCGTTGTGACATATCTGGTATTCCTCTTTCTGTATTATTTGATTCGGGTGCTACTCACCCTTTTATTACTATTGATTGTGTGTCAAAGTTAGATTTACCTGTGTCAGAGTTGCCGTTTGACTTGGTGGTATCTATCCCTACTGCCAAAAAGTTTGACTGCAACCTCTGTTTGCTTGAATTTTCCTTTAATGTTTCGGGATAGGAAGTTCGTTGCGAACTTGATCTGAGGCTTTTAGTACGAAACTCCTTTAGAAGTAGTATTGTTAGATCGTCGTTCTCTAATATAATGAGTAGACACTGTGTTATCTTTGATGCTATGTTTTAATTTTGGTTGACCTTGTTTGACTCTATCATTATTGAATTAAGTCTGGTGCCAGTTAATAGCTCTTGTATTTAGCATAAGGATTTAGAATGGATATAACTCGCTTGGTTTGTTAATATAAGGAGGTAATAGCTCCTATTCTTAAGATGTCCGATTTTTTCTGGAATCTTATCTTTCAAAGTCCTCCCTGAGAAGAGGAGCTTTGAAGGTTCTCTTAGCAGCGAGTGTTGGAGAATCATCGTCAAATGGAGTGCAGGGTATCCCTATTTTTCGTGACTTCGAAGAGGTGTTTCCTAAAGATGTGCCAGGATTACCACCTGTTCGTGATACCGAATTTTCGATTGATTTGGTTCCTGGAACCGGGCCGATTTCTATTGCACCCTATCGAATGACACCAACAGAGTTAGTAGAACTGAAGAGTCAGATTGATGATCTCATAGCGGAGGGTTTCATCCGACCCAGTGTTTCTCCATGGGAAGCGCCAGTACTACTTGTGATGAAGAAAGATGGTAGATCATGACTTTGTGTATATTCCAGGCAGCTGAATAAGATGACAGTGAAGAATCGTTATCCTTTGCCTAGGATTGACGATTTGTTGGATCAACTTCGGGAGTTGCTGTTTCCTCGAATATCGATCTGCGATCGGGTTATCATCAAATTTGAGTTAAGGAGACAGACATTCAGAAGGCTGCGTTTCGTACTCGCTATGGACACTATGAGTTTTTAGTGATGCCATTTGGAGTTAATCTTCAGATCTTGTATATTTCTTGTGCAAGATCTTATTCTTTTCTAGACAAGTTTGTGACTGTCCTTGAATTAATCTCCAGATCTTGTATGTTTCTGTGCAAGATCTTATTCTTTTCTTGATAGGTTCGTAGTCGTCTTTATTGATGACATCCTAATCTATTCGATGAGTCGAGAAGAGCACGAAGAACACCTGCGCCAGGTGTTGACCGTTCCACGAGAGAAGGTTCTTTTTGCGAATTCAGCTAAGTGTGAGTTCTGGTTGGAGGAAGTGAAGTTTGCTGGACCATATCAGATCATCGAGAGAGTTGGACCGTGGCTTATCGTATTGCTTTACCGCCTTTCTTGTCCAAGATTCACGATATGCTTCATGTATCTCAGTTGCGTAAATATGTTCCAGATCCTTCTCATGTTATCACTCAGGATGATGTTCAGTTGAAGGATAATTTGACGTTTGAGGTTCCTCCGATGAGTATTGTAGATCGTAGGATTAAACAGTTGAAGAACAAGCAGATTCCGCTTGAAAATATGATTTGGCAGGCGACGGGAGACGCGACGTGGGAGTTAGAGGAAAAGATGAGAGAACAATATTCCGCTTTGTTTCTTGACGTGTAGTTTCGGGGGCGAAACTCTTTTAAGGGGGGTGGTATTGTAAGACCCTCAATTTTGTGTGTTAGTATTTTGGCCCCTGTAACTCTTATGATTATAGTTTGAATCTTTTTAAGTATATTGATTATACTATGTCTTGAATTATTTAGTAATTCGAGTTAGTATTTGGTTGATATATTAAGTTTTATTTATGAGAAATATGTGTTTGAGTATGAAATTATGTATTGTTTAAGCCTTGGCTGAAATGGCGACGTTTTGAAAGGGAAGTTGAGATCGTCCTGTGAAACTGGTTGAGATCGTCGTGTAAATTGGCAGACTAAGTTGGCAGACTAAGTTGGCAGACTATGTTGGTAGACTAAGTTGGCAGACTATGTTGGCCGACTATGTTGGCAGACTATGTTGGCCGACTATGTTGGCGGACTATGTTGGCAGACTATGTTGGCGGACTGTTTTGGCAGACTGTTTCTCCGTTGGCAGACTATGACTTCGCTTTGTCTGGTCTGGTCAGCCATTATTGTTGACTTTAAGAAATGAATGTCTAAATACCTTGGGAATGATAAACTTCCATTTTTATTGACTCTTAGGAGATAAAATGTCAGAATCATTAATAAGCATTAATGACTTGCCGTTTTCTTTGACTTAGAATATTTTAATCTTTTCTAAGTCGGTTTCCTCACTCTATAAATACCAAGCTTCGTCAGTACATTAATCTTTCATTCTTCCCACACTTTTCTTCTCTTCAAAGTAAGCTAAATCCGTGACATTTTTCTGAAGCGTTCTTGTTGGTAAGTTGTTCAGACTCTTACTAATTCTGGAATTTCCATAGTATTCGATTTAGTTCATCTTTTTGAAGTTTAACTTGTTCTATTTCACTCACGGCCATACTCTCCTCGTTCGTTGAAGACCAGAGCTGTTCGTTGTGAGTTCTTCTTGGTTCGTGAAGGACAGAGCTGAAGTTTCAAATCTTAATCTTTTAGGCCATTCGAGGTTGGTTTCTTTTATAGTCCTTACGTTAGAACTCTGTTGTAATCTTTGTATTTCTAAAATAATCCTTGAAGACCATATAGAATCTGTTTTAAATCAATTTGGTAATGGTTTTTATCCATAAAGAGTTTGGGTTTTAAAGAAATGAATTTAACAGTGATTTTACGTGAAAAACTCTGATTCTGGACTCCCAGACTGTGGGCCAACGCTTGGGCGTTGGGATCCAGGGCTTGGGCGCTGGGTTTCTTCGAGATTTCTCGTAATCAGGTGTTGCCAACGCTGGGGCGTTGGGTTCCAGCGTTGGGGCGCTGGAAGGCACTCTGTTCTGCCCTGTTTTACGAAAATTTCTGGTTTCAACCGTTTTGGGTTCTGTTTCTTTCCAGATTTCATCCTATCCTTAGGAGAGTTAATTAAATGAGTTTATATGCTATTTCTAGGTTGAAGAACAAGTGTATGAAACCTAAGAGAAGGTAAGGGTAACTCAATTTTAGTATTATGATATTATGATATTTTTGTGATTCTGATTGCAGAACACGGACTGTGATTGTTTATAAGTTTGTTTGAATACTGTTGATAACAGTATGATATATCGAATATGTTGTATGGTTATGAGATTGAATTACTTGAATCTATTTTGTAAGGAGAGCTTACTGTGTTATGTATATATTGACATAACTGTGAAACGAGTGAACCGTTATTGTTCATGAGGATTCTATAAACTGTGGGGACCAGTAGTTCCTGAGGATTCGATTTTGTCATGACAGATGCACTGCAGGTGCACGATTTTAGGTTTTGATGTGGCGAACTATTATGCGTCGCGGGATCATGCCATGATTTTAGGTTTTGATGTGGCGAACTACTATGCGTCGCGGGATCATACCAGAGGGTGGTGTGGAAAAGTCTCTTCC
Source organism: Acmispon strigosus (assembly GCA_030819835.1). Lineage (NCBI taxonomy): Eukaryota > Viridiplantae > Streptophyta > Magnoliopsida > Fabales > Fabaceae > Acmispon > Acmispon strigosus. The sequence goes on from JAUAMA010000006.1 coordinate 21,837,305, forward strand.
ATGTTCTAAGTCATCCTGGCCAGATACGGCAAAAACTCAATGAGCTATATGCATTATTCATTGAAAGGCTAACAAGCATATGTGTTGTGATGAATGAGACTTATTCTGTGAAGTTATGAATTACTGACAGATATATTGTGAATTGTTGTTCAGTTATAGTATAATAGTTAATGTTGTTTACTATATAATTCACTGCTAATATTGTATTTCTATATTCTGATATTTGAGTTAACCCTTCGCTGTTTCTGCTTGTGTTTTCTTTTATTTTTGGCGCTTAACGCCAGATGACCAGCGATGAGGGAAGACTTGGAAGCTGTTTTGGTGCAAGCTTGAGGAACTCTTGGGGCAGAATTGAAGATGGTGTTTAGTTTCCGCTATTTTGTAAACTTGGCACATGTGTGCAACATATTACTTTCATTATGCCTTGTTTTCCTTGTTGTAATATTACTGAATATGGGCTACACCTATTAAATATATGAGAGACGTTGTTTTTGAAAACTTGAGATGTTTTGAAAGGCTTTTATTTTCCGCGTTTTCAATGTGACTCTCGACTTAAAAATCGGGCTGTTACATCCTCTCTCAAGGACACTCTATCAAGCTCTGTGCTCTCAAGTCAAAGTCTACTTCAAGAAGCTGAAACAGTCCGCTACCTAAATCTACAGTGATCGAAAGGAAGACTGTTTCATCTAAAGCTGAAAGAGTATGACAACTCATGAAGAAACACCTTCGGCTTCGAAGCTCCTCTAGCATCATATAAAGAAGTTGTGGATCAACTCTCTCAGATGGAGAACTTCTGTGGAAGCAAAAGAAAAGAGAAGATTCGGTCTTCTATAAGCCAAGAAGATTCTCATCCTTAAGAAGGACTGAATGAAGAAAGACCGTCTGCCTAATGCGAATCATTCACTAACGGAATTCTAAATACTTTATGGAGACTGCGTCTACCAAATCCTAAGGAAGAATTCGTCTGCTCAAGCATCAGAATGCGCCAAAGGTACAAATATCAAGAAATGTGTTTTACGAGGATATTAGTTTAACTGAAGCATTAAAGAAATTATTCTCTTCATCCTGAATAATTGCTTCGTGGATCAAAAGACATCTACCTCGTCTGCATATTTATTAACGTACTGGCAATGGCAGAAAGTAGAAAGGGACACAATTGATACAATATTCCTTGGTCCCACTGATTTTCTACTTTTCCTCAAATCAAGCTGACATTGCGGAATCAACGGCAAGAATCTCTGAGCATCGTACACCTTCAACGGTTGAAATTCAAATATCTGACCAAAGCACTTGATGAACACTAGCTGGCATGCACTAGGGTATAATTGTCCAAGCAAGTACCACAGCTGGAACCACGCATTAAGTACAGAAGACATAGCTCAAGTATACTCGCTCAAACAGAGCCAGACGATGTCAACCCAGGCAAATCAATGCTTCTCAGATCGTGTCTCAGACCTGCTGAAAAATGCAGAACTAGCCGTTACTTACAGCTAAGAGAGGAAGAAGCACTTCGGACAGGTTTTCTCTCCTGCTGTGAAAGAAGAACAAAGATCTTCAACTGAAGATATATATAGAGAACCCTGCCTCCGTAGCAATTGGGCAACTTAGACTTAAACTTCCATATTCCAACTAAGTTTGTCCAAAGAACCAACGAGCCTTGGTTCCAACTCAGGATGCTTCAAGCCTACCTCTACCTCTACCTGAGTTGAAGTGCTTCTGTGTGAGAAATTCATAGAGTATTACTCTCATTTTGTCCAACTCACACAATCCAAAACAGAGAACCCAAATTCCTATCCTCTCTGTATAAACCGAGCCTCATTGTTTCTACCCACTCTTAGTTGAAGAGAATTTTTGTAGAAAAACCAAACCTTGTAAAAGGTGTTAGGAGAAGTCCTGTATAATACTTGTAAGGAGAAGTCCTAATAATACTTGTAAGGATAAGTCCTTCGAATACTTGATAGGAGAAGTCCTTCGAATACTTGTTGGGAGAAGTCCCTGATAATACTTGTACTATTTGTTTAAATAGTGGAAAATCTTGGTGAAGCCAAGGACTGGACGTAGCCCTATCGATTATGGGGGTGAACCAGGATAAAAATTATGTGTGCTTTATTTTTCATGTTATGTCATATTTCCGCTGCATGCATATTCATGTGCTTTATGAATAACTCTTGTTAAAAGAAAATAAATGATTTACATTCAAAATTAACGGAAGAAACTTTAAAAATGAGTCACACAATTCAAACCCCCCCTTTCTTGTGTGTTTCTTGCACCTTCAATTGGTATCAGAGCCTAACCACTCTGAGAATAACTAACATCTTCACAGATGCAGAGCATAAAAGATCTATGGTAATAGATGTTCTCCTCGAACAAAAGCAACCATGATCCAAACAAGAGTGCAGGAAGAACATCTCAAAGAAACTATCTCAAGAAAGGAGTAAACAGGTTAAAAGGAAGATATTCACGGATAACATGAAGAAGTGCAGTAAATTTCACTTCCATTCAGAAAAGGAAGCAAGTGAAAACTGTGGAAATCTCTGCTCATATATACAACATCATTAATGATGGATCTTCCAGCTGGTATGTGAAATGATGAGGCTCTCCTTCAAGAAAAGAAAATGAGGTAACTCTGAACCTATAGTTAATTATTTGCTACTGTCTTATCTCTTATGTCATAAAATGGTTTAAGTGTATAAATGTATAAAAGAAAAGATTACAAAATATATTCTAACATATTCATCATTTATACTACTAAGATAAATCGGATAAAACAGATGCATCTTCTCAGGGAAGCAACACACATAAGCATCAATTCTTTATTGCCATGACATATCTGCATAATGAAAATATACTATCTTCAAGAATTGACATCACGTACATATATCTATGTTTATTTGCTTGAAGCTTAGTAGATGCCCCACTCTGGCTATAACCCTCAAACAATGATACTCTCAATTTTGTGAGTGTAAAACTAATCCTCTGAAGCCAAAGATATATGGATACTAAAGAATGTACTATGATCACTACTGCATGATTCTATAAGAAGAAACATATCTGTTATAATCCTATTCAATAAGTATTAAATTCAGAAAAACAAAAGTCAGCCCATGGAATGCTGTCTGAAGAACGTTCCTACTTAAATAGAATATATTTTCTTCTTCACTAACAGCAACTGTAGGGATACAACTACAAGCGATTCAAGAAGTTAGCGTCAATTTTCACATTGACTAAAAGCAAAAGTAGAGGCTATGCCAGACGAACATCTCTCATGACCGTCCAGTGAAAGCTAATGAATATTTATGAGATGATCTATCAGACGGACACCTATTTCAGTCTTGTTCTGATACCTTCCTAACTCTGGAAGAACATTGTTAGATTCAATCTTAATTGTTAGTTGAACCATTTGCTTTCAAAAATTTAGTATGCAGATCAAAACATCTTTTACATGAAGGAAGATGTTGAAAAAGGTATGACTAGCACAGAACTTATAACAAGTTCCTCAAAGGAAGCACTCTTAACTCACTTACACTTGTCAAAAGAAGGACACACACATCCTACTGCATGTAGTCAATATAATGACTAAATGATACTAATAAAGCTATATGGAAAAGAACTATATGCTGATACTTGCAGGATTTAAGATAGACGTACACATTAAGTGAACAACAAAAAGAAAGGGTATGAAGTCAAGGAAGCCCTCGAAGAAAGAACAACGTTTGATTCAAATGGAGCTTGTCGCCAAAAACTAAGTGAAGCGAATATGGGTCATCGTCTGGTGACTATCTGAACAACTTCCGAAAGAGAACGTCTGTGAATAACTGATAAGACACGATCAGTCATCCACAGCACCCACGTTTGGGTTACTGGTAAACAGCTGTATCGTTTCATATACTAAAACGTTCTCAGCACGCATTAAATCTTTCAACTGCCATGACTGCACATTTAAAGATTCACATTTAATGCGCATGCTGATCATTATTTCACATCATTGTAGAACCAATCATCTCAACTCGTAAACCAAGTGAAAACTGTTTGCATTCTAACTAAACTTAACGAAAAGAACTTGAAAGAAGAAGTAACATACTTATCACTGACGTATTTGCTTCCAAACTCTCTATTATCTTCAACTTGTTCTTTTGCCTTCTCTAATACTACCATGGCATCTAAGAAACAAACTGCTGCCACCTCTGAACTAACCTCTGCTCAACAAGAGATTATCAACAGGAGAAATAAAAACATTGCTGCCAACAGAAGAGAACAAGAAGCACTGATAGGCAAGCAAAAGGTGACCAATCTGGGAGAGAAAGAACTTGTCCCCCCAAGATATCTTGATCTCAACATATACAGTCATGCAAAGGTGGCAGGACTAGACTTGGTACTGTCTCAAGAGTGGACCAACCTCATGAGAGTATCTGCATCATCCACCATCAAACCTGTGGTTAAGGAGTTCTTTGACTGTGCAGTCAAGAAGGGAACAATCACTATCAAATCCAGATGCATGAGAGCTGTTACCAATATATCTCCAGGAGACATTGTTGTAACCCTGGATGTCAAGATAGATGAAGGGGTAAGATTCAGGCCAACATAGGAACTTTCAGCACCCAACCCTAACAACATCAGGAAACAAGATCCAAAGGTTCATGGTACCAACATCAACAACCTGATAGAGGAATGCAAGTTTCCCTATGTCGTGCTATGCAAGATAGTGATTCCTAGGGAAGGAAACTGCAACCAAGTAGATAAGCTATCTCATTGGGCCCTCTATCAAATGATGCACAAGGAAAAGATAAATCTTTCCTACTTAATCTTCAACCACATCATCAACACGATGGAAAGTCAAGCATCAAACTTGCCTTATGGAGCTCTCATTTCTGAGATGATGAGAAAGAAAAAGCTCATTGATGAAATAAAGGAGAAAAGTGAGCTTATCATCCATGACTACATCCATCCTACTCCCATCAAGTTTAGGGACGTGAAGAGAATGAAACTGAAGATTGACACCTCCAGCGTGCCTCAAGAACTGTTGATGCAAGCGAGAAGACCTCAGCAGAAGGAAAATATAGATGAAGAACAGGATGATGAACCCGAGGAGGACATCAGTTATGACTTCCCTCCACCTTCTAAAAGGCACCATATCTCCAGTTCTGGAAAAATGACTGAGATAACGCCTTCATCAGAAACAGAGCAGACTAAAGACGCAACATCTTCACAGGTGAACGATGAAGACGACCTTCCAATAACATCACTAATTAAAAATATCAAGAAGGTGCCTCTGGGATGTGGTTCTGAAACCACTCAACAATCCTCTACCATCTCCAAGTATCTTCCCCATATACCAATCATATTCCATGAGTTTGTGGAAAACATTGTCGATGTCCAAGATGATGGCAACTGTGGATTTAGGTGCATTGCTCAGTGGCTGGTAATGGATGAGAGCGAATGGCCAGAAATAAGAAGAAGAATGATCGAAGAACTTGACTTCCGACACTCTCTACACCTGAAGACGTTTGAATCCGAAGGTCATCTTGAAATCATTCGGAATGCTCTGACTCTTGGTCCTAATGAACCAGCTCTTGCACCGAAGTGGTTCAATGTTCCTGACATGGGAATACTTGCTGCAACAACCTTCGGAATCATCCTTGTCACTCTAAGTCTCAGGGAATCCTGTACGTATCTTCCTTTGACAGGGCCAGTGCAAACTCCATTGCCCATTTCCATTCTATGCAATGTAGAAGACAACCATTGGATAAGAGTGATTCTGAAGAAGGATTCTCCTCTTCCTTTTGGAACACCACAATGGTGGCCCAACTGTGTAAAAGGAGCCAAACCATGGGGTCAGAACATTACACCAAGGATTGTAATGTACAGGAAAATTGTAAATCCTGACTATGTTCGACCTTCAAAACTCAAGAGGAAACGGCCTGATTCTAAGATCGTCCAGGAAAGGGCTGAAGTTCAAGAAAAGGTACCCCTGCAAAGACCCAATCAACCACAAACCTCAAACCCAAAAGATGCAAGGATGGAAGACCAAAGCCGTCTGCTGAATGTTGAACAAATAAAGCAAAGGAAAGAGACAGCTTCCAGACCAAGTGACGTATATGCAGTGCAACCAGAAGTTCCTGAACCAACTCATTCAACTGACAAACAACATGCATCACCTGAGAAGGTAAGAAGTGTTGGAAACAAGGTTAAATCTCGTGTAGTTCGAATGACCAATCCAAGGAAGAAGCAGAAGAGTGACCCAAAAGAAGCTGATGAACATGTCACTGATCCAGTAGTGTCTCTGGATAACTCTCTAAACACTCAGCAAGTGACTGGTGAAGGATCTTCTGCATCGAAAGGCAATCAGGAGAATGCTGTCTGAGTATCTCAAGCTGGGGAACATATGATGAGGAACTTCCCTGTTCATGTCCCTAGACGATCTCGCCGTAATGTCACACCAATCTCCATGCATGTGCCCAGAATTCTCACTATGGTAAATACATCGCATGCTCCAAACCTGCTCATGGAAACGCTGGGGTTCAACTTCTGCATTCAGGCTCGAATCTGGTCTCCTCCTGCTCTTGACGGTTTAAGAATCACATTCGTTCAGAGGATAAGGTATGATATCTTTCATCATTAACGGGAACTGTCTGTCTTCAGACACGTTCATACAAACACCATTCCATCTGGATTGATCCATGGTGTTGAACGCATTGTGTTCCAATATGGATCATGGTCGCTTATCTTGGTCACTGACAGACCTCAACCTGACTCTTTGTCAACTGCTGCTTCATCTCCAAATATTCATCCTCTACATGAATCAGTTATTCCTCCACCTCAAATTATAACTGCATCCGAAGATGTGATCATCATCTCTTCGGACTCTGAGGAAAGTCTCAATGTCGCATTTCCAATCTCTCTAAGAGAAATCTCTACGACTGACACATCAGAAAAGGCCTTGGGTACTGAGACTACAACGACTCAACCCACAGTCACCTCTTCAAAGAATCATCCCTCTTCAGCTGAAGAAATTCCTAAACAAGGGCATTCGAATGGAACTCCGTCTACTGAAGAGCCTTTTGATGCCAAAGCTGCTATAATGAATTTATCAGAGAAAATTGAGAGAGTCTGCTCCAACAACACCAAAGAAAACCAGGAGCTGCGTGGAGAAGTGTTCAACCACGTTAACTCGGTGTCTCAAACACTCTCTGATAAGATGGACACCCACTTTGAAATCATTGAAGCACCGTTGAGGAGATGTCCTGACAAGCAACAGAAGAAACACAACTGACTCCTTCATCCTACACTACTTTATTTGCTTACATATTGTCATACTTAATACCTGCTGCTATTTATATAATTCTCTTATTCAGCACTCAGTTTTTATTTCCTGCTTTACTTATCGATTATTTCTTTTTGATAATGCCAAAGGGGGAGAAGAATTAGGTAAGGAAAAAGAGATAGAAATGTTAGGACAAAGAGATAATGAAATAATAGAAATGTTAGGACAAAGAGATAATGAAATATCAATGAATTAGGTAAGGGAATGGGAAGATATCCGTTAAAAGTAAACCCTAAACATATCGAAAACTTAATAGTGTTAGTTCAGGGGGAGCTGACTTAGAAAAACATATGTTAGACAAAAATTATTTAAGGAATATCAGATTTAGGGGGAGCAAAGGTAGGTAAACTCAAGGAGTTAAGACCGTCCGCCTAAAAACAAAAATGTTCTTGTATAAGCACTATTAAAGAACGATCATGTTTTTCTATATAATAAAATATCCTGCAGAAAAACTATTTTGTATTATCTGAAAAATAACAAGATGATTATATCAATAAATATATTCTCAACTAAACCTTTTTCCAAAGAAATTGTCATTATCAAAAAGAGGGAGATTGTTAGATTCAAATGTTTAAATGAATTATTATGTTTTGATAATTAACAATTTCTTTAAGGTTTAATATCGTTAGAGATAGAATTCCTAACACAGTGAAATTCCTCATATCCAGGAATATCTATCTACTGAAGATACTGAATGAATCCCAAAGCATAATCAAGAGAATTAGTCCGCCAGAAGAGATCGTTCGGTCATCCTGAAGAAAATACTGTCAAAGACATACAAAGGAAAACATTCATGTAAAGACAGTCTGGACTCACGAAGGATAAAGCAGCAACTGCAAATAGCAAACAACCTCTCTCAAGGACACTCTATCAAGCTCTGTGCTCTCAAGTCAAAGTCTACTTCAAGAAGCTGAAACAGTCCGCTACCTAAATCTACAGTGATCGAAAAGAAGACTGTTTCATCTAAAGCTGAAAGAGTATGACAACTCATGAAGAAACACCTTCGGCTTCGAAGCTCCTCTAGCATCATATAAAGAAGTTGTGGATCAACTCTCTCAGATGGAGAGAACTTCAGTGGAAGCAAAAGAAAAGAGAAGATTCGGTCTTCTATAAGCCAAGAAGATTCTCATCCTTAAGAAGGACTGAATGAAGAAAGACCGTCTGCCTAATGCGAGCCATTCACTAACGGAATTCTAAATACTTAATGGAGACTGCGTCTACCAAATACTAAGGAAGAATTCGTCTGCTCAAGCATCAGAATGCGCCAAAGGTACAAATATCAAGAAATGTGTTTTACGAGGATATTAGTTTAACAAAAGCATTAAAGAAATTATTCTCTTCATCCTGAATAATTGCTTCGTGGATCAAAAGACATCTACCTCGTCTGCATATTTATTAAAGTACTGGAAATGGCAGAAAGTAGAAAGGGACACAATTGATACAATATTCCTTGGTCCCACTGATTTTCTACTTTTTCCTCAAATCAAGCTGACATTGCGGAATCAACGGCAAGAATCTCTGAGCATCGTACACCTTCAACGGTTGAAATTCAAATATCTGACCAAAGCACTTGATGAACACTAGCTGGCATGCACTAGGGTATAATTGTCCAAGCAAGTACCACAGCTGGAACCACGCATTAAACACATAAGACATAGCTCAAGTATACTCGCTCAAACGGAGCCAGACGATGTCAACCCAGGCAAATCAATGCTTCTCAGATCGTGTCTCAGACCTACTGAAAAATGCAGAACTAGCCGTTACTTACAGCTAAGAGAGGAAGAAGCACTTCGGACAGGTTTTCTCTCCTGCTGTGAAAGAAGAACAAAGATCTTCAACTGAAGATATATATAGAGAACCCTGCCTCCGTAGAAATTGGGCAACTTAGACTTAAACTTCCATATTCCAACTAAGTTTGTCCAAAGAACCAAGGAACCTTGGTTCCAACTCAGGATGCTTCAAGCCTACCTCTACCTCTACCTGAGTTGAAGTGCTTCTGTGTGAGAAATTCATAGAGTATTACTCTCATTTTGTCCAACTCACACAATCCAAAACAGAGAACCCAAATTCCTATCCTCTCTGTATAAACCGAGCCTCATTGTTTCTACCCACTCTTAGTTGAAGAGAATTTTTGTAGAAAAACCAAACCTTGTAAAAGGTGTCAGGAGAAGTCCTGTATAATACTTGTAAGGAGAAGTCCTAATAATACTTGTAAGGAGAAGTCCTTCGAATACTTGATAGGAGAAGTCCTTCGAATACTTGTTGGGAGAAGTCCCTGATAATACTTGTACTATTTGTTTAAATAGTGGAAAATCTTGGTGAAGCCAAGGACTGGACGTAGCCCTGTCGATTATGGGGGGTGAACCAGGATAAAAATTATGTGTGCTTTATTTTTCATGTTATGTCATATTTCCGCTGCATGCATATTCATGTGCTTTATGAATAACTCTTGTTAAAAGCAAATAAATGATTAACATTCAAAATTAACGGAAGAAACTTTAAAAATGAGTCACACAATTCAAACCCCCCCTTTCTTGTGTGTTTTTTGCACCTTCAAACTTCCTGCTTAAGAATCTTGTTTGTGATTGAGTAGGAGATTTTGGATTTTGTGTTGCTGCTTCTTATTTGTAATGGAAAAAGATGTGTTTGCTGCAAAAGGGTGATGCAAAAGGAGTACAAAAAGGTGAATCTTATTGCTGTTAACTTTTTTGCTGTCAAAGGATACCATGATCTTATTTGCTACAACTTAATTTCCTTTAATGTTTGTGACTAACAGCTTTGGAAGAATGGCATGAAAGGAAGACAAAAAGGAGAAATCAATTCAGATAGAACAAGTCAATTCAACCTTGAAGTTTGGAGTTTAAAATAGCAAGTCAATTCAATGTTCTAAATCGGCAATTGCTTTTGGAATTTTTCATTTTGTCGAGCTACATGGAGACTTTTTATGAACATATGATTTGCTATAAGCAATACTTTCGTGATAAAAATAGGTTTATTGCTATATAAGCAGTGAATTTCTATGAACACTCGATTCTCTATCCTTTAGTTTGTGCCTAAGATTATTCTTGTAGTAACAAGGTTCATACTTTTTTTGTGGAATTAGCAGGTCTCAATTTGCAAACTGCATAAAGAATGCGTAACCACTGAACATGTTGCTTGTCAACCCTAGATCCTAGAGACTAACAACAACATCTTACATGCACTTGCAGAACAGTTTAAGATGATATATTCAGTTTCAATGGCATCATTAAACAATTGGTATAACAATCATTTTAGCAGCATAAATCTAGAAAGATGAAATGCAACATTATGAAATTATCACTAATCATGAGAAGTCCAAGACAATGTACTCTTCCGCAGATTATAAAAAATTTCTAATACTCAAATTGAAGCTCAAAACAGTGCCACAAAAGGGCAGTGACAAGTTTCATATAATCTCTCGTAGTAACAAGGATCATACTTTTCTATTCAATGACTAACACACTTGCTGCATTATTCTCGGCAAGCTCAATGTAACACTTGTTGTGATAGCATTTTAGTACTCTTTGGCTAGCACCTTTGTAATCTTGTTTTGGTCAATTTCCACCAAGAAACTCATAAACACTGAACATGCTGCAGCAGAAAAACAATCTTGTTACTATTTGTCCTTCCACTTGTTATGCAATCTTGTACAACTTCTATGCCATCAAAATAATAAGATTCATAAACACTGAACATGTTGCAGCAGCAATAGCCAAAATATTCCACTCTATGAGAAAACCTTGTATAATGGACCTTCCCTTATCACATTGTAATTCTTTAGCAACAGAACAATCATTATTAAAAAAAATAAATTATTTTCACTGAAGTCTTGAATATAATTCTATGAGGCATTTCAGCAAACATGTGAGATGCATTATGAATGGGGATAAGGAGACAAATGAAACTAAAAAAAATGGCTTTGATTATCAACTGAAGGCCATATACAGGGCATAACAAAATATGATATCGAAGCACATGAGAATGGGAAGAACAGAATCATATCAATTGACTGTTTTTATTCTGTACGGTTCAGAATCCTGCAAATAGGCGCAATTCTTCCCGTTCTTCGCCTTGCCTTTTCGTCTTGCCATGCGCGCAATCTCAATTAGAAGGACAGGGACGATGATGGAGTGAAACAGGGTAGGATCAGGAAAATTCGCCTTGGTCGTGCGCGCGAGTGAAGCAGCAGTTGCGCGAGAGGGTGCCACGACCCAGACACGACGGTAGACAGGAAAAATTGACGGCGGCGCGCCCGAGATGATTGCAGGAAAGGAACAACAGGTCGAACAGGGCACAGCACAGAAGAAGAAAGGTATGGAGAGGTGAAATTGTTGAAAGCGAAGAATAAACGACGTGAAGAAGGAGAAGTGAGAAGGCACGTGACTCATTAAAATTGAAATATAATATGAACCATCAATTTAGATCCAAGGGCTATTAATAATTCTTCTCATCTATCACTATAAACCACTCCTCTCATTGGATATGCCCCCTATATATATATATATATATATATATATATATATTCTTTTGTCTTATTATTATTCTTTTTCTTTTGAAAAATGGGTCGTTTCAGTTCACAAATAGGAATTAGGGTTAGCTTTCATGGAAGTTCTTATAAACAGAGCATCAGATGCTCAACCCTTAACAACTGAATTCTTACACTCTTTCCTCTGCTACCACAAGTAGTCGCAAGGGTTTTCTAGTGGGATAATTCGCATGGACTGCTATGGAGATGAGGCTGCAACTGTTTCTTTGCTCAGGCCGCCAAGAGGTAATTCGTATCTCTTGTTTATTTTCTTTTATTTGTGTACTTTGATGCGTTCTCTCGCAAGACATCTTTTAGGGAATTCAAATTTCGTTTTGGATATCAACTGAAAGATTCACTGTCGCCACACACAACATCCATAGCCTCCACCACCACCAGCTTCGCCGCCACCACCACCGCCGCACCACCACCACCTCCATTGGCACGAACAACGTCGCCACCACGTAACACCCAAAACCTCACTACCTCCACCGCCCTCCACCACAAGTCCCCTTATTGCTCCGTGAATTCTCATTTGATTACCAAAAACTCAAGTATATAGGTTGCTATTAATTGAAGTGCACACAAAAAAGGAAGACATCAAGTCGTCGTCATGAAGACCCTTAGTGTTAGGGTTCAAAGTATGGTTAATTCATTTCTGTGGAACTTCCTGGCCCAATTGTTAGGGCCGAGGCTAGTGTTCAGTTGAAGTTCACACATAAAGGAAAGAACTTTAGGTCGTCAACATGAGGAACTTTAGTGTTAGGGTTCAAAGTATGGATCAGCCGTTTTTATTGAAATTCATGACAAAAGGGTTAGGGTTAGTATTCATTTATAGTGCATGCATAAAGGAAGTACCTTTAGATTTTTGACATGAGGAATTGCATCTAAAAACCTATGGAGCTCATATCCTAGGTTTTGTTTGCCAGTTTGTATGTGATTGTATCTATATCTATGTCGTACTGATGTCAAATTCTAGAATAAAATTAAATGTCTCGTGTGTTATCTAAATACTGTGTTCCTTGGAAGAGAATGTATCACAAAAAATGTTTGCTATAATTAAAAACATCATAAATATGTTTAATAGCATTTAATAAAAATGAACTCTTAAGAAGACGGGCAGAAATTACTTAAAATCAGTTCAACATCATATACATGAATTTTTCCATTACTAATCTGCCAAAAATCCTGCAAAGTGCCGGAGGAGGTACTTAAGGTGTGTAAAAGGATAATGCGGAATTTCCTTTGGGGCGAGCCAGAGGATCTAAGTAGAGTACCTTGGGTTAAATGGGAGGATGTCTTCAAACCAAAGGAGTTGGAAGGCCTGGGCTCAAAGGATTGGCGACTATTTAATAAGGCATTGCTAGGTAAATGGAGATGGAGGATCCTTCATGAAGCTGATAATCTATGGTGTAGGGTGCTGCGGTCGAAGTATGCAATCCCAAGAGTGGGGGAAATGCCAGTCATAACTAACCGTATGTCACAGTGGTGGAAATATATTCTCAGTACTTGCTTCACAGATCCAAACTGGTGCTGGTTCGATCTATGTCTGCATAGGAAAATGGGGGAAGGTAATGAAATCATATTCTGGAAGGAGCCATGGATTTGTTAGACCACCCTGGCAGCCAAATATCCCAGGTTGTTTAACTTAGTTGTTCATAAACAGTGTCAGGTTGCTGAGATGGGAATGTGGAACAATGAAACTTGGAAGTGGAAGTTTTCTTGGTGAAGACAGTTGGTTGAAAGAGAATTGCAGTGGATGGAGGAACTTGAACATCTTCTAAATTCTGCAACACTAAGAAAAAGGGTAGCAGATGAGTGGATATTGATGTGTAGCAATGAAGGAGGTTACACGGTAAAGTCGGCATATCAGTTCTTGACGGGCTCGGTTGATTTTGAACCAATCCAGGTGTTTAAAAGATTGTGGAGTGTTGTTGTTCCCTCAAATATTGTGGCTTTCGGTTGGAGGGTGTTGAGGGATAGGATTCAAACAAGGACCAATTTACATAAGAGGCGAATCGTACGGGAAGGAGTGGGCTTGATTTGTCCCCTGTGTTCCTTGGAGGCTGAATCTGTAGATCACCTTTTACTGGTGTGCCCATTTTCCTCCCGGATCTGGAAACGGTGCTATAGATGGTTGGGAACAGCGGCGACTCTACCCAATTCCTGCTGGATGCACTTCTTACAACATGATTATGGGTCATGGAATCAGAAACAGAGGCAAGAATTGTTAGCAATATGGTTGGCAATCACTTGGTCCATTTGGCTCCATAGAAATGCAATTGTTTTCTGCCAAGTCAATGCTGATGCAGAACTTGTGATGGAGTTGTGATAGTGTTTGAGTATTTTCCTTAGTCTATGACTATTAGATAGCTTTTTGGAGAAGTGTAATATTCAAAACTTTAATTAGTTAGGTTGCATGCTTAAGTGGTTTTACTTTTTGTTTTTTCAAGAACCATGTGCTTTCTTAATTAAAGCACATGCTTTATCTTCTTTCAATGTATTTTCTATAAGTAAGTCTTTCTATGAATGCAAAAGCAAGTCAGCTATCTTTTTGGCTTCCATCTTAGACTCAAAAACCAACAAATGGTATCAAGAGCCCCTTGATTTAAAGGGACTGTGACTGCAAGAGAGAAAACAAGTGAGAAAACTTCAACCAGAAAAATACACAAACCAGAATGGCTTCTAGCAGCTCTTCTTTGCCTCCACCTCCAATGTTTGTTGGAGAAAACTATGATTTATGGGCTGCAAAAATGAGAACCTGTCTTAAGGCTCAAAGTTTGTGGGATGTGGTAGAAAATGGCAGCAATCCAACTCGTCTACCGGAGAACCCAATAGTGAATCAAATAAGATTTCACAATGAAGAAGTGGCTAAGGAAGGCAAAGCACTTGCCATCATACAAGCAGCTTTACATGATGATGTGTTTATCAAGATTCTGAATCTTGAAACAGCAAAAGAAGCTTGGGACAAACTCAAAGAAGAGTTCCAAGGAAGTGAAAGAACAAGGAAGATGAAGGTTTTAAACCTTAGAAGAGAGTTTGAAGCCATCAAAATGAAAGAATCTGAAAACGTGAAGGAGTTTTCAGATAGACTTTCAAAGGTGGTCATACAAATCAGATTGCTTGGTGAAGAGCTTAGTGATCAAAGAGTGGTGGAGAAAATTCTGGTGTGTCTTCCAGAGAGGTTTGAGTAAAAAATCTCCTCTCTTGAAGAAAATAAGGATTTTTCTGAAATTTCAGTTGCAGAACTTATGAATGTTTTGCAAGCAACTGAACAAAGAAGATCTATGAGGATGGAAGTGAAGGCTGAAGCTGAAGGTGCCTTTGTGGCAAGCAACAGAGGAGGAGTTTGGAAAGGAAAATATGCAGCATGCTCTCATTGCAAGAAGACCAATCATACTGAAAACTTTTGTTGGTTCAGACCGGGAGTGAAGTGTAGAGCTTGCAATCAACTTGGTCATGTGGAGAAGGTTTGTAAAAATAGAGCAAACCAACAACAACAGCAAGCACAAGTTGTTGAGCTACATGAAAATATTGAGGAGCATTTGTTTGTTGCTACTTGCTATACAGCAAAAAGTAGCATGGATTCTTGGTTGATTGATAGTGGATGCACAAATCACATGACACATGATGCTAGCATCTTCAAGGAACTTGATCAGTCTTACTTTTCCAAAGTTTCCATGGGCAATGGAGAAAGTCTTGATGTCAAAGGAAAAGGAGTGGTCAGAATTGAAACTCCCTCAGGTACAAAATACATTTCTGATGTTTTATTAGTGCCTGAGTTAAGTCAAAATCTGTTAAGTATTGGACAAATGTTGGAAAAACACTATATCTTGCATTTTGAAGACATGAAATGCATCATTGTTGATCCTGCTGGCTATGGACTAATGTGTGTCAAAATGAGAAATAGAAGTTTTGCTATAGAGTGGAAACATACTGCTATGCATGCTTCTTCAAATGAAGTAAAAGCCTCAAAAAAGGAGAAGCTTGAAGTTGACAATCTCCAAGATCAAAAATGTGAAAATGAAGAAAATTTGAAGGATGTTGATTTTTCTGTTAGAAGAACCGAACTGCTTGTTGGAGGTTATGAAAAGTGCAATGTTGCTGCAATTAAACATTCGGGTTATGCAAAATTTGCAAGTACAAATGGTTTGAAAATTGCTATGCAGGAGGAGACAAAAATGATGCAGAAAAATAAAAGGTTGCAACTTGAAGGCAAGCCAAGTCATCCAAAGGTGAATGGTGTTAAGCAGATTTATAAAACCAAATTGAAATATGATGGTTCCATGAACAAATTTAAGTCAAGATTGGTTGATAAAGGCTATTATCAAAAGCATGGAGTTGATCTTTTTAATACTTTTGCACCATTGGCAAGTCATGATGCTGAGAAATCAAACAAGCTTGGAGTCACTAAGGAAAACCTCAAGGAGGAGTGATAGTGTTTGAGTATTTTCCTTAGTCTATGACTATTAGATAGCTTTTTGGAGAAGTGTAATATTCAGAACTTTAATTAGTAAAGTTGCATGCTTAAGTGGTTTTACTTTTTGTTTTTTCAAGAACCATGTGCTGTCTTAATTAAAGCACATGCTTTATCTTCTTTCAATGTATTTTCTATAAGTAAGTCTTTCTATGAATGCAAAAGCAAGTCAGCTATCTTTTTGGCTTCCATCTTAGACTCGAAAACCAACAAGTTGGCATAGGTTAGAGCTTGGAAATGGATCTCCGTCAAAATGAAGTCCAATGTTCCTTCTATGAGTGGTTAGCTAACTCAATTAATTGCTTGGGAACTATTTGAGGGGCAATAACATTAAACGGGGCTGAATTTTTGTTGCGTGTTGCTGGACCATAATATGCCATAATAGAACCGCGATGGCATCCCACAAGGCTTTACAATTGTTGTTTTGTGCTGCTTGCAATACCAGGACCTTTAAGGATTGCTCACATAATAAAGTTAAGCTAAGCTCAACAAGATCCATAAAGGTTTGTGGCTGGAGATTGTTATGTGTGTTACAGGAGGAAAGCTACTAAGTATCTGCTTCTGTTTATTGTATGTTGGGAGTGTGATTGCAGGTGTATGGAATAGACTGAGTTTGGGTTGGTTTTAATAAGTGTTTCTTGTTCTCCCTTTGTATCGGGTTGGACACCTCTTGTGCTCTTTATCAATAAAGTATTTGCTTATAAAAGAAAAACTAACTTTTAATATTGGAATATATTTTTAACCCTATATGGTACCCGAAATGGCCATTATGTGATGCATAAATTTTCACGTGAAAATTAGATATGCTACTTAGTTTTTTTTCATCTTATGAAAAGTTAAAGACACAGTCTTTTAAACCTGGATAGTATTGCCCTGCTAAGTCAATCTCTTGCCAACAAATTTTTTTATTTTCGCCTTCGCATCAGTAGTATCAACTAACAAAAACATATTGTAGAATTAAGAATGTACTACATCAAAAGTATCATAAACTGAATACTATATCTTCCAATGCTTCGAAATAAATTTAGTTTAGGATAAACATAATGCAAACAATCAGAGTCTAGTTGTTAGAATCTCAAACAGCAGCTAAAGAAGCTAACTTCTGCACAAATAGAAGTTCTAAAAATGCAAATCTTGATCTATATTATTCATATGTTGTCCAGATCACACTTCTATCAAAATCAATCATCTCATCATTGTAAAGAATTAATAAGTCATCATTTTTATAAGGTATGAGTGGTATTAGTATATACTTATTAAAAACCAAGGTATTGCCTCATTGTTCAGTGTTCTTCTTCAAGTTTTTTTTAATATATTTTGATCAGCTAATAATATTAAATGGTACAAAGGCTAACAAAGCGTAAATCATAAGGATTAAATACAGCTGAACTCATTCATGGTCCCTTCGAAAATAGGTAATTTAAACTCAAAGTATTTAGATCTACACCATAGTCAATATTTATAATGTAATATAGAAGTGGTTTTACCAAGCTCAACTAACCCACCCATAAAAATTATAATGTTCCTCAGTTCCAAATGTATACAATTCTTGCTATCCATATCAGCCTAAGTACTGCACCTGATTTCATTCTCCCTGCAGAATTTTGGTTAATTGCATGTGGCCTTATTTTGGAAGTGCTAAGTAAAAACTAATCCATGAGTAGGTTCCCATGCAAATTATTCACAGTAGGTTACCTTTTACTTGGATTTTAAGTATTATCTTCTTCCAGAACCTGTAAACCAACCCCTATATACGTTGATCATTAATAGCACACCTGGTGAGGTAATTATAGTTTCACAAGGGTGGTCTAAGTCTAACTATTAATACTAATACTACTCTAAAATATCGAAGTAATTATATTTTCACATGTTTTTTTGATATATATGAAGCTAATTTATATATCTATTTTGGTCCCAGCGCTCATGCCAAATTGAGCTTGATTTCGTAACTACCTTCTACAATCAACTTGGTCCTCAGTGGTGTCTTACTGATCCCAAGGGCAACCAGCATATGGTTCAGTATGAGAGCTCATCATTTGAAAACCAATAATGATCGGTAGACATCTAAACAGTATAAATCACTAGAGAGAGATAGGAAGAGAGAAGAGATAAGTGATAAATGTGATATATGATGTGATGTAATTGGAAGAAAGAGATAAAGAGAAACAAAAGGTGTCCAGAAGTGTCTGTACTATTTAGGTGTACACGAATCAAACTGATTGTTGACATATGGTTGGACTGAGATAAGATTTTTTTATGGTTTGTATGGCATGTATTTCTTGTTGTTGGAATACTTAGGTGGATCCTCATTTCAGCTGTTCATATACAATGAGAATTATAAGCAAATCCGTTATGAGAAGGCTCCTTCTTTCTGTCAACCCCATCTTCATCCTTTTCATGAATTTTACAAAGATAAAGCTACTGCCAACCTGCTGATAATATTATGTGTCTACTAGATTTTAGACATTATTTATTTATATGCAACAATCATACATCGCACTGTTAATTAACTTAGTATTTTTTATTTCAGACCCTTCCTAGGGAAATTGGTAGGTACCTGAGAAACAATTGAGTGCTCATTTCTTGCACCCCTCCATGCAAACTAGGTAAAGGATGGCGTACATGATAAGTATGGTATCGTGAGTGGGGACACTTTGAAGCTGAAGTTTACTAGCCATGAACTCAGAATCATTGATGTTGAAATTACAAAATGGTTTTCTTAGGAAATGAATCAATGGGTAGCTTAATTATGCAATATGTATCATGTAAACATTAGTGGATGTTCAAAAAAACAATCATGTAAATATTAGTGAATTTATAATTTGCCGTCTATTGTATACTTTTTATAAAATTTTGTGCTCTGTTTACTGGTCAGTGGTAATGTAAATTTGTCTATTGTATGTGAATCTATGCAGAATTTGTCTTCCATTTTTTTTTTTATCTTGATTTTTGAAAATCAAAATTAAATAGATGCATTAATTTAATTGAAGACATTTTTTTAGACAAATTAACCTTATTCATTTAAATATTACAAAACACTATTTTTGAAATTTCCATTAACTATCCTATATATCTTCTATTTATCATCATCAACTGCCTTCTTTCTATCAACAAGTTGTTTTTATATATTTTTTTCAGAAATCTGATCATATATTGACATTTTATAGGGGCTGGCCGAATGTAAGCTAAAGTTTTCGGGTTAGGAGAATTGATTTTGTTAACTAGCTTTTAGTGTGTTTATAGCTTGTATATGAGGTTTGCTGAAAAGAGAAAATTATTGCCCTGGGCTTGAAAATTTGATTTTCACTCGATTTTTGAGAGCTAAATTTTAGAGGGACTAAAATTGAGTTTTTAGGTGAAGTGAGTTTTGAAGCTTATAGCTTGTTTTAGGGTTTTGAAAAGTTGAGAATTAAAAAAATTTGACATTGAATAGATTTTGTGTTTTTGACACTTAAAGATTTCCTTGAGTTCAAGCTTTGAAAATTGATTTGGAAACTTGTAGGAAAAGTTGAGTTTTGGGCTTTGAAAATGTGTTGAGACTTTGTGTGTTGTTTGGTGAAAAAGGGAAGTTTTTTACCCATTATGTCATTTTGGGCAGAATTGAACCTTTAGGGTTTGTGTGTGTTTATGTCTTCAAAAAACTTGTTTAAGGCTTCTAAATTGATTAGTGAATATCTTGCCTAGATTTCTCTTTAAGAGTTTTGAAGTTTTGGAAGAATTTGAAAGTTGTAACTTGTTGTTTTTAAATGTTTTGAAAATCACAAAAGTTTGCTAAAGAGTTTTGAATTCCATGGATTCGTTCTTGTGAATGAGACCATTTTCCTAAGTCTTGGAAGTCTTCTAAGTTCATTAGCTAATGTCTTGGAACTAGTTTATAAGTTCTAAACTAGGCCATGTTCATAAAGGTTTACGAGGCATAGGAACTCTCGAGAAGGACATAGCTTCTGGAGCGGACATAGCTTTCAGAGCGAACATTGAATTCAGGAGCAAAGGATCTTGGTAAGGGTACCCCGCTATTCTTAGCTACTTACCATATGTATATGATTATGTGAATGTGTATTATGACCTTGGAAGTTAGTAGCTGACGGAATTCTGAGAACGACCCGGTTAGAATTGTATTGATTGAAATATATTAATTCATGGAGTTAAAGGCATCTGATATGTTGAATTAGAAATGTTTGATGTGTGACATTGCTTGAATGATTTCTAGACTTACTTGATAGCTTGTCTAAGTAGAAACTTTATGTCTATGTTATGACTTGTCTATCTTGATTCTGATATCAATCACATGGCTTGGCATAATCCAATTAGTGATCATGAAACCATGCGGGGCCACTCCTGAGGACAGATGCGCCTTTGAATGCAAACCGATATTCTTAAAAAGACGATCCTGATGTTTGATTCATTTATTATTGTTGTTGGGGTTAGTTGTGGATACACACCAAGCGGTAAGCCACTATAAAGAGTTATCACAAACCAGAGACTTGGTCATGTGAAGAAGGTCTCGTCCTTGGACTCGGCTGAGGTTTTGGTGAAGACAAACACATCACAAAAAGAAGAAAGACTTCAGAAAAGAAAAGGAAGACTTCAAGAAAGACTTCAGAAAAGAAAAGGAAGACTTCAAGAAGACTTCAGAAAAGAAAGGAAAAGACTTCAAGAACCGGCTCAGAACGTCAAGATCTATCATCAAGGTTCTTGCTATTAGTAAGTCTTGTTAACTTAGTGTGCTAGAAAAGAAAGGAAAAGACTTCAAGAACCGGCTCAGAACGTCAAGATCTATCATCAAGGTTCTTGCTATTAGTAAGTCTTGTTAACTTAGTGTGATATGCTTTATTAAGGTTTATATTGCATTTGAAGGCTCATAAAAGATCAACTAATTGAGTATAATATGTTCTCTCAAGTAAAACTTTGTAGGAACACTCAATTAGGTCTTGATATGTCAAAAACTGAGTTCTGGACTGTCTGTAATCGATTACAGGTTGTATGTAATCGATTATAGGAAGGCAGTAATCGATTACCACATCCATGTAATCGATTACACAGTTTGAATTTTGAATTCAAACTGCAACGGCTAAGGGTAATCGATTACCAGGTTACTGTAATCGATTACCAGGTCGACAGATGTGTTGTTTCTTGAACCAATGTGTCTCAAAACGTTTGGGAAGCCTTATGATGGTTCATGGACGACCTCTAGTGCCTATATAAAGTCCATAGACGCTCAGAAACATTGAATGACTTTGTCCACAACTTTCATATTCATTAAAGTCATCATTCTGAGTTTCCTCTCTCTCATTTTCATAAGAACACACATGTTGTCCATCTTTTGAGAAACTCAGAATAAAAGAGCCTTCATTGTAATTTCCTGGAGCATACAAACTAAGAACAATCCAACTAGATAAAAGGATTGAATCAGCCACTGCAAGAACTTATTCTTCATCTCTTGAATCGGTTTGATTCATTCACCGTGGTTTTCGGTGGTTGTAAAAAATCCATCGTAGTGTTCGATGGTTGTGGAAGAGGTCATTTGAATCGGGTTTGATTCAATGTCCGCCGTAGGGTTCAGCGTGTGTGGAAAAGGTCCTTTGAATCGGGTTTGATTCAAAGTCCGCCGTAGGGTACGGCGTCATTATTTGGTGGTTTGCCATCTGAGGTTTGACAAGAGTTTTTAAGGTTCTTGGTGTAAGTGCTTGTAAGAAATCTTGATCATAGTGGAAAGATCCTTTGGGTTTCTTGAGGGACTGGACGTAGCCTTGGGTGGATAGAAGGTGAACCAGGATAAAATCTTGTGTGTGATTTCTTCTATCCTTCATCTTTTTACTTTCAAGCAATCCTGAATTCCGCTGCAATCACAATTAAAGTTTTGTGATCACTATTATCTTGAAAGTAATATTTTGATAAGGCGAAAATTGTGCAACTCTGATTCACCCCTCCTCTCAGGTTGCTATCTATGCTAACAATTGGTATCAGAGCGTATGTTTAGGTAATTTGCTCCTAAGATTCGGGAAAAGATGGCATCCTCTTCTAGTCATGGTACCAATGAGGGATTCAACATAAACAGGCCACCATACTTCAATGGAGACCACTATGACTTCTGGAAGATCAAGATGAAAATCTTTATAAGGTCGTTGGATGTGGAAATATGGAAAGCCATTGAAGAAGGTCCATTCATACCTGTTGTTGAAATGGGTGATAGCACACAACCAAAACCAGAGAACACATGGAATGAAGAAGAAAAGAAGAAAGTTCAATATGATCTCAAAGGCATGAAAATTCTTACATCTGCTCTTGGAATGGATGAATTCTTCAGAGTATCCACGTGCAAAACGTCAAAGGAAATATGGGATACTCTAATGGTGACTCATGAAGGTACTGAAGAAGTAGAGAGATCAAAAATCAATACTCTCTCACAAGAGTATGAGATGTTCAGAATGTTACCAAGGGAAACGGTACTAGATATTCAGAAAAGATTCTCTCTCTTGATCAATCATCTAATTGCTCTTAGAAGAAATTTTTCCAACAGTGATCTGAACTTAAAAGTATTACGATCATTATCAAGAGAATGGCAACCAAAGGTAACAACAATATCAAAAAAGAAGAGTCTTTCAAAAATGACATTGGCTTCGCTCTTTGGCAAGTTGTAAGAACATGAACTTGAACTCAGAAAGATGGAACAACAAGAAGCAATTGACAGGTACATTCAACCTATTTCATTGAGAACTAAATCTTCAAGATATGATAGTTCACAAGAGGAAGATTCTCAATCCGATGATGATGATGATGATGATGATGATGATGATGATGATGATGATGATGATGATGATGAGGAAATAAGAATCATTGTGAAAAAGCTTTGCAAAATCCTCAAAAAGAAAGATTGTCATAATCTTCAAAGAAAGAGGCATGGCTTGGAAAAGAAATCTGAGAAAAAGGTTTCCAAATCAAAGAAGGCTTATATGAGAGAAAAAGAAGCAAATTCATCATCCGATTCAGAGAATGAAGAACCACATCTCGTCTTGATGGTGACACATCATTCTGATGATGAAAACAATGAGGTTAGTAACGATAAACTTTCTTATGATCAGTTACACAATACCTTTGTTGAGTTGCATGACATCTTCTTAAACATTCCTAAAGTATATGCAATACAAGATAAAACCTTTTCATCTCTAGAAAAGAAAGCTAATAGCATGAAAGAGGAATTAGATCAAGTTAAAATCAAAGTGAATATCCAAAGAGATCTAAAAACTCTTGATAAACATGCAACACTTGAATCAAATATTGATAAGATAAATTAAGTGTTAAAAGAGTATGAAAAAGATACAAATGGGATGAATATTCAAAGGTATGATATTCAAAAGGCACAGTTCAAATCTTTCTATCATTTTAAAAAGAAAGTTCCTAACAAGAATCTTAAGCGCTTTTACTATACTTCTAGTTTTCATGGAGATCTCAATGAAAGATTCATATGGGATGTGAAAGAAACTAACCCAAAAGGACCCAAAGAGTATTGGGTACCTCTAAAATACCATTAAGCTTATTATGCAGGTGTGCTTGAAGACCTTGTGATCAGAAATGTCATATACAAAAGATGGTCTTTCAAGACATAAATTTAGAATATGGTATTGGTAAGAGAAATTCTAAACTTTATATTTTTCAAATGATATTAAGTACAAGAGTAATGCATTCTTAAGCATCTGCATTTACATCATAGTTCTCTGTTAGATATATCTTTCATGCAGTGCTTATCAAATCTAGAATTTCAAGTTTTTAGACATGATAATCGATTACATAGTATACGTAATCGATTACAGGGATCATTTTTAGCCCTGTTTTCTTTCCAGAAAAGTTGGGTAACCGATTACCCAGATAGTGTAATCGATTACTTCCTCGAAATTTGAGTGTATATTCAAATTTTCCAGCATGTAATCGATTACCTAAAAGATGTAATCGATTACATGCCCGACAAAGTATATATTCCTGGGTTTCATTTCTTAATCGATTACAGCTTCTCATTTCTCTTCTTCCCACTCGACACCTGCAACTTTCATTCCCCCATATCTCCTTCAATTCTTGTTCGTTTTCAAGAATTCTTTGTGGCTTCTCTTCCTAATATCATTCTCTATCACTTCATCCAGCCAATTGTTGTTGAATTGATCTGGATTAAAAAGCCCCAATTTTGGTCCTTTCAAACCCTAGAACTCGAAAATCTTCAATTTCAGCTTCAATGGCTTCCTCCTCTCGCAAACCTCATCGTTCTAAGAACCCTTCCATGGATGCTTTGGACCTCTCAAGGTTGTTGGCAGCCGAAGAACAGAGGCAACGTTTCCTCGCTCATTTTTTTGAACGGCCCATTCTCACACCAAAATATGGTGTTCTAGAGTCTTTTATGGTAGCAGGGATGACCTTCCCCACTCTATTTGATCATTAGGGACTTGATACGTTCCTCGTGATAAACGGTAAATTCTATCCCGAGCTTGTCAAATTTTTCTACTGTAATCTGGTTAAACGTGGTGCCAAATATTGCACATCTGTCAAGGGTGTTAACATTTCCATGACCCTTGATGAGTTGGGAACCTGTCTGTCCATTCCCAGTACTGGTGCAAAACTAGGCACTGAGTTGGCTTGTCCTTGGGAAGAATATGATAAGAAATCTTTTTACCTATCTCTCTGTCGTTTCTCTGAAAAGGAAATTCAATCTAAGAGGCAGCGTGTTGATGCAAACCGCTCCCAAGATACCCTTGTTGTTGGGTTTCTATCTGTTGAAAATAGACTACTTCATTATTTGCTCGGTAATGTGATCTTACCCCAGAGTTCAAATCAAGCTCAGATCAGTAATTTAGAATTACAAATTCTATATGGCTTGATAAACCTTAAGTCCATAAATTGGGCTTATTTGGTAATGACACATATGCTGCTGCACAAGGATAGAATAAGTCCTCTACCATATGCTCCTGTAATTTCCATTATTCTGAAGCATTGCGGTGTCTCTACTCCTGGGGAGTATTCCACTCTTATGAATGCTAAGGCTCAACGTATCGATCTGGACATCCTAAACAAGGTGGGATTCTTTCAGGATGTTGATGGATCATTCAGGCACAAGTCTGACCTGTCCACTGAGGGTCCTCCTGCTCCTACTCTTGCAGCCTACTTCCCTCCTTCTGACAGTGCTCCATCCTCATCTGCTGGTACTGATTCTTCAACTCAGCTTATTCTCTCACACATAGATAGTATGAATCAGTTCATCAACCAGCGCTTTGATCACATGGAAGGCCGGGTAGAATCCATGTACACCACTTTGCGTGCAGATATGGATAGTCTGAGCCTTCGCGTCGACCAGATGACCCGTTCTCCTCTCCATTTCTCTGATCTTTCTGACGGGTCTGATGACCTTTAGACATTTGTTTTTATCATGACTATTTACATTTCTGGGTTGTAATAGTTTATATATAACTTTTGGATGATTTTGTTTGGATGCTGCTTGTTTGGTTAATTACGTACACAAAACTTATATGATTATGCTTTAAATACGTGTGATGCATGATTTTCAAAGTTATAACTTGGTAACCCTTACTCCCTTCTTTTTAAATGTCTATACTACTGGTTAGCATGTATGGAATATGCTTAGACTCTTTTTCTTTTTGATGAAGTCAAAAGGGGGAGAAAAGGTCCTGTGCTTTGTAAAGATTATTTACAAGGAAAGCTACAAGTGGAACAAAAAGGGGGAGATTAGTTCTGATACACATTATTATCAAACTTTTTGTCATTCTGGTTCCCTATATTTCGATTATCCTGGAATACTTTGTATGGCTTTTTCTTCTTTTTGATGATGTCAAAAGGGGGAGAAAAGCCTTGTGTATATGCTTGATCATTTTCAGGATATTGAGCTTCAACTGCAAAACAAAGGGGGATATATAATTGAAAAATCAAGGGGGAGATATACAAGACAAGAGAGAAATTCAAATGATCAATCAATGTTCAAGCATGATGTTTGTCATCATAAAAAAGGGGGAGATTGTGAAGAAGGTCTCGTCCTTGGACTCGGCTGAGGTTGATGAGTGGATTTTATATGATGTTTTTAGGTAGTTTTTAGTCTTTTTATTTTATTATTTTTTTTGAGTCACATATAGGTTTTTTATTGTTTTTATGTAGATTTTATATTTATTTTGCATTTTGCATGTAGATTAGATTTTATTAGATTTTCTAGCTTTATTTTATATTTTTAGGAATTTTTTAGTTATTTTATATTTTTAGAAAAAGCTGGTTTAGTTATCATTTTTGTCCAGGGACCAATGTGTAAAGTTTCAGGAAGTCAGGGACCAAATTGTAAAAGTTCAAGAGTGGAGGACTTAAAGTGAAGATTGAGAGAATATGAGGGCTTGAATTGAAGTGCTAACCAAGAGAGGACCAAAGTGAAAAAGAAGAATATGAAGAATCACTCTCTTATTTAGCACATGGAAAATAATGTTTAAGGGAATTGATGTTAGTGGAGGAAAGGTTTCAGAATTAAACAAGGCTGAGTAGTGGCTTTTTATGGCCATCAAAACCCACTACCATGAATGAAGAAGGAAGAAAAAGCTTGAAGATGAAGAAGCAGCGTCCCAACGCTCCAGCGTTGGGATCCCAGCGCTCCAGCGCTGGGGTTCTGACTGGATGATGAGTCAGATGTTGACCCAGCGCCCAAGCGTTGGAAAGCCAGCGCTCAAGCGCTGGGCCTCGGACAGAAAGTGGATTTTTAATGCATCCTAGCGCCCATGCGTTGGGAATGCCAGCGCTCAAGCGCTGGAGGCTGGAATTTTACTATAAATAGGACCCTTTTCTTCACTTGTAAGACACACCTTCATAGAATACAACAAGTATTCTCTCTTTCTCCCTCAAAGATCATTGTTCCTAGGAATTGTGGGAAGCCAAACTTGAGCTCCTATCCAGGGTAATTCAATGATTCTTTTAGCAATGCTTGGCTAAATTCTTCTTTAAGTTTTTGGGTTGTTTTAGTTTATAATACACGTTCTAGTTATTTCTTACATTTCTGAATTTTATTTCCATTCATGTTTTATTACCTTATGCTTAATTTCTATCTTGTGGATCCCAAGAGGTCTTGCTTATTACTTATTACATAAGGCCATTTGGTGAGTAGTAAGGGAACTAGGTAATAAAAAAGGTTATAAGTATACTTCGCTAAGGAATTAGGAAGGACGTAACTTTATGTTGGCCTGAACATTTTCTTCATCTTCTTCTTTAGTTAACTAGGTGCCAAGGAATTGGGTTTAGTAATTAAAAAGAAAGATCTACAATGCTTAAGGAATTAACTTGTAGTTACACTAGGCTATAGCATCATGATAATGGTTTTATAATTCAGGAATTTAGTAGGAAATCTCTAGCATGTTTTTATAGACTATGTAAACCAACCCAAGAGCTTAATGTTCATCATCTCTTTTTCTTATTATTTCATGCTATTGTTTCTTTCTAGTTCTCAAACCAACAACAAATATTCATCTTTTATTTTTCTGTTTTAGTACTAAATTTTATAATAATAAGAACACCTATCCCTTGGGTTCGATCTTTTTATTATGCGATAGTTTAATCGTACACTTGCGATTTTCCTTATCAGAGGTTTTGATGAAGACAAACACATCACAAAAAGAATAAAGACTTCATAAAAGAAAAGGAAGACTTCAAGAAAGACTTCAGAAAAGAAAAGGAAGACTTCAAGAAGACTTCAGAAAAGAAAGGAAAAGACTTCAAGAACCGGCTCAGAACATCAAGATCTATCATCAAGGTTCTTGCTACTAGGAGGTCTTGTTAACTTAGTGTGCTATGCTTTATTAAGGTTTATATTCCATTTGAAGGCTCATAAAAGATCAGCTAATTGAGTATAATATGTTCTCTCAAGTAAAACTTGGTAGGAACACTCAATTAGGTCTTGATATGTCAAAAACTGAGTTCTGGACTGTCTGTAATCGATTACAGGTTGTATGTAATCGATTACAGGAAGGCAGTAATCGCTTACCACATCCATGTAATCGATTACACAGTTTGAATTTTGAATTCAAACTGCAACGGCTAAGTGTAATCGATTACCAGGTTACTGTAATCGATTACCAGGTCGACAGATGTGTTGTTTCATGAACCAATGTGTCTCAAAATGTTTGGGAAGCCTTGTGATGGTTCATGGACGACCTCTAGTGCCTATATAAAGTCCATAGACGCTCTGAAACATTGAATGACTTTGTCCACAACTTTCATATTCATTAAAGTCATCATTCTGAGTTTCCTCTCTCTCATTTTCATAATAACACACATGTTGTTCATCTTTTGAGAAAATCAGAATAAAAGAGCCTTCATTGTAATTGCCTGGAGCATACAAACTAAGAAAAATCCAACTAGATAAAAGGATTGCATCAGCAACTGCAAGAACTTCTTCTACATCTCTTGAATCGGATTGATTCATTCACCGTGGTTTTCGGTGGTTGTAAAAAGGTCCATTGTAGTGTTCGATGGTTGTGGAAAAGGTCCTTTGAATCGGGTTTGATTCAAAGTCCGCCGTAGGGTTCGGCGTGTGTGGAAAAGGTCCTTTGAATCGGGTTTTATTCAAAGTCCGTCGTAGGGTTCGGCATCATCAGTTGGTGGTTTGCCATCTGAGGTTTGACAAGAGTTCTTAAGGTTCTTGGTGTAAGTGCTTGTAAGAAATCTTGATCATAGTGGAAAAATCCTCAAGGGGTTTCTTGAGGGACTGGACGTAGCCTTCGGTGGATATAAGGTGAACAAAGATAAAATCTCATGTGTGATTTCTTCTATCCTTCATCTTTTTACTTTCAAGCAATCCTGAATTCCGCTGCAATCACAATTGAAGTTTTGTGATCACCATTATCTTGAAAGTAATATTTTGATAAGGCGAAAATCGTGCAACT
Organism: Acmispon strigosus; assembly: GCA_030819835.1. Classification (NCBI taxonomy): domain Eukaryota; kingdom Viridiplantae; phylum Streptophyta; class Magnoliopsida; order Fabales; family Fabaceae; genus Acmispon; species Acmispon strigosus. Next base: position 21,866,557 of record JAUAMA010000006.1, read on the forward strand.
CTATTTCACCCCCCCTCTCAGGTTGCTATCTATGCTAACAGGTCATGTGTTGTAGGAACAAGAACGCTAAAGTCGCACCTGTGCAAGTGGCAAATCCAAGGGATCGATGGAAAGCCACCATCAAACCTATCACTGAGGAATTGTCCCGCCTCCCATTAATCGGAGTTGGCGTTATATCCAGATAAAAAGGTTCGCGAGGGGCGATGTAGAGTCAATGGCTTAGGCATGCAAATAACCATGACACTTTGAGGGTTTTAGGTTTTGATTAAATTGATAATGTGTATGCCCTATAGTCTTGTTTGATTATAAACTTATGATGTTGCTATCTCTCTGCTAATACTTTATACGATGTCATAAGTTGAATATCTTGTAATGCTTTTCTTTAGAAGTTGACCCTTGAATTGTTTGTTGCTTGTGTTTGGGCGATCTATCGCCAGCCAGGCAACCTTTAGCCAAAAGATAACAGATGGATGTTGACCCAGGGAAGATGAAGGTAGCAAGATGGATGGCTTATTCGTGGAATAATTGTTACAATTGTTTTGATTACTGTGTACGAACTCAAGTATGTTTAAGGACCGGGTAGGCTTCCAGAACTCTATGCCTTTATGTGGTTGCCCTGAGTGAGATCATAGGAGGTGTACCAGTGTAGGGAGTCTTATCTTTCTTTCTTACAAAGTGGAAACAAGGTTTCTTTAAATCAAAAGTCAATCATTTTGTTAAACTACTTTATCATTGCTTACCACAAATGACTATGCCATACATATGGCTATTTGCTAAACAACATATGGATATTTATTTAATGCATCTTGTCATGGAATTTTTTGGAAGGAAAAAAAAATTAGATTCGCTTTTCTACAGTCTTGGAAATATAACTTGCACGTTTATTTACTGTTTACTTACTACAGTAACGCCTTGAAAATCGGGGTGTTACATTGTGGTATCACAGCTCCGGTTGAGAATACCAGAGCTTGCCGGGGAGTGGGTTTACTATGCTAGATTCTGTCTCTTGTGTACCTACAATTAAGATGATTCCACCTTTGATTTTTAGGGAGTGGGTTATAAGAATTGATCAATCTTATGGCTTCTCCATGCATGATGAGTTTTCGAAGTATCCGAACTTGTAGATGTCTCTAGGTTTTCCCTTGAGTGGAAAACCTTTTTATGTGCTTGTTTGTTATCTTTGTAGTAGTTAACTTCTACATTGGCTGATGTTTGAGCTTATGCTGATTGACTATATTGAGGCATACTATTTAGCTCATATGAAAGAGCAAGTCATTCTTGAAAAGTAGGTTATTCCTTGTCTGGATAAATTTTTGCTTGTTCGGGGAACGAGATGTCTTCACAACCAGGCCCAGAGAGGGAAATGTAGAACAACATGAACCAGATTGCTCACGCTATGACCAATCTGACCCATGTGGTTACCCAGCAGGCTACTACTGCTGATGCGCGAGATGCTGCCTTTGCTCAGCGACAAGCAGTGGAGGATAAGTGTTTTGCACGTCAGCAAGAAAGGGAAGAGGTTCTTGCCCAAACCCGAGGACTTGACGAATTTCAACATCATGACCCAATAAAGTTCTTGGGAGAAGATGGCCCTGATGAAGTTGATCTTTGGGTGCAGGAAATTTAGAAGATCTTCGGAGTCCTAAACACCCCGGAAGAATCCAATGTGGGGTTTGCTTCGTACCTGCTGCTGGGCAATGCAAAGTACTGGTGGAAGGGAGCTAGGCAGATTATGGAGGCTAACTAGGTGGCTGTCACTTGGAGCACGTTCTGAGACACCTTTTTGGAGAAGTACTACCCATTAAGCGCCCAAAAAAAAGGGAGTCTCGATTCTTGAAGTTGTACCAAGGGAACGTGTCAGTAGATGAATATGCTGCAAAAATCAAATCCCTTGCAAAGCATTTCCGATTCTTCGCACTCGAAGACAGTGGTCTAACCATTTCAAAGTGCTAGTACTCGAGGAATGGCAGAAGATTGCAAAGACTTGAAAGATAGATGAACCCTGTAAGACCCGGAATTAATTCAGTAATTAAATAATTATTTAATTATTCCATGTACGTTTGGATCCGCTCTCGAGCGTCAACGGATGATATCATCCGCTGAACCACTGATGAAATGCTCTTTACGACACCTTGTAGTGAACCAATCTGGACCTGATTTTGATTTCGAATGAGAATAAGACGTTCCACTATCACCATGACGTTCAGTGAGGAATTTTGTGAAGAACAACTGTAACATTGATATGGTTTGCTTCCGAAGCTCGGAAAAGGAAATTCTCGCTAATGAGACTTTCAGTTGAAAATTCAGAAAGCGAAATGAACGACTTCGAGACCCCAGATCGAAAATTCAGAAATCACCAAATGACTCTATTTGACGTAACAGGTCCACATATGCGATAAAAACTTTTCGTGAATAATGTTTTGTGAATAGTGTTTCTTGAGCAGTGTTTTATAAATAGTGTTATCAAGCCGGAATCGGCACGAATTTTGAGAGAAATGTCCCAGGACTCGAGTTGTACAAGCACGAGGTCCAAAATCGATGAGATCTGGTGTTAGTCACTCTCAGAAACATTGGGAAACGAACCGACGATCGGATTCGGATAACGATGAGAATTATGACGCAACTGACGCAGTGATGCATATGACGCCATTATGACGATGCATCATGGATTAGACATCCTTAAACTTTCTAAAACTGTAGAGTTTAGTCCCTGAACCTTAAAACTTTATGGTTTAGTCCCCAAATAGTAAAAAGATAGTTTTACCTAGACTTTTAACCATTCAACTTTGGTCCCTAGGATTAATGAAAAGTTAAAAATTCTCCCCCAAAGAACCCCCAAACCCGCGAGCCTCCCCTCCTTAAAATGGGTTAATGCTGAGTTTTTTAAACTTAAACTTCATTAAGTGAAAAATTAGGAGAAGCTAAGAGATAGAAAGAGAAGCTTGGAGGACTATTCATCATCTTCAACCTTCCCCTTGGCCGAATCTTCCTCTTCATTTTCCAACTTCTTCCACTCATTTTCTCAACTTGGCTCTTTGAGGTAAGTTGATCACCTTCTCAAGCTCTACATTTCTATGGTTTTAGATTTCAAATATGTTGAGTTTTGGGTTATTGATAGTTGATAGAATTCTAAACCCACTTCATAATTGTTGTTCCATGGCCTTGATCTTCAATTTGAACCGATTAGAATTTATATATGTTAAGTTTTGGTCCCTAGAGAACTTTGATGTTGAGATTTTGCTAGGGTTGCCTCTAGGAATGTTGTTCCCATGAAGTTGATCTATTGTTATCTCTAATTATTTTTCTTAGAAGTTATGTTTTTGAAAAGTGATTATTTGAAATAATTAATTTTCAAACTTTGAAATTGATTTTCACCATAGGTTTCTTGCTACCTTTGATGTGTATCGATTAGTTTTGAAAGAAAAATTCATCTTGACAATTTATTGGACACGGCCGAATGTGGTGCTGTTTTGGGACAAGGGAGAATTGATATTTCAACTAGCTTTTTAGTGTATTTAAGGCTTGTATGTGAATTTGGGTGTAAAAGAAAGATTTTGCCTTAATTAGTGTAAGAGGGCCTAGGGTAATTGGATTGTTTAAGACTTTGGGAAATTTATTTCTACATGTTTTGGGGAACTAGTGATTAGAAGAACTAAAATTGAACTCTTGTGTATATTGGATTTTGGAACTTATAGCTTGTTTAGGTTTTTGCTAAGTTAAGGAATTTAGAATTGGAAAATTGACAATTTGGATGGAAATTTTGTGCCTATAACTCTTAGTAATTTCTTGAGTTCAAGACTTGAATTTTTTTTTAGAAACTTGTGAGAAAAGTCAAGTTTTGGGTCGTAAAGTTGTTTTGCGTAACTTAGTGAATTGTTTGATTAAAATGTCAAGTTTTTAGGGTTTTTGTGTTTTTGGACAGATTTGGGGTTTTGAAGTTTTGTATGTGTTGTTGCTTTCAAGAGCTTGTGTAAGGCTCTGAAATTGATAAATAAACATCTAGGCTAAATGCTCCTTAAAGGATTCGAAGTTTTGGAAATTGTAACTTAGAGTTTTCCAATGATTTTTAAAGGTCGTCAAAGTTGCTAAAATGTTTTTGACTTCCAAGGATCTCTTTTCTTGAGAATTAGGACAATTTCCCAGGTGTTAGAAACCTTGATAGACAAGTAGCTAAGCCTTAGGGTTAAGTTTCAACTTCTAAACTAGGCTATGTTCCTTGAAGGTTTACAAGACTTCGGATCGAACAAGACAAACAGAGCATACGTAACCAACCGGATCGATCATTTCTTCGGTAAGGGCACTTCGCTATTTTAGCTAATAAGCATATGTATATGATTATAAGAATGTATATGATATGCTATTTAATTGGTAATTGACGGTGTTCTGAGAACGACCCAATTTAGAAGTGTATTGATTGAAATATTAATGCATGGATCTGAAGGCATCTGATATGCTGGATTAGAATTGTTTGAATTGTGAATTTGATTTGCAATTGTGACTTATTGCGTGCTTCTTGATATACTGATAAATGTTAAGCATGATCTCCTTGCGACATGACTTATATCTGTTTTAGATATGTATATATGCTCTACATGTTTGTTGTTAATTATGAAGCTATGTTGGGCCACGTCTTTGGACGACTAAGCCTTGAGTTGGGGTTGGGGTTGGTTTTTCATGTCATGTCAAGCATACTTAGAGATGGAAATTATCGGGGGCATCATACAAAACGTACTCGTGTAAGTGGTAACTCTCGACTGACCGCAGTACTATTCAGTCAAGTGTAGAGTTGGTTGAGTGTCCCACCTGCCTGTGGGATTTGGTGATATATTTGGATGAAATTCTTATGCAATGAGCTGTTGTCCGTGCATATAGGAGTTGTAGGGTCATCGACCATTAGAGTCTTGTAATTTAATAGTATACTTGCCAAATGTTGCTTGGATGTTGTTGTCTGTTCATTATTGAAGCTTCGATATTGTTTTTGGAAGTGGCCCTTTTTCTCTGTGTTTTATTTTGGTGAATCATGAACGGTTCATCAGACTATGCTGGGCAGACCTTCGGAGGATCCGTATGCAGGCCTCCTTCCCCTGGGGGAGGAGACCCTTCACTTCATTGATCGTGATGACCCGGCGTCGTGGTCAGTGGACCTGCTGACATGGCGAGCCCAGTACACAAATCGAGCGGCTGACGACGGGATGGACCGTCTCGGCACTCCACAGGGGCGACGAATCTACTAATTTATTTATGAATTCCCCTTACCTTCCGTTTCTATCTTCGATGGTTATGGCGCCTCGACGTTAGGGACAGCGCTATATCAGCATCCCCTGTCGTTGCTGCTTCTCCACACCATCCATCTCCCAAGGTGAAGGTGGAGACTTTCGCGCCTTCATCCCCAGAGTATTCCCCCGCCTCGTTAGTACCCTTCCGGATCGTACCCCTAGTGTACGAGGTAGTGACTACGGTCACCACGACGATCATAGACGTGGACGTACCCGTGATTAATCTCACCAACTCAGACGGAAAGGTCCCGGGCGAGGGTGGTGCTGGTCAGATCGAGGGTTTCGACGATGATCCGGAGGACACCGAGGAGAACGAGGAGGAGGGAGTAGTCCCGGATGTTGAGGGATAGGGGAATCAGCTAGGAGTAGGTGTATAGGGAAGGATAGGTTCATCCTTTTTTATTGACATGACTTGTATTTAATTAGGGGCAGGGTAGGTCCCCGGTACATGGCTTTTTGCATGGACTTCCTGCGTGGACTTCACAAAAAAGTATACCGGACTTATGAGGTCTAGTTCTAGGATTTCATAGCTTTTATATATTTTCTCCTTTTGATTAGTCGGGTTGTAATTGATAGCAATTCTGCAAGTGTACAGAAACTATCAAAGTAATATAAAAGATATTGTTCTCCACAGGGATAGGAATTGATTTTGGACTTAAACTTAATCGTTAGAGCAGAAAATAAAAGAAACTATTTTGAGTTTTTGTGATGATTGATAACATAAAGCAAGAGGAAAGAAAACTAATAGTAAAAATAACACTCAGGTTTGAGTTTCACCTAACCAAACTATGTCTCTTACAAACTGAAAACCATATGAATTCGGAAATCGTTCTTAGGTGCTCTAGCCTAGGATTTCTACTTGTTAATGCCTTAATCAAATAGAACTGTCAATTACAATTACCAAACCTAATACCTTAGTGTTTAGTTAATCCAATTGAAGTATTAGTGTTCTTAGTTCTGGCCAACACAACAAGTTCCCACCCTTATACCTAAGTGGCGGATAAACCGATTAATCGAATCTCATTTCCCTTTAATCTTACCAACTACCATTGAGCAAGAGAAAGCATGATAAACTTGTGTGAACCAAGAATAATTAAGCATGGGGAAGAAGATACAGAGAACAATGACTTTTATTCATATGAAAACAGAAGTTTAAAACATAACTGGAGAAAGGATTCACTACAAACCCGAATGCTAGAAAGCACTAGCCAAGCATGGCTAGATTGAACATAAAGCTAATAAAATAAACATGGATATAAGGGCTCCAAAGGCCTCTTACAAGCTTCAAGAACAAAGCTACAAAAGAAGGAACTCAGCCAAGTACAAGGTTCCAGGATTTTTACAAACTTACTAATGTAACTATGCTACACTCAGATTACTTTGATAACACTATCACTGACAGGTTATGTAGGCATGGGTTATTACTTATGTGTTTCTCCTTTAGCATGTTCTGAAAAAATATATACTCGCATTTTCGTAAGCTCGAAAGATATTCTGCCTGTTTATTTACTGTTCATTTGCTACAGTAATGTCTTGAAAATTGGGGCGTTACATTGTGGTTTCAGATCCCCACATGAGAATACCAGGAGCTGTCAGGGAATAGGTCTTCTATGCTATGTTGTGTGATCTCTGTGATGTTTTTTCTGAAGGTTGTTCGTGTGTGGAGAACTTTGTTCAGAACTTGTTACGGACATTACAAGTATCTTGTGATTTCAAGAGAAGGAATCACAGTCAACCCAGCTAAAGTAGAGACAGCGTTAGCATGGGAACGACCGAGGACAGTGATTGAGAGAAGAAGTTTTGTCGGCTTGGCTGGTTATTACTGTCGTTACATCAAAGGATTCTTGAAGCTAGTGGGACTGCTAATGCAACTCATTAAGAAGGACCAACCCTTCGCATGGATAGAAAAGCGGGAGTCCAGCTATTGACAAATGAAGGAGCGGTTCACGGCTTCACCTGTACTAATTCTGCCATAGCCTGGGGAAACATACGAAGTCAATGATGACACGTCACATCAAGTTTAGGACGTGTATTGATGCAATCATGGTTATTAAACTCTAGTTTTAACTCTTAAACTCTTACGATTTTACAATTCTAGGTAACCAAAACGAGTTACATCGCATGTAAACTCTCTTTTTGATAAACTCAGGTGAACTCACATAAACTCTCGAGTTTACTTCCGAGTTCACAAGTTTAGCAAAAATTGGAGAAAAAACTTTTTTTTACCAAAATGACAATATTTATGACAACAACCTTAACTGTGCTACTTTTCACAAATCCCTCTCGTTTGTGCATGTTTTCCATTTTTCAACACAGGTACATAGTACATTGTTTGTTCTTCATCCCTGCCCCGCACATCTCTGCCTCTATAACTTTTCTTCCCAGATTGTCTTGAACATTTATAGTTGAATTGAAATAATAGTATAAGCACTGCATTTCAAATCTTTTAAAATTTTCTCCTGATCTACTACTTGATATTATAGTGATAGCATTGGTTTGCTACCACTGCCTTTTTCTACAGCAGAGTCTCTATTGGGGAAAATGGTTTTTTTTAGGTATTATTAATTAACGTTTGGACTTGTCTTAATGTTTTATTATGAGTTATGAACCTTGGATTATGATATTTGGTAATTTTATGTATGGTATAAACATTGGATTATGATATTTAGTAATTTTATGTAAGGTATAAACCTTAGATTATGATATTTGATAATCTAATGTATGGTATGAACTTGTTCTTTCACTATTATTGAATGATTTGGTTATTTTTTAATGTTTTTAGTGAGTGTTTATCATTATTATGATGTTTTTAATATATATACGATTTTGATTACTATGGATGCAATACCGCAAAGTGGTGGCGTATGCATCAAGGCATTTAACAACGCATGAGCAGAACTATCCAACACATGACTTGGAATTAGCCATAGTGGTGTTTGAGCTCAAGATATGGAGACATTACCTCTATGAGGGTACTTTCACTATCTTCAAGGACCATAAGAGTTTGAAATACTTGTTCGATCAGAAGGAGTTGAACATGAGGAAGCGTAGATGGACGAAGTTCGTAAAAGATTATGACATCGCACTGCAAGCGGAAAGCTAATGTAATTGCAGGTGACTTGAGCCGAAAGGCAATGCATGTCTCCACCAGGATGGTGAGAGACATGGAGTTACTCGAACAGTTCCGAGATCTAAGCCTAGACGTGAGAGTACCCCTAGGGAAGTTAACCTTCGAGATGGTTACTATCTCTAGTGATTTGATGAATGAGATCAAGGAGAAACAAATGTGATGACTGGATTTTATATGATAATTTTAGGGTATTTTTAGTCTTTTTATTTTATTATTTTTTAGTCACATATAGGTTTTTTATTATTTTTATGTAGATTTTATATTTATTTTGCATTTTGCATGTAGATTAGATTTTATTTGTTTTTCTACATTTATTTTATATTTTTAGGAACTTTTATAGCAATTTTATATTTTTAGGAAAAGCTGGTATAGTTATCATTTTTGTCCAGGGACCACTTTGTAAAGTTTCAGGAAATCAAGGTCCAAAATGTGAAAGTTCAAGAGTGGAGGGCTAAAAGTGAAGATTGAGAGAATGAAAGGGCTTGAATTGGAGTGCTAACCAAGAGAGGACTAAAAGTAAAAAAGAGGAATATGAAGCAACTCTCTAAATTAAGCACATGGAAAAAAGGATTAAAGGATGAGTGGAGGATTGATGATAGTGGAGGAGAGGTTTCAGAATTGTTTAAAGGGCTGATAAGTGGGTTTTTATGGCATTCAAAACCCACTACCATGAAGAAGGAAGGAAAAGCTTGAAGTTGAAGAATCAGTAGCCAGCGCTGCAGCGCTAGAACTCAGCGCTCAAGCGCTGGGCCTCGGCCTGGAAGTGGGATTTAATTGCTGAGGCCAGATTTTTTGCTATAAATAGGGAGGCAACTTGCACTTGAAAAACACACCATCTTAGAACACAACAAGTGTTCCTCTTTCTCCCTCAAGAACATTGTTCGTAGGAATTGTGGGAAGCCATATTTGAGCTCCTAGTCCAGGGTAATTCAATGCTTCTTTTAGCCATGCTTGGCTAATTCTCTTTAAGTATTTTGGGTTGTGTTAGCTTATTAGTTTATGTTTTAGTTTTCTTTTATTTGTTTCTGAATAATATTCAAAGTTCATGTTTTATTTCCTTGTTCTTCATTCATCTTGGTGCACACAAGATCTTTTGCTTATTACTTATTCGAATGGAAATTGGTAAGTAGTAAGGGACCTAGGATTTAAAAAAGGTTATAAGTATACTTCGCTAAGGAATTAGGAAGGACGTAACTTTATGTTGGCCTGAATTTCTTCTTCATCTTCTTCTCTAGTTAACTAAGTTGCAAGGAATTGAATTTAGTAATTAGAAAGAAAGTTCTACAATGTGTAAGGAATTAACTTGTAGATATACTAGGCTATAGCATCATGAATCTTTGTTTGGAATTCAGAAATAAAATAGAAGTTTGCTAGCATAAATTATAAGTTATACAATGCAACCCAAATGCTTATTTTTATCATCATCTCTTCTTTTATATTTTATGCTTTTTATGTTCTTATTCCAGAAACCAAAATGTAAAATATATCTTTTTATTTTTCTGCTTAAGCTCTAAACAAATTAGTAATTAGACACCTATCCCTGTGGGATCGACAATCTTTTATATTACGCGATAATCAATCGTACACTTGCGATTTGGCTATCAAAATGCAAAGTGAAGAGTTTATGGAAAAGAGGAATTGGATTATTCTGGGAAAGGAACCTAACTTCGAGGTAGGATCATATGACACCCTACGATGCAAAGTTCGAGTCATGTACCAAACAAAGCCGACATGAGGAAGCTAATTCTGGATGAATGCCACAAGAGCAAGTTGAGTATTCATCTAGGAGAAACCTAGGGTCTGCCAAGATCTAAAGTTAAACTTGGTGACCAAGAATGAAGAAGGCAAGGGTTGAACATGAGAAACCTGTGGGAATGATTCAATACCTTGATGTCCCCGAGTGGAAGTGGGGCAGTACATCGATGGGTCGGGTGGTCGTGCTGCCACGAGCGAAGAGGAAGTATGATTCAATTAAATAATCACGAAGAGATTGACCAAGTCGGCTCACTTCCTACCTGTGAGGATAACCTACAATGTGCAACAGTTGTCAGAGGTATACCCTACCGAGGTCATGCAACTCTGTAAGGAGTATCCTCAAATATTGACTCGAACAGAGATCTGATGTTCCTATCACACCTTTGGGGAGCCCTTCAAGAGACGTAGGGATAAAGGGTTAAGATTAAGTTCCTTCTATCAACCTCTGGCGGTGGGCAAAACTGAGCAGATAATGTGATCACTAGAGCATCTGCCAAGGGCATGTGTCCTGGATCACCATGGAAGCTAGGATGAATGGCTACATTTGATATAGTTCGCCTACGACAATGACTATCGTACAAGCCTAAGGGTGGAACCTGTGAAGCTTGGTTTGGAGGTAAGTGTCGAAAACGCCTTTGAGTTTATACCAGAATAGTGAAAGTCGACAGTTGAAGCTAAATTTATTCAGCACAACCATAGAGAGATAAAGCTGACTAAGAAGAAGATGAAAGCCAATCAGAGTAGACGTAGGAGCTACTCTGGTAAGAAGCGAAGAGGCCTGGAGTATGAAGCAAGTGAGCATGTTTCCTTCAGGTGACACCGACGGCGGGAGTTGTAACGTCCTGGTTTTCCAAACCGGCGCGCGTACACTTAATGACCTATTCAGTATTCCTTAGCCAAAATACCAAGGAATTTTTTTTCTTTTTTGCAATAATTATCAATCTTCGAAAAGGAATTAAACTTAGTTATAATATACCCAGTGGAAACAGTAATTATAACTTAATAAATAGTTCCACAAATTAAATACCAAAGGAGCTAAAAAATTCAACGTCACGGAACTCCCACAACCACAATAAAAGTAAATAGTACGAAAAAGAGATAGTAGCATGTAAACATAGGAAAGGGACGCGGTCACTTGTTGAGAGCATCCATTACCAAACTTCGGATCTCATTGAAGAAATCCTTCGGTCGAGTCGAGCCTCCATGCGCTCCTCTACCAGGCGAAGTGTTCGGTACTCAGGTGTCTCCTCCTCCGGGTCCACCTCCTCCTCCTCCGACGGCTCTGGAGTCTCATAGAAGATTGGAGACCTCTCCGGCTCCACTATAGCAGCAGCGGCAGCAATAGCTTCATCATTCAAGTCCACCGCTCCCACTAGCGGAAGAGAGAAATGAAACAACCCAGCGGGTGCAGACCCGTTGATCAGCTCCTCATCCATGTGTACCGTCCTGCACACATGACCCGTGTATGTCAACTTCCGCGAGGCCGGGTCAAGAGACCACACGAATGGGTTGTCCCTTTCAAGAATCTCATAGTCGTTGTTGTACACCGGCTCCTGTGCTCTCTTCGCACCTGACATTTATTGGCGGTCAGCGCCCAAACAACAAATAGCATACAGAGAAGGTTAACTTCCAAATACAGGTATCACAACAATTACATATATCATCAAGGTAATAGCATATTATTGCATCATCATATATATCGATAAAAATGGAAAACATGTAAGTCATGATAGTTAATCTCAATATCTCTAAATTCATAGTGACTTATCGTCTCACCAGAGTTAGTCTTAACTACTATATGCAAATAGCCCTCGCTGCTACGATGATCATATAAACACACCATTACCCTTAGTTTATGATGGGACAACTACGACTCCTTGATCCAGGACAGAAACTAGTTCCGACACACTTCCCACGCCCTCAGTGTGACTCCGCTATCGTAGGTTGACTTACCTGCCAACGCATTGTCGCACCCGTCGCCTATTCTCAGGTATGACCTCTCGCCCCTGGCGTAACCATCATATTGAACCTCTTGTTGGTCTATGACATATAGATGGTCACTTGGAGCGTTGACCTCTCAACTTTCGCAGCCCTTATGCATGAAATTCGATACTCAATCACTACTCGACGTAGGATTCATCTCATCAAGGATTCAACTACCCTAAGCCATTATGAGGTTTAACGTCCTCATACTTTGTCTCTACAAGTCTCATAACATACTAGAAATTTCAGCAAGCATGCAAAAAATTAAAACCAAAACACATTGCCTAGAATCACTTTCGGGACCCAACGAATCAACAGAAATAACGAAGCAGGCTTGCTACATCATATAACACATTTATATAACCTTAAAAACATCATTTCAAGCCACACAAAAAAAGCAGCATGTAACATCCATAAAAATGACAACATGCATGACTCAACCTCTAGAACCGGATGTTACCCTCACCTTTTACTTGGTGTTTCAAAGTTTTGTTCAAGGTTCTACGGTTTCCGCAACTCAACCTTCACTAAGCATGAGCAAAAACGTCACTAACTAAATAACTCTTCAAGTTAAAGGCAAGAAAGTAAACAGACTACGACATAGAATAGAAGAAAAACATAGCAATATCTTTGCCAAAACATCGTCTTTTATTCTTTGACGTAAGGCGGTGAACCATCCTCGCGATATGATTAACATGAATTTTATCATAAAGTTTCTTAATGTTTCCTTAGCTTTATTTCAACAAAAATACTATGCCACTCATCAATGCATAGAGTTTCCTTACCTCTCATTCTTCTTAGAGTTCTTGTGGAATTCTATCTAGGCTATTCATTGCGGTTTCAAGTCAAGGTTCGGATTTCTTTAAGAAATATACCTCATCAAATTGGCTTCACCAAACCACTATCAAACATGAATAAACAAGCATAGAGACCCAAAACGGTGATGTGGCTCCGTCGTGCTTCTCGGAAGTAAGGTAGCCATTCACGCCCAAAACCCATACCGAAATCTTGCCTTGGAAAAAATCAAACCCAGAAACCCAAACCCATAACCAAATCTCGATGATTCCTCTTTGCAATCGCTCCACGTCGTCGCTTGGAGTATCATGGAGGCCTCTCCCCGCTCTCGGACCGCTCGAAACCTCCCTTTCTCCGCTCGCTTGGGGTTTCTTGGAGGCTTGAGATTGTAAAAAATGTATACTTGCTCCCAGTGATTGTGAAGGGTCACGTTTTTTGAATGGAGTCCATAAAAGCTTTGGTACTCGTAGTTTATAACTGCGTAGTGACGTAGTTTAAACTACGGAAGATCGCAGCAGCGACAAAAAAAAGAGGCGATGAATTCGACGTGCTTACCTCCACAGAACTGAACGCCCGAGGTTGAGATGGAGGTTGGAGATGGTGACGGCAAGCAGAAGCAGCAGCAGTAGCAATGGATGGCGATTTCGGGTAGCGGCAACACCAACACATTGGAGATGGTGAATTTGGGAATGAGGGAAGAAGGAGATGGTGGGTGTGAGGGAGTAAGGAGGTAGTTGATGAAGGGAGTGGTGGGATGTTAAACAATGAGTATCAGGAAAGAGATAAGTGATGAAGGTGGAGTGGTGGGGAAGTGTGAAGTTGTTTTTTAATTAAAAGGTATTTTAGTCATTTCCATGAAAATGGGATAGCACCAATAGCTATGGGGGTGGCGCCAATAGCAACACCCTTGATATTGTGAGCATTTTTTTTATGAGTTAGGGTTTGGTCGCATTTATTGTTCCCTACATTTTGGATGCGAACCTACTATGGTATGAAGTAAAACACAATCGATCTGTTTTTATTTTGTGAACCTCATTTTGGATGTGTCCAAAACTGATATATGTATCATGATATTTGAGGTTGAATTATGTTTTGATTGTTAATATTCGTAGTTCGACCTTGGGTTTATGTCGTGGTTTAATTTTTATATTGTTAATATTTGTAGATGGATATTGATTTATGTCCTTTTTATTCATAAAAGTCCACAATCATTGTGCACACCCATATGGGAGATAGAGTTAGGTGCGAAAATAAACTTGTTATATTTGTATTATTAAAGGTAAAAATTTGTTCATATTGATTAATACTATTCAAACATAACATGATCATTCACTATGGCCAGTGAAAGGAATTCCTGCTTTGGGTTCAGGGTATTTCTCCAATTCGTGTGGTTCAACCTCCATGGTGACACAAAGAGTGTTGAAGCTAGGGGTCTTTCAACTTGTTTAACCTTAGTTTTTAATAAAGTTCTGCTTGATGGATGGTGTTTTAATGTTGGAAATGATTAGTGGTGCTCTTCTTTTATCTAATGTTTTTGGAAAAAAATAACTTTAATTAAATAAGTGATTTAATTAAATAAGTGATTAATATATACGATAATAACCCTCGAGGAATCAGTGTGTTACGTTATCCTTTATAAATTATATATATTCAACAGAGAACAATATAGTCAAGAGTCAACCAAAAAATTATATTTGTACAGGCTAATACAGGCAAATAAAGTCCAGAAAATGCCACGTTTCAACATTGGGGCACCTTTCCACGCCGTTCCGCTCTTGCTTTCGTCAAAAAATGCACCTCAGAATATATACTACTCCCTCCGTCCCAAATTATAAGGACCTATTCAGATAATCACGCTTATTAAGAAAACATGTAATAAGCTAATTAATATTTTGGTTTTGTTATTTTTTGTATAAATCTCTCATATATGCCCCTATTTAAAGCTAATTAGTAGATGTGATAATTGAAATTTTGGAATTGAAAATATAATTAATGTAAGGGGTAAAAAAGGAAAAGTTTATTATTTTTTTCTGAAATCTAAAAAGGATCTTATAATTTGGGACATCAAATTTGTCTCTATGGAGCCTTATAATTTGGGACGGGTTGAGTAATTTTTTTCATTTTAAATTTGAATATATAATTAAGAAAATAAATGCTAAGTCATTTTTTTTAATTTACAATTATAAGTAATATTTTTGGTCGACCACAGTGTAGGTAACCAGGTAACCAAATTCTTCAAAAATTTCCAAACAAAGGCCATCACATGGGCTAACCTGATCGTCCAAATGCTCATTTTCCTTCAAACAAGGGCACTACGGCCCACTCACCCTTGAACCAATGGGAAGGACCACCTCTTCAAACACACTTTGTCGTCTAGTGATAGTGGCTTAGTATAAAATATTTTTAATACCCAAACATACTTAGATTTTAGGGGTGGCAACATGGGCTCACGGGGCTGGTCAGGCCCGACCGCCAAAAGCCCGTTAAAATGCGAGTTGAGTTAGGTTAGCTCACTTTTAGTATATGGGTTGAAAGTCTCAACTCAACCCACATTTTGACGGGTTGGCGGGCTAGCCCGCCAAAATGTAATGTAGTGGAAAAAAAAAAGTAATATAGGAGGACTCTTCTTTGACTTTCAATTGTTCAGAAAATAATTACTCCTACCATCATATTCTTGTCAAGCCTGAACACGAAAAAAATTGTTTCCAAATAAGCTAGAAATGGCCTTCTAGCACTAAATTAAATTTTGATAAAAACCCGAAAATTAAAATTAAAAAAACTAACATATACCATTTCAGGTTTGGTCAACGAGGTAGAAAGGAAGTGCTATTACAAAAATCTTTATCATAAAGCTTATATCCAGTGTTTCTTTAGTCTTAAGATCCATATGAATAATAAAAAAATTAAAATTTAAGTAAAAAAAAAGGTGTTTCGTTCAAAAAAAAAGTAAGAAAAAAGGTGCAGGCCCGGCGGGCTGGCCTGCGCCCGACCCGCCAAACTCATCAAAAAAGTGGATTCGAAGTGGTTATGTGGGCCGAAATTTCTAACCCAACCCGCCAAAAAAGACGGGCCAAATGGGCCTAGCCTATATTGCCACCCCTACTAGATTTGTAATATGTATATATATAGAGGATGTTGAGAAAGATGTTTTTATATGAGAAAGTAAGAATAAATCATGACCGTTGGATCTAATCATGAATGGTTAAGATTAAAACATGAAGTCATGTGACTTTTTAAAAAGTCACATCACATTTTTAAATAGTCATGTGACTATTAAATTATTTTAATCTTGACAATTCATGATTAGATCTAACGATCGTGATTTATTCTCTTTTTCTCATATAAAAACACATTTCTCATGTGATACATCTCATATATATATATATATATATATATTATATTATATATTATATATACTAAAAAAAGGTTTAATCCCACCTACCCATTAAGATCCTACCTAAACTAATTATTTTTTATGTTATTTTTTTCAATTTAATATTTCAGATTTTTATAAAATTTTGCATTTAAAAAAAATCAAAAAGATTCAAATTTGAAGTTGATAGCACCGAAATTAAAGTAAGAGAATATCAATAGGATAATCACATATACATTTTCCCATGATAGTTATTTCTCTATCAATTTTTAGTAATATCTAGATTTTGATATATTTATAAAATTTTGCATTTAAAAGAAATAAAAAAAAAATCAAATTTGAAGTTGATAGCACCGAAATTAAAGTAAGAGAATCTCAATAGGATAATCACATATATATTCCAATGATAATCAACAAAGTCTTAACTAATTATTTTTTATGTTGTCATTTTTTTTTCAATTTAATATTTCATATTTTTATAAAATTTTGCATTTAAAAAAAATAAAAAAGTTTCAAATTTGAAGTTGATAGCACCAAAATCAAAGTAAGAAATCTCAATAGGATAATCACATATAATCAACAAAAACTGAACTAATTATTTTTTTAGTAATATCTAGATTAAGGACAATCACATATATGAGTAAACAAACCTAATTAATTTTTAACTACATTTCTAAAGATTGAATCAGAGTGGTCCATTCCTCAATCACATATTCCCTTAGTCGTTTCATTTTTCTTTCATATGTTTCTTCTTTCTTTCCCCTTCCCTCAGCCTCCCTTTTTTTCCCTTTCAGTTCCTTGGCAATCACTATGGTCGCACACACACAAGCAAAATGGAAAAGAAACAAAGAAAGAACAGGAGAGGGAGAGAAGGGAAAGGTGATTACAAGATGGAGACTGAAAGAACGAGACGATGGTGGAGATAAGTACAACGATGGTTCCTTCGGCGATGGCTACTAGGAACGGCGACAAGAGGGAGGTGCACAGACCATCAGGTAAGAATGTTTCTTTTTCTGCACTCTTTCTTCTTCTGATTTTGCCTCACTCCCATTTATTATGTTTTCACACCCTTCTCATTTCTTAAATTTGAAATTGGGAGTTAGGGCTCCGCGAAACCCATGTGGGGGATATGCATTAGGGCGTGCTAGAGATTGATGAAGACGGGGCTTCCATGGCAGGGGTGAGTGCACATTCCAGGAGTAGAGGAGGGGAGATGAGAAATATTGAGAAAATTTAGGATTTATGTTGTTGACCTTCGTTTGATCCTTCCTTCATGTTCCAAAGCACTGTTTTCTCTTCTTTTAAGTCTTTATTCTAATGAAATTATTGAGCACCAATTTCAGGAGTTAAGGTGAACAAAAGATAATCAATAAGTGAATAACATTTCATTTGATCTTCAACTATTAACCTTCTTCCACTCTCCATTCACGTGAACACAGAGAAAAAAGAAGAAGAAATGGTACTAAGCAAGAGATAGACAAAGTTAAGGGTTTCCCAGGAGGCATTGACGGGGGGCCAATAGGAACTTGGAGAGCTTCTTCTTCTCTTTCAGCCAATCCCTCAGTTCCTTTGTGCACCAATTTCAGGAGTTAAGGTGAACAAAAGGTAATCAATAAGCGAATAATGTTTCATTAGATCTTCAACTATTAACCTTCTTCCACTCTCCATTCACATATTCTTAAATTTGTCCTCTGGCGAAATAAGCTTCGTCTGATGCCTTGGACTTCCCCATTGTCTGATGCCTTGAGCTGCCCCATTGTCTGATGCCTTGAGCTGCCCCATCTCTCATCTTTCTTTGTTACATTACTTCTTTCTTTCCCCTTCCCTTAGCCTTACGTTTTTTTCCCTTTCAATTCCTTGGCAATCAATGTCGTCGCACACACACAAGCAAAAAGATTCAAAAAAATGCTTATATTTGTTTCCTCATTCATGTTTATCATACTCATATTTACCTCATGCGCTTCATTGTCATATTTCAGGGTTTTGGTTGAAAATTCATTGTAGGGGATAGGCTCGCTTCAACATGCATGACAGAGATTGATATGGCGTCGATGCAAGGAACCAAGAAGAAAATGAACAAATTGAGAGGAAGAAGCTTTTCTTGAATTTGTGCCAAGGGAGAAGATTTCCATAAAGATCAGGTAGGAGGAAGAGTTCCATCTTTCATTTGAAAATTTCACTTTCATTCGCTTTTTCTTTCTGACGATCCTATCTCAATTCATATTCCATTAAGATGTAGTGAAGAAACTTACAACTAAGGTTTCTTAGGGAGATTATTTTCAAACATTGAAGCTGGAGAAAGTCTTAAATTTGTCCTCTGGCAAAATAAGCTTCGTCTGATGCCTTGAGCTGCCCCATCATCTGATGCCTTAAGCTGCCCCATCGCCTGATGCCTAACCTTCGTTTCATCCTTCCTTCATGTCCTAAAGCACTATTTTCTCTTCTTTTATATCTTTGTTCTGATGAAATTATTGAGCTCCAATTTCAGGAGTTAAGGTGAATAAAAGGTAATCAATAAGAAAATAATGTTTCATTCGATCTTCAACTATTAACCTTCTTCCACTCTCCATTCACGTGAACACAGATTACGTATTGAACGATAGAATCAACAGATTATCAATTTGCACATTGAACGATAGAATCAACAGATTATCAATTTACACATTGAACGATAGATCAACAGATTATCAATTAACACATTGAACGATAAATCAACAGATTATCAATTTACACATCACATTGAACGATAAATCAACAGATTATCAATTTACACATTGAACAATAGAACCGACAAATCAATTTTTTCTATCATTCTTCTTCACGTTCTTCTTCCTCTTTTTTTCTTAGATATTTTTTGTAATCGAAAATATATTGTTTCCTTGCAAAAAATATTATTTTTACTCACTATAAAATTTTCACAATTTCAAGCAAATTAACTATTAAATTGAATTAATTCAACTCTTCAGCGTCCAATTCTACCATTCTTCATGTTATGCCAGCGTTCCCATAGGCTTTGCAATAGAATTAATCTTCACGAGATCATCACCTTGATAGTCTATGCATTAAGCGCCCAAACAACAAACAAAACAAGCAGAATGGGTTAACTCTTTAACAACAACACGCATAACATGAGTAATATCGAAACATCAATTCAAGCATCATAGTAAAACAACAAGTGACGAAATTCTTACACAACCCTGAACGATATAGGAAATCTGGAAACCATTATCAATGTACACATTGGACAATAGAATCAACATATTATCAATTTACACATTGAACGATAGATCAACAAATTATCAATTTACACATTGGACGATAGATCAACAGATTATCAATTTACACATAGAACGATTAAGCAGGAAGATGAAGAATAAGCAAGAATATGAAGACTTTAATTTTACGTTTGGCTCTAAGTTGGATTTCTTTTTTATTGATGTTTTTAATTTTTTCTTACATTTGGATCGTGGTTGATAACACGTGGGTTTACGTCACATATTTCTCATGATTCATTGAATAATTATACGTTGAATCTCTTCAATTTGTGTCTATATGACTTTATCAACAAGGCATGACAAGAATCTCATTCCAATAAAGAATTATCATAGTTTTCTTCCAGATGAACTACCAACATTCCCTGGTGGTTACGAAAGAAGAATTTAAACACAAGTAAATGGAAATTCAATCAAGAGAACTATTTTTATAAATGTTATATGCTAAGATACATGGTGACCATCAAGATAATGCAAGTACAAATATAGAGAAGTAAAGTTGGCATAATTAGGGTTATCGCATGAGACATTTTGTTAGAAATAGAAATCAAACTTCATTTTAGGCATGTACCTGATAGTTTAAGATTGGGAGGTGAAATGTTTCCAACAGATTATCAGATGCAGAAGGTATTGTATAATATTGTTCAAAGTTCATTTAATTAAGAGGTATTGTATTAAAAGTTTATTTAATTAGATGCATAAGGTATTGTATATTTATTTTGTCCCACTTGATTATCCTATTAATTATAAAATTTTGCATTTAAAAAAAAACAAAGATTCAAATTTGAAGTTGATAGCACCGAAATTAAAGTAAGAGAATCTCAATAGGATAATCACATATATATTTTCCCATGATAGTTATTTCTCTATCATTTTTTAGCAGTATCTAGATTTTGATATATCTATAAAATTTTACATTTAAAAAAAATAAAAATAATCAAATTTGAAGTTGATAGCATCGAAATTAAAGTAAGAGAATCTCAATAGAATAATCACATATATATTCCCATGATAATCAACAAAGTCTTAACTAATTATTTTTTATGTTGTCATTTTTTTCAATTTAATATTTCAGATTTCAATAATTTGTACTTAAAAAGTAATTATAAAATTTGGCATTTAAAAAAAAAATCAACAAAATTCAAATTCGAAGTTGATATTTCTTCATTTCCATTACTCACTCATTCCTTCATATTTCTCTCAATCTCTCTCAATATTTCTTCAATCCTCATTTCTTCACTTCTGATGGGCTGGCCCAAGGCATTAGACGATGAGGCAATCCAAAGCATCAGACGATGAGTCAGTCCAAGGCATGATGCTTATGGGTTAGTACAAGGCATCAAACGATGGATCAGTCTAAGGCATTAGACGATGGGTTAGTACAAGGCATCAGACGATGGGCAAGTCCTTAAAAAATAAAAAATATTCAAATTTGAAGTTGATAGCACCGAAATTAAAGTAAGAGAATGTCAATAGGATAATCACATATATATTTTCCTATGTTAGTTATTTCTCTATCAATATTTAGTAATATCTAGATTTTGATATATCTATAAAAAAAATTAGTTACCTCTTAAAGTTATAATTAAAAGGTCAAATTACCTCATTTTTTAATTTTGTTTTGGCTCACTCAATTTTTTTCCCGAAGTAACTGACAATTTTATTCATCCAAAGATAGATTAAGGTATGTGACAATGATGATGTGAGTGTGATGATGGACGCTTTTATAAAACAGTATATGACGACAATGCTGGAGTTATACGTTGATATATCTGAAGTCGGAAGTTCATCAATACCAGTGTCAACGTATTTGATGAATAACCAACAGATGATGAGTGATGAAAGTGATAGTAATAAAACACACAAGAAATGGGGGGTTTGAATTGTGTGTGTGATTTTTTAAAAAATTCTTTTCAGTTATAAACAGTTATTAGTTTCAAATATTGTTAAGAGTAAGTGCAGCGGAAAATAATTTAAAACTGAAAAGTAAAGCACGCAGAGTATTTATCCTGGTTCACCCCCTTAATCGACATGGCTACGTCCAGTCCTTGGCTTCACCAAGATTTTCCACTATTTTCACAAAATAGTACAATTATTCTACAGTACTTCTCCTTTACAAGTTTTAAACAGGACTTCTCCTAATTCAGTATTCGACAGGACTGCTTTGTGTTTCTACTATTTTTCTTCAGCAAGAGTGGGTAGAAAGATGAAGTACAATATACAGAGATGATAAGTAAATTGGTTCTCTGTTTGGGTTGTGTGAAAAGGATGAGAGTTGCACTCTATGAATACTTCACACTGGCAGACGACTTAACTCAGGTAAATGATGACTTTCAGCTTCTGAGTTTTGGCTATAGAACAGATTGCAATGAACTTAGAAATATTTCAATGCTTTGATTGTTTGGAAGTCGCCACCTAAATCCGGATGCTAAGTGCTCTACTTATATCTTCAGTAGGATGTGCCCTGTAAGCTTGATGAGGATTTGAAAATAGTTTCGTTCGAATTTATGCTTCCTTGTGAGTAACTGATACTTCTGCATCCCTGAAACAACATTAAATGCATTTTGCCATGCATTTATTGCAGCATTAATTGCTTTTGTTGACATCATCTGGCTCTTCAATGCTTTAAGCCTTGAGTTCACGTTTGGGCATTACATGCTCGTGGATGCCAGCAAAGAGAACATTAAATGCTTTGAACAGAAGATTTGATTTTGATCGTTGAGGAGATCCGATATTCAGGAAATTACATCGTTGACTCTAAAAAGGTTGCATGATTTAAGGAATGTCAGAGCTTTTGCAGGAACAAGGAATAAAGTATTAATTATGTCACTTTCTTCATTCTGCAATCAATAGTCATTCATTTAATGCTTTGACGAGGTAGATAGTCTTTAATGCTTGAAACACGTTGTCAAACGAACTCTTCAGCACTTTTAGGCGAACGAACTCTTCAGTAGTATTGGCAAACAAACTCTTCAGATGGTTGCCAAACGTACTCCAAAGTCGGACGTACTCCTTCAGATGTGTAGCCAGACGTACTCCATAGCCGAACGTACTCCTTTGGCAGACGCACTCAATTGGCAGAATAAGTCTTCAATCGGTTTCCAGACGTATGCCTCTTCTTTGCTTTTCTTTGAAGATCTGCTTTTGGTAATGCCTTGTATGTATGCAGTTTGTCTTCAAGTAGATAGATGTTCCTGAGTATGAAATATTCAAAGTATTAGAACATTTTTATCTAACGATATTAAACCTTTAGTGAAATTGTTATTTATCAAAATGTAATAATTTATGAAATCGTTTGAATCTAACAGAAAGTGATAGACATATTGCAAAATCTGTTGCTGATCTAGAGACTATTAGGTAATGTTTGGTTGGAGGGGAATGGAGGGGAGGGGAGGGGAGGTTTTTTTTTTAGATTGTCTTGTTTGGTTCAATTTTTAAGAGGGAAGAGGAGGGGAGGGGAGGGGACCAAAACCCCTCCTAACTCAATTTTATGTCCCCTCCAAAAGTGAGGGGAATTGGAGGGGAATAAATTTCTTGACAAAATACCCCTTCACATAGTTAAAATTCCTAATCTTTTATTTGTTCTCTCGGTGCCTATTACTATACCTCATTTCACATGACACTCATCTTCCTTCTTCCTCTTGCTCTATATAAAACTATGTCTCCATGATATGTAATATGTAATGTTTTCGTAGGAAAAAAATCAAAGACCTTAGTAACTTGTAAACAATTATTTACTAAAAACAATGAGCTTTCAATACTGAAAACAACTTGTAATAAAAAAAGTTAATGCGAAATTTATATTTAAAAAATATTAATGGTAATTCTAGATTAACAGTTTAAACTTATTGACATACAATAATTGTTATTTTATAATTGTTGTGTTTTAGAGTGTAATTTTTTCTCACATCACAGATTTTATAATTTATTTCTTTTTAAACAATCAGTAAATATATAAATGGTAGAAAAGTAATTTAATTATAATATTCCTCTTCTCCTAATAAGTAAATGACTACTTTCCCTCCCCTCTCTTCCCTTGAACCAAACAAGACAGGTTATTAAAATCCCTCCCCTCCCTTTCCCTCCTTTGAACCAAACAGACCCTTAATTTAGGTGGCTCAATTAATTTGCCCGACGATGATGTCTACCCTGATGCTCATAATGTGAATGCTAATGTCATTATTTCAGATGACGACCATCACGAGAATGAAAGAATTCTCAATGAACGAGATTCGTCTGACTCGGACGTCGAGGGTGGTTTGCTCTGTAATCCTGGAGCTGAGATGACATCTCCTCTTCCTCCACCTGCATCACCTGCGCCAGTGAATGTTCATTCAGAACCGTCTGGTATGTACATATAGTTCATATTATCGTTTGACGTGTTTTATCTATTTTTAAAATTTCCTTTGTTGATTTAAATATATACAATTATAGGATTCTCAACCGCCATCCCATTTCCATTTTAAACCCTTCATGTCAAATATTTTATTATTATATGGTAAACAATTGAAATATTTTATGAGAAATTATCATCTAAAGTTAGCACAAGATGTGGCGTGGTGGTAAGCTCACTTCGTCCCTCGACCATGCAGAAAGAGGTTTCGGTCCTAACTTATGGGAGTGAAGCGCAAATTGTCGTCAATTGTTTACCACTAAGTGGCTATTTCTTACGACTAGGGTATTGGTCACTGTTGTCGACTTGACAACAACAGGTATAAGAAGTTATAAAAATAAACCATTTCACACACATTAACTTTAGTTTATCCAAAGTTACGTGTGTCTTGCACGGGTTAATCCAGCTAGTCAGTTATATATTTTTGTTGCATCACAATACCTTTTCTACTCGTTGGATGTTAAGAATAAAAGGAATTCGATGCAAAAACAACAAAAATAATTGCATAAATTTAAGGATATGTCAAAATATACATGTTATTAATCAAGGAAATCACATTTACATGCCCAAAAGGGCATAATTACATAAGCAAAACAAAAAAACAAAAACAACCGCTTCATCTGCTTCGTTTCAGCACTCGATGATGACTATCACCAGGACGAGCCTCCTAGATAAACCGAGGTCTAACAATTAGGAAGAAATGTGCAGAACTGGAAAATGAGACCCTCCCTCAATATGAACTAGGACCAAATATTTGACAAGTGACACGAACAAATGAACATAACTCATCTCTAGATTTAAACCCATGAGGGACTCGTCAAATAGAAGGATATTTCGTTACTTTGAAAAATCTAAAGAAGAATTATCAACACCTACATTACCTAGTTTGATAACCTAAATTTGAATATTCAATATCAAATTCTTCAAAGTAGCTAATATTGAGGATGAAATCCAATGAACCACCAACATTGTAGACAACAATACAATAGCTTGTTTTGTTGTAGGAGAGTTTTGTTGCCACAAAGAAGAATGCCAGAGACAACCTATATATAGCCAAACAATGCGGCATATAAATTAACAGTCATAAATGAGAAGTTAACTGTGGCGAATTCAAGGCAGTCAAAATTACAAGTTTCAAATTATTAATTACCATACTTTGTACAATCGCCTTAGCCGAACCGTAATACTCCCTCCGTATTAAATTATAAGGACCTGTTCAGACAATTAGAAAACATGTAATTGAAAATATACACTTGATTTTTTTATAAATCTTCCATATATATCCCTATTTAAAACTCACACTTCAATACCCAACAAATTGAAAATATAATGAATGCAAGGGGTAAAAAATGAAAAGCCTATTATTTTTTTTTTCTGAAATCTAGAAGAGTTCTTATAATTTGGAACACAAGTTTGTCTCTAAATGGTCTTATAATTTGGAACGGAGAGATAGAGTAGTTAATAACAATGCACAAAAACTTATTAAATAAGATGTCCAAATAGCTATTACATATATTACAAACAATTAGGACAAAACAGAGATCGCAGCACATAATGAAATCTCTTCAACTGTCTGCAGCCTGCCTCTATTGCTTGTTCTTCAAACGCATACTGCTCCAACACTACAAAACAGGGAGTTAAAAACTTGCGAATACAGAGCATACTATTCCATAGATATTTATACAAGACTTATTACCGGGGGACACATCATATCATCAACAGCTACTACAATTCAAATCCTAAAGTCGTCAAATCTTTGCCATATTCCTAAACAAATCCTAATAACAAGAGTTCAAAATTTACCGGTAAAGTTGAAGTCATATACCGTTGCCCACACGACTCTGGTAACGTAACCATGCATAAACTGCTTCATCTCTAGTGAGGTATGAACAAAATAAAGCTCTGGTATAACCATGGATCTGTTCATGACACTCAACGCAGGTCGAATACACACGTGACTTGCTCGGCCTTGGTCTTGGAATGGGTCCGAATGTGGTAGAATGGGATATGAAACAGATAAATTGTAGTTCTCTTAAGCTCAACGTAATGGCGCAGTTGAACTCCAATGCACCTCATCACATTCTTATAGACCTATACAAGCATGTATAATGTTGGTAGGTATGGACATCTGATGATTTCAATTAACACATTAATTATTAAGCTGTGGATATAATGTCAACTCAAATAAAGCATGTCATAAACCATACGCACCCATGTAAAACGCGATACACGCTATTATGCAATTCAAATTCCTTCTAATCAGTTCCCAATTTTAAACCTTATACCCAACCCATGTCAAATCGAGATCAAAGCAATTACACATATCAAATTCGTTCTACTAAAATTACAGTTGATAAACCTTTACCTCTATAGTGTTCACAACGCCGCTTCGATTTGCTATAGGGAAAGACTCGGGCGTGGATAACTGCATCACCCACATCATCAATGATGAATTTCGATTGTTGCCTTTACCAAAGTTATAACCCTGGATCTATTCCCGCTTAAAGGGTGTGAATTGCAATATGTCAAATATCGATTCACCTAATGTAGTTAGAATTCAAAGCCCTTAGCATGTATTGTACACTAGGACTGTCCAGGAGTCCCTGAACCGACCCGAAACCGGTCAAACCGGCCAATTTTTCACTTTCTGGGTCGGTTCAGGTCTGATTCGGGTTTGACTCAGTTAAAAAACCGGTTTTTTATGGGTTCGGCCGGTCGGTCTCGGTTCAGAGCCAAATTCAACCGAACCGACCGAACTAGAGAATAAATGAAAAATAAAAATAAAATTGGCCCAGCCCACCCAGGCACCCACCGCCCAGTATTCAACTCATTCTCTTTCTCACTTGTGTTTTTCTGAAAAAACCCTAGCTGAGCTGTTGAAAACCCATGCGCCGTCACCTCACTTGCAAGCAGTCGTCGCCGCGAAGGTCGCCGTCGTCGAGCCGCGCCCGCAACGAGCCGTAACCGCCGCACCCGCAGTGAAACCGCCGTCATCGCATAGGCCACCATAGTGAGTCGCTTTTTCTTCCTCTTTCTCCTTTCCTTCTTGTACCCGGTTCGCAATCTGAGCGAAATTTAACTGGACTGTTCCTTGGTTGCAGTTCTTCTTCGCCCCTTCTTCCATCAACATCATTCGGAATATTTTATTCTTGCAAACATGGTTATGCCCGTACTTCTCTTCACAATGGAAACATTACCCTTTCCTGATCTTGTCCTGCAATTCTGCTTCTGTTAATTGGCGAAACTCTCTTGGTCTATTCTTGTTTCCTGGTTTATCAACAGAAATGCTACCAGAGAAGGATGTGGAAGGATTATTACTATTTACCTCTCCCTTCTGGCCTGTGTCAAGAGAAACCGTTCTTGTGTAGGAAGGAGTTTTGTAAGAAGTGTTGAATCTTGAACCTGAGTTTGAAGTCGAATTCAGGTATATTGCTCTATTTTTCTGTTCGATCATCAAGGATTTCTTAACCATGATTGACAAAGTTGGACGTTCGCAAAGTTTGATTTCAGCCCCAATATTTTCTTTTAACTCATTCACGAATATATCCTTCAAATGCTCCTCATGAATACTTTTTAACATCCCTGCAATTTTTTCAAATTGTTCCATATATTCTGCCACAGTATTGTCTTGTTTAAGTGCTAACAGGGCAGCAAAGGGATTTAGATTGGCTGAAGATAATTAGTACATTTTTGGGCATCATAGAACGTTAGAGCTTTGTTTACTGCCAGTTTGAGATTGAATAAAGACCCTTGATGATTGTTCTTTTGAGGTAAAAAGTGCACTAGCAGAACCACTTCAGTGATGACAAGGTTGTAGTCAAAAGATTTTGGGTATTTGGAAGGGATGGGTTTATAGGCAGCAGAGGATTTAGGAGAAAGGTTAGAGTCAAGTGCTAGGGAGTTCCCTCTGGATGAAGCAAGAAGGCGACCCTCAAAAATGGTGAAAACAGAAAATGCTGCATCTTCTAAATGTTGTTCATGTGTAAATTGTTAGGCTAATTTAGTAATGATTATGATGGGTGTTGGGGATAGGGTTTGCCTATAGTAAATTGTTTTTCATGTGCTTGATACAATAGAAGTTTTCTATGAGTGATTGGAAGACTAGGATTGTTAGTAATATGCTCTGTAATATTTTTTGGAACACTTGTTTAGAAATCCCCTTTCCTTTTCCATAAAATCAGCTTGTTTAGTTATTGTATTTAATAAAGCCTAAAGGCCTAATATTTCCATTCAATTAAGCTGTTGTACTGTGTCTGTTGTTTTGGTTACATTCTATTTTCATTGATGCAATGAACAATATGTTTTCTGAATAGGTATTTTTCACTGAATTATTTTCCTCAATCATAACAAATGGATCCCTAATAGCCCCAAACCGAATGAATCCACCCGCCTAAACCGTAACCCGTTCAATCCGAAACCGACACTAACCGACCTTGTTAGTGGTCGGAATCGGGTCAACTTTCACACTGGTCGGTTTCATTCGGTTTTAAGTATTTGGGCACGAAACCGACCGACGGACAGTCCTATTGTACACCATTGATTTTTATACTCCTTCAGTTTTTTTATAAGAATTAAATTGACATGTACTATGTTCATTTTTATAAGAACTGACTTGGAATATGTAGTGAATTAATTATTTTTTGACAAACTTACCATTATTTAATTGAATTTTCTCTCTCTTTCCACTATGTAATGCATTAATAATCAATAGAAATTTAAAAAATAGGTTGGGGCAATTTTGGAAAGTTTATGTAAATTGATAACAAATTAAATGCGAACAACCACTTTAACTACTTTTCTTAACGAGTGTGCAATAGTTGTTTGCCTCTTATAAAAAGGAACGGAGGGAGATTAATTTATCCGACAACTTGTGTTAACCTAAACCATGATGGAGCAGTTTTCAACAGTACCACCAAAGCCAACACCAGATCTATTGGTGGAGGTCAAACATTGGGAAACCTAAAAAATTTCTCATTAAAAACATCGTATATCACGTTGGAGTGGTCATAACCGATCCAATTCAATAAAATTTGAAAAACTGATAAAAAAGTTGAAATCCAATTAGATCGAAAATCGAACGGATCTAAAATCGAGAAAACAAATTTTTTTATTGGATTGAATCAAATTTCGGATTTGATTTTTAAAACCAAACCAATCCAAACCGATGTTTTCAAATAGATATAATTTTATTTGTACATATATCATATCATTCATACTTACATATTTATGTCATTGTATGGTTATGTAATTATTATATGACACGTACTTATTTATGAAGATGTATTTGGATAAATAGAGTTTAAAGTGATTATTTGAAAAATATGCATTAAAGTAAACATAAATCTAAAATATATGTTATCTATTATGCATAATTAAATTTTTTTCTTCTCCTTATTTTAGAGGTACATAGCTAAGAATGACGAATGTGGTAATTTATTTGAGACTTTTGATTCATCTTTATTTTTTTATAAAAGACTTTCATCATTTAAACTTGTAATGTGACGTTCTATGATTCAAATTAATTTCTTTTTCTTCATTGATTTTGATATTTAAAATTTCTTTAAAAAACTGAAATCCAAACCGATAAAATTTGGATTGGATTGGTTCAGATTCAAAAAAGAAAACAACCAATTTTGAATGATGAAATAACAAAATCGAAGTGATTGGATCTATGACTTTTACTCTCAAAATCGAATCAATCCAGACTGTGAACACCCCTAGTACCACGTGGTGCGGTTATTAACGATCCCACCAAAGCCATCATCTACCACAGGTAATAGAAATTATAAATCTTGGCAATGATGATTTCTACACTTCTACCTAGGTCAAAATAAATATGATATACATTTAGGATAATTTATTGAAAAAATAAACAATAAAAAATATTTCAAGTCAAAAAATTAAAAAATCCTCATTTTCAGTGGGAGGAGGGTGATTCAACTCGTGAATCCACACCGTTTTATTGCTCTCACCATTACCATTCTTTTCCTCCACTTTGTTAATTTTCTTTCCATGATCATCACACTCGGGAAAAAACACCTCATGGACAAAAATCTCCACATTGTTTTTGCTTAACCGCTCTGTGTTCTCCACCTCATTTTCAGGAATATAAGGTGGCCTCGCTATTTGAAGCACCGTATCCCAATGAACTCCTCTGAAGAAATCGTGGACCTTGATTTCGTCCACCTGGATCCGACGGTCAGCATCCTTTTCCAGCAATCTCCTAATCAAATCCCGTAACGCGGTCTTCTCCCCCGTCAGCTCCGGCTCCTTCGTCAAAACCCGGTAAAACGTTTCCTTACGGTTTTCCCCTTTAAACGGCGTCGTTCCGTAGAGCATCTCGTACAAAACGACACCGAGTGACCACCAATCAACGCCGAAACCGTGGCCCTTTCCGCTCACAATCTCAGGTGCCACGTACTCTTCCGTTCCGACGAACGAGTTTGACTTCTCGACCGAGTCCGACTCGTTCTGCCGCGCTGAGTTGGCACCGGGTTGGGACTCCCAGTCCGAGTCACATGGCGAGATCCCCGCGCTGCAGTAACTGTATAACCGCGAGAGTCGCCGCCTCCTCACGTGGCCTTCCGTCACCGAGTTAGAACCCACCGACGAGTCGCGACTCAGTGTTTGAGGGGATTTAGGGTTCAGCTTCGTGGAGAGATCAAAATCAACGAGCATTATGTGACCATTTTCTTGGATCATCACGTTCTCCGGCTTCAAATCTCTGTACACTATTCCCAGATTGTGCAAATACTCCAATGCTAGGACCAATTCTGCAGCATAAAACCTTCGGAAAAAAAATTTAAAAAAATCAGAATCTTTTATTTTCTGTTGTTAAGTAAATGTATGAAAATACATTGCTCCTATTTTTCATTTTCACTTTTTTCAAAAGTAATGTAAAACCAGAACAATTCCTCTGATTCTTTACATAAAAAGCACAAATTTAACAGCTAGAAAAAGCAAAGTAAAGCGTAATTTGACCGTTTAAATAAGAAAACTAATCAGAATCAGTCTTATTTGGCTGCTAGGAAAACTAAAAGGAAAATTATTTGTTTAACTACTTCTCTGATTCACTGCATGAACGAAGCAAATTTCAAACTTTCTTGTTAACCAAACACAAAGGAAAGAAAAAGAAATTAAACTAATTGCCATCTCCCAACTTCTCAGATTGATCGAAAAGTATAATTTCACCAAATTATAGATCCGGGATATTATGAATATTATTAATTTGTTTAATAAAAAAGTACCTTATGGTGTCATCGGAGAACATTTTCTCAGTCTGTTTCTTCCTGAGAGAATGGAGGTTGCCACCGTGGCAGTAATCAATGGCGAACCCAACGACCTTCTCTGTTTCTAAAACCCCTCGCAAACGCGGCAAAAGGGGGTGATCGAAACGACGTAGCACTTCCTGCTCAAACGACACTCTCTTGTACTCGCCGGAGCCTTTGCCTTCGTAGTTCCTCGCCTTCTTCTGAAGTATCAGAGCTTTCGATATCACTTTCAGAGCCAAACACTCGCTCGATGACCGGTCACCGGTTCGCGCGAGAAACACCACGCCCTTGGCGCCGCGTCCCACCGCGGAAATGACTTTCAGGTTTTCGAAATCCAGCGATCGCAAGGAGCCGTCCTGGCGGCTTTCGCCGTCGTCGTTCATGGTGATGACCGGGTACTGGAGAGAACCGGCAGAGTTTTAAGCTGCGGTTTGTTGTGATTCGCAGAGGTTTTATAGTGTGTGCAGATTTAATACTGTGGCTCTACTTTTCCATTTCTGGCATTTTTTTTTCACAATGGCTGAAGAATATTTTTCATAATGGCTGCGATCATCAACAGTTGAATGTTTACTGTAGAGGCTTCCTTTCTTGTTGGACAAGTATTTTTTTCATGTGAGTGTAAGGGTTCTTTATTATGGGTTGAATTGAACGGTGTATCTTTGTGACACGTGTACGAAAATGACGTGGTAAATTTGACTACGTGTAGATTGTTGCATGCACAGGATCGTTGTGAGAGAGAAAACCGTGGCAACGTGACTAATATACAGCGAATTGTGTGTTGAGATTTGCGTGTGATATCTGGTGTCAGTGGGGCACTCGGTCCAAAGGGGATGGAATATGGAATGTTCTGATTTCAAAATCAAAGATGTTGGAGAATTATAATAATGATAGTAAAAGAAGAAAAACGTGACCATAAGGTTAAAATTATGGGGATAAACTATTCTCCTTAAATGCTATAAAAAGAGATATAAAGAGAAAACGTGTGTAACATCCGCTGTTCACTTTTAATGAGAGTATTTTCAAATTTTTAAAAAATGGTGTAATA
This sequence comes from Acmispon strigosus, assembly GCA_030819835.1. Classification (NCBI taxonomy): domain Eukaryota; kingdom Viridiplantae; phylum Streptophyta; class Magnoliopsida; order Fabales; family Fabaceae; genus Acmispon; species Acmispon strigosus. Next base: position 21,898,850 of record JAUAMA010000006.1, read on the forward strand.
ACAATAGTTATTGGGATGACAGCAATAACAACGCCGTTGGCTTGACGGCAATAACAACACTGAAAAAATTTGATGGATAAATAAATGAGATTGAATATATAAAATCTGAAAATTATTGGTTAATTAAATATAATATATGCAGTTCCAAAGTCATTCTGTCTGCATTTTCTTTTTCTTTTACCATGGAAATGTCTTTAACTTTGTTGTTAAGTTAGACGCGTGAGTCAGTTCAAAAAAAAGTTAGACGCGTGAGAATCTCTTCTTTTCTTTCTACTTCTTTATTTTAAAGTATAAATGAATTCACACTGCTATAAATTTCTTTGACAACTTATTCTTCGTATTTACTATGTGTCTTCATTTTCTTATTTAAAAAATGTTGTCTAACTTACCTGTGCGAGGCACAAGTAACTTTGGATAAACTAAAATTATTGTGTGTGGAATGATTTTTTTTATAACTTCTTATACATGTTGTTGTGAGGTCGACAATAGTGACAAATACTGTAGCCGTGAGAAATAGTTACTTATCAGTAAACGGTTTAATTAGATTGTTTATGGATTAGATTAATTTGAAAATCAAAATTAAGTTGGTTTTAAAATTTAATTTCATATTAATTTCAAAGACAATTTTTAATGGAAATAATTATCTATGTATAATTATTTACATCAATTTTTTCGAAACTGATATCAAATTAGTTAAAAAAAAGATTCAAGTATTTTATATACTATTTTTCATTTTTGATATATATATTCTTCTTTTTTCTTCGAAAAAATATATATGTATATATAGATTTTCATATTTAAAAAAGGGGTTCAATTAAAATTAATATTTAAAATTGAAAAAAATTATTTCATCATTTATTTTACAAAATTGATTTAGTTTTTAATTACTTAATTGTATCAATAAAATTATTGAATTTTTTAAAATAAAATATTTAAAATGTTATATTTAACAATATTTTTTAATCTTTTATTTGATATATCAAATAAAGGATTTCACGTAAAATTAAGAATCACTAAGTGGGAATCCTCTATGGGTGATTCGATTCGAATATAGTGGTATAATTTGTGAAATTAAGTCCATACAGAGGAATGTTAGGATTCTCAATTGGCTTCACAGCGATGACTTGTACTTGTATGAGTTTATAGCCACGGCAGAGTTGACAATCTCGTAATATATGCCTTCTCTCAAAAGGCTCTCAAATTTGTTCACGTGATTGCTCCAAACGGTGCACTGTATCCTGTCGTTCTACAGAAAAATATGTTAGACACTAATAAAACGATTTTCCTATGACGCTAAAGAGCACAAAATCGTTCTAAAAGGAATTAAATAATTTTTAACATACCTTAGCGTCAACAAATAACATTTCAATGAAGTCTGGTGCATCAGGCTGCTTCCTGTTAGGTGATCTCCATAGTCATGCAACTCTAACCACTATCTTCCACACCTTTTGAGCGTTGGACATGTTCATGGAGGAAACTGAGTCTACTTTGGAATTCACCACCATTATCGATGAATTTCAAAATGATGTAGCAGGAAAATGATTTAGAAGTATGCAATAGTTCTCACGATTGATTTTTGAGTTTATTCTTTTAAAACGATATAGCAGAGAAATCGTAGTGGTACAATTTATAGCATCAAGTGAGGATACTAATTGTTAATAAAAATTCATATTTCAAAAAAATATCTTAAGATTGTATGTTAACTATTTCCTATTAAAATTTGGTTAAATTTTTTGTAAATATTAATTATTAATTATTTAAAAGATGTTTTTTAAAAAAATCTTAAGATTGTATTCGTTCCTTATTTAACATTTGTAATCAATATCAATTTTTATTCCTATTTAAATTTGGTATTAATTAGTTATGATTCGTTCCTTATTTAACATTTGTAATAAATTTTATAAATATTAATTATTTGAAAGATATTTTTTTTAAAAATCTTAAGATTGTAATTAGTTATGATTCATTTCTTATTTAACATTTGTAATAAATTTTATAAATATTAATTATTTAAAAGATATTTTTTTTAAAATCTTACTTTGTATGTTAATTATTTCCTATTAAAATTTGGTTAAAAATTTGATATTAATTAGTCATGATTCTTTCCTTATTTAATAATTGTAATAAATTTTATAAATATTAATTATTTAGGGTAGGGTCTTAATGGGTAGGTTATAGTAGAGATAGTTAGGATTTATACCTTATTTAAGAGGGTAGGTGGGTATAAACCTTCTTTTATATAATACTAGTTGGATTTACCTGTGCGAGGCACAGGTAACTTTGGATAAATTAAAATTATTGTGTGTGAAATGATATATTTTTATAATTTCTTACACATGTTGTTGTGAGGTTAACAATAGTGGCCAATACTGTAGCCGTGAGAAATAGTTACTTAGCAGTAAACGGTTGGTGACAATTTGCGCTTAACTCACATGGGCAAGGATCGAAACCCCCTTCTGCATGATCGAGGGATAAAGTTAGCTAACTACCACGACACATCTTGTGCTAAATTTAGATGTTATTTTGTCATGTTGATTCCTCGATTATTGGTATAAGAATATTTAGCCTGGAGTGCACCGTCCTCTCTCTGGGCAAAAACAGTGCAACAAACCCCTCGAGGTATAATTAATGACAATATCACCTCTCGATCTAATGGATGCCGATCGGTTCCTGTTTGAGTTGTGTCGTGCAACGGGTGAGTAACTATGATTCCTTTCCACCGCCTAATTCTGCCTCTTCACCGATATCCATTACCTGCTGGCTCCACCCTCGCATCACACCTCTCCAACGCCCTCTCTCTTAGGAACGAACACGCTCGCTCCCTTCTCCAGGTAGCCGCTTCTTTCGGTCACTCCCATATATGAATGCTTATGTGAGACTCGCTCAGGGGGTGATCAGGTTTAATTTTGGTGCTTCATGTCTGATTGCAAACATTGTTGGTTTGGGGTGTGTGGCGAGATCATAGCGTCGGTGACAAATTTTCTCGTTGTTGTGTTCTCTCCGGAGATGGCTGAGGCTATTGCTTTTCGATGGTCCCTGAGATTAGCTATCAGTTGGTTTTCAGTCGTATCTAGTTGAGACCGATTGCTTGTCGTTGGTGGAAAAGTGGAAGAAACATTTGATGTCCTCTTCTTATTTGCATTCTATTTTGTTGGATTGTAAGAATTTAGTTTTGGCTTTTTCTGTTTTTGAGTTTGTTTTTTCTGCCAATCTGGGAATTGTGTTGCGGACTTCCTCTCTCGTCAGGCTCTCCCTTTTATCAATCGTGTTTGGGTGGAAGATGGGCCTCCGGGGTCCGGGCATTGAACCTTTCTTGCTCTCTGATGTAATTGCATCTACGACTTCTTCTCAGTATTATTTCAGCTTCCTAAAAAAAACATACTTGATTTGTTCAAAATCTTTAGACTTAAGTATATTTCTGTAAAATGTTTATTATTTACATTGTTTGAACTTGACATTAAAGCTTTCACTAAAAATTTCAAAAAGAATTTGAATTCAATCTCAAATTACTTGTGAATATTCATTTGTTTAGAAATAAAATTAAACTGTGCAAATGCACAAATAAGTTTTGATAAATCAAAGCTAAAATGTGTGTAATGTTATATTTTTCTAACGTTTTATACTTCTAATAATTGTAAAAAGATATAAATGGTTGTTAGAGATGTATATTTAAAGTTATGTTAATGTTAAATTTAAAAAAAAAACTTTGGATGATAATTTTTAAAAAGATGAGTCTAGGATATCCACGCTGTTAATTAACTTATTTATAAGGATTAACTAATTTATTATGATTCCTTTTGAATTACTAAGTATAAATGCTTTGATTATTTGATCCCAAATCGCATAAATACTAATTAATATATTAAACTAAAAATCTTCTATTCAGTTTTATATCAGATTTTTTAAATTGTGAATAACAATAGGATGCATCAATACTATCATTTGGCACCAACTTTTGAAAATTAACAGATGAATATTTTTTTTTTTTGGAATTCTAAATATTTGCCATAACAAACAGTAAAAGCAAAAAGATTTTGTCAAATTTAAACGAAAATATGATTTCAAAATAAAGATTTCAAATCCTTTATTTTGTAAATATTTAGGTGGGACCATATTAATCACGTTATAATGTCTTTAGATCCAAATTTAATTTATAACGTGGTTAAAAACGATTTTGTCAAATTTCATTTATAGTTACTTTTTAATATAAATTGGTTCAAAATATCGTGTCGTTCTACAGAAAAATAAGGTAGACGTCACTAATAAAACAGTTTTCCTATGACACTAAAGAGCACAAAATCGTTCTAAAATAATTAAATAATTTACAAAAGTATACACACATACCTTAGCGTCAACAATGGTAATTTGCTACATACACTTGTTGCTCATTAAAAAAATAAATTTAATTAACTTAAATTAAAAATTAGTTATCATTTGAATAATTTTCATTATTCATGTGTCAATGATATTTTATTCATTAGAGTGATGCTAGATAGCTAGCTCGAACGATGAATGTTTTGCTTGAAAATCAATTCAGCATCCAAAAATGTGTTTTCAAATCCAATATTTTCCTCCGTATATTTAATGAACCGGCTCTCACAGAATGATCCTTACTAATTTCATCTTCTTCTTGTTGTTGTTTGGTGCCCCGCTTCCAAAATCGTTGATGCATGTCTATAGAAAGTGGCCAGCAGAACCCAAAGATACAATTATGAGAAGCAAGTGGGAAAGAGTTTATTTAATATTTAGGGAAGGATCTTAGTGGGTAGGTCATAATAGGGGTAGTTAGGATTTATACCTTATGTTAGTGGGTAGGTTGATATAAACATTCTTTTATATAATATATAGATATAGATGAATTCACACTGCTATAAATTTCTTTGACAACTTATTCTTCGTATTTACTATGTGTCTTCATTTTCTTATTTAAAAAATGTTGTCTAACTTACCCATAGAATTATGCAACCTCGTTCTAATAGACAATAGAATTAGAAATGGTTGATGCATTTTTAATCTAAATTTTTTTATGGCTTAATAGCAACTTTGGTCCCCCAGGTTTCACGATTTTGCGTTTTTAGTCCCCCTAGTATTAAATTAGCACCCAGCATCCCTGTAAGTTTACACTTGTTGCAAAAGGGGTTTCCGTTACCCTTCCGTCATTAAACTAACGTCGTGTGGGACCCAGAACGAGAGAGAAAGAGGCTGAAGGTGAGATAATTCGAAGAACATGCGTTCTTCTTCTTCTCCAACGGATAGAAGGGCATTGTTCTACAAAAGAGGGCTTTTCCATCCTCTTCGAATTGAGACCTTGTAGCTGGAATTTCGTGAAGGTTGAAGGAGAAGAGTTACAGAGGTGTGGGTTTGAGCAAATGGGTCGAAGTGGCGGAGCTTCTTCGTCTTCATCTCGTTCTATGATGGGTGGAGAACATTGGACACCAATACTGTGTAATTGTGGTGTTGAAGCTCCACTGGTAACTTCTTGGTCTGCTGACAACCATGGTAGGAGGTTTTATGGGTGTGGTCTTTACAAGGTAGGCAAATTGGTGGTTGTTTTGTTCATCTTCTTCTTATTTATCGTGCCTTGCTCTGTTTTTTATATAAGTTGCTGGATTTTTTTTGCTTAGGTTAATGGGAGGAGAATGTGCAATTTCTTTGTGTGGTATGAAAAGGAGAAGGAGAATTGTAAGGAGAAGAAGCTGATTTCTGAGCTGATCAAGAAGATAGAAGAAATGAAGCAAAGAGAGATGTTGTTGTTGTTTAGTTTAGTGGTCTGCATTGTGTTGATGTTTGTAATGGGAGTTAGTTTGGGCTTTTGCAGTGTGAAGAAATAGGAATATTATGTAATTTATGTATTTTGAATTTGTTTGGCAATTTGTACCCAAGAAATAGGAATATTATTTTGTGGTGATATCAACCAAATACTTGCATGACCCTGCTTAGATTTGACAAATTCTACTAAAAATTTAGCATGACCTTGCTTAGATTGTTAACAGCATGGGGTCCTTTAAAAAATAACATCTTGTTCACACATAACAATATTTCTTCAGGAACAAAGCAAAGTTTCTACCTAATGGATTTGACATTCTACAAAAAATTTGGCATGACCCTGCTTATATTGTTAACAGCATATGGCTCTGATTTTTTAACATCACAATATGGTTAATCAACAAAGCAAAGGTGGCTGTATTTTTAACAGCATCAACATAATACTCATTTTGTTCACATCACAATATGGCTAATCACAAAGCAAAGGTGCCTGTAAATTCAGTTTTAACAAGACAAAATGGCACTTAGGCCCAATATTGTAACAACATCAAAATCCCTTGTCCATAATAGAAGCTGTAAATTAACCCAAAATGCAAATTAATCCAAAATGGCAAATCTACTTAGTGCCAATATTGTTCTGCATACATTTCAAAATACTTCCTAATACATAGATAACTACTTAGTGCCACTTGTTTCTCCAATTTTCCTCTTCCTTCCTCTGGTTGCTGGTTTCTTCTTAGCTTTGGCTGGCTTGTTCTGAGGTGGTGGTGGCTGGCTCTGTGAAGCAGTTTCAGGCTGTGGTGCTTGTGAACCAACTGGAATTTCAGTTGCAGTTTCAGTCCTTTGTTCAGGCTGCATAAGCTGTGTATTGTCCTGTTTAAGAGAAATAATATACCCAAGTTCAGTCATACTACCTCTTTATCAGTTAAATAACCAAATAATTTGTAAGGGAAAAGTAATAACAACACTAACCTTATTCCCTCCCACTGGTATTGCTCTGTCAGCAGCTGTTTTCCCTATGCAGGTTCTTTTGTTATGACCCAACTCACCACACCTTGTGCACTTCACTTGCTTGTTAACTTTTCTCAGTCTAAGCCTGTTTGGGTCCTTTGGCTCATCATTGACCTTCACTCTAGCCTTTTTAGGCCTTCCAGCAGCCCTTCTCATGAAAGGAGGATTAAGGGGCACTGCAAGGTCTTCAGCCCATAGATTAGGACCATTGTTCGGTTTGATGAGGTAAGAATAAGTCTCAAGGTAAGTGGATTTCCTGTGAATAATGGAAAGGTGAGTCGTAAGATGAAAAAACAAGATATATTATAATTGAATTGCTATCTTTAAAAAACAAGAAATAATACCTATAGCAAGGATGAACATAATCTTCTGGGTTTCGCCTTGCCATTCGATTCGACCTTCCTTCCTCCCACGGTGAGCTCCTTCGAATCGCAGCAACCACGGTGAGCTCCTTCGAATCGCAGCAACCACGGTGAGCTCCTTCGAATCGCAGCACCCTTAACCCACGACCGCCGTCGACTCGCGCTCCTTCTCCCACGACCGCGACCTCCTTCGATTCACCGCCGTCCCTCTTCGATGCAACGCCGCAGCAGCTTTCTTTGGATAGCAAAACTGGACCCTCAACATTCCCAAATTAGGGTTCCAGAAAGGGGAAATTATGTTCACACATCACGTGTATTGTCACGTGCATACTTCAGCCTCTTTCTCTCTCGTTCTGGGTCCCACACGACGTTAGTTTAATGACGGAAGGGTAACGGAAACCCCTTTTGCAACAAGTGTAAACTTACAGGGATGCTGGGTGCTAATTTAATACTAGGGGGACTAAAAACGCAAAATCGTGAAACCTGGGGGACCAAAGTGGCTATTAAGCCTTTTTTTATTCATACATTTAATTAATTTTCACCACAGAAAGAGAGTGGTTTTATTTGATACGTTCGTGGTTCCATTTTTTAATTACGCACGATCGTGCAAACTCTTCACGTTTCGCTCCAATTTACTTGTTTTTTTTTTTTTTTTTTCTCTTTTTCACTTTCTTCTTCTAAGACCTACCTATTGCATATTTGGTAATAAATAGTGGGTTCTATAAAGATAATGCAATAGTTAAGCATAAAATCCTTGATAAAACATAATAAAAAATATGTGCTTTAGACGCGCATCATTTATCCTTAGACTTAGGTTCCTCATACCCTAATCAAGTTCTGTCATATGCTATTCTGTTATTACCCAGCAACTTTCTTAAGTTATCATGCCCTTGTGTGAAAGACGATAGGTCATTTATAAGCCCATTAACTCTTTGTTTTAGTTTAGTTACTTCTTGTGAAGAACTATCACTTTTTAATCTTTCATTTTCTTCAGCAAGCACTATCTTTTTCTTCTTACAGACATCAAAATATTTTTAAAGTTTCAAAAACTTTTTCTTTACAGACTTGCATTAAGAAGAAAGAATATGAGAATCATTTAAAAGTTCCTCATATACTTCCTAGAGGGGGTATCCTCTGTTATCTCCTTCTCATTTTCTGATCCATCAAGAGATTTCATCAAACAAAGTTGGCTTCCTCCTCTCCTTCTTCCTTTCCATTGGACTCTTCATCAGAATCCCCCCAAGTATTCATGAAGCACTTCTTGAAAGGCTTCTTAGATAGTTATGGACATTAATATTTGATTTGGCCTGACTTATTGCACTCATAGCAGAAGATGAGGTTCTTCTTTGAACTTGTTCCAGCTCCTCTCTTGAAGGTGGAATCCCTCTTGAAGGTCGAGTCCTTCTTGAATCCTTCCTGAAGTTCCCTTTCTTCTTCCACGTCCTTCTAATCTTCTTGGAGATGAAGGCAATGTCATCCTTGAGAGTCTTGCTCATCATCAGATTACTCAGGATTGTCTGATGGTTCTTATACCCTGAGAGCCTTGCTACTTCTGGTTCAAGACTTAGGAGTTATGGACTTGCTCTTTCTTCCACCTTTTTTCTCCTTGACCAGAAGCTCGTGAACTTTACAAGATCCAAGGAACTCATCCATTCTTAAAGTGGTGAAATATTTAGCTTCTTGGGTTGTTGTGACTTTAGGCTTCCATTGCATAGACAAGCATCTTAAGATCGTACTGACTTGATAAGCATTATCATTGGCTCCCCAAAGATTTCTTAACTATTGGTTCTGGTTTGAAATATTCCAAACATTTGATCAATGCTCTCATGATCATGCATTTTGTACATCTTATATTGATGAAAAAGCACGACGATTTTTGTTTGCTTGATGCTTGAGGTTCCATCATGAGAAATAGCCTAGGTATCCCATATTTCTTTGGCAGTGGAACAAGTTTTCACTTTCTTATATTCTGATTGATTCAATTCACATGTGAGGTAGAATTTATCTTTGGAGTTGAGTTGGTTTTGCGTCTTTTGCTCAGCTTTCCTATCCGCTTTAGGAATGGGTTCTCTTGCTGGGTTCTTTGGCACATAGTTTCCTTCTTCAATGATCTCCTGAATCTCGTAGTTGATACCTTCAATGAAAATTCTAATCATTCCTTTCCAATACCCGTAGTTCTTACTGTTGAAGGAAGGAGGTCCGGTTGTGGATTTCCGTTCAATCATGAAGTGGTCATTTGATTTTGACATAGATGTGGATCAACTCCTCTTCACTCACTAGGGTGTTCAACCAAGTGGCAAGCTTTGGTATCAACTAAAAATAAAAACACAAACACAAGAAAAGAAGGTTGAATTGTGTCTAAATTTTTTTAAATCATTTTCATTTGGTAGTGCTCCGGTTGACTTTTCAGCCATACAACCCAATAGGGCCTCAGCTAGTTCACGTGGGATTGCTCTTAAGCATCCAACACCAAGGCGGCTTGCATGATCTGGCTTAGGAACAAGACCTCCCGAATCACTTTGCAAAGTGTCCGAGCAGCCTGACCAAGGGCCGACGGGAAGGTCCACAGCACGTCGGCTTAGAGCCATTCCTTGGTCAGAAGTTCCACTTGGGGACTTCCTCCACACTAGCAGAGACACTCAGCACTATCACAATGCATATAAATACAGATTATATCATTCATTTACTTAGAATGAAATTCATTACTTGCATATTTCTGAGTTCGCTTGAGCTCTAGGATCCTCTCTTTGCTCTCATACTGACTTGAGCGTCAGAGTATCTTTTGGAGGTTCCCCCTCTGTCGCACCTCAACCAAAGACACCTTGCATCATGGCCAACCTAGGCTGAGCACCACCACCGGAGCACCAAGAGAGCCACCATCCAGAGTTCAAGCGTGAATAGGTAGAAAGTATAAATGAAATTCTTTTGAAAAGCTTCAAATTAAAACCTTTTTTAGTTGTAGTGGAATAAAAAAAAGTAAATAAAAGAATAAATGGGTTAGAGAAATTTTCTAGTTCACCCGTAAGTCTTGGTCTATACCTCCAGTCCTTAGCTACCACCAAGTTTATCCACTAAACAGACAAGTATTCTACAAGACATATCATCTTACAAGTATTTGTTTCGGTTGGCTTTGCAATCATACGAACAATGGTGTAGCAGGTGACCCACTAGGGATGTTCTTAAGCATACACCTAAGAGGCAGCCTGCACGACCTAACTAAGGGACGAGAACTCCCAGCTTAGTGGTAAATTACCAGACCGGCCCGAACACAGGTCAGGGGGACAGCGCTTCACAGGCCACTTGTCCTACAACTACTCCGGCTCGGAAGCCTCACCTATGAGCTTCCCCAACACCTGTAGAAACACCTCCGACTCCTATAAATATCAGGTTCTATTGTCTCACTAAGGACTTTTGTTACTTGATCATCACTTCCCCTCTTTTCACTTCCTTGCTTCTAACTCACTCTTTACATTACAAGATTGTTATGCATTCTTACACATTTGAGTTGAGCTCTTGGACGCTCTCGGAGCTCCCTTACTGACTTGAGCGTCGGAGTGTCTTCTGCAAGTCCTTCCCAACGCATTGGACTTGGAGACTCCACCTCATTCTTTCCGGAGCACAATGAGCACCACTGCAGCCTCACCGAGAGCACCACCGTCTAGAATTCATGCCCGAACATTTGGCGTTGTCTGTGGGGAAGATTCGACAATTCAACATCGTTCTTTCTCTCAAAACAAAGCAGAAGCTCACAACGATTTCGGATCATTCTCTTTCTACAGTTAAGCACAATTCTGATATCATTCTCCTCAAGAATTTCCAATGGCTCCGAAATTTTCAAGCTCCAAGAGTCCTAGGGAAAAGACTGATGGTGATCACCAATCACAGGTTGGAATGAGAGAAATGTTCCCTTCCTCAAAAGAAAATCGGATGACATGTATCTTTAAGCCTTTCTGCCTGACCGTCCGTGAGTTCCAAATGCCCCAAGGGCTTATCGAACTGCTTGATGTGGAGAATTTTTTCCGGACGGAAGAATCCAACGGAGCATCTGGAATGCTTCGAAAACTGGATTGATGCAGTGCATGTTAATGAACCACAAGAAGTTGATGTCATGAGGTGCAGGTTGTTTTTAACAACATTGAAAGGAGAAGCTCTCTAGTGGTTTCAAAATCTCCCTGCTTTCACAATTTCGCAGTGGACTGATTTCAGCCACTCCTTCCACAATGAATTTAAGGACGGAATGAAGGGGAAAAAGAAATTAGCAGAGGCTAACCATATGACCACAAATTCCCCGAACACAGTGAAATAGAACAATGGAGATCAATTGAAATTCCTTGAGCGCTTCAATAAGGAGGTGATTCTCCCCTCCAAGCTGACAAAGGAGGAACTCTTAGTCCTGGTACAGTCAGCAGTGCTACCATGAAGTTCATTAAGTGAATCCCTTATTCTCGAGCCTCCAAGTAGCTGGAGAGAGCTTGAAGAAAAAGCTGCAAAATACAAAAGAACTTGCACCCTGCACGACAACCTGTACAGCGACAATCGCGGCTATGACGCGGAATGCAGAGCGGAGATAGAATGCATCATCAAAGAACTCGATTACAAGAAGAAATGAGGACGCTCTTCTTGAAGTGGAGTCGCGCGGCCACCAGAGGCGAACCCATAGCCTCCAAAGAACATTGATTCCCATGAAAACCCAAGAAGGAAGCATTTACATGCCAAGCAGGATGAACATAAACTAAGGTGTGAGGAGGAAAGAACAATTGAACTTCAGGCTCTGCGGGCCCGAGCGACAAGGGGTGACTTCACCCTGGAGATACCGGCCAAGGTCGACGATGAAATGTTCAAAAGTTTATTGGTTGATCCAAGAAGCTCCATGAGCTTGATGTCCTTCACGTGCTTCTTCTAGCTAGGATATGAGGCAAGAGACCTGAATCCGTTGATGACAATTCTATTGGCTTTGGCAGCCACGTGGTAGCGCCAGCCGGGCTCAAAACTTTCTCTGTCACGGTGGGACGTGGAAGAAATAGAAAAACTATCAAGGAAATGTTCAAAAGTTTATTGGTTGATCCAAGAAGCTCCATGAGCTTGATGTCCTTCACGTGCTTCTTCTAGCTAGGATATGAGGCAAGAGACCTGAATCCGTTGATGACAATTCTATTGGCTTTGGCAGCCACGTGGTAGCGCCAGCCGGGCTCAAAACTTTCTCTGTCACGGTGGGACGTGGAAGAAATAGAAAAACTATCAAGGAACAGTTTATAGTCATGGTGAATCTCCTTGGAGCTTACATAATTCTTGGCCGATCAGCTCTCTTCGGATTACATGTCATAATCTCAGTTTCGGACGGAATGTTTATCCATCGGGCGGAAGATGGAATAATGAAGATTGTAGTAGCATCAGGCAAGGAAATTCCATGCTCAGGACGCTCGGATGATAACGTTGTCCTGTGAATAAGTATGCAATACTCCTACAACAATAATATACATATGAGTTGGGGTCTTCTCTCCCTATAATGGGCAATTTTCTTACATGAGTACAACATATGCCTCTAACTAAGATCTTTCTGTTACGTAATTGGCTACGAAAGGTCAAGGATAAGTTGTTTTCTTTTAAAAGGATTCATTATAATGCACGCTTTTACATTTGTACTAAGGAATTGAAGTTTAATAAAATTGACACAAATTTCTTCAAAAACTCTCGTTTTGGGTTTTTTGTTCGTGCTTGAAAACATACATAAAAGTAATCCATTTAAGGAGTATTATCTTCTCGCCTCGCCACGATGAAAATCGTGAGCATAAGTGGCCCTCTAAAGGGACACAGCCTCGTCCAAACCAAGCGGCAGGCGTAAGTAACCTTTTTAAGGGATACGGTCCCGACCGTCTTGAAGAGCGTTATGGATCCAAGACACAGGCCGCCGGAAGGGGGAATAAGTGACCCTCTTAAGGAACATGGTCAGCTGGAAGGGGGGGTATAAGTGACTCTTTTAAGGGACACGATCCTTACCGCACTCGGTTGCAGCTGGTGGCGAAAGTGACCCTCTTAAGGGACACGACCTGATACCTAAATCGCAAGTGCACGATTCAATATCGCGTAATAAAAAGATCGAACCCAAGGGATAGGTTTCCTATTATTATAATATTTAGTACTTGTGCAGAAAATTTAAGAAATTAATATTTGTTGATGTTTTTAGAACAAGAAATAAAGATGATAAGAATTTAAGCTCTTGGGTCGGTTTACATAGTCTACAAACATGCTAGAAATCTCCTACTTAATTTTTGAATTTTAAGTCCAATTTCATGGTGCTATAGCCTAGAGTTTCTACATCCTAATAGCCTTAAGAAATGTAGACCTTTCTTTCCTAATTACTAACTCCATAGCCTTGGTTATTAGTTAATCAGAAAAGAAGATGAAGAAGGAATTCGGGCCAACACAAAGCTACGTCCACCCTTATAGCCTTAAGAAATGTATACTTATAACCTTTTTTATTTCCTATTTCCCTTACTACTTACCAAATGGCCTTATGCATAAGTAGAAAGCATGAAATCTTTTGTGCACTAAGATTAATGAAGAACAAGGAAATAAAACATGAATTGAAAGTATTATTCAGAAATGTAGAAAAAACTAGAACATGAATTATAAACTAAAACAACCCAAAAACTTAAAGAAGAAGTTAGCCAAGCATGGCTAAAGGAGTCATTGAATTACCCTGGATAGGAGCTCAAATATGGCTTCCCACAAGTCCTAGGAACAATGCTCAAAAGGGAGAAAGAGAGAATACTTGTTGTATTCTAAGAGGTGTGTCTACCAAGTGAAGAAAAAACTCCTTATTTATAGCAAAAACCTGACTTCCAGCGCTTGGGCGCTGGCATTCCCAACGCTTGGGCGCTGGGAAGCATTAAAATCCAACGTGCAGAAATAGGCCCAGCGCTTGAGCGCTGGCTTCCAACGCTGCAGCGCTGGGTGCAACCTCTGACTCACATCCTAGTCAGAGGTCCAGCGCTTAAGCGTTGGGACTTCCAACGCTGCAGCGCTGGGACGAACACTGGCAGCTTTTTCTTGGATTCCTTTCTTCTTCAATGGTGGAATTGATTGGCTTAATTAGGCCACATTCAGCCTCTATTAAGTTCTGAAACCTCCCCTTTACCACCATTAATCTTCCATCCTTATTTTACATGTGCTCAAATCAAAGAGACTTGCTTCCCATTCTTTAATTTCACTTCAAGTCCTTTCTTGGTGAGAACTTCAATTCTGGCCCTTTGACTCCTTCAAACTTCACTTTTCATCCTCCTCTCTTGAACCTTTACACTTTGATCCTTCAATTCCTGAAACTTTACAAATCGGTCCCTAGACAAAAATGATAACTATACCAGCTTTTTCCTAAAAATATAAAATAGCTATAAAAATTCCTAAAAATATAAAATAAAGTTAGAAAAACAAATAAAATCTAATCTACATGCAAAATGAAAAATAAATATAAAATCTACCTAAAAACAATAAAAAAACCTATATGTGACTCAAAAATAATAAAATAAAAAGACTAAAAACTACCTTAAAACATCATATAAAATCCTGTCATCACACCACTATACCCAACGACAGCTTGTCCTCAAGCGACTAAACTTAAAGAAAAACTCGTCCCTGAGTTTTGAGAAAGTTTATCTGATTACAACTTGAAGCACAAAAACCTTTCAAAGAAAGCTTAGCAGAAAAGGAAGACATGCATGTTTTATAGACAAAGAATCAAGAAAGTTAGGCTTGGCTTTTAACATGTTTGAGTTCATCAATTAAGCTCACAAAAAATAATATTCTCCATGAAAAACAAGAAAGCTCAATAATCCTGCCTATCATTCAAATCAAAACTGAAATAGTGCAACCAAGTAATTTTGAAGAGATTCTTGAAGGTTGTAACTTGGCCAAAGGGTTGAACAATTTAAGGTGTGGATTTCAAGAAATTGGCAACTCTAATGGCTTGACTCAGAATTTGTTGTTAAGTGATTTTTTTGACTAAGAGCTTCAACAAATTAACACAAGGGTCCTCTCAATTTTTCTTTTTCTTTTCTCTTTTTTTTTTAAACAAAGTAGTGGAATGTATGGGATGAATGACTTGAATTTTACTCCCCTCATACTCTTTCTCACCCCACCACTTCATTATTTTTTCCTAAGGCACATACCTTATTTTTTTCAACTTTTTCCTTCTCTTTCTAGAGAGAAACCCACAACAAAAGCTCTAACAATTTCAGCACATGAATCACAATAACAACTTAAAAATATCACACAAAGTAGGCTTCAAAGAATGACTCTTTTAAGGCTCAAAAGGGGCTACTAGTGGATTTTTGCTTTTCAACCAAAACTCTGAGTTTTCAAAAATGCCTAAAATCTCTTCTCAACTTACAAGGTAAACAAAATCCCAATCAACATGTAACACAAGGCAGAAAAATTTCACAATCAAGAATTCAGAGTCCTCAGCTCTCAGAAAACATAGGGTAAGTGGTACCCTTTTAAGAACTCAGAAAAACTTTGCCAACAACCAAAACAATCAAGATATCCAAAATCAATTCTAACAGCATGCAATCCTAACCGCTTCAAAACATAGAACCTTTTCAAAAGCAGTTTAATCAGATAAAGCACTCAAAGAAATTGTAGTATTCAGACTGGATAATATACTCAAGACTCATGCAAAAATAAAACAGAAACACTAAACTAAAAATAAAGCTAAAAATTCATAAAAAGAAAAACAAAACTAAAAAGCTGGTACAATCACAAATTTCCCACAATAATCCAAGGGAACCTCAATGCAAAAATCACTTTGAAAACTTAAGTTCAAGAGGGCTCTTTCTCCTTCCTGCAAAATTGAACAAACAAAAGTCTCACAAGTAGAAACTTGCTTGACTTGTTAGTTCCACAAATAGCGCAATTAAGAACATGGGTTGAAAAATTGTGTCCACCTTAAAAACAAGAATTCTTGAGTTTCCAAAAAATTAAAACCATTGTAGAAACAAGGGAAAACTCATAGAATCTAAAATTTTCAGAAAATGGTGAACACAAAAATTTATTAAAACAGCAAAAAGAAAATCAAACAGAGAGTCTGCCCGAGCTCCAGCGCTTGAGCGTTGGGGATGCCAACGCTTGGGCGCTGGATTAAAACAAAAACTGGGTGGATTCCAGGGGCCTAGCGCATGAGCGCTAGACCTCCAACGCTGGAGCGTTGGGATTAACTGGAATAGGGGAAACCAAGCAGGGGCTCAACGCTTGATCGTTGGCCTCCAGCGCTTGAGCGCTGGCCCCTCCTGCAGCAAAACATAGAATTTTTTATTTATTTATTTATTTACAAAGATGGTGCAGAAAATTAAAAGACATAAAATTAAACTATCCTAAGTTGGGTTGTCTCCCAACCAGCTCATTGTTAAGGTCCGAGATAGACCCTTCCACTAATCACTTTCAACCGGGGTCTATTACAAAATTCATTAGACCCCGCAAATCATGCATATTTTGGCACAAATACAACATAGTGCCTAATGATTTTTCAGCTTTCAAGGCAACATCAATCAAATTACAAATGGAAGGGATAAGAAAAACTTCCCCTTCTTCTTTCTTGCCTTGATCTTTTGAACCTATAACATAGGTCCTTTGAAGTTCTTCTTCCTCCATCTCCAATGTGTCTTTGAAGACAAATTCTACAATGAAGGTTTCTTTTACCTCTTCTCTTTGAACCACAAGTTCACTTTCATGAACAGGTGATTGTTGTTCATCCCTAGGCGGCCTCTTTAGAATGCTTTGTATTCTTCCTTGAAGAATCTCCCTGGCCTTACATTCTTGCTCAAGACTTGGCAAAAATCCGGTTTTTCTCTTGCAATCTAATTCGGAGTAAAACTCGTCAATTAGAGTGAAGACATCCTGCTTTTTCTTCTCATATTCCTTTTCAAGTTCAGCCCGGATTTTTGCCTCCCGTTGTTCGAATGTTTCAGCCATAATTCCTGACAATACTTAACAAACAAAATTAGCAGCACCAGTTCATCACAATTTTTTTATATTATTTTTTTTTAATAAAAAGCACTAAACAAAATAATAACAAGAATAGAACCTATCCCCGGCAACGGCGCCAAAAACTTGATACCTAAATCGCAAGTGCACGATTCAATATCGCGTAATAAAAAGATCGAACCCAAGGGATAGGTTTCCTATTATTATAATATTTAGTACTTGTGCAGAAAATTTAAGAAATTAATATTTGTTGATGTTTTTAGAACAAGAAATAAAGATGATAAGAATTTAAGCTCTTGGGTCGGTTTACATAGTCTACAAACATGCTAGAAATCTCCTACTTAATTTTTGAATTTTAAGTCCAATTTCATGGTGCTATAGCCTAGAGTTTCTACATCCTAATAGCCTTAAGAAATGTAGACCTTTCTTTCCTAATTACTAACTCCATAGCCTTGGTTATTAGTTAATCAGAAAAGAAGATGAAGAAGGAATTCGGGCCAACACAAAGCTACGTCCATCCTTATAGCCTTAAGAAATGTATACTTATAACCTTTTTTATTTCCTATTTCCCTTACTACTTACCAAATGGCCTTATGCATAAGTAGAAAGCATGAAATCTTTTGTGCACTAAGATTAATGAAGAACAAGGAAATAAAACATGAATTGAAAGTATTATTCAGAAATGTAGAAAAAACTAGAACATGAATTATAAACTAAAACAACCCAAAAACTTAAAGAAGAAGTTAGCCAAGCATGGCTAAAGGAGTCATTGAATTACCCTGGATAGGAGCTCAAATATGGCTTCCCACAAGTCCTAGGAACAATGCTCAAAAGGGAGAAAGAGAGAATACTTGTTGTATTCTAAGAGGTGTGTCTACCAAGTGAAGAAATAACTCCTTATTTATAGCAAAAACCTGACTTCCAGCGCTTGGGCGCTGGCATTCCCAACGCTTGGGCGCTGGGAAGCATTAAAATCCAACGTGCAGAAATAGGCCCAGCGCTTGAGCGCTGGCTTCCAACGCTGCAGCGCTGGGTGCAACCTCTGACTCACATCCTAGTCAAAGGTCCAGCGCTTAAGCGTTGGGACTTCCAACGCTGCAGCGCTGGGACGAACACTTGCAGCTTTTTCTTGGATTCCTTTCTTCTTCAATGGTGGAATTGATTGGCTTAATTAGGCCACATTCAGCCTCTATTAAGTTCTGAAACCTCCCCTTTACCACCATTAATCTTCCATCCTTATTTTACATGTGCTCAAATCAAAGAGACTTGCTTCCCATTCTTTAATTTCACTTCAAGTCCTTTCTTGGTGAGAACTTCAATTCTGGCCCTTTGACTCCTTCAAACTTCACTTTTCATCCTCCTCTCTTGAACCTTTACACTTTGATCCTTCAATTCCTGAAACTTTACAAATCGGTCCCTAGACAAAAATGATAACTATACCAGCTTTTTCCTAAAAATATAAAATAGCTATAAAAATTCCTAAAAATATAAAATAAAGTTAGAAAAATAAATAAAATCTAATCTACATGCAAAATGAAAAATAAATATAAAATCTACCTAAAAACAATAAAAAACCTATATGTGACTCAAAAATAATAAAATAAAAAGACTAAAAACTACCTTAAAACATCATATAAAATCCTGTCATCACGACCCACTTGGAAGACGAGCACAAGTGACCCTCTTAAGGGACACAACCTCGTTCAAACCAACCAGCGGGCATAAGTAATCCTCATAAGGGACACGGTCCCGACCATCTTGAAGAGCGATCGGAGACGAGTACAAGTGACCCTCTTAAGGGACACAACCTCATTCAAACCAAGCAGCGGGCGTAAGTAACCCTCTTAACGGATACGGTCCCGACCGTCTTGAAGAGCGATTGGAGACGAGCACAAGTGACCCTCTTAACAGACACAACCTCGTTCAAACCGAGCGAAGGGCGTAAGAAACCCTTCTAAGGGATACTGTCTCGACCATCTCGAGGAAAAAACTTCCCGACAAAAAGCAATCCACAAGAAGGAACGCAGATCAACAGAACCAATGAAAAAATGCTAAGGTGATATCATTAAATATTAACCAAAGAGAGTCTAACCCAATAAGCATGTGTACATATGTTAAAATGAACTTTGGACAATCGAAAACACTGGACGACAAAGCAACTCCACAAGTGAATTCAGGTCGGCTTCAAAAAGGAGGAAGAACGGCTCAAAACGAACAAAAAAAAGGGGAAAGAAATTTCACCCAGAAGAGCATGGCTCCGGTCTCTTGCACACAATATTTTTAGTTGAAACTCTAAAAGGGGAAAAGGCTCATTTCTAGGCATCCATAAACAACGGGGGATACGAATCCCGACCGCCCTAGACAAAGCGCTTATCTCCACAAAGTTCCAACCGACTGAGTCATAATGTTCGTCTTAACGGGCGGAAATCTCACAAATATGGTCGGCAACGGGGGTAACACCTGGGTCTTCTTTGGCTCAATTGTTCAAAAGTAAAGAAATAAGAGAGAATGAATGATCTCTGGCCCGATCGTCTCATGCGAGTTTCAACTGAAAGCAAAAAAAAACAAAAGCAACTAAAAGACAAAACAAGAAAAAATGGAAGAAAAAAAATTTCATTCATTATAAGACAAGGGAGTACAAAAGAAGAAATTACAGAGAGACTTTCCTAAGGAAAATCCTCTGGGTTCTCTAAAAACTACTAGTTAGAAGGTTCGTCTAAAGGGATATCGTTGGGGACAAAGGCGCAACCTTCATACTTCCCTATGACGCCCTCTTAAACAGTATGAATGGAGGAAGCCCCATTAGTCTTGACACGAGGGTTCAAGATCTATAGCTGGGCTACAACATTTTGGAAGCCTGCCGCGTAATTGTCCTACATGAACAGTCGAAGGGAAGCAACCTGAGAGTTCACCTTCTCAATATAGGCTCGCATTTCAGTGGTCTTCAGGTCGGCATCCCTCACCTACTCAGAAAGGGACCGATTCTCCTCCTTCAGAAGTTCCAGTTCCTCGGTAAGGAGACCCTTCTTCTTCTCCTACGTAGAAACAGAAGCCACCTAGACCGCCAGAAGTTCGGACTCCCCGAGAAACCTCTGATTCTCCTGTTCAAGTTGTTCGACCTTCTTTAGAAGAGCAGCTTGTTCTTGGGAATGGAGCTCATGCTCTTAGGCCTTCTCAAGGATGTCCTGTTGGGTCTAGGTGGACCAGCATCCTGCCTGCTGTGTAGCATTCGAAACGTGGCGTGGTTGCTACGCCTTAAAGGAATTTAGTTGCGCCCTCACTAACAGCAATTGCTTTTGGCGTAGTGGTAAGCGCTAAAGGTCCAAAAAGTGGTATCAGAGCATGGTCACGTGTTCGAATCCCCTTTAAGGCATTTCTGTGCAGCGGGTCGCTGGCAGGCTCTGGGGGGGATTGTTGGGTCTAGGTGGACCAGCATCCTGCCTGCTATGTAGCATTCGAAACGTGGCATGGCTGCTACGCCTTAAAGGAATTTAGTTGCGCCCTCACTAACAGCAATTGCTTTTGGCGTAGTGGTAAGCGCTAAAGGTAAGTATTGTTAGATTCAAATAATTAAATGAATTATTATGTTTTGATAATTAACAATTTCTTTAAGGTTTAATATCGTTAGAGATAGAATTCCTAACATAGTGAAGTTTCTCATATCCAGGAATATCTATCTACTGTAGAGACTGAATGAATCCCAAAGCATCATCAAGAGAATCAGTCTGCCAGAAGAAACCGTCCGGTCATCCTGAAGGAAATACTCTCAAAGACATACAAAGGAAAGCATTCATGTAAAGACAGTCTGGTGACTCACGAGGAATGAAGCAGCAACTGCAAATAGCAAACATCCTCTCTCAAGGACACTCTATCAAGCTCTGCGCTCTCAAGTCAAAGTCTACTTCAAGAAGCCGAAACAGTCCGCTTCCTAAACCTACAGTGATCAAAAGGAAGACTGTTTCATCTAAAGCTGAAAGAGTATGACAACTCATGAAGAAACACCTTCAGCTTCGAAGCTTCTCTAGCATCATATAAAGAAGTTGTGGATCAACTCTCTCAGATGGAGAACTTCAGTGGAAGAAAAAGAAAAGAGAAGATTCAGTCATCTATGAGCCAAGAAGATTCTAATCCTTAAGAAGGACTGAATGAAGAAAGACCGTCTGCCTAATACGAGCCATTCACTAACGGAATTCTAAATACTCTATGGAGACTGCGTCTACCAAATCCTAAGGAAGAATCCGTCTGCTCAAGCATCAGAATGCGCCAAAGGTACAAACATCAAGAAATGTGTTTTACGAGGATATTAGTTTAATAGAAGCATTAAAGAAATTATTCTCCTCATCCTGAATAATTGCTTCTTGGATCAAAAGACATCTACCTCGTCTGCATATTAATTAAAGTACTGGAAATGGTAGAAAGTAGAAAGGGACACAATTAATACAATATTCCTTGGTCCCACTACTTTTCTACTTTTCCTCAAATCAAGCTGACATCGCGGAATCAACGGCGAGAATCTCTGAACATCGTACACTTTCAACGGCTGAAATTCAAATATATGATCAAAGCACTTGATGAGCACTAGCTTGCATGCACTGGGGTATAACAGTCAAAGCAGGAACCACAGCTGGAACTCCAAGCATTAAATACAGAAGACACAGCTTAAGGCTACTTGCTCAAATGGAGCTAGAAGATGTCAACCCAGGCAAATCAATGCTTCTTAGATCATGTCTCAGACCTGCTGAAAAATGCAGAATTAGCCGTTACTCACAGCAGAGGAAGTCGGAGCACTAACGGGCAGATTTTCTCTCCTTCTGTGAAAGAAGAACAAAGATCTTCAACTGAAGATATATATATAGAGAATTCTGCTTCTGTAACAACTTGGTGACCAGAACTCAATCTCACATATATCAATCAAGTTCGTCCAAAGAACCAAGACATCCTTGGTTCCAACTCAGGGAACTTCAAGCCATATCCTACCTGAGTTGAGTTGCTCATGTGTGTGGAAAACTTATAGAGTATTACTCTCATCCTATCCCACACACAAAACTTAAAACAGAGAACCAACTTGCTTATGATCTTTGTTTTCTGCTCTTCATTTCTTCTACCCACTCTTATTAGAAGAGAACTATTGTAGAAAAGCAAAACCTTGTAAAAGGTGTCAGGAGAAGTCATGTATAGTACTTGTAAGGAGAAGTCCTAATAATACTTGTAAGGAGAAGTCCTTCGAATACTTGATAGGAGAAGTCCTTCGAATACTTGTTGGGAGAAGTCCCTGATAATACTTGTACTATTTATTGAAATAGTGGAAAATCTTGGTGAAGCCAAGGACTGGACGTAGCCCTGACGATTATGGGGGTGAACCAGGATAAAAATAATGTGTGCTTTACTTTTTATGTTAAGTTAGGATTTCATGTTGCATGCATATACAATTGCTTAAATCATTAACTCTTTTGAGAATGAATAATTAACGAAGAAAGGATTTTTCAAAATAAACAACACAATTCAACCCCCCCCCTTTCTTGTGTGTTTCTTGCACCTTCAATTGGTATCAGAGCCTAACCACTCTGAAAATAACTAACATCTTCACAGATGCTGAGTATAAAGATCTATGGAAATAGATGTTCTCCTCGAACAAAAAGCAACCATGATCCAAACAATAGTGCAGGAAGAACATCTCAAAGAAACTAACACAAGAAAGGAGTAAACAGGATAAAAGGAAGCTATTCATAGATAACTTGATGAAGCACCAGAATATATATTCATCCAAGAAGAGGAAGCCAATGAAGATCCCTGACTTCCTAGCTCAACTCATTTCTGGCGGATCCTCCAGCAAATCTGTGAAATAATCAGGCTCTCCTTTACGAGAAATATAAACTCATCGTCTTCATGATCGAAACAACCTCATCCAAAGATTGAAAATAGTTGATACATCATGTGATCACTTGAAATACAAATGAGGTAACTCTGAACTTATGATCATCAAGTTGTAACTATTCTCTTACCTGTTCTAACTTAAATAAAATTAGTTATATAATAAAGAAAGGAAAAACTGAACATTTGTCCTCTAATTTTAATCATTCTTTCACTAAGATAAATTCTAAATCAATTTAATCCCATACTATTTCAAATTTTTAATCACACAAAAGGAACTAAGTCTCTGTTGCCGTATCAAAATATGCATAGTATATTCAAATGTTGTCGTGAAGAGTAAATGTTTTGAAATACATACACATTTGCATATCTGCTTAAGCCTTGGGAAATTTGTCTTACTTTGATTATGACACTCAAACACTGATACTTACAATCGTATGAGTAAAGGACTAACCCTCTGGACCCAAGGAAAACCCGGGTACCACAAAGGTGTGCAACGATTACTGCTGCAGGAACTCACAGTAAAGAAACATACTTACTACAAGAACGATCAACAAAAGCTGATCAATCATTGAAGTCAAGAGAAGAAAATAGCATCATCCACCTAATAGGAGACAGCTATGAAGACATGATGTGTAATACAAAGCACAGATCCAATGACAAAGTTTATTCACAGGGAGTATCTCTAATCTATGCATATCTGTTAGATAATCAGAGCATACAGACATCACTGCATGCGACAAACTAAAACAATGAGACAGTACTAATAAAGCTCTGTGGCAAAGTACTCTAGGTTAATATTTGCAGGATGAAGAAATGCATATACTGAGTAGATAACAGAAAATGATCAAAGAGGTGAATTCAAAGGAGCATTTAAAGAAGAAGAAGGCTACATTTGTCATAAATGGAGTCTCCCGCTAAGATAAATTGAAATCTGAGTCACCGTCCGATGATCATTCAAGGAACATCCAAGTGAGAACGTCTGGGCTTAACTGAAAGGACACGTTCAGAAACCCACGTCTGGGTCACTGGTAAACAGTTGTATCGTTTCATATGCTTAGGCGCCTTTAACACGCATTAAATCTTCTAACTGTCATGACTGCGCATTTATAGATTTTCTCCTGATACGCGTGCCATACTTGCTATCTCACATTAAATGCACAAGTAATTATTCCATTCCATGAAACGAGTGAAACTGTCCGCCTTCTAATCAATCTCAACAAAAGAACCTGAAAATAGAAGCCCTACACTCACAACTCACTCACTTGCATTCAAAATTTGTGCTATTCTCTGCTTTCTTTCTCTAACCTCTCTCTGTAGAACTCTCAAATGGCACCAAAGAAGCAACCCGCTGCCAAGCCCAAACTTACTCAAGCGCAAGAGGCCGTTCTTGAGCTGAGAAGGAAGAATGTTGACGCCAATCGTCGCGAACAAGTAATGAAGATTGGGGCTCAGAAATTCTCTGACCTAGGTGAAAGGGAACTCGTATCACCAAGGTATCTTGAGCTTCATCGCTTCCAATATGCCAAAGTTGCCGGACTAAGTCTTGTATTATTTCAAGACTGGGAGCGACTCATGAAAGTGTCAGAGACCCCTGCTCTTGAACCTCTGGTAAAGGAGTTCTATCAGTGCGCCGTGAAGAAAAACCATCGGTCCATCGTGAGCAGATGCATGAGAGTGATAACGGAAATCTGTCCTGGAGATATTGCCCTAGCACTAGAAGTGGATGTAAATGATGGAGTTCACTACTCCCCGAAGTGGGAAATCTCGGCCATAAACAGCAACTGCATCTGGAATGAGGACCCTAAGATACATGGAAACTGCGTCAGCAACCTAGTTGAAGAATACAAGTTTCCTCACGCCGTTCTCAGTAAGGTTGTTATTCCTAAAGAGGGAGCCCGAGATCTTGTAAACAAAATTTCTCACCGGGCACTCTATCAGATGAGTAACATGCAAAAGATCAACCTCCCCTCTCTGATCTTTCATCACATGGTAGGGACTATTGAGAGTCCGGTGTCAAACCTCCCCTATGGTGCTCTCATTACGAAGATAATGGGGCTGAAGGGACTAGACTGAAGAGAAACTCCAAAATGAGTTCATTGCTCAAGACTACATCTACCCAACACCCATCAGGTTTGGGGATGTCAAACGAATGAATCTGAAAATTGATTTCTCTGGCGTTCCAAAGAAGATGCTCTCTAAGGGGGAAAAGAAGCAACTGGATGACAATGAAGAAGCCAAGCAGGTAACAGAAATCCAACCCTCTCCTCCAAGGACCAGAGCGTCCATAGCAAAGAAAGAAACCATCCTAACTGCATCTTCACCAATCAAGAAGCGCAATGCTACAGAAGCAGATAAGGCAACTATAATAATGTCGTCATCCGAGCCAGAACCGAAGCGGAGACGCCTTGTAAAGGCAACAACCACCATCGCCAGACAAAGCACAACTTCATCAGGCGATGATGAAGACTTCATGCCGATAGCGTCGTTGGTAAAAAGTGTGAAGGGAGCACCTCTGAAAGTGTCTCCAAAGGTTGATCATCCCTCACCCTCTCTCATGAAGTATCTTTCTTATATACCTACATTATTCCACGAATATGTGGAAGACATCATTGATATAGTAGATGATGGGAATTGTGGCTATCGATGCATTGCTCAATGGCTTGGAGTCAATGAGAATGAATGGCCTGCTGTCAGAATGGAGATTATAGAAGAGCACAATGCTCATCACTCTCTACATGCTGGGATAATGGAGTCTGAGCAGCATCTAGAGTGGTTAAGAGATGCACTGAAATTACCTACAGGAGAATTCGCTCTATCCCCCAAATGGTTCACAGTTCCTGATATGGGATTGCTGGCTGCAAGTGCTTTCAAGATCATACTAGTAACCCTAAGTCTAAGGGAGTCATGCACCTATCTACCCTTAGTTGGTCCAGCCTTCATCCCTCCCATTATCGCATTCATCTGCAATATCGACGACCACCATTGGGTCAGAGTGAAACTCAGGAATGATTCACCACTTCCTTATAGCACTCCTCTGTGGAGACCAAATTGTGCGAGGAATGCTAGAAGATGGGGGAAACATATCTCTCCAAGGATCATAAAATATAAGGAGATCGTTGATCCGGAGTATGTGCGACAACTTCAAAGTTCTGCAAGCCCATCTGATAGTGAATCTACTCATGACAGAAATGAGATCTCACAAGTGCAAGCTCAGATCATTCAAACCTCATCAGTAGCTCCACCAAGTCCAATTCAATCATCAAGACCACTTAAGATTACAAATCATCCACTGGACGTTAAACAAGTGAATCAAGACAAAGGAACTGCTGCATGCTTCACGGATAGAGAAGCAGAAAATTCAGAGATTCAGGAGGAATTTCGTCTGGCTGCAAGGAAGGAGGGTCCTTCAAAAGAAAGTGCTAAGCAGCGAACGAAAACCAGAGCATCAAAGAAGCCACAACCAAAGAATAAGAAGCAGAAGACTGAAGCCAAGAATATAAATGATCATGTTGATGATCCAGAAATATCTCTGAATGAGATACTGGCCACTCAGCATAAAGTCTCTAAGGAAGCATCTGCACCTGAGGATAATCAGGATAATGATGTTCAAATTTCTACTCCTATGAAGTCTTCGCGGAATATAGCAAGAGTCTTTCTAGCTCATGTTCCAAGAAGGTCGCCTCGGACGTTAACTTCTTCCTCTTTGCAGATCCCCAGAATGCTTACAATGGAAAACGCTATCTATGCTCCAAACTTGATGGTGGAACTGCTGGGATATAATTTCTGCCTGCTGGCCCGACTCTGGTCTCCTCCCGCTTTTGATGGTATACAAATTGCATTTTCTCAAAGGTCAAGGTACGATATCTTTCGCCACGAGTGGGAACTGTCTGTCTTCAGACGTGTTCATATAAGCACCATTCCATTCGGACTGATTCATGGGGTTAAAAGCATTATGTTTCAACATGGATCATAGTTGCTCATTCTACTTACTGCAAGACCTCGACCTGATCCTCTGCCAACTACCATTACACCTCCCAACAATCATCCATCATATGCACCAGTCATTTCCCTGCCTCAAGTCATAACTATATCCCGTGATGTACTCATTACATCCTCCGACTCTGAGGAAAGTCTAAACCATGCATCTCCATCTTCTTCGAGAGAAACTCCTGCCACTGCAACTTCAGCAAATGTCCTGGATGCTGAGATTACAACTGCTCAACCTATATCATTTGCTCTCCCAAAGAGTGATCTTCCTCAAGCTGAGGAAATTCCTGAACAGCAGACCACAAATATGCATTCATCGGCTGAGGATTCCTTTGATGCCAAGACTGCAGTGATGCAACTATCAGCAAGAATAGATGAAGCTTGCTCAAATTCTACTAAGGAAAATCAAGAGCTGCGTGGCGATGTGTACAACCACATTGACACTGTGTCAATTAATTCCAATACCGTATCGGTATTAGAATTTTTTCGCAGCATAAGATTAGTTACATTACATTATTTGTGCAATATGATATATATATATATATATATATATATATATATTTGAATAAATTGCATTATGTAAGTTAGGACATCCCCTATCGCTATGACATTGTTTGACATGATTATTGTGTGATGGAGAAAATAGTTTTGGATATTAATTTATGAATATCCCTTTGTATATTTAGTTAGGTTCATTTAACTTTTTCTCTATCAAGTGGGAGAATTGATTTAATCAATTATTATTTTCTCAAGTAAATTAATTAATTTCTCAATTAATTGAATATGAGAAAACCAATACATTTATGTGTGATATACTATTAGATATCACTTTAT
Organism: Acmispon strigosus; assembly: GCA_030819835.1. Lineage (NCBI taxonomy): Eukaryota > Viridiplantae > Streptophyta > Magnoliopsida > Fabales > Fabaceae > Acmispon > Acmispon strigosus. The sequence continues at coordinate 21,926,659 of JAUAMA010000006.1, forward strand.
TGTCGAGTCCTATATTGAGGATATCTGTAAGTCTATTTGAGAATATTGTAATACAATAAACTCTCTATTATTTATAATCAATAATTCTTGCTAAGAGAATATACTATATTTAAATAATTATTCTTTAATCTTGTAATTTGGGAATAGTGGGAGTTAGAGACCGATTATTGTCATATCCTCTATAGTGATTAAGTATAGGTCATATATGCTTCCGCCGCTGTTGTGGTAACCCAATTTTGTTTTCAAGTGTATTTTGTTATATTTACATGCACTTTGCTATAATTGATATTTCGTTTAATGATACATATATTTTATGTTAATTGACAAATGTTAATCCAAGTGGGAGAATGTTATATTATTTATAATTAGTTATCTATTTTGGTCATGGATTAACATTATTAATTAATTAGAATATATTTTGTTTGGTCATTAATATCAATTATATGAATTATAAATTCAGTTCAAAAAAAAATTATATGAATTATTAATTTAATTCTTATGCATGTATTGTGATAGATGATATATTGGGCTTTTGTTATTAACTGACTTATGATGGGTTATGTCAGTTAACTATGCTCATTGAGAGGATCCTGGTCTCATCTGTTAGTATATAAACTGATTCTCATTAATCAGTTTATTCATTGAGGAATACTTCAGATAGAGAGCAATTTACTCTCAAGTACGCGCTCTCTGCCTCTTCTCTCACACAGTGATCATGGATCCTCCAGGTATACAATTTCTCTACTACAATTACAAGAATTAACATGTTATAATCTTTATCAATAGGACTGTATGATCTGTTAGGATCTTCTTCTAAATTTAGCAGGAGAGCCACATAGGGGACCTCTTCCACCCAAACCTCGTCGCCAAGGCTGAAAGCATGCTGTGCAAGGCAATCGTCCATGGCGTTACTAGTACGACGAACAAACAAAAGCTCAAAACAATCAAAGGTTGAAATAAAGTTGCGACAAACGCGAAACACTGAACATAAATAGGAAGAATGTTAGGAACCAAATCACACACAGCAGAAAAGGTATTGAAAGCAGTGCACAAATATGTGAATGAGAGCTTTGTTGGTGAATAACAATGGAGTTTTACATATATGAGGAAATGTAAGGTTTCCCTAGATTTGCCCAGAGCACAGCTCCGATAGGTCAGCTCAATGCTGCCTATACATGCTAACAAACTTAGATATTTTCTGGATACCCCCTCCCTCAACCCATACCTCACTCCTTATATAAAGGAAACGACATCTAGCTCCCCTCACTCTTCCACGTCACCAAAATCTAACTAACTCTTGACAGATTTCTCACCCCTTCTAGAATAAACTTTCCACACCTTGGGTCCCACAAATGTGTGATGAACTTGTGACTCACTAGGACCTTCTTCATGTATACGAGTCCTAACAATACTCCCTTCATTAAGCCTTTCTTTGTCCTCAAAGCAAAAATTTGGAAATTGATTTCTCATCATTATAGAATCCTCCCATGTAGCTTCTTCTGCCATATGTCCATTCCAATGTATAAGAACTTGGTTGACCTTCTCACCATGTATCTCCACAGTTCTCTGAGCTAGCACTGCTTCCGGTTCAATTAACACACCACTATCGCCTTCCAGTTCTGGTAATACCTCCCCTTCATGATAATTTCCCACAGCTTTTTTAAGCAATGAGACATGGAAGATTGGGTGAACACGTGACCCTTCAGGCAGCTTTAATTGATAGGCCACTGCTCCAACACGTGCTGTAACAGGGTAAGGACCATAGTACCTTGCTGCTAACTTAGCATTGATCCTTGAGACAACAAATTGTTGTCTGTGGGCCCTCAGCTTCACAAATACCCACTCCCCTGTCTCAAAACTCCTATCACACCTTTTTCTGTCTGCCTGTTGCTTCATTCTATCTTGTGCTCTCAATAATTGTTGTCTGAGCTGTCTTATGGCCTCATCCCTATCCAATAACTCCCTTTGCACAGCCTCTACTCTGGTCTCACCTTGTATCCATCGGGTAATGACTGCGGGTGCCCATCCATACACAATTCCAAAAGGAGTTTGTCCCGTAGTGGCGTGGTAACTTGTATTGTACCAATACTCAGCCCAAGAAATCCAATTGGCCCAAGTCTTAGGCTGGTCAGCTATGAAGCATCTTAGGTGAGTCTCCAGACACCTATTCACTATCTCTGTTTGACCATCGGTCTCAGGGTGGTATGCAGTGCTCATTTTTAACTGTGTACCTTGCAACTTGAACAGCTCCTTCCAAAAGTTACTCATGAATACTGGATCTCTATCACTGACAATAGATAGTGGTATCCCATGTAACCTTACAACCTCTCTAACAAACACTTCTGCAATCACCTTAGCTGTATACGGGTGTTTCAATGGAATAAAATGTGAGTATTTAGATAACCTGTCAACAACCACTAATATTGCTTCATACCCCTTTGACTTGGGTAATCCTGTTAAAAAATCCATAGATAAATCCTCCCAAATGCGATCTAGAATGGGTAGTGGCTGCAGCAAACCTCCAAGTGAACTAGCCAAGTATTTCTGTCTCTGATAAGTATCACACCCCTTAACAAACTCTTGTACTGTATTCTTCATTCCCACCCAGTACACATTGGCTGCTAACCTCCTATAAGTTCTGTAGAAACCTGAATGCCCTCCTTGAGGGGTTGAGTGAAACTCTGCTAGTAACAAAGGAATCATTGCTGACACCTTAGACAAGACCAATCTGCCTTCATACAACAACACCCCATTTTTGTATGAGTAACCAGGCCTTGAATTTACATCTGCCTGCAAATCCTTAATCACTTGCTGCAACTCCTTGTCTTGTTCCACTTCTGCCTGCAGTGTTTTTTCATTCCCCCATTGTAAGCCAGTTACCACTTGACGTAATTCTCCACCTTCATTGACCCTTGAAAGTGCATCAGCACCTCTGTTAAGTCGTCCAGGTTTGTAACTGATTTCAAAATCAAAACCCAACAACTTAGCAGCCCAGTTCTGCTGCTTTGCTGTGACTACTCTCTGTTGTAACAATTCTTTGAGACTCTTCTGATCAGTAGACACTTTGAATCTCCTCCCCAACAAATAAGGCCTCCAATGCTGAATTGCAAGCACCACTGCCATTAGTTCTTTCTCATAGACAGATTTGGTGAGATTTCTTACTCCCAAGGCTTTGCTAAAATAAGCCACTGGTCTCTTCTCTTGCATAAGTATTGCTCCAATTCCTCCACTAGAAGCATCACACTCTATGACAAACTCCTTGTTGAAATTCGGTAAGGCTAACACTGGGGAAGTAGTCAACTTATCCTTTAACACTTCAAAAGCTTCCTGTGCTTTCTCATTCCACAAAAATGCATCTTTTTTGGTAAGCTCAGTCAAAGGTTTGGCTATCTTGCCATAATCCTTGATGAACTTCCTATAATAACCTGTCAGGCCCAGAAAACCTCTAACTCCCTTCACATTCTTGGGTGTAGGCCATTTGGTAACACTGACCACCTTGCTGGGATCAACTGCCACCCCTTCTCCTGATATCAAGTGTCCCAAATATTCTACAGAACTTTGGCCAAAATGACATTTTTATTAGCCACTAGACTATGAGTCTGTAAACTTTTCAGAACTTCTTTGAGGTGTTCCATATGTGACTGCCAATCCCTGCTATACTCCAATATATCATCAAAAAACACTAACACAAATTTCCTCAACAATGGCCGAAACACCTCATTCATAAGACTCTGAAAAGTAGAGGGTGCGTTCATTAACCCAAAAGGCATCACCAAGAATTCATAATGGCCCTCATGTGTTCGAAAAGCTGTTTTATGAATGTCTTCTTCTCTCACCCTAACTTGATGGTAACCAGATTTTAAATCCAATTTGGAGAAAAATCTAGCTCCATGCAACTCATCCAGCAATTCTTCAATCACTGGTATGGGAAACTTATCAGGTACTGTAGCTTTGTTGAGAGCCCTATAATCAATGCACATCCTCCATGAGTTGTCCTTCTTCTTGACTAAAATCACCGGACCGGAGAAAGAACTTGTACTATGACGAATAATTCCAGTTTCCAGCATGTCTTTTACTTGCTTTTCAATCTCATTTTTGTGGTGATGAGGGTATCTATAAGGCCTTACATTTATAGCTCCTGCCACTTCCTTCAAAATAATCACATGTTCTTTCTTCCTCTTAGGTGGTAGTCCTATAGGTTCTTGGAATACCTCAGCATAAACATTCAGCAAGTTTTCCAATTCCATGGACTGATCCATCTCTAAGGTAAAAAGGTTCCCTCCTTCCTCCACATTTTCTCTGTCCTTCTTCCATCCCACCTTACTCCTCTGTGACTTACACACAATTCTTTGCAGAGTGTCCATCATTCCCAACCGTTCCTCCATCCCCTTCAAGGTGATCCACTCTTTGTTATACCAAAAGCTCATTGTATGCTTTTTCCTATTAACTATCATGTCACCAAGGGTACGTAACCATTCCATTCCCAACACCATATCTACACCTCCCAAATCAAACAACTGAGCATCTACTACCATTGGCACCCCTTCTAAATCTATTCCCAAATTAACACATCGCCCCTTTGTCTTAGAACAAGACCCACCACCCAACTTGATACTCATAGATGGTGTATTCTCAACACTCCAGTTCATTTTGTGTACTAATTGATGGGAGATAAAATTATGTGTTGCTCCACTATCAATAAGAATTAGTACTGGTACCTCATGAATAGTCCCTTTCAACTTCATGGATTGTGGCTTACTGTAATCAGTCTGGCCCAATTGCTGAAAACTCATCATACTCATTTCTCCTTTCACTTCCTCATCTTCTTCTTCCACCTCCACAGCTAGCAGCTTACCTTCTTGCCCTCCTTCCTCTTCGTCCTCCATCACCAAAAATCTAAGTTGTTTGTCTGGGCACTGGTGCATGGGATGGAAAGCCCCTCCACATTTGAAACACAAGCCCTTTGTTTTCTTTCCATTAATTCATTGTAAGATAGATGGGTAAACCCCCTGTCTCGTAACCCACTCCTTTTTCTTTCATGTTGGGCTTGCCTCTCACCTCTAAGCCCACTTCCGTTTCCTTTAACAGCTCCCGCTGACGTGGCATCCTTTCCTCCCTTGACTAGGACCCAGTCTGACCCACCACTTCTATTTGATCCAAAAGTACCGGTTCGGGTTGAACCATAACCCGCTTTGGCCTGTTTGTTATGACCCGGCCCATTATCATCCCTTATCTCCTTCTCCACAACACGCGTGATTTGCAGCACCTTCGTCCTGCTCAAATCTCCCATTGTCGCCAAACTTCTAACCTTCCCCCTGATCTCTCCTTTCAAGCCATGTAAAAAATAACCCAGAAATTGCTTGTCAGGCAGCTTAGGTATCTGTGCGGTGAGATATTCAAACTCAGTGATATATTCATCAACACTCCCAATCTGCCGGAGCTCCGTCAATTGCTCATAGACGTCTCCTTCTCCATGTCCTCCATACCTCTCCAGCAACGCCTCCTTTAACCTGTTCCATGTCAATTCCTCTTCTTCGTTGAGCAACGAATTGAAGAAATGAATGGTAGGTCCCTCCATACATAATTGGGCAAGGTTCACTTTCACCTCCGGCATCGTATCTTGCACACGGAAGTAGACCTCAGCCCTGGAGATCCAACCGGCCGGATCTTCACCGTCGAACATCGGAAGCTCCACCTTCTTCACTGAATGGCGGAATTCAACCAACGCTTCGCCTTGAAGCCGTTTCGTGCCTGATTTCTCCGTTCCTTTAACCGACCCTTCTCCTATCACCTTCTCCGAACTCCATCGTTAACCACACTCTCCTCCTCTGTACGTAACGACTTCCCCAAACTCTTCTCAAACAACGCTATGAGCGTCGCTTGATTCCTCTCCATCGCCGTCAACGTCGTCTTCACCTCCATGAGTTCTTCTTCCAACACTGCGATCTTCGAATCCATACTTCTGATCACTGCTAACTGGTTCTTCTTCGGTGGCATTAACCGGTTCCCTCACAGTTTATCCGGCAGGTCGGACCAAATTGTTAGGAACCAAATCACACACAGCAGAAAAAAGTAATGAAAGCAGTGCACAAATATATGAATGAGAGCTTTGTTGGTGAATAACAATGGAGTTTTACAGATATGAGGAAATGTAAGGTTTCCCTAGATCTGCCCAGAGCACAGCTCCGATAAATCAGCTCAATGTTGCCTATACATGCTAACAAACTTAGATATTTTCTGGATACCCCCTCCCTCAACCCATACCTCACTCCTTATATAAAGGAAACGGCATCTAGCTCCCCTCACTCTTCCACGTCACCAAAATCTAACTAACTCTTGACAGATTTCTTACCCCTTCTAGAATAAACTTTCCACACCTTGGGTCCCACAGATGTGTGATGAACTTGTGACTCACTAGGACCTTCTTCATGTATACGAGTCCTAACAAAGAACCCTCCAAGCCTTTCTTCCATGCTTGGAAAAAAGGAAGACAATTCAGTCTCAAAACACACTCGCCGGAAGTCTAGATCGGCAGTGCAAGATAGAGCCCAACGCATGCAAGAGGCTTCTGCAAGTAAAGGAGAAGAACTCAGGTTCGGTGAAGAGGATGTTGCTGCCATAATATCGCCATCCTTACTTCGAGCCACCATTCCATAACCAGCCACTCCATCTTCCTTCCAAGACGCATCGAATTGATTTTCATCCACCCACTTTGAGGACGGTGCCATGAAGAAGCACAACCAGCAGCGTCGCTAGCTTCTTCCCGAGGGACCTGCACGTGCAGTACCGTGTTCAGCAGCTGGCCACGACCAAGAACACGCTCCAAAGCAAAACTCTGGTTCTGAAACACCATCCCGTTCCTCTCTTCCCATATGGCATAAATTAAATTCTGCACACTGGTTATAGCCTCTTGATTCTTCTCAGCAAGATCTTCGCCCCAGAATTTCAACAAAGATGGAAAGGACACTGTCCGAAGGCACAGCGGCGAGGCGAACCAAACACCCACCTCCCTCGGGCACTGCAGAAACAAGTGGACCACCGACTCCATGGCTGAAGCACATAGGGGACTCTATGGGTCAACATCAATATGACGGCGAACAAGCTCAACTCTGGTGGGCAGAAACCCCATGATAGCTCGCCACGAGACCTCTTTACAACGCGGTAATGGTGCAGAGTTCCAGAATAACTTCCATTCAAAAGGAGATAATGAACTTCCCGACGAAGAGGACGCTGCCGCACCTGTCAAAGACTGGCGAAGACAGCGGTACCCCAATGTTGACGTACAATTACCGTCCAGAGAACCAGGCCAAAACAACATGTCAACCGCATCATGAGGAGAAATAGGAAGAGCAAGTATATGCTTTGCTGTATCAGGACAGAACACCATCTCAACCAGTTGTTATTCCAACACCCACTATTAATATCAATCAAATCCGCCACTACACCAAGATGGAACTCCTGAGCTAAAATGTGATTATAGATACGAGGAGGGCCACCGGACAACCAATTATCAGTCCAAATCCTCACATTAGACCCATTACCAATGGCCATTTAGCCCCTTGTTCAAAAAAAATTCTCGATTTAAAAATGCTAGTCCATGCATAACTTGGGCGGTAACCCCGCTTAGCACCCCAAATACTTCCATTCGGAAAATAAATTGCTTTATAAATCTTAGCCAAAAGCAAACCTGGATGAGCATATATCCGCCACCAATTCTTGCCAACCAGAGCCATGTTAAAGGACTTAAAATCACGAAATCTAAGGCCACCTTCCACCTTGCTCCGGGAAAGAGAATCCCAAGACGACCAATACAAGGTTCGACAAGAAGCATCGCCACCCCAGAAAAATCGAGAAATCATGTTGTTAATATCTGCACAAAGACCATCAGGCAATATAAAGAAAGACATATCTTAAGCAGGAATAGCTTGAGCTACCAACTTAATCAAAACCTCTCGACCAGCGCGAGAAAGATACTTTTCCTTCCACCCTTTGACTTTCTTCCAGACTCGTTCTTTGACAAAACCAAAGATTTGGGACATAGACTTACCAATAATGGTAGGCAACCCCAAATACTTGTCATAGCTTTCAACTGCCTTAACATTCAATAGTTGTTTTAGCTCATGAAATCTAGTATCCGTCACATTTCAGCTCACTGAAAGTATTGACTTATCAAAGTTTATAACTTGTCCATAAGCACGCTCATAAGCAGCAAGGATGCCTTTAACACACTGCGCCTCATGAGACTCAGCTCGAGAAAAAAGAATGCTATCATATGTAAACAAAATATGTGAAATAATGGGACCAGCTCTAGCAATTCTAATACCATGAAGGTCAGCAGAAGTAATAGACTTTTCTATTAGAGCAGAAAACACTTCCCCACAAAGAATAAACAAATACGGAGATAGAGGGTCCCCCTGACGTAAGCATCGGCAAGGAGCCAGATCAAGCTGTGGATTCCCATTCAACATAATTGAAAACCTAACTGAAGAAACACAGCTCATAACTAAATGCACCCATTGCACAGGGAAACCCATCTGAGCTAACAGCGACTCCAAAAAAGACCATTCAATATGGTCATAAGCTTTAGACATGTCTAATTTCAATGCCATAATGTTATTTCGGCCCGTGATTTTCTTCTTCATATAGTGAAAGCACTCAAAAGCTACCAGAGCATTGTTTGTAATAAGACGCCCCGGAACAAAAGCACTTTGAGAGTCACTAATAAGGTCAGGAAAAATCAATTTCAATCTATTTGCAATAGTTTTGGTGACAATTTTGGAAATAACATTGCACAAGCTTATGGGTCTAAAAAGACTAGCATGATCAGATAACTTAACCTTTGGAATTAAAACTAGAAGAGTGCGGTTAATAGTACCTGGAGACACCGAACCATGCAAAATTTGCAAACAAAAGTTGGCAACATCCTCGCCAATAATACTCCAATGCCTCTAATATAATAAAGCTGGAAAGCCATCTAAACCAGGAGCTTTTGAGGGGTGCATCTGGAACAAAGCCTCCTCCACCTCGTCTTTTGTAAAAGCCTTAGACAAGACCGAGAGGTGTGAAGATTTCACCCGACCAGCCACCAAAGAAGTTACCACGTCCACACCTGAAGGGTGAGAGGTATTAAAAAAGTTCGAGAAATACTCCAACAGAACTCAACCAATATCCTCGTCCTCAACAAATTCCGTCCCTGCATCATTCTTGATCATCTCTATCATATTCCTCTTGCGTGGTTGGGTAGCCTTTTGATGGAAAATTTTTGTATTACAATCCCCATACTTAAGCCAGGATGCTCTCGAACGTTGCCCCCACCAAACCTCCTCTTGCTTTAGAAGATCATCCATCTCTTTCTCAGCTTCTCGAATCGCTAAAAGCACTTCTTCTGTTTGAACCTTCCTCTAAAGCTCTTGGAGAAGATACTTTTGATCAGAAATATTTTTTGGTAGATCTCCAAACTTCTCCTTTCCCCAACGGGTTAGCGAACCCTCCACCTGCAAAAGGCGCTCTTGTAAATCAGATGGCCCCCTACACCAAGCATCAGTGACGACCTCTGTACACTCTTCTCCTTCCTGAAGCCAAAGTTCTTCAAACCTGAACATCCTGGCTCTCCTCTTTTCGTTCCTCAACCTGCGAGAACCACAGTTTATAAGAATAGAATTATGGTCAGAGCGATACCTGGGCAGGTGAGAAAGCTTTGTCACGGGCCACAAATCATCCCACGCCTCATTCACAAGAGCATAATCAAGCCTCTCCTCCGCCGTATCCGGTACTGAACGCTTATTCGACCAAGTATTGCGGTAGCCAGAAAAACCAACCTCATGAATGCCACAACTCAGGCAAGCCTGCGTCGCCAACTAGATATGACTCAAATTAGGTGGATCACCTCCCAACTTATCCCTCGGGGAGAGAATATCATTAAAATCACCATAGCAAATAAACGGGACTGCATGGTCAGGTTTTAGAGTCTCAATTAGGGCCCAAGTCTCATGCTTAAGACGCTCCTTCAAGAAACCATAGACACCTAGGACAGCCATAGTGGTCTGGCCATCCAAGTGTAACACAGTGCATAAAATATGATTCAAAGAAGCAGAAATAATTTGAACCTCTAACTCCTGCCTCCACCACAACCAAAGACCTCCAGCCCGCAAACGGCCACTGCCAGCACACTGAACCGAGAAGATGTCAGTAAGCCCCCCCTAAACCACGAAACTTCAGAGCCTCATATATAAACAACTTTGTTTCCATGACGAAGACCAGATGGGGACCTTCTGAGTGGACGAGCTTCCGCAAAGCCCCGTCCGTGGGTTCCACGACATGGTCCTCATCGAGGTGGGCGGGCCTGCTCCGGAGACCCGCCATCCCCAATCCAGAAACTGTGGTTTTCTTCTTCAAAGGTGCTGAAACTCCAGTGCTCGTAGGTCCCAGTATGAAAGAAGACATACCCGGCCTTTTCCGTTGATTCGGAATATCCTGGTTAGTTGATGATTCATGGATAACAACTCCCCAATGTCCACCCCCCTTAGTAGCACCAGCCGCGGTACCTTTTGATTGAAAGGCAAACGCTGCCGCTATTTTGGAAGATTACCACTGTTTTGGATGTTGTTGCTGGTTACCTATCCCCCACGGCTTGGTGCCCCCGTCGCCGCCTCATTCCTACGTTGTGTAACCTCTGAAACTGGTTTCCGTTAATATCCTAATGTTGAAAAGGAAGAAATCAAGTAAAAGTCAAGAATAAATCCCTCAAGGCATCACGGTCCACCAGCCTTACATGTTTGCTTGTAGGGGAGTTTTTTCCAAAATCTAGTTTAATTTTTTAGAGTATGAAAGGGAACAAAGTTCCTTGTCTCTATTATTACTTTCGTCCAAGAATGGTAGATTCGAAAAGAATAATAATAAATTGGTTAGGTAAAATATCATTTCTTATGTTTTAAATATACCGTCATTTCACTTTTTCTTGTTTTACTTTATTTTAACAAAACTTATTTACTCTTTTCAAATTTTACTTTATCCAAATTTGCATAATTAACTACATTTCTATCACCAAAATGTCATTAAGAAAAACTGCATTTTAGAAATGGTTTGGTGGATTTATCCCTGGGCCTCTTATTGAAACATCAAATAAAATGAAACTCAAGAACGGTCCGAATAAATTAATTTGATAGCTCATGAAGACAATAGAAAAACGTGAATTAAATTCAATTGGCAACCATAGAACAAAGTTCCATTTTATTTGTTTTAAAACATGTAATAAGTACTTGAAGGGTTCCAAAGTGAATTAGTTTTGAAATCCTTACCCTTCCCACAGATTACCTGAACTACTGTAGCATCACTTCTCCCATATTATTCAAGGAAGGTGACAAAAAGGAAAGAAAAAGGAAACCACAGGAATGTACTTTAAAGGATAAACACACAAGCAAATGATCCAAACTAATTAGTTTGAATTTTCTAGGCAAATGAAATAGAAAGTCTCAGCAAGCATTTATATGTATACACAATCAAGAAGAGTACTATTTACAATATGACAGTCAAATCAAACCCATCTGTACACTTCCCAATAGGATTGACTCGGATATTCAAATTCAGGACACTGCAGGGAACTACAACCATAAATAGCAGAAAAGTACAGCATCCTGCTGCAATTGTGAACAGAAAAAACCTACCACTGACTGTTAATTTCTATCTTAATCTTCTGTTAATCCACCCTGTAGGCCCATCCATGAGTGTCCAAGAATGCCTGGACTGCTTCCTTAATGGCCAAGTTTGGTACTAGCTGTGATGGATCAAGTGGTTCCCTCGTGACCGGGTCAAATCTACCCACCTATTTCAGAAGTTAAATGTTTGCACTGACTTCATGGAACCAGAAAACATTGATCAAGCGATGAAAAATACAAAACACATTACCTTCTGAAGATGCTCAAGAATCACTGCCCTCTCATATGTAAGTCCACTTGGAGTGATTACAGGATCATGAAAAATATCAAGTGTGATTTGGCAGCATAAGTAATCTGGGACCTATAGATTCCACAAGCCAATTCCGGGTGATTAATATTTCTGGGGCACCGCAAAAAAACTATGAAGAAAAATGTGCAAACCTCAGCTGGTATGTCAGCCTCAGCAGCTTTATGGAAAACTCCTTCTAAAGCCTCCAAATGTTTCAAATGAGTAGTAGTAGTACTAGTAGCATCATCTACAAATCCTTCCATGTCAGAGCCATCGAGAAAATGTTTTTCCTTTAGTGCCGACTCACATGCTTCTCTGAGACACATTTTAGGACAATAACAATTGACATCATAAAAAATATTCACAACCCAATAAATGGTTGACCTTGTCAAACAAAAATAAACAGTTAATGGAGTATTGAATAAAAATACGAGAGATACTAGATCAGTAATCATTAATAAAAGACCCTCAGATAATAGGTCTGACAATCACCAGAAAAACATACTTCAAGCTCTGCAATTCCCACGATCGCTTGGTCGATGAACGCTCCCACTCTTGGTATTTTGCTTTCGCAAGCTCTTGCCATATTTCTTCTACCATATAGCCCTTGGGATTAGCACCCCTCCCAAGATCCAAAGCCTTAATTATGAGTTATGACAACAGACAACAAACAAATCATCATTTATTTGAACAATAAGAGTAAAATTACTGTTAATATCGCATAAAAATGTATCACAAAGTAAATCAGCAAGCAAGATATATTTAATGAGATGTGACAAACTTTAAAGGACGAAGGCAATATTAACAGACAATCTGTCTTGTTGCTCATTTTTTATAAAGCAAATATCTCTGCCAATATAGTTAAAGATAAAACATAAGGAATCCCAGAAATCAGAAGAAGGAAGAGGGAAATGCATGGATTGAACAACTCAATAGGCAGATATTGGGATTTGGGCATTGGCTAAACACTATTGTCATCACATGAAACAATGGATGCTCTTTAGCTTCTGTCCAACAAATCTCACCCCTAACAAGCACCTGGTTGTTATAAATGGCATCTCTTTTAACATGGCAGAGCAACTCACAATATTGACAAAGGAAAATAGGGTATACTGTATAATTAGAGAAACAGAGAGCGCAAAACCTCCACACCCCAGCCACCAGTGCAGCAGAAACTAGTCTACATGCACCATCAAACATGGCTAAACCCCATGAAAGGAATAGAAAGCTGAATCGGAACACCATGATATTAATCTCTTCAGCCAGCCAGTGCAGTAATCTTCACCATCTTGGCAGACGAAACACCTACTCATACTATACTACTATATCTAGAATATATAGCAAAACTGTCATGGTACAAATGAAAGTATTCCATTTAATACTGCATAAATGTAAAGACAACAGATACAAAAGAAATGCAAACAAACAAAACAAAAACCAAAGCGACTTGGATAATTAAGTGTTTATAAAAGGAAACGCTATTCTATGTATTTAGCAATAGTATTTGTTTAAAATGCGGATATCATCTTTCATACACAAAAATCTCATATTAAAACGAAAAGTATGTCTATGTCATAAGCATAGCATTCATATTTAATTACAAAGGGTGGAAAAGTAGGTACGAACTTTGATGTAATTTGATTAAGTTCATAAATCATATAGTAGTTCATGTGCACCTGTATAAATTTATTTTTATTGGGTTCTCCAAATTGTTCATTTTGATTTAAACTAAACATTTATAATTAAACCTTGACAACTTTGAGAAAACTTTTCCCTGTCTTCGAACTGGGAGGTAAAAAATAGAGTCCTGACGTGAGATTAATCCTTTTTCCATCTCCATAAAATTTTCATTGAACAGATCCCACCCAAAGGTAAACATCTGTTCAAATAAGTTAACAATCCCCACAATTATTCAAAATACATAAAAAAATGTATTTTCATCTTGAAAACTTGAATGGCCAGAAGTGTAGTCTCGAAAGTTGGTCATATGAAAGTTCCCTCAACCTTGAGTTTAAACTGCATAAATTGACCAATGTAAGCTCAAAAGAATTCCGCCATTCCCAAAATGCTTTGGAAAGAACCCCAATATGTTTACACTTCTTGATGAACTAAAATAAGCAAAACTGTATTTCTGATGACCAGAAAACTCATTATCTTCAAATTCTTTAAATCCCTGCTATGATTCTTTAGCATCAGAAATAGTGTTCATTTCTCAGCTTATTTTCTTCCATAAATTGTTCCTCTCTTAATCAAGAACTAAAAATTCTCCATATCCATTCTTTTAATATATGGCCACAGGTTGCTCTATATTCTCAATATATTCACCACTTTAATTCTCTGGCCAGGTTTCCTTAATAACCAGTTGTTAACACAATTCAATCTTCCAGTTCAAAATGGATGATTTGTGCGTGGTTACTGCTAGTATTTATAAGAATAATTTTAAAATATCAAGTATATCTATTAGAGTCAACTAGTCCTCTAATGAAGGAGCAACCTTAGGATCATTTCTTTACTTTAATGGGGGTTCAAACTCTTATTGTATTAGTTGGAAAGGCAAGGGCTTGTAAAGGCATTAACATGCAGTACTTGACCTAATTATTAGTGCAGTAATAATAACCCTGGGTTAGTATTATGCATAACATCACCACACCATATCAAACTAATATTTCAGTGGGAAACTCTTTTCTCTCTTTTCCGCCTAGTAAACTCTACAGTTTTACTACTATTGTAAAAATTGATCCAAAATACGTAGCAAAAGATACAACAGGTAAATTAGTATTGTCTTTTTCCTTTTCCTTTTTCACCTTAAGCACCAAGTCAATGAGAGGTCCTCAAATTAGTTATTTACATAACAAGCATGGTGATATGATTTGTATCCTCTAGCTTGAGGAGTGTAAAATTTGATGTAAATAGTTATCAATCTTGGATAGCTGCACTGCACGTAGCGGCCTTCACCCGAAACTGCAATAGTGGGATAAAGCATAGCGGGATGACCGCTATATTGAATTTTGTTCTATATATTATATAATTTATACCACAAAAGTATGAACAATTCAAAGTAAAACATTTTTCAAAATTGTAGACATTCATAATTAGCAATCAAAATCTCATTGGGTATTAAGCTAAATAGATAGGTTCATAATATTAAAAGTGAGGATTTAAATAAGTTTAAGACTTCAAATAGAGGGTGAATGCTTAAAGAATAAAAAGATAGCAAAAGATAAGATGAAGAAGAGAGAGAGCGGTTGTGACCTAAAACTTGTAGAACACTTGAGATAACAAATAAAATTAGAAACAGAAGATAATGAAAAACATAGACCTTGATATGAAAAAAGAGCATGTGACTTTAAACTCAGAAAAGGGAACAGAGCATGAAGAAGAGCGGAATAGTGGGTGAAGAAGAACAGAGGCTGGCCAGAAAAAGGACTTCGCCGGAATCATAGGGCTTGGCCAGGTCAAACAATGGTCGCACAGTAACCACAGTTTTCGTCAATTTCTTTCATTAGTTTCAGACTGAGTGGGGGTGAGAGTCACGAGATAATGCTTATTGAGGGCTTTTCAGCCTTTCAACCCCCTGTTTTTACTCTGAATTTTCAGGATTCTCAGGTCCCATCTACAGTTTCGGCGAAATAGCGTGCAATAGGCTGCGATAGCAGCTGCTACAGTGAACTGTGACACGATGGAGGCCCTAGTAGCAGCACATGGCGCCAACGCGTTGGCACGCGTTGGCATGATAACATGCTATTGATAAAAATAGAGCAATTAGGTGTTTATTTATTTTTGCATATTATGTAAACATTGTAATTCAGGTAAACCACTGATCCTTGTAATTTATGACACCTATGACCTATTATGCATAATTTTCTCTTGTGCATGATAACATGCTATTGATAAAAATAGAGCAATTAGGTGTTTATTTATTTTTGCATATTATGTAAACATTGTAATTCAGGTAAACCACTGATCCTTGTAATTTATGACACCTATGATTTATTATGCATAATTTTCTCTTGTGTGTAACTTAGACACATGGATTGACACATGTTGCTCTCTCGTTTTCATCTTTCTCAACATATTCTTCCCAACATTTTCCAGTCCCCCACCACTCAGTTCTAAATGAAATTCTCACCTTGTCACCTATCTCCATCAAACCCGATTGCCCGTATCATATATCATGTATGAGTGTCCTAGATATGTCACCTTGAGCTAATTGAAAGCAGTTATATACTATGTATTATCATTTATGAAGAATACAACTTGCAGCTATCTCTTGTATTAAGAAACGTTAACCAAATTAACTTCATTTAACATGAAAGATGAAACCAAATATGTTTCAAAAAAAAACATGAAACCAAATAATATACAAGTCCTACTTTACATGATAATAAACCACAACTAATCCCAGGGGAAAAAGAAGAAAATATATAAGTTAGATAAATATGATTTTATTATCTTCTAATACTTTATGGTTGTCCTGTGACATTTTTTTTATTGCATGAAGTACTTAAATGCCAAAAGTCACTAACAGAAAAAGGATAATGAACAATTTAAAATTAAACAGCAAGTAAAGGCTTAATCATACTAACAGCACCAAATAATTCCTTCCACCAGAAATAACATATTACAAAATGTGCATGAAACACGCAAAACAGGGGTATGATGAGAACAAACCTTCTCCAACTCTCTGATTCCTTTGGCATATTCTTGTTTTTGTAGCAATGCCAGTCCAAACAAATAGTGGGCCTGAAATACATGCAAAAGAAGTTTCAGCTCGAAACAAGATAATCAAAACAGTACAAATATGCTAATTTTCATAATTGATCGATACATGACAAACTTAGATATAGAATGCTGCTGCCAGAGTCAATCACAAAGCCAGTGATTTTACTAATCTGTAGATATCTCTTTAACAAACCAAAACACAATATCCATGTATCAAAGTTGATAACTCATACAGAATCTGCTTCCAAAGCTAATCCAAAAACAAAAGATATTCATTTTTTGGTACATGTATGTGTAGAATAATACATTGGCGATGAATATATTAGAGCCCTAATTAATGAGCATTGGGCAATCTTAAGAAAAAATTATGTTATTTATGGTTGTAATTAACACCCACTACTAGTACATACCCCCCACCCCCCATTTTCTGGTTTAGACATATAGCTCAGCAGCATTGCATCACTAATTTTAAAATGAAAAATATTAAGTTATAAGGTTTTCTCCAAGAATAGTTTGGACACAAATACAACATCTATGAGGATTTACAGCACATATCTGCATCTTAAATATCACCATGAAAGGCATAACAAATTTCCACCCCATAAACAGGAGGTTCATGAAACGGCAAGCATTTAGAAAGTCACATGCCAAAAACAATAAATGACGAATACGTGTATACCAATACCTGATTATAATTCTTGAAACATGGAATAGTGTTCCAGAAAGATAACGAGACCAGACTGACATTTCTTTTCTTTGAAGAAGAAAAAAAGTAGGAAAACTCCTTGCTTAATAAAACTTCTAAATAACCAATGAATATTAAAAAAATAAAAACCGAATAGAGATGGGCAGCAAATTGAAAAATAACCAATGAATTTTAAAAAAGTAAAAAACCAAATTAGGAAAACAAAGGCAATAAGGCATTACTTGTCATTTAAATGGCACTTCGATTCAAACTTTTTTTAACCTCTACTTCAATTCAAACTTGAATCTGAGAGTTCGAACTGTGAACACAGACGGGCAGATGGTAGTGTGAAGTTGCGAACAGGAAGAGGGTTAGGGAGTCAGAGTAGCATGAAGATAAGGTGGAAGAGGAAGAAAGATCAGACAAGGTCTGGGAATGAGAAGATAGACACGATAAAGGATAATTTGGGTGGAGGATTTGTGGGTTTCTTGCAACCGGTCGCATGAACTGACCTGCAAACCCAGCTGCAGGCCTGAGTAAGACTCAAGCATATCCAGAAAGATCGAGAAGGATCACAATTTTGAGCATGGTCCGCTATATCACCTGGGTCACACAAACTTATGACCTTAGGTGGGAACATGAAATGATCTTACAAGTAAGTTCATGATCTTGACAACACTGTCTAAGACCAGCAGGTCTGGATTCAAGAAAAATGAAAAGAGAAATATTAGAACTCACAGCATTGATTTATAAAACTACAATTCATGCAATGCAACCCAGGGGGGAAATGGAAATGTGTTGAGTGGTTATTTGAGTTCAAAATCTGATATTATCAGAATTCTTAAAAAATTTGCTAATGAATGCTTTCCTAAATAACAAATTAACGTTTCAAGAATCTAACGCCATCCAGGATCTCTGCATACCATGCATTTATCAAGCATAAATACATCTAACCCAACACACAACTAAATAATAAAATCAATTCAAAATGAAATAGAATATGCCTAACCAGTTAATGAAGCCACGGATAGAAGCTAAATAGTTAAATCAAACCTGTCCTAAGACAAAAGGAATAAAGGGAATAACAAAAGACCTTAACCGAATTGCTGTCCAGTTGAATCGCTCTCCGACAGTCTTCCTCTACCCTCTCCCAATTACTACAAACAACGAAAAAACGCAACATAAAAAATAGTGCTCTATTGCTAAAATTATAGGTAAAGGAGGCGAATGAGGCTGCAAAATGGTCTATGGAGACATCCAAACCCACAACATTGCAGCCGCAATTGCAATTTGCAATTGCGGAATGAAATTTAAAACCCTAATGACAAAAACACCCAATAGAATCAAAAATTAAAAAAAAAAGAACAGAAAAGAAAAAATAGTGCAAGATCAAAATTACGTACTTGCGCTTGAGATGGCAAAGAGCACGATTGGTCCAATAAACCGGAACATTGGGACAGAGCGTAATAGCCTTGAAACGAAACAAATAAAAACAAAAAGAAAAGAGTGAAATGAGGGTCGAGAAAAGTTTCGAAAGAACCGAACCCCGTTAACGGAAGGAACGATACCTCGGTGTAAGCATCGATGGCAGCACTGAAACGTTCCTTCTTGAAGCAAGTGTTGCCGTCTACTCTCAGCTGCTCCGCTTGTTTCGCCGCCGCTGCGTTTGGCCCCATTTCTCCTATTCTAGAAAAACCTATCTATAATTTGCACATAAAACTGTGCGTATTTGTAATGTATGCGTAAATTGTATATGTTTATGTGTGCGTGTGGGTGTTGGAAGTTGGGGATGGAGGATGAGAGAATGGGAATGAGGAGAATTGTTTGTGAATTTTCGAGGCGGAAGACGAGGAGAAGGAAGAATTAAGGGTGACACAGCACAGGAGAGGAGAGTGCAGCGCGTTGTGGGAAAATGGCATTGCCTCCTTGTCCTCCTTGGTTTCCTCTTAAGATTTTGATAGGTCCACAACGGCGGTGATTAAGTCACGCGTCAGACACGTAATTACATAGACAGTTTTGGTTGATTGCCTATTTAGAAAATAAATCAAGCTGGGCTTTTTAAAAGGTCTGGCTGGTTCAACAGGTTGGGACTAGGCTACCAAAAATATTTGTTTGACCAAGAAAAAACATTCACCCTTTTGCAACCCTCGTGTAAAAGAAACCCTAAAACTCTCCCTTATTTTTCATACAACTCCACCACACACACAACCATACGGAGAGAGAAAGAGATGTAGATCTTTAGAGAAGAGAGAGATCAGAGATCAGAGATCGAGTGAGGCTATCGCGATTGCACTCCTCCATTTCTCATCCTCAAGAAGCTTGCTAATTTATTCCTCCTTAGTTGCCTTTCGTTCTTCGACGTGAAATTGTTTCTTCATTCCTTCCTTCGTCGCTATTCCTAAACCTCGACTTCCTGGTAAGACTAATTCTCCTCTCCCTTTCTCTATTTTCTTCTTAGTTGATTTATTCCCTTCTTCCTCCCTTCACTGATCGGTTATTTTCCTCTTCTTGTTAGGCCTCGTCATTCCTCTACCGCCTCTCAAGGTTGAAGCTTAGTAGCATACTATTCTGACATCTTCTGAAAAGTATCCTTTTCTTTGCATTTTGTCCAACTAGTAGAAGGTTGGTAGTAATTTTTCTTCTAACGATGAGGTCTTGATCATTGGCATATGAATTCTGAGTGTGTTAGGAATAATGATCAGCGACTTTCGGAAAATGGCATCTTCTATAATTGTTCAGAATAAGACTAGCTCCAGCACGGCGTGGTTCAGCATTTGGTGATCTCTTCAATATGTGCTCTGCTTCTTAGTACTTCAGCATCTTCTTAGTCTTGATAACTTCATTTCATGAGAGCTTGGACTTCAGAGAATAATGTAGCCTTCCGAACTTAGTATTTTGCACTTTTCGCATATTCTTACAAAACTTCAAAGTAGATCACACTACAGAAAATTAAGTGTGTTATCAT
Organism: Acmispon strigosus; assembly: GCA_030819835.1. Lineage (NCBI taxonomy): Eukaryota > Viridiplantae > Streptophyta > Magnoliopsida > Fabales > Fabaceae > Acmispon > Acmispon strigosus. The sequence continues at coordinate 21,946,974 of JAUAMA010000006.1, forward strand.
CCAAAAAGTTCTAGTTATGGAAGGACATTGTCAAGGGCCAAAATCATGGACGATGTTATGGCACAGGTGACTTATCCTCAAACATTCGATCAATGTGACCTCCTTTACTAGAGAGTCTCAAGCTTATCTTGGCCTAAGTGGTAGGGATGGGTGGTTTAATGCTGAAGCGGAGACGATATGGAATGCGGAGCTTGAGGAGGCTGGACTCAAGCTACTCAAGCTTGCAGAAGCTAGACATGATGTTGAGGTGGCTAGGAAAGAGACTAAGGACCCGTTTGGTGGACAGGATAAACAAAGACATGATATGATAGTAATCATATCCTGTTGTTTGTTGCGCCAGCAAGATAGGATAACACTATCCTGTCCCTTATCCTATCCTGCCCATCATGCGTAAAAGTTATCGTGAGGGGAGAGCTAGGATAGAAGTTATCCTGACAGGTCAGTTTTTTATTTGTTTATTACCATGACCCAAAATTAATATCAATATTTATATTTTATATAATTTATAATAATATTAATTAATAAATATAAATTTTTTATTTTAATAAAATATTAATTTTATTACTTATCAATTACTAATTGTTATTGTTAAGTTAAATTATTTAGTTACTGATAAATTTAATTAAAAAATAAACTTATTTATAAATGGTGAAAATATTGGATTTACTCATATAAAATAATTAAATTTTCATTATCACTTTTTTTTTTGGTTACATAAGGAAAGAAATTTTCATTATCACTTACTACTTCTTAGTTAACACTATTTTTCATTATTTATATTATAATAAAAATATACAAAATAATTTTTCACTAACAATAAAATAGGCTACTCACACACACACACACACATATATATAAATATTAAATTTTTAATAGTAAATATAGACTAATTTTATATTATCATATGATATTATTCAAAATTATTTCTCTACTTATATAATTATAATTAATAATTTAAATATAAACTATTTTTTAAAAAATAATATCTTTTAATAATTTTTATCATTAATCACTTACCCCTAATAAGTTAAAACCCATTGGTTACATATATAATCATTTTAATTCAAATAGACTCCCTTCGAAAAAATTAAAATAGCCGAATTAATAAAAATTAATTTTACTTTTTTAGTCTTGACCAAGGTATCCCCACAGCCGATTTCCGTGAGACTAATCCTTCGCCCCACGGTCAGCGCACGAAGCGGTAGGGGGCTGGCCAATGAGTTTTTTCCATTCACAAGAGTTGGGATTCGAACCCTTAACCACTTGCTTAAGGGACGAAGTGCTAAACCACTACGCCAACCCGCTTGGTTTACTTTAGTTAATATTAAAAAAATAAGCTATTTATAAAAATGTAAAAAAATTAAATTTAATAGAATAAACACTTTTTAAAAAAAAAACTATTTAGAAAATTAAATTTTATAAAATATTATGTATTTTTTATTTCAAGGAAAATTTAATACATTTTTCATTGTTTGTATCATCATATCTTATCAATATCCTATCCACCCCAAACACATGATAGGATAATGGTCTATCATGCCCTTATCATATCCTATGTTTATCAAATCTTTTATCCTATCATGTTTTTATCATATCCTGGACCCTTAAAATGTCTTATAATTTAGAATGGAGGGAGTAGAATTTTAGTCAATTGTTAGTTATGAATTTCATGTATTTAAGTGATCTAAGTATCAATGAAGAGTGTGAGTTTAAGTTCAAACCTCTCTATTTCCAACAAAAGGGATAGAAATTTCAAAGTTACACATTTTTGGTGGCACATTAAATATAGAGCATTACTACTCATTGTGTAGGCTGGTGAATGAGTTGTCTTTGTACATACACACTGATGGATTTGATCAGAAAACAATATGCCTACTCCAATGGCCGGAGGCGATTGACTCTAACCGCGACATTCATTTCCTCATTAAATGCCTTATTCAGTTATTGTATCACCTGTTTCATAACTGAAGACCAAGATGCAACTCATATTGTGTAGCTTGGTGTAATAAACAAGAAAGATAAGATATATAGCGAGAAGCTATTTTTTCCAGAACTTGGTTCTAGTGAATGAGTTTGTTCTTTTTTGCTTGATGATATGTGTTCATATTTTTCTATCTTAGTTATTGTTTTCCAAGTTTTTAGTTTGGTTCATAGTGTAAAACCCTCTATTTTTAGTATTTATGTTTTGGTCCCTGAACTACTTAATAGTTTCAGTTTGGTCCCTGGTTGAAACGACTGACTTTATTATTATTGGAATGAACTTTATGTTAGTTGATATTGTTTTATTATATGTTTTTATTATAAATGTTTTTTTATTAAAGAAAAAGAAAAGAAATATCTTAATATATATATATATATATATATATATATATATATATAACCGTATATATATAACACAGACATATCTCATATATTTATTTAAATATATTTTTTTTTTGTTAGATTTTGGTTGAGATCATATTTTAAACACAAAATTAAGGAGATTTGATTTGAAAATTAAGATGAGCATATTACTTATTTTTATGTGATATAATAATAGTTGTTTTTTTTTTCTCTGTTTTAATTAGTTTTAGTTTAGTTTTGGTAAGTTTATATATATATATATATATATATATATTAAATTCTGTCTTATTATATATTAATTGGTTAATTGGATTATGAACCTAGTTAAAATATACTAGATTGTGTTTTATCCTATCAAGATTGAGTATGAATTTTAAAATTAAGGTATTGTTTGGTTGGAGGGGAAGGGAGGGAAGGGGAGGGGAGGGGAGGGGAGGGGAGGGGAGGAATTTTTTTAAACTTTACTTGTTTGGTTCATTTTTTAGGAGGGGAGGGGAGGGGAATGGAGGGGACCAAAATCCCTCATAACTCAATTTTGTGTCCCCTCCAAAAGTGGGGGAATGGGAGGGAAAACATTTTGTTGGACAAAAATAACCCTATTCAATAATAGAAAAATATTAAATGCAAACATGTTCAAATTACAAGTAAATTTATAAAGGGTACAAAAGTAATTTAATCATAAAACCCCTCCCCTCCCCTTATGAACCAAACAAAAAAAGTTATTTCCCCTCCCCTCCCCTCCTATGAACCAAACATAATAAGTATTAAAATCTCTCCCCTCCCCTCCCCTCCCTTCCCCTCCCCTCCATTAAAATCCCTCCCCCTCCCCTCCATTAAAATCCCTCCCCTCCCCTTCCCTCCTTTGAACCAAACAGACCTTAAGATATGGATTTTGGTTAAGAAATAGAGAAGAAAAACTGAAATAACCTATTCCCTCTTAAATAGAAAATTCAACTCTCTCTCAACTCACCTCTCAAACCTTAGCTACCCCATTAATTTCCTCTTCTCAACAGAAATGAGGTTCCCTCTTTCCACCAACACACATCTGCTGCCAAGCCTCTTCTTCGTCGCCCAAAACCTAGCTTACCTCCTCATAGACTCACTCCTCATTTCCATCAACCACCAGCACTGCTCCTCTCAACTGCTCCTCTCAACACCGAACCACCTCCGCTCCTCTCAACCACCACCATCGACCATGGTGCCGCTCGTTCTACCATTTCGATTGTGCCATCGCTGCGACCCTTCTCGCCACTGTTGCCTTTTCGCCACGCGCTCTTCTCCTCTGCTCCGGAATCCCAGTTGCGACGTAGTCTCGCCGCCGTCGCGGTTTTGTCTTCCCTTATCTAAGCTCAACGTCGCAACCTCTAGATCGTGACCTAGCCACCGTCGCGGATTCGCCCTTCTCACCTTCGACCGCTGTTGTCAATCCTTCTTCCTCACCGCTCTTTTCCTTGCCATTCCCATCATTGTTTCAAGTGCCGCCGGATTCTGACCCAGTGTCGCCGTACCACCGCTTCACATCACCACAGCACCGCCGCTGCCACTGTTTCAAGCCGCCGTCCAACACCCAAAGTGGTCGCCGCTCCTTTTGGTCCCTCAAAGAAACATCACTGTGTCTCTTCTCTTGTGAGTTAGCTTTCTTTTCTTTCCCCCTAAATGTCTTAGATTCTCTTGGTCTCTGTTCATGTTTTATTCCATTGAATATGTTTTTCCCTTTCTTGATCTCTTGCTGACTGTTCCTACTGTATTCAGAGATTGGGATTAAATGTTTATTTTTCCCCTTATTTCTTTGATTATATCTGTCGATGGTTCAAGAAGATTGAGTACGATAATTTGGACATTAACGAAAGTCTCTGTTCATTCTTTTTTATCTCCAAGTGTTATGCGTCACAATAGCAGTTTTAATACCTGTCTTGGATGTGTAATTTGCTTCATGTTGGTTTAAATTGCGGTTGGATAACGCTGCTCGCTTTCTGGTGATGATTTTCATACCCTCAATGGTTGATTGATTTTTGGCTGTATGTTTCTTGCAAGGTTGGACGCGGAGCCGATGCGATTCTACGTTCGAAGGTAAGGGTAACTCGGTCTTAATGTCTCGAGTCATGCATGTCTTATATTAAATTGCTTGTGTTTGATATCTGTTCTTGCCTTGAATGATGTGATTGGACTAAAATACCTTATTTGATTCTGCTTATAACATGATTGTTACCCGATGATATGTCGCTTAAGCTTTTGATTTGAGGTGGATTGATAATTTAGATATTTATGTTCATGTTGGAGATGTTATTCTGGTTCTTGCCATGATGAGAAGTACATGATGATGATAAAATCTATGAGAAATTGACTATGGTTGTAAACGATGAGGTGAGTTTAATCCCAGTGGAATCGGCCCTGAGACATGCGGGTGATAGGATGGGTAAATTATTTGTGAAAGTTTAATCCCAGTGGAATCGGCCCTGAGACATGCGGGTGATAGGATGGGTTAATTATTTGTGAGAGTTTAATCTCAGTGGGATCGGCCCTGAGACATGCGGGTGATAGGATGAGTTAAATCTTTTGTGAAACTGCCCTGAGATTGAGGGAGTTTAATTGAGGGACTAACAAGCCGTTGAGGAATTTAACTTTAGATGAACAGTTACGTTTGATATTCGCTTTTGATGTTGTACTTGCTGTAATTGTATATATTCCCAATATAATAATCTTCTACTGCTAAGTTTAGTAAATTTTCTACTGTTTTGGTATATTTATGCATGCTGCTTGATGTTGCTTATGATGTTTGTTTTATGAGTTAACCCTTTCTGTTTGCTATTTTTTGTTTGGGCGCTTAACGCCAGAGACAGACAGGGCGAGGAGTTTCATCTCTTAAAGAGCATTATGGAATCAGAGTGCGCAACAGAAGCGTGGGGGAAATCTGAAGAAGATTATTAATGCTTGGAGGACTTTCGTTGTTTATTTTTTTTAGTCAGTTGAGGAGCATTTAACTTTGTTGTATTATTATTTGTTTCCGCTTCCGCGTAGTTATTATTATTCTATGGGATTATTATTTACAGCGCAAGGTTTTAGCTGTAAACCGTGGCCTCAACCAGGGTGGTTAAACCGTGGCCTATTCGTGCCACGGTTATCAGAAATTGGTGGCCTAAAGTGACAAACCGTGGCCGATTAGCAAAGGCCACGGCTGCATATCCCACAGGCGGAAATCCGTGGCAAAACCGTGGTCGTAGGTTATTGCCACGGTTTTTTTACCTTCAGCCACGGTTTTTTGGCCGCGGTGGAAAGTCAAATTTCTTGTAGTGTGAGGAAGTGATTCGAAGGTGGTTTGAAGATCTTGAAGAATATGTTTTCCGCTGTCTATTATAAATGTTTCAGCACAAATGTGGTGCACTAATTATTTATTTTTACTGCGTGAATTTTTAAATAATTATGGGAATTATTATTATGATTAAATAATTATTGAGCGACGAAATCGTTTTGAAAATTGAGTTATGTTGAAAGAAATTTATTAAATTCTGCTTAATTATTATGTGACCCTTAATCTAAAATTGGGACGTTACACATAGAATTGTCATTCTTTCATTCTGCCTTCCACTTTATCCTGTTGTGAGTTTCATTCCAACTTTTCCCCCTTCTCATATGCTTAGAATTTAAATTATCTTATAGATTCTGACTATTGGACCTCACTTTAGGGAGGCAAACAACTTCCTTTGGCAATTTAAGCTCAAGGCTCCTTTGGATGGCTTAAAGAAGAGGTGATGCTGGAAGTATAGAGGGTTATATCAATGAACTAATTAGGCTCACGAATTAAGCAATGGCAATGTCCCATGATTAATGAGGGCTATCAATCTTTCTTTGGCACATTTGTAATTTATTTAATCAGATATATGTTATTCTTTGCACTTTATGATGAGAATGGAATTTCGAACTTAAAGGATTCGCATTTTAGTGGAATAATTCAAAGATAAATTTAAAATAGTAAGTTTCATTGAAGTTCGAGCAAATTTTTGAATTAAAGTCCTTAATTTATATATGAATAGATTTCATTAAAACTTCACTTCTTGTGGTGTTGAGCTCAAAGTTGCAATTGAAATTTCCTACATTTCACCTAGAACTATTATTGAAAAACAATTGCATCTTCTTTTTATTTTAAGACTTAAAAGCACTTTTGGTTTTGGTTGTTGACACTTGTGTAAAGCATATTTTCTTAGTTTTTTTAGCATGAATTGTACCTTTATTGAATTTCAGATGAGCATGTTTACCTTTTTGTCAGTCTGCTGTTAAAATATTGACGGAAGGGGCTTGTGTGCACAATTTTTAATGATGTGGACAATACAAGTGGATATTGTGTCAATTAATTTTATTTTTTTAACTCTGAAAAAATTAAAAAGCAGTTTACATAATTTTTTAATCAAAAATCTAAAAATTACTCTCTTTCTCTCCATCGACGTTCTTCTCCTTTCTTCTTCTACTCTCCATTTCTTCTTCTTCCATCCTCCAAGACAGCCACGGATCGGCCACCACCGCCACTCCCACGGTCTCCATCACCACGGGACACCATCACCGAACCACATCACCATCGTTCCTTCGACCGATCGCCACCACCACCGTTCTGGAAAATGCACCACCGCGACCTTCTCCCTTCGATTCCAGCCAAACCGCAAGTCCTTTGGAGAAACCATCACCACCGTTGGAATCCCCACGAGGTCCGCAACAAAACCCATGGTTCAGACCGTCAGCCGCCAACACCGCCGCTTGCAACGCCATTTTTTGGCTGATTTAGACGGCTTCTATGGAAACGAACACCGCCATCGCGATCCTCATCGTGACTCCTACAAAACCCCTCATCCAATTTCTGCTTCGCCGCTCCAGCCGCCGTGCACCGCCGCAGAGGGCGATTTCCGACACTAGCCTCGGTGGATTTTGTTGTTTGGGTTTGTGTATGTTCGAATGGCTACACAACCCCTTAATCTGTGTAGAATGCTTGGTGTGAATTTTTTCTACATCAACTAAAGCTTGTTGCAGTATCTAGTACTACCGATTTAATCTTTGGGCTTCAATGTTGCGATGTGGTGTGTTGTGTTCCGTTTCTTATTGGCTATATGGTGGTGTAGATATGCATTTTAGTATAGTAGGCAACACTTGAATTTTAGTTGGACTCGAACACCTGAATCGTACAGAGTAACTTGAGAGAGAAAGAGATCGAAAACACACAGAGATCTTTGTTCACGCAGTTCGACCAAAGTTGTCTACGTCTGCGGCTATAGATAACTATAGCACTATTTCATTCAACATTTAGAACGAACAACAGGGTTCTGGTGTTACAACATATTTATACTAGGATGTAAATGCTAAAACGACAGTGTCTTAATTATATCCTAACGCAATCCTATCAACCAATCAGATTCTAGATTACATGTATATTACAGAATGAGTGCTCATTAGCTGCCCTCAACTGACCACATAATAACTCTAGCCAGACGCGGCCTAGCAGCTCCATCCAGAGGAACTCTTACGTGTCAGTTGCGGAAGGACTCTCCTGAAGAACTCTGCAGACGAACTCAACAGCTCCAAGCCGAACGAACTCAACAGCTAGACGAACTCCTCGAGTTCTTGGCCAGACAAACTCCTTGAGTTCTAGTCAGACGAAGTCACTATAATGAGCCATACTCAACAATCTTCACCTTGGAAAATTTTTCAAACCCTTGTGAAGACAAACCGCCTCTTCTCAGAATCTCGATTTTCCGGATTGCGCTCCCCATACGCTTAACACTTAGAAATGTGCAGTAGTTCCAAGCAGTGCTTGAACTTCTCGTTGGTGACTGGCTTGGTCAACATATCTGCTACGTTTTCAGATGTGTGAACCTTTTCAAGTCGTATTTGCCCTGACGCATGCAACTCTCTGATCTTGTGAAATCTCACATCAATGTGCTTCGTCCTTGCATGGTACACTTGATTATTCGCCAAGAAAATGGCACTCTGACTATCGCACTGCAGACGAACTCCACCTTGCTCAACACCCAACTCTTGCACTAACCCTGTTAGCTACAATGCTTCTTTTGCTGCTTCAGCCATAACCATGTAATCAGCTTCTTTTGTGGACATTGCCAGTATGGATTGGACAAACGACCTCCAGCATATAGGTCCACCAGCCAGAGTAAAGACATACCCTGTTGTAGACCGTCTGTTGTCAATGTCTCCTGCATAGTCGGAATCCACATATCCACCAACTACTGGATCACCTTGTTCCTTACTGAACATTATCCCGTGACCAGTTGTACCCTTTAGGTACCTGAGTATCCACTTGACTGCCTCCCAATGACGTTTCCCTGATCTTGACCTAAACTTACAGACTTGACTCACTGCTTGTGCCACGTCTGGTCTAGTGCAAACCATAGCGTACATTAAACAACCAACGGCACTGGCGTAGGGAATTTTCAACACACCTTTGACCTCTTTAGCTATATTTGGACACTGATCAACAGAGAGTTTGAAGTGGTTTTCCAACGGAGTACTCACAACTTTCGAATTGCTCATGTCGAATCTGGCTAACACGCCTTCAACATAGCTTTTCTGAGAGAGCCACAACTTTCGTGCTCGTTTGTCTTTGTGAATCTCCATTCCAAGAATCTTCTTAGCAGCTCCTAGGTCCTTCATGTCAAACTCCTTGCCCAGCTTGGTTTTCAAATTACGCACGTCACTTGAGTGATTTGCAGCAATCAGCATATCGTCCACGTACAGTAACAAGAAAATTACTGAACTATCATCAAGGCTCCGAACGTAAACACAACAATCATAGTCACACCTCATGTAGCCAATCTTTTGCATGTATGAGTCAAACCTCTTGTACCACTGCCTTGGTGACTGTTTCAACCCATACAAAGACTTTTTCAATTTACATACTAGACGTTCTTGACTGGACTCAACAAACCCTTCAGGTTGCTGCATGTATAATTGTTCATTTAGATTACCATGAAGAAACTTCGTCTTCACATCCATCTGCTCTAAATGCCTGTCTCGAGATGCTACAAGGGCCAAAACTGCCCTTATAGAAGTGTGTCTAACCACTGGGGAGAAAATCTCATCATAATCAATCTCCTTCCGCTGTGAATAGCCCTTTGCTACTATGCGAGCCTTGAACCTTTCCCCTGCATTTTATTTTACTGGTAGCTTCTTCTTGAACACCCACTTGCAGCCAATCGCCCTCTTCTCTTCCGGAAGTTCAACGAGGTCCCACGTCTGATTCGTCTTCAGGGACTCCATCTCCTACACCATGGCTCCAATCCACTTCTCACGATCTTGGCTTCCCATAGCCTCACGGAAATTAGAAGGATCTCCAAAACTTGTAAGAAGAGCATAAGCAGCTAAGTCTTCAAACCCATATCTGAGTGGTGGTCCTCTCTGAAGAGGCTCCCTGTCACGTACGAGGACATAATCCTGTACTCCACCTGAATCAACTGGCTCATCTTCTGACTCACTGTCAGAATCTGCAATGGCCTGCACATTGGGCGTCGTCTGCCCAGAACTGTATGGATTAGACGTTCCTTCATCGTTTGATGCGAGATCGACTGCTAGACGAGGTTGCATTCGTCTGGTTAGCTCGACAACAATCTGAATCTTCCCAGCAGTGGAAGTTTCAGCCTTTGAAGTAGTCTCTTCTCTTGGATCTGACTCCTTCAGCATGCATTGTTCATCAAATATAACATCTCTACTATGAACTGCCTTCTTCAAGGCTGGATCCCAAAATCTAAACCCCTTCACACCCTTGGTGTACCCAAGAAAGATACATTTCCTGGACTTAGGATCCAATTTGGACCTCACATCATTGGAGATATGCAGGTAAGCTGGACAGCCAAAAATCCTCAAATTATCTAGGTTAATTGGTTTACTTGTCCACGCTTCTTCTGCAACCTTTCCATCCAATGAAGCTCTTGGAGACTTGTTTATAAGATAACAAGCCATGCTCATTGCTTCTGCCCAAAATCCCTTTGACAATCCTTCCTGCAACCGAAGGCACCTTGCCTTCTCCGTGAGGGATCTATTCATCCTCTCAGCAACATCGTTCTGCTGTGGTGTTTTCTTCACTGAATAATGCCTCTGGACCCCGTGTTCCTCACAAACTGCTTGAATTTTGCGTCTGTGTATTCTGTCCCATTATCTGACCGCAGATACTTGACCTTCCTCCTCGTCTGGTTTTCCACTTCTGCTTTCCACAATCTGAACGTGCTAAACTCTTCAGACTTGTGCTTTAGGAAATAAGCCCAGACCTTCCTGTAGAAGTCATCGATGAATGTAACAAAGTACCTGGAACCTCCAATGGACGCCTCCCTAGTAGGCCCCCAGACATCTGAATGAACATAGTCAAGGATTCCCTTTGTTTTATGCTTCCCGGTCACGAAACGAACACGACATTGTTTGCCCAACATGCAAAACTTGCAAAATTCCACCTTGCAGCTTCAAACACGCTTCAAAAGATTTCTCTTATGAAGTGCCATTAACCCTTTTTTCACTGGGGTGACCCAAACGCATATGCCAAAGCCTTGTTGCATCATTGTCAGCCTCAACTGATGCAACGTCACCTACCACGGTGCTTCCCAACAAGCAATAGATATTCCCTGCAGTCCGTTTTGCTGTCATTACTATCAATGCACCCTTGCTCACCTTCATGGTATCCTTCCCACCATCAGAATGGCAGGAGTAACCATTCTCCTGGAGAGTACCCTAGGAAATTAGATTATTCCTCAGATCTGGGACATATCTCACATTACCCAGTGTACGCGTGCCACCATGGTCCATGGCAATTTTGACTTATCCTATTCTAGTGATCTCACACGTCTGGTCATCACCTAAATAGACAAATCCAAACTTGCCCACTTTAAACGAACTGAACCATTCCCGGTGCGGCGTCATATGGTAAGAGCACCCAGAGTCTAGAATCCAAACATTTGTGCATTTGGAAGACGAGACACAAAGCATGTCCCCTTCACTGCCGGAATCACTCGTTTGAGCTATGTTTGTAGAGTTAGAGACATTAGGGCAATCCCTTTTCCAGTGACCGACCTTCTTGCAGTTAAAACACTCTGATGTCGCCCTTGTCTGCTTGGACTTAGAACGCTTCTTCTTTCCAGCAGCTTTTCCCTTGTTCCTTCCACGGTCTTGTCCTCCTCCCTTAGCAAACAAACCTTCACCTTGAATACTGCCTTCCTCTGCCTTTTGCTTTCTTTGTGAGTGAGACAAAAGGGCAGACGTGATGGCATCAAGCGTGATAGCGTCCTTCCCATATGTACGGGTGGTGACCAAGTGCTCGTAGGAACTTGGTAGCGAGCACAGCAAGATAACCGACTTGTCCTCGTCATCAACCTTCACCCCCAATCGCAGCAAGTCTGTAACTATTGTGGTGAAATGATTAACGTGACTTTGAAGGTCACTTCCCTCCTGCATCCTCAGACTGTAAAGCCTCTGCTTTGAAAATAGCTTGTTCATCAACGTTTGGGACTGATATTGGCTTTCTAACTTGTCCCAAACGGCCTTTGGAGTCGTGAGATCCGCGATATGAAACATCACCTTGTCAGAAACACAGAGACAAAACAATCCAGCGGTCTTCTCTTGCAGTTCCAACCAATCAATGTCTAATGATAGCGGAAATCGCAAGTGTATGATTAACTATCGCGTAGTAAAAAGATCGAACCCAAGGGATAGGTGTTCTTATTATTATAAATTTTAGTACTTGTGCAGAAAATAAAAAGGTATGTTTGATGTTTATTTAGAACAAGATAAAAGCATAAAATGATAAGGAAAATAGAGATGATGAGAATTAAGCTCTTGGGTTGATTTACATAGAATATAGATATGCTAGCAAGTCCTACTTAATTTCTCAAAAATTAGTCCAATTTCATGATGCTATAGCCTAGAATTTCTACAAGTTAATGATCTTAAGAAATGTAGAACTTTCTTCCTAATTACTAAATCCAAGATCTTGTAATTTAGTTAACCAGAAAAGAAGATGAAGAATGAATTCGGGCCAACATAAAGCTACGTCTATCCTAATGATCTTTAGAGATATATACTTATAGCCTTTTTTATTTCCTAGTTCCCTTACTACTTACCAAATGATCTTATGACATAAGTAATAAGCAAAACTTCTTGTGTACAGCAAGATAATATTAAGAGCAAAGAAATAAAACATGAAAGGAAATATTATTCAGAAATGTAGAACAAGACTAGAACATAAACTATAAACTACTACAAACCAAGAAACTTAAAAAGAAGTTAGCCAAGCATGGCTAAAGGAGTCATTGAATTACCCTGGATAGGAGCTTAAATATGGCTTCCCACAAGTCCTAGGAACAATGCTCAAGAGGGAGAAAGAGAGAATACTTGTTGTATTCTAAGAGATGTGTTTTACAAGTGCAAATTGCCTCCCTATTTATAGCAAAAATCTGGCCTCCAGCGCTTGAGCGCTGGCATTCCCAACGCTTGGGCGCTAGGACGCATTAAAAATCCACTGCCAGACCGAGGGCCAGCGCTTGAGCGCTGGGAACTGCTGTTTCAGCTCCAAGTTTTTCCTTCCTTCTTCATGGTAGTGGGTTTTGAATTCCTTAAAAATCCACTTATCAGCCTTTAATCAATTCTAAAACCTTCTCCCCACTACCATCAATCCTTCAACATAATTTCCCATGTGCTAATTTTGAAGAGAGTTGCTTCATATTCTTCTTCTTCACTTTTGGTCCTCTCTTGGTTAGCACTCCAATTCAAGCCCTTTTATTCTCTCAATCTCCACTTTTAGTCCTCCACTCATGAACTTACACATTTTGGTCCCTGATTTCCTGAAACTTTACAAATCGGTCCCTGGACAAAAATGATAATTAAACCTGCTTTTCCTAAAAATATAAAATAGCTATAAAAATTCCTAAAAATATAAAATAAAGGTAGAAAAACAAATAAAATCTAAAATACATGCAAAATGCAAAATAAATATAAAATCTACATAAAAATAATAAAAATCCTATATGTGACTCAAAAATAATAAAATAAAAAGACTAAAAACTACCTAAAAACATCATATAATATCCACTCATCACACCACTATACCCAACGACAGCTTGTCCTCAAGCGACAAAACTTAAAGAGAAACTCGTCCCTGAGTTTAGAGAAAGTTTATCTGATTAAAACTTGAAGCACAAAAACCTTTCAAAGAAAGCTTAGCAGATAAGGAAGACATGCATGTTTACAGATAAAGAATCAAGAAAGTTAGGCTTGGCTTTTTAACATGTTTGAGTTCATAAAAAAAAACTCACAAAAAATAATATTCTCCATGAAAACAAGAAAGCTCAATGATCCTGCCTATAATTCAAATCAAAACTGAAGTAAAGCAACCAAGTGATTTTGAAGAGATTTTGAAGGTTGTAACTTGGCCAAAAGGGTTGAACAATTTAAGGTGTGGAATTCAAGAAATTGGCAACTCTGGTGGCTGACTCAGAAACTGTTGTTAAGTGATTTTTCAACTAAGAGCTTAAACAATTCACACAAGGGTCCTCTCAATTTTTTTCTTTTCTCTTTTTTTTGAACAAAGTAGTGGAATGTATGGGATGAATGACTTGAATTTTACTCCCCTCATACTCTTTCTCACCCCACCACTTCATTATTTTTTCCTAAGGAACATACCTTATTTTTTCTCTTTTTTCCTTCTTTTTTTTTTTAGAGAGAAACCCACAAACATAGCTCTAACAAATTCAGCACATGAATCACAATAACAACTATAAGAATTATCACACAAAGTAGGCTCCAAAGAATGACTCTTTTAAGGCTCAAAAGGGGCTACTAGTGGATTTAACATTTCAAGCAAGAATCTGAGTTTTCAAAAATGCCTATAATCTCTTCTCAACTCACAAAGTATACAAAACTCCAATCAACATGCAACACAAGGCAGAAAAATTTCACAATCATGCATTCAGAGACCTCAGCTCTCAGAAAAAAATAGGGTAAGTGGTACCCTTTTTAGAACTCAGAAAAAGACTTTTGCCAACAACCAAAAACAATCAAGATATCAAAAATCCTTTCTACAGCATGCAATCCTAACCGCATCAAAACATGTAACCTTTTCAAAAACAGTTCAATCAGATAAAGCATTCACAAAGCTATAGCAACATTCAGAATGGATAAAATACTCAGGACTCATGCAAAAACAAAAACAGAAAAACTAAACTAAAAATAAAACTAAAAACTATAAAAGAAAAACTAAAAACTAAGAAGCTGGCATAGTACACAAATTTTCCACAAAGGTCCAAGGGAACCTCAATGCAAAAATCAATTTGAACACTTAAGTTCAAGAGGGTTCTTCCTCCTTTTGGTACCTATCCTGTAACATTGAACAAACAAAAGTCTCACAAGCAGAAACTTGCTTGACTTGTTAGTTCCAAAATCAGCACAAATAAGATCATGGGTTGAAAAATTGTGTCCACCTTAAAAACAAGAATTCTTGAGTTCCCAAAAATCAAAACCAGTGTAGAAACAAGGGAAAACTCATAGAATCTAAAACTTTCAGAAAATGGTGAACACAAAATTTTATTAAAAACTAAAAACAGCAAACAAAAACAAAACAGCAAGACTGCCCGAGCTCCAGCGCTTGAGCGTTGGGGATGCCAACGCTTGGGCGCTGGAATTAAAACAAAAGCTGGGCATCAGAGGTCCCAACGCCGGAGCGCTGGGTTTCCAACGCTGTGGCGTTGGAAAATAGGAAAATAAAAACTGGGATTCCAGGGGCTTAGCGCATGAGCGCTAGCCCTCCAGCGCTGGAGCGCTGGAATTAACTGGAACCAAGGGACTTTTACAGGGGCCTAACGCTTGAGCGTTGGCCTCCAGCGCTGGCCCTTCCTGCAGCAAAAACATAGAATTTTTTTTTTATTTTTTTTATTTACAAGAGTTGTGCAGAAATTTAAAAGACAAAAATTTAAACTATCCTAAGTTGGGTTGTCTCCCAACCAGCTCATTGTTAAGGTCCGAGATAGACCCTTCCCTTTAATCAATTAGGGGAAGCAAGCTCAACTGTCATCACTTGTCTTTCATCATCTCTTCCTAGGTACGGTTTCACTCTTTGCCCATTGACAAGAAATGTTTCCTTCTTAACCTGATCTTCCAACTCAACCGCACCATGAGGGAATACTTTGGTGACCAAAAATGGTCCTGTCCATCTTGACTTCAACTTTCCAGGGAACAACCTCAGCCTTGAGTTATATAATAACACAAGCTGTCCTAGACTAAATTCTTTTGGCAAGATCTTCTTATCATGCCACCTTTTTGTTCTTTCCTTGTAGATCCTAGCATTGTGATATGCTTGGAGTCTAAATTCATCCAGCTCATGTACCTGTACCTGTCTTTTATCCCCAGCTTCTTTGGGATCCATGTTTAATTGTTTCAAAGCCCAAAAGGCTTTATGCTCAAGTTCCACAGGTAAATGACAAGTCTTACCATAAACCAACTGGTAAGGAGAGGTTCCAATAGGAGTTTTAAACGCAATTCGGTAAGCCCACAAGGTGTCATCTAATTTTTTTGACCAATCCTTCCTTGAGGTACCAACTGTTTTTTCCAAAATCCTTTTTAACTCCCTATTAGAAACCTCCACTTGTCCACTAGTTTGGGGGTGATAGGGGGTAGCAATTTTATGATGAACACCATACTTTTTCAAAAGAGTTTCAAAAGCTTTATTACAAAAATGCTTACCTCCATCACTGATAATTGCTCTTGGCACCCCAAATCTAGTAAAGATCTTTTTCTTTAGAAAATTAAGAACCATTTTACCATCATTTGTGGGAAGGGCTGATGCTTCAACCCACTTAGAAACATAGTCAACAGCAACCAAAATATATTGGCAACCAAAAGAAGGTGGGAAAGGTCCCATGAAATCAATGCCCCATACATCAAAAAGCTCAACTTCAAAAATCATTTTTTGGGGCATCTCATTCCTTCTTGAGATATTACCAGTTCGTTGACAGCGATCACACCTTTCCACAAACGCTCTACTATCTTTGAAGATAGTAGGCCAATAAAAACCACTTTGGAGGACTTTAGCTGCAGTCCTCTCACCTGAAAAATGGCCTCCATAATCGGAGCCATGACAATGCCATAAAACAGCCTCAAACTCTTTTCCTGGAATACACCTTTTAATGATCCCATCAGAACATTCTCTAAACAAATAAGGTTCATCCCAGAAAAAGAATTCGGCATCATACAGAAATCTTTTCTTTTGTTGCCAAGTCATATCAGGAGGCAACACACCAGCAGCTTTAAAATTAGCTAAATGTACATACCATGGAGCTATCTCTTGGACAGCTAAAAGCTTCTCATCTGGGAACTCCTCTTGAATAGGAATTGGGCTGGAGTTCCCCTCTTCTAGTCTTGACAGATGGTCTGCTACACCATTGTCTTTCCCTTTTTTGTCCACAATTTCAAGATCAAACTCTTGCAAGAGTAAGATCCACCTAATCATCCTGGGTTTAGCTTCCTGCTTAGCAAACAAGTACTTCAATGCAGCATGGTCAGTATGCACAATAACTTTAGTACCCAAAACGTAAGGTCTGAATTTATCTAAAGCATAAACTACACTCAACAACTCCTTTTCAGTTGTAGCATAATTTTTTTGAGCTTCATTCAGAACCTTACTAGCATAGTAAATCACATGCAAAACTTTTCCATTTTTCTGACAAAGAACAGCCCCTATTGCATTATCACTAGCATCACACATAACTTCAAAAGGCAAATCCCATTGGGGAGCAACAATGATAGGGGCTGAAACAAGTTTTTCTTTCAATAATTTAAAAGCAGCCAAACACTCATCATTAAAGATAAAAGGAGCCTCTTTTTCAAGGAGATTTGTCATAGGCTTAGCAATTTTAGAAAAATCCTTTATAAATCGCCTATAAAAACCTGCATGACCAAGAAAGCTTCTTATACCTTTAATATTAGTGGGAGGAGGTAGATTTTCAATAATATATGTTTTAGCTTTATCTACCTCAATCCCTTCTTCAGAAATCTTGTGCCCAAGCACAATACCATCTTTTACCATAAAATGGCATTTTTCCCAATTAAGTACCAAATTCTTTTCTTGGCACCTAACTAGAATCCTTTCCGAATTGCCCAAACACTTATCAAAGCTGGGGCCATACACAGAAAAATCATCCATGAACACTTCCATACATTCACCAATTAAATCATAAAAAATAGCAAACATACATCTTTGGAAGGTTCCTGGAGCATTACACAAGCCAAAAGGCATTCTTTTATAAGCAAACACCCCGAAGGGGCAAGTAAAAGCAGTTTTCTCTTTATCCTTGGGATCAACAACAATCTGATTGTATCCTGAATATCCATCCAAGAAACAATAGTACTTATGGCCAACCAACCTGTCAAGCATTTGATCAATAAAGGGAAGGGGGAAATGATCTTTCCGGGTGGCAGAATTTAGCCTCCGGTAATCTATACAAACCCTCCATCCAGTTACCTTCCTGGTGGGAATCAATTCATTGTTCTCATTCGGAACCACAGTAATTCCCCCTTTTTTGGGAACTACCTGAACAGGACTAACCCATTCACTATCAGAAATGGGATAGATGATCCCTGCATCAAGCAACTTAATCACTTCTTTCCTTACCACGTCTTTCATGGCAGGATTAAGTCTTCTTTGGGGTTGGACTACGGGTTTAACTTGTTCTTCTAAACAAATGTTATGCATACAAACAGTGGGGCTTATGCCCTTAATGTCCTCAATAGTCCAACCCAAAGCTGATTTATGAGCTCTAAGAATTCTTACCAGTTTTTCTTCTTCAAGAGGAGAGAGGGAACTACTCACAATGACTGGTTTATTGTTACCTTCCTCAAGAAATACATACTTAAGGGTAGAAGGTAAGGGCTTCAATTCCCTCTTTTCCTCTTGAACTTCTTCTTCTCTCTTCAGCTCCTCTACCCAATTTTTCGTTGAAGGGAAAAAATGGGCAGCATTCAAATATCTTGCCATTTCAATGACCTGTTCGTCATTGCTTTCAATATCTTCAAAATCCAACCCTTCAAAGATTATAGTCTCTAAAGGATCTTCTTTCCACATGGCAACAAACTGTTAAGCAGAAATATTTTTTTTTGATATATATATATACAAGAAGTACTAAACAAAAATAATAACAAGAACTTGAAAAGAACCTATCCCCGGCAACGGCGCCAAAAACTTGATAGCGGAAATCGCAAGTGTACGATTAACTATCGCGTAGTAAAAAGATCGAACCCAAGGGATAGGTGTTCTTATTATTATAAATTTTAGTACTTGTGCAGAAAATAAAAAGGTATGTTTGATGTTTGTTTAGAACAAGATAAAAGCATAAAATGATAAGGAAAATAGAGATGATGAGAATTAAGCTTGATGAGTGGATATTATATGATGTTTTTAGGTAGTTTTTAGTCTTTTTATTTTATTATTTTTGAGTCACATATAGGTTTTTTATAGTTTTTATGTAGATTTTCTATTTATTTTGCATTTTGCATATAGATTAGATTTTATTTGTTTTTCTAGCTTTATTTTATATTTTTAGGAATTTTTCTAGCTATTTTATATTTTTAGAAAAAGCTGGTTTAGTTATCATTTTTGTCCAGGGACCAATGTGTAAAGTTTCAGGAAATCAGGGACCAAATTGTAAAAGTTCAAGAGTGGATGACTAAAAGTGAAGATTGAGAGAATAAAAGGGCTTGAATTGGAGTGCTAACCAAGAGAGGACTAAAAGTGGAAAAGAAGAATATAAAGAATCACTCTCTAAATTAGCACATGGGAAAAAGTTTGAAGGAATTGATGATAGTGGAGGAAAGGTTTCAGAATTAAACAAGGGCTGAGTAGTGGCTTTTTATGGCAATCAAAACCCACTACCATGAATGAAGAAGGAAGAAAAGCTTGAAGATGAAGTTGGGATCCCAGCGCTCAAGCGTTGGGATTCTGACTAGGAAATGAGTCAGATGTTGACCCAGCGCCCAAGCGTTGGAAAGCCAGCGCTCAAGCGCTGGGCCTCGGACAGAAAGTGGATTTTTAATGCATCCTAGCGCCCAAGCGTTGGGAATTCCAGCGCTCAAGCGCTGGAGGCTGGATTTTTACTATAAATAGGACCCTTTTCTTCACTTGTAAAACACACCTACTTAGAATACAACAAGTATTCTCTCTTTCTCCCTTTTTGAGCATTGTTCCTAGGACTTGTGGGAAGCCATATTTGAGCTCCTATCCAGGGTAATTCAATGACTCATTTAGCCATGCTTGGCTAAATTCTTCTTTAAGTTTTTGGGTTGTTTTAGTTTATAATACATGTTCTAGTTATTTCTTACATTTATGAGTTTTATTCCCATTCATGTTTTATTACCTTATGCTTCATTTCTATCTTGTGGATCCCAAGAGGTTTTGCTTATTACTTATTACATAAGGCCATTTGGTGAGTAGTAAGGGAACTAGGTAATAAAAAAGGTTATAAGTATACTTCGCTAAGGAATTAGGAAGGACGTAACTTTATGTTGGCCTGAACATCTTCTTCATCTTCTTCTTTAGTTAACTAGGTGCCAAGGAATTGGGTTTAGTAATTAAAAAGAAAGATCTACAATGCTAAAGGAATTAACTTGTAGTTACACTAGGCTATAGCATCATGAAAATGGATTTATAATTCAGAAATTAAGTAGGAGATTTCTAGCATGTTTTATAGACTATGTAAACCAACCCAAGAGCTTAATGTTCATCATTTCTTTCTCTTGTTATTTTATGCTATTGTTTCTTTCTAGTTCTCAAACCAACAACAAATATTCATCTTTTATTTTTCTGTTTTAGTACTAAATATTATAATAATAAGAACACCTATCCCTTGGGTTCGATCTTTTTATTACGCGATAGTTAATCGTACACTTGCGATTTTCCTTATCAAGTTTTTGGCGCCGTTGCCGGGGATAGGTTCTTTTCAAGTTCTTATTTTTATTTTGTTTAGTACTAACATATATATATATATATATATATATATAAAGAAAAAAAAATCGTATTGAGTAGGTGCTATTAACTTCTTTTGCTTGTTTGTATGGTAGGACATTTTGAATTCGACCCTGAAATTGAAAGAACTTTGCATCGCAGATTAGCGGAGCAAAGGAGATTAGCAAGGGCCATGTCTGGAACACAAGCTCAAATGGAGGAGCGCCTCCTTGCTGAATACAATGCAAGGTTGGAAGGTGAAGTCCAAGCTAGACTTCAAAGGCAGAGAGAGGAGGAGGAAGAGCAGAATGCTAACCGATCTCTTCGTGATATCACAGCTCCCCAGGTAGATTACAATTTTGAAGGGAGTATTGTGGTTCCGGAGGAGGCTGAATTAGAGGCTGAGGTAAAAGCTATGGGGAATTTTCAGAATTCCTATGGCAACACCTATAACCCAAGCTGGAGAAATCACCCCAACTTTTCTTGGAGGGACCAAGGGGGTGGTCCAAGTGAAGCCAGGCAACAGTTTCTGAGGTCATTCCAAAATCAAAGGCCACCAATGCCTTTGAATCCAAACCAGGGAAGGGTCTATCTCGGACCTAAACATTGAGCTGGTTGGGAGACAACCCAACTTAGGATAGTTTACAATTTTTGTCTTTTAATTTTTTGCATCACTCTTGTACATAAATAAAAGAAAAGAAATTTTATGTTTTTGCTGCAGGAGAGGCCAGCGCTCAAGCGCTGGAGTCCAACGCTCAAGCGTTAGGCCCCTGCTTCACAACCTCTGATTCCAGTTAATCCCAACGCTCCAGCGTTGGAGGGCTAGCGCTCATGCGCTAGGCCCCTGGAATCCAAGCTTTTTATTTTTTATTTTCCAGCGCCACAGCGTTGGAACCCAGCGCTCAAGCGCTGGGACCTCTGATTGCCCAGTTTTTATTTTAATCCAGCGCCCAAGCGTTGGCATCCCCAACGCTCAAGCGCTGGAGCTCGGGCAGATTTGCTGTTTTATTTTTATTTTGCTGTTTTGCTGTTTTTAATAAATTTTGTGTTCACCATTTTCTGAAAGTTTTAGATTCTATGAGTTTTCCCTTGTTTCTACACTGATTTTAATTTTTGGGAACTCAAGAATTCTTGTTTTTAAGGTGGACACAATTTTTCAACCCATGATCTTTTGTGCTGTTTTTGGAACTAACAAGTCAAGCAAGCTTCTGCTTGTGGGACTTTTGTTTGTTCAATGTTACAGGATAGGTACCAAAAGGAGGAAGAACCATCTTGAACTTAAGTGTTCAAATTGATTTTTACATTGAGGTTCCCTTGGACCTTTGTGGAAAATTTGTGTACTATACCAGCTTTGTAGTTTTTTTTAGTTTTTCTTTTTATAGTTTTTAGTTTTATTTTTAGTTTAGTTTTTCTGTTTTATTTTTGCATGAGTCTTGAGTATATTATCCATTCTGAATATTGCTATAGCTTTGTGACTGCTTTATCTGATTGAACTGTTTTTTGAAAAGGTTACATGTTTTGAAGCAGTTAGGATTGCATGCTGTAGAAAGGATTTTTGATATCTTGATTGTTTTGGTTGTTGGCAAAGTCTTTTTCTGAGTTCTAAAAAGGGTACCACTTACCCTATCTTTTTCTGAGAGCTGAGGACTCTGAATTCTTGATTGTAAAATTTTTCTGCCTTGTGTTGCATGTTGATTGGAGTTTTGTACACTTTGTGAGTTTGAGAAGAGATTATAGGCATTTTTTGAAAACTCAGATTTTTGCTTGAAATGTTATATCCACTAGTAGCCCCTTTTGAGCCTTAAAAGAGTCATTCTTTGGAGCCTACTTTGTGTGATAATTCTTATAGTTGTTATTGTGATTCATGTGCTAAATTGTTAGAGCTATGTTTGTGGGTTTCTCTCTAAAAAAAATGAAGAAAAAATT
This sequence comes from Acmispon strigosus, assembly GCA_030819835.1. Classification (NCBI taxonomy): domain Eukaryota; kingdom Viridiplantae; phylum Streptophyta; class Magnoliopsida; order Fabales; family Fabaceae; genus Acmispon; species Acmispon strigosus. The sequence goes on from JAUAMA010000006.1 coordinate 21,969,205, forward strand.
GGAAAAAATAAGGTATGTGCCTTAGAAAAAATAATGAAGTGGTGGGGTGAGAAAGAGTATGAGGGGAGTAAAATTCTAGTCATTTATCCCATACATTCCACTACTTTGTTCAAAAAGAAAGAAAACGAGAAAAAATTGAGAGGACCCTTGTGTTGAATTGTTAGAGCTCTAAGTCAAGGAAAAAATCACTTAACAACAGTTTTTGAGTCAGCCACTAGAGTTGCCAATTTCTTGAAATCCACACCTTAAATTGTTCAACCCTTTGGCCAAGTTACAACCTTAAAAATCTCTTCAACATCACTTGGTTGCTTTACTTCAGTTTTGATTTGAATTATAGGCAGGATCATTGAGCTTTCTTGTTTTCATGGAGAATATCTTTTTGTGAGCTTATTTGATGAACTCAATATGTTAAAAGCCAAGCCTAACTTTCTTGATTCTATATCTGTAAACATGCATGTCTTCCTTTTCTGCTAAGCTTTCTTTGAAAGGTTCTTGTGCTTCAAGTTTTAATCAGATAAACTTTCTCAAAACTCAGGGACGAGTTTTTCTTTAAGTTTTGTCGCTTGAGGACAAGCTGTCATGCTCATTGCTTTTGCCCAAAATCCCTTTGACAATCCTTCCTGCAACCGAAGGCACCTTGCCTTCTCCGTGAGGGATCTATTCATCCTCTCAGCAACATCGTTCTGCTGTGGTGTTTTCTTCACTGAATAATGCCTCTGGACCCCGTGTTCCTCACAAACTGCTTGAATTTTGCGTCTGTGTATTCTGTCCCATTATCTGACCGCAGATACTTGACCTTCCTCCCCGTCTGGTTTTCCACTTCTGCTTTCCACAATCTGAACGTGCTAAACACTTCAGACTTGTGCTTTAGGAAATAAGCCCAGACTTTCCTATAGAAGTCATCGATGAATGTAACAAAGTACCTGGAACCTCCAATGGACGCCTCCCTAGTAGGCCCCCACACATCTGAATGAACATAGTCAAGGATTCCCTTTGTTTTATGCTTCCCGGTCACGAAACGAACACGACATTGTTTGCCCAACATGCAAAACTTGCAAAATTCCACCTTGCAGCTTCAAACACGCTTCAAAAGATTTCTCTTATGAAGTGCCATTAACCCTTTTTTCACTGGGGTGACCCAAACGCATATGCCAAAGCCTTGTTGCATCATTGTCAGCCTCAACTGATGCAACGTCACCTACCACGGTGCTTCCCAACAAGCAATAGATATTCCCTGCAGTCCGTTTTGCTGTCATTACTATCAATGCACCCTTGCTCACCTTCATGGTATCCTTCCCACCATCAGAATGGCAGGAGTAACCATTCTCCTGGAGAGTACCCTAGGAAATTAGATTATTCCTCAGATCTGGGACATATCTCACATTACCCAGTGTACGCGTGCCACCATGGTCCATGGCAATTTTGACTTATCCTATTCTAGTGATCTCACACGTCTGGTCATCACCTAAATAGACAAATCCAAACTTGCCCGCTTTAAACGAACTGAACCATTCCCGGTGCGGCGTCATATGGTAATAGCACCCAGAGTCTAGAATCCAAACATTTGTGCATTTGGAAGACGAGACACAAAGCATGTCCCCTTCACTGCCGGAATCACTCGTTTGAGCTATGTTTGTAGAGTTAGAGACATTAGGGCAATCCCTTTTCCAGTGACCGACCTTCTTGCAGTTAAAACACTCTGATGTCGCCCTTGTCTGCTTGGACTTAGAACGCTTCTTCTTTCCAGCAGCTTTTCCCTTGTTCCTTCCACGGTCTTGTCCTCCTCCCTTAGCAAACAAACCTTCACCTTGAATACTGCCTTCCTCTGCCTTTTGCTTTCTTTGTGAGTGAGACAAAAGGGCAGACGTGATGGCATCAAGCGTGATAGCGTCCTTCCCATATGTACGGGTGGTGACCAAGTGCTCGTAGGAACTTGGTAGCGAGCACAGCAAGATAACCGACTTGTCCTCGTCATCAACCTTCACCCCCAATCGCAGCAAGTCTGTAACTATTGTGGTGAAATGATTAACGTGTGATAAGGAAATCGCAAGTGTACGATTAATTATCGCGTAATAAAAAGATCGAACCCAAAGGATAGGTGTTCTTATTAATATAAAGTTTAGTACTTAAACAGGAAAATTAAAAGATGTATTTGTTGAAAGTTTGTTTAAGATAGCACATGGAAATAGCAATAAAATAGAAGAAAATAAAATGATAGAAAATAAGCTTCTTGGGTTGGTTTACATAGTCTATATAATATGCTAGTAAGTTCCTACTTAATTTCTAAAATTATAAATCTAATTTCATGATGCTATAGCCTAATTATCTACAAGTTAATTCCTTACACATTGTAGAACTTTCTTTCTAATTACTAAATTCAATTCCTTGCAACTTAGTTAACTAGAGAAGAAGATGAAGAAGAAATTCAGGCCAACATAAAGTTACGTCCTTCCTAATTCCTTAGTGAAGTATACTTATAACCTTTTTTAGATCCTAGGTCCCTTACTACTTACCAATTTCCATTCGTATAAGTAATAAGCAAGAAATCTTTTGCGCATGCGATCATAACTTGACGGATGCGATCATACCAGCACTAATGCACCGGATCCCATCAGAACTCCGCAGTTAAGTGTGCTTGGGCGAGAGTAGTACTAGGATGGGTGACCTCCTGGGAAGTCCTCGTGTTGCATCCCTTTTTTCACAATTCCTTATATTTTTTTTCTTAAATAATTTCACCGGCTAAGACTTTGACGACATCTCTGATTGTCGCGAGATTTTTTGGGGTTGTACGGAAAAATATTCTAATCATACGCTTATAGCTTCGCCATAAGGCCCGTGTCCTGAGCTCAAATTCCTTCGTTCCTTATTTTCGCTCTCCGTGCCGTGAACGCATATTATATTTTGCGCATGCGATCATAACTTGACGGATGCGATCATACCAGCACTAATGCACCGGATCCCATCAGAACTCCGCAGTTAAGTGTGCTTGGGCGAGAGTAGTACTAGGATGGGTGACCTCCTGGGAAGTCCTCGTGTTGCATCCCTTTTTTCACAATTCCTTATATTTTTTTTCTTAAATCATTTCACCGGCTAAGACTTTGACGACATCTCTGATTCTCGCGAGATTTTTTGGGGTTGTACGGAAAAATATTCTAATCATACGCTTATAGCTTCGCCATAAGGCCCGTGTCCTGAGCTCAAATTCCTTCGTTCCTTATTTTCGCACTCCGTGCCGTGAACGGATATTATATTTTGACGCGCGTTACTTGACGGATGCGATCATACCAGCACTAATGCACCGGATCCCATCAGAACTCCGCAGTTAAGTGTGCTTGGGCGAGAGTAGTACTAGGATGGGTGACCTCCTGGGAAGTCCTCGTGTTGCATCCCTTTTTTCACAATTCCTTATATTTTTTTTCTTAAATCATTTCACCGGCTAAGACTTTGACGACATCTCTGATTGTCGCGAGATTTTTTGGGGTTGTACGGAAAAATATTCTAATCATACGCTTATAGCTTCGCCATAAGGCCCGTGTCCTGAGCTCAAATTCCTTCGTTCCTTATTTTCGCTCTCCGTGCCGTGAACGCATATTATATTTTGACGCGCGTTACTTGACGGATGCGATCATACCAGCACTAATGCACCGGATCCCATCAGAACTCCGCAGTTAAGTGTGCTTGGGCGAGAGTAGTACTAGGATGGGTGACCTCCTGGGAAGTCCTCGTGTTGCATCCCTTTTTTCACAATTCCTTATATTTTTTTTCTTAAATCATTTCACCGGCTAAGACTTTGACGACATCTCTGATTGTCGCGAGATTTTTTGGGGTTGTACGGAAAAATATTCTAATCATACGCTTATAGCTTCGCCATAAGGCCCGTGTCCTGAGCTCAAATTCCTTCGTTCCTTATTTTCGCTCTCCGTGCCGTGAACGCAAATTATATTTTGACGCGCGTTACTTGACGGATGCGATCATACCAGCACTAATGCACCGGATCCCATCAGAACTCCGCAGTTAAGTGTGCTTGGGCGAGAGTAGTACTAGGATGGGTGACCTCCTGGGAAGTCCTCGTGTTGCATCCCTTTTTTCACAATTCCTTATATTTTTTTTCTTAAATCATTTCACCGGCTAAGACTTTGACGACATCTCTGATTGTCGCGAGATTTTTTGGGGTTGTACGGAAAAATATTCTAATCATACGCTTATAGCTTCGCCATAAGGCCCGTGTCCTGAGCTCAAATTCCTTCGTTCCTTATTTTCGCTCTCCGTGCCGTGAACGCATATTATATTTTGACGCGCGTTACTTGACGGATGCGATCATACCAGCACTAATGCACCGGATCCCATCAGAACTCCGCAGTTAAGTGTGCTTGGGCGAGAGTAGTACTAGGATGGGTGACCTCCTGGGAAGTCCTCGTGTTGCATCCCTTTTTTCACAATTCCTTATATTTTTTTTCTTAAATCATTTCACCGGCTAAGACTTTGACGACATCTCTGATTGTCGCGAGATTTTTTGGGGTTGTACGGAAAAATATTCTAATCATACGCTTATAGCTTCGCCATAAGGCCCGTGTCCTGAGCTCAAATTCCTTCGTTCCTTATTTTCGCTCCCCGTGCCGTGAACGCATATTATATTTTGACGCGCGTTACTTGACGGATGCGATCATACCAGCACTTATGCACCGGATCCCATCAGAACTCCGCAGTTAAGTGTGCTTGGGCGAGAGTAGTACTAGGATGGGTGACCTCCTGGGAAGTCCTCGTGTTGCATCCCTTTTTTCACAATTCCTTATATTTTTTTTCTTAAATCATTTCACCGGCTAAGACTTTGACGACATCTCTGATTGTCGCGAGATTTTTTGGGGTTATACGGAAAAATATTCTAATCATACGCTTATAGCTTCGCCATAAGGCCCGTGTCCTGAGCTCAAATTCCTTCGTTCCTTATTTTCGCTCCCCGTGCCGTGAACGCATATTATATTTTGACGCGCGTTACTTGACGGATGCGATCATACCAGCACTAATGCACCGGATCCCATCAGAACTCCGCAGTTAAGTGTGCTTGGGCGAGAGTAGTACTAGGATGGGTGACCTCCTGGGAAGTCCTCGTGTTGCATCCCTTTTTTCACAATTCCTTATATTTTTTTTCTTAAATCATTTCACCGGCTAAGACGTTGACGACATCTCTGATTGTCGCGAGATTTTTTGGGGTTGTACGGAAAAATATTCTAATCATACGCTTATAGCTTCGCCATAAGGCCCGTGTCCTGAGCTCAAATTCCTTCGTTCCTTATTTTCGCTCTCCGTGCCGTGAACGCATATTATATTTTGACGCGCGTTACTTGACGGATGCGATCATACCAGCACTAATGCACCGGATCCCATCAGAACTCCGCAGTTAAGTGTGCTTGGGCGAGAGTAGTACTAGGATGGGTGACTTCCTGGGAAGTCCTCGTGTTGCATCCCTTTTTTCACAATTCCTTATATTTTTTTTCTTAAATCATTTCACCGGCTAAGACTTTGACGACATCTCTGATTGTCGCGAGATTTTTTAGGGTTGTACGGAAAAATATTCTAATCATACGCTTATAGCTTCGCCATAAGGCCCGTGTCCTGAGCTCAAATTCCTTCGTTCCTTATTTTCGCACTCCGTGCCGTGAACGGATATTATATTTTGACGCGCGTTACTTGACGGATGCGATCATACCAGCACTAATGCACCGGATCCCATCAGAACTCCGCAGTTAAGTGTGCTTGGGCGAGAGTAGTACTAGGATGGGTGACCTCCTGGGAAGTCCTCGTGTTGCATCCCTTTTTTCACAATTCCTTATATTTTTTTTCTTAAATCATTTCACCGGCTAAGACTTTGACGACATCTCTGATTGTCGCGAGATTTTTTGGGGTTGTACGGAAAAATATTCTAATCATACGCTTATAGCTTCGCCATAAGGCCCGTGTCCTGAGCTCAAATTCCTTCGTTCCTTATTTTCGCTCTCCGTGCCGTGAACGCATATTATATTTTGACGCGCGTTACTTGACGGATGCGATCATACCAGCACTAATGCACCGGATCCCATCAGAACTCCGCAGTTAAGTGTGCTTGGGCGAGAGTAGTACTAGGATGGGTGACCTCCTGGGAAGTCCTCGTGTTGCATCCCTTTTTTCACAATTCCTTATATTTTTTTTCTTAAATCATTTCACCGGCTAAGACTTTGACGACATCTCTGATTGTCGCGAGATTTTTTGGGGTTGTACGGAAAAATATTCTAATCATACGCTTATAGCTTCGCCATAAGGCCCGTGTCCTGAGCTCAAATTCCTTCGTTCCTTATTTTCGCTCTCCGTGCCGTGAACGCATATTATATTTTGACGCGCGTTACTTGACGGATGCGATCATACCAGCACTAATGCACCGGATCCCATCAGAACTCCGCAGTTAAGTGTGCTTGGGCGAGAGTAGTACTAGGATGGGTGACTTCCTGGGAAGTCCTCGTGTTGCATCCCTTTTTTCACAATTCCTTATATTTTTTTTCTTAAATCATTTCACCGGCTAAGACTTTGACGACATCTCTGATTGTCGCGAGATTTTTTAGGGTTGTACGGAAAAATATTCTAATCATACGCTTATAGCTTCGCCATAAGGCCCGTGTCCTGAGCTCAAATTCCTTCGTTCCTTATTTTCGCTCTCCGTGCCGTGAACGCATATTATATTTTGACGCGCGTTACTTGACGGATGCGATCATACCAGCACTAATGCACCGGATCCCATCAGAACTCCGCAGTTAAGTGTGCTTGGGCGAGAGTAGTACTAGGATGGGTGACCTCCTGGGAAGTCCTCGTGTTGCATCCCTTTTTTCACAATTCCTTATATTTTTTTTCTTAAATCATTTCACCGGCTAAGACTTTGACGACATCTCTGATTGTCGCGAGATTTTTTGGGGTTGTACGGAAAAATATTCTAATCATACGCTTATAGCTTCGCCATAAGGCCCGTGTCCTGAGCTCAAATTCCTTCGTTCCTTATTTTCGCTCTCCGTGCCGTGAACGCATATTATATTTTGACGCGCGTTACTTGACGGATGCGATCATACCAGCACTAATGCACCGGATCCCATCAGAACTCCGCAGTTAAGTGTGCTTGGGCGAGAGTAGTACTAGGATGGGTGACCTCCTGGGAAGTCCTCGTGTTGCATCCCTTTTTTCACAATTCCTTATATTTTTTTTCTTAAATCATTTCACCGGCTAAGACTTTGACGACATCTCTGATTGTCGCGAGATTTTTTGGGGTTGTACGGAAAAATATTCTAATCATACGCTTATAGCTTCGCCATAAGGCCCGTGTCCTGAGCTCAAATTCCTTCGTTCCTTATTTTCGCTCTCCGTGCCGTGAACGCAAATTATATTTTGACGCGCGTTACTTGACGGATGCGATCATACCAGCACTAATGCACCGGATCCCATCAGAACTCCGCAGTTAAGTGTGCTTGGGCGAGAGTAGTACTAGGATGGGTGACCTCCTGGGAAGTCCTCGTGTTGCATCCCTTTTTTCACAATTCCTTATATTTTTTTTCTTAAATCATTTCACCGGCTAAGACTTTGACGACATCTCTGATTGTCGCGAGATTTTTTGGGGTTGTACGGAAAAATATTCTAATCATACGCTTATAGCTTCGCCATAAGGCCCGTGTCCTGAGCTCAAATTCCTTCGTTCCTTATTTTCGCTCTCCGTGCCGTGAACGCATATTATATTTTGACGCGCGTTACTTGACGGATGCGATCATACCAGCACTAATGCACCGGATCCCATCAGAACTCCGCAGTTAAGTGTGCTTGGGCGAGAGTAGTACTAGGATGGGTGACCTCCTGGGAAGTCCTCGTGTTGCATCCCTTTTTTCACAATTCCTTATATTTTTTTTCTTAAATCATTTCACCGGCTAAGACTTTGACGACATCTCTGATTGTCGCGAGATTTTTTGGGGTTGTACGGAAAAATATTCTAATCATACGCTTATAGCTTCGCCATAAGGCCCGTGTCCTGAGCTCAAATTCCTTCGTTCCTTATTTTCGCTCCCCGTGCCGTGAACGCATATTATATTTTGACGCGCGTTACTTGACGGATGCGATCATACCAGCACTTATGCACCGGATCCCATCAGAACTCCGCAGTTAAGTGTGCTTGGGCGAGAGTAGTACTAGGATGGGTGACCTCCTGGGAAGTCCTCGTGTTGCATCCCTTTTTTCACAATTCCTTATATTTTTTTTCTTAAATCATTTCACCGGCTAAGACTTTGACGACATCTCTGATTGTCGCGAGATTTTTTGGGGTTATACGGAAAAATATTCTAATCATACGCTTATAGCTTCGCCATAAGGCCCGTGTCCTGAGCTCAAATTCCTTCGTTCCTTATTTTCGCTCCCCGTGCCGTGAACGCATATTATATTTTGACGCGCGTTACTTGACGGATGCGATCATACCAGCACTAATGCACCGGATCCCATCAGAACTCTGCAGTCAAGTGTGCTTGGGCGAGAGTAGTACTAGGATGGGTGACCTCCTGGGAAGTCCTCGTGTTGCATCCCTTTTTTCACAATTCCTTATATTTTTTTTCTTAAATCATTTCACCGGCTAAGACGTTGACGACATCTCTGATTGTCGCGAGATTTTTTGGGGTTGTACGGAAAAATATTCTAATCATACGCTTATAGCTTCGCCATAAGGCCCGTGTCCTGAGCTCAAATTCCTTCGTTCCTTATTTTCGCTCTCCGTGCCGTGAACGCATATTATATTTTGACGCGCGTTACTTGACGGATGCGATCATACCAGCACTAATGCACCGGATCCCATCAGAACTCCGCAGTTAAGTGTGCTTGGGCGAGAGTAGTACTAGGATGGGTGACTTCCTGGGAAGTCCTCGTGTTGCATCCCTTTTTTCACAATTCCTTATATTTTTTTTCTTAAATCATTTCACCGGCTAAGACTTTGACGACATCTCTGATTGTCGCGAGATTTTTTAGGGTTGTACGGAAAAATATTCTAATCATACGCTTATAGCTTCGCCATAAGGCCCGTGTCCTGAGCTCAAATTCCTTCGTTCCTTATTTTCGCTCTCCGTGCCGTGAACGCATATTATATTTTGACGCGCGTTACTTGACGGATGCGATCATACCAGCACTAATGCACCGGATCCCATCAGAACTCCGCAGTTAAGTGTGCTTGGGCGAGAGTAGTAATAGGATGGGTGACCTCCTGGGAAGTCCTCGTGTTGCATCCCTTTTTTCACAATTCCTTATATTTTTTTTCTTAAATCATTTCACCGGCTAAGACTTTGACGACATCTCTGATTGTCGCGAGATTTTTTGGGGTTGTACGGAAAAATATTCTAATCATACGCTTATAGCTTCGCCATAAGGCCCGTGTCCTGAGCTCAAATTCCTTCGTTCCTTATTTTCGCTCTCCGTGCCGTGAACGCATATTATATTTTGACGCGCGTTACTTGACGGATGCGATCATACCAGCACTAATGCACCGGATCCCATCAGAACTCCGCAGTTAAGTGTGCTTGGGCGAGAGTAGTACTAGGATGGGTGACCTCCTGGGAAGTCCTCGTGTTGCATCCCTTTTTTCACAATTCCTTATATTTTTTTTCTTAAATCATTTCACCGGCTAAGACTTTGACGACATCTCTGATTGTCGCGAGATTTTTTGGGGTTGTACGGAAAAATATTCTAATCATACGCTTATAGCTTCGCCATAAGGCCCGTGTCCTGAGCTCAAATTCCTTCGTTCCTTATTTTCGCTCTCCGTGCCGTGAACGCATATTATATTTTGACGCGCGTTACTTGACGGATGCGATCATACCAGCACTAATGCACCGGATCCCATCAGAACTCCGCAGTTAAGTGTGCTTGGGCGAGAGTAGTACTAGGATGGGTGACCTCCTGGGAAGTCCTCGTGTTGCATCCCTTTTTTCACAATTCCTTATATTTTTTTTCTTAAATCATTTCACCGGCTAAGACTTTGACGACATCTCTGATTGTCGCGAGATTTTTTGGGGTTGTACGGAAAAATATTCTAATCATACGCTTATAGCTTCGCCATAAGGCCCGTGTCCTGAGCTCAAATTCCTTCGTTCCTTATTTTCGCTCTCCGTGCCGTGAACGCATATTATATTTTGACGCGCGTTACTTGACGGATGCGATCATACCAGCACTAATGCACCGGATCCCATCAGAACTCCGCAGTTAAGTGTGCTTGGGCGAGAGTAGTACTAGGATGGGTGACCTCCTGGGAAGTCCTCGTGTTGCATCCCTTTTTTCACAATTCCTTATATTTTTTTTCTTAAATCATTTCACCGGCTAAGACTTTGACGACATCTCTGATTGTCGCGAGATTTTTTGGGGTTGTACGGAAAAATATTCTAATCATACGCTTATAGCTTCGCCATAAGGCCCGTGTCCTGAGCTCAAATTCCTTCGTTCCTTATTTTCGCTCTCCGTGCCGTGAACGCATATTATATTTTGACGCGCGTTACTTGACGGATTCGATCATACCAGCACTAATGCACCGGATCCCATCAGAACTCCGCAGTTAAGTGTGCTTGGGCGAGAGTAGTACTAGGATGGGTGACCTCCTGGGAAGTCCTCGTGTTGCATCCCTTTTTTCACAATTCCTTATATTTTTTTTCTTAAATCATTTCACCGGCTAAGACTTTGACGACATCTCTGATTGTCGCGAGATTTTTTGGGGTTGTACGGAAAAATATTCTAATCATACGCTTATAGCTTCGCCATAAGGCCCGTGTCCTGAGCTCAAATTCCTTCGTTCCTTATTTTCGCTCCCCGTGCCGTGAACGCATATTATATTTTGACGCGCGTTACTTGACGGATGCGATCATACCAGCACTTATGCACCGGATCCCATCAGAACTCCGCAGTTAAGTGTGCTTGGGCGAGAGTAGTACTAGGATGGGTGACCTCCTGGGAAGTCCTCGTGTTGCATCCCTTTTTTCACAATTCCTTATATTTTTTTTCTTAAATCATTTCACCGGCTAAGACTTTGACGACATCTCTGATTGTCGCGAGATTTTTTGGGGTTATACGGAAAAATATTCTAATCATACGCTTATAGCTTCGCCATAAGGCCCGTGTCCTGAGCTCAAATTCCTTCGTTCCTTATTTTCGCTCCCCGTGCCGTGAACGCATATTATATTTTGACGCGCGTTACTTGACGGATGCGATCATACCAGCACTTATGCACCGGATCCCATCAGAACTCCGCAGTTAAGTGTGCTTGGGCGAGAGTAGTACTAGGATGGGTGACCTCCTGGGAAGTCCTCGTGTTGCATCCCTTTTTTCACAATTCCTTATATTTTTTTTCTTAAATCATTTCACCGGCTAAGACTTTGACGACATCTCTGATTGTCGCGAGATTTTTTGGGGTTATACGGAAAAATATTCTAATCATACGCTTATAGCTTCGCCATAAGGCCCGTGTCCTGAGCTCAAATTCCTTCGTTCCTTATTTTCGCTCTCCGTGCCGTGAACGCATATTATATTTTGACGCGCGTTACTTGACGGATGCGATCATACCAGCACTAATGCACCGGATCCCATCAGAACTCCTCAGTTAAGTGTGCTTGGGCGAGAGTAGTACTAGGATGGGTGACCTCCTGGGAAGTCCTCGTGTTGCATCCCTTTTTTCACAATTCCTTATATTTTTTTTCTTAAATCATTTCACCGGCTAAGACTTTGACGACATCTCTGATTGTCGCGAGATTTTTTGAGGTTGTACGAAAAAATATTCTAATCATACGCTTATAGCTTCGCCATAAGGCCCGTGTCCTGAGCTCAAATTCCTTCGTTCCTTATTTTCGCTCCCCGTGCCGTGAACGCATATTATATTTTGACGCGCGTTACTTGACGGATGCGATCATACCGGCACTTATGCACCGGATCCCATCAGAACTCCGCAGTTAAGTGTGCTTGGGCGAGAGTAGTACTAGGATGGGTGACCTCCTGGGAAGTCCTCGTGTTGCATCCCTTTTTTCACAATTCCTTATATTTTTTTTCTTAAATCATTTCACCGGCTAAGACTTTGACGACATCTCTGATTGTCGCGAGATTTTTTGGGGTTATACGGAAAAATATTCTAATCATACGCTTATAGCTTCGCCATAAGGCCCGTGTCCTGAGCTCAAATTCCTTCGTTCCTTATTTTCGCTCCCCGTGCCGTGAACGCATATTATATTTTGACGCGCGTTACTTGACGGATGCGATCATACCAGCACTTATGCACCGGATCCCATCAGAACTCCGCAGTTAAGTGTGCTTGGGCGAGAGTAGTACTAGGATGGGTGACCTCCTGGGAAGTCCTCGTGTTGCATCCCTTTTTTCACAATTCCTTATATTTTTTTTCTTAAATCATTTCACCGGCTAAGACTTTGACGACATCTCTGATTGTCGCGAGATTTTTTGGGGTTATACGGAAAAATATTCTAATCATACGCTTATAGCTTCGCCATAAGGCCCGTGTCCTGAGCTCAAATTCCTTCGTTCCTTATTTTCGCTCCCCGTGCCGTGAACGCATATTATATTTTGACGCGCGTTACTTGACGGATGCGATCATACCAGCACTTATGCACCGGATCCCATCAGAACTCCGCAATTAAGTGTGCTTGGGCGAGAGTAGTACTAGGATGGGTGACCTCCTGGGAAGTCCTCGTGTTGCATCCCTTTTTTCACAATTCCTTATATTTTTTTTCTTAAATCATTTCACCGGCTAAGACTTTGACGACATCTCTGATTGTCGCGAGATTTTTTGGGGTTATACGGAAAAATATTCTAATCATACGCTTATAGCTTCGCCATAAGGCCCGTGTCCTGAGCTCAAATTCCTTCGTTCCTTATTTTCGCTCCCCGTGCCGTGAACGCATATTATATTTTGACGCGCGTTACTTGACGGATGCGATCATACCAGCACTAATGCACCGGATCCCATCAGAACTCCGCAGTTAAGTGTGCTTGGGCGAGAGTAGTACTAGGATGGGTGACCTCCTGGGAAGTCCTCGTGTTGCATCCCTTTTTTCACAATTCCTTATATTTTTTTTCTTAAATCATTTCACCGGCTAACACTTTGACGACATCTCTGATTGTCGCGAGATTTTTTGGGGTTATACGGAAAAATATTCTAATCATACGCTTATAGCTTCGCCATAAGGCCCGTGTCCTGAGCTCAAATTCCTTCGTTCCTTATTTTCGCTCTCCGTGCCGTGAACGCATATTATATTTTGACGCGCGTTACTTGACGGATGCGATCATACCAGCACTAATGCACCGGATCCCATCAGAACTCCTCAGTTAAGTGTGCTTGGGCGAGAGTAGTACTAGGATGGGTGACCTCCTGGGAAGTCCTCGTGTTGCATCCCTTTTTTCACAATTCCTTATATTTTTTTTCTTAAATCATTTCACCGGCTAAGACTTTGACGACATCTCTGATTGTCGCGAGATTTTTTGGGGTTATACGGAAAAATATTCTAATCATACGCTTATAGCTTCGCCATAAGGCCCGTGTCCTGAGCTCAAATTCCTTCGTTCCTTATTTTCGCTCCCCGTGCCGTGAACGCATATTATATTTTGACGCGCGTTACTTGACGGATGCGATCATACCAGCACTAATGCACCGGATCCCATCAGAACTCTGCAGTCAAGTGTGCTTGGGCGAGAGTAGTACTAGGATGGGTGACCTCCTGGGAAGTCCTCGTGTTGCATCCCTTTTTTCACAATTCCTTATATTTTTTTTCTTAAATCATTTCACCGGCTAAGACGTTGACGACATCTCTGATTGTCGCGAGATTTTTTGGGGTTGTACGGAAAAATATTCTAATCATACGCTTATAGCTTCGCCATAAGGCCCGTGTCCTGAGCTCAAATTCCTTCGTTCCTTATTTTCGCTCTCCGTGCCGTGAACGCATATTATATTTTGACGCGCGTTACTTGACGGATGCGATCATACCAGCACTAATGCACCGGATCCCATCAGAACTCCGCAGTTAAGTGTGCTTGGGCGAGAGTAGTACTAGGATGGGTGACTTCCTGGGAAGTCCTCGTGTTGCATCCCTTTTTTCACAATTCCTTATATTTTTTTTCTTAAATCATTTCACCGGCTAAGACTTTGACGACATCTCTGATTGTCGCGAGATTTTTTAGGGTTGTACGGAAAAATATTCTAATCATACGCTTATAGCTTCGCCATAAGGCCCGTGTCCTGAGCTCAAATTCCTTCGTTCCTTATTTTCGCTCTCCGTGCCGTGAACGCATATTATATTTTGACGCGCGTTACTTGACGGATGCGATCATACCAGCACTAATGCACCGGATCCCATCAGAACTCCGCAGTTAAGTGTGCTTGGGCGAGAGTAGTAATAGGATGGGTGACCTCCTGGGAAGTCCTCGTGTTGCATCCCTTTTTTCACAATTCCTTATATTTTTTTTCTTAAATCATTTCACCGGCTAAGACTTTGACGACATCTCTGATTGTCGCGAGATTTTTTGGGGTTGTACGGAAAAATATTCTAATCATACGCTTATAGCTTCGCCATAAGGCCCGTGTCCTGAGCTCAAATTCCTTCGTTCCTTATTTTCGCTCCCCGTGCCGTGAACGCATATTATATTTTGACGCGCGTTACTTGACGGATGCGATCATACCGGCACTTATGCACCGGATCCCATCAGAACTCCGCAGTTAAGTGTGCTTGGGCGAGAGTAGTACTAGGATGGGTGACCTCCTGGGAAGTCCTCGTGTTGCATCCCTTTTTTCACAATTCCTTATATTTTTTTTCTTAAATCATTTCACCGGCTAAGACTTTGACGACATCTCTGATTGTCGCGAGATTTTTTGGGGTTATACGGAAAAATATTCTAATCATACGCTTATAGCTTCGCCATAAGGCCCGTGTCCTGAGCTCAAATTCCTTCGTTCCTTATTTTCGCTCCCCGTGCCGTGAACGCATATTATATTTTGACGCGCGTTACTTGACGGATGCGATCATACCAGCACTTATGCACCGGATCCCATCAGAACTCCGCAGTTAAGTGTGCTTGGGCGAGAGTAGTACTAGGATGGGTGACCTCCTGGGAAGTCCTCGTGTTGCATCCCTTTTTTCACAATTCCTTATATTTTTTTTCTTAAATCATTTCACCGGCTAAGACTTTGACGACATCTCTGATTGTCGCGAGATTTTTTGGGGTTATACGGAAAAATATTCTAATCATACGCTTATAGCTTCGCCATAAGGCCCGTGTCCTGAGCTCAAATTCCTTCGTTCCTTATTTTCGCTCCCCGTGCCGTGAACGCATATTATATTTTGACGCGCGTTACTTGACGGATGCGATCATACCAGCACTTATGCACCGGATCCCATCAGAACTCCGCAATTAAGTGTGCTTGGGCGAGAGTAGTACTAGGATGGGTGACCTCCTGGGAAGTCCTCGTGTTGCATCCCTTTTTTCACAATTCCTTATATTTTTTTTCTTAAATCATTTCACCGGCTAAGACTTTGACGACATCTCTGATTGTCGCGAGATTTTTTGGGGTTATACGGAAAAATATTCTAATCATACGCTTATAGCTTCGCCATAAGGCCCGTGTCCTGAGCTCAAATTCCTTCGTTCCTTATTTTCGCTCCCCGTGCCGTGAACGCATATTATATTTTGACGCGCGTTACTTGACGGATGCGATCATACCAGCACTAATGCACCGGATCCCATCAGAACTCCGCAGTTAAGTGTGCTTGGGCGAGAGTAGTACTAGGATGGGTGACCTCCTGGGAAGTCCTCGTGTTGCATCCCTTTTTTCACAATTCCTTATATTTTTTTTCTTAAATCATTTCACCGGCTAACACTTTGACGACATCTCTGATTGTCGCGAGATTTTTTGGGGTTATACGGAAAAATATTCTAATCATACGCTTATAGCTTCGCCATAAGGCCCGTGTCCTGAGCTCAAATTCCTTCGTTCCTTATTTTCGCTCTCCGTGCCGTGAACGCATATTATATTTTGACGCGCGTTACTTGACGGATGCGATCATACCAGCACTAATGCACCGGATCCCATCAGAACTCCTCAGTTAAGTGTGCTTGGGCGAGAGTAGTACTAGGATGGGTGACCTCCTGGGAAGTCCTCGTGTTGCATCCCTTTTTTCACAATTCCTTATATTTTTTTTCTTAAATCATTTCACCGGCTAAGACTTTGACGACATCTCTGATTGTCGCGAGATTTTTTGGGGTTATACGGAAAAATATTCTAATCATACGCTTATAGCTTCGCCATAAGGCCCGTGTCCTGAGCTCAAATTCCTTCGTTCCTTATTTTCGCTCCCCGTGCCGTGAACGCATATTATATTTTGACGCGCGTTACTTGACGGATGCGATCATACCAGCACTTATGCACCGGATCCCATCAGAACTCCGCAATTAAGTGTGCTTGGGCGAGAGTAGTACTAGGATGGGTGACCTCCTGGGAAGTCCTCGTGTTGCATCCCTTTTTTCACAATTCCTTATATTTTTTTTCTTAAATCATTTCACCGGCTAAGACTTTGACGACATCTCTGATTGTCGCGAGATTTTTTGGGGTTATACGGAAAAATATTCTAATCATACGCTTATAGCTTCGCCATAAGGCCCGTGTCCTGAGCTCAAATTCCTTCGTTCCTTATTTTCGCTCCCCGTGCCGTGAACGCATATTATATTTTGACGCGCGTTACTTGACGGATGCGATCATACCAGCACTAATGCACCGGATCCCATCAGAACTCCGCAGTTAAGTGTGCTTGGGCGAGAGTAGTACTAGGATGGGTGACCTCCTGGGAAGTCCTCGTGTTGCATCCCTTTTTTCACAATTCCTTATATTTTTTTTCTTAAATCATTTCACCGGCTAACACTTTGACGACATCTCTGATTGTCGCGAGATTTTTTGGGGTTATACGGAAAAATATTCTAATCATACGCTTATAGCTTCGCCATAAGGCCCGTGTCCTGAGCTCAAATTCCTTCGTTCCTTATTTTCGCTCTCCGTGCCGTGAACGCATATTATATTTTGACGCGCGTTACTTGACGGATGCGATCATACCAGCACTAATGCACCGGATCCCATCAGAACTCCTCAGTTAAGTGTGCTTGGGCGAGAGTAGTACTAGGATGGGTGACCTCCTGGGAAGTCCTCGTGTTGCATCCCTTTTTTCACAATTCCTTATATTTTTTTTCTTAAATCATTTCACCGGCTAAGACTTTGACGACATCTCTGATTGTCGCGAGATTTTTTGGGGTTATACGGAAAAATATTCTAATCATACGCTTATAGCTTCGCCATAAGGCCCGTGTCCTGAGCTCAAATTCCTTCGTTCCTTATTTTCGCTCCCCGTGCCGTGAACGCATATTATATTTTGACGCGCGTTACTTGACGGATGCGATCATACCAGCACTTATGCACCGGATCCCATCAGAACTCCGCAGTTAAGTGTGCTTGGGCGAGAGTAGTACTAGGATGGGTGACCTCCTGGGAAGTCCTCGTGTTGCATCCCTTTTTTCACAATTCCTTATATTTTTTTTCTTAAATCATTTCACCGGCTAAGACTTTGACGACATCTCTGATTGTCGCGAGATTTTTTGGGGTTATACGGAAAAATATTCTAATCATACGCTTATAGCTTCGCCATAAGGCCCGTGTCCTGAGCTCAAATTCCTTCGTTCCTTATTTTCGCTCCCCGTGCCGTGAACGCATATTATATTTTGACGCGCGTTACTTGACGGATGCGATCATACCAGCACTAATGCACCGGATCCCATCAGAACTCCGCAGTTAAGTGTGCTTGGGCGAGAGTAGTACTAGGATGGGTGACCTCCTGGGAAGTCCTCGTGTTGCATCCCTTTTTTCACAATTCCTTATATTTTTTTTCTTAAATCATTTCACCGGCTAAGACTTTGACGACATCTCTGATTGTCGCGAGATTTTTTGGGGTTATACGGAAAAATATTCTAATCATACGCTTATAGCTTCGCCATAAGGCCCGTGTCCTGAGCTCAAATTCCTTCGTTCCTTATTTTCGCTCCCCGTGCCGTGAACGCATATTATATTTTGACGCGCGTTACTTGACGGATGCGATCATACCAGCACTAATGCACCGGATCCCATCAGAACTCCGCAGTTAAGTGTGCTTGGGCGAGAGTAGTACTAGGATGGGTGACCTCCTGGGAAGTCCTCGTGTTGCATCCCTTTTTTCACAATTCCTTATATTTTTTTTCTTAAATCATTTCACCGGCTAACACTTTGACGACATCTCTGATTGTCGCGAGATTTTTTGGGGTTATACGGAAAAATATTCTAATCATACGCTTATAGCTTCGCCATAAGGCCCGTGTCCTGAGCTCAAATTCCTTCGTTCCTTATTTTCGCTCCCCGTGCCGTGAACGCATATTATATTTTGACGCGCGTTACTTGACGGATGCGATCATACCAGCACTAATGCACCGGATCCCATCAGAACTCCGCAGTTAAGTGTGCTTGGGCGAGAGTAGTACTAGGATGGGTGACCTCCTGGGAAGTCCTCGTGTTGCATCCCTTTTTTCACAATTCCTTATATTTTTTTTCTTAAATCATTTCACCGGCTAACACTTTGACGACATCTCTGATTGTCGCGAGATTTTTTGGGGTTATACGGAAAAATATTCTAATCATACGCTTATAGCTTCGCCATAAGGCCCGTGTCCTGAGCTCAAATTCCTTCGTTCCTTATTTTCGCTCCCCGTGCCGTGAACGCATATTATATTTTGACGCGCGTTACTTGACGGATGCGATCATACCAGCACTAATGCACCGGATCCCATCAGAACTCCGCAGTTAAGTGTGCTTGGGCGAGAGTAGTACTAGGATGGGTGACCTCCTGGGAAGTCCTCGTGTTGCATCCCTTTTTTCACAATTCCTTATATTTTTTTTCTTAAATCATTTCACCGGCTAAGACTTTGACGACATCTCTGATTGTCGCGAGATTTTTTGGGGTTATACGGAAAAATATTCTAATCATACGCTTATAGCTTCGCCATAAGGCCCGTGTCCTGAGCTCAAATTCCTTCGTTCCTTATTTTCGCTCCCCGTGCCGTGAACGCATATTATATTTTGACGCGCGTTACTTGACGGATGCGATCATACCAGCACTTATGCACCGGATCCCATCAGAACTCCGCAGTTAAGTGTGCTTGGGCGAGAGTAGTACTAGGATGGGTGACCTCCTGGGAAGTCCTCGTGTTGCATCCCTTTTTTCACAATTCCTTATATTTTTTTTCTTAAATCATTTCACCGGCTAAGACTTTGACGACATCTCTGATTGTCGCGAGATTTTTTGGGGTTATACGGAAAAATATTCTAATCATACGCTTATAGCTTCGCCATAAGGCCCGTGTCCTGAGCTCAAATTCCTTCGTTCCTTATTTTCGCTCCCCGTGCCGTGAACGCATATTATATTTTGACGCGCGTTACTTGACGGATGCGATCATACCAGCACTAATGCACCGGATCCCATCAGAACTCCGCAGTTAAGTGTGCTTGGGCGAGAGTAGTACTAGGATGGGTGACCTCCTGGGAAGTCCTCGTGTTGCATCCCTTTTTTCACAATTCCTTATATTTTTTTTCTTAAATCATTTCACCGGCTAAGACTTTGACGACATCTCTGATTGTCGCGAGATTTTTTGGGGTTATACGGAAAAATATTCTAATCATACGCTTATAGCTTCGCCATAAGGCCCGTGTCCTGAGCTCAAATTCCTTCGTTCCTTATTTTCGCTCCCCGTGCCGTGAACGCATATTATATTTTGACGCGCGTTACTTGACGGATGCGATCATACCAGCACTAATGCACCGGATCCCATCAGAACTCCGCAGTTAAGTGTGCTTGGGCGAGAGTAGTACTAGGATGGGTGACCTCCTGGGAAGTCCTCGTGTTGCATCCCTTTTTTCACAATTCCTTATATTTTTTTTCTTAAATCATTTCACCGGCTAACACTTTGACGACATCTCTGATTGTCGCGAGATTTTTTGGGGTTATACGGAAAAATATTCTAATCATACGCTTATAGCTTCGCCATAAGGCCCGTGTCCTGAGCTCAAATTCCTTCGTTCCTTATTTTCGCTCCCCGTGCCGTGAACGCATATTATATTTTGACGCGCGTTACTTGACGGATGCGATCATACCAGCACTAATGCACCGGATCCCATCAGAACTCCGCAGTTAAGTGTGCTTGGGCGAGAGTAGTACTAGGATGGGTGACCTCCTGGGAAGTCCTCGTGTTGCATCCCTTTTTTCACAATTCCTTATATTTTTTTTCTTAAATCATTTCACCGGCTAACACTTTGACGACATCTCTGATTGTCGCGAGATTTTTTGGGGTTATACGGAAAAATATTCTAATCATACGCTTATAGCTTCGCCATAAGGCCCGTGTCCTGAGCTCAAATTCCTTCGTTCCTTATTTTCGCTCCCCGTGCCGTGAACGCATATTATATTTTGACGCGCGTTACTTGACGGATGCGATCATACCAGCACTAATGCACCGGATCCCATCAGAACTCGGCAGTTAAGTGTGCTTGGGCGAGAGTAGTACTAGGATGGGTGACCTCCTGGGAAGTCCTCGTGTTGCATCCCTTTTTTCACAATTCCTTATATTTTTTTTCTTAAATCATTTCACCGGCTAAGACTTTGACGACATCTCTGATTGTCGCGAGATTTTTTGGGGTTATACGGAAAAATATTCTAATCATACGCTTATAGCTTCGCCATAAGGCCCGTGTCCTGAGCTCAAATTCCTTCGTTCCTTATTTTCGCTCCCCGTGCCGTGAACGCATATTATATTTTGACGCGCGTTACTTGACGGATGCGATCATACCAGCACTTATGCACCGGATCCCATCAGAACTCCGCAGTTAAGTGTGCTTGGGCGAGAGTAGTACTAGGATGGGTGACCTCCTGGGAAGTCCTCGTGTTGCATCCCTTTTTTCACAATTCCTTATATTTTTTTTCTTAAATCATTTCACCGGCTAAGACTTTGACGACATCTCTGATTGTCGCGAGATTTTTTGGGGTTATACGGAAAAATATTCTAATCATACGCTTATAGCTTCGCCATAAGGCCCGTGTCCTGAGCTCAAATTCCTTCGTTCCTTATTTTCGCTCCCCGTGCCGTGAACGCATATTATATTTTGACGCGCGTTACTTGACGGATGCGATCATACCAGCACTAATGCACCGGATCCCATCAGAACTCCGCAGTTAAGTGTGCTTGGGCGAGAGTAGTACTAGGATGGGTGACCTCCTGGGAAGTCCTCGTGTTGCATCCCTTTTTTCACAATTCCTTATATTTTTTTTCTTAAATCATTTCACCGGCTAACACTTTGACGACATCTCTGATTGTCGCGAGATTTTTTGGGGTTATACGGAAAAATATTCTAATCATACGCTTATAGCTTCGCCATAAGGCCCGTGTCCTGAGCTCAAATTCCTTCGTTCCTTATTTTCGCTCCCCGTGCCGTGAACGCATATTATATTTTGACGCGCGTTACTTGACGGATGCGATCATACCAGCACTAATGCACCGGATCCCATCAGAACTCCGCAGTTAAGTGTGCTTGGGCGAGAGTAGTACTAGGATGGGTGACCTCCTGGGAAGTCCTCGTGTTGCATCCCTTTTTTCACAATTCCTTATATTTTTTTTCTTAAATCATTTCACCGGCTAACACTTTGACGACATCTCTGATTGTCGCGAGATTTTTTGGGGTTATACGGAAAAATATTCTAATCATACGCTTATAGCTTCGCCATAAGGCCCGTGTCCTGAGCTCAAATTCCTTCGTTCCTTATTTTCGCTCCCCGTGCCGTGAACGCATATTATATTTTGACGCGCGTTACTTGACGGATGCGATCATACCAGCACTAATGCACCGGATCCCATCAGAACTCCGCAGTTAAGTGTGCTTGGGCGAGAGTAGTACTAGGATGGGTGACCTCCTGGGAAGTCCTCGTGTTGCATCCCTTTTTTCACAATTCCTTATATTTTTTTTCTTAAATCATTTCACCGGCTAACACTTTGACGACATCTCTGATTGTCGCGAGATTTTTTGGGGTTATACGGAAAAATATTCTAATCATACGCTTATAGCTTCGCCATAAGGCCCGTGTCCTGAGCTCAAATTCCTTCGTTCCTTATTTTCGCTCCCCGTGCCGTGAACGCATATTATATTTTGACGCGCGTTACTTGACGGATGCGATCATACCAGCACTAATGCACCGGATCCCATCAGAACTCCGCAGTTAAGTGTGCTTGGGCGAGAGTAGTACTAGGATGGGTGACCTCCTGGGAAGTCCTCGTGTTGCATCCCTTTTTTCACAATTCCTTATATTTTTTTTCTTAAATCATTTCACCGGCTAAGACTTTGACGACATCTCTGATTGTCGCGAGATTTTTTGGGGTTATACGGAAAAATATTCTAATCATACGCTTATAGCTTCGCCATAAGGCCCGTGTCCTGAGCTCAAATTCCTTCGTTCCTTATTTTCGCTCCCCGTGCCGTGAACGCATATTATATTTTGACGCGCGTTACTTGACGGATGCGATCATACCAGCACTTATGCACCGGATCCCATCAGAACTCCGCAGTTAAGTGTGCTTGGGCGAGAGTAGTACTAGGATGGGTGACCTCCTGGGAAGTCCTCGTGTTGCATCCCTTTTTTCACAATTCCTTATATTTTTTTTCTTAAATCATTTCACCGGCTAAGACTTTGACGACATCTCTGATTGTCGCGAGATTTTTTGGGGTTATACGGAAAAATATTCTAATCATACGCTTATAGCTTCGCCATAAGGCCCGTGTCCTGAGCTCAAATTCCTTCGTTCCTTATTTTCGCTCCCCGTGCCGTGAACGCATATTATATTTTGACGCGCGTTACTTGACGGATGCGATCATACCAGCACTAATGCACCGGATCCCATCAGAACTCCGCAGTTAAGTGTGCTTGGGCGAGAGTAGTACTAGGATGGGTGACCTCCTGGGAAGTCCTCGTGTTGCATCCCTTTTTTCACAATTCCTTATATTTTTTTTCTTAAATCATTTCACCGGCTAACACTTTGACGACATCTCTGATTGTCGCGAGATTTTTTGGGGTTATACGGAAAAATATTCTAATCATACGCTTATAGCTTCGCCATAAGGCCCGTGTCCTGAGCTCAAATTCCTTCGTTCCTTATTTTCGCTCCCCGTGCCGTGAACGCATATTATATTTTGACGCGCGTTACTTGACGGATGCGATCATACCAGCACTAATGCACCGGATCCCATCAGAACTCCGCAGTTAAGTGTGCTTGGGCGAGAGTAGTACTAGGATGGGTGACCTCCTGGGAAGTCCTCGTGTTGCATCCCTTTTTTCACAATTCCTTATATTTTTTTTCTTAAATCATTTCACCGGCTAACACTTTGACGACATCTCTGATTGTCGCGAGATTTTTTGGGGTTATACGGAAAAATATTCTAATCATACGCTTATAGCTTCGCCATAAGGCCCGTGTCCTGAGCTCAAATTCCTTCGTTCCTTATTTTCGCTCCCCGTGCCGTGAACGCATATTATATTTTGACGCGCGTTACTTGACGGATGCGATCATACCAGCACTAATGCACCGGATCCCATCAGAACTCCGCAGTTAAGTGTGCTTGGGCGAGAGTAGTACTAGGATGGGTGACCTCCTGGGAAGTCCTCGTGTTGCATCCCTTTTTTCACAATTCCTTATATTTTTTTTCTTAAATCATTTCACCGGCTAACACTTTGACGACATCTCTGATTGTCGCGAGATTTTTTGGGGTTATACGGAAAAATATTCTAATCATACGCTTATAGCTTCGCCATAAGGCCCGTGTCCTGAGCTCAAATTCCTTCGTTCCTTATTTTCGCTCCCCGTGCCGTGAACGCATATTATATTTTGACGCGCGTTACTTGACGGATGCGATCATACCAGCACTAATGCACCGGATCCCATCAGAACTCCGCAGTTAAGTGTGCTTGGGCGAGAGTAGTACTAGGATGGGTGACCTCCTGGGAAGTCCTCGTGTTGCATCCCTTTTTTCACAATTCCTTATATTTTTTTTCTTAAATCATTTCACCGGCTAACACTTTGACGACATCTCTGATTGTCGCGAGATTTTTTGGGGTTATACGGAAAAATATTCTAATCATACGCTTATAGCTTCGCCATAAGGCCCGTGTCCTGAGCTCAAATTCCTTCGTTCCTTATTTTCGCTCCCCGTGCCGTGAACGCATATTATATTTTGACGCGCGTTACTTGACGGATGCGATCATACCAGCACTAATGCACCGGATCCCATCAGAACTCGGCAGTTAAGTGTGCTTGGGCGAGAGTAGTACTAGGATGGGTGACCTCCTGGGAAGTCCTCGTGTTGCATCCCTTTTTTCACAATTCCTTATATTTTTTTTCTTAAATCATTTCACCGGCTAAGACTTTGACGACATCTCTGATTGTCGCGAGATTTTTTGGGGTTATACGGAAAAATATTCTAATCATACGCTTATAGCTTCGCCATAAGGCCCGTGTCCTGAGCTCAAATTCCTTCGTTCCTTATTTTCGCTCCCCGTGCCGTGAACGCATATTATATTTTGACGCGCGTTACTTGACGGATGCGATCATACCAGCACTTATGCACCGGATCCCATCAGAACTCCGCAGTTAAGTGTGCTTGGGCGAGAGTAGTACTAGGATGGGTGACCTCCTGGGAAGTCCTCGTGTTGCATCCCTTTTTTCACAATTCCTTATATTTTTTTTCTTAAATCATTTCACCGGCTAAGACTTTGACGACATCTCTGATTGTCGCGAGATTTTTTGGGGTTATACGGAAAAATATTCTAATCATACGCTTATAGCTTCGCCATAAGGCCCGTGTCCTGAGCTCAAATTCCTTCGTTCCTTATTTTCGCTCCCCGTGCCGTGAACGCATATTATATTTTGACGCGCGTTACTTGACGGATGCGATCATACCAGCACTAATGCACCGGATCCCATCAGAACTCCGCAGTTAAGTGTGCTTGGGCGAGAGTAGTACTAGGATGGGTGACCTCCTGGGAAGTCCTCGTGTTGCATCCCTTTTTTCACAATTCCTTATATTTTTTTTCTTAAATCATTTCACCGGCTAACACTTTGACGACATCTCTGATTGTCGCGAGATTTTTTGGGGTTATACGGAAAAATATTCTAATCATACGCTTATAGCTTCGCCATAAGGCCCGTGTCCTGAGCTCAAATTCCTTCGTTCCTTATTTTCGCTCCCCGTGCCGTGAACGCATATTATATTTTGACGCGCGTTACTTGACGGATGCGATCATACCAGCACTAATGCACCGGATCCCATCAGAACTCCGCAGTTAAGTGTGCTTGGGCGAGAGTAGTACTAGGATGGGTGACCTCCTGGGAAGTCCTCGTGTTGCATCCCTTTTTTCACAATTCCTTATATTTTTTTTCTTAAATCATTTCACCGGCTAACACTTTGACGACATCTCTGATTGTCGCGAGATTTTTTGGGGTTATACGGAAAAATATTCTAATCATACGCTTATAGCTTCGCCATAAGGCCCGTGTCCTGAGCTCAAATTCCTTCGTTCCTTATTTTCGCTCCCCGTGCCGTGAACGCATATTATATTTTGACGCGCGTTACTTGACGGATGCGATCATACCAGCACTAATGCACCGGATCCCATCAGAACTCCGCAGTTAAGTGTGCTTGGGCGAGAGTAGTACTAGGATGGGTGACCTCCTGGGAAGTCCTCGTGTTGCATCCCTTTTTTCACAATTCCTTATATTTTTTTTCTTAAATCATTTCACCGGCTAACACTTTGACGACATCTCTGATTGTCGCGAGATTTTTTGGGGTTATACGGAAAAATATTCTAATCATACGCTTATAGCTTCGCCATAAGGCCCGTGTCCTGAGCTCAAATTCCTTCGTTCCTTATTTTCGCTCCCCGTGCCGTGAACGCATATTATATTTTGACGCGCGTTACTTGACGGATGCGATCATACCAGCACTAATGCACCGGATCCCATCAGAACTCCGCAGTTAAGTGTGCTTGGGCGAGAGTAGTACTAGGATGGGTGACCTCCTGGGAAGTCCTCGTGTTGCATCCCTTTTTTCACAATTCCTTATATTTTTTTTCTTAAATCATTTCACCGGCTAACACTTTGACGACATCTCTGATTGTCGCGAGATTTTTTGGGGTTATACGGAAAAATATTCTAATCATACGCTTATAGCTGCGCCATAAGGCCCGTGTCCTGAGCTCAAATTCCTTCGTTCCTTATTTTCGCTCCCCGTGCCGTGAACGCATATTATATTTTGACGCGCGTTACTTGACGGATGCGATCATACCAGCACTAATGCACCAGATCCCATCAGAACTCCGCAGTTAAGTGTGCTTGGGCGCGAGTAGTACTAGGATGGGTGACCTCCTGGGAAGTCCTCGTGTTGCATCCCTTTTTTCACAATTCCTTATATATTTTTTTCTTAAATCATTTCACCGGCTAAGACTTTGACGACATCTCTGATTGTCGCGAGATTTTTTGGGGTTATACGGAAAAATATTCTAATCATACGCTTATAGCTTCGCCATAAGGCCCGTGTCCTGAGCTCAAATTCCTTCGTTCCTTATTTTCGCTCCCCGTGCCGTGAACGCATATTATATTTTGACGCGCGTTACTTGACGGATGCGATCATACCAGCACTAATGCACCGGATCCCATCAGAACTCCGCAGTTAAGTGTGCTTGGGCGCGAGTAGTACTAGGATGGGTGACCTCCTGGGAAGTCCTCGTGTTGCATCCCTTTTTTCACAATTCCTTATATTTTTTTTCTTAAATCATTTCACCGGCTAAGACTTTGACGACATCTCTGATTGTCGCGAGATTTTTTGGGGTTATACGGAAAAATATTCTAATCATACGCTTATAGCTTCGCCATAAGGCCCGTGTCCTGAGCTCAAATTCCTTCGTTCCTTATTTTCGCTCCCCGTGCCGTGAACGCATATTATATTTTGACGCGCGTTACTTGACGGATGCGATCATACCAGCACTAATGCACCGGATCCCATCAGAACTCCGCAGTTAAGTGTGCTTGGGCGAGAGTAGTACTAGGATGGGTGACCTCCTGGGAAGTCCTCGTGTTGCATCCCTTTTTTCACAATTCCTTATATTTTTTTTCTTAAATCATTTCACCGGCTAAGACTTTGACGACATCTCTGATTGTCGCGAGATTTTTTGGGGTTATACGGAAAAATATTCTAATCATACGCTTATAGCTTCGCCATAAGGCCCGTGTCCTGAGCTCAAATTCCTTCGTTCCTTATTTTCGCTCCCCGTGCCGTGAACGCATATTATATTTTGACGCGCGTTACTTGACGGATGCGATCATACCAGCACTAATGCACCGGATCCCATCAGAACTCCGCAGTTAAGTGTGCTTGGGCGAGAGTAGTACTAGGATGGGTGACCTCCTGGGAAGTCCTCGTGTTGCATCCCTTTTTTCACAATTCCTTATATTTTTTTTCTTAAATCATTTCACCGGCTAACACTTTGACGACATCTCTGATTGTCGCGAGATTTTTTGGGGTTATACGGAAAAATATTCTAATCATACGCTTATAGCTTCGCCATAAGGCCCGTGTCCTGAGCTCAAATTCCTTCGTTCCTTATTTTCGCTCCCCGTGCCGTGAACGCATATTATATTTTGACGCGCGTTACTTGACGGATGCGATCATACCAGCACTAATGCACCGGATCCCATCAGAACTCCGCAGTTAAGTGTGCTTGGGCGAGAGTAGTACTAGGATGGGTGACCTCCTGGGAAGTCCTTGTGTTGCATCCCTTTTTTCACAATTCCTTATATTTTTTTTCTTAAATCATTTCACCGGCTAACACTTTGACGACATCTCTGATTGTCGCGAGATTTTTTGGGGTTATACGGAAAAATATTCTAATCATACGCTTATAGCTTCGCCATAAGGCCCGTGTCCTGAGCTCAAATTCCTTCGTTCCTTATTTTCGCTCCCCGTGCCGTGAACGCATATTATATTTTGACGCGCGTTACTTGACGGATGCGATCATACCAGCACTAATGCACCGGATCCCATCAGAACTCCGCAGTTAAGTGTGCTTGGGCGAGAGTAGTACTAGGATGGGTGACCTCCTGGGAAGTCCTCGTGTTGCATCCCTTTTTTCACAATTCCTTATATTTTTTTTCTTAAATCATTTCACCGGCTAACACTTTGACGACATCTCTGATTGTCACGAGATTTTTTGGGGTTATACGGAAAAATATTCTAATCATACGCTTATAGCTGCGCCATAAGGCCCGTGTCCTGAGCTCAAATTCCTTCGTTCCTTATTTTCGCTCCCCGTGCCGTGAACGCATATTATATTTTGACGCGCGTTACTTGACGGATGCGATCATACCAGCACTAATGCACCAGATCCCATCAGAACTCCGCAGTTAAGTGTGCTTGGGCGCGAGTAGTACTAGGATGGGTGACCTCCTGGGAAGTCCTCGTGTTGCATCCCTTTTTTCACAATTCCTTATATTTTTTTTCTTAAATCATTTCACCGGCTAAGACTTTGACGACATCTCTGATTGTCGCGAGATTTTTTGGGGTTATACGGAAAAATATTCTAATCATACGCTTATAGCTTCGCCATAAGGCCCGTGTCCTGAGCTCAAATTCCTTCGTTCCTTATTTTCGCTCCCCGTGCCGTGAACGCATATTATATTTTGACGCGCGTTACTTGACGGATGCGATCATACCAGCACTAATGCACCGGATCCCATCAGAACTCCGCAGTTAAGTGTGCTTGGGCGCGAGTAGTACTAGGATGGGTGACCTCCTGGGAAGTCCTCGTGTTGCATCCCTTTTTTCACAATTCCTTATATTTTTTTTCTTAAATCATTTCACCGGCTAAGACTTTGACGACATCTCTGATTGTCGCGAGATTTTTTGGGGTTATACGGAAAAATATTCTAATCATACGCTTATAGCTTCGCCATAAGGCCCGTGTCCTGAGCTCAAATTCCTTCGTTCCTTATTTTCGCTCCCCGTGCCGTGAACGCATATTATATTTTGACGCGCGTTACTTGACGGATGCGATCATACCAGCACTAATGCACCGGATCCCATCAGAACTCCGCAGTTAAGTGTGCTTGGGCGAGAGTAGTACTAGGATGGGTGACCTCCTGGGAAGTCCTCGTGTTGCATCCCTTTTTTCACAATTCCTTATATTTTTTTTCTTAAATCATTTCACCGGCTAAGACTTTGACGACATCTCTGATTGTCGCGAGATTTTTTGGGGTTATACGGAAAAATATTCTAATCATACGCTTATAGCTTCGCCATAAGGCCCGTGTCCTGAGCTCAAATTCCTTCGTTCCTTATTTTCGCTCCCCGTGCCGTGAACGCATATTATATTTTGACGCGCGTTACTTGACGGATGCGATCATACCAGCACTAATGCACCGGATCCCATCAGAACTCCGCAGTTAAGTGTGCTTGGGCGAGAGTAGTACTAGGATGGGTGACCTCCTGGGAAGTCCTCGTGTTGCATCCCTTTTTTCACAATTCCTTATATTTTTTTTCTTAAATCATTTCACCGGCTAAGACTTTGACGACATCTCTGATTGTCGCGAGATTTTTTGGGGTTATACGGAAAAATATTCTAATCATACGCTTATAGCTTCGCCATAAGGCCCGTGTCCTGAGCTCAAATTCCTTCGTTCCTTATTTTCGCTCCCCGTGCCGTGAACGCATATTATATTTTGACGCGCGTTACTTGACGGATGCGATCATACCAGCACTAATGCACCGGATCCCATCAGAACTCCGCAGTTAAGTGTGCTTGGGCGAGAGTAGTACTAGGATGGGTGACCTCCTGGGAAGTCCTCGTGTTGCATCCCTTTTTTCACAATTCCTTATATTTTTTTTCTTAAATCATTTCACCGGCTAAGACTTTGACGACATCTCTGATTGTCGCGAGATTTTTTGGGGTTATACGGAAAAATATTCTAATCATACGCTTATAGCTTCGCCATAAGGCCCGTGTCCTGAGCTCAAATTCCTTCGTTCCTTATTTTCGCTCCCCGTGCCGTGAACGCATATTATATTTTGACGCGCGTTACTTGACGGATGCGATCATACCAGCACTAATGCACCGGATCCCATCAGAACTCCGCAGTTAAGTGTGCTTGGGCGAGAGTAGTACTAGGATGGGTGACCTCCTGGGAAGTCCTCGTGTTGCATCCTTTTTTTCACAATTCCTTATATTTTTTTTCTTAAATCATTTCACCGGCTAAGACTTTGACGACATCTCTGATTGTCGCGAGATTTTTTGGGGTTATACGGAAAAATATTCTAATCATACGCTTATAGCTTCGCCATAAGGCCCGTGTCCTGAGCTCAAATTCCTTCGTTCCTTATTTTCGCTCCCCGTGCCGTGAACGCATATTATATTTTGACGCGCGTTACTTGACGGATGCGATCATACCAGCACTAATGCACCGGATCCCATCAGAACTCCGCAGTTAAGTGTGCTTGGGCGAGAGTAGTACTAGGATGGGTGACCTCCTGGGAAGTCCTCGTGTTGCATCCCTTTTTTCACAATTCCTTATATTTTTTTTCTTAAATCATTTCACCGGCTAACACTTTGACGACATCTCTGATTGTCGCGAGATTTTTTGGGGTTATACGGAAAAATATTCTAATCATACGCTTATAGCTTCGCCATAAGGCCCGTGTCCTGAGCTCAAATTCCTTCGTTCCTTATTTTCGCTCCCCGTGCCGTGAACGCATATTATATTTTGACGCGCGTTACTTGACGGATGCGATCATACCAGCACTAATGCACCGGATCCCATCAGAACTCCGCAGTTAAGTGTGCTTGGGCGAGAGTAGTACTAGGATGGGTGACCTCCTGGGAAGTCCTCGTGTTGCATCCCTTTTTTCACAATTCCTTATATTTTTTTTCTTAAATCATTTCACCGGCTAACACTTTGACGACATCTCTGATTGTCGCGAGATTTTTTGGGGTTATACGGAAAAATATTCTAATCATACGCTTATAGCTGCGCCATAAGGCCCGTGTCCTGAGCTCAAATTCCTTCGTTCCTTATTTTCGCTCCCCGTGCCGTGAACGCATATTATATTTTGACGCGCGTTACTTGACGGATGCGATCATACCAGCACTAATGCACCGAATCCCATCAGAACTCCGCAGTTAAGTGTGCTTGGGCGAGAGTAGTACTAGGATGGGTGACCTCCTGGGAAGTCCTCGTGTTGCATCCCTTTTTTCACAATTCCTTATATTTTTTTTCTTAAATCATTTCACCGGCTAAGACTTTGACGACATCTCTGATTGTCGCGAGATTTTTTGGGGTTATACGGAAAAATATTCTAATCATACGCTTATAGCTTCGCCATAAGGCCCGTGTCCTGAGCTCAAATTCCTTCGTTCCTTATTTTCGCTCCCCGTGCCGTGAACGCATATTATATTTTGACGCGCGTTACTTGACGGATGCGATCATACCAGCACTAATGCACCGGATCCCATCAGAACTCCGCAGTTAAGTGTGCTTGGGCGAGAGTAGTACTAGGATGGGTGACCTCCTGGGAAGTCCTTGTGTTGCATCCCTTTTTTCACAATTCCTTATATTTTTTTTCTTAAATCATTTCACCGGCTAACACTTTGACGACATCTCTGATTGTCGCGAGATTTTTTGGGGTTATACGGAAAAATATTCTAATCATACGCTTATAGCTTCGCCATAAGGCCCGTGTCCTGAGCTCAAATTCCTTCGTTCCTTATTTTCGCTCCCCGTGCCGTGAACGCATATTATATTTTGACGCGCGTTACTTGACGGATTCGATCATACCAGCACTAATGCACCGGATCCCATCAGAACTCCGCAGTTAAGTGTGCTTGGGCGAGAGTAGTACTAGGATGGGTGACCTCCTGGGAAGTCCTCATGTTGCATCCTTTTTTTCACAATTCCTTATATTTTTTTTCTTAAATCATTTCACCGGCTAAGACTTTGACGACATCTCTGATTGTCGCGAGATTTTTTGGGGTTATACGGAAAAATATTCTAATCATACGCTTATAGCTTCGCCATAAGGCCCGTGTCCTGAGCTCAAATTCCTTCGTTCCTTATTTTCGCTCCCCGTGCCGTGAACGCATATTATATTTTGACGCGCGTTACTTGACGGATGCGATCATACCAGCACTAATGCACCGGATCCCATCAGAACTCCGCAGTTAAGTGTGCTTGGGCGAGAGTAGTACTAGGATGGGTGACCTCCTGGGAAGTCCTCGTGTTGCATCCCTTTTTTCACAATTCCTTATATTTTTTTTCTTAAATCATTTCACCGGCTAACACTTTGACGACATCTCTGATTGTCGCGAGATTTTTTGGGGTTATACGGAAAAATATTCTAATCATACGCTTATAGCTTCGCCATAAGGCCCGTGTCCTGAGCTCAAATTCCTTCGTTCCTTATTTTCGCTCCCCGTGCCGTGAACGCATATTATATTTTGACGCGCGTTACTTGACGGATGCGATCATACCAGCACTAATGCACCGGATCCCATCAGAACTCCGCAGTTAAGTGTGCTTGGGCGAGAGTAGTACTAGGATGGGTGACCTCCTGGGAAGTCCTCGTGTTGCATCCCTTTTTTCACAATTCCTTATATTTTTTTTCTTAAATCATTTCACCGGCTAACACTTTGACGACATCTCTGATTGTCGCGAGATTTTTTGGGGTTATACGGAAAAATATTCTAATCATACGCTTATAGCTGCGCCATAAGGCCCGTGTCCTGAGCTCAAATTCCTTCGTTCCTTATTTTCGCTCCCCGTGCCGTGAACGCATATTATATTTTGACGCGCGTTACTTGACGGATGCGATCATACCAGCACTAATGCACCGAATCCCATCAGAACTCCGCAGTTAAGTGTGCTTGGGCGAGAGTAGTACTAGGATGGGTGACCTCCTGGGAAGTCCTCGTGTTGCATCCCTTTTTTCACAATTCCTTATATTTTTTTTCTTAAATCATTTCACCGGCTAAGACTTTGACGACATCTCTGATTGTCGCGAGATTTTTTGGGGTTATACGGAAAAATATTCTAATCATACGCTTATAGCTTCGCCATAAGGCCCGTGTCCTGAGCTCAAATTCCTTCGTTCCTTATTTTCGCTCCCCGTGCCGTGAACGCATATTATATTTTGACGCGCGTTACTTGACGGATGCGATCATACCAGCACTAATGCACCGGATCCCATCAGAACTCCGCAGTTAAGTGTGCTTGGGCGAGAGTAGTACTAGGATGGGTGACCTCCTGGGAAGTCCTCGTGTTGCATCCCTTTTTTCACAATTCCTTATATTTTTTTTCTTAAATCATTTCACCGGCTAACACTTTGACGACATCTCTGATTGTCGCGAGATTTTTTGGGGTTATACGGAAAAATATTCTAATCATACGCTTATAGCTTCGCCATAAGGCCCGTGTCCTGAGCTCAAATTCCTTCGTTCCTTATTTTCGCTCCCCGTGCCGTGAACGCATATTATATTTTGACGCGCGTTACTTGACGGATGCGATCATACCAGCACTAATGCACCGGATCCCATCAGAACTCCGCAGTTAAGTGTGCTTGGGCGAGAGTAGTACTAGGATGGGTGACCTCCTGGGAAGTCCTCGTGTTGCATCCCTTTTTTCACAATTCCTTATATTTTTTTTCTTAAATCATTTCACCGGCTAACACTTTGACGACATCTCTGATTGTCGCGAGATTTTTTGGGGTTATACGGAAAAATATTCTAATCATACGCTTATAGCTTCGCCATAAGGCCCGTGTCCTGAGCTCAAATTCCTTCGTTCCTTATTTTCGCTCCCCGTGCCGTGAACGCATATTATATTTTGACGCGCGTTACTTGACGGATGCGATCATACCAGCACTAATGCACCGGATCCCATCAGAACTCCGCAGTTAAGTGTGCTTGGGCGAGAGTAGTACTAGGATGGGTGACCTCCTGGGAAGTCCTCATGTTGCATCCTTTTTTTCACAATTCCTTATATTTTTTTTCTTAAATCATTTCACCGGCTAAGACTTTGACGACATCTCTGATTGTCGCGAGATTTTTTGGGGTTATACGGAAAAATATTCTAATCATACGCTTATAGCTTCGCCATAAGGCCCGTGTCCTGAGCTCAAATTCCTTCGTTCCTTATTTTCGCTCCCCGTGCCGTGAACGCATATTATATTTTGACGCGCGTTACTTGACGGATGCGATCATACCAGCACTAATGCACCGGATCCCATCAGAACTCCGCAGTTAAGTGTGCTTGGGCGAGAGTAGTACTAGGATGGGTGACCTCCTGGGAAGTCCTCGTGTTGCATCCCTTTTTTCACAATTCCTTATATTTTTTTTCTTAAATCATTTCACCGGCTAACACTTTGACGACATCTCTGATTGTCGCGAGATTTTTTGGGGTTATACGGAAAAATATTCTAATCATACGCTTATAGCTTCGCCATAAGGCCCGTGTCCTGAGCTCAAATTCCTTCGTTCCTTATTTTCGCTCCCCGTGCCGTGAACGCATATTATATTTTGACGCGCGTTACTTGACGGATGCGATCATACCAGCACTAATGCACCGGATCCCATCAGAACTCCGCAGTTAAGTGTGCTTGGGCGAGAGTAGTACTAGGATGGGTGACCTCCTGGGAAGTCCTCGTGTTGCATCCCTTTTTTCACAATTCCTTATATTTTTTTTCTTAAATCATTTCACCGGCTAACACTTTGACGACATCTCTGATTGTCGCGAGATTTTTTGGGGTTATACGGAAAAATATTCTAATCATACGCTTATAGCTTCGCCATAAGGCCCGTGTCCTGAGCTCAAATTCCTTCGTTCCTTATTTTCGCTCCCCGTGCCGTGAACGCATATTATATTTTGACGCGCGTTACTTGACGGATGCGATCATACCAGCACTAATGCACCGGATCCCATCAGAACTCCGCAGTTAAGTGTGCTTGGGCGAGAGTAGTACTAGGATGGGTGACCTCCTGGGAAGTCCTCGTGTTGCATCCCTTTTTTCACAATTCCTTATATTTTTTTTCTTAAATCATTTCACCGGCTAACACTTTGACGACATCTCTGATTGTCGCGAGATTTTTTGGGGTTATACGGAAAAATATTCTAATCATACGCTTATAGCTGCGCCATAAGGCCCGTGTCCTGAGCTCAAATTCCTTCGTTCCTTATTTTCGCTCCCCGTGCCGTGAACGCATATTATATTTTGACGCGCGTTACTTGACGGATGCGATCATACCAGCACTAATGCACCGAATCCCATCAGAACTCCGCAGTTAAGTGTGCTTGGGCGAGAGTAGTACTAGGATGGGTGACCTCCTGGGAAGTCCTCGTGTTGCATCCCTTTTTTCACAATTCCTTATATTTTTTTTCTTAAATCATTTCACCGGCTAAGACTTTGACGACATCTCTGATTGTCGCGAGATTTTTTGGGGTTATACGGAAAAATATTCTAATCATACGCTTATAGCTTCGCCATAAGGCCCGTGTCCTGAGCTCAAATTCCTTCGTTCCTTATTTTCGCTCCCCGTGCCGTGAACGCATATTATATTTTGACGCGCGTTACTTGACGGATGCGATCATACCAGCACTAATGCACCGGATCCCATCAGAACTCCGCAGTTAAGTGTGCTTGGGCGAGAGTAGTACTAGGATGGGTGACCTCCTGGGAAGTCCTCGTGTTGCATCCCTTTTTTCACAATTCCTTATATTTTTTTTCTTAAATCATTTCACCGGCTAACACTTTGACGACATCTCTGATTGTCGCGAGATTTTTTGGGGTTATACGGAAAAATATTCTAATCATACGCTTATAGCTTCGCCATAAGGCCCGTGTCCTGAGCTCAAATTCCTTCGTTCCTTATTTTCGCTCCCCGTGCCGTGAACGCATATTATATTTTGACGCGCGTTACTTGACGGATGCGATCATACCAGCACTAATGCACCGGATCCCATCAGAACTCCGCAGTTAAGTGTGCTTGGGCGAGAGTAGTACTAGGATGGGTGACCTCCTGGGAAGTCCTCATGTTGCATCCTTTTTTTCACAATTCCTTATATTTTTTTTCTTAAATCATTTCACCGGCTAAGACTTTGACGACATCTCTGATTGTCGCGAGATTTTTTGGGGTTATACGGAAAAATATTCTAATCATACGCTTATAGCTTCGCCATAAGGCCCGTGTCCTGAGCTCAAATTCCTTCGTTCCTTATTTTCGCTCCCCGTGCCGTGAACGCATATTATATTTTGACGCGCGTTACTTGACGGATGCGATCATACCAGCACTAATGCACCGGATCCCATCAGAACTCCGCAGTTAAGTGTGCTTGGGCGAGAGTAGTACTAGGATGGGTGACCTCCTGGGAAGTCCTCGTGTTGCATCCCTTTTTTCACAATTCCTTATATTTTTTTTCTTAAATCATTTCACCGGCTAAGACTTTGACGACATCTCTGATTGTCGCGAGATTTTTTGGGGTTATACGGAAAAATATTCTAATCATACGCTTATAGCTTCGCCATAAGGCCCGTGTCCTGAGCTCAAATTCCTTCGTTCCTTATTTTCGCTCCCCGTGCCGTGAACGCATATTATATTTTGACGCGCGTTACTTGACGGATGCGATCATACCAGCACTAATGCACCGGATCCCATCAGAACTCCGCAGTTAAGTGTGCTTGGGCGAGAGTAGTACTAGGATGGGTGACCTCCTGGGAAGTCCTCGTGTTGCATCCCTTTTTTCACAATTCCTTATATTTTTTTTCTTAAATCATTTCACCGGCTAAGACTTTGACGACATCTCTGATTGTCGCGAGATTTTTTGGGGTTATACGGAAAAATATTCTAATCACACGCTTATAGCTTCGCCATAAGGCCCGTGTCCTGAGCTCAAATTCCTTCGTTCCTTATTTTCGCTCCCCGTGCCGTGAACGCATATTATATTTTGACGCGCGTTACTTGACGGATGCGATCATACCAGCACTAATGCACCGGATCCCATCAGAACTCCGCAGTTAAGTGTGCTTGGGCGAGAGTAGTACTAGGATGGGTGACCTCCTGGGAAGTCCTCGTGTTGCATCCCTTTTTTCACAATTCCTTATATTTTTTTTCTTAAATCATTTCACCGGCTAAGACTTTGACGACATCTCTGATTGTCGCGAGATTTTTTGGGGTTATACGGAAAAATATTCTAATCATACGCTTATAGCTTCGCCATAAGGCCCGTGTCCTGAGCTCAAATTCCTTCGTTCCTTATTTTCGCTCCCCGTGCCGTGAACGCATATTATATTTTGACGCGCGTTACTTGACGGATGCGATCATACCAGCACTAATGCACCGGATCCCATCAGAACTCCGCAGTTAAGTGTGCTTGGGCGAGAGTAGTACTAGGATGGGTGACCTCCTGGGAAGTCCTCGTGTTGCATCCCTTTTTTCACAATTCCTTATATTTTTTTTCTTAAATCATTTCACCGGCTAAGACTTTGACGACATCTCTGATTGTCGCGAGATTTTTTGGGGTTATACGGAAAAATATTCTAATCATACGCTTATAGCTTCGCCATAAGGCCCGTGTCCTGAGCTCAAATTCCTTCGTTCCTTATTTTCGCTCCCCGTGCCGTGAACGCATATTATATTTTGACGCGCGTTACTTGACGGATGCGATCATACCAGCACTAATGCACCGGATCCCATCAGAACTCCGCAGTTAAGTGTGCTTGGGCGAGAGTAGTACTAGGATGGGTGACCTCCTGGGAAGTCCTCGTGTTGCATCCCTTTTTTCACAATTCCTTATATTTTTTTTCTTAAATCATTTCACCGGCTAAGACTTTGACGACATCTCTGATTGTCGCGAGATTTTTTGGGGTTATACGGAAAAATATTCTAATCATACGCTTATAGCTTCGCCATAAGGCCCGTGTCCTGAGCTCAAATTCCTTCGTTCCTTATTTTCGCTCCCCGTGCCGTGAACGCATATTATATTTTGACGCGCGTTACTTGACGGATGCGATCATACCAGCACTAATGCACCGGATCCCATCAGAACTCCGCAGTTAAGTGTGCTTGGGCGAGAGTAGTACTAGGATGGGTGACCTCCTGGGAAGTCCTCGTGTTGCATCCCTTTTTTCACAATTCCTTATATTTTTTTTCTTAAATCATTTCACCGGCTAAGACTTTGACGACATCTCTGATTGTCGCGAGATTTTTTGGGGTTATACGGAAAAATATTCTAATCATACGCTTATAGCTTCGCCATAAGGCCCGTGTCCTGAGCTCAAATTCCTTCGTTCCTTATTTTCGCTCCCCGTGCCGTGAACGCATATTATATTTTGACGCGCGTTACTTGACGGATGCGATCATACCAGCACTAATGCACCGGATCCCATCAGAACTCCGCAGTTAAGTGTGCTTGGGCGAGAGTAGTACTAGGATGGGTGACCTCCTGGGAAGTCCTCGTGTTGCATCCCTTTTTTCACAATTCCTTATATTTTTTTTCTTAAATCATTTCACCGGCTAAGACTTTGACGACATCTCTGATTGTCGCGAGATTTTTTGGGGTTATACGGAAAAATATTCTAATCATACGCTTATAGCTTCGCCATAAGGCCCGTGTCCTGAGCTCAAATTCCTTCGTTCCTTATTTTCGCTCCCCGTGCCGTGAACGCATATTATATTTTGACGCGCGTTACTTGACGGATGCGATCATACCAGCACTAATGCACCGGATCCCATCAGAACTCGGCAGTTAAGTGTGCTTGGGCGAGAGTAGTACTAGGATGGGTGACCTCCTGGGAAGTCCTCGTGTTGCATCCCTTTTTTCACAATTCCTTATATTTTTTTTCTTAAATCATTTCACCGGCTAAGACTTTGACGACATCTCTGATTGTCGCGAGATTTTCTGGGGTTATACGGAAAAATATTCTAATCATACGCTTATAGCTTCGCCATAAGGCCCGTGTCCTGAGCTCAAATTCCTTCGTTCCTTATTTTCGCTCCCCGTGCCGTGAACGCATATTATATTTTGACGCGCGTTACTTGACGGATGCGATCATACCAGCACTAATGCACCGGATCCCATCAGAACTCCGCAGTTAAGTGTGCTTGGGCGAGAGTAGTACTAGGATGGGTGACCTCCTGGGAAGTCCTCGTGTTGCATCCCTTTTTTCACAATTCCTTATATTTTTTTTCTTAAATCATTTCACCGGCTAAGACTTTGACGACATCTCTGATTGTCGCGAGATTTTTTGGGGTTATACGGAAAAATATTCTAATCATACGCTTATAGCTTCGCCATAAGGCCCGTGTCCTGAGCTCAAATTCCTTCGTTCCTTATTTTCGCTCCCCGTGCCGTGAACGCATATTATATTTTG
Source organism: Acmispon strigosus (assembly GCA_030819835.1). NCBI lineage: Eukaryota > Viridiplantae > Streptophyta > Magnoliopsida > Fabales > Fabaceae > Acmispon > Acmispon strigosus. The sequence goes on from JAUAMA010000006.1 coordinate 22,008,791, forward strand.
ACGCGCGTTACTTGACGGATGCGATCATACCAGCACTAATGCACCGGATCCCATCAGAACTCCGCAGTTAAGTGTGCTTGGGCGAGAGTAGTACTAGGATGGGTGACCTCCTGGGAAGTCCTCGTGTTGCATCCCTTTTTTCACAATTCCTTATATTTTTTTTCTTAAATCATTTCACCGGCTAAGACTTTGACGACATCTCTGATTGTCGCGAGATTTTTTGGGGTTATACGGAAAAATATTCTAATCATACGCTTATAGCTTCGCCATAAGGCCCGTGTCCTGAGCTCAAATTCCTTCGTTCCTTATTTTCGCTCCCCGTGCCGTGAACGCATATTATATTTTGACGCGCGTTACTTGACGGATGCGATCATACCAGCACTAATGCACCGGATCCCATCAGAACTCCGCAGTTAAGTGTGCTTGGGCGAGAGTAGTACTAGGATGGGTGACCTCCTGGGAAGTCCTCGTGTTGCATCCCTTTTTTCACAATTCCTTATATTTTTTTTCTTAAATCATTTCACCGGCTAAGACTTTGACGACATCTCTGATTGTCGCGAGATTTTTTGGGGTTATACGGAAAAATATTCTAATCATACGCTTATAGCTTCGCCATAAGGCCCGTGTCCTGAGCTCAAATTCCTTCGTTCCTTATTTTCGCTCCCCGTGCCGTGAACGCATATTATATTTTGACGCGCGTTACTTGACGGATGCGATCATACCAGCACTAATGCACCGGATCCCATCAGAACTCCGCAGTTAAGTGTGCTTGGGCGAGAGTAGTACTAGGATGGGTGACCTCCTGGGAAGTCCTCGTGTTGCATCCCTTTTTTCACAATTCCTTATATTTTTTTTCTTAAATCATTTCACCGGCTAAGACTTTGACGACATCTCTGATTGTCGCGAGATTTTTTGGGGTTATACGGAAAAATATTCTAATCACACGCTTATAGCTTCGCCATAAGGCCCGTGTCCTGAGCTCAAATTCCTTCGTTCCTTATTTTCGCTCCCCGTGCCGTGAACGCATATTATATTTTGACGCGCGTTACTTGACGGATGCGATCATACCAGCACTAATGCACCGGATCCCATCAGAACTCCGCAGTTAAGTGTGCTTGGGCGAGAGTAGTACTAGGATGGGTGACCTCCTGGGAAGTCCTCGTGTTGCATCCCTTTTTTCACAATTCCTTATATTTTTTTTCTTAAATCATTTCACCGGCTAAGACTTTGACGACATCTCTGATTGTCGCGAGATTTTTTGGGGTTATACGGAAAAATATTCTAATCATACGCTTATAGCTTCGCCATAAGGCCCGTGTCCTGAGCTCAAATTCCTTCGTTCCTTATTTTCGCTCCCCGTGCCGTGAACGCATATTATATTTTGACGCGCGTTACTTGACGGATGCGATCATACCAGCACTAATGCACCGGATCCCATCAGAACTCCGCAGTTAAGTGTGCTTGGGCGAGAGTAGTACTAGGATGGGTGACCTCCTGGGAAGTCCTCGTGTTGCATCCCTTTTTTCACAATTCCTTATATTTTTTTTCTTAAATCATTTCACCGGCTAAGACTTTGACGACATCTCTGATTGTCGCGAGATTTTTTGGGGTTATACGGAAAAATATTCTAATCATACGCTTATAGCTTCGCCATAAGGCCCGTGTCCTGAGCTCAAATTCCTTCGTTCCTTATTTTCGCTCCCCGTGCCGTGAACGCATATTATATTTTGACGCGCGTTACTTGACGGATGCGATCATACCAGCACTAATGCACCGGATCCCATCAGAACTCGGCAGTTAAGTGTGCTTGGGCGAGAGTAGTACTAGGATGGGTGACCTCCTGGGAAGTCCTCGTGTTGCATCCCTTTTTTCACAATTCCTTATATTTTTTTTCTTAAATCATTTCACCGGCTAAGACTTTGACGACATCTCTGATTGTCGCGAGATTTTCTGGGGTTATACGGAAAAATATTCTAATCATACGCTTATAGCTTCGCCATAAGGCCCGTGTCCTGAGCTCAAATTCCTTCGTTCCTTATTTTCGCTCCCCGTGCCGTGAACGCATATTATATTTTGACGCGCGTTACTTGACGGATGCGATCATACCAGCACTAATGCACCGGATCCCATCAGAACTCCGCAGTTAAGTGTGCTTGGGCGAGAGTAGTACTAGGATGGGTGACCTCCTGGGAAGTCCTCGTGTTGCATCCCTTTTTTCACAATTCCTTATATTTTTTTTCTTAAATCATTTCACCGGCTAAGACTTTGACGACATCTCTGATTGTCGCGAGATTTTTTGGGGTTATACGGAAAAATATTCTAATCATACGCTTATAGCTTCGCCATAAGGCCCGTGTCCTGAGCTCAAATTCCTTCGTTCCTTATTTTCGCTCCCCGTGCCGTGAACGCATATTATATTTTGACGCGCGTTACTTGACGGATGCGATCATACCAGCACTAATGCACCGGATCCCATCAGAACTCCGCAGTTAAGTGTGCTTGGGCGAGAGTAGTACTAGGATGGGTGACCTCCTGGGAAGTCCTCGTGTTGCATCCCTTTTTTCACAATTCCTTATATTTTTTTTCTTAAATCATTTCACCGGCTAAGACTTTGACGACATCTCTGATTGTCGCGAGATTTTTTGGGGTTATACGGAAAAATATTCTAATCATACGCTTATAGCTTCGCCATAAGGCCCGTGTCCTGAGCTCAAATTCCTTCGTTCCTTATTTTCGCTCCCCGTGCCGTGAACGCATATTATATTTTGACGCGCGTTACTTGACGGATGCGATCATACCAGCACTAATGCACCGGATCCCATCAGAACTCGGCAGTTAAGTGTGCTTGGGCGAGAGTAGTACTAGGATGGGTGACCTCCTGGGAAGTCCTCGTGTTGCATCCCTTTTTTCACAATTCCTTATATTTTTTTTCTTAAATCATTTCACCGGCTAAGACTTTGACGACATCTCTGATTGTCGCGAGATTTTCTGGGGTTATACGGAAAAATATTCTAATCATACGCTTATAGCTTCGCCATAAGGCCCGTGTCCTGAGCTCAAATTCCTTCGTTCCTTATTTTCGCTCCCCGTGCCGTGAACGCATATTATATTTTGACGCGCGTTACTTGACGGATGCGATCATACCAGCACTAATGCACCGGATCCCATCAGAACTCCGCAGTTAAGTGTGCTTGGGCGAGAGTAGTACTAGGATGGGTGACCTCCTGGGAAGTCCTCGTGTTGCATCCCTTTTTTCACAATTCCTTATATTTTTTTTCTTAAATCATTTCACCGGCTAAGACTTTGACGACATCTCTGATTGTCGCGAGATTTTTTGGGGTTATACGGAAAAATATTCTAATCATACGCTTATAGCTTCGCCATAAGGCCCGTGTCCTGAGCTCAAATTCCTTCGTTCCTTATTTTCGCTCCCCGTGCCGTGAACGCATATTATATTTTGACGCGCGTTACTTGACGGATGCGATCATACCAGCACTAATGCACCGGATCCCATCAGAACTCCGCAGTTAAGTGTGCTTGGGCGAGAGTAGTACTAGGATGGGTGACCTCCTGGGAAGTCCTCGTGTTGCATCCCTTTTTTCACAATTCCTTATATTTTTTTTCTTAAATCATTTCACCGGCTAAGACTTTGACGACATCTCTGATTGTCGCGAGATTTTTTGGGGTTATACGGAAAAATATTCTAATCATACGCTTATAGCTTCGCCATAAGGCCCGTGTCCTGAGCTCAAATTCCTTCGTTCCTTATTTTCGCTCCCCGTGCCGTGAACGCATATTATATTTTGACGCGCGTTACTTGACGGATGCGATCATACCAGCACTAATGCACCGGATCCCATCAGAACTCCGCAGTTAAGTGTGCTTGGGCGAGAGTAGTACTAGGATGGGTGACCTCCTGGGAAGTCCTCGTGTTGCATCCCTTTTTTCACAATTCCTTATATTTTTTTTCTTAAATCATTTCACCGGCTAACACTTTGACGACATCTCTGATTGTCGCGAGATTTTTTGGGGTTATACGGAAAAATATTCTAATCATACGCTTATAGCTTCGCCATAAGGCCCGTGTCCTGAGCTCAAATTCCTTCGTTCCTTATTTTCGCTCCCCGTGCCGTGAACGCATATTATATTTTGACGCGCGTTACTTGACGGATGCGATCATACCAGCACTAATGCACCGGATCCCATCAGAACTCCGCAGTTAAGTGTGCTTGGGCGAGAGTAGTGCTAGGATGGGTGACCTCCTGGGAAGTCCTCGTGTTGCATCCCTTTTTTCACAATTCCTTATATTTTTTTTCTTAAATCATTTCACCGGCTAAGACTTTGACGACATCTCTGATTGTCGCGAGATTTTTTGGGGTTATACGGAAAAATATTCTAATCATACGCTTATAGCTTCGCCATAAGGCCCGTGTCCTGAGCTCAAATTCCTTCGTTCCTTATTTTCGCTCCCCGTGCCGTGAACGCATATTATATTTTGACGCGCGTTACTTGACGGATGCGATCATACCAGCACTAATGCACCGGATCCCATCAGAACTCCGCAGTTAAGTGTGCTTGGGCGAGAGTAGTACTAGGATGGGTGACCTCCTGGGAAGTCCTCGTGTTGCATCCCTTTTTTCACAATTCCTTATATTTTTTTTCTTAAATCATTTCACCGGCTAAGACTTTGACGACATCTCTGATTGTCGCGAGATTTTTTGGGGTTATACGGAAAAATATTCTAATCATACGCTTATAGCTTCGCCATAAGGCCCGTGTCCTGAGCTCAAATTCCTTCGTTCCTTATTTTCGCTCCCCGTGCCGTGAACGCATATTATATTTTGACGCGCGTTACTTGACGGATGCGATCATACCAGCACTAATGCACCGGATCCCATCAGAACTCCGCAGTTAAGTGTGCTTGGGCGAGAGTAGTACTAGGATGGGTGACCTCCTGGGAAGTCCTCGTGTTGCATCCCTTTTTTCACAATTCCTTATATTTTTTTTCTTAAATCATTTCACCGGCTAAGACTTTGACGACATCTCTGATTGTCGCGAGATTTTTTGGGGTTATACGGAAAAATATTCTAATCACACGCTTATAGCTTCGCCATAAGGCCCGTGTCCTGAGCTCAAATTCCTTCGTTCCTTATTTTCGCTCCCCGTGCCGTGAACGCATATTATATTTTGACGCGCGTTACTTGACGGATGCGATCATACCAGCACTAATGCACCGGATCCCATCAGAACTCCGCAGTTAAGTGTGCTTGGGCGAGAGTAGTGCTAGGATGGGTGACCTCCTGGGAAGTCCTCGTGTTGCATCCCTTTTTTCACAATTCCTTATATTTTTTTTCTTAAATCATTTCACCGGCTAAGACTTTGACGACATCTCTGATTGTCGCGAGATTTTTTGGGGTTATACGGAAAAATATTCTAATCATACGCTTATAGCTTCGCCATAAGGCCCGTGTCCTGAGCTCAAATTCCTTCGTTCCTTATTTTCGCTCCCCGTGCCGTGAACGCATATTATATTTTGACGCGCGTTACTTGACGGATGCGATCATACCAGCACTAATGCACCGGATCCCATCAGAACTCCGCAGTTAAGTGTGCTTGGGCGAGAGTAGTACTAGGATGGGTGACCTCCTGGGAAGTCCTCGTGTTGCATCCCTTTTTTCACAATTCCTTATATTTTTTTTCTTAAATCATTTCACCGGCTAAGACTTTGACGACATCTCTGATTGTCGCGAGATTTTTTGGGGTTATACGGAAAAATATTCTAATCATACGCTTATAGCTTCGCCATAAGGCCCGTGTCCTGAGCTCAAATTCCTTCGTTCCTTATTTTCGCTCCCCGTGCCGTGAACGCATATTATATTTTGACGCGCGTTACTTGACGGATGCGATCATACCAGCACTAATGCACCGGATCCCATCAGAACTCCGCAGTTAAGTGTGCTTGGGCGAGAGTAGTACTAGGATGGGTGACCTCCTGGGAAGTCCTCGTGTTGCATCCCTTTTTTCACAATTCCTTATATTTTTTTTCTTAAATCATTTCACCGGCTAAGACTTTGACGACATCTCTGATTGTCGCGAGATTTTTTGGGGTTATACGGAAAAATATTCTAATCACACGCTTATAGCTTCGCCATAAGGCCCGTGTCCTGAGCTCAAATTCCTTCGTTCCTTATTTTCGCTCCCCGTGCCGTGAACGCATATTATATTTTGACGCGCGTTACTTGACGGATGCGATCATACCAGCACTAATGCACCGGATCCCATCAGAACTCCGCAGTTAAGTGTGCTTGGGCGAGAGTAGTACTAGGATGGGTGACCTCCTGGGAAGTCCTCGTGTTGCATCCCTTTTTTCACAATTCCTTATATTTTTTTTCTTAAATCATTTCACCGGCTAAGACTTTGACGACATCTCTGATTGTCGCGAGATTTTTTGGGGTTATACGGAAAAATATTCTAATCATACGCTTATAGCTTCGCCATAAGGCCCGTGTCCTGAGCTCAAATTCCTTCGTTCCTTATTTTCGCTCCCCGTGCCGTGAACGCATATTATATTTTGACGCGCGTTACTTGACGGATGCGATCATACCAGCACTAATGCACCGGATCCCATCAGAACTCCGCAGTTAAGTGTGCTTGGGCGAGAGTAGTACTAGGATGGGTGACCTCCTGGGAAGTCCTCGTGTTGCATCCCTTTTTTCACAATTCCTTATATTTTTTTTCTTAAATCATTTCACCGGCTAAGACTTTGACGACATCTCTGATTGTCGCGAGATTTTTTGGGGTTATACGGAAAAATATTCTAATCATACGCTTATAGCTTCGCCATAAGGCCCGTGTCCTGAGCTCAAATTCCTTCGTTCCTTATTTTCGCTCCCCGTGCCGTGAACGCATATTATATTTTGACGCGCGTTACTTGACGGATGCGATCATACCAGCACTAATGCACCGGATCCCATCAGAACTCCGCAGTTAAGTGTGCTTGGGCGAGAGTAGTACTAGGATGGGTGACCTCCTGGGAAGTCCTCGTGTTGCATCCCTTTTTTCACAATTCCTTATATTTTTTTTCTTAAATCATTTCACCGGCTAAGACTTTGACGACATCTCTGATTGTCGCGAGATTTTTTGGGGTTATACGGAAAAATATTCTAATCACACGCTTATAGCTTCGCCATAAGGCCCGTGTCCTGAGCTCAAATTCCTTCGTTCCTTATTTTCGCTCCCCGTGCCGTGAACGCATATTATATTTTGACGCGCGTTACTTGACGGATGCGATCATACCAGCACTAATGCACCGGATCCCATCAGAACTCCGCAGTTAAGTGTGCTTGGGCGAGAGTAGTACTAGGATGGGTGACCTCCTGGGAAGTCCTCGTGTTGCATCCCTTTTTTCACAATTCCTTATATTTTTTTTCTTAAATCATTTCACCGGCTAAGACTTTGACGACATCTCTGATTGTCGCGAGATTTTTTGGGGTTATACGGAAAAATATTCTAATCATACGCTTATAGCTTCGCCATAAGGCCCGTGTCCTGAGCTCAAATTCCTTCGTTCCTTATTTTCGCTCCCCGTGCCGTGAACGCATATTATATTTTGACGCGCGTTACTTGACGGATGCGATCATACCAGCACTAATGCACCGGATCCCATCAGAACTCCGCAGTTAAGTGTGCTTGGGCGAGAGTAGTACTAGGATGGGTGACCTCCTGGGAAGTCCTCGTGTTGCATCCCTTTTTTCACAATTCCTTATATTTTTTTTCTTAAATCATTTCACCGGCTAAGACTTTGACGACATCTCTGATTGTCGCGAGATTTTTTGGGGTTATACGGAAAAATATTCTAATCACACGCTTATAGCTTCGCCATAAGGCCCGTGTCCTGAGCTCAAATTCCTTCGTTCCTTATTTTCGCTCCCCGTGCCGTGAACGCATATTATATTTTGACGCGCGTTACTTGACGGATGCGATCATACCAGCACTAATGCACCGGATCCCATCAGAACTCCGCAGTTAAGTGTGCTTGGGCGAGAGTAGTACTAGGATGGGTGACCTCCTGGGAAGTCCTCGTGTTGCATCCCTTTTTTCACAATTCCTTATATTTTTTTTCTTAAATCATTTCACCGGCTAAGACTTTGACGACATCTCTGATTGTCGCGAGATTTTTTGGGGTTATACGGAAAAATATTCTAATCACACGCTTATAGCTTCGCCATAAGGCCCGTGTCCTGAGCTCAAATTCCTTCGTTCCTTATTTTCGCTCCCCGTGCCGTGAACGCATATTATATTTTGACGCGCGTTACTTGACGGATGCGATCATACCAGCACTAATGCACCGGATCCCATCAGAACTCCGCAGTTAAGTGTGCTTGGGCGAGAGTAGTACTAGGATGGGTGACCTCCTGGGAAGTCCTCGTGTTGCATCCCTTTTTTCACAATTCCTTATATTTTTTTTCTTAAATCATTTCACCGGCTAAGACTTTGACGACATCTCTGATTGTCGCGAGATTTTTTGGGGTTATACGGAAAAATATTCTAATCATACGCTTATAGCTTCGCCATAAGGCCCGTGTCCTGAGCTCAAATTCCTTCGTTCCTTATTTTCGCTCCCCGTGCCGTGAACGCATATTATATTTTGACGCGCGTTACTTGACGGATGCGATCATACCAGCACTAATGCACCGGATCCCATCAGAACTCCGCAGTTAAGTGTGCTTGGGCGAGAGTAGTACTAGGATGGGTGACCTCCTGGGAAGTCCTCGTGTTGCATCCCTTTTTTCACAATTCCTTATATTTTTTTTCTTAAATCATTTCACCGGCTAAGACTTTGACGACATCTCTGATTTTCGCGAGATTTTTTGGGGTTATACGGAAAAATATTCTAATCACACGCTTATAGCTTCGCCATAAGGCCCGTGTCCTGAGCTCAAATTCCTTCGTTCCTTATTTTCGCTCCCCGTGCCGTGAACGCATATTATATTTTGACGCGCGTTACTTGACGGATGCGATCATACCAGCACTAATGCACCGGATCCCATCAGAACTCCGCAGTTAAGTGTGCTTGGGCGAGAGTAGTACTAGGATGGGTGACCTCCTGGGAAGTCCTCGTGTTGCATCCCTTTTTTCACAATTCCTTATTTTTTTTTTCTTAAATCATTTCACCGGCTAAGACTTTGACGACATCTCTGATTGTCGCGAGATTTTTTGGGGTTATACGGAAAAATATTCTAATCACACGCTTATAGCTTCGCCATAAGGCCCGTGTCCTGAGCTCAAATTCCTTCGTTCCTTATTTTCGCTCCCCGTGCCGTGAACGCATATTATATTTTGACGCGCGTTACTTGACGGATGCGATCATACCAGCACTAATGCACCGGATCCCATCAGAACTCCGCAGTTAAGTGTGCTTGGGCGAGAGTAGTACTAGGATGGGTGACCTCCTGGGAAGTCCTCGTGTTGCATCCCTTTTTTCACAATTCCTTATATTTTTTTTCTTAAATCATTTCACCGGCTAAGACTTTGACGACATCTCTGATTGTCGCGAGATTTTTTGGGGTTATACGGAAAAATATTCTAATCATACGCTTATAGCTTCGCCATAAGGCCCGTGTCCTGAGCTCAAATTCCTTCGTTCCTTATTTTCGCTCCCCGTGCCGTGAACGCATATTATATTTTGACGCGCGTTACTTGACGGATGCGATCATACCAGCACTAATGCACCGGATCCCATCAGAACTCCGCAGTTAAGTGTGCTTGGGCGAGAGTAGTACTAGGATGGGTGACCTCCTGGGAAGTCCTCGTGTTGCATCCCTTTTTTCACAATTCCTTATATTTTTTTTCTTAAATCATTTCACCGGCTAAGACTTTGACGACATCTCTGATTGTCGCGAGATTTTTTGGGGTTATACGGAAAAATATTCTAATCACACGCTTATAGCTTCGCCATAAGGCCCGTGTCCTGAGCTCAAATTCCTTCGTTCCTTATTTTCGCTCCCCGTGCCGTGAACGCATATTATATTTTGACGCGCGTTACTTGACGGATGCGATCATACCAGCACTAATGCACCGGATCCCATCAGAACTCCGCAGTTAAGTGTGCTTCGGCGAGAGTAGTACTAGGATGGGTGACCTCCTGGGAAGTCCTCGTGTTGCATCCCTTTTTTCACAATTCCTTATATTTTTTTTCTTAAATCATTTCACCGGCTAAGACTTTGACGACATCTCTGATTGTCGCGAGATTTTTTGGGGTTATACGGAAAAATATTCTAATCACACGCTTATAGCTTCGCCATAAGGCCCGTGTCCTGAGCTCAAATTCCTTCGTTCCTTATTTTCGCTCCCCGTGCCGTGAACGCATATTATATTTTGACGCGCGTTACTTGACGGATGCGATCATACCAGCACTAATGCACCGGATCCCATCAGAACTCCGCAGTTAAGTGTGCTTGGGCGAGAGTAGTACTAGGATGGGTGACCTCCTGGGAAGTCCTCGTGTTGCATCCCTTTTTTCACAATTCCTTATATTTTTTTTCTTAAATCATTTCACCGGCTAAGACTTTGACGACATCTCTGATTGTCGCGAGATTTTTTGGGGTTATACGGAAAAATATTCTAATCATACGCTTATAGCTTCGCCATAAGGCCCGTGTCCTGAGCTCAAATTCCTTCGTTCCTTATTTTCGCTCCCCGTGCCGTGAACGCATATTATATTTTGACGCGCGTTACTTGACGGATGCGATCATACCAGCACTAATGCACCGGATCCCATCAGAACTCCGCAGTTAAGTGTGCTTGGGCGAGAGTAGTACTAGGATGGGTGACCTCCTGGGAAGTCCTCGTGTTGCATCCCTTTTTTCACAATTCCTTATATTTTTTTTCTTAAATCATTTCACCGGCTAAGACTTTGACGACATCTCTGATTGTCGCGAGATTTTTTGGGGTTATACGGAAAAATATTCTAATCATACGCTTATAGCTTCGCCATAAGGCCCGTGTCCTGAGCTCAAATTCCTTCGTTCCTTATTTTCGCTCCCCGTGCCGTGAACGCATATTATATTTTGACGCGCGTTACTTGACGGATGCGATCATACCAGCACTAATGCACCGGATCCCATCAGAACTCCGCAGTTAAGTGTGCTTCGGCGAGAGTAGTACTAGGATGGGTGACCTCCTGGGAAGTCCTCGTGTTGCATCCCTTTTTTCACAATTCCTTATATTTTTTTTCTTAAATCATTTCACCGGCTAAGACTTTGACGACATCTCTGATTGTCGCGAGATTTTTTGGGGTTATACGGAAAAATATTCTAATCACACGCTTATAGCTTCGCCATAAGGCCCGTGTCCTGAGCTCAAATTCCTTCGTTCCTTATTTTCGCTCCCCGTGCCGTGAACGCATATTATATTTTGACGCGCGTTACTTGACGGATGCGATCATACCAGCACTAATGCACCGGATCCCATCAGAACTCCGCAGTTAAGTGTGCTTCGGCGAGAGTAGTACTAGGATGGGTGACCTCCTGGGAAGTCCTCGTGTTGCATCCCTTTTTTCACAATTCCTTATATTTTTTTTCTTAAATCATTTCACCGGCTAAGACTTTGACGACATCTCTGATTGTCGCGAGATTTTTTGGGGTTATACGGAAAAATATTCTAATCATACGCTTATAGCTTCGCCATAAGGCCCGTGTCCTGAGCTCAAATTCCTTCGTTCCTTATTTTCGCTCCCCGTGCCGTGAACGCATATTATATTTTGACGCGCGTTACTTGACGGATGCGATCATACCAGCACTAATGCACCGGATCCCATCAGAACTCCGCAGTTAAGTGTGCTTCGGCGAGAGTAGTACTAGGATGGGTGACCTCCTGGGAAGTCCTCGTGTTGCATCCCTTTTTTCACAATTCCTTATATTTTTTTTCTTAAATCATTTCACCGGCTAAGACTTTGACGACATCTCTGATTGTCGCGAGATTTTTTGGGGTTATACGGAAAAATATTCTAATCATACGCTTATAGCTTCGCCATAAGGCCCGTGTCCTGAGCTCAAATTCCTTCGTTCCTTATTTTCGCTCCCCGTGCCGTGAACGCATATTATATTTTGACGCGCGTTACTTGACGGATGCGATCATACCAGCACTAATGCACCGGATCCCATCAGAACTCCGCAGTTAAGTGTGCTTCGGCGAGAGTAGTACTAGGATGGGTGACCTCCTGGGAAGTCCTCGTGTTGCATCCCTTTTTTCACAATTCCTTATATTTTTTTTCTTAAATCATTTCACCGGCTAAGACTTTGACGACATCTCTGATTGTCGCGAGATTTTTTGGGGTTATACGGAAAAATATTCTAATCACACGCTTATAGCTTCGCCATAAGGCCCGTGTCCTGAGCTCAAATTCCTTCGTTCCTTATTTTCGCTCCCCGTGCCGTGAACGCATATTATATTTTGACGCGCGTTACTTGACGGATGCGATCATACCAGCACTAATGCACCGGATCCCATCAGAACTCCGCAGTTAAGTGTGCTTCGGCGAGAGTAGTACTAGGATGGGTGACCTCCTGGGAAGTCCTCGTGTTGCATCCCTTTTTTCACAATTCCTTATATTTTTTTTCTTAAATCATTTCACCGGCTAAGACTTTGACGACATCTCTGATTGTCGCGAGATTTTTTGGGGTTATACGGAAAAATATTCTAATCATACGCTTATAGCTTCGCCATAAGGCCCGTGTCCTGAGCTCAAATTCCTTCGTTCCTTATTTTCGCTCCCCGTGCCGTGAACGCATATTATATTTTGACGCGCGTTACTTGACGGATGCGATCATACCAGCACTAATGCACCGGATCCCATCAGAACTCCGCAGTTAAGTGTGCTTCGGCGAGAGTAGTACTAGGATGGGTGACCTCCTGGGAAGTCCTCGTGTTGCATCCCTTTTTTCACAATTCCTTATATTTTTTTTCTTAAATCATTTCACCGGCTAAGACTTTGACGACATCTCTGATTGTCGCGAGATTTTTTGGGGTTATACGGAAAAATATTCTAATCATACGCTTATAGCTTCGCCATAAGGCCCGTGTCCTGAGCTCAAATTCCTTCCTTCCTTATTTTCGCTCCCCGTGCCGTGAACGCATATTATATTTTGACGCGCGTTACTTGACGGATGCGATCATACCAGCACTAATGCACCGGATCCCATCAGAACTCCGCAGTTAAGTGTGCTTGGGCGAGAGTAGTACTAGGATGGGTGACCTCCTGGGAAGTCCTCGTGTTGCATCCCTTTTTTCACAATTCCTTATATTTTTTTTCTTAAATCATTTCACCGGCTAAGACTTTGACGACATCTCTGATTGTCGCGAGATTTTTTGGGGTTATACGGAAAAATATTCTAATCATACGCTTATAGCTTCGCCATAAGGCCCGTGTCCTGAGCTCAAATTCCTTCGTTCCTTATTTTCGCTCCCCGTGCCGTGAACGCATATTATATTTTGACGCGCGTTACTTGACGGATGCGATCATACCAGCACTAATGCACCGGATCCCATCAGAACTCCGCAGTTAAGTGTGCTTCGGCGAGAGTAGTACTAGGATGGGTGACCTCCTGGGAAGTCCTCGTGTTGCATCCCTTTTTTCACAATTCCTTATATTTTTTTTCTTAAATCATTTCACCGGCTAAGACTTTGACGACATCTCTGATTGTCGCGAGATTTTTTGGGGTTATACGGAAAAATATTCTAATCATACGCTTATAGCTTCGCCATAAGGCCCGTGTCCTGAGCTCAAATTCCTTCGTTCCTTATTTTCGCTCCCCGTGCCGTGAACGCATATTATATTTTGACGCGCGTTACTTGACGGATGCGATCATACCAGCACTAATGCACCGGATCCCATCAGAACTCCGCAGTTAAGTGTGCTTGGGCGAGAGTAGTACTAGGATGGGTGACCTCCTGGGAAGTCCTCGTGTTGCATCCCTTTTTTCACAATTCCTTATATTTTTTTTCTTAAATCATTTCACCGGCTAAGACTTTGACGACATCTCTGATTGTCGCGAGATTTTTTGGGGTTATACGGAAAAATATTCTAATCACACGCTTATAGCTTCGCCATAAGGCCCGTGTCCTGAGCTCAAATTCCTTCGTTCCTTATTTTCGCTCCCCGTGCCGTGAACGCATATTATATTTTGACGCGCGTTACTTGACGGATGCGATCATACCAGCACTAATGCACCGGATCCCATCAGAACTCCGCAGTTAAGTGTGCTTGGGCGAGAGTAGTACTAGGATGGGTGACCTCCTGGGAAGTCCTCGTGTTGCATCCCTTTTTTCACAATTCCTTATATTTTTTTTCTTAAATCATTTCACCGGCTAAGACTTTGACGACATCTCTGATTGTCGCGAGATTTTTTGGGGTTATACGGAAAAATATTCTAATCATACGCTTATAGCTTCGCCATAAGGCCCGTGTCCTGAGCTCAAATTCCTTCGTTCCTTATTTTCGCTCCCCGTGCCGTGAACGCATATTATATTTTGACGCGCGTTACTTTGACGGATGCGATCATACCAGCACTAATGCACCGGATCCCATCAGAACTCCGCAGTTAAGTGTGCTTGGGCGAGAGTAGTACTAGGATGGGTGACCTCCTGGGAAGTCCTCGTGTTGCATCCCTTTTTTCACAATTCCTTATATTTTTTTTCTTAAATCATTTCACCGGCTAAGACTTTGACGACATCTCTGATTGTCGCGAGATTTTTTGGGGTTATACGGAAAAATATTCTAATCATACGCTTATAGCTTCGCCATAAGGCCCGTGTCCTGAGCTCAAATTCCTTCGTTCCTTATTTTCGCTCCCCGTGCCGTGAACGCATATTATATTTTGACGCGCGTTACTTGACGGATGCGATCATACCAGCACTAATGCACCGGATCCCATCAGAACTCCGCAGTTAAGTGTGCTTGGGCGAGAGTAGTACTAGGATGGGTGACCTCCTGGGAAGTCCTCGTGTTGCATCCCTTTTTTCACAATTCCTTATATTTTTTTTCTTAAATCATTTCACCGGCTAAGACTTTGACGACATCTCTGATTGTCGCGAGATTTTTTGGGGTTATACGGAAAAATATTCTAATCACACGCTTATAGCTTCGCCATAAGGCCCGTGTCCTGAGCTCAAATTCCTTCGTTCCTTATTTTCGCTCCCCGTGCCGTGAACGCATATTATATTTTGACGCGCGTTACTTGACGGATGCGATCATACCAGCACTAATGCACCGGATCCCATCAGAACTCCGCAGTTAAGTGTGCTTGGGCGAGAGTAGTACTAGGATGGGTGACCTCCTGGGAAGTCCTCGTGTTGCATCCCTTTTTTCACAATTCCTTATATTTTTTTTCTTAAATCATTTCACCGGCTAAGACTTTGACGACATCTCTGATTGTCGCGAGATTTTTTGGGGTTATACGGAAAAATATTCTAATCATACGCTTATAGCTTCGCCATAAGGCCCGTGTCCTGAGCTCAAATTCCTTCGTTCCTTATTTTCGCTCCCCGTGCCGTGAACGCATATTATATTTTGACGCGCGTTACTTGACGGATGCGATCATACCAGCACTAATGCACCGGATCCCATCAGAACTCCGCAGTTAAGTGTGCTTCGGCGAGAGTAGTACTAGGATGGGTGACCTCCTGGGAAGTCCTCGTGTTGCATCCCTTTTTTCACAATTCCTTATATTTTTTTTCTTAAATCATTTCACCGGCTAAGACTTTGACGACATCTCTGATTGTCGCGAGATTTTTTGGGGTTATACGGAAAAATATTCTAATCATACGCTTATAGCTTCGCCATAAGGCCCGTGTCCTGAGCTCAAATTCCTTCGTTCCTTATTTTCGCTCCCCGTGCCGTGAACGCATATTATATTTTGACGCGCGTTACTTGACGGATGCGATCATACCAGCACTAATGCACCGGATCCCATCAGAACTCCGCAGTTAAGTGTGCTTGGGCGAGAGTAGTACTAGGATGGGTGACCTCCTGGGAAGTCCTCGTGTTGCATCCTTTTTTTCACAATTCCTTATATTTTTTTTCTTAAATCATTTCACCGGCTAAGACTTTGACGACATCTCTGATTGTCGCGAGATTTTTTGGGGTTATACGGAAAAATATTCTAATCATACGCTTATAGCTTCGCCATAAGGCCCGTGTCCTGAGCTCAAATTCCTTCGTTCCTTATTTTCGCTCCCCGTGCCGTGAACGCATATTATATTTTGACGCGCGTTACTTGACGGATGCGATCATACCAGCACTAATGCACCGGATCCCATCAGAACTCCGCAGTTAAGTGTGCTTGGGCGAGAGTAGTACTAGGATGGGTGACCTCCTGGGAAGTCCTCGTGTTGCATCCCTTTTTTCACAATTCCTTATATTTTTTTTCTTAAATCATTTCACCGGCTAAGACTTTGACGACATCTCTGATTGTCGCGAGATTTTTTGGGGTTATACGGAAAAATATTCTAATCACACGCTTATAGCTTCGCCATAAGGCCCGTGTCCTGAGCTCAAATTCCTTCGTTCCTTATTTTCGCTCCCCGTGCCGTGAACGCATATTATATTTTGACGCGCGTTACTTGACGGATGCGATCATACCAGCACTAATGCACCGGATCCCATCAGAACTCCGCAGTTAAGTGTGCTTCGGCGAGAGTAGTACTAGGATGGGTGACCTCCTGGGAAGTCCTCGTGTTGCATCCCTTTTTTCACAATTCCTTATATTTTTTTTCTTAAATCATTTCACCGGCTAAGACTTTGACGACATCTCTGATTGTCGCGAGATTTTTTGGGGTTATACGGAAAAATATTCTAATCATACGCTTATAGCTTCGCCATAAGGCCCGTGTCCTGAGCTCAAATTCCTTCGTTCCTTATTTTCGCTCCCCGTGCCGTGAACGCATATTATATTTTGACGCGCGTTACTTGACGGATGCGATCATACCAGCACTAATGCACCGGATCCCATCAGAACTCGGCAGTTAAGTGTGCTTGGGCGAGAGTAGTACTAGGATGGGTGACCTCCTGGGAAGTCCTCGTGTTGCATCCCTTTTTTCACAATTCCTTATATTTTTTTTCTTAAATCATTTCACCGGCTAAGACTTTGACGACATCTCTGATTGTCGCGAGATTTTTTGGGGTTATACGGAAAAATATTCTAATCACACGCTTATAGCTTCGCCATAAGGCCCGTGTCCTGAGCTCAAATTCCTTCGTTCCTTATTTTCGCTCCCCGTGCCGTGAACGCATATTATATTTTGACGCGCGTTACTTGACGGATGCGATCATACCAGCACTAATGCACCGGATCCCATCAGAACTCCGCAGTTAAGTGTGCTTCGGCGAGAGTAGTACTAGGATGGGTGACCTCCTGGGAAGTCCTCGTGTTGCATCCCTTTTTTCACAATTCCTTATATTTTTTTTCTTAAATCATTTCACCGGCTAAGACTTTGACGACATCTCTGATTGTCGCGAGATTTTTTGGGGTTATACGGAAAAATATTCTAATCATACGCTTATAGCTTCGCCATAAGGCCCGTGTCCTGAGCTCAAATTCCTTCGTTCCTTATTTTCGCTCCCCGTGCCGTGAACGCATATTATATTTTGACGCGCGTTACTTGACGGATGCGATCATACCAGCACTAATGCACCGGATCCCATCAGAACTCCGCAGTTAAGTGTGCTTGGGCGAGAGTAGTACTAGGATGGGTGACCTCCTGGGAAGTCCTCGTGTTGCATCCCTTTTTTCACAATTCCTTATATTTTTTTTCTTAAATCATTTCACCGGCTAAGACTTTGACGACATCTCTGATTGTCGCGAGATTTTTTGGGGTTATACGGAAAAATATTCTAATCATACGCTTATAGCTTCGCATAAGGCCCGTGTCCTGAGCTCAAATTCCTTCGTTCCTTATTTTCGCTCCCCGTGCCGTGAACGCATATTATATTTTGACGCGCGTTACTTGACTGATGCGATCATACCAGCACTAATGCACCGGATCCCATCAGAACTCCGCAGTTAAGTGTGCTTCGGCGAGAGTAGTACTAGGATGGGTGACCTCCTGGGAAGTCCTCGTGTTGCATCCCTTTTTTCACAATTCCTTATATTTTTTTTCTTAAATCATTTCACCGGCTAAGACTTTGACGACATCTCTGATTGTCGCGAGATTTTTTGGGGTTATACGGAAAAATATTCTAATCATACGCTTATAGCTTCGCCATAAGGCCCGTGTCCTGAGCTCAAATTCCTTCGTTCCTTATTTTCGCTCCCCGTGCCGTGAACGCATATTATATTTTGACGCGCGTTACTTGACGGATGCGATCATACCAGCACTAATGCACCGGATCCCATCAGAACTCCGCAGTTAAGTGTGCTTGGGCGAGAGTAGTACTAGGATGGGTGACCTCCTGGGAAGTCCTCGTGTTGCATCCCTTTTTTCACAATTCCTTATATTTTTTTTCTTAAATCATTTCACCGGCTAAGACTTTGACGACATCTCTGATTGTCGCGAGATTTTTTGGGGTTATACGGAAAAATATTCTAATCATACGCTTATAGCTTCGCCATAAGGCCCGTGTCCTGAGCTCAAATTCCTTCGTTCCTTATTTTCGCTCCCCGTGCCGTGAACGCATATTATATTTTGACGCGCGTTACTTGACGGATGCGATCATACCAGCACTAATGCACCGGATCCCATCAGAACTCCGCAGTTAAGTGTGCTTGGGCGAGAGTAGTACTAGGATGGGTGACCTCCTGGGAAGTCCTCGTGTTGCATCCCTTTTTTCACAATTCCTTATATTTTTTTTCTTAAATCATTTCACCGGCTAAGACTTTGACGACATCTCTGATTGTCGCGAGATTTTTTGGGGTTATACGGAAAAATATTCTAATCATACGCTTATAGCTTCGCCATAAGGCCCGTGTCCTGAGCTCAAATTCCTTCGTTCCTTATTTTCGCTCCCCGTGCCGTGAACGCATATTATATTTTGACGCGCGTTACTTGACGGATGCGATCATACCAGCACTAATGCACCGGATCCCATCAGAACTCCGCAGTTAAGTGTGCTTGGGCGAGAGTAGTACTAGGATGGGTGACCTCCTGGGAAGTCCTCGTGTTGCATCCCTTTTTTCACAATTCCTTATATTTTTTTTCTTAAATCATTTCACCGGCTAAGACTTTGACGACATCTCTGATTGTCGCGAGATTTTTTGGGGTTATACGGAAAAATATTCTAATCATACGCTTATAGCTTCGCATAAGGCCCGTGTCCTGAGCTCAAATTCCTTCGTTCCTTATTTTCGCTCCCCGTGCCGTGAACGCATATTATATTTTGACGCGCGTTACTTGACTGATGCGATCATACCAGCACTAATGCACCGGATCCCATCAGAACTCCGCAGTTAAGTGTGCTTCGGCGAGAGTAGTACTAGGATGGGTGACCTCCTGGGAAGTCCTCGTGTTGCATCCCTTTTTTCACAATTCCTTATATTTTTTTTCTTAAATCATTTCACCGGCTAAGACTTTGACGACATCTCTGATTGTCGCGAGATTTTTTGGGGTTATACGGAAAAATATTCTAATCATACGCTTATAGCTTCGCCATAAGGCCCGTGTCCTGAGCTCAAATTCCTTCGTTCCTTATTTTCGCTCCCCGTGCCGTGAACGCATATTATATTTTGACGCGCGTTACTTGACGGATGCGATCATACCAGCACTAATGCACCGGATCCCATCAGAACTCCGCAGTTAAGTGTGCTTGGGCGAGAGTAGTACTAGGATGGGTGACCTCCTGGGAAGTCCTCGTGTTGCATCCCTTTTTTCACAATTCCTTATATTTTTTTTCTTAAATCATTTCACCGGCTAAGACTTTGACGACATCTCTGATTGTCGCGAGATTTTTTGGGGTTATACGGAAAAATATTCTAATCATACGCTTATAGCTTCGCCATAAGGCCCGTGTCCTGAGCTCAAATTCCTTCGTTCCTTATTTTCGCTCCCCGTGCCGTGAACGCATATTATATTTTGACGCGCGTTACTTGACGGATGCGATCATACCAGCACTAATGCACCGGATCCCATCAGAACTCCGCAGTTAAGTGTGCTTGGGCGAGAGTAGTACTAGGATGGGTGACCTCCTGGGAAGTCCTCGTGTTGCATCCCTTTTTTCACAATTCCTTATATTTTTTTTCTTAAATCATTTCACCGGCTAAGACTTTGACGACATCTCTGATTGTCGCGAGATTTTTTGGGGTTATACGGAAAAATATTCTAATCATACGCTTATAGCTTCGCCATAAGGCCCGTGTCCTGAGCTCAAATTCCTTCGTTCCTTATTTTCGCTCCCCGTGCCGTGAACGCATATTATATTTTGACGCGCGTTACTTGACGGATGCGATCATACCAGCACTAATGCACCGGATCCCATCAGAACTCCGCAGTTAAGTGTGCTTGGGCGAGAGTAGTACTAGGATGGGTGACCTCCTGGGAAGTCCTCGTGTTGCATCCCTTTTTTCACAATTCCTTATATTTTTTTTCTTAAATCATTTCACCGGCTAAGACTTTGACGACATCTCTGATTGTCGCGAGATTTTTTGGGGTTATACGGAAAAATATTCTAATCATACGCTTATAGCTTCGCCATAAGGCCCGTGTCCTGAGCTCAAATTCCTTCGTTCCTTATTTTCGCTCCCCGTGCCGTGAACGCATATTATATTTTGACGCGCGTTACTTGACGGATGCGATCATACCAGCACTAATGCACCGGATCCCATCAGAACTCCGCAGTTAAGTGTGCTTGGGCGAGAGTAGTACTAGGATGGGTGACCTCCTGGGAAGTCCTCGTGTTGCATCCCTTTTTTCACAATTCCTTATATTTTTTTTCTTAAATCATTTCACCGGCTAAGACTTTGACGACATCTCTGATTGTCGCGAGATTTTTTGGGGTTATACGGAAAAATATTCTAATCACACGCTTATAGCTTCGCCATAAGGCCCGTGTCCTGAGCTCAAATTCCTTCGTTCCTTATTTTCGCTCCCCGTGCCGTGAACGCATATTATATTTTGACGCGCGTTACTTGACGGATGCGATCATACCAGCACTAATGCACCGGATCCCATCAGAACTCCGCAGTTAAGTGTGCTTGGGCGAGAGTAGTACTAGGATGGGTGACCTCCTGGGAAGTCCTCGTGTTGCATCCCTTTTTTCACAATTCCTTATATTTTTTTTCTTAAATCATTTCACCGGCTAAGACTTTGACGACATCTCTGATTGTCGCGAGATTTTTTGGGGTTATACGGAAAAATATTCTAATCATACGCTTATAGCTTCGCCATAAGGCCCGTGTCCTGAGCTCAAATTCCTTCGTTCCTTATTTTCGCTCCCCGTGCCGTGAACGCATATTATATTTTGACGCGCGTTACTTGACGGATGCGATCATACCAGCACTAATGCACCGGATCCCATCAGAACTCCGCAGTTAAGTGTGCTTCGGCGAGAGTAGTACTAGGATGGGTGACCTCCTGGGAAGTCCTCGTGTTGCATCCCTTTTTTCACAATTCCTTATATTTTTTTTCTTAAATCATTTCACCGGCTAAGACTTTGACGACATCTCTGATTGTCGCGAGATTTTTTGGGGTTATACGGAAAAATATTCTAATCATACGCTTATAGCTTCGCCATAAGGCCCGTGTCCTGAGCTCAAATTCCTTCGTTCCTTATTTTCGCTCCCCGTGCCGTGAACGCATATTATATTTTGACGCGCGTTACTTGACGGATGCGATCATACCAGCACTAATGCACCGGATCCCATCAGAACTCCGCAGTTAAGTGTGCTTGGGCGAGAGTAGTACTAGGATGGGTGACCTCCTGGGAAGTCCTCGTGTTGCATCCCTTTTTTCACAATTCCTTATATTTTTTTTCTTAAATCATTTCACCGGCTAAGACTTTGACGACATCTCTGATTGTTGCGAGATTTTTTGGGGTTATACGGAAAAATATTCTAATCACACGCTTATAGCTTCGCCATAAGGCCCGTGTCCTGAGCTCAAATTCCTTCGTTCCTTATTTTCGCTCCCCGTGCCGTGAACGCATATTATATTTTGACGCGCGTTACTTGACGGATGCGATCATACCAGCACTAATGCACCGGATCCCATCAGAACTCCGCAGTTAAGTGTGCTTGGGCGAGAGTAGTACTAGGATGGGTGACCTCCTGGGAAGTCCTCGTGTTGCATCCCTTTTTTCACAATTCCTTATATTTTTTTTCTTAAATCATTTCACCGGCTAAGACTTTGACGACATCTCTGATTGTCGCGAGATTTTTTGGGGTTATACGGAAAAATATTCTAATCATACGCTTATAGCTTCGCCATAAGGCCCGTGTCCTGAGCTCAAATTCCTTCGTTCCTTATTTTCGCTCCCCGTGCCGTGAACGCATATTATATTTTGACGCGCGTTACTTGACGGATGCGATCATACCAGCACTAATGCACCGGATCCCATCAGAACTCCGCAGTTAAGTGTGCTTGGGCGAGAGTAGTACTAGGATGGGTGACCTCCTGGGAAGTCCTCGTGTTGCATCCCTTTTTTCACAATTCCTTATATTTTTTTTCTTAAATCATTTCACCGGCTAAGACTTTGACGACATCTCTGATTGTCGCGAGATTTTTTGGGGTTATACGGAAAAATATTCTAATCACACGCTTATAGCTTCGCCATAAGGCCCGTGTCCTGAGCTCAAATTCCTTCGTTCCTTATTTTCGCTCCCCGTGCCGTGAACGCATATTATATTTTGACGCGCGTTACTTGACGGATGCGATCATACCAGCACTAATACACCAGATCCCATCAGAACTCCGCAGTTAAGTGTGCTTGGGCGAGAGTAGTACTAGGATGGGTGACCTCCTGGGAAGTCCTCGTGTTGCATCCCTTTTTTCACAATTCCTTATATTTTTTTTCTTAAATCATTTCACCGGCTAAGACTTTGACGACATCTCTGATTGTCGCGAGATTTTTTGGGGTTATACGGAAAAATATTCTAATCATACGCTTATAGCTTCGCCATAAGGCCCGTGTCCTGAGCTCAAATTCCTTCGTTCCTTATTTTCGCTCCCCGTGCCGTGAACGCATATTATATTTTGACGCGCGTTACTTGACGGATGCGATCATACCAGCACTAATGCACCGGATCCCATCAGAACTCCGCAGTTAAGTGTGCTTGGGCGAGAGTAGTACTAGGATGGGTGACCTCCTGGGAAGTCCTCGTGTTGCATCCCTTTTTTCACAATTCCTTATATTTTTTTTCTTAAATCATTTCACCGGCTAAGACTTTGACGACATCTCTGATTGTCGCGAGATTTTTTGGGGTTATACGGAAAAATATTCTAATCACACGCTTATAGCTTCGCCATAAGGCCCGTGTCCTGAGCTCAAATTCCTTCGTTCCTTATTTTCGCTCCCCGTGCCGTGAACGCATATTATATTTTGACGCGCGTTACTTGACGGATGCGATCATACCAGCACTAATACACCGGATCCCATCAGAACTCCGCAGTTAAGTGTGCTTGGGCGAGAGTAGTACTAGGATGGGTGACCTCCTGGGAAGTCCTCGTGTTGCATCCCTTTTTTCACAATTCCTTATATTTTTTTTCTTAAATCATTTCACCGGCTAAGACTTTGACGACATCTCTGATTGTCGCGAGATTTTTTGGGGTTATACGGAAAAATATTCTAATCATACGCTTATAGCTTCGCCATAAGGCCCGTGTCCTGAGCTCAAATTCCTTCGTTCCTTATTTTCGCTCCCCGTGCCGTGAACGCATATTATATTTTGACGCGCGTTACTTGACGGATGCGATCATACCAGCACTAATGCACCGGATCCCATCAGAACTCCGCAGTTAAGTGTGCTTGGGCGAGAGTAGTACTAGGATGGGTGACCTCCTGGGAAGTCCTCGTGTTGCATCCCTTTTTTCACAATTCCTTATATTTTTTTTCTTAAATCATTTCACCGGCTAAGACTTTGACGACATCTCTGATTGTCGCGAGATTTTTTGGGGTTATACGGAAAAATATTCTAATCATACGCTTATAGCTTCGCCATAAGGCCCGTGTCCTGAGCTCAAATTCCTTCGTTCCTTATTTTCGCTCCCCGTGCCGTGAACGCATATTATATTTTGACGCGCGTTACTTGACGGATGCGATCATACCAGCACTAATGCACCGGATCCCATCAGAACTCCGCAGTTAAGTGTGCTTGGGCGAGAGTAGTACTAGGATGGGTGACCTCCTGGGAAGTCCTCGTGTTGCATCCCTTTTTTCACAATTCCTTATATTTTTTTTCTTAAATCATTTCACCGGCTAAGACTTTGACGACATCTCTGATTGTCGCGAGATTTTTTGGGGTTATACGGAAAAATATTCTAATCATACGCTTATAGCTTCGCCATAAGGCCCGTGTCCTGAGCTCAAATTCCTTCGTTCCTTATTTTCGCTCCCCGTGACGTGAACGCATATTATATTTTGACGCGCGTTACTTGACGGATGCGATCATACCAGCACTAATGCACCGGATCCCATCAGAACTCCGCAGTTAAGTGTGCTTGGGCGAGAGTAGTACTAGGATGGGTGACCTCCTGGGAAGTCCTCGTGTTGCATCCCTTTTTTCACAATTCCTTATATTTTTTTTCTTAAATCATTTCACCGGCTAAGACTTTGACGACATCTCTGATTGTTGCGAGATTTTTTGGGGTTATACGGAAAAATATTCTAATCACACGCTTATAGCTTCGCCATAAGGCCCGTGTCCTGAGCTCAAATTCCTTCGTTCCTTATTTTCGCTCCCCGTGCCGTGAACGCATATTATATTTTGACGCGCGTTACTTGACGGATGCGATCATACCAGCACTAATGCACCGGATCCCATCAGAACTCCGCAGTTAAGTGTGCTTGGGCGAGAGTAGTACTAGGATGGGTGACCTCCTGGGAAGTCCTCGTGTTGCATCCCTTTTTTCACAATTCCTTATATTTTTTTTCTTAAATCATTTCACCGGCTAAGACTTTGACGACATCTCTGATTGTCGCGAGATTTTTTGGGGTTATACGGAAAAATATTCTAATCATACGCTTATAGCTTCGCCATAAGGCCCGTGTCCTGAGCTCAAATTCCTTCGTTCCTTATTTTCGCTCCCCGTGCCGTGAACGCATATTATATTTTGACGCGCGTTACTTGACGGATGCGATCATACCAGCACTAATGCACCGGATCCCATCAGAACTCCGCAGTTAAGTGTGCTTGGGCGAGAGTAGTACTAGGATGGGTGACCTCCTGGGAAGTCCTCGTGTTGCATCCCTTTTTTCACAATTCCTTATATTTTTTTTCTTAAATCATTTCACCGGCTAAGACTTTGACGACATCTCTGATTGTCGCGAGATTTTTTGGGGTTATACGGAAAAATATTCTAATCACACGCTTATAGCTTCGCCATAAGGCCCGTGTCCTGAGCTCAAATTCCTTCGTTCCTTATTTTCGCTCCCCGTGCCGTGAACGCATATTATTTTTTGACGCGCGTTACTTGACGGATGCGATCATACCAGCACTAATGCACCGGATCCCATCAGAACTCCGCAGTTAAGTGTGCTTGGGCGAGAGTAGTACTAGGATGGGTGACCTCCTGGGAAGTCCTCGTGTTGCATCCCTTTTTTCACAATTCCTTATATTTTTTTTCTTAAATCATTTCACCGGCTAAGACTTTGACGACATCTCTGATTGTCGCGAGATTTTTTGGGGTTATACGGAAAAATATTCTAATCATACGCTTATAGCTTCGCCATAAGGCCCGTGTCCTGAGCTCAAATTCCTTCGTTCCTTATTTTCGCTCCCCGTGCCGTGAACGCATATTATATTTTGACGCGCGTTACTTGACGGATGCGATCATACCAGCACTAATGCACCGGATCCCATCAGAACTCCGCAGTTAAGTGTGCTTGGGCGAGAGTAGTACTAGGATGGGTGACCTCCTGGGAAGTCCTCGTGTTGCATCCCTTTTTTCACAATTCCTTATATTTTTTTTCTTAAATCATTTCACCGGCTAAGACTTTGACGACATCTCTGATTGTCGCGAGATTTTTTGGGGTTATACGGAAAAATATTCTAATCACACGCTTATAGCTTCGCCATAAGGCCCGTGTCCTGAGCTCAAATTCCTTCGTTCCTTATTTTCGCTCCCCGTGCCGTGAACGCATATTATATTTTGACGCGCGTTACTTGACGGATGCGATCATACCAGCACTAATGCACCGGATCCCATCAGAACTCCGCAGTTAAGTGTGCTTGGGCGAGAGTAGTACTAGGATGGGTGACCTCCTGGGAAGTCCTCGTGTTGCATCCCTTTTTTCACAATTCCTTATATTTTTTTTCTTAAATCATTTCACCGGCTAAGACTTTGACGACATCTCTGATTGTCGCGAGATTTTTTGGGGTTATACGGAAAAATATTCTAATCATACGCTTATAGCTTCGCCATAAGGCCCGTGTCCTGAGCTCAAATTCCTTCGTTCCTTATTTTCGCTCCCCGTGCCGTGAACGCATATTATATTTTGACGCGCGTTACTTGACGGATGCGATCATACCAGCACTAATGCACCGGATCCCATCAGAACTCCGCAGTTAAGTGTGCTTGGGCGAGAGTAGTACTAGGATGGGTGACCTCCTGGGAAGTCCTCGTGTTGCATCCCTTTTTTCACAATTCCTTATATTTTTTTTCTTAAATCATTTCACCGGCTAAGACTTTGACGACATCTCTGATTGTCGCGAGATTTTTTGGGGTTATACGGAAAAATATTCTAATCATACGCTTATAGCTTCGCCATAAGGCCCGTGTCCTGAGCTCAAATTCCTTCGTTCCTTATTTTCGCTCCCCGTGCCGTGAACGCATATTATATTTTGACGCGCGTTACTTGACGGATGCGATCATACCAGCACTAATGCACCGGATCCCATCAGAACTCCGCAGTTAAGTGTGCTTGGGCGAGAGTAGTACTAGGATGGGTGACCTCCTGGGAAGTCCTCGTGTTGCATCCCTTTTTTCACAATTCCTTATATTTTTTTTCTTAAATCATTTCACCGGCTAAGACTTTGACGACATCTCTGATTGTCGCGAGATTTTTTGGGGTTATACGGAAAAATATTCTAATCATACGCTTATAGCTTCGCCATAAGGCCCGTGTCCTGAGCTCAAATTCCTTCGTTCCTTATTTTCGCTCCCCGTGCCGTGAACGCATATTATATTTTGACGCGCGTTACTTGACGGATGCGATCATACCAGCACTAATGCACCGGATCCCATCAGAACTCCGCAGTTAAGTGTGCTTCGGCGAGAGTAGTACTAGGATGGGTGACCTCCTGGGAAGTCCTCGTGTTGCATCCCTTTTTTCACAATTCCTTATATTTTTTTTCTTAAATCATTTCACCGGCTAAGACTTTGACGACATCTCTGATTGTCGCGAGATTTTTTGGGGTTATACGGAAAAATATTCTAATCATACGCTTATAGCTTCGCCATAAGGCCCGTGTCCTGAGCTCAAATTCCTTCGTTCCTTATTTTCGCTCTCCGTGCCGTGAACGCATATTCTACTTTGACGCGCGTTACTTGACGGATGCGATCATACCAGCACTAATGCACCGGATCCCATCAGAACTCCGCAGTTAAGTGTGCTTGGGCGAGAGTAGTACTAGGATGGGTGACCTCCTGGGAAGTCCTCGTGTTGCATCCCTTTTTTCACAATTCCTTATATTTTTTTTCTTAAATCATTTCACCGGCTAAGACTTTGACGACATCTCTGATTGTCGCGAGATTTTTTGGGGTTATACGGAAAAATATTCTAATCATACGCTTATAGCTTCGCCATAAGGCCCGTGTCCTGAGCTCAAATTCCTTCGTTCCTTATTTTCGCTCTCCGTGCCGTGAACGCATATTATACTTTGACGCGCGTTACTTGACGGATGCGATCATACCAGCACTAATGCACCGGATCCCATCAGAACTCCGCAGTTAAGTGTGCTTGGGCGAGAGTAGTACTAGGATGGGTGACCTCCTGGGAAGTCCTCGTGTTGCATCCCTTTTTTCACAATTCCTTATATTTTTTTTCTTAAATCATTTCACCGGCTAAGACTTTGACGACATCTCTGATTGTCGCGAGATTTTTTGGGGTTATACGGAAAAATATTCTAATCATACGCTTATAGCTTCGCCATAAGGCCCGTGTCCTGAGCTCAAATTCCTTCGTTCCTTATTTTCGCTCTCCGTGCCGTGAACGCATATTCTACTTTGACGCGCGTTACTTGACGGATGCGATCATACCAGCACTAATGCACCGGATCCCATCAGAACTCCGCAGTTAAGTGTGCTTGGGTGAGAGTAGTACTAGGATGGGTGACCTCCTGGGAAGTCCTCGTGTTGCATCCCTTTTTTCACAATTCCTTATATTTTTTTTCTTAAATCATTTCACCGGCTAAGACTTTGACGACATCTCTGATTGTCGCGAGATTTTTTGGGGTTATACGGAAAAATATTCTAATCATACGCTTATAGCTTCGCCATAAGGCCCGTGTCCTGAGCTCAAATTCCTTCGTTCCTTATTTTCGCTCTCCGTGCCGTGAACGCATATTATACTTTGACGCGCGTTACTTGACGGATGCGATCATACCAGCACTAATGCACCGGATCCCATCAGAACTCCGCAGTTAAGTGTGCTTGGGCGAGAGTAGTACTAGGATGGGTGACCTCCTGGGAAGTCCTCGTGTTGCATCCCTTTTTTCACAATTCCTTATATTTTTTTTCTTAAATCATTTCACCGGCTAAGACTTTGACGACATCTCTGATTGTCGCGAGATTTTTTGGGGTTATACGGAAAAATATTCTAATCATACGCTTATAGCTTCGCCATAAGGCCCGTGTCCTGAGCTCAAATTCCTTCGTTCCTTATTTTCGCTCTCCGTGCCGTGAACGCATATTATATTTTGACGCGCGTTACTTGACGGATGCGATCATACCAGCACTAATGCACCGGATCCCATCAGAACTCCGCAGTTAAGTGTGCTTGGGCGAGAGTAGTACTAGGATGGGTGACCTCCTGGGAAGTCCTCGTGTTGCATCCCTTTTTTCACAATTCCTTATATTTTTTTTCTTAAATCATTTCACCGGCTAAGACTTTGACGACATCTCTGATTGTCGCGAGATTTTTTGGGGTTATACGGAAAAATATTCTAATCATACGCTTATAGCTTCGCCATAAGGCCCGTGTCCTGAGCTCAAATTCCTTCGTTCCTTATTTTCGCTCTCCGTGCCGTGAACGCATATTATATTTTGACGCGCGTTACTTGACGGATGCGATCATACCAGCACTAATGCACCGGATCCCATCAGAACTCCGCAGTTAAGTGTGCTTGGGCGAGAGTAGTACTAGGATGGGTGACCTCCTGGGAAGTCCTCGTGTTGCATCCCTTTTTTCACAATTCCTTATATTTTTTTTCTTAAATCATTTCACCGGCTAAGACTTTGACGACATCTCTGATTGTCGCGAGATTTTTTGGGGTTATACGGAAAAATATTCTAATCATACGCTTATAGCTTCGCCATAAGGCCCGTGTCCTGAGCTCAAATTCCTTCGTTCCTTATTTTCGCTCTCCGTGCCGTGAACGCATATTATATTTTGACGCGCGTTACTTGACGGATGCGATCATACCAGCACTAATGCACCGGATCCCATCAGAACTCCGCAGTTAAGTGTGCTTGGGCGAGAGTAGTACTAGGATGGGTGACCTCCTGGGAAGTCCTCGTGTTGCATCCCTTTTTTCACAATTCCTTATATTTTTTTTCTTAAATCATTTCACCGGCTAAGACTTTGACGACATCTCTGATTGTCGCGAGATTTTTTGGGGTTATACGGAAAAATATTCTAATCATACGCTTATAGCTTCGCCATAAGGCCCGTGTCCTGAGCTCAAATTCCTTCGTTCCTTATTTTCGCTCTCCGTGCCGTGAACGCATATTCTACTTTGACGCGCGTTACTTGACGGATGCGATCATACCAGCACTAATGCACCGGATCCCATCAGAACTCCGCAGTTAAGTGTGCTTGGGCGAGAGTAGTACTAGGATGGGTGACCTCCTGGGAAGTCCTCGTGTTGCATCCCTTTTTTCACAATTCCTTATATTTTTTTTCTTAAATCATTTCACCGGCTAAGACTTTGACGACATCTCTGATTGTCGCGAGATTTTTTGGGGTTATACGGAAAAATATTCTAATCATACGCTTATAGCTTCGCCATAAGGCCCGTGTCCTGAGCTCAAATTCCTTCGTTCCTTATTTTCGCTCTCCGTGCCGTGAACGCATATTCTACTTTGACGCGCGTTACTTGACGGATGCGATCATACCAGCACTAATGCACCGGATCCCATCAGAACTCCGCAGTTAAGTGTGCTTGGGCGAGAGTAGTACTAGGATGGGTGACCTCCTGGGAAGTCCTCGTGTTGCATCCCTTTTTTCACAATTCCTTATATTTTT
This sequence comes from Acmispon strigosus, assembly GCA_030819835.1. Lineage (NCBI taxonomy): Eukaryota > Viridiplantae > Streptophyta > Magnoliopsida > Fabales > Fabaceae > Acmispon > Acmispon strigosus. The sequence goes on from JAUAMA010000006.1 coordinate 22,039,398, forward strand.
TTTCTTAAATCATTTCACCGGCTAAGACTTTGACGACATCTCTGATTGTCGCGAGATTTTTTGGGGTTATACGGAAAAATATTCTAATCATACGCTTATAGCTTCGCCATAAGGCCCGTGTCCTGAGCTCAAATTCCTTCGTTCCTTATTTTCGCTCTCCGTGCCGTGAACGCATATTATACTTTGACGCGCGTTACTTGACGGATGCGATCATACCAGCACTAATGCACCGGATCCCATCAGAACTCCGCAGTTAAGTGTGCTTGGGCGAGAGTAGTACTAGGATGGGTGACCTCCTGGGAAGTCCTCGTGTTGCATCCCTTTTTTCACAATTCCTTATATTTTTTTTCTTAAATCATTTCACCGGCTAAGACTTTGACGACATCTCTGATTGTCGCGAGATTTTTTGGGGTTATACGGAAAAATATTCTAATCATACGCTTATAGCTTCGCCATAAGGCCCGTGTCCTGAGCTCAAATTCCTTCGTTCCTTATTTTCGCTCTCCGTGCCGTGAACGCATATTATATTTTGACGCGCGTTACTTGACGGATGCGATCATACCAGCACTAATGCACCGGATCCCATCAGAACTCCGCAGTTAAGTGTGCTTGGGCGAGAGTAGTACTAGGATGGGTGACCTCCTGGGAAGTCCTCGTGTTGCATCCCTTTTTTCACAATTCCTTATATTTTTTTTCTTAAATCATTTCACCGGCTAAGACTTTGACGACATCTCTGATTGTCGCGAGATTTTTTGGGGTTATACGGAAAAATATTCTAATCATACGCTTATAGCTTCGCCATAAGGCCCGTGTCCTGAGCTCAAATTCCTTCGTTCCTTATTTTCGCTCTCCGTGCCGTGAACGCATATTCTACTTTGACGCGCGTTACTTGACGGATGCGATCATACCAGCACTAATGCACCGGATCCCATCAGAACTCCGCAGTTAAGTGTGCTTGGGCGAGAGTAGTACTAGGATGGGTGACCTCCTGGGAAGTCCTCGTGTTGCATCCCTTTTTTCACAATTCCTTATATTTTTTTTCTTAAATCATTTCACCGGCTAAGACTTTGACGACATCTCTGATTGTCGCGAGATTTTTTGGGGTTATACGGAAAAATATTCTAATCATACGCTTATAGCTTCGCCATAAGGCCCGTGTCCTGAGCTCAAATTCCTTCGTTCCTTATTTTCGCTCTCCGTGCCGTGAACGCATATTATACTTTGACGCGCGTTACTTGACGGATGCGATCATACCAGCACTAATGCACCGGATCCCATCAGAACTCCGCAGTTAAGTGTGCTTGGGCGAGAGTAGTACTAGGATGGGTGACCTCCTGGGAAGTCCTCGTGTTGCATCCCTTTTTTCACAATTCCTTATATTTTTTTTCTTAAATCATTTCACCGGCTAAGACTTTGACGACATCTCTGATTGTCGCGAGATTTTTTGGGGTTATACGGAAAAATATTCTAATCATACGCTTATAGCTTCGCCATAAGGCCCGTGTCCTGAGCTCAAATTCCTTCGTTCCTTATTTTCGCTCTCCGTGCCGTGAACGCATATTATATTTTGACGCGCGTTACTTGACGGATGCGATCATACCAGCACTAATGCACCGGATCCCATCAGAACTCCGCAGTTAAGTGTGCTTGGGCGAGAGTAGTACTAGGATGGGTGACCTCCTGGGAAGTCCTCGTGTTGCATCCCTTTTTTCACAATTCCTTATATTTTTTTTCTTAAATCATTTCACCGGCTAAGACTTTGACGACATCTCTGATTGTCGCGAGATTTTTTGGGGTTATACGGAAAAATATTCTAATCATACGCTTATAGCTTCGCCATAAGGCCCGTGTCCTGAGCTCAAATTCCTTCGTTCCTTATTTTCGCTCTCCGTGCCGTGAACGCATATTCTACTTTGACGCGCGTTACTTGACGGATGCGATCATACCAGCACTAATGCACCGGATCCCATCAGAACTCCGCAGTTAAGTGTGCTTGGGCGAGAGTAGTACTAGGATGGGTGACCTCCTGGGAAGTCCTCGTGTTGCATCCCTTTTTTCACAATTCCTTATATTTTTTTTCTTAAATCATTTCACCGGCTAAGACTTTGACGACATCTCTGATTGTCGCGAGATTTTTTGGGGTTATACGGAAAAATATTCTAATCATACGCTTATAGCTTCGCCATAAGGCCCGTGTCCTGAGCTCAAATTCCTTCGTTCCTTATTTTCGCTCTCCGTGCCGTGAACGCATATTATACTTTGACGCGCGTTACTTGACGGATGCGATCATACCAGCACTAATGCACCGGATCCCATCAGAACTCCGCAGTTAAGTGTGCTTGGGCGAGAGTAGTACTAGGATGGGTGACCTCCTGGGAAGTCCTCGTGTTGCATCCCTTTTTTCACAATTCCTTATATTTTTTTTCTTAAATCATTTCACCGGCTAAGACTTTGACGACATCTCTGATTGTCGCGAGATTTTTTGGGGTTATACGGAAAAATATTCTAATCATACGCTTATAGCTTCGCCATAAGGCCCGTGTCCTGAGCTCAAATTCCTTCGTTCCTTATTTTCGCTCTCCGTGCCGTGAACGCATATTATATTTTGACGCGCGTTACTTGACGGATGCGATCATACCAGCACTAATGCACCGGATCCCATCAGAACTCCGCAGACAAGTGTGCTTGGGCGAGAGTAGTACTAGGATGGGTGACCTCCTGGGAAGTCCTCGTGTTGCATCCCTTTTTTCACAATTCCTTATATTTTTTTTCTTAAATCATTTCACCGGCTAAGACTTTGACGACATCTCTGATTGTCGCGAGATTTTTTGGGGTTATACGGAAAAATATTCTAATCATACGCTTATAGCTTCGCCATAAGGCCCGTGTCCTGAGCTCAAATTCCTTCGTTCCTTATTTTCGCTCTCCGTGCCGTGAACGCATATTCTACTTTGACGCGCGTTACTTGACGGATGCGATCATACCAGCACTAATGCACCGGATCCCATCAGAACTCCGCAGTTAAGTGTGCTTGGGCGAGAGTAGTACTAGGATGGGTGACCTCCTGGGAAGTCCTCGTGTTGCATCCCTTTTTTCACAATTCCTTATATTTTTTTTCTTAAATCATTTCACCGGCTAAGACTTTGACGACATCTCTGATTGTCGCGAGATTTTTTGGGGTTATACGGAAAAATATTCTAATCATACGCTTATAGCTTCGCCATAAGGCCCGTGTCCTGAGCTCAAATTCCTTCGTTCCTTATTTTCGCTCTCCGTGCCGTGAACGCATATTATATTTTGACGCGCGTTACTTGACGGATGCGATCATACCAGCACTAATGCACCGGATCCCATCAGAACTCCGCAGACAAGTGTGCTTGGGCGAGAGTAGTACTAGGATGGGTGACCTCCTGGGAAGTCCTCGTGTTGCATCCCTTTTTTCACAATTCCTTATATTTTTTTTCTTAAATCATTTCACCGGCTAAGACTTTGACGACATCTCTGATTGTCGCGAGATTTTTTGGGGTTATACGGAAAAATATTCTAATCATACGCTTATAGCTTCGCCATAAGGCCCGTGTCCTGAGCTCAAATTCCTTCGTTCCTTATTTTCGCTCTCCGTGCCGTGAACGCATATTCTACTTTGACGCGCGTTACTTGACGGATGCGATCATACCAGCACTAATGCACCGGATCCCATCAGAACTCCGCAGTTAAGTGTGCTTGGGCGAGAGTAGTACTAGGATGGGTGACCTCCTGGGAAGTCCTCGTGTTGCATCCCTTTTTTCACAATTCCTTATATTTTTTTTCTTAAATCATTTCACCGGCTAAGACTTTGACGACATCTCTGATTGTCGCGAGATTTTTTGGGGTTATACGGAAAAATATTCTAATCATACGCTTATAGCTTCGCCATAAGGCCCGTGTCCTGAGCTCAAATTCCTTCGTTCCTTATTTTCGCTCTCCGTGCCGTGAACGCATATTATATTTTGACGCGCGTTACTTGACGGATGCGATCATACCAGCACTAATGCACCGGATCCCATCAGAACTCCGCAGACAAGTGTGCTTGGGCGAGAGTAGTACTAGGATGGGTGACCTCCTGGGAAGTCCTCGTGTTGCATCCCTTTTTTCACAATTCCTTATATTTTTTTTCTTAAATCATTTCACCGGCTAAGACTTTGACGACATCTCTGATTGTCGCGAGATTTTTTGGGGTTATACGGAAAAATATTCTAATCATACGCTTATAGCTTCGCCATAAGGCCCGTGTCCTGAGCTCAAATTCCTTCGTTCCTTATTTTCGCTCTCCGTGCCGTGAACGCATATTCTACTTTGACGCGCGTTACTTGACGGATGCGATCATACCAGCACTAATGCACCGGATCCCATCAGAACTCCGCAGTTAAGTGTGCTTGGGCGAGAGTAGTACTAGGATGGGTGACCTCCTGGGAAGTCCTCGTGTTGCATCCCTTTTTTCACAATTCCTTATATTTTTTTTCTTAAATCATTTCACCGGCTAAGACTTTGACGACATCTCTGATTGTCGCGAGATTTTTTGGGGTTATACGGAAAAATATTCTAATCATACGCTTATAGCTTCGCCATAAGGCCCGTGTCCTGAGCTCAAATTCCTTCGTTCCTTATTTTCGCTCTCCGTGCCGTGAACGCATATTATATTTTGACGCGCGTTACTTGACGGATGCGATCATACCAGCACTAATGCACCGGATCCCATCAGAACTCCGCAGACAAGTGTGCTTGGGCGAGAGTAGTACTAGGATGGGTGACCTCCTGGGAAGTCCTCGTGTTGCATCCCTTTTTTCACAATTCCTTATATTTTTTTTCTTAAATCATTTCACCGGCTAAGACTTTGACGACATCTCTGATTGTCGCGAGATTTTTTGGGGTTATACGGAAAAATATTCTAATCATACGCTTATAGCTTCGCCATAAGGCCCGTGTCCTGAGCTCAAATTCCTTCGTTCCTTATTTTCGCTCTCCGTGCCGTGAACGCATATTCTACTTTGACGCGCGTTACTTGACGGATGCGATCATACCAGCACTAATGCACCGGATCCCATCAGAACTCCGCAGACAAGTGTGCTTGGGCGAGAGTAGTACTAGGATGGGTGACCTCCTGGGAAGTCCTCGTGTTGCATCCCTTTTTTCACAATTCCTTATATTTTTTTTCTTAAATCATTTCACCGGCTAAGACTTTGACGACATCTCTGATTGTCGCGAGATTTTTTGGGGTTATACGGAAAAATATTCTAATCATACGCTTATAGCTTCGCCATAAGGCCCGTGTCCTGAGCTCAAATTCCTTCGTTCCTTATTTTCGCTCTCCGTGCCGTGAACGCATATTCTACTTTGACGCGCGTTACTTGACGGATGCGATCATACCAGCACTAATGCACCGGATCCCATCAGAACTCCGCAGACAAGTGTGCTTGGGCGAGAGTAGTACTAGGATGGGTGACCTCCTGGGAAGTCCTCGTGTTGCATCCCTTTTTTCACAATTCCTTATATTTTTTTTCTTAAATCATTTCACCGGCTAAGACTTTGACGACATCTCTGATTGTCGCGAGATTTTTTGGGGTTATACGGAAAAATATTCTAATCATACGCTTATAGCTTCGCCATAAGGCCCGTGTCCTGAGCTCAAATTCCTTCGTTCCTTATTTTCGCTCTCCGTGCCGTGAACGCATATTCTACTTTGACGCGCGTTACTTGACGGATGCGATCATACCAGCACTAATGCACCGGATCCCATCAGAACTCCGCAGTTAAGTGTGCTTGGGCGAGAGTAGTACTAGGATGGGTGACCTCCTGGGAAGTCCTCGTGTTGCATCCCTTTTTTCACAATTCCTTATATTTTTTTTCTTAAATCATTTCACCGGCTAAGACTTTGACGACATCTCTGATTGTCGCGAGATTTTTTGGGGTTATACGGAAAAATATTCTAATCATACGCTTATAGCTTCGCCATAAGGCCCGTGTCCTGAGCTCAAATTCCTTCGTTCCTTATTTTCGCTCTCCGTGCCGTGAACGCATATTCTACTTTGACGCGCGTTACTTGACGGATGCGATCATACCAGCACTAATGCACCGGATCCCATCAGAACTCCGCAGTTAAGTGTGCTTGGGCGAGAGTAGTACTAGGATGGGTGACCTCCTGGGAAGTCCTCGTGTTGCATCCCTTTTTTCACAATTCCTTATATTTTTTTTCTTAAATCATTTCACCGGCTAAGACTTTGACGACATCTCTGATTGTCGCGAGATTTTTTGGGGTTATACGGAAAAATATTCTAATCATACGCTTATAGCTTCGCCATAAGGCCCGTGTCCTGAGCTCAAATTCCTTCGTTCCTTATTTTCGCTCTCCGTGCCGTGAACGCATATTATATTTTGACGCGCGTTACTTGACGGATGCGATCATACCAGCACTAATGCACCGGATCCCATCAGAACTCCGCAGTTAAGTGTGCTTGGGCGAGAGTAGTACTAGGATGGGTGACCTCCTGGGAAGTCCTCGTGTTGCATCCCTTTTTTCACAATTCCTTATATTTTTTTTCTTAAATCATTTCACCGGCTAAGACTTTGACGACATCTCTGATTGTCGCGAGATTTTTTGGGGTTATACGGAAAAATATTCTAATCATACGCTTATAGCTTCGCCATAAGGCCCGTGTCCTGAGCTCAAATTCCTTCGTTCCTTATTTTCGCTCTCCGTGCCGTGAACGCATATTCTACTTTGACGCGCGTTACTTGACGGATGCGATCATACCAGCACTAATGCACCGGATCCCATCAGAACTCCGCAGTTAAGTGTGCTTGGGCGAGAGTAGTACTAGGATGGGTGACCTCCTGGGAAGTCCTCGTGTTGCATCCCTTTTTTCACAATTCCTTATATTTTTTTTCTTAAATCATTTCACCGGCTAAGACTTTGACGACATCTCTGATTGTCGCGAGATTTTTTGGGGTTATACGGAAAAATATTCTAATCATACGCTTATAGCTTCGCCATAAGGCCCGTGTCCTGAGCTCAAATTCCTTCGTTCCTTATTTTCGCTCTCCGTGCCGTGAACGCATATTCTACTTTGACGCGCGTTACTTGACGGATGCGATCATACCAGCACTAATGCACCGGATCCCATCAGAACTCCGCAGTTAAGTGTGCTTGGGCGAGAGTAGTACTAGGATGGGTGACCTCCTGGGAAGTCCTCGTGTTGCATCCCTTTTTTCACAATTCCTTATATTTTTTTTCTTAAATCATTTCACCGGCTAAGACTTTGACGACATCTCTGATTGTCGCGAGATTTTTTGGGGTTATACGGAAAAATATTCTAATCATACGCTTATAGCTTCGCCATAAGGCCCGTGTCCTGAGCTCAAATTCCTTCGTTCCTTATTTTCGCTCTCCGTGCCGTGAACGCATATTCTACTTTGACGCGCGTTACTTGACGGATGCGATCATACCAGCACTAATGCACCGGATCCCATCAGAACTCCGCAGTTAAGTGTGCTTGGGCGAGAGTAGTACTAGGATGGGTGACCTCCTGGGAAGTCCTCGTGTTGCATCCCTTTTTTCACAATTCCTTATATTTTTTTTCTTAAATCATTTCACCGGCTAAGACTTTGACGACATCTCTGATTGTCGCGAGATTTTTTGGGGTTATACGGAAAAATATTCTAATCATACGCTTATAGCTTCGCCATAAGGCCCGTGTCCTGAGCTCAAATTCCTTCGTTCCTTATTTTCGCTCTCCGTGCCGTGAACGCATATTATACTTTGACGCGCGTTACTTGACGGATGCGATCATACCAGCACTAATGCACCGGATCCCATCAGAACTCCGCAGTTAAGTGTGCTTGGGCGAGAGTAGTACTAGGATGGGTGACCTCCTGGGAAGTCCTCGTGTTGCATCCCTTTTTTCACAATTCCTTATATTTTTTTTCTTAAATCATTTCACCGGCTAAGACTTTGACGACATCTCTGATTGTCGCGAGATTTTTTGGGGTTATACGGAAAAATATTCTAATCATACGCTTATAGCTTCGCCATAAGGCCCGTGTCCTGAGCTCAAATTCCTTCGTTCCTTATTTTCGCTCTCCGTGCCGTGAACGCATATTATACTTTGACGCGCGTTACTTGACGGATGCGATCATACCAGCACTAATGCACCGGATCCCATCAGAACTCCGCAGTTAAGTGTGCTTGGGCGAGAGTAGTACTAGGATGGGTGACCTCCTGGGAAGTCCTCGTGTTGCATCCCTTTTTTCACAATTCCTTATATTTTTTTTCTTAAATCATTTCACCGGCTAAGACTTTGACGACATCTCTGATTGTCGCGAGATTTTTTGGGGTTATACGGAAAAATAATCTAATCATACGCTTATAGCTTCGCCATAAGGCCCGTGTCCTGAGCTCAAATTCCTTCGTTCCTTATTTTCGCTCTCCGTGCCGTGAACGCATATTATACTTTGACGCGCGTTACTTGACGGATGCGATCATACCAGCACTAATGCACCGGATCCCATCAGAACTCCGCAGTTAAGTGTGCTTGGGCGAGAGTAGTACTAGGATGGGTGACCTCCTGGGAAGTCCTCGTGTTGCATCCCTTTTTTCACAATTCCTTATATTTTTTTTCTTAAATCATTTCACCGGCTAAGACTTTGACGACATCTCTGATTGTCGCGAGATTTTTTGGGGTTATACGGAAAAATATTCTAATCATACGCTTATAGCTTCGCCATAAGGCCCGTGTCCTGAGCTCAAATTCCTTCGTTCCTTATTTTCGCTCTCCGTGCCGTGAACGCATATTATACTTTGACGCGCGTTACTTGACGGATGCGATCATACCAGCACTAATGCACCGGATCCCATCAGAACTCCGCAGTTAAGTGTGCTTGGGCGAGAGTAGTACTAGGATGGGTGACCTCCTGGGAAGTCCTCGTGTTGCATCCCTTTTTTCACAATTCCTTATATTTTTTTTCTTAAATCATTTCACCGGCTAAGACTTTGACGACATCTCTGATTGTCGCGAGATTTTTTGGGGTTATACGGAAAAATAATCTAATCATACGCTTATAGCTTCGCCATAAGGCCCGTGTCCTGAGCTCAAATTCCTTCGTTCCTTATTTTCGCTCTCCGTGCCGTGAACGCATATTATACTTTGACGCGCGTTACTTGACGGATGCGATCATACCAGCACTAATGCACCGGATCCCATCAGAACTCCGCAGTTAAGTGTGCTTGGGCGAGAGTAGTACTAGGATGGGTGACCTCCTGGGAAGTCCTCGTGTTGCATCCCTTTTTTCACAATTCCTTATATTTTTTTTCTTAAATCATTTCACCGGCTAAGACTTTGACGACATCTCTGATTGTCGCGAGATTTTTTGGGGTTATACGGAAAAATATTCTAATCATACGCTTATAGCTTCGCCATAAGGCCCGTGTCCTGAGCTCAAATTCCTTCGTTCCTTATTTTCGCTCTCCGTGCCGTGAACGCATATTATACTTTGACGCGCGTTACTTGACGGATGCGATCATACCAGCACTAATGCACCGGATCCCATCAGAACTCCGCAGTTAAGTGTGCTTGGGCGAGAGTAGTACTAGGATGGGTGACCTCCTGGGAAGTCCTCGTGTTGCATCCCTTTTTTCACAATTCCTTATATTTTTTTTCTTAAATCATTTCACCGGCTAAGACTTTGACGACATCTCTGATTGTCGCGAGATTTTTTGGGGTTATACGGAAAAATATTCTAATCATACGCTTATAGCTTCGCCATAAGGCCCGTGTCCTGAGCTCAAATTCCTTCGTTCCTTATTTTCGCTCTCCGTGCCGTGAACGCATATTATACTTTGACGCGCGTTACTTGACGGATGCGATCATACCAGCACTAATGCACCGGATCCCATCAGAACTCCGCAGTTAAGTGTGCTTGGGCGAGAGTAGTACTAGGATGGGTGACCTCCTGGGAAGTCCTCGTGTTGCATCCCTTTTTTCACAATTCCTTATATTTTTTTTCTTAAATCATTTCACCGGCTAAGACTTTGACGACATCTCTGATTGTCGCGAGATTTTTTGGGGTTATACGGAAAAATATTCTAATCATACGCTTATAGCTTCGCCATAAGGCCCGTGTCCTGAGCTCAAATTCCTTCGTTCCTTATTTTCGCTCTCCGTGCCGTGAACGCATATTATACTTTGACGCGCGTTACTTGACGGATGCGATCATACCAGCACTAATGCACCGGATCCCATCAGAACTCCGCAGTTAAGTGTGCTTGGGCGAGAGTAGTACTAGGATGGGTGACCTCCTGGGAAGTCCTCGTGTTGCATCCCTTTTTTCACAATTCCTTATATTTTTTTTCTTAAATCATTTCACCGGCTAAGACTTTGACGACATCTCTGATTGTCGCGAGATTTTTTGGGGTTATACGGAAAAATATTCTAATCATACGCTTATAGCTTCGCCATAAGGCCCGTGTCCTGAGCTCAAATTCCTTCGTTCCTTATTTTCGCTCTCCGTGCCGTGAACGCATATTATACTTTGACGCGCGTTACTTGACGGATGCGATCATACCAGCACTAATGCACCGGATCCCATCAGAACTCCGCAGTTAAGTGTGCTTGGGCGAGAGTAGTACTAGGATGGGTGACCTCCTGGGAAGTCCTCGTGTTGCATCCCTTTTTTCACAATTCCTTATATTTTTTTTCTTAAATCATTTCACCGGCTAAGACTTTGACGACATCTCTGATTGTCGCGAGATTTTTTGGGGTTATACGGAAAAATATTCTAATCATACGCTTATAGCTTCGCCATAAGGCCCGTGTCCTGAGCTCAAATTCCTTCGTTCCTTATTTTCGCTCTCCGTGCCGTGAACGCATATTATACTTTGACGCGCGTTACTTGACGGATGCGATCATACCAGCACTAATGCACCGGATCCCATCAGAACTCCGCAGTTAAGTGTGCTTGGGCGAGAGTAGTACTAGGATGGGTGACCTCCTGGGAAGTCCTCGTGTTGCATCCCTTTTTTCACAATTCCTTATATTTTTTTTCTTAAATCATTTCACCGGCTAAGACTTTGACGACATCTCTGATTGTCGCGAGATTTTTTGGGGTTATACGGAAAAATATTCTAATCATACGCTTATAGCTTCGCCATAAGGCCCGTGTCCTGAGCTCAAATTCCTTCGTTCCTTATTTTCGCTCTCCGTGCCGTGAACGCATATTATACTTTGACGCGCGTTACTTGACGGATGCGATCATACCAGCACTAATGCACCGGATCCCATCAGAACTCCGCAGTTAAGTGTGCTTGGGCGAGAGTAGTACTAGGATGGGTGACCTCCTGGGAAGTCCTCGTGTTGCATCCCTTTTTTCACAATTCCTTATATTTTTTTTCTTAAATCATTTCACCGGCTAAGACTTTGACGACATCTCTGATTGTCGCGAGATTTTTTGGGGTTATACGGAAAAATATTCTAATCATACGCTTATAGCTTCGCCATAAGGCCCGTGTCCTGAGCTCAAATTCCTTCGTTCCTTATTTTCGCTCTCCGTGCCGTGAACGCATATTATACTTTGACGCGCGTTACTTGACGGATGCGATCATACCAGCACTAATGCACCGGATCCCATCAGAACTCCGCAGTTAAGTGTGCTTGGGCGAGAGTAGTACTAGGATGGGTGACCTCCTGGGAAGTCCTCGTGTTGCATCCCTTTTTTCACAATTCCTTATATTTTTTTTCTTAAATCATTTCACCGGCTAAGACTTTGACGACATCTCTGATTGTCGCGAGATTTTTTGGGGTTATACGGAAAAATATTCTAATCATACGCTTATAGCTTCGCCATAAGGCCCGTGTCCTGAGCTCAAATTCCTTCGTTCCTTATTTTCGCTCTCCGTGCCGTGAACGCATATTATACTTTGACGCGCGTTACTTGACGGATGCGATCATACCAGCACTAATGCACCGGATCCCATCAGAACTCCGCAGTTAAGTGTGCTTGGGCGAGAGTAGTACTAGGATGGGTGACCTCCTGGGAAGTCCTCGTGTTGCATCCCTTTTTTCACAATTCCTTATATTTTTTTTCTTAAATCATTTCACCGGCTAAGACTTTGACGACATCTCTGATTGTCGCGAGATTTTTTGGGGTTATACGGAAAAATATTCTAATCATACGCTTATAGCTTCGCCATAAGGCCCGTGTCCTGAGCTCAAATTCCTTCGTTCCTTATTTTCGCTCTCCGTGCCGTGAACGCATATTATACTTTGACGCGCGTTACTTGACGGATGCGATCATACCAGCACTAATGCACCGGATCCCATCAGAACTCCGCAGTTAAGTGTGCTTGGGCGAGAGTAGTACTAGGATGGGTGACCTCCTGGGAAGTCCTCGTGTTGCATCCCTTTTTTCACAATTCCTTATATTTTTTTTCTTAAATCATTTCACCGGCTAAGACTTTGACGACATCTCTGATTGTCGCGAGATTTTTTGGGGTTATACGGAAAAATATTCTAATCATACGCTTATAGCTTCGCCATAAGGCCCGTGTCCTGAGCTCAAATTCCTTCGTTCCTTATTTTCGCTCTCCGTGCCGTGAACGCATATTATACTTTGACGCGCGTTACTTGACGGATGCGATCATACCAGCACTAATGCACCGGATCCCATCAGAACTCCGCAGTTAAGTGTGCTTGGGCGAGAGTAGTACTAGGATGGGTGACCTCCTGGGAAGTCCTCGTGTTGCATCCCTTTTTTCACAATTCCTTATATTTTTTTTCTTAAATCATTTCACCGGCTAAGACTTTGACGACATCTCTGATTGTCGCGAGATTTTTTGGGGTTATACGGAAAAATATTCTAATCATACGCTTATAGCTTCGCCATAAGGCCCGTGTCCTGAGCTCAAATTCCTTCGTTCCTTATTTTCGCTCTCCGTGCCGTGAACGCATATTATACTTTGACGCGCGTTACTTGACGGATGCGATCATACCAGCACTAATGCACCGGATCCCATCAGAACTCCGCAGTTAAGTGTGCTTGGGCGAGAGTAGTACTAGGATGGGTGACCTCCTGGGAAGTCCTCGTGTTGCATCCCTTTTTTCACAATTCCTTATATTTTTTTTCTTAAATCATTTCACCGGCTAAGACTTTGACGACATCTCTGATTGTCGCGAGATTTTTTGGGGTTATACGGAAAAATATTCTAATCATACGCTTATAGCTTCGCCATAAGGCCCGTGTCCTGAGCTCAAATTCCTTCGTTCCTTATTTTCGCTCTCCGTGCCGTGAACGCATATTATACTTTGACGCGCGTTACTTGACGGATGCGATCATACCAGCACTAATGCACCGGATCCCATCAGAACTCCGCAGTTAAGTGTGCTTGGGCGAGAGTAGTACTAGGATGGGTGACCTCCTGGGAAGTCCTCGTGTTGCATCCCTTTTTTCACAATTCCTTATATTTTTTTTCTTAAATCATTTCACCGGCTAAGACTTTGACGACATCTCTGATTGTCGCGAGATTTTTTGGGGTTATACGGAAAAATATTCTAATCATACGCTTATAGCTTCGCCATAAGGCCCGTGTCCTGAGCTCAAATTCCTTCGTTCCTTATTTTCGCTCTCCGTGCCGTGAACGCATATTCTACTTTGACGCGCGTTACTTGACGGATGCGATCATACCAGCACTAATGCACCGGATCCCATCAGAACTCCGCAGTTAAGTGTGCTTGGGCGAGAGTAGTACTAGGATGGGTGACCTCCTGGGAAGTCCTCGTGTTGCATCCCTTTTTTCACAATTCCTTATATTTTTTTTCTTAAATCATTTCACCGGCTAAGACTTTGACGACATCTCTGATTGTCGCGAGATTTTTTGGGGTTATACGGAAAAATATTCTAATCATACGCTTATAGCTTCGCCATAAGGCCCGTGTCCTGAGCTCAAATTCCTTCGTTCCTTATTTTCGCTCTCCGTGCCGTGAACGCATATTATACTTTGACGCGCGTTACTTGACGGATGCGATCATACCAGCACTAATGCACCGGATCCCATCAGAACTCCGCAGTTAAGTGTGCTTGGGCGAGAGTAGTACTAGGATGGGTGACCTCCTGGGAAGTCCTCGTGTTGCATCCCTTTTTTCACAATTCCTTATATTTTTTTTCTTAAATCATTTCACCGGCTAAGACTTTGACGACATCTCTGATTGTCGCGAGATTTTTTGGGGTTATACGGAAAAATATTCTAATCATACGCTTATAGCTTCGCCATAAGGCCCGTGTCCTGAGCTCAAATTCCTTCGTTCCTTATTTTCGCTCTCCGTGCCGTGAACGCATATTATACTTTGACGCGCGTTACTTGACGGATGCGATCATACCAGCACTAATGCACCGGATCCCATCAGAACTCCGCAGTTAAGTGTGCTTGGGCGAGAGTAGTACTAGGATGGGTGACCTCCTGGGAAGTCCTCGTGTTGCATCCCTTTTTTCACAATTCCTTATATTTTTTTTCTTAAATCATTTCACCGGCTAAGACTTTGACGACATCTCTGATTGTCGCGAGATTTTTTGGGGTTATACGGAAAAATATTCTAATCATACGCTTATAGCTTCGCCATAAGGCCCGTGTCCTGAGCTCAAATTCCTTCGTTCCTTATTTTCGCTCTCCGTGCCGTGAACGCATATTCTACTTTGACGCGCGTTACTTGACGGATGCGATCATACCAGCACTAATGCACCGGATCCCATCAGAACTCCGCAGTTAAGTGTGCTTGGGCGAGAGTAGTACTAGGATGGGTGACCTCCTGGGAAGTCCTCGTGTTGCATCCCTTTTTTCACAATTCCTTATATTTTTTTTCTTAAATCATTTCACCGGCTAAGACTTTGACGACATCTCTGATTGTCGCGAGATTTTTTGGGGTTATACGGAAAAATATTCTAATCATACGCTTATAGCTTCGCCATAAGGCCCGTGTCCTGAGCTCAAATTCCTTCGTTCCTTATTTTCGCTCTCCGTGCCGTGAACGCATATTCTACTTTGACGCGCGTTACTTGACGGATGCGATCATACCAGCACTAATGCACCGGATCCCATCAGAACTCCGCAGTTAAGTGTGCTTGGGCGAGAGTAGTACTAGGATGGGTGACCTCCTGGGAAGTCCTCGTGTTGCATCCCTTTTTTCACAATTCCTTATATTTTTTTTCTTAAATCATTTCACCGGCTAAGACTTTGACGACATCTCTGATTGTCGCGAGATTTTTTGGGGTTATACGGAAAAATATTCTAATCATACGCTTATAGCTTCGCCATAAGGCCCGTGTCCTGAGCTCAAATTCCTTCGTTCCTTATTTTCGCTCTCCGTGCCGTGAACGCATATTATACTTTGACGCGCGTTACTTGACGGATGCGATCATACCAGCACTAATGCACCGGATCCCATCAGAACTCCGCAGTTAAGTGTGCTTGGGCGAGAGTAGTACTAGGATGGGTGACCTCCTGGGAAGTCCTCGTGTTGCATCCCTTTTTTCACAATTCCTTATATTTTTTTTCTTAAATCATTTCACCGGCTAAGACTTTGACGACATCTCTGATTGTCGCGAGATTTTTTGGGGTTATACGGAAAAATATTCTAATCATACGCTTATCGCTTCGCCATAAGGCCCGTGTCCTGAGCTCAAATTCCTTCGTTCCTTATTTTCGCTCTCCGTGCCGTGAACGCATATTATACTTTGACGCGCGTTACTTGACGGATGCGATCATACCAGCACTAATGCACCGGATCCCATCAGAACTCCGCAGTTAAGTGTGCTTGGGCGAGAGTAGTACTAGGATGGGTGACCTCCTGGGAAGTCCTCGTGTTGCATCCCTTTTTTCACAATTCCTTATATTTTTTTTCTTAAATCATTTCACCGGCTAAGACTTTGACGACATCTCTGATTGTCGCGAGATTTTTTGGGGTTATACGGAAAAATATTCTAATCATACGCTTATCGCTTCGCCATAAGGCCCGTGTCCTGAGCTCAAATTCCTTCGTTCCTTATTTTCGCTCTCCGTGCCGTGAACGCATATTATACTTTGACGCGCGTTACTTGACGGATGCGATCATACCAGCACTAATGCACCGGATCCCATCAGAACTCCGCAGTTAAGTGTGCTTGGGCGAGAGTAGTACTAGGATGGGTGACCTCCTGGGAAGTCCTCGTGTTGCATCCCTTTTTTCACAATTCCTTATATTTTTTTTCTTAAATCATTTCACCGGCTAAGACTTTGACGACATCTCTGATTGTCGCGAGATTTTTTGGGGTTATACGGAAAAATATTCTAATCATACGCTTATCGCTTCGCCATAAGGCCCGTGTCCTGAGCTCAAATTCCTTCGTTCCTTATTTTCGCTCTCCGTGCCGTGAACGCATATTATACTTTGACGCGCGTTACTTGACGGATGCGATCATACCAGCACTAATGCACCGGATCCCATCAGAACTCCGCAGTTAAGTGTGCTTGGGCGAGAGTAGTACTAGGATGGGTGACCTCCTGGGAAGTCCTCGTGTTGCATCCCTTTTTTCACAATTCCTTATATTTTTTTTCTTAAATCATTTCACCGGCTAAGACTTTGACGACATCTCTGATTGTCGCGAGATTTTTTGGGGTTATACGGAAAAATATTCTAATCATACGCTTATCGCTTCGCCATAAGGCCCGTGTCCTGAGCTCAAATTCCTTCGTTCCTTATTTTCGCTCTCCGTGCCGTGAACGCATATTATACTTTGACGCGCGTTACTTGACGGATGCGATCATACCAGCACTAATGCACCGGATCCCATCAGAACTCCGCAGTTAAGTGTGCTTGGGCGAGAGTAGTACTAGGATGGGTGACCTCCTGGGAAGTCCTCGTGTTGCATCCCTTTTTTCACAATTCCTTATATTTTTTTTCTTAAATCATTTCACCGGCTAAGACTTTGACGACATCTCTGATTGTCGCGAGATTTTTTGGGGTTATACGGAAAAATATTCTAATCATACGCTTATCGCTTCGCCATAAGGCCCGTGTCCTGAGCTCAAATTCCTTCGTTCCTTATTTTCGCTCTCCGTGCCGTGAACGCATATTATACTTTGACGCGCGTTACTTGACGGATGCGATCATACCAGCACTAATGCACCGGATCCCATCAGAACTCCGCAGTTAAGTGTGCTTGGGCGAGAGTAGTACTAGGATGGGTGACCTCCTGGGAAGTCCTCGTGTTGCATCCCTTTTTTCACAATTCCTTATATTTTTTTTCTTAAATCATTTCACCGGCTAAGACTTTGACGACATCTCTGATTGTCGCGAGATTTTTTGGGGTTATACGGAAAAATATTCTAATCATACGCTTATCGCTTCGCCATAAGGCCCGTGTCCTGAGCTCAAATTCCTTCGTTCCTTATTTTCGCTCTCCGTGCCGTGAACGCATATTATACTTTGACGCGCGTTACTTGACGGATGCGATCATACCAGCACTAATGCACCGGATCCCATCAGAACTCCGCAGTTAAGTGTGCTTGGGCGAGAGTAGTACTAGGATGGGTGACCTCCTGGGAAGTCCTCGTGTTGCATCCCTTTTTTCACAATTCCTTATATTTTTTTTCTTAAATCATTTCACCGGCTAAGACTTTGACGACATCTCTGATTGTCGCGAGATTTTTTGGGGTTATACGGAAAAATATTCTAATCATACGCTTATCGCTTCGCCATAAGGCCCGTGTCCTGAGCTCAAATTCCTTCGTTCCTTATTTTCGCTCTCCGTGCCGTGAACGCATATTATACTTTGACGCGCGTTACTTGACGGATGCGATCATACCAGCACTAATGCACCGGATCCCATCAGAACTCCGCAGTTAAGTGTGCTTGGGCGAGAGTAGTACTAGGATGGGTGACCTCCTGGGAAGTCCTCGTGTTGCATCCCTTTTTTCACAATTCCTTATATTTTTTTTCTTAAATCATTTCACCGGCTAAGACTTTGACGACATCTCTGATTGTCGCGAGATTTTTTGGGGTTATACGGAAAAATATTCTAATCATACGCTTATCGCTTCGCCATAAGGCCCGTGTCCTGAGCTCAAATTCCTTCGTTCCTTATTTTCGCTCTCCGTGCCGTGAACGCATATTATACTTTGACGCGCGTTACTTGACGGATGCGATCATACCAGCACTAATGCACCGGATCCCATCAGAACTCCGCAGTTAAGTGTGCTTGGGCGAGAGTAGTACTAGGATGGGTGACCTCCTGGGAAGTCCTCGTGTTGCATCCCTTTTTTCACAATTCCTTATATTTTTTTTCTTAAATCATTTCACCGGCTAAGACTTTGACGACATCTCTGATTGTCGCGAGATTTTTTGGGGTTATACGGAAAAATATTCTAATCATACGCTTATAGCTTCGCCATAAGGCCCGTGTCCTGAGCTCAAATTCCTTCGTTCCTTATTTTCGCTCTCCGTGCCGTGAACGCATATTATACTTTGACGCGCGTTACTTGACGGATGCGATCATACCAGCACTAATGCACCGGATCCCATCAGAACTCCGCAGTTAAGTGTGCTTGGGCGAGAGTAGTACTAGGATGGGTGACCTCCTGGGAAGTCCTCGTGTTGCATCCCTTTTTTCACAATTCCTTATATTTTTTTTCTTAAATCATTTCACCGGCTAAGACTTTGACGACATCTCTGATTGTCGCGAGATTTTTTGGGGTTATACGGAAAAATATTCTAATCATACGCTTATAGCTTCGCCATAAGGCCCGTGTCCTGAGCTCAAATTCCTTCGTTCCTTATTTTCGCTCTCCGTGCCGTGAACGCATATTATACTTTGACGCGCGTTACTTGACGGATGCGATCATACCAGCACTAATGCACCGGATCCCATCAGAACTCCGCAGTTAAGTGTGCTTGGGCGAGAGTAGTACTAGGATGGGTGACCTCCTGGGAAGTCCTCGTGTTGCATCCCTTTTTTCACAATTCCTTATATTTTTTTTCTTAAATCATTTCACCGGCTAAGACTTTGACGACATCTCTGATTGTCGCGAGATTTTTTGGGGTTATACGGAAAAATATTCTAATCATACGCTTATCGCTTCGCCATAAGGCCCGTGTCCTGAGCTCAAATTCCTTCGTTCCTTATTTTCGCTCTCCGTGCCGTGAACGCATATTATACTTTGACGCGCGTTACTTGACGGATGCGATCATACCAGCACTAATGCACCGGATCCCATCAGAACTCCGCAGTTAAGTGTGCTTGGGCGAGAGTAGTACTAGGATGGGTGACCTCCTGGGAAGTCCTCGTGTTGCATCCCTTTTTTCACAATTCCTTATATTTTTTTTCTTAAATCATTTCACCGGCTAAGACTTTGACGACATCTCTGATTGTCGCGAGATTTTTTGGGGTTATACGGAAAAATATTCTAATCATACGCTTATCGCTTCGCCATAAGGCCCGTGTCCTGAGCTCAAATTCCTTCGTTCCTTATTTTCGCTCTCCGTGCCGTGAACGCATATTATACTTTGACGCGCGTTACTTGACGGATGCGATCATACCAGCACTAATGCACCGGATCCCATCAGAACTCCGCAGTTAAGTGTGCTTGGGCGAGAGTAGTACTAGGATGGGTGACCTCCTGGGAAGTCCTCGTGTTGCATCCCTTTTTTCACAATTCCTTATATTTTTTTTCTTAAATCATTTCACCGGCTAAGACTTTGACGACATCTCTGATTGTCGCGAGATTTTTTGGGGTTATACGGAAAAATATTCTAATCATACGCTTATCGCTTCGCCATAAGGCCCGTGTCCTGAGCTCAAATTCCTTCGTTCCTTATTTTCGCTCTCCGTGCCGTGAACGCATATTATACTTTGACGCGCGTTACTTGACGGATGCGATCATACCAGCACTAATGCACCGGATCCCATCAGAACTCCGCAGTTAAGTGTGCTTGGGCGAGAGTAGTACTAGGATGGGTGACCTCCTGGGAAGTCCTCGTGTTGCATCCCTTTTTTCACAATTCCTTATATTTTTTTTCTTAAATCATTTCACCGGCTAAGACTTTGACGACATCTCTGATTGTCGCGAGATTTTTTGGGGTTATACGGAAAAATATTCTAATCATACGCTTATCGCTTCGCCATAAGGCCCGTGTCCTGAGCTCAAATTCCTTCGTTCCTTATTTTCGCTCTCCGTGCCGTGAACGCATATTATACTTTGACGCGCGTTACTTGACGGATGCGATCATACCAGCACTAATGCACCGGATCCCATCAGAACTCCGCAGTTAAGTGTGCTTGGGCGAGAGTAGTACTAGGATGGGTGACCTCCTGGGAAGTCCTCGTGTTGCATCCCTTTTTTCACAATTCCTTATATTTTTTTTCTTAAATCATTTCACCGGCTAAGACTTTGACGACATCTCTGATTGTCGCGAGATTTTTTGGGGTTATACGGAAAAATATTCTAATCATACGCTTATCGCTTCGCCATAAGGCCCGTGTCCTGAGCTCAAATTCCTTCGTTCCTTATTTTCGCTCTCCGTGCCGTGAACGCATATTATACTTTGACGCGCGTTACTTGACGGATGCGATCATACCAGCACTAATGCACCGGATCCCATCAGAACTCCGCAGTTAAGTGTGCTTGGGCGAGAGTAGTACTAGGATGGGTGACCTCCTGGGAAGTCCTCGTGTTGCATCCCTTTTTTCACAATTCCTTATATTTTTTTTCTTAAATCATTTCACCGGCTAAGACTTTGACGACATCTCTGATTGTCGCGAGATTTTTTGGGGTTATACGGAAAAATATTCTAATCATACGCTTATCGCTTCGCCATAAGGCCCGTGTCCTGAGCTCAAATTCCTTCGTTCCTTATTTTCGCTCTCCGTGCCGTGAACGCATATTATACTTTGACGCGCGTTACTTGACGGATGCGATCATACCAGCACTAATGCACCGGATCCCATCAGAACTCCGCAGTTAAGTGTGCTTGGGCGAGAGTAGTACTAGGATGGGTGACCTCCTGGGAAGTCCTCGTGTTGCATCCCTTTTTTCACAATTCCTTATATTTTTTTTCTTAAATCATTTCACCGGCTAAGACTTTGACGACATCTCTGATTGTCGCGAGATTTTTTGGGGTTATACGGAAAAATATTCTAATCATACGCTTATCGCTTCGCCATAAGGCCCGTGTCCTGAGCTCAAATTCCTTCGTTCCTTATTTTCGCTCTCCGTGCCGTGAACGCATATTATACTTTGACGCGCGTTACTTGACGGATGCGATCATACCAGCACTAATGCACCGGATCCCATCAGAACTCCGCAGTTAAGTGTGCTTGGGCGAGAGTAGTACTAGGATGGGTGACCTCCTGGGAAGTCCTCGTGTTGCATCCCTTTTTTCACAATTCCTTATATTTTTTTTCTTAAATCATTTCACCGGCTAAGACTTTGACGACATCTCTGATTGTCGCGAGATTTTTTGGGGTTATACGGAAAAATATTCTAATCATACGCTTATCGCTTCGCCATAAGGCCCGTGTCCTGAGCTCAAATTCCTTCGTTCCTTATTTTCGCTCTCCGTGCCGTGAACGCATATTATACTTTGACGCGCGTTACTTGACGGATGCGATCATACCAGCACTAATGCACCGGATCCCATCAGAACTCCGCAGTTAAGTGTGCTTGGGCGAGAGTAGTACTAGGATGGGTGACCTCCTGGGAAGTCCTCGTGTTGCATCCCTTTTTTCACAATTCCTTATATTTTTTTTCTTAAATCATTTCACCGGCTAAGACTTTGACGACATCTCTGATTGTCGCGAGATTTTTTGGGGTTATACGGAAAAATATTCTAATCATACGCTTATAGCTTCGCCATAAGGCCCGTGTCCTGAGCTCAAATTCCTTCGTTCCTTATTTTCGCTCTCCGTGCCGTGAACGCATATTATACTTTGACGCGCGTTACTTGACGGATGCGATCATACCAGCACTAATGCACCGGATCCCATCAGAACTCCGCAGTTAAGTGTGCTTGGGCGAGAGTAGTACTAGGATGGGTGACCTCCTGGGAAGTCCTCGTGTTGCATCCCTTTTTTCACAATTCCTTATATTTTTTTTCTTAAATCATTTCACCGGCTAAGACTTTGACGACATCTCTGATTGTCGCGAGATTTTTTGGGGTTATACGGAAAAATATTCTAATCATACGCTTATAGCTTCGCCATAAGGCCCGTGTCCTGAGCTCAAATTCCTTCGTTCCTTATTTTCGCTCTCCGTGCCGTGAACGCATATTATACTTTGACGCGCGTTACTTGACGGATGCGATCATACCAGCACTAATGCACCGGATCCCATCAGAACTCCGCAGTTAAGTGTGCTTGGGCGAGAGTAGTACTAGGATGGGTGACCTCCTGGGAAGTCCTCGTGTTGCATCCCTTTTTTCACAATTCCTTATATTTTTTTTCTTAAATCATTTCACCGGCTAAGACTTTGACGACATCTCTGATTGTCGCGAGATTTTTTGGGGTTATACGGAAAAATATTCTAATCATACGCTTATAGCTTCGCCATAAGGCCCGTGTCCTGAGCTCAAATTCCTTCGTTCCTTATTTTCGCTCTCCGTGCCGTGAACGCATATTATACTTTGACGCGCGTTACTTGACGGATGCGATCATACCAGCACTAATGCACCGGATCCCATCAGAACTCCGCAGTTAAGTGTGCTTGGGCGAGAGTAGTACTAGGATGGGTGACCTCCTGGGAAGTCCTCGTGTTGCATCCCTTTTTTCACAATTCCTTATATTTTTTTTCTTAAATCATTTCACCGGCTAAGACTTTGACGACATCTCTGATTGTCGCGAGATTTTTTGGGGTTATACGGAAAAATATTCTAATCATACGCTTATAGCTTCGCCATAAGGCCCGTGTCCTGAGCTCAAATTCCTTCGTTCCTTATTTTCGCTCTCCGTGCCGTGAACGCATATTATACTTTGACGCGCGTTACTTGACGGATGCGATCATACCAGCACTAATGCACCGGATCCCATCAGAACTCCGCAGTTAAGTGTGCTTGGGCGAGAGTAGTACTAGGATGGGTGACCTCCTGGGAAGTCCTCGTGTTGCATCCCTTTTTTCACAATTCCTTATATTTTTTTTCTTAAATCATTTCACCGGCTAAGACTTTGACGACATCTCTGATTGTCGCGAGATTTTTTGGGGTTATACGGAAAAATATTCTAATCATACGCTTATAGCTTCGCCATAAGGCCCGTGTCCTGAGCTCAAATTCCTTCGTTCCTTATTTTCGCTCTCCGTGCCGTGAACGCATATTATACTTTGACGCGCGTTACTTGACGGATGCGATCATACCAGCACTAATGCACCGGATCCCATCAGAACTCCGCAGTTAAGTGTGCTTGGGCGAGAGTAGTACTAGGATGGGTGACCTCCTGGGAAGTCCTCGTGTTGCATCCCTTTTTTCACAATTCCTTATATTTTTTTTCTTAAATCATTTCACCGGCTAAGACTTTGACGACATCTCTGATTGTCGCGAGATTTTTTGGGGTTATACGGAAAAATATTCTAATCATACGCTTATAGCTTCGCCATAAGGCCCGTGTCCTGAGCTCAAATTCCTTCGTTCCTTATTTTCGCTCTCCGTGCCGTGAACGCATATTATACTTTGACGCGCGTTACTTGACGGATGCGATCATACCAGCACTAATGCACCGGATCCCATCAGAACTCCGCAGTTAAGTGTGCTTGGGCGAGAGTAGTACTAGGATGGGTGACCTCCTGGGAAGTCCTCGTGTTGCATCCCTTTTTTCACAATTCCTTATATTTTTTTTCTTAAATCATTTCACCGGCTAAGACTTTGACGACATCTCTGATTGTCGCGAGATTTTTTGGGGTTATACGGAAAAATATTCTAATCATACGCTTATAGCTTCGCCATAAGGCCCGTGTCCTGAGCTCAAATTCCTTCGTTCCTTATTTTCGCTCTCCGTGCCGTGAACGCATATTATACTTTGACGCGCGTTACTTGACGGATGCGATCATACCAGCACTAATGCACCGGATCCCATCAGAACTCCGCAGTTAAGTGTGCTTGGGCGAGAGTAGTACTAGGATGGGTGACCTCCTGGGAAGTCCTCGTGTTGCATCCCTTTTTTCACAATTCCTTATATTTTTTTTCTTAAATCATTTCACCGGCTAAGACTTTGACGACATCTCTGATTGTCGCGAGATTTTTTGGGGTTATACGGAAAAATATTCTAATCATACGCTTATAGCTTCGCCATAAGGCCCGTGTCCTGAGCTCAAATTCCTTCGTTCCTTATTTTCGCTCTCCGTGCCGTGAACGCATATTATACTTTGACGCGCGTTACTTGACGGATGCGATCATACCAGCACTAATGCACCGGATCCCATCAGAACTCCGCAGTTAAGTGTGCTTGGGCGAGAGTAGTACTAGGATGGGTGACCTCCTGGGAAGTCCTCGTGTTGCATCCCTTTTTTCACAATTCCTTATATTTTTTTTCTTAAATCATTTCACCGGCTAAGACTTTGACGACATCTCTGATTGTCGCGAGATTTTTTGGGGTTATACGGAAAAATATTCTAATCATACGCTTATAGCTTCGCCATAAGGCCCGTGTCCTGAGCTCAAATTCCTTCGTTCCTTATTTTCGCTCTCCGTGCCGTGAACGCATATTATACTTTGACGCGCGTTACTTGACGGATGCGATCATACCAGCACTAATGCACCGGATCCCATCAGAACTCCGCAGTTAAGTGTGCTTGGGCGAGAGTAGTACTAGGATGGGTGACCTCCTGGGAAGTCCTCGTGTTGCATCCCTTTTTTCACAATTCCTTATATTTTTTTTCTTAAATCATTTCACCGGCTAAGACTTTGACGACATCTCTGATTGTCGCGAGATTTTTTGGGGTTATACGGAAAAATATTCTAATCATACGCTTATAGCTTCGCCATAAGGCCCGTGTCCTGAGCTCAAATTCCTTCGTTCCTTATTTTCGCTCTCCGTGCCGTGAACGCATATTATACTTTGACGCGCGTTACTTGACGGATGCGATCATACCAGCACTAATGCACCGGATCCCATCAGAACTCCGCAGTTAAGTGTGCTTGGGCGAGAGTAGTACTAGGATGGGTGACCTCCTGGGAAGTCCTCGTGTTGCATCCCTTTTTTCACAATTCCTTATATTTTTTTTCTTAAATCATTTCACCGGCTAAGACTTTGACGACATCTCTGATTGTCGCGAGATTTTTTGGGGTTATACGGAAAAATATTCTAATCATACGCTTATAGCTTCGCCATAAGGCCCGTGTCCTGAGCTCAAATTCCTTCGTTCCTTATTTTCGCTCTCCGTGCCGTGAACGCATATTATACTTTGACGCGCGTTACTTGACGGATGCGATCATACCAGCACTAATGCACCGGATCCCATCAGAACTCCGCAGTTAAGTGTGCTTGGGCGAGAGTAGTACTAGGATGGGTGACCTCCTGGGAAGTCCTCGTGTTGCATCCCTTTTTTCACAATTCCTTATATTTTTTTTCTTAAATCATTTCACCGGCTAAGACTTTGACGACATCTCTGATTGTCGCGAGATTTTTTGGGGTTATACGGAAAAATATTCTAATCATACGCTTATAGCTTCGCCATAAGGCCCGTGTCCTGAGCTCAAATTCCTTCGTTCCTTATTTTCGCTCTCCGTGCCGTGAACGCATATTATACTTTGACGCGCGTTACTTGACGGATGCGATCATACCAGCACTAATGCACCGGATCCCATCAGAACTCCGCAGTTAAGTGTGCTTGGGCGAGAGTAGTACTAGGATGGGTGACCTCCTGGGAAGTCCTCGTGTTGCATCCCTTTTTTCACAATTCCTTATATTTTTTTTCTTAAATCATTTCACCGGCTAAGACTTTGACGACATCTCTGATTGTCGCGAGATTTTTTGGGGTTATACGGAAAAATATTCTAATCATACGCTTATAGCTTCGCCATAAGGCCCGTGTCCTGAGCTCAAATTCCTTCGTTCCTTATTTTCGCTCTCCGTGCCGTGAACGCATATTATACTTTGACGCGCGTTACTTGACGGATGCGATCATACCAGCACTAATGCACCGGATCCCATCAGAACTCCGCAGTTAAGTGTGCTTGGGCGAGAGTAGTACTAGGATGGGTGACCTCCTGGGAAGTCCTCGTGTTGCATCCCTTTTTTCACAATTCCTTATATTTTTTTTCTTAAATCATTTCACCGGCTAAGACTTTGACGACATCTCTGATTGTCGCGAGATTTTTTGGGGTTATACGGAAAAATATTCTAATCATACGCTTATAGCTTCGCCATAAGGCCCGTGTCCTGAGCTCAAATTCCTTCGTTCCTTATTTTCGCTCTCCGTGCCGTGAACGCATATTATACTTTGACGCGCGTTACTTGACGGATGCGATCATACCAGCACTAATGCACCGGATCCCATCAGAACTCCGCAGTTAAGTGTGCTTGGGCGAGAGTAGTACTAGGATGGGTGACCTCCTGGGAAGTCCTCGTGTTGCATCCCTTTTTTCACAATTCCTTATATTTTTTTTCTTAAATCATTTCACCGGCTAAGACTTTGACGACATCTCTGATTGTCGCGAGATTTTTTGGGGTTATACGGAAAAATATTCTAATCATACGCTTATAGCTTCGCCATAAGGCCCGTGTCCTGAGCTCAAATTCCTTCGTTCCTTATTTTCGCTCTCCGTGCCGTGAACGCATATTATACTTTGACGCGCGTTACTTGACGGATGCGATCATACCAGCACTAATGCACCGGATCCCATCAGAACTCCGCAGTTAAGTGTGCTTGGGCGAGAGTAGTACTAGGATGGGTGACCTCCTGGGAAGTCCTCGTGTTGCATCCCTTTTTTCACAATTCCTTATATTTTTTTTCTTAAATCATTTCACCGGCTAAGACTTTGACGACATCTCTGATTGTCGCGAGATTTTTTGGGGTTATACGGAAAAATATTCTAATCATACGCTTATAGCTTCGCCATAAGGCCCGTGTCCTGAGCTCAAATTCCTTCGTTCCTTATTTTCGCTCTCCGTGCCGTGAACGCATATTATACTTTGACGCGCGTTACTTGACGGATGCGATCATACCAGCACTAATGCACCGGATCCCATCAGAACTCCGCAGTTAAGTGTGCTTGGGCGAGAGTAGTACTAGGATGGGTGACCTCCTGGGAAGTCCTCGTGTTGCATCCCTTTTTTCACAATTCCTTATATTTTTTTTCTTAAATCATTTCACCGGCTAAGACTTTGACGACATCTCTGATTGTCGCGAGATTTTTTGGGGTTATACGGAAAAATATTCTAATCATACGCTTATAGCTTCGCCATAAGGCCCGTGTCCTGAGCTCAAATTCCTTCGTTCCTTATTTTCGCTCTCCGTGCCGTGAACGCATATTATACTTTGACGCGCGTTACTTGACGGATGCGATCATACCAGCACTAATGCACCGGATCCCATCAGAACTCCGCAGTTAAGTGTGCTTGGGCGAGAGTAGTACTAGGATGGGTGACCTCCTGGGAAGTCCTCGTGTTGCATCCCTTTTTTCACAATTCCTTATATTTTTTTTCTTAAATCATTTCACCGGCTAAGACTTTGACGACATCTCTGATTGTCGCGAGATTTTTTGGGGTTATACGGAAAAATATTCTAATCATACGCTTATAGCTTCGCCATAAGGCCCGTGTCCTGAGCTCAAATTCCTTCGTTCCTTATTTTCGCTCTCCGTGCCGTGAACGCATATTATACTTTGACGCGCGTTACTTGACGGATGCGATCATACCAGCACTAATGCACCGGATCCCATCAGAACTCCGCAGTTAAGTGTGCTTGGGCGAGAGTAGTACTAGGATGGGTGACCTCCTGGGAAGTCCTCGTGTTGCATCCCTTTTTTCACAATTCCTTATATTTTTTTTCTTAAATCATTTCACCGGCTAAGACTTTGACGACATCTCTGATTGTCGCGAGATTTTTTGGGGTTATACGGAAAAATATTCTAATCATACGCTTATAGCTTCGCCATAAGGCCCGTGTCCTGAGCTCAAATTCCTTCGTTCCTTATTTTCGCTCTCCGTGCCGTGAACGCATATTATACTTTGACGCGCGTTACTTGACGGATGCGATCATACCAGCACTAATGCACCGGATCCCATCAGAACTCCGCAGTTAAGTGTGCTTGGGCGAGAGTAGTACTAGGATGGGTGACCTCCTGGGAAGTCCTCGTGTTGCATCCCTTTTTTCACAATTCCTTATATTTTTTTTCTTAAATCATTTCACCGGCTAAGACTTTGACGACATCTCTGATTGTCGCGAGATTTTTTGGGGTTATACGGAAAAATATTCTAATCATACGCTTATAGCTTCGCCATAAGGCCCGTGTCCTGAGCTCAAATTCCTTCGTTCCTTATTTTCGCTCTCCGTGCCGTGAACGCATATTATACTTTGACGCGCGTTACTTGACGGATGCGATCATACCAGCACTAATGCACCGGATCCCATCAGAACTCCGCAGCTAAGTGTGCTTGGGCGAGAGTAGTACTAGGATGGGTGACCTCCTGGGAAGTCCTCGTGTTGCATCCCTTTTTTCACAATTCCTTATATTTTTTTTCTTAAATCATTTCACCGGCTAAGACTTTGACGACATCTCTGATTGTCGCGAGATTTTTTGGGGTTATACGGAAAAATATTCTAATCATACGCTTATAGCTTCGCCATAAGGCCCGTGTCCTGAGCTCAAATTCCTTCGTTCCTTATTTTCGCTCTCCGTGCCGTGAACGCATATTATACTTTGACGCGCGTTACTTGACGGATGCGATCATACCAGCACTAATGCACCGGATCCCATCAGAACTCCGCAGCTAAGTGTGCTTGGGCGAGAGTAGTACTAGGATGGGTGACCTCCTGGGAAGTCCTCGTGTTGCATCCCTTTTTTCACAATTCCTTATATTTTTTTTCTTAAATCATTTCACCGGCTAAGACTTTGACGACATCTCTGATTGTCGCGAGATTTTTTGGGGTTATACGGAAAAATATTCTAATCATACGCTTATAGCTTCGCCATAAGGCCCGTGTCCTGAGCTCAAATTCCTTCGTTCCTTATTTTCGCTCTCCGTGCCGTGAACGCATATTATACTTTGACGCGCGTTACTTGACGGATGCGATCATACCAGCACTAATGCACCGGATCCCATCAGAACTCCGCAGCTAAGTGTGCTTGGGCGAGAGTAGTACTAGGATGGGTGACCTCCTGGGAAGTCCTCGTGTTGCATCCCTTTTTTCACAATTCCTTATATTTTTTTTCTTAAATCATTTCACCGGCTAAGACTTTGACGACATCTCTGATTGTCGCGAGATTTTTTGGGGTTATACGGAAAAATATTCTAATCATACGCTTATAGCTTCGCCATAAGGCCCGTGTCCTGAGCTCAAATTCCTTCGTTCCTTATTTTCGCTCTCCGTGCCGTGAACGCATATTATACTTTGACGCGCGTTACTTGACGGATGCGATCATACCAGCACTAATGCACCGGATCCCATCAGAACTCCGCAGCTAAGTGTGCTTGGGCGAGAGTAGTACTAGGATGGGTGACCTCCTGGGAAGTCCTCGTGTTGCATCCCTTTTTTCACAATTCCTTATATTTTTTTTCTTAAATCATTTCACCGGCTAAGACTTTGACGACATCTCTGATTGTCGCGAGATTTTTTGGGGTTATACGGAAAAATATTCTAATCATACGCTTATAGCTTCGCCATAAGGCCCGTGTCCTGAGCTCAAATTCCTTCGTTCCTTATTTTCGCTCTCCGTGCCGTGAACGCATATTATACTTTGACGCGCGTTACTTGACGGATGCGATCATACCAGCACTAATGCACCGGATCCCATCAGAACTCCGCAGCTAAGTGTGCTTGGGCGAGAGTAGTACTAGGATGGGTGACCTCCTGGGAAGTCCTCGTGTTGCATCCCTTTTTTCACAATTCCTTATATTTTTTTTCTTAAATCATTTCACCGGCTAAGACTTTGACGACATCTCTGATTGTCGCGAGATTTTTTGGGGTTATACGGAAAAATATTCTAATCATACGCTTATAGCTTCGCCATAAGGCCCGTGTCCTGAGCTCAAATTCCTTCGTTCCTTATTTTCGCTCTCCGTGCCGTGAACGCATATTATACTTTGACGCGCGTTACTTGACGGATGCGATCATACCAGCACTAATGCACCGGATCCCATCAGAACTCCGCAGCTAAGTGTGCTTGGGCGAGAGTAGTACTAGGATGGGTGACCTCCTGGGAAGTCCTCGTGTTGCATCCCTTTTTTCACAATTCCTTATATTTTTTTTCTTAAATCATTTCACCGGCTAAGACTTTGACGACATCTCTGATTGTCGCGAGATTTTTTGGGGTTATACGGAAAAATATTCTAATCATACGCTTATAGCTTCGCCATAAGGCCCGTGTCCTGAGCTCAAATTCCTTCGTTCCTTATTTTCGCTCTCCGTGCCGTGAACGCATATTATACTTTGACGCGCGTTACTTGACGGATGCGATCATACCAGCACTAATGCACCGGATCCCATCAGAACTCCGCAGCTAAGTGTGCTTGGGCGAGAGTAGTACTAGGATGGGTGACCTCCTGGGAAGTCCTCGTGTTGCATCCCTTTTTTCACAATTCCTTATATTTTTTTTCTTAAATCATTTCACCGGCTAAGACTTTGACGACATCTCTGATTGTCGCGAGATTTTTTGGGGTTATACGGAAAAATATTCTAATCATACGCTTATAGCTTCGCCATAAGGCCCGTGTCCTGAGCTCAAATTCCTTCGTTCCTTATTTTCGCTCTCCGTGCCGTGAACGCATATTATACTTTGACGCGCGTTACTTGACGGATGCGATCATACCAGCACTAATGCACCGGATCCCATCAGAACTCCGCAGCTAAGTGTGCTTGGGCGAGAGTAGTACTAGGATGGGTGACCTCCTGGGAAGTCCTCGTGTTGCATCCCTTTTTTCACAATTCCTTATATTTTTTTTCTTAAATCATTTCACCGGCTAAGACTTTGACGACATCTCTGATTGTCGCGAGATTTTTTGGGGTTATACGGAAAAATATTCTAATCATACGCTTATAGCTTCGCCATAAGGCCCGTGTCCTGAGCTCAAATTCCTTCGTTCCTTATTTTCGCTCTCCGTGCCGTGAACGCATATTATATTTTGACGCGCGTTACTTGACGGATGCGATCATACCAGCACTAATGCACCGGATCCCATCAGAACTCCGCAGCTAAGTGTGCTTGGGCGAGAGTAGTACGAGGATGGGTGACCTCCTGGGAAGTCCTCGTGTTGCATCCCTTTTTTCACAATTCCTTATATTTTTTTTCTTAAATCATTTCACCGGCTAAGACTTTGACGACATCTCTGATTGTCGCGAGATTTTTTGGGGTTATACGGAAAAATATTCTAATCATACGCTTATAGCTTCGCCATAAGGCCCGTGTCCTGAGCTCAAATTCCTTCGTTCCTTATTTTCGCTCTCCGTGCCGTGAACGCATATTATACTTTGACGCGCGTTACTTGACGGATGCGATCATACCAGCACTAATGCACCGGATCCCATCAGAACTCCGCAGCTAAGTGTGCTTGGGCGAGAGTAGTACTAGGATGGGTGACCTCCTGGGAAGTCCTCGTGTTGCATCCCTTTTTTCACAATTCCTTATATTTTTTTTCTTAAATCATTTCACCGGCTAAGACTTTGACGACATCTCTGATTGTCGCGAGATTTTTTGGGGTTATACGGAAAAATATTCTAATCATACGCTTATAGCTTCGCCATAAGGCCCGTGTCCTGAGCTCAAATTCCTTCGTTCCTTATTTTCGCTCTCCGTGCCGTGAACGCATATTATACTTTGACGCGCGTTACTTGACGGATGCGATCATACCAGCACTAATGCACCGGATCCCATCAGAACTCCGCAGCTAAGTGTGCTTGGGCGAGAGTAGTACTAGGATGGGTGACCTCCTGGGAAGTCCTCGTGTTGCATCCCTTTTTTCACAATTCCTTATATTTTTTTTCTTAAATCATTTCACCGGCTAAGACTTTGACGACATCTCTGATTGTCGCGAGATTTTTTGGGGTTATACGGAAAAATATTCTAATCATACGCTTATAGCTTCGCCATAAGGCCCGTGTCCTGAGCTCAAATTCCTTCGTTCCTTATTTTCGCTCTCCGTGCCGTGAACGCATATTATATTTTGACGCGCGTTACTTGACGGATGCGATCATACCAGCACTAATGCACCGGATCCCATCAGAACTCCGCAGCTAAGTGTGCTTGGGCGAGAGTAGTACTAGGATGGGTGACCTCCTGGGAAGTCCTCGTGTTGCATCCCTTTTTTCACAATTCCTTATATTTTTTTTCTTAAATCATTTCACCGGCTAAGACTTTGACGACATCTCTGATTGTCGCGAGATTTTTTGGGGTTATACGGAAAAATATTCTAATCATACGCTTATAGCTTCGCCATAAGGCCCGTGTCCTGAGCTCAAATTCCTTCGTTCCTTATTTTCGCTCTCCGTGCCGTGAACGCATATTATATTTTGACGCGCGTTACTTGACGGATGCGATCATACCAGCACTAATGCACCGGATCCCATCAGAACTCCGCAGCTAAGTGTGCTTGGGCGAGAGTAGTACTAGGATGGGTGACCTCCTGGGAAGTCCTCGTGTTGCATCCCTTTTTTCACAATTCCTTATATTTTTTTTCTTAAATCATTTCACCGGCTAAGACTTTGACGACATCTCTGATTGTCGCGAGATTTTTTGGGGTTATACGGAAAAATATTCTAATCATACGCTTATAGCTTCGCCATAAGGCCCGTGTCCTGAGCTCAAATTCCTTCGTTCCTTATTTTCGCTCTCCGTGCCGTGAACGCATATTATATTTTGACGCGCGTTACTTGACGGATGCGATCATACCAGCACTAATGCACCGGATCCCATCAGAACTCCGCAGCTAAGTGTGCTTGGGCGAGAGTAGTACTAGGATGGGTGACCTCCTGGGAAGTCCTCGTGTTGCATCCCTTTTTTCACAATTCCTTATATTTTTTTTCTTAAATCATTTCACCGGCTAAGACTTTGACGACATCTCTGATTGTCGCGAGATTTTTTGGGGTTATACGGAAAAATATTCTAATCATACGCTTATAGCTTCGCCATAAGGCCCGTGTCCTGAGCTCAAATTCCTTCGTTCCTTATTTTCGCTCTCCGTGCCGTGAACGCATATTATATTTTGACGCGCGTTACTTGACGGATGCGATCATACCAGCACTAATGCACCGGATCCCATCAGAACTCCGCAGCTAAGTGTGCTTGGGCGAGAGTAGTACTAGGATGGGTGACCTCCTGGGAAGTCCTCGTGTTGCATCCCTTTTTTCACAATTCCTTATATTTTTTTTCTTAAATCATTTCACCGGCTAAGACTTTGACGACATCTCTGATTGTCGCGAGATTTTTTGGGGTTATACGGAAAAATATTCTAATCATACGCTTATAGCTTCGCCATAAGGCCCGTGTCCTGAGCTCAAATTCCTTCGTTCCTTATTTTCGCTCTCCGTGCCGTGAACGCATATTATATTTTGACGCGCGTTACTTGACGGATGCGATCATACCAGCACTAATGCACCGGATCCCATCAGAACTCCGCAGCTAAGTGTGCTTGGGCGAGAGTAGTACTAGGATGGGTGACCTCCTGGGAAGTCCTCGTGTTGCATCCCTTTTTTCACAATTCCTTATATTTTTTTTCTTAAATCATTTCACCGGCTAAGACTTTGACGACATCTCTGATTGTCGCGAGATTTTTTGGGGTTATACGGAAAAATATTCTAATCATACGCTTATAGCTTCGCCATAAGGCCCGTGTCCTGAGCTCAAATTCCTTCGTTCCTTATTTTCGCTCTCCGTGCCGTGAACGCATATTATATTTTGACGCGCGTTACTTGACGGATGCGATCATACCAGCACTAATGCACCGGATCCCATCAGAACTCCGCAGCTAAGTGTGCTTGGGCGAGAGTAGTACTAGGATGGGTGACCTCCTGGGAAGTCCTCGTGTTGCATCCCTTTTTTCACAATTCCTTATATTTTTTTTCTTAAATCATTTCACCGGCTAAGACTTTGACGACATCTCTGATTGTCGCGAGATTTTTTGGGGTTATACGGAAAAATATTCTAATCATACGCTTATAGCTTCGCCATAAGGCCCGTGTCCTGAGCTCAAATTCCTTCGTTCCTTATTTTCGCTCTCCGTGCCGTGAACGCATATTATATTTTGACGCGCGTTACTTGACGGATGCGATCATACCAGCACTAATGCACCGGATCCCATCAGAACTCCGCAGCTAAGTGTGCTTGGGCGAGAGTAGTACTAGGATGGGTGACCTCCTGGGAAGTCCTCGTGTTGCATCCCTTTTTTCACAATTCCTTATATTTTTTTTCTTAAATCATTTCACCGGCTAAGACTTTGACGACATCTCTGATTGTCGCGAGATTTTTTGGGGTTATACGGAAAAATATTCTAATCATACGCTTATAGCTTCGCCATAAGGCCCGTGTCCTGAGCTCAAATTCCTTCGTTCCTTATTTTCGCTCTCCGTGCCGTGAACGCATATTATATTTTGACGCGCGTTACTTGACGGATGCGATCATACCAGCACTAATGCACCGGATCCCATCAGAACTCCGCAGTTAAGTGTGCTTGGGCGAGAGTAGTACTAGGATGGGTGACCTCCTGGGAAGTCCTCGTGTTGCATCCCTTTTTTCACAATTCCTTATATTTTTTTTCTTAAATCATTTCACCGGCTAAGACTTTGACGACATCTCTGATTGTCGCGAGATTTTTTGGGGTTATACGGAAAAATATTCTAATCATACGCTTATAGCTTCGCCATAAGGCCCGTGTCCTGAGCTCAAATTCCTTCGTTCCTTATTTTCGCTCTCCGTGCCGTGAACGCATATTATATTTTGACGCGCGTTACTTGACGGATGCGATCATACCAGCACTAATGCACCGGATCCCATCAGAACTCCGCAGTTAAGTGTGCTTGGGCGAGAGTAGTACTAGGATGGGTGACCTCCTGGGAAGTCCTCGTGTTGCATCCCTTTTTTCACAATTCCTTATATTTTTTTTCTTAAATCATTTCACCGGCTAAGACTTTGACGACATCTCTGATTGTCGCGAGATTTTTTGGGGTTATACGGAAAAATATTCTAATCATACGCTTATAGCTTCGCCATAAGGCCCGTGTCCTGAGCTCAAATTCCTTCGTTCCTTATTTTCGCTCTCCGTGCCGTGAACGCATATTATATTTTGACGCGCGTTACTTGACGGATGCGATCATACCAGCACTAATGCACCGGATCCCATCAGAACTCCGCAGTTAAGTGTGCTTGGGCGAGAGTAGTACTAGGATGGGTGACCTCCTGGGAAGTCCTCGTGTTGCATCCCTTTTTTCACAATTCCTTATATTTTTTTTCTTAAATCATTTCACCGGCTAAGACTTTGACGACATCTCTGATTGTCGCGAGATTTTTTGGGGTTATACGGAAAAATATTCTAATCATACGCTTATAGCTTCGCCATAAGGCCCGTGTCCTGAGCTCAAATTCCTTCGTTCCTTATTTTCGCTCTCCGTGCCGTGAACGCATATTATATTTTGACGCGCGTTACTTGACGGATGCGATCATACCAGCACTAATGCACCGGATCCCATCAGAACTCCGCAGCTAAGTGTGCTTGGGCGAGAGTAGTACTAGGATGGGTGACCTCCTGGGAAGTCCTCGTGTTGCATCCCTTTTTTCACAATTCCTTATATTTTTTTTCTTAAATCATTTCACCGGCTAAGACTTTGACGACATCTCTGATTGTCGCGAGATTTTTTGGGGTTATACGGAAAAATATTCTAATCATACGCTTATAGCTTCGCCATAAGGCCCGTGTCCTGAGCTCAAATTCCTTCGTTCCTTATTTTCGCTCTCCGTGCCGTGAACGCATATTATATTTTGACGCGCGTTACTTGACGGATGCGATCATACCAGCACTAATGCACCGGATCCCATCAGAACTCCGCAGTTAAGTGTGCTTGGGCGAGAGTAGTACTAGGATGGGTGACCTCCTGGGAAGTCCTCGTGTTGCATCCCTTTTTTCACAATTCCTTATATTTTTTTTCTTAAATCATTTCACCGGCTAAGACTTTGACGACATCTCTGATTGTCGCGAGATTTTTTGGGGTTATACGGAAAAATATTCTAATCATACGCTTATAGCTTCGCCATAAGGCCCGTGTCCTGAGCTCAAATTCCTTCGTTCCTTATTTTCGCTCTCCGTGCCGTGAACGCATATTATATTTTGACGCGCGTTACTTGACGGATGCGATCATACCAGCACTAATGCACCGGATCCCATCAGAACTCCGCAGCTAAGTGTGCTTGGGCGAGAGTAGTACTAGGATGGGTGACCTCCTGGGAAGTCCTCGTGTTGCATCCCTTTTTTCACAATTCCTTATATTTTTTTTCTTAAATCATTTCACCGGCTAAGACTTTGACGACATCTCTGATTGTCGCGAGATTTTTTGGGGTTATACGGAAAAATATTCTAATCATACGCTTATAGCTTCGCCATAAGGCCCGTGTCCTGAGCTCAAATTCCTTCGTTCCTTATTTTCGCTCTCCGTGCCGTGAACGCATATTATATTTTGACGCGCGTTACTTGACGGATGCGATCATACCAGCACTAATGCACCGGATCCCATCAGAACTCCGCAGCTAAGTGTGCTTGGGCGAGAGTAGTACTAGGATGGGTGACCTCCTGGGAAGTCCTCGTGTTGCATCCCTTTTTTCACAATTCCTTATATTTTTTTTCTTAAATCATTTCACCGGCTAAGACTTTGACGACATCTCTGATTGTCGCGAGATTTTTTGGGGTTATACGGAAAAATATTCTAATCATACGCTTATAGCTTCGCCATAAGGCCCGTGTCCTGAGCTCAAATTCCTTCGTTCCTTATTTTCGCTCTCCGTGCCGTGAACGCATATTATATTTTGACGCGCGTTACTTGACGGATGCGATCATACCAGCACTAATGCACCGGATCCCATCAGAACTCCGCAGCTAAGTGTGCTTGGGCGAGAGTAGTACTAGGATGGGTGACCTCCTGGGAAGTCCTCGTGTTGCATCCCTTTTTTCACAATTCCTTATATTTTTTTTCTTAAATCATTTCACCGGCTAAGACTTTGACGACATCTCTGATTGTCGCGAGATTTTTTGGGGTTATACGGAAAAATATTCTAATCATACGCTTATAGCTTCGCCATAAGGCCCGTGTCCTGAGCTCAAATTCCTTCGTTCCTTATTTTCGCTCTCCGTGCCGTGAACGCATATTATATTTTGACGCGCGTTACTTGACGGATGCGATCATACCAGCACTAATGCACCGGATCCCATCAGAACTCCGCAGTTAAGTGTGCTTGGGCGAGAGTAGTACTAGGATGGGTGACCTCCTGGGAAGTCCTCGTGTTGCATCCCTTTTTTCACAATTCCTTATATTTTTTTTCTTAAATCATTTCACCGGCTAAGACTTTGACGACATCTCTGATTGTCGCGAGATTTTTTGGGGTTATACGGAAAAATATTCTAATCATACGCTTATAGCTTCGCCATAAGGCCCGTGTCCTGAGCTCAAATTCCTTCGTTCCTTATTTTCGCTCTCCGTGCCGTGAACGCA
Source organism: Acmispon strigosus (assembly GCA_030819835.1). NCBI lineage: Eukaryota > Viridiplantae > Streptophyta > Magnoliopsida > Fabales > Fabaceae > Acmispon > Acmispon strigosus. Next base: position 22,077,286 of record JAUAMA010000006.1, read on the forward strand.
TATTATATTTTGACGCGCGTTACTTGACGGATGCGATCATACCAGCACTAATGCACCGGATCCCATCAGAACTCCGCAGTTAAGTGTGCTTGGGCGAGAGTAGTACTAGGATGGGTGACCTCCTGGGAAGTCCTCGTGTTGCATCCCTTTTTTCACAATTCCTTATATTTTTTTTCTTAAATCATTTCACCGGCTAAGACTTTGACGACATCTCTGATTGTCGCGAGATTTTTTGGGGTTATACGGAAAAATATTCTAATCATACGCTTATAGCTTCGCCATAAGGCCCGTGTCCTGAGCTCAAATTCCTTCGTTCCTTATTTTCGCTCTCCGTGCCGTGAACGCATATTATATTTTGACGCGCGTTACTTGACGGATGCGATCATACCAGCACTAATGCACCGGATCCCATCAGAACTCCGCAGTTAAGTGTGCTTGGGCGAGAGTAGTACTAGGATGGGTGACCTCCTGGGAAGTCCTCGTGTTGCATCCCTTTTTTCACAATTCCTTATATTTTTTTTCTTAAATCATTTCACCGGCTAAGACTTTGACGACATCTCTGATTGTCGCGAGATTTTTTGGGGTTATACGGAAAAATATTCTAATCATACGCTTATAGCTTCGCCATAAGGCCCGTGTCCTGAGCTCAAATTCCTTCGTTCCTTATTTTCGCTCTCCGTGCCGTGAACGCATATTATATTTTGACGCGCGTTACTTGACGGATGCGATCATACCAGCACTAATGCACCGGATCCCATCAGAACTCCGCAGTTAAGTGTGCTTGGGCGAGAGTAGTACTAGGATGGGTGACCTCCTGGGAAGTCCTCGTGTTGCATCCCTTTTTTCACAATTCCTTATATTTTTTTTCTTAAATCATTTCACCGGCTAAGACTTTGACGACATCTCTGATTGTCGCGAGATTTTTTGGGGTTATACGGAAAAATATTCTAATCATACGCTTATAGCTTCGCCATAAGGCCCGTGTCCTGAGCTCAAATTCCTTCGTTCCTTATTTTCGCTCTCCGTGCCGTGAACGCATATTATATTTTGACGCGCGTTACTTGACGGATGCGATCATACCAGCACTAATGCACCGGATCCCATCAGAACTCCGCAGTTAAGTGTGCTTGGGCGAGAGTAGTACTAGGATGGGTGACCTCCTGGGAAGTCCTCGTGTTGCATCCCTTTTTTCACAATTCCTTATATTTTTTTTCTTAAATCATTTCACCGGCTAAGACTTTGACGACATCTCTGATTGTCGCGAGATTTTTTGGGGTTATACGGAAAAATATTCTAATCATACGCTTATAGCTTCGCCATAAGGCCCGTGTCCTGAGCTCAAATTCCTTCGTTCCTTATTTTCGCTCTCCGTGCCGTGAACGCATATTATATTTTGACGCGCGTTACTTGACGGATGCGATCATACCAGCACTAATGCACCGGATCCCATCAGAACTCCGCAGTTAAGTGTGCTTGGGCGAGAGTAGTACTAGGATGGGTGACCTCCTGGGAAGTCCTCGTGTTGCATCCCTTTTTTCACAATTCCTTATATTTTTTTTCTTAAATCATTTCACCGGCTAAGACTTTGACGACATCTCTGATTGTCGCGAGATTTTTTGGGGTTATACGGAAAAATATTCTAATCATACGCTTATAGCTTCGCCATAAGGCCCGTGTCCTGAGCTCAAATTCCTTCGTTCCTTATTTTCGCTCTCCGTGCCGTGAACGCATATTATATTTTGACGCGCGTTACTTGACGGATGCGATCATACCAGCACTAATGCACCGGATCCCATCAGAACTCCGCAGTTAAGTGTGCTTGGGCGAGAGTAGTACTAGGATGGGTGACCTCCTGGGAAGTCCTCGTGTTGCATCCCTTTTTTCACAATTCCTTATATTTTTTTTCTTAAATCATTTCACCGGCTAAGACTTTGACGACATCTCTGATTGTCGCGAGATTTTTTGGGGTTATACGGAAAAATATTCTAATCATACGCTTATAGCTTCGCCATAAGGCCCGTGTCCTGAGCTCAAATTCCTTCGTTCCTTATTTTCGCTCTCCGTGCCGTGAACGCATATTATATTTTGACGCGCGTTACTTGACGGATGCGATCATACCAGCACTAATGCACCGGATCCCATCAGAACTCCGCAGTTAAGTGTGCTTGGGCGAGAGTAGTACTAGGATGGGTGACCTCCTGGGAAGTCCTCGTGTTGCATCCCTTTTTTCACAATTCCTTATATTTTTTTTCTTAAATCATTTCACCGGCTAAGACTTTGACGACATCTCTGATTGTCGCGAGATTTTTTGGGGTTATACGGAAAAATATTCTAATCATACGCTTATAGCTTCGCCATAAGGCCCGTGTCCTGAGCTCAAATTCCTTCGTTCCTTATTTTCGCTCTCCGTGCCGTGAACGCATATTATATTTTGACGCGCGTTACTTGACGGATGCGATCATACCAGCACTAATGCACCGGATCCCATCAGAACTCCGCAGTTAAGTGTGCTTGGGCGAGAGTAGTACTAGGATGGGTGACCTCCTGGGAAGTCCTCGTGTTGCATCCCTTTTTTCACAATTCCTTATATTTTTTTTCTTAAATCATTTCACCGGCTAAGACTTTGACGACATCTCTGATTGTCGCGAGATTTTTTGGGGTTATACGGAAAAATATTCTAATCATACGCTTATAGCTTCGCCATAAGGCCCGTGTCCTGAGCTCAAATTCCTTCGTTCCTTATTTTCGCTCTCCGTGCCGTGAACGCATATTATATTTTGACGCGCGTTACTTGACGGATGCGATCATACCAGCACTAATGCACCGGATCCCATCAGAACTCCGCAGTTAAGTGTGCTTGGGCGAGAGTAGTACTAGGATGGGTGACCTCCTGGGAAGTCCTCGTGTTGCATCCCTTTTTTCACAATTCCTTATATTTTTTTTCTTAAATCATTTCACCGGCTAAGACTTTGACGACATCTCTGATTGTCGCGAGATTTTTTGGGGTTATACGGAAAAATATTCTAATCATACGCTTATAGCTTCGCCATAAGGCCCGTGTCCTGAGCTCAAATTCCTTCGTTCCTTATTTTCGCTCTCCGTGCCGTGAACGCATATTATATTTTGACGCGCGTTACTTGACGGATGCGATCATACCAGCACTAATGCACCGGATCCCATCAGAACTCCGCAGTTAAGTGTGCTTGGGCGAGAGTAGTACTAGGATGGGTGACCTCCTGGGAAGTCCTCGTGTTGCATCCCTTTTTTCACAATTCCTTATATTTTTTTTCTTAAATCATTTCACCGGCTAAGACTTTGACGACATCTCTGATTGTCGCGAGATTTTTTGGGGTTATACGGAAAAATATTCTAATCATACGCTTATAGCTTCGCCATAAGGCCCGTGTCCTGAGCTCAAATTCCTTCGTTCCTTATTTTCGCTCTCCGTGCCGTGAACGCATATTATATTTTGACGCGCGTTACTTGACGGATGCGATCATACCAGCACTAATGCACCGGATCCCATCAGAACTCCGCAGTTAAGTGTGCTTGGGCGAGAGTAGTACTAGGATGGGTGACCTCCTGGGAAGTCCTCGTGTTGCATCCCTTTTTTCACAATTCCTTATATTTTTTTTCTTAAATCATTTCACCGGCTAAGACTTTGACGACATCTCTGATTGTCGCGAGATTTTTTGGGGTTATACGGAAAAATATTCTAATCATACGCTTATAGCTTCGCCATAAGGCCCGTGTCCTGAGCTCAAATTCCTTCGTTCCTTATTTTCGCTCTCCGTGCCGTGAACGCATATTATATTTTGACGCGCGTTACTTGACGGATGCGATCATACCAGCACTAATGCACCGGATCCCATCAGAACTCCGCAGTTAAGTGTGCTTGGGCGAGAGTAGTACTAGGATGGGTGACCTCCTGGGAAGTCCTCGTGTTGCATCCCTTTTTTCACAATTCCTTATATTTTTTTTCTTAAATCATTTCACCGGCTAAGACTTTGACGACATCTCTGATTGTCGCGAGATTTTTTGGGGTTATACGGAAAAATATTCTAATCATACGCTTATAGCTTCGCCATAAGGCCCGTGTCCTGAGCTCAAATTCCTTCGTTCCTTATTTTCGCTCTCCGTGCCGTGAACGCATATTATATTTTGACGCGCGTTACTTGACGGATGCGATCATACCAGCACTAATGCACCGGATCCCATCAGAACTCCGCAGTTAAGTGTGCTTGGGCGAGAGTAGTACTAGGATGGGTGACCTCCTGGGAAGTCCTCGTGTTGCATCCCTTTTTTCACAATTCCTTATATTTTTTTTCTTAAATCATTTCACCGGCTAAGACTTTGACGACATCTCTGATTGTCGCGAGATTTTTTGGGGTTATACGGAAAAATATTCTAATCATACGCTTATAGCTTCGCCATAAGGCCCGTGTCCTGAGCTCAAATTCCTTCGTTCCTTATTTTCGCTCTCCGTGCCGTGAACGCATATTATATTTTGACGCGCGTTACTTGACGGATGCGATCATACCAGCACTAATGCACCGGATCCCATCAGAACTCCGCAGTTAAGTGTGCTTGGGCGAGAGTAGTACTAGGATGGGTGACCTCCTGGGAAGTCCTCGTGTTGCATCCCTTTTTTCACAATTCCTTATATTTTTTTTCTTAAATCATTTCACCGGCTAAGACTTTGACGACATCTCTGATTGTCGCGAGATTTTTTGGGGTTATACGGAAAAATATTCTAATCATACGCTTATAGCTTCGCCATAAGGCCCGTGTCCTGAGCTCAAATTCCTTCGTTCCTTATTTTCGCTCTCCGTGCCGTGAACGCATATTATATTTTGACGCGCGTTACTTGACGGATGCGATCATACCAGCACTAATGCACCGGATCCCATCAGAACTCCGCAGTTAAGTGTGCTTGGGCGAGAGTAGTACTAGGATGGGTGACCTCCTGGGAAGTCCTCGTGTTGCATCCCTTTTTTCACAATTCCTTATATTTTTTTTCTTAAATCATTTCACCGGCTAAGACTTTGACGACATCTCTGATTGTCGCGAGATTTTTTGGGGTTATACGGAAAAATATTCTAATCATACGCTTATAGCTTCGCCATAAGGCCCGTGTCCTGAGCTCAAATTCCTTCGTTCCTTATTTTCGCTCTCCGTGCCGTGAACGCATATTATATTTTGACGCGCGTTACTTGACGGATGCGATCATACCAGCACTAATGCACCGGATCCCATCAGAACTCCGCAGTTAAGTGTGCTTGGGCGAGAGTAGTACTAGGATGGGTGACCTCCTGGGAAGTCCTCGTGTTGCATCCCTTTTTTCACAATTCCTTATATTTTTTTTCTTAAATCATTTCACCGGCTAAGACTTTGACGACATCTCTGATTGTCGCGAGATTTTTTGGGGTTATACGGAAAAATATTCTAATCATACGCTTATAGCTTCGCCATAAGGCCCGTGTCCTGAGCTCAAATTCCTTCGTTCCTTATTTTCGCTCTCCGTGCCGTGAACGCATATTATATTTTGACGCGCGTTACTTGACGGATGCGATCATACCAGCACTAATGCACCGGATCCCATCAGAACTCCGCAGTTAAGTGTGCTTGGGCGAGAGTAGTACTAGGATGGGTGACCTCCTGGGAAGTCCTCGTGTTGCATCCCTTTTTTCACAATTCCTTATATTTTTTTTCTTAAATCATTTCACCGGCTAAGACTTTGACGACATCTCTGATTGTCGCGAGATTTTTTGGGGTTATACGGAAAAATATTCTAATCATACGCTTATAGCTTCGCCATAAGGCCCGTGTCCTGAGCTCAAATTCCTTCGTTCCTTATTTTCGCTCTCCGTGCCGTGAACGCATATTATATTTTGACGCGCGTTACTTGACGGATGCGATCATACCAGCACTAATGCACCGGATCCCATCAGAACTCCGCAGTTAAGTGTGCTTGGGCGAGAGTAGTACTAGGATGGGTGACCTCCTGGGAAGTCCTCGTGTTGCATCCCTTTTTTCACAATTCCTTATATTTTTTTTCTTAAATCATTTCACCGGCTAAGACTTTGACGACATCTCTGATTGTCGCGAGATTTTTTGGGGTTATACGGAAAAATATTCTAATCATACGCTTATAGCTTCGCCATAAGGCCCGTGTCCTGAGCTCAAATTCCTTCGTTCCTTATTTTCGCTCTCCGTGCCGTGAACGCATATTATATTTTGACGCGCGTTACTTGACGGATGCGATCATACCAGCACTAATGCACCGGATCCCATCAGAACTCCGCAGTTAAGTGTGCTTGGGCGAGAGTAGTACTAGGATGGGTGACCTCCTGGGAAGTCCTCGTGTTGCATCCCTTTTTTCACAATTCCTTATATTTTTTTTCTTAAATCATTTCACCGGCTAAGACTTTGACGACATCTCTGATTGTCGCGAGATTTTTTGGGGTTATACGGAAAAATATTCTAATCATACGCTTATAGCTTCGCCATAAGGCCCGTGTCCTGAGCTCAAATTCCTTCGTTCCTTATTTTCGCTCTCCGTGCCGTGAACGCATATTATATTTTGACGCGCGTTACTTGACGGATGCGATCATACCAGCACTAATGCACCGGATCCCATCAGAACTCCGCAGTTAAGTGTGCTTGGGCGAGAGTAGTACTAGGATGGGTGACCTCCTGGGAAGTCCTCGTGTTGCATCCCTTTTTTCACAATTCCTTATATTTTTTTTCTTAAATCATTTCACCGGCTAAGACTTTGACGACATCTCTGATTGTCGCGAGATTTTTTGGGGTTATACGGAAAAATATTCTAATCATACGCTTATAGCTTCGCCATAAGGCCCGTGTCCTGAGCTCAAATTCCTTCGTTCCTTATTTTCGCTCTCCGTGCCGTGAACGCATATTATATTTTGACGCGCGTTACTTGACGGATGCGATCATACCAGCACTAATGCACCGGATCCCATCAGAACTCCGCAGTTAAGTGTGCTTGGGCGAGAGTAGTACTAGGATGGGTGACCTCCTGGGAAGTCCTCGTGTTGCATCCCTTTTTTCACAATTCCTTATATTTTTTTTCTTAAATCATTTCACCGGCTAAGACTTTGACGACATCTCTGATTGTCGCGAGATTTTTTGGGGTTATACGGAAAAATAGTCTAATCATACGCTTATAGCTTCGCCATAAGGCCCGTGTCCTGAGCTCAAATTCCTTCGTTCCTTATTTTCGCTCTCCGTGCCGTGAACGCATATTATATTTTGACGCGCGTTACTTGACGGATGCGATCATACCAGCACTAATGCACCGGATCCCATCAGAACTCCGCAGTTAAGTGTGCTTGGGCGAGAGTAGTACTAGGATGGGTGACCTCCTGGGAAGTCCTCGTGTTGCATCCCTTTTTTCACAATTCCTTATATTTTTTTTCTTAAATCATTTCACCGGCTAAGACTTTGACGACATCTCTGATTGTCGCGAGATTTTTTGGGGTTATACGGAAAAATATTCTAATCATACGCTTATAGCTTCGCCATAAGGCCCGTGTCCTGAGCTCAAATTCCTTCGTTCCTTATTTTCGCTCTCCGTGCCGTGAACGCATATTATATTTTGACGCGCGTTACTTGACGGATGCGATCATACCAGCACTAATGCACCGGATCCCATCAGAACTCCGCAGTTAAGTGTGCTTGGGCGAGAGTAGTACTAGGATGGGTGACCTCCTGGGAAGTCCTCGTGTTGCATCCCTTTTTTCACAATTCCTTATATTTTTTTTCTTAAATCATTTCACCGGCTAAGACTTTGACGACATCTCTGATTGTCGCGAGATTTTTTGGGGTTATACGGAAAAATATTCTAATCATACGCTTATAGCTTCGCCATAAGGCCCGTGTCCTGAGCTCAAATTCCTTCGTTCCTTATTTTCGCTCTCCGTGCCGTGAACGCATATTATATTTTGACGCGCGTTACTTGACGGATGCGATCATACCAGCACTAATGCACCGGATCCCATCAGAACTCCGCAGTTAAGTGTGCTTGGGCGAGAGTAGTACTAGGATGGGTGACCTCCTGGGAAGTCCTCGTGTTGCATCCCTTTTTTCACAATTCCTTATATTTTTTTTCTTAAATCATTTCACCGGCTAAGACTTTGACGACATCTCTGATTGTCGCGAGATTTTTTGGGGTTATACGGAAAAATATTCTAATCATACGCTTATAGCTTCGCCATAAGGCCCGTGTCCTGAGCTCAAATTCCTTCGTTCCTTATTTTCGCTCTCCGTGCCGTGAACGCATATTATATTTTGACGCGCGTTACTTGACGGATGCGATCATACCAGCACTAATGCACCGGATCCCATCAGAACTCCGCAGTTAAGTGTGCTTGGGCGAGAGTAGTACTAGGATGGGTGACCTCCTGGGAAGTCCTCGTGTTGCATCCCTTTTTTCACAATTCCTTATATTTTTTTTCTTAAATCATTTCACCGGCTAAGACTTTGACGACATCTCTGATTGTCGCGAGATTTTTTGGGGTTATACGGAAAAATATTCTAATCATACGCTTATAGCTTCGCCATAAGGCCCGTGTCCTGAGCTCAAATTCCTTCGTTCCTTATTTTCGCTCTCCGTGCCGTGAACGCATATTATATTTTGACGCGCGTTACTTGACGGATGCGATCATACCAGCACTAATGCACCGGATCCCATCAGAACTCCGCAGTTAAGTGTGCTTGGGCGAGAGTAGTACTAGGATGGGTGACCTCCTGGGAAGTCCTCGTGTTGCATCCCTTTTTTCACAATTCCTTATATTTTTTTTCTTAAATCATTTCACCGGCTAAGACTTTGACGACATCTCTGATTGTCGCGAGATTTTTTGGGGTTATACGGAAAAATATTCTAATCATACGCTTATAGCTTCGCCATAAGGCCCGTGTCCTGAGCTCAAATTCCTTCGTTCCTTATTTTCGCTCTCCGTGCCGTGAACGCATATTATATTTTGACGCGCGTTACTTGACGGATGCGATCATACCAGCACTAATGCACCGGATCCCATCAGAACTCCGCAGTTAAGTGTGCTTGGGCGAGAGTAGTACTAGGATGGGTGACCTCCTGGGAAGTCCTCGTGTTGCATCCCTTTTTTCACAATTCCTTATATTTTTTTTCTTAAATCATTTCACCGGCTAAGACTTTGACGACATCTCTGATTGTCGCGAGATTTTTTGGGGTTATACGGAAAAATATTCTAATCATACGCTTATAGCTTCGCCATAAGGCCCGTGTCCTGAGCTCAAATTCCTTCGTTCCTTATTTTCGCTCTCCGTGCCGTGAACGCATATTATATTTTGACGCGCGTTACTTGACGGATGCGATCATACCAGCACTAATGCACCGGATCCCATCAGAACTCCGCAGTTAAGTGTGCTTGGGCGAGAGTAGTACTAGGATGGGTGACCTCCTGGGAAGTCCTCGTGTTGCATCCCTTTTTTCACAATTCCTTATATTTTTTTTCTTAAATCATTTCACCGGCTAAGACTTTGACGACATCTCTGATTGTCGCGAGATTTTTTGGGGTTATACGGAAAAATATTCTAATCATACGCTTATAGCTTCGCCATAAGGCCCGTGTCCTGAGCTCAAATTCCTTCGTTCCTTATTTTCGCTCTCCGTGCCGTGAACGCATATTATATTTTGACGCGCGTTACTTGACGGATGCGATCATACCAGCACTAATGCACCGGATCCCATCAGAACTCCGCAGTTAAGTGTGCTTGGGCGAGAGTAGTACTAGGATGGGTGACCTCCTGGGAAGTCCTCGTGTTGCATCCCTTTTTTCACAATTCCTTATATTTTTTTTCTTAAATCATTTCACCGGCTAAGACTTTGACGACATCTCTGATTGTCGCGAGATTTTTTGGGGTTATACGGAAAAATATTCTAATCATACGCTTATAGCTTCGCCATAAGGCCCGTGTCCTGAGCTCAAATTCCTTCGTTCCTTATTTTCGCTCTCCGTGCCGTGAACGCATATTATATTTTGACGCGCGTTACTTGACGGATGCGATCATACCAGCACTAATGCACCGGATCCCATCAGAACTCCGCAGTTAAGTGTGCTTGGGCGAGAGTAGTACTAGGATGGGTGACCTCCTGGGAAGTCCTCGTGTTGCATCCCTTTTTTCACAATTCCTTATATTTTTTTTCTTAAATCATTTCACCGGCTAAGACTTTGACGACATCTCTGATTGTCGCGAGATTTTTTGGGGTTATACGGAAAAATATTCTAATCATACGCTTATAGCTTCGCCATAAGGCCCGTGTCCTGAGCTCAAATTCCTTCGTTCCTTATTTTCGCTCTCCGTGCCGTGAACGCATATTATATTTTGACGCGCGTTACTTGACGGATGCGATCATACCAGCACTAATGCACCGGATCCCATCAGAACTCCGCAGTTAAGTGTGCTTGGGCGAGAGTAGTACTAGGATGGGTGACCTCCTGGGAAGTCCTCGTGTTGCATCCCTTTTTTCACAATTCCTTATATTTTTTTTCTTAAATCATTTCACCGGCTAAGACTTTGACGACATCTCTGATTGTCGCGAGATTTTTTGGGGTTATACGGAAAAATATTCTAATCATACGCTTATAGCTTCGCCATAAGGCCCGTGTCCTGAGCTCAAATTCCTTCGTTCCTTATTTTCGCTCTCCGTGCCGTGAACGCATATTATATTTTGACGCGCGTTACTTGACGGATGCGATCATACCAGCACTAATGCACCGGATCCCATCAGAACTCCGCAGTTAAGTGTGCTTGGGCGAGAGTAGTACTAGGATGGGTGACCTCCTGGGAAGTCCTCGTGTTGCATCCCTTTTTTCACAATTCCTTATATTTTTTTTCTTAAATCATTTCACCGGCTAAGACTTTGACGACATCTCTGATTGTCGCGAGATTTTTTGGGGTTATACGGAAAAATATTCTAATCATACGCTTATAGCTTCGCCATAAGGCCCGTGTCCTGAGCTCAAATTCCTTCGTTCCTTATTTTCGCTCTCCGTGCCGTGAACGCATATTATATTTTGACGCGCGTTACTTGACGGATGCGATCATACCAGCACTAATGCACCGGATCCCATCAGAACTCCGCAGTTAAGTGTGCTTGGGCGAGAGTAGTACTAGGATGGGTGACCTCCTGGGAAGTCCTCGTGTTGCATCCCTTTTTTCACAATTCCTTATATTTTTTTTCTTAAATCATTTCACCGGCTAAGACTTTGACGACATCTCTGATTGTCGCGAGATTTTTTGGGGTTATACGGAAAAATATTCTAATCATACGCTTATAGCTTCGCCATAAGGCCCGTGTCCTGAGCTCAAATTCCTTCGTTCCTTATTTTCGCTCTCCGTGCCGTGAACGCATATTATATTTTGACGCGCGTTACTTGACGGATGCGATCATACCAGCACTAATGCACCGGATCCCATCAGAACTCCGCAGTTAAGTGTGCTTGGGCGAGAGTAGTACTAGGATGGGTGACCTCCTGGGAAGTCCTCGTGTTGCATCCCTTTTTTCACAATTCCTTATATTTTTTTTCTTAAATCATTTCACCGGCTAAGACTTTGACGACATCTCTGATTGTCGCGAGATTTTTTGGGGTTATACGGAAAAATATTCTAATCATACGCTTATAGCTTCGCCATAAGGCCCGTGTCCTGAGCTCAAATTCCTTCGTTCCTTATTTTCGCTCTCCGTGCCGTGAACGCATATTATATTTTGACGCGCGTTACTTGACGGATGCGATCATACCAGCACTAATGCACCGGATCCCATCAGAACTCCGCAGTTAAGTGTGCTTGGGCGAGAGTAGTACTAGGATGGGTGACCTCCTGGGAAGTCCTCGTGTTGCATCCCTTTTTTCACAATTCCTTATATTTTTTTTCTTAAATCATTTCACCGGCTAAGACTTTGACGACATCTCTGATTGTCGCGAGATTTTTTGGGGTTATACGGAAAAATATTCTAATCATACGCTTATAGCTTCGCCATAAGGCCCGTGTCCTGAGCTCAAATTCCTTCGTTCCTTATTTTCGCTCTCCGTGCCGTGAACGCATATTATATTTTGACGCGCGTTACTTGACGGATGCGATCATACCAGCACTAATGCACCGGATCCCATCAGAACTCCGCAGTTAAGTGTGCTTGGGCGAGAGTAGTACTAGGATGGGTGACCTCCTGGGAAGTCCTCGTGTTGCATCCCTTTTTTCACAATTCCTTATATTTTTTTTCTTAAATCATTTCACCGGCTAAGACTTTGACGACATCTCTGATTGTCGCGAGATTTTTTGGGGTTATACGGAAAAATATTCTAATCATACGCTTATAGCTTCGCCATAAGGCCCGTGTCCTGAGCTCAAATTCCTTCGTTCCTTATTTTCGCTCTCCGTGCCGTGAACGCATATTATATTTTGACGCGCGTTACTTGACGGATGCGATCATACCAGCACTAATGCACCGGATCCCATCAGAACTCCGCAGTTAAGTGTGCTTGGGCGAGAGTAGTACTAGGATGGGTGACCTCCTGGGAAGTCCTCGTGTTGCATCCCTTTTTTCACAATTCCTTATATTTTTTTTCTTAAATCATTTCACCGGCTAAGACTTTGACGACATCTCTGATTGTCGCGAGATTTTTTGGGGTTATACGGAAAAATATTCTAATCATACGCTTATAGCTTCGCCATAAGGCCCGTGTCCTGAGCTCAAATTCCTTCGTTCCTTATTTTCGCTCTCCGTGCCGTGAACGCATATTATATTTTGACGCGCGTTACTTGACGGATGCGATCATACCAGCACTAATGCACCGGATCCCATCAGAACTCCGCAGTTAAGTGTGCTTGGGCGAGAGTAGTACTAGGATGGGTGACCTCCTGGGAAGTCCTCGTGTTGCATCCCTTTTTTCACAATTCCTTATATTTTTTTTCTTAAATCATTTCACCGGCTAAGACTTTGACGACATCTCTGATTGTCGCGAGATTTTTTGGGGTTATACGGAAAAATATTCTAATCATACGCTTATAGCTTCGCCATAAGGCCCGTGTCCTGAGCTCAAATTCCTTCGTTCCTTATTTTCGCTCTCCGTGCCGTGAACGCATATTATATTTTGACGCGCGTTACTTGACGGATGCGATCATACCAGCACTAATGCACCGGATCCCATCAGAACTCCGCAGTTAAGTGTGCTTGGGCGAGAGTAGTACTAGGATGGGTGACCTCCTGGGAAGTCCTCGTGTTGCATCCCTTTTTTCACAATTCCTTATATTTTTTTTCTTAAATCATTTCACCGGCTAAGACTTTGACGACATCTCTGATTGTCGCGAGATTTTTTGGGGTTATACGGAAAAATATTCTAATCATACGCTTATAGCTTCGCCATAAGGCCCGTGTCCTGAGCTCAAATTCCTTCGTTCCTTATTTTCGCTCTCCGTGCCGTGAACGCATATTATATTTTGACGCGCGTTACTTGACGGATGCGATCATACCAGCACTAATGCACCGGATCCCATCAGAACTCCGCAGTTAAGTGTGCTTGGGCGAGAGTAGTACTAGGATGGGTGACCTCCTGGGAAGTCCTCGTGTTGCATCCCTTTTTTCACAATTCCTTATATTTTTTTTCTTAAATCATTTCACCGGCTAAGACTTTGACGACATCTCTGATTGTCGCGAGATTTTTTGGGGTTATACGGAAAAATATTCTAATCATACGCTTATCGCTTCGCCATAAGGCCCGTGTCCTGAGCTCAAATTCCTTCGTTCCTTATTTTCGCTCTCCGTGCCGTGAACGCATATTATATTTTGACGCGCGTTACTTGACGGATGCGATCATACCAGCACTAATGCACCGGATCCCATCAGAACTCCGCAGTTAAGTGTGCTTGGGCGAGAGTAGTACTAGGATGGGTGACCTCCTGGGAAGTCCTCGTGTTGCATCCCTTTTTTCACAATTCCTTATATTTTTTTTCTTAAATCATTTCACCGGCTAAGACTTTGACGACATCTCTGATTGTCGCGAGATTTTTTGGGGTTATACGGAAAAATATTCTAATCATACGCTTATCGCTTCGCCATAAGGCCCGTGTCCTGAGCTCAAATTCCTTCGTTCCTTATTTTCGCTCTCCGTGCCGTGAACGCATATTATATTTTGACGCGCGTTACTTGACGGATGCGATCATACCAGCACTAATGCACCGGATCCCATCAGAACTCCGCAGTTAAGTGTGCTTGGGCGAGAGTAGTACTAGGATGGGTGACCTCCTGGGAAGTCCTCGTGTTGCATCCCTTTTTTCACAATTCCTTATATTTTTTTTCTTAAATCATTTCACCGGCTAAGACTTTGACGACATCTCTGATTGTCGCGAGATTTTTTGGGGTTATACGGAAAAATATTCTAATCATACGCTTATAGCTTCGCCATAAGGCCCGTGTCCTGAGCTCAAATTCCTTCGTTCCTTATTTTCGCTCTCCGTGCCGTGAACGCATATTATATTTTGACGCGCGTTACTTGACGGATGCGATCATACCAGCACTAATGCACCGGATCCCATCAGAACTCCGCAGTTAAGTGTGCTTGGGCGAGAGTAGTACTAGGATGGGTGACCTCCTGGGAAGTCCTCGTGTTGCATCCCTTTTTTCACAATTCCTTATATTTTTTTTCTTAAATCATTTCACCGGCTAAGACTTTGACGACATCTCTGATTGTCGCGAGATTTTTTGGGGTTATACGGAAAAATATTCTAATCATACGCTTATAGCTTCGCCATAAGGCCCGTGTCCTGAGCTCAAATTCCTTCGTTCCTTATTTTCGCTCTCCGTGCCGTGAACGCATATTATATTTTGACGCGCGTTACTTGACGGATGCGATCATACCAGCACTAATGCACCGGATCCCATCAGAACTCCGCAGTTAAGTGTGCTTGGGCGAGAGTAGTACTAGGATGGGTGACCTCCTGGGAAGTCCTCGTGTTGCATCCCTTTTTTCACAATTCCTTATATTTTTTTTCTTAAATCATTTCACCGGCTAAGACTTTGACGACATCTCTGATTGTCGCGAGATTTTTTGGGGTTATACGGAAAAATATTCTAATCATACGCTTATAGCTTCGCCATAAGGCCCGTGTCCTGAGCTCAAATTCCTTCGTTCCTTATTTTCGCTCTCCGTGCCGTGAACGCATATTATATTTTGACGCGCGTTACTTGACGGATGCGATCATACCAGCACTAATGCACCGGATCCCATCAGAACTCCGCAGTTAAGTGTGCTTGGGCGAGAGTAGTACTAGGATGGGTGACCTCCTGGGAAGTCCTCGTGTTGCATCCCTTTTTTCACAATTCCTTATATTTTTTTTCTTAAATCATTTCACCGGCTAAGACTTTGACGACATCTCTGATTGTCGCGAGATTTTTTGGGGTTATACGGAAAAATATTCTAATCATACGCTTATAGCTTCGCCATAAGGCCCGTGTCCTGAGCTCAAATTCCTTCGTTCCTTATTTTCGCTCTCCGTGCCGTGAACGCATATTATATTTTGACGCGCGTTACTTGACGGATGCGATCATACCAGCACTAATGCACCGGATCCCATCAGAACTCCGCAGTTAAGTGTGCTTGGGCGAGAGTAGTACTAGGATGGGTGACCTCCTGGGAAGTCCTCGTGTTGCATCCCTTTTTTCACAATTCCTTATATTTTTTTTCTTAAATCATTTCACCGGCTAAGACTTTGACGACATCTCTGATTGTCGCGAGATTTTTTGGGGTTATACGGAAAAATATTCTAATCATACGCTTATAGCTTCGCCATAAGGCCCGTGTCCTGAGCTCAAATTCCTTCGTTCCTTATTTTCGCTCTCCGTGCCGTGAACGCATATTATATTTTGACGCGCGTTACTTGACGGATGCGATCATACCAGCACTAATGCACCGGATCCCATCAGAACTCCGCAGTTAAGTGTGCTTGGGCGAGAGTAGTACTAGGATGGGTGACCTCCTGGGAAGTCCTCGTGTTGCATCCCTTTTTTCACAATTCCTTATATTTTTTTTCTTAAATCATTTCACCGGCTAAGACTTTGACGACATCTCTGATTGTCGCGAGATTTTTTGGGGTTATACGGAAAAATATTCTAATCATACGCTTATAGCTTCGCCATAAGGCCCGTGTCCTGAGCTCAAATTCCTTCGTTCCTTATTTTCGCTCTCCGTGCCGTGAACGCATATTATATTTTGACGCGCGTTACTTGACGGATGCGATCATACCAGCACTAATGCACCGGATCCCATCAGAACTCCGCAGTTAAGTGTGCTTGGGCGAGAGTAGTACTAGGATGGGTGACCTCCTGGGAAGTCCTCGTGTTGCATCCCTTTTTTCACAATTCCTTATATTTTTTTTCTTAAATCATTTCACCGGCTAAGACTTTGACGACATCTCTGATTGTCGCGAGATTTTTTGGGGTTATACGGAAAAATATTCTAATCATACGCTTATAGCTTCGCCATAAGGCCCGTGTCCTGAGCTCAAATTCCTTCGTTCCTTATTTTCGCTCTCCGTGCCGTGAACGCATATTATATTTTGACGCGCGTTACTTGACGGATGCGATCATACCAGCACTAATGCACCGGATCCCATCAGAACTCCGCAGTTAAGTGTGCTTGGGCGAGAGTAGTACTAGGATGGGTGACCTCCTGGGAAGTCCTCGTGTTGCATCCCTTTTTTCACAATTCCTTATATTTTTTTTCTTAAATCATTTCACCGGCTAAGACTTTGACGACATCTCTGATTGTCGCGAGATTTTTTGGGGTTATACGGAAAAATATTCTAATCATACGCTTATAGCTTCGCCATAAGGCCCGTGTCCTGAGCTCAAATTCCTTCGTTCCTTATTTTCGCTCTCCGTGCCGTGAACGCATATTATATTTTGACGCGCGTTACTTGACGGATGCGATCATACCAGCACTAATGCACCGGATCCCATCAGAACTCCGCAGTTAAGTGTGCTTGGGCGAGAGTAGTACTAGGATGGGTGACCTCCTGGGAAGTCCTCGTGTTGCATCCCTTTTTTCACAATTCCTTATATTTTTTTTCTTAAATCATTTCACCGGCTAAGACTTTGACGACATCTCTGATTGTCGCGAGATTTTTTGGGGTTATACGGAAAAATATTCTAATCATACGCTTATAGCTTCGCCATAAGGCCCGTGTCCTGAGCTCAAATTCCTTCGTTCCTTATTTTCGCTCTCCGTGCCGTGAACGCATATTATATTTTGACGCGCGTTACTTGACGGATGCGATCATACCAGCACTAATGCACCGGATCCCATCAGAACTCCGCAGTTAAGTGTGCTTGGGCGAGAGTAGTACTAGGATGGGTGACCTCCTGGGAAGTCCTCGTGTTGCATCCCTTTTTTCACAATTCCTTATATTTTTTTTCTTAAATCATTTCACCGGCTAAGACTTTGACGACATCTCTGATTGTCGCGAGATTTTTTGGGGTTATACGGAAAAATATTCTAATCATACGCTTATAGCTTCGCCATAAGGCCCGTGTCCTGAGCTCAAATTCCTTCGTTCCTTATTTTCGCTCTCCGTGCCGTGAACGCATATTATATTTTGACGCGCGTTACTTGACGGATGCGATCATACCAGCACTAATGCACCGGATCCCATCAGAACTCCGCAGTTAAGTGTGCTTGGGCGAGAGTAGTACTAGGATGGGTGACCTCCTGGGAAGTCCTCGTGTTGCATCCCTTTTTTCACAATTCCTTATATTTTTTTTCTTAAATCATTTCACCGGCTAAGACTTTGACGACATCTCTGATTGTCGCGAGATTTTTTGGGGTTATACGGAAAAATATTCTAATCATACGCTTATAGCTTCGCCATAAGGCCCGTGTCCTGAGCTCAAATTCCTTCGTTCCTTATTTTCGCTCTCCGTGCCGTGAACGCATATTATATTTTGACGCGCGTTACTTGACGGATGCGATCATACCAGCACTAATGCACCGGATCCCATCAGAACTCCGCAGTTAAGTGTGCTTGGGCGAGAGTAGTACTAGGATGGGTGACCTCCTGGGAAGTCCTCGTGTTGCATCCCTTTTTTCACAATTCCTTATATTTTTTTTCTTAAATCATTTCACCGGCTAAGACTTTGACGACATCTCTGATTGTCGCGAGATTTTTTGGGGTTATACGGAAAAATATTC